>OX457079.1:34568736-36004986 GCA_949752815.1 Conops quadrifasciatus
CAAACTATGTATATACGGTTTGATGTTGATTTATTAAACGATCACGAATGCATATTTATTTTTAACTGAAACAATGTGTTGAGTGCTTCAGCTATTTAATTTTTTATTATCACTTTTATTATAATAAACTCTTTATTATAACTTTATTATAATAAAATATAATAAACTCGCTGACGAGGAACTGTAGCTGGTTCCGAAATGGTCATACGATCTGCCACAATTTGATCGCAACGATCTGCCAAAAATTGTTTTCAACAAAACAATTTGTTGTTGCTTAAATTACGCTGATCGGGAAAGATATGGGCGGCTATCATTACTCATAACCACGCATATAAATAATAATATGAACATATATCTATTTATTTGATTGTATTGATGGTATAGAATGTTTCGATATTAGAAAAAAATCTTTTTAGACAGATGTTTCTATTTTCTTTTTGTTTATAGTTTAAATATTTTTATTTACTTTTTATTGCGTAGTTATTTCTCTTTGTTTACGCTGTCATTTTTCATCGACTATACAGAACGTCTATAGACATATAAAATCATATATGATGATTTTCTTTTTATCGATGATGTCTTTGTAAATAAAAAGTTTTGTACTTTTTTTCTGGTATGGATTTTCATTTCTCTTTAATAAAAGTTTCTTCAACTTAATTTCTTTTAGATTATTAAAATTTTGATTATTTTCTGAAAATTCTAAAATAACTTTTATTGACTTTAAAAATTTATGGCTATATCTTGTAATTATACTTATAAATCGAGAAAATATTAAATAAGATTGAATGTATATACATATAACTTTGTAATATGTTACTTATACAGACATAATTCTACTTTTGTAGACTTAGGCAAGCAAATACATCATCTATTCTTTTAAATTATTAAAGAATATTTTCTCTATAAAATTTGTTTACAATTTTATTTTTATTCAATACAAAATAGACGTTCTTGGTTGTTGAAAAATACAATATAATTGACAATTTTAAGTGCTTGCTTTAGCAGCGGGGAGAAAGGATATGGTCATTAAATCATCATTAAATATTGTTTTTATATGTACAAGTATAAAATAGAGTGATGACTTCTGGGGTGCTTATCTATATTATATATTATTTCATTATCTATTTTCATTACTGTGTGTTCAAATATATAGTAATTTTTTGTTTAAGATCGTTTAGTACGATATATTTTCTTTATTATTAGAATATTTTTCCTTTTCTTAAAATTAATGACGCGAGAGAGAAACGGCAGAGTTGACTGCATTTTTTAATGCATATAAAATACATAATTAAATTGCGTTGCTTTCTTTCTTTCTCTTCCGTGCGAAGTAATTTTCTGAGATCAGTCTTAAAATAGATTTTATTCTTGAATTTTTAATGAGGAAGTTTTCTCGAGGCTAACACTGTACATATGTATGTATTTATGTACATATTTATTCGTATGTATAGATATTTTTATTTTCCTTAGACGCACAAAATGCGACAATCATAATTTTGAATGTGAATCAATGTGTGTCTTTCTCAGCGAAAAAGACAAAAAGCAAGAGTTAATCAAAAGGGGCATGTCTCAAAATTTCGGCTAAAATTTTTGACTATGATAATGATATTCCTTTGCGTAAAATACTGCTTTTACACTTTTCTCGTTCCGTATTCTTGATTATTTCTGATTATCACCATTAAAATTTTTTTTTTTGAGCCATACAGATTTTTGAACGATCTTCGGAAATTATTCATAGATAAAAAGAGTTATTAATTTATTTAGTTTTTATCCATAATTTTAAACTTATTGCCATCATCGACCTGTTTTGATCATGTACGCACTTCGAAAGCATGAGCCAGCCTGCTTATGTAGTAGCTCGCTCTTTCCTTCTTCTTTAATGTTCCCAACGTAAAAATAAGTGCCGGAAAAAGGGAATGGCACTCTAAAAATATAGCGTAATGTTTTTGTTCTTCGAAGAGCTCTTTGTCATTGCCGTTGGATCGATGACCGGCATTGCCTTATTCAACTTGTGACCTAATTTTCGCCTTCGTATAATAGACGATACTCCGAAATATCATTGAAATTTGGTTCAATGATGTTTGTTAAAAATTATATAAAATACTTTTTCTTCTCTTTTTGGAATTAGTGCAATTTTTATGGCAAAAAATACATTTAAATTATTCATTAGTTTATCACTGATATGTAAAGAATTTAAAAGAAATTTTAAATGTATTTTTTGAATTCTATTAATTTTTTTGGAATTTTTTATATAATGAAAGCGGTAAAATATATAGTATTCTTTTTTTTGATTGTGAGAGAAAATAAAGAAAGCAATATACTCGTAGTCACGACGTTTTGAACGTTTTAAATTTTTATTATCGTATAATTTTAATAAAAAATAAAATTTTCACCTTTTTAAATATTTGTATACCAAAAAAATATACGATATATAAATATATCTTGGCGTAGACAAAAATATATTGCAATAAACTGTATAAGTTTTTAAATAATTATTAACGAGGTTGGGAAAAATGTTAAATTTTCCTTCCAAATTCTCAATTTTTGTCCAGACAGGATAACATTATTTCTTGATGGCTATTTTTGTCTGTGTTTTACATAAGGTATACATTTATAGCTGTTGCATTCTGTAACGTGTCTCTTTTGTGTCTTCGCTCTTTCGATCAGAAAGATGCATTTTGGCATCTTCAGACTGACTGCCGCGCATTCATCTCTTGCTGTAGTCATCGCCAGTCATCTCTAAAAATAAAATTCTGAAAAATGGAACCTCGAGACATACGTACGTACGTTAAAAGGTAAAAATTGAAATTGGATGGGAAGGGTGAAAATAAACAACAACAAAAAAAATTAGAATGATTAAAAAAAATATGAAAGAAAATGAAAGGAGTGAAAGAAATTTTGAAGACCAGTTTGTTGAAGACTTTTCATGATGCGCCCGACCATTTCTGGAATGCCCTCGATTAATTTTTTGATTCGAATTTTCTTTCAAAGCTTCCTGCTTGCTATACGTCACTTGTTTATGGCGCACTGTCTTGTCTTGGACAAGAGAAGAATTGTGTTTGTTGTTTCCTCAAAGCGGGATGGATTGAGAATGAGAATGCCGGAGGCGGTCGAGGGCGTTAGTGGCGAGCGCCGTGAAAGTGTTCTGAATATTTAGCCATTCTCTCTCAGTGTTTTCGATTGTTCTGTGAGATTTTAAAAAAAATTTCGAATTCGAAAAAAGTGAACATATTTCTTGCGTTGATTTGATTGCTTGAGCTCAGTTGAGTTTTTGACGACAAACGTTGCGGATAGCATTTCATTAATATTCAGCTAGAAATCAAAAACTAAATAAAAAAAGGTGTTACTTCTAGTAGGCCCTTCCCTTGCTCTAGTATTTTTTTTTGTTATTCGTTGCCTAAAGCGTCTTTAATTTCTTCAAACTTCATTACAACAACCAACGGTCGTACGGTCGTAAGACAAGAGTTTTGCTTTTTCTACAATTCAACAACAACAACAACATTGTGCTGTTGCTTTTTGGTCTTTTCATTTGTGTTTGTTTTTGTTTTTCTGCTGGTTTTCTGGTGACCGATATTGTTATGAGAGATGACGAGGTTTCGTGTTCTGTGGTTTTCGGTGCGGTCAGCTGATTTTTTTTTAATGCCGTATTTGGTGAAGTTGTCAAGTGCAAATTTTTTGTGGTTTTCTGAACACTTTTCTGAACTGATGTCGGTCGTCTCTTGCGTTAATAATAAAAATAAAATATTAATATATGGCAATAAACGCTGATGACGATGATGTTGATGATGAGCGATGATCAAAATTATGGTGATATTAGCTCAGATGTGTGTGTGCATGGTGTGTTTGTGTGTGTGTGTGTGGTGCCTTCACAATTGTTGTGTGATGTAATTTTCTGAGTTTTAGTTTGTTGCGAAAAGCAACAGAAGACGGCAGCGTTGATTCGTGCATTTGGATCATTATTTTTATACATCGTATAAAATAAGTAAATTTTCATCGTGAGCATTTTTTTTTTATTTAAAAAAAAATATACATACATTTCTGTTTTGTAGCAGGCGGCGTCCGATAATCGGCCCGGTAAGCGGTTCGGTGACAAAATGTGTTTTAGTGTCAAGTTTTAAAACAATTCTAAAAAAATTACATCACAAAATCTTGTATCGTATATAATATACTCGTATTTCAGGCATTTAATAAAATAAATATCAGATTTTATATCCATTAATAAAGCTAAATTGTTTATTAATTGGAATTAGCGCAGATTTCCACCATCTTATTACGAATATTCAGCATTATATTCGGGATAGGTTATATGTACCTTTGCAACGTATATATATTTAATTATTTATATTTTAAACACACTCTGTTTATATCATTACGAGTACAAAAACGCGGATTGAACTAATTGGACCTACCGTCATCTCCTCAATTTTTGTGAAGGGAAGGAAGCTTTTGCTCCTTTTTTATTCCTTAAAGTAGATGTTAAATAACACTAACAGATTTTTATAATTTTTATTGCTCTTAAATGTTGAAATTTGGTGTTAAATAATATTTTTTTTACTATAAAAATCACTAAAGGACAGTCATAATTATTATAAGCCTTAAGAGAAAGAAATAGTAAGCATTTCCTTTAATCTTTAATAACTTAAAAATGAAAATGAAGTCCACATTTCAAAAATTTAAAAATTCAAAATTGCTCAATTGTTGTTGTTATTCAGTCAGTATTTCAGCTTTACAAGGATCCAAAAATCATGAAAAGTGCTAAAGAAATAAATAAGTTACGGCTAATAACATCAAAATATAAATTCGGTAATTTATAATGGCATAATTTTAGGAGCTGCTGAAAAAGGTTAAGACATTAGAGTAGCACTAAAAAAAAACACTTACCTTTAAGAAATTTTTTATAAAGTTTATATTTTCCGTTAAAATTAGTTGTTTTTTCAGTTTAGAGCTATTAATTTTAGGTTATTTTTAATGGATTTGCATTATTGTAAAAACATTATTTAGCTGAAAATTTTTGCTGTAAAGAGTAAAAAGGAATGATTATAAAAATCCATAGATAAAAACTAATGTTATAATCGGCCAAGCTCCAAAAAATGATGCATGCACCGATTTTAAAACTATTGTATCAATAATGTTTAGGAAAGACGAACTTCTCGATTATTTTTACTCAAACAAAATAACAAAACCTCGTAAATTGGTTTTTATTTATTTTATTTATCGACTACCTTCCACGATAGTATAATCCTCAGAAATTTATATAATTTATTACAATAAATTTTCTTTTATGGCTTTTCCATCATCTTGATGTGGTTCCCTTTCGTTTGTCTGTTTCTGCCTTATCCTTCCTGTTATTTCAAAGCTTGCAATATTTCGCAAAAAGATTAAAGAAAATTACATCGTTCTGAATTTAGCAATCGATTATTTTTCTTTCTGTCTGATTTGAGAAGAAAAAAACGTTCGCTAATTGCAAATTTTCGTGGGCGCTGCTGCTCACCTTCCGTGAGTGCAAGCATGTTTTCCATTTACTGTGAAGAATCATCGTCCGTCTGCCGTCTGCTGCCAGATTTTGGTTTTTTTTTTTGATTATTTTTCTCTCCGATTTTTTCGATTCTATTGATTTTTTGAACTTTTGCCAAATTTTTTTAAATGCGCAAAACGCACGACTTTAATTAATTTCTTTTCATTTGTTTATGACGTAAGTTTTCAGCTCAATTTGATTACGTTTCTTGGGAAAATTTCTCCATTTTTAGAGTTAATTCGCAAATTAATTATCGTACAAAAACAAACAAAAGCATATTTTCTTTGGAATAAATAAAAGCCGTTTAAGCAATAATAATAATTTTGAAAAAAGAAAACAGTGTAAGGAACAACTGAAATTTGTAACGGCAGACAGTTTCACAGACTCGTACAATGTCCTTTCGGTCACGTTCACGATCGACGGCGCAACCAGTGCCCGCCCCGCGGCGTCGCTCGTTGTCCAGTTCACGTGCTGCATCGTCCACGGGCGGCTACAATTACAACAACAGCAGCTACGGCAACGCTTCCAGTGGCTACACCTCGTTGGCACGCCCACTCAGCACTGGTTACTACCAGAATGGCGCTGCCAGCACCAGTTCCTACTACCAGACGCCTTACTCCAGCGCTTACAGCTCACGCGACAACCTCTACGGCGGCACTTCGTCACGCAGCATCGGTGGCGCCGGCGGCGGCGGCTACCTGTCCAACGGTAACATCAACCGCAAGTCTGCCGCTAACGCCTCGTCCACCATGAACACATCTTCATCCTACTCATCTCCATACATCCATGCCTGCGCTAATGCTAAAGCTTATGCTGCACTCGCATCACCGTCTGTCGCATATAGCAACCATAATTACGTCAACAACTCGTCTTCGTCCTCGTCCGCAGCTTACGGCGGTAGCGGCGGTGGTGGTGGCGAGTCGCGCTACACCTCGAGCCCGTACCTGAGCGAGCGCTACGTCAGCCCGTACTCGAGCAGCTACGACAAGGGCGTGACGACTGCGTCGCTTAGCTTTTCCATGGGAGCTGGCGGCAAAGCGAGTGGCACCGGCACCGGCTTATCAGCTTCCAATTCATTCAAGGGCAGCAATTCCTACTTGAACAAGGGCGGCGGCTCGAACTCCAACGCGGCAACGGCCCGTGCAAAATCGGCGCTACTTAAATCGAAATCGCTGTCGACGTCGAACAGTAGTCTCAATGCCGCCTTCGCTGCAGCGTCAAGCGCACAATCAAACGCCGCCGGTTGCACCAATGCAGCGGCCACCGCTGCTCTGGTGGCGCGTAGCAACTCGCTGCGTGAGCAGGAACGGAAGTCGCGCAATCGCACGCGTTCGCGCAGCCTGGCGCAGCGATCGCTCAGCGCCTCCTCGGAGAAGAGTGAAGGATACGAAGTACGATTGATAGAAGAGAGATTATTGTTTTTTTAGTTCTTACGTGTATACAAATAAGTATGCATTCGTGATGATGAAACTTTATTGTTTAGGTTTTGTTTTATCATTTATCTTAATTGAAATTGTACATTTTTAGAGCGGCAGCGAGCGCGTTTCACGTTCACGATTGGGCAGCACAGCAAGCAGTGCGACTTCAACGGCAGCAGACGATAAGTCGCGGGAGAGGTCGGAAAATGGCGGCGACAGTATTGACTACAAGGCCCTATGGGAAGCTGTAAAGTAAGTTCTGCCCGCATACGCACAACATGACGACAGCTAATAACGAATATATCATGACACATAAGCCAAAGACATAAACTCTTGAATAAATTTTTCAAGACATTAACATGATGATGATCATGATGATGACATGCCTACGAATTTCTTTACAGATTAGAAAATGAGAAATTGAAGCAGTCGCTAAAGAAAAAGGAGGACGAAGTGGTTCAGAGCAGGGCGGCCCTGGAAAGATTTACAAGCGCAGTGAGTATACAGTTTATTTCTTTACGCAACGCTGCCAACCTTGTGAAATGTCAGTGCTTAATGCTACTAGGAACATAATAATAGTAAAATAATAATACCAGAAAAACCGAATTAAATAACTTGGAACCACAGAACTTACTCACTTTATAATATAACAACAACAATGAAATTATAAGCTGACATATTTCTCTTAAGATCTCAACAAAATTGCTTAAGCAACCAACTCCTTATGTAATTCGATTGCTAGCGAAAGTACATGGATTACAATAACAATTTAAGACAATTACAATATTATTTCCAAACAAAAGCTCCTACAAAAAAAGTGCGTACTTTAATTAGTACGACGCTTTTCTCACTCTCTCACTCTTTTAATAACTAAACGCAATTATTGATGTTGCCTTAGTAATTATTATTGTTCCTAAGAATAAAACACGCAAATGGTATACAAAAAACTTTCCGCAACAACATATACAAACACCAAGGTGCTTCTCTCTCTCTCCTAATTTGTATTTTATATGTACTCCTACATAACAATACTGTGGCCCTACTTTCTTTCTTTCTTTCCCTTCTTTCTGTAACAACAAATAACAATACCAGCCAACCCATCCAACCACTTTTCAAAGTTGCCAACTTAATGAAAATATTTTCTGTAAAACGAACAATTTCGAAACTTATTTACTTATTTTATTCAGAAATAATGAATTTTAATAAGAAATAGTTGTTATTTTCTCAATTTTCAATTAGAAAATCTAATTTTCAATTGTTCTTTTCTCAATTACAATTAGAAAATCTCATTTTTAATTGTTATTTTCTTAATTTTTAATTAGAAAATCTCATTTTTAATTGTTATTTTTGCAATTACAATTAGAACATATCTCATTTTTAATTGTTCTTTTGTCAATTACAATTAGAAAATCTCATTTTCAATTGTTGTTCTCCCAATTACAATTAGAAAATCCCATTTTCCATTGTCCTTTTTTTAATCTTCAATTAGAAAATCTCATTTCCAATTGTTCCTTTCTCATTTACATTTGACGAATTCTCATTACCAATTGGAAGCGGTGGAGACTGTTAGCATAGAATTGTGAAATTTATTTCTCTAGTTGGCAATTTTATGTCCTCTTAACCCTCTTCCCATTTCAAAAGCTCTAATTTTTTACATCCCTCGCACGCAATTACTTAATTCTTTCCACTCTGTATGCATCTCTCAATTCAATGAATTCGAAAATTGGCAAATCTATTTTTGCAGACAACGAAAAACTCACTCTCAGAGATTGAAAAGCGTGAACGAAGAGCAATGGAACGAAAACTTTCCGAAATGGAAGAAGAGCTCAAGGTAAATAAAAAAGTTGCTGTTGTTGTTGTTGTTCTTGCTGTTGTATACTCTCCTTTGATTGAATAATTAATTGATTGACTTGATGCTGTAAAATATAAGAGAAATCAGTTTCTATTTACTAAAATCTATTATTAATGAGTTATGCTGCTAAAGCGCCGCTCGCACAATCATCGCTCACCTCTCGCTTACTTTCTTGCTCAAATTCCAGGCGTTTGCTGCTGCGTTCTCACAGCGCAGCAATCACAAGAGAGCCGCCAATGAATGCACTTGTTGCGCTTATATTTTGAACACTACACTTTAACAAAAAACAAACCAAAAACAGCCATATAAATTGAAATCTTGTTTTCGCACTTCAGCGAATGTTGTTTTTTTACTTCCTGACTGAAATGTTTATATTTTGTGTTTAAAATTATTTTTTTATTCATTTATGTGAGAATTTTGTTTTTTATTTGTATTTTATTTTTTATATTGTACCTAGTGCAAAATTTTTGTTTACATTCCACTAAATTTTTGCCCGTTTATTTTTTATTAACTCATTAATATTTACTTAATGAACATATGCTCCATTTTCTTGTTTATAAAGTATTTTTTGCGCTATTATCTTTAAAGAAAAGCTGTCATAAAAACTGCGAAGATATTTTGTTTATATTTTTATAACGTCAACAATTTAATGTTTCATTCTCTAACGTGAAACTAAAGAATTTTTTCTTCCATTTTTCTCTTAATGTTTTCAAATTTTTCTATTTAAAAATTTCGAAAACTGAAAAAATCCAAATCTTAATCAAAAATTATAACCCTAAATTGATATTTTAAACTTTCGAGAAATCGAAAATATATTTAAATTGAAAATCAAGATACTCGGATCAACAAATAATCAAATTAATTTCGAAACTCTTTATCATGCCTGATGTTAACTAAACTGTAATTAATAGCGTAGAGTACAGTATTTGTCTAAAATTTGAAATCTCCAAGCTAAATCGCCTAAATTTGATTATGACTTTTTCAATTTTGCAAGGATCACGTTTTACTATAATCGATTGTGTGTCATAATCGAACTGTGGTTGTTTGATTTGATCATGTTTCAATACATCGTTGTACGTACGTAAAGTACATATACATATGTATACTTTTTTCCTTGCTCAAAAATAAATTTTTGAAATTGATTTTATATATTTAAATTATTAAATTATAAAATTTTTTACTCATAAAATAAATTTTTTAAATGGCTTTGTAAAGGTATTCTTGTTTATATAAAATAATTTTTATATCTTTACCATTTGATATGCTAAGGTCACAGTGCGGTCTATTAAAAGTGAATTAATCACAAAATTTTGAATATTTTTATTTTATTTAAAAATTTACAGAAAAACAATCTTTTTGGAGCACCCGAAAATTTTTAAACAGTATTAACATTTTATGGCTTTGTGATCCACCGACAGAAAAAATGCTCATTTGATTCTCATGCAGCATCGATCATTTTAATATTGTAAAAGTTGACATTAAAAGAAATCATTTGTGATAATGTTTTTAAATCATGGTATCCCAAATTCTCACGACCAAATACTCCCACACACCCCCCCCCCCCCCCCCTCTTCCGCCGTTATGAATGTTTGGTTTTTTTAACAAATTGCTGCACATTCCACTCACGCCATTCCAAAAAAACTTGGCCATTTTGAAGAGTTATGTAAAATATATGTTCATGTTAAACCACAATAAATGATAAGACTATAACTACAATTTCAGTGTCGTTCCAATATTTTCAAACATCATGTTGTCTCTGCCCTGTCTTACAATCTCTCTTTGTCTCTCTCTCTCTCTCTCTCTGTGTTGTAATTTTAGCTTCTGCAGAAACTTAAGACTGAGAATGAGCGTTTACGTGCGGAAAATCGCGCTCTAACTCGTGTTGTCTCGAAGCTAACGACTTCGGCACAGAATCAGCTACAAAAAACGACGGCGAAATAAAATAAAAAAACCAAAAATGATAAAATCATACAGAAAATACTCCATGTATTTATAATAATATAACACAAGAGGAGAAAAAACATAATCTGAGTTAAATTAAGAAAAAGTAATATCGAAAATGTTTTAGTATAAAAGGATAGAGATCAATATTTAACAAGTATATTCAAAATAATGATAATACGATACATACAAAATAGTAAAAATTTGAATAATAATAATATGTAATCATGACAACGATGAAAAAAGATACTAAAGATGGCAAAGGTTTGAAAGCAGTTTGTGTCAAAGGCATTTTTGATAAAGGATGACAGGAATTTGTTCGAAAATTCCATCATCATCATCCAACCCATACGGAAAATTTAACGAATATCACGAAAACCACAATATCTCATTATAACTCTTTATAATCCTACGAAAACATAATCCATTCATTAAATATAATCACTTTATAATCATAATAATATAAACTAATAAACAAAACAGAGTACTTCATATCTCATCAATGCTTTATTAAAACCAATAGTGCATTTTTTTATTCTCTCGTTTTTGTATTAACAATTTTAGAAGATCCTTTTTGAAGTCGTTTTTTAAAGGCTCGTAATACATTTATTTTCTTCTTTGTGAAACAAAAGCACTGCCAGATCATTTTCATTGCTGTTTAAAAACAGTTACTAAACTCTCGAATATTTATATTCTCTGTTTTGAAATCAATTCTCAATTTTTGAAATCATTTCAAATGAATATTCATATGAATCATTTCTCTCAATGCTTTGCTAACTTCGAGTGGCAAGCAAGAGAGAGAGAGAGAGGAACGAATTATTACAAAACCAATAAGAAAATTTGAAAGAGCATAAAAAATTGTTTAAAAGAGCAACGATTCTCTCAGAAATTACTGACAAAAAACCTAACCTATGAATATACGAAGAATATCTCGAGTGCAATAAATACTCCTGGAGAATGACTATAATAACCAGCATGTAACAAATCTATTTACTCATGAAATGACTACGAAAATGAAATAAAATGTTATTCTATGCTTAATATAAATTATCGGAGCCTCGATCGATCAAAAATTAAAGAATATTTCGCCTTCGTCGCACCTTTTAAGAACAATAGTCCAAAAAAAAAAGAGAACATTCGTCACCAAGAACCACCATCACCACCACCACAACCACCATCATCA
This sequence comes from Conops quadrifasciatus, assembly GCA_949752815.1. Classification (NCBI taxonomy): domain Eukaryota; kingdom Metazoa; phylum Arthropoda; class Insecta; order Diptera; family Conopidae; genus Conops; species Conops quadrifasciatus. Next base: position 34,580,643 of record OX457079.1, read on the forward strand.
CCACCAATCTTGCTAGTTATTAGTTATCTATATTAAGCTTATCCAACGCGTAACGGAAAGCCTTAAAAATACTCGAAATCGATGAATATGAGAGCAAGAATGGCAATGCAGTGCAGGTGGTCAACAATCAAAGCTAATCGCCCCCTCATCCCGGCCATCTCGACTGCGCTGCCCGCCCGCTACCAACGAATGAACGGTTCGGGTCATCCAGGTCGGTCAAGTTGTGGTCTGCGTTGTTGCTTCTCCGGTATGAAGGCTGATTGATGTACATGTACAATAACAAACCAAAAAAAAAAAAATGCTTGCCTGTTCCGTTGATTGATTTATTGATAAACATACGTACTGTTGATTGTTGATTGTCGTTTGTTTATTCTGAATAAATCTTCTAAAGCACAATGTTTCAACAATGAAAATAATCATACGTTCACATGCATTACGTTACGTTACGTTACGTTACGTTATTAAGAGAAGTTATAATGAACGTATCGTATTAACGTTTTAATTAACGTATTATTAATTGAATGAGTTCGCAATTCTTAAAATTAATAATAAATATTTCTGTCTTGTGATGTCTTGAATTATTTATAAATTTTATGTTTTATTGTATAAAGAATTTTTTTAGAATAAACAAAAAAATATAACCTATTTTTCAATTTTGGTTTTTTCCCATTTTTTTCCCAACATCTTTTAGTTATTAAATCTTTCGCAGAAACAGACCTTTTGTCGTATATAAATCATAATATCGTATTATTAAAATGGGACGCAAGGTCAAGAGGAAGAACACTGGTTGTACCTCGTTAATAAATAATTCGAAACTGTATTCGAAATATTCGTATATAATGAGGCAAAATTTCTAACTCCAATTTAGACTATAATGATTAGTCTAAATCTTATTAAATCTTAGTGATCAGATTAAATTTTAACAGTCTTTATTATGTCGTTATGCGGAAATCAAATTGCTAAATGATTTTTAATGTGTTTAGATTGTAGTAATTAATGGTCATTATCAGTTTAATGATCAGATTGGATTTGGGTAATAACATTACAGAGATTACATAGATTACAGAGATTACATAGAATTTTTAGAATTCTACTGATCAAATCAGATCCTGGTGATGACTTAAGATCTTAATGATTACAATAGATTGCAAATGATTAAATTTCATCGTAGTTATCTTTCGATAGATAGATAGATAGACCGTAATTTCGACAGATAAATAGTAGATTAAGTCTCTCCCTTGATCTAAGTTGAAGACCTTTGGATTAGATAATTTTGCAATTTCAATCAAACTAATTAACAATCTATTTATAGATCATGTATAAATATTATTACCAATATGCCCGTTTCTTTGCTGTATCTTCTGCTTTACAGCGTTGTAAAAAAATTTAAAGATTTCATCAAATTATTTCTAAGAAATGCGAATAGCGATAATGGCGATTACTTTTTCTTTACATATTTTACAAATACGATTACATTAATCCATTCCGTTAATTAATTATGAGTTATGAAGTTATGATTTTCAGTTATTTAAAATAACAAATTTTTTTAAAAGCAAAAAGTTATACTTTTAAAAGCTTTTCATTGATTGAACATTTCTGCATGAGGTTTTATAAAAAAAATTCGCACGATTCTTCACGATTCCTCAATAACTTGAATTGTTTAATTTATTTTGTAAAAATTAATTAACTTTTATATTACAATGCAAAATATTTATATGTATTATGCAATAAAATTTGCTATGGAAATTTTGTGATCAATTTTGTGCAATATTCAATATTCACACTGTTGTAATTTATCGTACATACGTAGCAAATCTTTCGCAGGTGCCAACGCAACGCTAAAGTGAAATTTAAATCTCTATCGCTAACTTTTCATGGCAAAGTATCGTCAGCAACATCCATTTTCTAAGCTTCGCACACTTTCATGCAAAAATCGTCATAAACATGCCACGGCATCGTCGTCATAAAGTGAGAACTATAAAATGAGCCGCTTTCTTTGAAAGTGCAGAAGTGCGGGGTTTTTATTTCGAGATATTTACAGCAGGTTGTTGGTATTTTGAATGCAACGCAATTGCATTCTTATGGAAATGGACTTACTTCCATTCGTGAAATGGACTTACCACACTTTCAATAAAAACGGCTCAAATGTTCTCCAAGAATGACAAAATCTTCATTTAGTGTGTAAAAAATTCACGTGTTTTTTTCATTTCTTAAACCAACCAAGTTTTGTTGTTGTTACCTTTAATAGCGTCGTATTACTCGGAACATGCGGCGATTTTTATAGAATTTCAAAAACGTTTCCATCAACTTTTTCATATACATAGTATGTACATATAGCTCTTTTTGCACTATAAGGTTTGTGTTTTCTACAAGAGAATGATATAATCCAAAAGACGGCGCACTCTTATTATCTCATGCTAGATATTATTTTGCAATGTTTCACGAGATTTGGAAAAATGATCAAGATTTCACTCTGTTCCTTCCTAAGTTTATGCCTTCCTTTCTTTCCTTCTTTTAATCATTCCATCGTTGCAATCTTCCTTCCTTCCTTCCTTCCTTCCTTCCTTCCTTCCTTCCTTCCTTCCTTCCTTCCTTCCTTCCTTCCTTTTTTCCTTCCTTTTTTCCTTTCTGACTTTAATGTATTTTATATTATTATAATTATTAATTAATGGCCTGCACCGCCTCAAGCAATCACCCCCTGTTGTTGTTGTTGTTGTTGTTGGTCTTGTTGTTGGTCTTGTTATTCCTCTGCTGCTAACATTGTTTGCAAGCAATTGTTTTGCGACGCTTAAAAACCACAATGTTTTTTCTTATGCTTTTTGCGAATAAACAAATTTTTTTCTAAATTTGTATTTAAAATATGTAAAGGAATTTTTTAGAAAACTAACAAAATCTCTACCTCTCTCTTTCTTTCTCCCTCTCTCTTGCTCTCCCTCTCATCCGGCACACCTTTCACACAATGTGTTTTGTTGTGTCTGCTGCCATCGTCGTCGCCACGTCCTGCGCCCGACCGTACGACAACAACACGCCCACACGCACGCACGCACGCACGCACGCACAGCAATTGGAAGTTTTTAAAACGGAAAATCAACGCCTTAAAGAGGAAAACGGAGCGTTAATTAGAGTAATTAGTAAATTAAGTAAATGAAATTAATAATTATCATAATTTGTTTTTAACTAAAACTTGAAAAAAAAATCGTTAATGAGACACACCGACATGTTACGAAACGAAGCAAAACACCTTCGAATAAAACTCTATCGTATTTAAAATTAAGTTTGTAAAAGAAGCGCGAAGAGTTGAATAAAGTTAATAAAATGTGGATATTTTGAAAGGAACTTTACTACACAAACCAACAAACAAACAAACAAACAAACACTAAAAAAATGAAAATTTTGAAAAATGTTTAATTATTCTTAATAAAACAAACAAAACATAGAAAGAAAGAAAGAAAGAATAAAAAGAAAGAAATATTTACACGATGATTAAACGCAGGTAGTTTTACATTTTATTTAAATTAAGTAAACAATTTCACACACACACAAACACACAAACACACACACACACACCAAAACAGAAACATTGCATATACGATACCTACATACATGCATTAACAAATACACACACACACACACACATACGCAAAAGCATACTCTTGTGTCGTTAAAGAGTATAAATCAAAAATAATACAACATACACGATTATATCATGAATCATATACATACATCTATATACTATAATATGCAATATAACCAGTATATACATACAAACATACCTACATACAAGGACGTAACGAATTCATACATACAATATTTTATCCTCGTATCTGACGACACTCACTCGAATGCGCTGAAAACTTCTTTCTTTAACATCATAAAATATCAATTGAATTCGCAGAAGTATCATCATGGTAAAAATTCAAACAACAATAATACATAATAATAAAAACAAACAATTCATTTAAATTTTAAGCTCTTATTGTTATTAATATCTACTTAGAATATACATACTACAATATACTATATTTCTTCCTGTAAATGTAAAATATAATGCCAGAGTACTGTCGAATCGAATTTATTGTTCATTTAACATACGACTATTTCCTATGTATTTCAAAATTGATGCCTTTGTTTCCGAAAAGAGAAGAAGAAGAAGAAGAGAGAAAAATTCAACAATAAAATTATCATTTGTTTATCGTAATTACTTTCGTCTGTATTGTATGTAATATTGATGTGATGAAAGCAATATCTGCAGCTGTAACAACACGTAGCAGTGAACACTAATGGTCATGTGTCTCAAGGCCACGTATACAACTCTATATCTCTACGGCGATAGAGTGTGATCAAGAGCCCCCTGACCCTTAGGTAAGTTTTCGTATTTAAAACAATAAATCATTTACTTTTAATAATGAAACAATATCAATTTTTGCATACTTAGAAATAATTTGTTACAGTATTGAAGTAACAAAGTACATTCAGACCGCTATAACGTTATTCGCTATAACGTCCCTTTCTAATTATGGTATTTTTTCCAATGACTGCACATAATGCTTCGTTTTGCGAAATGTTCACTCTTACCGATCTTCTGTTAATAAATAATTAATAATTCGTTATACGGCCTTTCGTTTTACGACCACCTTCTCCGGAACGTATAGCGGCCGTATAGCGAGGTATGAGTGTACACTGAAGATGGCACATCGCCAAAACCGCTGGGAAAAGTTGTTGGTTCTCCTTAAAAAACCTTGAAATCTCCTGCAAATTGACGTTTGAAAATCCGATTAGCGCTTTCAAATGTCAAAATCTCATACAAATTGACGTTTAAAAGTCCTGATTAGCACTTAACCGCACATTGTGAAATTGGCCCTAAATGTGTCTATAGCAAAGTTATTGTCCTTTTGCTGGAAAACTACAAAAGATCTAAATTTCTATATTTATTATTCTTTCAATATTTTGCAGTAAACATAATTTTCTGGCCTCAAAATAAGTCGTCCGCTTGTTAATGTTAAAACATTTTATTTAAGCAATATACGATAATAATCTAAGCAATATTCGGTTTCGATTTGAAGCAAATGAAGAAAGTTAAGTCACACAATTTAAGAGTAAATAAAAATAAATCATCATTAATTGTATTATCTTTGTGTTGATACTGGTAAGATACAGAAACAGATGATAACTGAAAATGCTGAAACTGAAATGCATGCAGTACGTACGTCTTCAGGGTTGAGGCAAATGCTGAGTTAGAGTTTTTCTAAAGACTAATATTTCAAAAGATTTAACATTCGCGAAAATTTGCTGTGACCAGAAGAAGCTCTCTTTGTCTTTTTTACCATGAATTTACATTACTTCGTCGCTGTGTTTTGGGTAAGCCTTTGTATAAATTTCTATTAGTTTATTAGAGCTCTATTGGTTCCTAAATTTCTTTATATTTTCTACAAAAAAAAGTAGCTGTGATTATAATAAAAAATTATACTAATTACGAGTAATTACTTCTTCGTAAAGATAATTCTTGGCCACCTCAGTTCGAGTAAAGCATCGTTGCGTGGCAGATGCTCGGAATGTCTGCCGAATGGTATCGCTTGCTTGGATGAACATACTTTTGCCCCATGCTTCAAAGGCACCATTAGCAATAGATCCGTGATGTGTCCGGCGGGATCATACTGCACTGATCATAAGAAAATCTGCAGCACCCAAATGGATGGCCGGCTGCCTGTGTGTCGTTATAACAATTGCGGCAGTTGTTCGCCGCGGCAAGGCCAGCACTTTACTTGTCTGAGTGAAACCAGCTTCAGCGTTTGCTACGGCGACGGCCTGACGACGCCGGCCGTCGAGTACTCGATACGTCAGTGTCCGTCTGGTTACGTGTGCAACTCACGACAGGGCGAGGAATTATGCTGGCCAGAAAATGACACGATGGTGAAATAGTGCCAGTTTTAAAAGAGTACAAGTATTTAATAACACGTTTCTCACGTTTTTCGAATAGCCTTCCTGCACGCCTGGATTTGATAATGGACAAGGTAAAGTACCGGAGATGCCAACCACTGAGATACCATCACCATCACCACCAGTAACAGCAACAGGCCCGGAAACAATTACTTCCATGGCCGAAACGACAGCCGCCGCCGCAGTGAACACTGACTCCACAACCGGAGCAGATAATGCGGCCGAGGAGACGACAACTAGCAAGATTGCCATCGACCCGGGAATATTCTGCAACAATAAAAAAGCCATTGGCAACTTTAAAGATGCCACAGACAAAAGCTGCAAACAGTGAGTTTTTTTTTGTCGAGCCGAAGAAACCGAAAATAGAGCTTTTTAAAATGAGCGCGCATTCATTTATTTACAGTTACTTCTTCTGCTTCTTCCTCTCGGGACAATACTTGGGATATCGATTGGAATGCCGCAACTATTTTGATGCCGAAACGTCCAAGTGTCAGGATCGCAGACCTGAAGATTGTGTGTAGAATGTAGAAAGCACGCAACAAGGCGGTAAAATTTATTTTATTAATTATTGAAAGAAAATATTTTATTTGAAAAAGTTCTGTTTAAAATCTGTTGTCATATGTTTAAACATTTTCTCGCCAGTTAAAGTTGTAGCCAATTTAATGTAGAAATACCGATTTTAAGAAATTGAACAAGTTACCAAACAAACCGCTCAGCTACACACAATCTGCTGGCTTTACTTTTGTGCACTGAGCCAAATCCGCATCAAAGAATTCACCGTCCTCGCAGTATTTGATTTTTCCTCCCCGTTTGGTGCAGAAAATGAACCTCGTACAGGTTGGGTCACCCTCGAGGCGATACGAGCCGCGACTCTTACCCTTCTCTTGACAGAAAGCATTTATATCTTGAATTGTGGTTGTTGTGGTCGTGAGTGTAAGTACCGTTGAGGTTGATATTGTTGTGGGCGTTGTAGTTGATGTTGTTGCTGTTGCTGTTGCTGTTTTTGTGGTTGTAGGCGTTGTTAGAGTTGAGATTATTGTTGGAGTTGCAGTTAATGTCGTTGTTATCGCTGGCATTGAGGTTGTTAATATTGTGGGAGTGCTAGTGGTTGTTGTGGATGTCGGTGGCGCCGTAGGCGTGGTGCTGGTGGTTAATATTGTGGGACATGTTATGGTAGGTGTTGTTGACGTTGATATTTTGGTGGTTGTCGGTCTTGTTGAAGTTGATATTGTTACGGAAGTTGTGGTGGTTGATGATGTCGTTGTTGTTGTTATTGTAGGTGTTGTAGCATCTTCAGTAACGCAACTTGGCTGAAATCAAGTTCAATTTAGAATTTATACCAGCCAAGTGGCGATAATCTGCCAACATTACCAGCGTCTTTGTGGCTTCTGAACAAAATTCCAGCTCATTGTTCAAATCGCAGACGGTGCCTGCAGGGCAAATGCTCACGGAACCATAATAGGGCTCATCTTTGCCAAAGCAGAAAGCGATGGCAGTTTCGTTTACGCAGGAAAATACTTTGTGCGGCTCAGCGCAGACGCCGCATTTGTTTACGCGCTTTGGCGGCATAACATGCGATCTGCTGACGGTACAGCTCTGGGTAACACCGGCCTGCTGCGGTTGACAGACGACGTCTTCTGCGGTGCAGACAGATCCTTCGGGGCATGCGATGTAATTGTACGTGGCAGTACCTGAACGCATAAAGCAAAAAAATAGAGGGTAGATTTTTCAAAAAAAAAAATCTAATGCAGGCGGCCGTTTACCGTTAATACACATTGAAAATACGGTCTCATTGTGACAAGCTACGAAATTTTTGGCTTGACAAAGATCACACTCAGTGCGTACATGTTGAAAGGTCAACGCTGCGATAATCTGCAATTATTCGAATTGTTATTTTTAAGAAATTTTAGGTGTAAATATTTACAAATCTACCACAAACAATTGTATCGTTGTTGTTGTTGGATTTAAGTTAGGCTTCATTTTTGCTTTCCTTTGCGGTGCCTTTTTCCTAGACAAAAATCAAAATCTGAATCAAAATATAAATGTACAGCGTTTATTTAAATGCTGGCATTATCGAGGCGTGTCCTCCGATAACTTCAAATTTAAAGAAAGCAAACTCCAATAAAATAGTAAAACGGTTATTCAGCCCAACCCACTTCGCAAAAAAGCTAAGCAAATTGTTGTTGTGGGTTAGAAGGAAGGTATTATTGTACTCTTTTATAGATTATCATATGATACTATCTGCTAAGGTGTGCCAGAAACAAGCCTCAAAGGCGCTCAAAATCTTTAGGATCTTTATTTAATAGATTTCAGCTATGTTTTTTTTGGTATGGTTTTAATATATAGTATAGATAGTGCCGCCTCAAATGAAAACGTCTTATCTCTTGGGTGGTGGAGACCCATAAAATGGGTTGGTTGGGCCAATCTTATCAACTAATAAATTTTGCTATATAATTCGGGTAACTTGGACGTGCCTTGGGCTTTACTTGAGTGGGACACGGCACTGAGGAGTGCCGCCGCTTTTGCACAAAATTGATAAATAAAGAGATTCGAATTTTCGAAAAAAGCCAAAACTAGAAAATTCTCGCCCGAACTGGGCAAAAAAAAAGTGTCGAGAAATTGTAGCGAATTTCAGAAATCTTAATGCCGAAATTATTTTTATTGGTAAATCTTATTGAAAAGAAATCGATTAGAAAAATCTCTACCGAACATTTACATAATACTTACACTTTCTTCCACTAAAGCCATTTGTGTTGACCTTCTGCTGTCTTTTACTAATAATGCAGCCTTTTCACGCAGAAGCAGTCTGCAACGTTTGTCAAGCAAATGGTGCTGCTTGTACCAACCTGACCTCGTTTTATTTGTGCTTTGGCGGTAAGTGTGTGTTTATCAGATCAAAAAAAAAAGAAAGCAATACATACTGCAAGCTTCGAACTTAACTTCGAAATGACTGGTGTGCCCTTTTTGAACCTAATTTCATTTCAGAAGATAAGCCCTACCGTAAGCAAACATTCACCTGCAAGCATGGTCTGGCCTGTACCGATCTGCCCCAGATTTGCTTCCAACGCAGCACCCGCTCAGCCAGCTGCGGCGATACTGCCAGCTGTGGTCAGTGCAATGCGAATCAAGTGTTTGCCTGTACCAGTCGCACTTCATTTGCGCTGTGCTTCGGCGCCACTACGCCGTCCAAGGTTTCAGGCACATGCCCGTACGGAAAGGTCTGCGACGCCTCGCAGCGCAGTATTTGCACGGATGCCGTTACTGTAAGTTGTTCTGCCAAGTCATCAGGAGAAGAAGGAGGAGGAGGAGAACGAAATACATAATTATAAAATACCATTTCTTTTTTAGCCCGAGTCAGTGATATGCGATGTCGATGCTTCAAAAGATGAGCGAAGACTCATTTTAACGAATGTTTAAAGAAAATAACTTTTTTACTGTTGTATTATTTTTAAAACTTATTTTATTTTATTACATACAAAAAATTATGCTCTATAAAAAATTAAAAGTATTTGTAGTCAAAGAAAAAGATTCAATCCAATTGAAATTAAATTCTTTAACCAAAAAGTGCAATGGATCGATCTGCACTGAAACAATAAATGTCCTCTCATCGTACTTTAATAAAGATCTGCTTCATTCCTTCAAAGATCTTCTTCATACGGAGCTTCAGCGACTTGATTAACCCATTCGCGAACCTGCCGCACGGTTGGCAACCGGAAGCGCCACTCATCCGTAAAGTAAAGATAGGCGCTTTCTCCCAATGCCAGCAGATCCATAGCGACCTGTTTCTCGTCCGGTTTCCATTCACGTTCTGCGTTTCCAAACATTTCCATTCTCACAAGTGAAATCATTGCGCCGTTCAGATATCGCCTGATGCCATAAAACAGCTGTGCTTTGGAAAGCGAAGGAGTGGCAGCAATGGGATTTGAAGCCGCTGGAACAGGTGCTTCCGCTGAGGTACTAACCGTTGATACTTGCTGCTGCTTCTGCTGTAAGCTATAGTTTTTGGCTTCCAGTTCTTCTTTCAGTTTCACAACGCTCTTATGCTGATTAGACAGCGTTTCTAAGCGAGTTTTCAGCATCTTATTTGAAATCCTCAGTTGGTCAGCTTCGGCTTCGATATCTTCATGTTGCTTCTGAAGCTCCTCAAACTTTTGTTGAGTTGAATTCGGTGAATTCTTGTTGAGCTCTTCCAACTGCAGTTTTCTTTGTTCGATTTCCCGTTTTGCTGTCTGCAGAGCTTCCACCAGTTGCATAATTTGCTTGGACGTATCCTCTTGAAGGCTCATGTATTTGGATCGCTCATTTTTCAGTTGCGACTCGTATTCTTGGCATATTTTGCTGTGCTTCCGATTACTAGGACCCTCATCTTTGGAAGTAGCATCCACTTGAGTCGACGCGTCCTTATAAGTTTTAATTGTTTCTTCACGTTCATCCATATCTTCTGCGATGTATTCTATTTTCAAAACATTATCATTGTCTTCATCTTCTTCATCACAGGCGTCGTTAATACTAAGCAAATAGTTTTCTTCCTGCTCTTCGGACGAATCTAAAAAGTCCACAAATTGGCTTACGAAGCCATCCGTCTTTGAAGCATTTGCACTATCATTTGCCTCATTTTCCGGTGCCTCCACATTCAGTATCTTGATTTTACTTGTGTTGGTGTCTGTAACGTTTGGAGGCGAACATGGACGCTTTTGAGCTCTTGGCTTTTGTTTGACGATTGCCTGTTCGGTTTTCTGAACACTTGATCGTCGAATGGTTACTATACAATTGTTATCCTCCTCCGCATAGGATTCCTCCACGAGCTCCAGATCAATGTCGTCCAGATAGAGCGGGCATTCGAAATCTGGCGGTGGTATCATATAAGGCGATGAAGGCTGCGGTAGCACGATTATTTGCGGCTTATCTTCTGTGTCGTAGTCAATAGCGAAATTATCTTTAAGACGCTCCAGCGTTGGTACAGCCTTCGGAACCAGTTTGTCTTTCAAGTAGTTCATAAAGCATTCAATGCGAAAGTGCCGCGCACACACGACCTTGTTTTTCTGCTGCGATGGAGACAGATCTTTAAGATGTGGTACGTTAGCCATTTTTATCCACTTGGCGAAGCGCTCTGGGTCCTTAGTTGGGAAACGGAAGAAATGCATCCGTGGATGACGTGCAGTAGAAACTGTGCATTCGCGAAATATACAGCGACAACCGCCCATACTCTCGGAGGTTGCAAATAACAACAAATGACAAAACAACAAATAAATATCGAAAAAAAACAAATGTAAATCCAATGAATTTTTGCAAAAAATTTAGCTCTGTTTCAGGCAATTTACAACAGGAGCAATGTACAATTTGTATACCCACGCAGCGTTGCCAACAGCAAAGCTCTCTATCATACAGTACAGACTGCATTATTCACCAATATTATTAATTGATGCTCTGTCAACTATGGAATAATTAAAAATAAATTTTTCGGCTACACAAAAAACTTTTAAGGTTCTATAGTAATAAAGCGAATTTATGAAAACACGATTCAAAGCAGTTATTGTAACTTTTTTCGCTAATGTAAACATCTCCCGACTTGCTTTTGACAGATTTCAATGTTGATTTTAAGTTCAAGCTTTCAAAGTTTTGAAAAAATTTATTTTATGTTTTAATTTTCTTCCAATTTTTTGACTTATATACGCGTGAGTCAAAACTAAGAAAATGTATTTTTAGAAGTGACATTCAATTTCGATTTTGGTAATACCTGAAAATGTGATAGACTGAAATTATAATGTGATAAATGAAATAAGTATGTAGTTCGATTCATATAGATTCAAATAGTATTTATCATTAATCTATTTAATCTTCAACTTGTTTGGGTTTTTTCTGAATTATGTCAAAAGTTAACCCTCATGCAAATATTTTTCATCTCCATTGCTTTTGGTACAGCATACAACGGATTCAGTATTAGCTGCGCAATACCAACGAGTACAGAGATACTTATACGATATACTTTTATATATACTCGATATACTTATTCAACTCTACACACGAAGTGCACCATTCTTAAGAATGATTAAAGGGTTCACTATTCACAATAGTCTTCACGCCGCTTCTAAAATTGACAGCTAGCAAATGTAGCAAATTTGTCGTGAAATACCCACCAAGACGCGAATTTTCTTATATTCGTTGTTGGTCATCTGCTTGAAAAATAGTTATACTTTAATAAGTTGCAATTTTCCCGATCCATTCGAATCTGAGATTCGCATAAATGATTAAAATGAAGAAAGCGAAGCCCCAACTGTATGATCCACTGATTATAAATCGCGTAAAACAGGTAAGACAAGGATAGAGGAAATTTTGTTTATGACTTGTAATGATTGTCTTGTAATGAGTGCATATACGACGGTGACCGCTTCGTAATTGAGGTTATGAGATGCAGATGCACTAATGCATATCGCTTTCATATCTTAAATTTCCTTTATCATTCTGTTGTACCGCAGTACTTGGAGGAGAACGTCGACCAAACCTACTTGGATGTGGGGGTGATGACAAAGCAATTGCAGGAGCGCTACTCGGAATATTCACGGCGCAAAATCGCTCCATTTCGCGCGCTCGTAGAACAAGGTATGTTGTAAAAGGGAAAGGTTGCTGCGTGAACAAAAGTTCATGTTTCTTTTATTCTTGTTTTCCAGCATATAAAATTGTTTCTCAGAGTTATGGAATGGACAGCCAACCTTCTAGCGGTGAGGACTCGGACGGCTCTGACCTGGAGGTCATGGATGTAAGTCCAGATTTGCGTACCAAGGCATACAGCGTCTAGCCTTGTATTTTAAGTATTTATGCTATTTGAGCAATAGCTTTTGAGCAATATGGAAATATGCTTCTTGGCCCATATATGCTGCAGAATAGGCATATTTAAACAGGCTATGTCGAAAATCCTAAAATATTCATGTCCAAATAAATTTCAGGATTCCACTTCTAACAACCTCATGAGCAACATGATGAATAGCTTGTACAATAAATCGAAATCAAATGCGCCAGGTGGTAAATCTGCCTCGGAAGCTATTGACATTAGTAGTGATGAAAGCGGCGACGAGGGCCAACGCACTAATGGCAAATCGAAGCCAAAGGGTTTGAAGCGAAAAATGTAGTTGTCGTGATTTTTCAACTGACATTTCTATTGTCTCTAGATCCTAAACAGACGGGAAACAAGCCCCTCAAAGAGGCCACTTTGACTAAATTATCTAGCAATGTTATGGAAACGCAAAAGATTGGGAACGCCGATTCATTGACTCTATTGAAAAATAACATTAGCCATGCTCCATCGAGTGGACAGAAACGCGCGGAACTGACACCGTCGACAGGTACATCGGTACAGCCACTAAAAAAGCGTAAGTTGACTGAAAGCGGTAAACAAATACTCATATACCCACACCCACAAAATTCGCGTCAATCTACAACAGACAAGGGCGATCAGCATCACGCGCCGCTCGCCGGACAACATCAACAGCTGCAACAACAACAGCAACCGCATCAGCATTATTCCTTGCAACAGCGGGCACAGCATCAGCAACAGTTCATGCGCTTCGGCAACTACAATCAAAACAGCAATGACTCGGCTCAGTCCCTTTTGGCTCAGCAATTACGTGGCCGCAAATACAAAAAGGAGATTACCCTGCGTAAGTCTCGCGAGACCTTCCAGGACGTTGGCGGCATGGAAAAGACCCTTAAAGAACTGTGCGAGTTGCTCATGCACATCAGGTCACCGGATATTTATTTCGTTTTGGGCCTGATGCCGCCTCGTGGCGTGTTATTACATGGTCCTCCGGGCTGTGGGAAAACACTTCTGGCGCACGCAATTGCCGGCGTAAGTTTATTTCTACTGATTCTTATATCGGCCTTACCCCGACGCTTACATCTTTTGACAGCAACTCAATCTGGCACTGATCGAGATCCCGGCTACCGAACTTATAGCTGGTGTTTCCGGAGAGTCAGAGGAGCGCATACGTGACGTATTCGAACAGGCCGCTGCTTGTGCACCTTGTGTCCTCTTCATTGACGAAATTGATGCCATTTCATCGAATCGTTCGATGGCCCAGAAGGACATGGAACGTCGCATTGTTTCGCAACTAATCAGCAGTATGGACAACTTGAAGCTGTCCGAAGGGGGCCAATCAGTACTGGTCATAGGCGCCACCACGCGGCCCGATGTACTCGATCCAGCTCTCCGACGCGTGGGACGCTTCGACCATGAAATAGCGATTGGCATCCCGAACCGCAAAGACCGGAAGGACATTTTGACCATTATTTGTGAGGGATTATCGGTGGAGCCCAAATGTGACTTTGATAAAATAGCAGAGCTGACTCCTGGCTACGTAGGCGCAGACTTACTAGCCCTGGTCTCGCGAGCAGCCACGATTGCAGTGAAGAGGAAGTACGCGTTTCAATTGCTCAAAAGCCATTTTGTAAAATAGCACGATTGTTTTTGTTTGTAGGTGTTCTGAACAGATGCGCGCCTTTCAGTTGGAAGCGCAGCGCAATATCACTATAGTAGACTTGGACGATGACGCCGAGGAGGATTCAGCAGCGAAGAAGTCTGATAAGCAAAATGAGACGAAAGTGACCACGAAGGATCAACCAAAACTAACGGAAGGAGATAGTACTGATGAGGTACAGGAAGGAAAAGATGTAGCCGAAGTCGAAGAAGTACAAGAGAGCAAAGATAAAACTTCTGAAACCTCGAATGCTGATGGTGAGAAGGCAAACGGTGCCGACGCCGATGCCGATGATGGAGATGAAGTAATGGAAGTTGACGAAGAAGAAGACAAAACAAAGGAAACGAAAACTGACGAGCAAGAGGAAGTCGAAGAGACGCATACTGCGGAAAATACGGAAAATGAGCAAGAAACCGGGGACGCAGTGATGGAGAAGGGAGATGAGAGCACCGCGGAGAATACCAAAAGCAAAGACAAATTGCCAGAATCAATTGTAGAGGACGAAAAGTTGCCTGCTAATCTCGCCGAGCCTTCGCTCATCGAGTTGCTCAACTGGCTGGACAACCCACCAGAAGATATAACGTTTGCTTCCGAGTTCTCCATCACCCTGGAGGATTTCTGTGAGGCTGTTAAAGTGCTCCAGCCGTCAGCCAAGAGGGAAGGCTTTATCACAGTGCCTGATGTCACATGGGATGATATTGGATCCTTAGAGGACATACGTGAAGAATTGAAATTAGCCGTGTTGGCACCTGTTAAGTTCCCGGAGAAGCTGGAACGTTTGGGACTGTCCACGCCATCGGGAGTTCTGCTCTGTGGGCCACCAGGCTGTGGCAAAACATTGCTTGCCAAGGCCATAGCTAATGAAGCGGGCATAAATTTCATATCTGTCAAGGGTCCCGAACTCATGAATATGGTAAGTGTAACCAGCACGAATTCGACGTGTCGAAAGACTTCTAAGCTATTCTTTGGATTTTCAGTATGTGGGAGAGAGCGAGAAAGCAGTACGCGCCTGTTTCCAAAGAGCACGGAACTCCGCACCGTGTGTTATTTTCTTTGACGAATTCGATTCGCTGTGTCCAAAACGTTCCGACACAAACGAGAGCGGCTCCGGTACAAGGGTGGTCAATCAGTTGCTTACCGAAATGGACGGTGTAGAAGACCGACAAGGCGTTTATATACTAGCAGCAACCAATCGTCCCGACATTATTGATCCTGCGATTCTTCGTCCTGGGCGTTTGGACACAATACTGTACGTTGGCATGCCGCAGGAAAAGGACCGCGAGGAGATACTGAAAGCCAATACAAAGGCAAGAGGACGCACATTTCTTCAAAGTTCTGCTCTTGCTTATTCGTAACTTGCGTCTTTCCTTACAGAATGGTAAGCGTCCTGTGTTGGCCGACGATGTTGACTTCATCGAATTAGCGAAATTAACAGACGGCTACACGGGTGCAGATTTGTCCGGACTTGTGCGACAAGCGGCCTTGTTGGCACTGAAGGAGTCGCTGAATAATGAATCAGACTCAGATTTGGACGATTTGTGCGTTCGCAATGAACATTTCGAAAATGCTATCAAAATGTTACGACCGTCTGTCAGTGCGCAGGTAATTTTTTTAAATTTTGTCTTTTGAAGTGTAAAAGTTGTACACACAAAATTCTCGCTCTATTAAAGGATCGCAAACTCTATGAGAAACTGCGGGTCAAATATGCCGCACCGCGCATAATTGAGGAGCAACGTGCCAGCGAATAAACATAAACTCATGCGTTTACAGTATCCGAACGGAATCCTTCATCTTTTCAAAAAATCTAAACACATAAACACATTCGAAACGTATTAAACACTGTTTGGTTAAGAGTACATTGTAAACATTGCTACCACATATTCATGTACATATGTATGTATGTGTGAGTGCATTCCCTTCCTTTTAGTGGCGAAAACAAACACTGTTTTATTTACAGTCTTCTGAGCGGTTACACAAAAAGTTATATGCAAATTTAAGGCAAGTGGAATTACATGATTCTAGGATTTCAAAAACACATCTAGAAGAATGTAAGGCAGCAGACACTTTCCAACTCAATCCAAACCAATTTGAGAGGTAAAAGGCAAATGCAGTTACAATTTGCGGCGTCACGGAGGAGCTATAATAAAGGTCAGAGTCGTTTTGTATACTGCAGAGAACATGTACAAATGTTACAAATGAATTAAATAAATAAATTGATGCATTAACTTTACCTCAACCGTACAATTTGTTATTCGCATACTTTTTTGAGGCTCATAATTAGGGAAGGCGTAAGAGCGTATGCGCTAGATAGCACTGATTCCTCTCTCTCTGGCTCATCGTCACTGACTAGAAGCTCGACACTAGCACTAAGTCTTGGCGCCACTTCCGGCGCCAGCTCGATGGCGCATTTGCACATCTCTCGTATGCCAACCCAGCTTTCGTTTCCAAGAGTTTGTATCAATTCGAGTGGCGGATGAAAGCCGAATTCGGCCGAGGGCAGCTCCATTACCAGCGCCAAAGGAGCTTTTATAACGGCGTAAGCATAATCGACAATTGAGCCGGGGATCAGCCTGTTGGTAACTTTCGAAATATTACCGCAACGATATTCACGGCCAGAGTGCTTTTTTATCGCATTCCGGCCGGCGATGGCGAGCTTTTCCAAAACTGCCCAGTTGTGAGGCAATTCTCTAAAAGTGACATTTGTGGGTGTTGTTAATGTTGTTGTTGTTGTTCTGGAGCTCTTAGAACAAATTTGTGCTTACCTGCTAAAGCCATATGGATACATGATGCTTTGCGCATGCGAATGCAACGACAAAAAGAATAGTAAATTCGGCGCTAGTGTTTTGAGGACGGTGCGCATGGCTCTCGTTTCGGCGTCCGAGAACGGCGTCTCGCCTCTGAAGGTGCAGCGATGTGCCAACGTTGCTCCGTTCTCCCAGTGGACATCGTAATTGCGGTTGCAGTCGACGCCAATGCATTTCGAATTCTCGATGGGTCGTCGATTTTTGCGCCAACGACGATTCTTCAAATGAAAAGAGCAGCAAATAGGTTATGAGAGATGATGTGCTGGATCGTAAAACATTTCGGACAAAAATCGCCGACAAGAAAAAATTGGTTGACAAAATATTAATTTAGAAAATACACCTAAAACCTGAACCACTGAAGTCAGCTGATTTTTGTCAGAGGACACAAAATTTGAATTGCTTTTTGCTAGAGCGAATTACCAATGGAAGCACTTACCTTACGCAGCGTGTAATCGTAGCCGTCCGGATTGACCACCGGCACGATGAAGAAGCGCAACTTCTCGAGCATTTCGCGGTGCCGTATATTCTTCTCGGTCAGCTGATGAATGCAATGGAGCGCCACCGATATCGAGAGCCATTCGCGTGCATGCGTGCCGCCCTCAATAAGTATAAAGTTGCGGCGGTTTTCGTAGTCGTGCTGCGCCCGAGTGTGCGCATGCAATGGGTTCTTGGCCCGTTTCGTCACGCAGCCATCCAATTTGCTGCTCCTGGTGCCGTACTGGCCGTACGGGCGGTTCGTCAGATCGTTCAGATTTTTCGAACAGCACCAATCGATCTCGACCGCCATTAGCGGACGCTGCTCGTAGGTCATGCCGAGCAGATGCAACGTGACAAACGACGGATAGCGATGCGACACATACTCCAGATAGTGATTGATCTCGGAGTGGCGCAAGTAACTGTGCAGTATGTCCGGCTTCAAGATGATGAGCTTTGCGGTTTTGGCCTTGTTCTGAGCCTTCGTCTTGGTGTCACCCACTTGTATTCCTTTAATAAGCATTTTCCGCGAGATTCTTGCAGACTTTCAAACTAATTTAACTTAAACTAAAAATTTGAGCGCGCGTCACGTAAAATTTAAAACAAACTTTTATTGTCCTAAAAAACAAAAAAACAAAAAAAACAACAACAACAATCAAACAAAACAAAACACGAGATTTTAGGAAATCCACCGAATTTTAATACACATTGAAAATTTATCAATAATTAATTTTGCTGTACAGACAGAAATTTCATCGATTCATTTTTTAAGGCTGACAAAAAAAACATTTCTGGCGTTGAAGGAAGAGTGTAGTGTGCCGCCGGTCTGGCGGTCAGTTGGGTGGACTGATCGATCGATCGATTGATTGATCGGCTTTGCAATTGCTGTTACCTCTACGGTAACGTCGGCGACGTTCAGGTTATGAGATTAAATAGAGAAGTACTGAAGTCAGCCAAAGGCTAACGGCAGCGGTTTAGGCTGTACCGATGTTTCCAATTTGGATAACGACCGCTTGGCACGAACGGATTGAGTGCTGTCGCGCTTTTAACACGCACTTACAGTCACCCACCCACTTTAACACACACACATACAGCCACGAGAAGGCCTCTCTACCTCTTTCGTTGTACGAAGAAACTTACTTCAATACTTTCGTTGTCCTTGCTCTTGGCCTTTGCTTAGCTCTATCGAAGCTTTTGCTTAACCAAAAAATAACAGCAAGACCTTAAAGAATTCAAACAGTATACCAAAAAGTGCATGATATCTAGTTGTACCGTCCTAAAATGTCATTAAGTACAAAATTCTTCTTTTCTTTTCGCCCCGAAGGACACGAAAGTGGCTTCTGGTTTCATGGTTTCAGCCCTGAAATTCTTACCAACCAGCCAAGAGGTATTTTTGAGGCATTGCCGGCTGGCACAGTGGTAGAGTGTTATAAAACATTGCTAAAAAATCCAACCGCGGACATTTCAGTTTGTCCTTAAGTAATATATTTTTAAGCAATTGCAAAAAAAATAAAAAACGTAGTTTGCAGATAAAAGTTTTAATAACGCCAGCTTTATCAAATTAAGCACAATCATGAAATATTGTTTGCAATGATATTTAATAGTTCGCAATAACTTCCTCAGCCATGGCTTTGATGCCCGTCCAGGTTTCTGAGACCATTGGCAGAATTTCTTGCGGTAAGACTGTGAAGCCATTGGCGCCGCCTGGCAGCTCCATCGTTATGGCAATCGGTATACCAGCTTCGCCGAGGGCATAATCATCGCTTCCACCGGCTGCTGCATACAGAACATTCGTCGAGCTTCCCACTTTGTACGTGGCACCGTTAGCAGAGTACATAGCACGCGCCCCAGCCTTAGCCACTCTATCCAAATCTGGCCAATTCTCTGGAAGATCGCTAAGATGAAGATGAAGACTTACTGTTAGAGACCGTGGAAACTAAACCGCCGCAATAGAGCGCATTGTACTCACGGAGTGAAGCCCCATGGGTATAGCAAGTACCGGCCGTACGAGTGAAGACTCAAATAGAACTTGAGCCGCTCGGGCGCAGAAAGCATCACATCACGCACCACACGCGTCTCCGGCTCCGAAAAGGCGTATGTACCCATATACGTGGCATCACATGGTGTGCTCGAGGCACCGATCTCGCCCCAGTGGAAATTGAAGTTACGATTTCCGTCGGTCCCGACGCAATTTGGCCGAACCGGCACCGGTTTGCGAGTTTTGCGCCACAAACGCTGATCGGTGAGGCTGAATTCATAGCCGTCCGGATTGACAACGGGCAGGACAATCCAGTCGTAATCGGCTAAGAGCGCCGAGTTTTCGCCAAAGTTCTCGACCAATTGCTGAATGAGGTACAACGCGCCGGCGGGGGCAATCCATTCGCGGGCATGTATGCCGGCATCGACGAAGATGATCTTTTTGTCGGCACGCCCGTCACCGTTGCTGATAGTTATGGTCTTCATTTCACGTCCTTCGAAAGTGAAACCGGCCGTCCTGACGAAGGCACGTGTCGGATAGTCCTGAGCGAGTCTATCCAAATAGGCGTTGATCTCGTCGAAGCGATGGATGGTACGGAAGTCGATGTCGGAGGAGTTGTCAATGTTGGCCGAGCGCATCAGGTCCTGCTGCAAGCGTTCCATTCGCACGGAAACGCCTACATCGTGGTCAATGACGGTATAGTTGGTGCCAAGTTGGCCCATTTCGGTCTCGAAAGACGGCTGCTGCTGCGGCGTGACCATCACGCGTGCGGGCTCATCCAGGGCACGCGGCAGCGAGAAGAAGTCGAAATGCGGGTTATTCGTTAGGGTCAACAGGGACGCCTTTTGGAGGGCGTTGTTGGCGTAAATGTCATAGATTTTGTAGCTAGTTATTTGATGAGATGAATTTTGATGAAATGAATGCACAATCAATCCGTCAACTTTTCTTACCCATCGTAAAGATTGTGGTCTTGGCCACCGGAAAAGCTCAAGAGCAGCACGAAGCACGAAGTTAATTGGAATAACATGCTGAAGACCTCGGCGATTTGGTATTTTCTACTCTACCAATCTCTAGAGTCTGTCTACTGAAGTGAGTGCCTGCACCGCGCTTTATATATGATTGGCCTAATCATTGAATTTGCTGCGGCCAGGTCGGTACTGCCGCAAGTTCCCAAAATCGTTATCGACAAATTATTTACTCTTGAGATTATCAACTGGTGAGTATTGAAATATACGAGTACGTCTGTGTATCGAAAGTTGTAAAACGAAAACTAATATTTTTCTTATCCTTCTGCGTGTGATAAGGAGTTAACGTAATCGATTACGTAAGCAGTTCTATACGAGAATTATATAAAAAAAAATTATATACATAAATTATATAAACATGTAGAATTTTTCTAGTAGCGGAAAAATTATAATTTCTGTGTTAGAATTTTATAATTTCTTGTCACTGTTCTCAAGATTAAACCTTGTGTAGCGATAACTATAGTATATTATAATAGAATTATTTTATAATAATTTTAATAATTAGTAAGTAATTGTAAACGTTAATATTGAAATACTTGTCATTCACGGCCTTGCTTTAAGGTTAAGATGAATTTTTGTATTCTTAATATTTCAAGTACGAGGTCTGTTCAAAAAGTATCGCGAATTTTGAGTTCCCGTGGGTTACGTACATATATTCAAAAAAAGAATATTTCTAAAGCCCCCGCTAGCCCTCGCTTTTTTAATTCGTCTACTATATACGAGGTCTGTTCAAAAAGTATCGCGAATTTTGAATTTCCGCTGGTAACGTATATTCGATTTTCAATTTTTTTTTATTGCGTTATGTTGGTACTCATGTCCCTCACTTATGCTGACAAGTTCGGCCACTCTGAATGTTCAGTTAATTTTTGACAGCCATTTTGCTTGGACGTGTTCGTGGCTCGTCTTCGATTTTTGCCTATTCCATAAAATGGATCAAAGAATCTGTATCAAATTTAGTGTGAAAAACAAAATTAAGTGCGCGGACGCATTCTGAATGTTGACTGCGGCATATGGACCAAAGCAACGTTTATCGGTGGTACAAAAGGTTCTCAGAGAGAGCCGAGAAGATGTGAACGACGAAGAGCGTGCCGGACGGCCGACAGTCACGTCAACAACAGACAAAAACATTGATGAAGTGAAGAAAATAGTATTGTATTGGCCAATCATCGAATCACCGTTAGAGAAGTTGCTGAGGACCTAAACATATCGAATGCCTTGTGTGCCATTCGATTTTTACCAATAATTCAAGCATGAGACGGGTCGCCGCGAAATTCGTACCAAAATTGCTCAATTTCGACCAAAAACAGCATCGCATAACAGCATAACATTGCTAAAAAGATGTTGAACTCTGTCCGCGACGACACAAATTTGCTCTAGAGCAACGCCACCATAATGCCACAAAAAAATTGAAAATCAAGTATATCTAACTTGAATACCGCGGGAATTGAAAATTCGCGATACTTTTTGAACAGACCTCGTATTTATTAGACGACTTAAAAAGCGAGGGCTAGCGGTATAGAAATATTCTTTTTTTTTCTTCTACGAATCTGAACGTAATGTAAAGAAATTGGTGGTACTTTAAAAAGGCTACAGAAACTTCAAAGAAATGCTTTTCTCATTCGCAAAGCAAATCGGTGCGAATGTACCAGCTTAAGCTGAGGGCTTGAAGTGGCTGAATGAATGGATGAATGAAGGAATAAATGAATGATGCGCTTAATGGATTTTGTTTTGTTAAAACAAAAACTGGTTTCATTTTCGGAAGCACAATAAAAAAAAGTGAGCTTTCTGTAAATAAATATTAATAATTAATATGAATATCATTATAAACATATGCACATTCAGGCATACATACATACATACATAGATATCGTAGATAGAAAAATGAAGAAGAAGAAGAAGAAGAAGAATAGGAAACTGGTCACTGAGTTGTTGAATCTAAAAGCCTTAGGTAACAATATTTTGTAAAAAAAAAAAGTGTTTCAAAACTATGACCAAAAGCAGCAGAGCGTTTTCTGTCGTTCCAGCCAACGTTTAACGTGTCAACCAACATCTTAACGATAATCCGAATCATCTCATGCTACTTAGTGTTGATTCAGGGCTCTCTTCTCGCGTGAGCTGACAGAACAAGGCGTCACTTGACCTTGACACTAGCTCAACCGACTTCAGCTTCAGCTTCAGCTTCAGCTTCTATAAAAGTTAAGTTCAATTTTGTTATTTTTTTATAATCTAACGCTTCTTTTCAGCAAGTTTTGGTTTTGTCTATTGGAGAGTTGGTCGGTCGGTCAGTCTTTGCCGAAATCGAAGCCAATACAGACGTCGTTTTTTTAAACGTATCTTTTACGCGATCGGCTGCGTGTTGATCAATTCATAAATCGACGAGTGCCGACTACCGGATGGTGCAAGAAGTACCAGGAAGTACCTTCAAGCGTATGAATTGATAAACGCCATCGTAACTTCTGAAGTGCGAAAATTGCCATAAATATTATTGCATTCAGATAATAATAATTTAAAATAATGAAAACGCTGGATAATAAGAGATAATATTTTATGGCAAAAATAATTTATATTTCTTAAAATTAAAGAAAAGAAGAAAAAAAATTAAAATTAAATTAAAACGAAAATATACATAAACCTACTTAAAATTACAACTCAAATAAACTTAAATTAAAGTAAACTCAAAAATTTTCATCTAAAGTTATCAAATTGCTTATTTTTACCCTTTGTCTACTTTCGTTAGAAACTCTTTGAGATTGAGTTAATTTTTTTAATAGGAATTGACAAATATCTAGATTTAAAAATGTATGTTAAGATATTGTGCGTGTGTGTGCTACTCGCAGTTAGCCTTCTCGTCGCTGGAAATTTGGAAAAATATCAAGGGTAAATTAAAATCGTATTGTATACAGAAATAATTTTAATCTACCTGTATAAAAAATAAAAAAAAAATTAGGTTTTTTCCTTCTTTTTTTTAGAAATTTTACTGCTTATAAAAAAATAATATATACTAGAAAAAACTGAAAGACACTTTGGTGAAGTTTCCAAACTCTCTATATTTGACAAATACATATAAAGTAATTATAACAACTTAATAAACGTCAATGGTTTAATTAGAAAACGAAGAAAAATAGCTTTTATTTTTTTACCTCACTCTAAACGGCCACGATCTACATTCTGTAGATGTTTTTATCATTTAATTAAATCGTCTATCTCAAGAGGTTGTCGATTGGTTAAATTATTAGTCGCTGTTTCTCTAATTTCTATCACGTTTTATTACTTCACCCAACACTGGCATGATCATCCCGCACGCACATGACTATTAAAAGTAAAGTAAAGTAAATATAAATTAACTAAATCATGGGTTTTATTGATTATTTTTTGGATTGAGCTTGAGCAAATAAAGCCGGAATTGGAATGGATTTTATAAATAAATTTTAGTTTGAACCCTTTTTTAACCTCCTACAATCTGAGAGAAATACTTTGTTTTTAAAGCGGAAGTATCAAAAATTGTTTTGAAAAAAAAAAGAAAAGAAAAAAATAAAAAATAACTACGTTATTAAACAGCATAGAACACAAAAACCGGTACACAAATTCAATTAAAATCTACAGTCGGTGAATGTAAATACATCACGCGAAGTGATATGCCATTATTCTGAGATTAATTCATAGATTGTAATTTTAACATCTGATAACTAAAAAAAAGGTAGAGAGTAACACAAGCGTTATGCTCTTACCCTTACCCTTACCCTTAGTGTAGAGTGTACTGAACGAAAAACGTACATAATATCAAAGAAAAAGCTCTGTCCTCGTATTTTTCTTTAAAATTGGTCTAAAGTATGCGTCCGATAGAACGGAGCCCGATAGAACTTCAAATGGTAAAATATAACACACAAAATTTGGGTCTCTTGTGGATTCGTCTCACTCCATATGCGGCAATTTTGCTTATTAACAATCCTGTTAAGCCAAAAATTTAGAGCCTCAACGCTAAACACAATTTTGCAATAAAACAACGTCTATAAATCGGACGAATCGACGACTGTTTTTCAAAGTAAATTTGGATAATTTGATAGCGTTGTTCAAGCGTCAGGTCTATTCATGATGATTTGCCAGACTATACTGAACATAAATAACAACAAGAGCAGTCAGAAGGCGAGCTTGTATTGACAGTTGTCCCTAACGAAAGTTCTATCTAAGCTAAAAAAACACCCTTTACATTAAATTAAAGAACACACGTTCATTAAATCAAAAAATATTTTCATTGAATTAAAGTACAAAGTTAATTTTTTCTTTTTGAATTTTCTTTTTAAAAAAAAAATGGACAATCTTTTTTTTTATTTTATTTTATAAATGAGTTGAGAAAACTCATGAAAAACTTATGAAAATGTTCTTTAAATCTAGGTTAGGAAAGATTTGATTTCTAAGCAATGAAATCTTAGGAAAAAACTTAAATGAATGCTCATTCTTAAACTCAAAAATTACTTACTCGTATTTAAGAAATTGTTCTTTGACACAAACAATTATTTTGTTGAATCAATGAACGCTCATTCATTTTGTTCATTTAGTCCAATGAACGCTGTTCTTTGATATTATGTACGATTTTTTGTTCAGTGTACATCACCAAATCGTGTATCTCTCTACTCTCTCTCTAGCTACAACAAATACTCTGTATTTCACGACGATGAAGATGCCTTCAACTCCATGGTGGAAATGCAGATGATCGAGCCGAATCTGGACTTCTGGCTGCTGACGCGCAACATGTCCGTCATTTCGGTGGGTCCGGCAACGAAGGCGTTTTTCGAGAAACAACTCAACGGGCGAGGTATAGCATTCGTAGCAAGATCTCTGATGGATGAAATGTAAGTAAGGACCTTTCCTTTCTTACAATGCGATTTTCTCAATGATGACCCGGCGTTTACTGCAGGAATGCAGACCACAACAGAAGCGACTTGAGTGCGAATTGTTTGCATGAGAATTGCGCATTCAATCGTCCGAAGCGACAGGCCAGAGGATTCTTCAACCACTTTCCACGCTATGCTGAAATAATAAATTACATGAGCGCTCTGGCCGCCCGATTTCCGCAATATTGTCGCTACGAATCCATGGGCCAGTCGCATGAAGGGCGCCATCTCGCCACGCTGACCATCTCGTTGGAGGCCAGACGCAGAATGCGACGCGTAGCTTACGTTCAGGCGGGCACTCATGGCCGCGAATGGATCGCCCCGATCAGCGCGCTCTATTTGGCCAACGAGCTGCTGAATAATATTCTGGCTTTCCGCAGCATTCTGGTGGACACGGAGATCGTCATACTGCCGCTGGTCAATCCCGATGGCTATGAGTATACGCATACCACGGTGAGTGAATAAAAATAACAGGGGGAGAGAGAGAGAGAGAGAGAGAGAGAGAGCCCTGGAAAGAGAGCCGTGTCAGTGTTATTCAGTTGAGCGAGTAACGAGTGGTTACTAATCGTTTTAAATCGGGAGAGCGAGAGAGAGCCCTGGAAAGAGAGCCGTGTCAGTGTTATTCAGTTCAGCGAGTAACGAGTGGTTACTAATCGTTTTCCTTCACTTTTGTGGAAAAGAGAAACGAGCATCTCATGAAACCTCTGCTTGTACATATTTATACTCTTTGGTATCCGGTTTTCATGTTAAATCCATGTTAAATGTCAAA
Organism: Conops quadrifasciatus; assembly: GCA_949752815.1. Taxonomy (NCBI): domain Eukaryota; kingdom Metazoa; phylum Arthropoda; class Insecta; order Diptera; family Conopidae; genus Conops; species Conops quadrifasciatus. The sequence goes on from OX457079.1 coordinate 34,606,993, forward strand.
TTCTGTTTCACACAATTTTCATGTTTTTCCCCTTTCATGTCTTTCACCAGGATCGCTTTTGGCGCAAGAATCGCCATCGCTATCCGGACAGAGCCTGCATTGGAGTGGACATCAATCGCAACTTCGCCAACAACTGGAACCGCCGCGGTGCCAGTCAGAATGTAAATGAATACTTAATATTGATTGTACTTTAGTTGATTTTTTGGAATACGCCGAATTGATCACTCTTTTGCCCAATTTTAAAAACAGCTCTGTTCGGAGGTTTTTGCGGGCACTTCACCTGCTTCGGAAGCGGAGACCGCAGCCATAGCACGCTACCTGCAGCTGAATCGGCATCGCGTGAAGCTCAGTGTGGATATTCATTCGTTTGGAAACTTTATATTTTATCCGTTCGGATACGCGAGGTATGTATTGATAGCATTATGCAGACTTCCTTTCCTTCTCGTTCGCAAAGTATTCGGTTTTGTTTTTAACATATGTATCATCACTAACAAATTCAATGGTTCATTTTACACTACGAATCGTTAGCATTTCGTTTAAACAAAACACCCGCATGGTCATTTATCTCTTTGGGTTCTCTCGCTCTCTACTCATTTGCAGAAACACTCCTGCCGCGACTCGCAATTTCCTGCATACGGTCGCTACCCGGGCCGCTTCACAAATCGCCAAATATCGCGGAACGCGCTACACCGTCGGCACTTCCGCCAACATCCTCTACGAGGCCTCCGGCGGACTAGATGACTACGCTTATGGCAATCTCGGTATCCCGATGTCCTTCACCATAGAGCTACCGGGCGATAACTTCCAAGTGGCCAGCGCGGACATTATCCATGTGTGCAAGGAAACCTTTGCCGGCCTGATAGAATTGATCCGACATATCAGTCTTTTCGTGTGACTTTGTGAGAACTATAGGACGACTCTGGGAGGACTTGTGTGTCCTATAGTATTACTTTAAATAAAAAAAAAAAAGAGGCGGGCAAAAAAATAATCTTGCGATAAAAAATTAAAAAAACAAATCGAATTATGTACATATATCAAATTTAAACTGATATTAGTAAAGTTTTAAAAAATCCAAAATATCATCTTCAAAGAGTATGTATCTTATATTAACCTCTCCCTCTCGAGAGAGCACTTTACCAACTCTCTTGTGGGTGTGAAGAGTAACCCCGAAATCCAAAAAAAACTCATGAACCATCTTGATGAACCATTTCTGATGCGCAAAAAAGAACACTATATTGATCGAAATATCACTAGAATTAAATTGCAAAAAATCTCTTAATCTAAAACTAAGTCCAAATCGGCAAAGGGTCCTCTTCCTGTACATTCGGCATCATGCCTATTACTGCTTGGGCCATTGCTTTGACGCCAATCCAGGTTTCTGAGAGAATTTGTGGAATTTGTTGTGGTTGTGATAAGACCGGGAAGCCCGTAGTGGTATCGGCCATTTGCATCGTAATGGCGATGGGTATACCGGCCTGTCCGAAGGCATAATCATCGCTGCCACCGGCACCCATATTTGGAACATTAGACGTGCTCGCGCTTCCCACTTTGTACGTGGCGCCGGTAGCAAAGGAGATGGCATCTGCTCCAGCCCTAGCCACTCTATGGAGATAATATGAAGTTCCGGGAGGAACGCTAAAAATTTAAATTATTTATTAGACAACAAAAAAAAGACTCAGGCCGCAAAAGACTCACGTCGAGTAGCCCCATGGGTATAGCAAGTATCGGCCGTACGAATGAAGGCTCAAATAGAACTTGGCCTGTCCGCTCAGAGAAAGCATCAAGTTGCGTAACACACGCGTCTCTGGCTCGGAGAAAGCGCTGGGCCCTCTATAAAGCGGGTCACATGGAGAGGCTTCAGCCATGCCGCCGCCTTCGCCCCAATGAAAGTCGAAGTTACGATTTAAGTCGACTCCGAAGCATTGGCCGCCCAACGGTCTACGCGACTTGCGCCACATGCGGTCCACAGTTAGGCTGAATTCATAGCCGTCTGGATTCGCTACCGGCACGACGATCCAGGTGTAGCCTTCCAGGAGCGCCGAGTTCTCCCGAAAGTTTTCCACCAACTGTTTGATGATGTACAAAGCGGCGGTGGGAGCGATCCACTCCAGCCCATGTAGGCCGGCCACCACGAGCACGTACTTTCTACGCCTATAGAACAAGCCATTGGTGATATAGATGGCCCGCATGTCGCGATTCTCGTAAGATCGGCCCACAGTGGAGACGAAGACACGCGTGGGATAGTCTTGGGCTAGTTGAGCTAAATAGGCGTTGATTTCGGAGACGCGTAGGAAGGAGTTGTTGGCGGCAACCGAGGGCGGCAGCATCTCAAAGGCAGAGAACAAAGCAATCTCTTCTGAAGCGTGATTAATGGCGGCGGCCGTTCTGCTGAATTCGGTATAGTGGATGTCGAGCTTGGTCATGTTGCTCTCGAAAGACGCTTGCTCTAGCTGCGGCACCATCACGCGTGCGGAGTCATTCAAAGCCAGGGGCAGAAAGAGGAAGGCCAAGTTCGAGTTGGCAGCCAGGTTGAAGAGGGCCTCCTTCTTGAGGACGGTGTTGGCGTAGATGTCGTAGATCTTATAACTATTTGGAGAGAAATTACCAAGCGAATGAGCTTAAACTGCGGCAGGTTTTGCACTTTTCTTACTCATCATCGTCGTCGCTGGGACTGTGGATTTGGGCACTGGCACAAAAGCTAAGGAACAGCAAACACAAGGCTACTATGTGGTAGAACATAGCGACAGCTGCGATGACTGAGCGAGTCCTTAATACAGTAGAAACGCTTAATAGTATATACTAAACTTTTTTAGTAACTGAGCAAGAGCTTTATATAGCTTTTGTCATTGTTGAAGAAAACGATACAACGATAATGATAACGAAAACGAAAACGCGTTATATCTTGTTTGTCTTTATCGTGAAAGTTTCTTCAAAAAATGTCGTAAATCATTTTAGAGAAAAACGAACTGTTTTTGTTCCAAAACTGTTGTTTTTGGAACATAAAACAATTTTATTTGCCACATTCCAAAGAGAGTCACGCGCTTAAGAAAGAAATTTGACTCGTAAGCTTCAGAAAAATGAGAGCATCTGTCTGAGGATCAAATTTCCAGTGACCAAATTCTCCACCAAGAGGAGTAGCCACTTGTGTTGACCTCAAGCCGCTTCATGAAGCAGCTGCTGGCACTGCCCTCATTCCTTCCATCCTTCCCTTCATGCTCTGCTGTCATCCACAAAGTCCACATAAACTAATATCAAACAAAGCCAACTTTTGGCCAAAAAATATTTATATGGAAATTATTATCGTAACGCTCACAAAACCAAACAATACTTGCTGTGTATTAGAAACAACAACAACAACAACAGCAGCAGCAGCAGCAGCAGCAAGAAAAGTTTTTATGAATGACTGCGTGCGCGTGACTGCCAGCCGCCTGCAACTGATGAAGTTTTGTATTGAAATCCGAGTCCGTTTTTTGTGCGTTTTTCCTCCCAAAAAAAAAAAATAAAAAAAAAAAAAATTTATGGTTTTTTTTGGAAAGAAAAATTATTTCTGTTTTGCCCTTTGTGCGTGTGTGCTGTTTATTGTTGTAAGTTTTAGGCATGCAAGTGAATTTGTTTGTTCCATTCAACAATTCCAAAGGACAAAACGATAATTTGTTGACACACACACACAGCCACATAATGTTTGTACGAGCATGAGTATGAGTACAATGGTACAAATATATTTTATTGTTATTATTCTTCTTTTCTTCTACAGCAAAAAGTAGAGCGGGTTGTTTAGATAATGCTGCTGTATGAAAGGATGACCAAAACTTCATTGACTTCATTTAAAAATTTTATCAATTCAAAATTTCTTCGAAAGTCAGAACAAAAAAAATGTTTGAAATAAGTTTTTGAATAAAACAAAAAAGTACACTCTTTGGTTTTCTTTAACAATCATCAGCATAAAAAAATCTTATGTTGTAGGAGTAATATTTTCTGTCAAGGAGTTTTTTCTGTTTGAATTAAGTAATCTTATTATTAATGTATCCTTATTATGTTGAATTTTAATGCAAACTAAAAATTGTTTTATAAGACTTAGTTTTGGTTCTTGAATAAATAAAACATGTTTTAAAAGGGTATTCTCGATTTTGGGTAAGTATCCTTAATTATAAAATATGTACACAAATACGAGGTCTGTTCAAAAAGTATTGCGAATTTTGAATTTTCAGTACGTTTTGCGACAATTCATTCGGATACTATTCTTTAGAGGCAGATTGGTGCGTGTCCATCTCTACTACCTCCACCACGCCGCCCTTCAGACAATCTAGGCGTCTACAAAAAGGTAGCACATACATACATACATGTATATTATCATATCATTTCATATTATCTCTGCATCCAAGAACACTTTCCATCTTTCTCCTTAATATGAAAAAATTTGTATTAAAATTTAATTAAACTTCTCTTAATTGGGTCTCTTGGTACTTGTTTCATTTGAGTGAAGTGCGCAAAAACGACCGAGCTCTACGAATTCAAGAAGACAAAGTCAGATAAGGATCATAAAATGACATCCATTTGTTATACAATTAAAACATAAAAAACCTCAAATTCAAAGAATAACAAATAAAAATATTTTAAGACATAAAAAAAGTATTTGAAATTATTTTAAAAAAGTGATAATAAGAATATTACAAATAGTGGACTATTTTAAAATGGTGAAGTATTATAAAATATTGTAAGATTTAAAAAAAAGGTATTTTAAAATATAATAAAAATATTACAAATAATGGATTATAAATATGTATATTATAAAATTTTTTAAGATATAAAAAAATTATTTTTAAATATAATAAAAATATTACAAATAGTTAATGGACTATAAATGTATTATAAAATATTGTAAGATACAAAAAAAAAGTATTTTAAAATACTCGTATAAGAAAAATAATACAAATAATGGATTATAAATGAAATCAACTAATTTATTAAGCGTTTGTATAAACAATAATAAAAAAAATTCAAAAAGTGTCCGTCGTAAAAGAAGGCCGGTAAAGCTTTTATTTTTAACCAGTTTTTATTGTATTTCTTGAACTAAGTTTTTTTATTTATTGAATTTTATATTTATTGAAAAAGTATTTATTGTAACGATAAGACATAATATTCTTACATATGTATTAATTTAGAGATTTAATTGTATGCTGACCATGTTATTATTAGAAATTATTTTATAATAAAAGTATTTACAAGTACTTTCGAACACTTTGCCAGATAATCGCTTCTGCCGAACAATATTGAAGAAGTTCTGCGGAAGCACGGTGGGCGCTGGTGGAGATATTTTACGTAATAAAATTTTATAATCGTCGTAAATCGTGCAATTGACCTTAACGCGCTCGCATTTACAACGCGGAAGGTGTTTCCAGGCACTCCCAGCGCACACGAACCGGATAAAACAAACCCAAAACTGGTTCGAATCGAATTTGAGAAAGTTTTTGCGGCGCTCAAATTTCGAAAGCGTATGAATATGTATAAAAACGCTGGCTGCGTGAACTGATAATTTCAAAGTGAAATAACATTCATTCGGCGAAGGTGTCGCCTCGCCCAACAAATCGACATCGTCACTGACATCAACATCGACACCGTGACAGGAAGAGTCTGCTAGCGCTGCAATGCATTATCGACTAAACGGACTGGGCATGTTTTGGTCATTGCTCCTGCCACTGCTCGTGTTGCTAACGTGGCAAGCTGCACACGTCTCCGCCGCTCAAGATGCGGCGCCCGGTGTCCGAATGGGGCGGCAGCTTCCGAATGGGGTCACTTCCACCGATACAAGACCTCTGCAGGGTCAGGGCTCAGATCATGCATCACGACACAATCTGGACAATTTGCGTGGCTTGGGTTAGCCTGAGAGACGGCACCGAATTTCCCGGCTTGTACGCCGCCTTGTTTTTGATACAATAAACTTAAATTGTTTTGCTGCAAAAAAAATTTTATTTGGTTTTTGGTTTTATTAGCTGAATGTTGTGTCAACCTTTGCATTATGGCATTATTTTTTGTGCAATAAAATTTAAAGTTTTTTAAAATTTAAAAGGCTCGATATTTGCAGCTCCAACAACTCACTCGATAGGTCGTCCTTTGTCAGTTTGTCATGAGCCTGTCAAGCGTGCGCGGGCGTCATCAATTCACATGAATTGTGATGAATGCGTGTCGACCATGCGTGTTTTGTGTCTTTCGTATCGGTATATATGTTACACATACAGTTACAATACATTGCAACCGGCAGCATTCGATCAATTGTGTCGGGTTGGGTTGGTTGGTTGATTGATTGACTGACTGTGAGTCGCGAAATGAAGGCGTGGAGGTGGCCGGTTTTTTGTTGACAGTTTCCAACGCGCGGAAAAGTTGAATTAATGCTGAATGAAGCGGAAGCGGAAGCAAAGAAGTTGAGAAGAATGTTGCTTTTAATTCATTAACGTGTTGAATTTTAGAACAGGAAACATTATCATCATCATCATCATCATCACGATGCATCAACATTATACTCGTATGATGTTTATTTTGCAATCTGTTTGCATTTTTTTCGACTTTTGTTGTTGTTTGAGATAGAATTTACTTCAAATAATATTCGATTAAAAGGATTTAAAGGACTAGAGCCAATATTCGTTCAGGATTTGACCGAAAATAAACATGATCTTTTCATTTCCAACGCTTCTAAACGTTTCTTGTAAGCCCGAAAACTTTCCATTTCCGCTCATTGATGATGGTACCCTTTCGCTGATGGATTGCAACGTGATATTAATCGGAAGATAATTATTCGACCTATATTCGCTTTTGCTCTCTGGTCTCTGGTGAATAAGTAATATATTCTTTCTAGTCTTTTACGTCTTGAAATGGAATGTTACGTATTTTTTCCTTCCTTCCATCCGTTCCGTTCATCATTTCTTCACATTTCTTTACTCCATCCAAGAGTATGCTTTACTATTGATTGAATACAGGATAATGAAAGGAATATGCAAATAATTGCAATTTATGCTCACATCGTTATTTCTCTTTTTGCCTTCCTTTTCAATTCTATTCATGGTATGAAAAAATTTTTCATCATCCTTGAGAAAAAGAGAAAAATTCACACCCGAGAAGGGGTGTGTGTGTGTGGTTGGCAGGGTGGTGAGCGTTATAGCGGAAGTTAGTGTAGTAACATCCTTGAAAACCAAGAACCGCAACAAACGATTCGCCAAAACATCAACAAAAAGATAACTCTTTAATCTTTGATACCAATGGCTTTTGTGGGTGGTGATGGTGGTGTGTTTTGTTGTTGTTGTAATTGTTGCTTTTGTTGTTATTGTTGTTCTCATTGTTGTTATTGTAATGGTTACGCTGTTACTGTTTTAACTGTTGGAGTTCTTGTAACTCCATGGTACAATTCTCACAGAAATACATAATTCACAGTGCGGTAGTGTGTGTGATTGTGTGTGTGATTGTGTGTGTGTGTGTGTGTGTGTGAATAAATGAATGTAGTACGAATTCTGTTCGTGCTTCGTGCATTTTGAAATCTTGGTTATGTTTTCTTTTTTACGCGCGCCACGCTAGAATTTTCTGATAAATTCGAGTTGTTGCATAATTATTTTTCCATAGTATTGCTGTGCAATGGGTGCAAGCCCGTGTGCGTGTGTGTGTGTATAACACAAAGTTATGCAACTTGTCTAAATTATCTGTTTGTAAGTCCGTCCGTCCGTCCGTCCGTCCGCTGTCCGTGTCTATCTGTCTGTCTGTCTCTCCTTCCTTTCTCCAGTAAGTCTTTTTATCTCTCTATCCGTTTGCTTGCTTATTCGTATTGTGTGTGTGTTGAGCTTGGTGTGTGTGTTTTTTTTTTGCGCGGATTATTTGTGTTGAGTGTGAATATGCAAATTTTTCTGGTTATTTGTGACGCTTCTACACTGACGATTGCTTTTGTTTTTTTGGTTTTTTTTTTTTTTGCTTTCAGTATTTGTTTTTCTTTTATACAGAATTTGTGGCAACAAGGCTACGTAAGCTAGCTCTTCTTCTTCTTCTTCCTCTCCTTCTTCTTCTTCTTTTTCTTTTTCCTTTTTTCGTATAATGAATGCAATTTTCAAGTTTTCTGCTCTCATTATAGCCACAATCAGGAAGCGCGTTGGGCGGCCTCTGCTGGGTGTTGTTGTTGTTGTTGTTGTTAATGTTTTTGTTGCTGTACATACTGAATGTTGTTTCAGCTTCGTACCCTGGAACAAAACTTTAAAAGGTTAAATAAAATTATTAAAGGTTATTATTAATTATTAAAGGTTATTATTAATTATTAAAGGTTATAGAAATCGCTTCAAATATTTGAAATTTCAAATTTCAAATAAAGAAAAGCACTAAACGGCAAAAATTTGGCCGCCTCAGTTCAATTCAGGTTAGGTTTTTATGCTAGAAAACTTTTCTATAAAATAAACTGAAATTAAAATTAATAATATACTAAAGCAAAACCGTTTAAATCCAACTTCAGTCTCTTCTTAATTGTTTCTAAGGCTTCATTCTATCTTCATTTTATCTTCAAATCATAAAAACATAAAAATCTTAAATTCTAATGCACACAAAATGATAAAAAAAGTGCAAAAACTTTGGATTTATTACACTAGAATTTTGTTTAAGTTTTAATTTACTAAAATTCTACACCTCTAAAGATTGTAAACTGTTTTTTTTTTTCATTTCACTTTTGCAGAAGCGTAATCACTAAACATTTATCATCAGCGTATCATCAGTTTATACTGAAATAAGAAAATAACAAAGTCCAAATCTCTTTAATGACACGTTAATATAACATGATTCTGTTATTGCGGTATTATTAATGTTATAAAAAACTTAGCTCGTGTAGCAAATAAACGAAAAAAACCATATAACCTACGAATAACTCATAATATGAACAGTCCGCGATGAAAAGCATTTTGAACTTACTTTAAGAAGAAGCTCTTTTCAAACTGTGAGGATACCAAATGATGATACTATACCATCAATTAGTTAAAAAAATTGCTTCAAAAAATTTTATGCACTCGTACTATACACAAATGATAAGTAAAATGTGAAAAAACTTTAATTTTTTTATTCTTAGAATAAAATAATCCGCTAATAATAATAATACTAATAATGTCGTTAGTAGTTTTCCTGAAATTACAGTATGATATATTGCATTATTACTAACTTAAAGAAATGTTTCCAAAAGCTAAAGTTACCTACAGCTAATAGAGAGAGAGAGATAGTGAAAGTTACATTTAAATTATAGATATATACATATATCTAATATTATTACTTTATAATAATTTCCATACTTTTCCCAAAATGAAATTATATATCGTCTTATATATCGCGTAGCAGACCATTGTGTAAAAGAGCTTTTAATTTTGTAATAAAAATCCAGGAAACATTTTTAGGAGCGTTTATATTTATGAGCTCAAAAAAGATTCCTTTTTCGGAAGCAAATATGTGTGTCCCTCCAAAAAGAGACTCTGAAAAGAGTCTTATATGATTCAAATATGTTCAAAAATGCTCAAATTTGTCACTCTGAAAAGACTCTTTTCTATGGACCACATCTGGGCACGTAATATTTTGACTCCGAAAACAATCTTTTTTATAAGGAAAAGATTGAGGCCTTAAATTTTTTTTTTCTATACACTATACTAATTTAGGACTCCGAAATTTTGTGTTTAAATTATAAAAAAAAAACAAAAGATTTAATGAAGGATTAAGTTCTTCCCAAAATAAATTTATGTAATTTTTTTTCGTATTAATCCACCGTGCAGAGGCTTCTTCCTGCTGAAAGATACATACATACACTCTCAACATTGTTGTTGTCGTGTTGATTGCAGTTGTTAATATTGTTAGTGGTGTTGTTTGCTGTTGTTTTGGTTGTTGTTGCTGTTGTTGTGGCTGCTGCTGCTATTGCTATTGTTGTTGTTTCCGTTGATGGTGTTTAACATGACGCGTATTTCTTTAGTTAGTTCGCGTTGTTGGCTTTTTTTGCGGTTTTTAAATGTAAAACTCTTGCACCGAAAACGATTACAACAACAACAACAACAACAACAACAATACACCAAAAAAGAACATTGGCATTACTTTAATTTTACGGCCGGAAGTTGAAGCATTAAACAAAATGTATATATATCTTGTATGTACGTACAAACATATGTAGCAACAAAGCGACGAGAAGGCGAGAGAGCAGCAAACAAACAAATAAACAAACATAGAAACATAGATCCACGCTCACGCTCTCTTCCAAACAGACCAAACTTCATCAGAGAAAATTCCATCAATAAAACGGAAGGGAGAACGGAATTTCAAATAATACACAGAGAGAAACAAAAAACAAAAAATATAAGACTGATAAAAACGAATTCACGTCATCAACATTCCGAATCGAGGACTGGCTTGGCGTTCACCCGCAAAAAGCTGGGAATGAGTGCGCTAGCACTGAATGTGGTGCATAAAAGGGCAGTTGCGGCGGCACAATGCAACAGCAACAACAACAAAACGTAGTGAGAAGTGTAGATCCTTTGTTTCTCAACAGGCCGTGTTCATTATTTTTATCTTTGCCGGAGCAAAAGCGTCCAAATAGCCAAATTAGATGAAGGCCAGCAGGCCACAGAGCAAGAAGTGCGAGAAGTAGAAGAAGAAGAAGAGGAGGAAGAGGAAGGAATGAGTGATCTTTTGAACAGTTAAGCGTTTTTTATAGAGAAGAAAACGCCTGGAGACGCTTTAGAGAAAGCAAAAGTGTTAGTAGTAATATTGAGATGATGTTGAGATGTATGAACATTGTACACCAATCATGAAGTCGGTCGATTGCAATCATCATCATCATTATCAGCAGCAGCACCACCACCGCCACCACCATTCGTAATGAAGCTGCAACAGGACAGCAGAGAAAAGCGAAGCGTAGGAGATATGAAGACTCAAGGAGATACCTAAAAAGACCAAATAAGAGAGAAGGAAAGTGTGTGCACCTTTAACTTTAATAGCTATTAATCCTTTAGTACTTTAAATATCCGTTTCTTTCATTTTTTTCCCCCTCCTCCTTCAGTCTATTATTTCTACACAAAACTCTCTCTCTCCGTCTCCGTCTCCGAGGAGACTCATGCTGCTTCCTAACTAAGATTGACACGACAGCTGGCTTTATTAAATTCCATAATCACACACAAACACACACACACACACGTACTAAACAAAATGACAATGTGCCTGCGTCATTTTGGTCGGTATCTGTTCCGCTCTCTCTCTCTCTCTTTCTGTACATAAATGGGCACAATTTCAAGGTTGAGTGTGCAAATTCCAATGTCTATTCTATGAGTGTGAGTGTGAGCGGGTGTGTGTGTGTGTGTGTGTTTGGCATTCTGTGTGCGTGTGTGTTTGTGTGCGTGTGAATATGTTCGATGCAGCAGCAGTCTGCTGCGTTATTTAATTAGACTTTCGTTGACTGTGTCTGAGCAACCCTTCTATTTTCCACTCGATTTCACAATTTCGCACACACACACACATACACCCCCCCCCCCCTTTTCCCCCTTACACGCCTTATACTAACACATACGTACTCGTACACGCTATAGACAGGATGTCAATGGCAGTGGTGCCGGACATTCACACCAGAAAATATGACCGGCATAATTTTGATTGATGGTCCAATTACGGAGGCGATTCGTCATGCTTGTTGCAAGGATGGCGTGCATACCAATATTTCAAATACCGTAAAAAGAGACTTCTCTACGAAAGTCAATTATTATGTAGGAGAAATTTTCTCTTTTAAAATTTTTATTAATTTTTATTTGCGTAAAAATCTTAACGCACAAATAACGCACAGTTTAAGAGGTTTTTTCCGATTGAAATTAATTACTTTTTGTTCTAAAAAAAAATGCAAGAAGTATTGCATTAAATTATAATGAAATTAATTCAAAATTATTTTTCAAATTCTTATTAAAAAAAACCTTAGTTTTAACAACAATACAATGCAGTTGTTATAAAGCAAACGTCTATAGCACTTAACCCTTGTGTCTGTGTTCAGATCACAGACCTATAAACTATTTGCGTGATGGTTCCTGAAGAAGTGCAGCAGTGTCATGCTTTTTTTCCCCCACGATTTTTCTAGAAATCTATTCAATCTATACCTAATTTTTATTATACTGAAAGTTACTTTTTGTGGTCAGTGCAAAATTAGCCGAAAACAGAAGAGGAGGCACTTATTTTTTGGCTATAGATTTTTGGCCTTTTTGGTCCGCGATGGCCCAATATTTTTTTAGCGTCAACAAGTCGACACTGTCGAAGGCTGCTCTATCCGACGCACATCACATCAATATCTTATTTCAAACTCAATTAGACATAGTTTTAATGCGGCAGCTCTTAAAGCGTTTGCTCAGATCTAGAACATGCTCGTAGAGCAACATATTTAGAAAAGTTTGTTAATGCTTAAAAGGGTTAAAACGACAATTGTTCGATAGCAAAATTATTAATTCTTCCAAAATGCATTTCCAGTGAAATTTTGAGTTCTTTATTTCTGATACTTTTACTTCTACTGTTTCTTCATCTGCTTTTTTTTTCTTCTTTTTCTTCTTCTCCTTCTTCTTCTTCTTATTCTTCTTCTTCTTCTTCTTCTGTTTCTTTAATTTCTTATTTTTTCTCTATTTATTTGGAAAATCCAGCTTATGGCTTCTGGCAAGGCTTCAGCTTAAGCACATCGGTCGATCGTCAAGAGCCAGTCGCGCGACCCAACATCAGCGTACAACGAATCCGGCGCCGTAAATCCAATTAATTGTAATTCGACTTGAAGAAGACCGAGTCCAATACCAACCATCTTGCCATGTTGTTGTTGTTGTTTTATATGTAATATAATTACAAAAAGGTACAATGCAATAAATCTTTGGTCGGTCTTTGGTTTTTATTTTATTACGTTTCGTTTTTGTTTTTGTTGCTGTTGCTGTTTTGTTGTTGTCGTAGCTCGATGGCAATCTCACTTGCATGGCGTTGATATAATTAAAATCTCACAAACTGGAACGCATTTAATTTTGAAATCCGGAAAATAAGCTAATAAGACTATAATTGGCTTTTATTGTGACCATTTACGCGATATCGAAAAGAGAAGATAAAGAAAAGAGAGTTGAGATGGAGGGCGGTGGGCGGTGGGAGGGTCGTTGGCGGGTCAGTCGGCTACAGATATTGGTTATAACTGGGCTAAGAAGAGGATAAACAGAAAAACTGTCAGCGAATTAATTCTCGTAGCTTTCATTCTCTCAATAACAGGCTTAAGAGCCATTCTCTTCTCTCTTTCGCTCAGCTTATTAAATTTTCAAAAATACAATTTGTAAAAAATAAACATTTGCTCTCTTTACTCTTTCCTCTCTATTGTCTCTCAGCGGAGAGTACAAATTAAATGCTTGTGTATTTCTAAATGAAGAGAAATCCTTCATCACTCACAATTTCTCACAATTATTTAGTCAATATCAGAACCTCTAGAAGTTAACGCATTCGTCGGCCTTCCCAGTTGTTTTTCAATCGACTGCTTATTATCTTGTCAGGCTGGCAGCGCCTCTCACGCCGTCGCTCCATCGGCGCGTTGCTTTGTCTATGCGGCGCGCGCCAACAGAAATGCGTTGAATAGAGCAGAAAATTGCATTAAATAACATTGCTGTCAGTGTTGATAAGAGAATTAAAATTTGCGGTTTCTGTCATGACGAAGAAGTCATGCTTGCCGTACTCATTCTCACCAACTTTTGCTCAATCCAAACAACAACAACAATAGCTTCCTCCAGCCGTCCTTAGCCAACCAGCATGTAGTCATCATACATCCATCCATCCATCTCTCCATTACACATCCATCCGTCCTTTAGTCGAACGTAGAAGTTCTCTGTTGAACACACAATCAACGCACCGCCCTGCCCCGCCCACCCACGTCAACTTCCGCGAAGAAGTCCATAAACCAGGAAACCAGCAGCCTCCGTTCGTTCGGCAGCAGTCGTTGACAGGTTATTCCATCAGGCTGGTGCCATTGTTCAATACATTGCTGGCTGGTAACACTTGCAGCTAGCTATTGTGGTTGTTGTGGTTGTTGTTGTTGCTGTTAATGTTGTCCTCAACACTGAGTATACGAAAAATAAGAGAGCGGTACTCACAATGCGGTTTGCTGTTAAATGTACTCGCTAGAGAAAAGTTTATTCTCTCTCAACTCGATGCAGTTTAGCCGTACATCGATCGCTTCGTTACGTAAGCATTCACTTCGTTTTTACGTACATATGTATGTCGTATTCGTTGTTGTTGTTGTTTTTGGGTTGCCTTTGCGTCGTTGACATACGAATAATGATGACAAAAACGTTGAAGTTAATTTTATTGTAACAAAACCAAGTTAGTTTTCTTAATAGTTAGTTAGTTAGTTAACTATTAGATTAGTTAGAAGTCTTAAGTTAGAGTTAGAGTTAGTTAGAAGTCTTAAGTCTCGTTAAGACTTCTATAGCTTCTTCTAGACTTCTTCTTCTGTAGCGAGAAATTTTAAGTTAGTTAACTATTAAGTTAGTTAGTTAACTATTAAGAAGACGTTAACCACGTTAGTTTTCTTAACAGTTTCAATGCTTGAAAATATATTGCAAAATATTTTAAAATAATTTCATGTAACTTTAAAAGTTAAAATGTGTATTTTTAAAAGAATGTGTATTTTTTAATACAGATAACATTTTTTTTTAATACAAATTATTGAAAAATTCTGAATACCCAAAAGTGTTACGAACAGAGTAGCTTGTAGCTTGATAAAGTAGCATATACGTAAACTATAAACCTCCATCCACCCTTTTCTAAAGCGTTTTCAACGGCAGAAGTTACGCTCCGGCAGGATATGGCTAGTATTAAAACGAGCCTTTTTCGCCAACGTGTACGAAAACTATGACGATAATTATTTGTTTTCTGTTCTTAACTTATTGCGGCCAAAGAGCGCAAACAGCTGTTATACAAAAGCTGCTAAACGTATACCGTAAACGGATACTTCCAACCGGAAATGCAGAAATAGAAAATCCGGGGCCGTTAAGCTGAAAACTCGGCTCGGCATCATTAAATTATTTCACCTAAGTTTGTTCGTTGGTTGGTTGGCTGACTATTTGTTGGATGTTTATGGGCCCATAACACGCACAGCAACGGTCGGTCGGTCGGTCGGTCGGTCGCTCGGTCGATTGCTGCGAACAAATGTTATCGAGTAAGTGTTTTCCTGTTTAGTATGGCAAATGTTGCAAATGTTTTGCGTCAAAAACGGATATGCCAAGTATCGCTAAGCATGTAATAAGAACAATTTAAGTGCATTCTCTTGGTTTTCTTTTCCTTTGTGTCTGACACAAAAGACGCAAGGCGTGCTCAGGGTTTAATTAATCGCATGGGCCCAGAGGTTTGTTGATTTTTTTGTGTGACGAAAAAACCGTAAATCGTGCAGGTCTTTCCCGTTTTGCTGTTCCTTTTTTTTTGTATCTATTTTTGTTATATTTCCTCTAGGAAATATTTTTGTTATATTTCCTTCTAGGAAATTCCTTTAGGATTTTTAATAACTATTTTTTTTTTCATTTTTATTAAAGTTTTCTTCAGAGAATTATTGAACTCGACAATGCTGCCACTCTCCGCAAAACTTTAGTTGTACAAAAACAATTTTAGTGCTATTTTCTAACATCTTTTATAATGTATATCGTCGTGCTATATTCTTTGTGCAACGATAACTGCCATCCCAAAGTCATAAATAGTTTATACGAAAAATCGTAAAAACTTCTTTTGAAGTTGTTGTTGTCGACTGCTTTAACGAAATTAATGTCAATTCGTTGAGAATTTGCTCATTCAAGAGAGCAAGAATGAAGGGTACATCGAGAGGAGACAATGGGTAAAAAACAAATAATTTCACTGTTGACATGACGTGACGTGACGTGACGTGATAAAAACTGACGCGACAACAACATTTTACCAATCGGCGATGACAATCATTGTGTTTATCACGTCGGCAGATGACAGACTTGATACTTTTACGGCCTTCTTCTCTCACTGTCATAACAATAAACCGGATAAGCCGGAGCGGAGAGAGCGCAGCCTTCTTCCCGTCCTTCTTCTTCGGACATTCGTTACGGAAATCGTAAAATGCTTAAAGCATAAAGTAAATAAATAATTTCCAATAAAACGACAATATTGCGATCAAAAAAAGCAGGAAAAAAATTCAATTGAATGCAAACTTTTGAAAAAATATATGTACTATATATCCAGACAGTTCATAATTCGTTCCTTAAGAGGTACAACAATTTTTCATAATGGATAAACATCGATGACGGATTTTTTTTTTTTTTTTGTTTAATTCAATCTTCGTTCTCGCTCGCTTTGTAGGATCTTTTTAATGCCACTCCTTTTCTCCTTCCTCTTGCTGTCAAAAGCAGTTAAGCTCAGGATAAAATTAATTATTCTTTAGGTAGAAATTAATTAGGAAAAATATTTACTATACAATAGTATTAGTAAAATTCGTAGATAATTGTGGAAAATGTGAGTGTAGTTCTTATTGGTTTTTTTTGCTGTTTTTGTAAATGTCTGCATATGGTCAGCTTTTAACCTTTCCCATACGAGAGCGCCTCAACCCATTTATTTTGGGGTTCATTATTAAGGTATGAGTATGGCCGTGTGTGTGTGTGTGTATTTTTGTCATGACGCGAAGTGAAGAGACTCTTAATGAGCTTTAATATAATTAATCATATGCATAGAAAATGCGTTTGCACGCAAATTAATTATTATTGCATTAAAGCAACTAATTCATGTTCAAAAGTGGGTAAATATGGCTAAAATGGTGTACGCTTTTGATTCTACTGAACTGGTCTAAATTTCGAAATCAACGGCGAACACTGTTGATGAAGCTTTAAATGATGATTAAAATTGAAAATGTGCTTCTATGTGTTCATTTGTTTATTGCATTGCATTATTATCGAATCGAATTTTATTTAATTTTTTCCATTTTATACAGACCCATGGCGGTCCTCTGGCGGTCTTCTAACACTGGATCATTTGCTATACATCGGCGGCTGTACCTACCTTTCTGCCTGTCACAAACTTGGTAAATATTCTTGTCCTCTTTCACCTTTTGGGAATATTTTTGATCTCTAAATGGTTAGAAAAAAAATGGTTTTTAAAAAGCGAAAAAGGGTTTTATAGAAGCTTAAAAAAGCAAAGCTCCAGAGTCCATAGATTCCGGATTGCACAACTCGTCGGATAAACGTCGGCTAATGTACATACATGCATACATATGTATGTATGCCTGAGTCCGTGTGTCGGCACACACAACCAATGCGAGACCTCTGAAGGATGGTTTAATTTACATTTATTTGTGTAGTGTTGGTGTTGCTGAGTCTCCCGACGAGGGAATAGGCGGCCAGCAGTGCACACAAGGTGAGTGTGCATGTGTGTGTGTGTGTTTTTTTAAGGTGCCTTCTCTGGAGTATTTTGCTCACTTTTTTTTGCTCACAAAAAGTGTGATGTGAGTGCACGAGAAGAGTGCAGGAGCAGACGTTTCATCGCCGGCAACTCCTGACATAAGGACAAGCCAGTTCATTTAACACTCTAGCAGACCGATTGCACTTACGTTTGTTGTGGCTTTGGCTACGGTTATAACGGTAACTTTGGCGCCAGCTTGAACGTAGCATAATGAAGTACCTACGAGTACTCGTACGTAGCCGAGAGAGAGTCGTAGCCGGGCACAGCAAACCTGGCCTTTCCGGTGAAAGTTCCATCGCATACATCTTTTAGGGTTACTTCTTTTGCCACTTCTTCCGGTGACCGTCCTTACACTTTTAAACTTTTTTCTTCTTCTTCTTCGTCGCCTTCTTCTTAGTCTTCTTCGTTTGTGTTTGGAATCCGCAGGTGTTTGCGGTGTCCCTTTAGTATCCTTGCGGTGTTTTAAATAGTGACTAACATTGTTTTTCCACTTATAACTCGTATGTTTGTGTCTCTGTGTGTGTGTGTGTGTGTGTGTGTGTGTGTGTGTGTGTGTGTTTGTGTGTGAGTTTGTGTGTGTGTGTAATTAAAAAATTCTCATAAATTGCAATTACAAACTGGCATAGATTTTATTGGGGCTAATTAAGGCTTTTGCACCAACCGCCAGCTCCTGAAAAGACAGACTTCCGGCTTGTTTGTAGCGTCCATTAGCTGATTGTCTGTCCTGCAAAATGACGGTTATTTTATAGTTGTTATTGTTGTTGTTATGGTAATGTGCCATTTTTTTGTTTCTACGAATATGTCTTGTCGCGTTTTAAACCAGTGCAGAAAGGACTCTTTAACGAATAATTTCTTCCGTTGAAGGAACGAAAAAAAAATGTGCCGTTTTGTTGTTCTTTATCGTTTTTTTCGGGTTTCACGATCTAACATATTGTAATCGTATTGTCGTCCTTGTCGTTAATTGTTTTTGTTGATGTTAGGGTTGCTTTCTCTGCTAAAGCGCTACTCGCTGTTGCAGCAGCGTTGCTGCACTCGTTGCTAATTTATGCAAAGCTGTAGTAGCAGCACTTGCGAGTATTTTAAGCCGTCCTGGCACTTACTGTTTTTGCCATTTTTTTCCGGATTCGGCCAGGTTTTGTTTTTGCTTCGCTGCCATTTTGTTTCCGTTGTTTCTTTTTCCCGGAGCAGGACACGTGACGTGATGTCCGAAACGTTGTGTTGACACTTTAACGTATGATCTACACGTGATTACATAATGTCAAAGCTTATTTAACGGTTGGACGGAGGGACAGAGGTACGGACGGAACGCAACTGTTGAAATGTTGGCGAACATTTTATGTTCACTGATGATGGCATTTTGTTGAAATACGCAAAGCTGCAGCTGCTGACATTAAAACATAATAATCATGACATTATTTATATTTTCTTTAAATTTTTAAACAGAAAAAACCAGTCGTCTTTAAATAGATTTTACTTTAAAAGAGCTCATGATTTTTGTAATTTTTCTTCAAGTCATTTGTGTCATAATTCGAGGTACCACACGTACGCAGTTGGAACGAATAGCACCAGACAAACCAAGCCCTTCGGTTTCGGTTTCCACTGAAAATAAGCAGTTAGCTGCGAACTGTTAAACATCATTGAAATGTTTTCTTCTTTTTCGTGGCATTTTGTTGGTCAACTTTTTTCTGGCAAAATTAACTTTTTTTTCACCAAAGAATTCGTGGTGACAGGCCTCGCGCCATCCTTGAAGCCATAAAAGTTGCCATTAGCAAGTAATTTCGGGGCAATTTTAAAGTCGTTTAGTCGCGTGGTCCGAAGCGGAAACGGTCGCTCGAAGGAAATTTGCTTCTTCTCTTCTCCTTCTCGACTCGACGACCCTACGGTTTCTTTCTTCTACTCAGCTTGGGTGACGGCTGCGAACATTCTTCAGACTCTTCAGTTTTTCTTTTCCGCTCCTTCTACTTTTTCTTCTTTCTTTTTTATGTTTTTTCCTTAAACATGTTTTGGCGAATTAATATTCGAATGCAAAACTTGCAAAATGGCCAGAGAAAATGGGTTGTAAATATGGCGATGATGGCCGGCCGCAGATCGGTCGTGAAGATGTCGCCAGACGACAAGACGAAGAACAGCAAGAACTTACGAGTTCGCAAAATTGCATACTTTGAGGCGCTTGCAGAATTATGTAGGCATTAAGAACGCTGGAAAGGACGGAATAAATGTTCGGAATAAAACTGAATTTTGAAACCTTTAAAGAGGCACTACATACACCGTCTATACTCGATTTGTCATGTTTTAAATCTCATGCAAACGACTTGATTATTTTCATTTATGTCTTTAATTTGCTGTCCGACAAATTTGTAATTTCCGGCTTTTAATAAAATAAAATTCCTTAACTCACCCGCGGCTCACCCCCTCCCCCTCCCCCTTCCCCTACATCGAACATTTCTCTGCTTCTGCTACCGAGGAGTGGCCGTAACTTCGTTTGCGTTTCTCATTCAGCCGACATCTATTACGGCCACTCCCTTCAGGCGGCTGCCTGCCCTGCCGTTCGTCCCTTGCTCCTCACCCCGAAATGTGCCGAAACCTGCTGGTCAAGCTGGACTTTGTTGTTGTTGTGCTACTCTGATGCTTCTTTTGTGCTAATGCCGAATGATAAAAATCACATCCACTCCTCAATTTCAATGGCACGCGATGGTGATTATCACCCTCGTCGAAAGGGGCGTTAAAGCTGGCCGCTACTGGCGTTTCGGCACACAGAAAGGGTGACGGCTCCCAATGCCGCGTTGAAGGGCGTTGGTTGCGGGGAAGGGCGACTTGTCGTACTTTACACAACTTGTTCCTCTCTCTCTTGTTTCCGTCTATCATCTCTACGCTCGGCATTCAATTTTAGCAATAAAATGTTACGCTGCGATGCGGCAACAACTTTTTATTAACTTTAGACATGCGAGCATGGCTTGCAGCAGTGGCTTTTTGGGAGCAACTAAGAGTACTTTAATCTTGGCCAAACTTGGATTTTGGGTTCAACGTTTTATAAGTCAGATAACATTGATACGATAAGATCGATAGTTGGATAGATACAAGCCAAGGAGATACAAGTATATTCGGAACGATTTAAAGATATTAAAGTAAACTGTTTAAAAAAAAATACAAATATGAAAAAATTTCATATTTTTAAAACACAAAATTTTCCATTTATTGTACTCTTTTTGTCAACTGAACGAACTGGCTTTATTAAGATTTTATTCGTCAAATTCATAAAATTGGCCCACACTCAACGTGAATGTTAAGTAGGTACTTGCACCTCGTCGTTTCGTCGACTTTGCTACCTTTTTACGGAAGGTACGTACTATGTACTCGCTACGAAAACTTCTGAGCAACCCCCTTCAAAGGGACTACTGGGATGGTACGCACCAAGGGGCTCAATTTCGGAGGTTCTTTTTAATTTTTTTATTTTTTAGAAATTTTTAAGGGCCTAAGAAGGCCCCACCCTGGGCGCCTGGAGATCTAGCTACATCACCGTAGCTCTCTTTCTCTTCATGTCCATCGCACTTTATTCTCTTCCTGGCAAGAAATGGAAAGTTTCGTGTTTGCTTTTGGTGTTGGTTTTTTTTTTAAATTTTTTAGCAAACACTTCAGAAGACACACTCTTGTTCTTCTTCGTTTTCTCAGCTCAAGTGTGATAACTGTCATTTATATTTGTCACCTCAACCAACAGCAAATAAGAGACAACACATATGTATGTCATATTAAAAAAGTAGAAGAAGAAGAAATTAGCGAAACCATTTAACAGTCTTTTTTCTCCAGACGAATGTAAATTTCAGCAGAGCTAAATGAATATCTACGATATGGTATGGTTTAACCGAACAAAGAGCCGTGAATGGAGTGCGACAGAGGATATGAAAAATAATATTGAAATAAGGATGCGGAAGGTGGGTGGAGGAAGGGAGAAGTCAGGGTAGAACTAAACCGAAATCGAAACCGAAACCTTGTTGGGCCAATCTTTTACACGCTAAAGTACTTTTCATTCCATCACCTTTGCCATCTCTTTGCCATCGACTGATAATAAAATTAAATTAAATAAAAATGGCAGTACTTTTGGCACTGCTAAGAGAGTACTATATGAAAGCAAGGTTGCTTGAGAGGGGGTGGTGGTGCGGAGGGTGGCTTTATAAATGTTGTAGTTAAAAAAAAAAAAATTACCTACGAATTTTATCTGCTTAACGTAAATGAAAATGAAATTTTTGTAGATAATTTTGAGAAATGTGTTGCCAGGAATGAGTTTATTCATTAACACGCTTTTACAAATGGCTTATACAAAGCCATTTATATTTGTATGTGTGTGTGTGTGATTGTGTTTTTGTCTTATATGTACATCTGCGTATCGTTTGTGTGCTACAATACATTCGTAAGGAAAAATACATTCTTTAATGTAATAATTTCATGTTTTAATTTAGTTATATTTTTAAGCTAAATAATTTGATAGGTTTAACTAAAATTTCTCTCTTGTGATAATAAAATTCTTTAAATTTTAATGAAAATAAAAAAAAAACTAAAATAAGTTGATAGTTCAGAATAAAATTGCTCTCATGTAATAATTTAATTCATTAATTTAGTTCTATTTTTGATAGTAAATAAAATATATTGATGGTTTTAATATTAAAATGTCTTTCATGCGATAATTTAAAGTTTTAATTTAGGTAATTTTAATTTAGTTTATTATTTATTATTGTTGTTATTAACTCTGTTTAACTCATGTGATAATTTAGTTATACATATTTTGATAGTGAATAAAATAAGGTGATCGTTAATATTAAAATTTCTCTCATGTGATAATTTAAAGTTTTAATTTAGTTAATTTTTATTTAGTTTATTACTTATTATTGTTGTTATTAACTCTGTTAAATTGTAATTGTAATTGAAATCGAGGAAATTAGTTAATCACGCCCATTTGACTTTTCTGCCCGCGACTGGTTTCAGCTGTCAACTTGACTCGAATTTTCATAGTAACGAATTTGCGACACTTTCGTTCGCGATACTCGTTCATTGATTCTTGCGGTGTTGTCAATGCATTTCATGAGAACCAAAATGTGATTGGAACCATAATTAAGCTACCGATCGCTAATAAATTAGCGAATTATGAAATTGTCTAAAAACCAATTGGCAGGCGAACAGACAGAATTGTTGGTGAAAATTACGCTACGATGGAAAATTTTCACACAAAATCGTTAAATTATGAGATTTGAAAAAATAATGAAAGCGCAGTTGATGAGAGATGAACAAATTGTATTTAATTTTTGGAACAACTGCAACGATTTTGGAGAATTTCATTCAAAAAGTGTTTTATTTATGTTGAAACGCTGTCAATTTCCTTCATTACTGACTTACAAATGACCCAAAAAGGGACCTTCAATAAACAGTCATATTGTTTTGATTTATGAATAACTTTTAGCCCAAATTAAATTCTTTCAGAGAATATCATCATAATTAATCCTTATGATACGAGTATAATAAAATATGTATATATTTTCAGACGTCAACAACAACATCATGGAATAATTTCAACTTAATTATATTTAATCAATGACGGTATGATTCATTAAAATTATGGCGACTAAATGCTGTCTCCCTTTAACGACCAACGACCACCAGCTGACTTGCTGTGGGTGGAACGAATTCGAGCGCCTGCCTAGCCTTCGAACCGCCTGATCGTCCCGCCTTGCGAAAATGTACTACATTTTCATTTACGATACTTCGCTGCGGAAGTCCTTCAGAGTGACAGGATTATTTTCAGTTGCTCAGTTTTCCGCTTTCTTCTCGCTTTCTCTGTCTAAGTTTTGTCGTTTCATTACTTGGTATATTTTGTGTCATGGTGAGTACATCTCATGTCATTGATAACGAGTACGATTGAAGGAATGCCGCTTCGCGGCGGGGTCGTCTACACGCAGCTGAACCTTTGCGTGACGGCGGTAAGTTAGAGAATGACTTACGAAGTTTTTTGCCAAAGAAAACGGACGCCTGGGGCGGGACGGGGGGAGGGTATGGTTAAGGGATCTAAGGATTAATCAGGTCGTTTAACAACAGGCGTTTTGTTCGGCTCATTCATTATACAATTATATCGAATGAGTCAAAAAGCAATTTCATTAAAGCCGTCATTGTTGGCTTTTGTGGCGGCTTCTTTGTGGGGCCTTCGTAACGCCCTCTGTTGCATTTTTGTAGCACTTTTCCGGAAATGATATTTGCTAATGATTTTTTATGATATTTTTCTATTTAAAAAATAGCGGAACGTTTAATTTTATGGCAACTAGGCTTTCCTTGGTAAACCTTTATCATTTTTATTTAATCTAAGACAACATGAAATACAAAATATCGTATATATAATACGTAGTAGATGGGTATTCATATAATCTTTTACAGCTTAACTTAACTTAGTGCTATCGGTTTTAAAATTTAACCCTGTTGGGGCCAGGTACGTCTACTGCATCTGCGCTCACATTCCGTTGCTGAGCAAAAGCGGTTCCAGTTACCGCCGCAGCCTCTGTACAGCATCGGTTGACAGCGACGAGACCAAGAATTGTACCACCACATCGTTCGGGGCCTGCAACCGGGACCAGGCTGACCCATGTTCATTCTGCCCGAGCACATTTGAGGCGCTATAAAATACAGCAGAAAACATACCATGAAAGTACTATTTAGTCGTACTATAAGAGTTATCTATTGCTAGCAAAAATGTATTCATGGAAACTGCTCCCGCCATCACTTACTTGGTCGTCGGCACCAGTGCGCCTGTGAGTAACCGACACAAATAATCAGGATTATCAGGATTGCAAAAACACACGACTTCATGTTGGAGAAAAAGGTAAAGAAATTAAACGATCTTGAAGTGTACTGATCAAGAGAAACGTGCTGGTTTTATGAGCTACAAGAAGTGCTTTTACTCCGTATCGACACTCGAGTTTTTATAGGATTTTCTCGCGACTGTCAGAAAAAGTGCTGTCATTGTCTTTTGAAGGAAAACAGCTGTTAGCTGTTTTAATTACTTCCAGAATCGGAAGAATTAATTTAAAAATTCTTCGATAAAAAAGATACGAATTTCTGGTAAAAAAAAACCTTTTAAAAATCAACATGCAGTTCTTTTAATAAATAGAACAATACTCGTAGTTGAATGAAATTTTTTGTCAATTAATTGAAAAAAATATGGATTCATTCAGAATTATATATTCCGTATACCGTTTTTCCTTCCTGTCAAGCGCGTTTGTAACTTGATTTCATTCAACAAACCGAACGAAAAATTGGCCAAGTTCATTGATTTTTGCCACTTGTGATATGTTTCCATCTGGCTAAACGCATCATTGTGTGAGGCCTTTCAACAGGAGTTGTCATTTTGTGCAATTCATTCATACTTGTGCAATTAAACAACCTTTAACAACCTTTTTTTGTTATAGTAATTTTCGCAAAATATTCCTCGAACAACGACCGTTAGCGATGTTCGAACACCGAAATTATGGTTTTTTTTTTTGAAAATTAATTCTATCAAATTTTAACTTTTTTTGCGGCATCTATTATATATATGAGAAATTAAACCACTATTAGAGCAATGATACTAATGTCAAGGATTAATTTCAGAACTTAACATGGAAGACGGTTTTGGGTTCTTCTAGAAACATATTTCAGTTCAATCGATTCTAGAAAATATGCCGGAAATAAAGGTTGTTCAGAATATTCATTCATTGAATGATATCTCACTGAAATAATTCGTTAAAAAAAACAACGATTTGTTAAACAATGCATTCTTCAAGGTGCTCTTCCGGTGCTTTTCAAGCTATGAAAACATATGTTTATCGATATTTCAAAAGAGCCAAAAGACAAAGGTTTCCAGCAATCGAGAGCGGTCCTATAAAAACTCAAGTGTCGTTACGAAATGAAACAATATCACTTGATTCATGAAACCAGCACGTTTCTTTTCATCGCTACACGTCAACATCGTTTAATTTCTTTACCTTTTTACCCAACATGAAGTCGTGTGTGTTTGCAATCCTGATAATCCTGATTATTTGTGTCGGTTACTCACAGGCGCACTGGTGCCGACGACCAAGTAAGTGATGGCGGGAGCAGTTTCCATGAATACCTTTTTGCTAGCAATAGATAACTCTTATAGCACGACTATATAGTACTTTCATGGTATGTTTTCTGCTGTATTTTATAGCGCCTCAAATGTGCTCGGGCAGAATGAACATGGGTCACCCTGGTCCCGGTTGCAGGCCCCGAACGATGTGGTGGTACAATTCTTGGTCTCGTCGCTGTCAACCGATGCTGTACAGAGGCTGCGGCGGTAACTGGAACCGCTTTTGCTCAGCAACGGAATGTGAGCGCAGATGTAGTAGACGTACCTGGCCCCACCAGGGTTAGATTGCAAAATAGAGAGCACTAAGTTAAGATAGTAATAGTAAACGATTGTGCAATCGACAAATATTCAACTACGTATAGATATATAAACATATATATAATTAGTGATATTTAGTGTTGTTTAAATAAAGGTACGTAAGTACATAATTTTCATATTTTTCTTTCATAAGTGTATTCAGAACGTATTCAATTACGGAAGATGCAATATAAGTAAACACAAATTATTTTTTCATTTTAAATAATTACTATCTACTAAACATTTGAAAATTTTGAAACGTTTGTCCTCCTCCTTTTTTTAGTCTGAAGTAAAGTCAACTTGACACCATAGAAAATGCCGTCATGTAATCAATTATAGAATTACATTGATTTTAAAGTCCATAAGAAGTCCTTAACGGAATGACAGCAAATCAATGGAATCTAGTGTACAAAAGTACACACGCCGTACATTCATACATTCGTACTCAAGAAGCTCATGACGTGTTTGTTGTTGCTTTTCAGGTACTACTAAAAACGATTGAATATCATCAAGCCTCATTCCGCGAGTTACAAATCTCTCTCACGAGACAAGACGCGATACGGTCTGGTGTAAATAAATAAAAAGTACTTTTCATGAGAGTTTTTTAATAAAAACAGCAAAAAGTATTTGAAGATTTAAACGCATTTAAACGCATTTAAATGTTAAATTGTTGCATGTTAAGTGAATTGTTTATTTTAATGGCTTAATTGGCTCTCACTCGCCGAAGATTTATGCAGCTTGATTGTGCAGAGAAACCGATGCGGACTGTGAAAAAGAGTCAGTCCATGCTCCTGCGAATGGTCTTTATTCACTTTCGAAATCATTCTTGCTCGTTGATGATGATGTACGAGTTCTTTTAATCTTCGAAATTATTGAAGATTGTATTCTTTGATTTCTTTGAAATCAGTTTCTTAGAAATATCTTTTCCTGCATAATCAATGCTTTGGCTACTTGCCAAATTCCAATGAATTTCAAATTGTGGCCGAGTATGTTTTTTTTTCTTCGCTGACCAGGTGTAAAAATCTTCAGATCATGATTAAAAATTTTTTATTTATTTCTCGATACATTCATTGACTGCATTTATCAAAGGAAGAGCAAAGAACAAACAAAAAAAAAACACAGAGAACTTAATCATTTGTGTTAGGTGTTGTTGTTGTTGTTGGGGCTGTTATTTTTTGCTTCTGTTCCTATTTATTTTCTCTACACATACCTACTTATTTTAAACTTAATTATGAAGTACGTATTTTGTTTGTTCGTTCTCAAAAAACATTGATGATAAAAAAATTAAACCATTTTTTAAAATTCTCCCTCAAAACTCAACGAACTTTCTGTTTATGATTTCTTGCGTTTGCTTTGGTTTTTTATTAAATCAGCGGTATTTAAAAACAATTACTGCAATTAACCCACTTGCACTTGATGAGGTCAATAACGCTTCTGGCCAAGTGTTTGTTTATTTCATCAATTAATTGTGATTGATGATTGTTTAAAAATTTACTTATGTTGCGATTATTTTTAGAATTATTTGCGCTGTTTCTTCTGTGATATTTTACGATTTCTTGTGAGCAGTTATTTCTTAAAATTAAACACAGAGAGATCATCAGCAATGTTTGAACAAAAATTGTACGCAATTCTTATGATGTCTCAAATTAGAAATTTTATGTAAGTAATAAAGTAAATAAGTGATAAAGTAATAAAGCAAATAAGTGATAAAGTAATAAAGTAATCATATATAATAATAATATGAAGTAATAATGTAATTTCTTTTGACAAGTTTTTACGGTAAAGTTCTAATTCTTTTATAAAGATTAAAAACGTTTCTGGAAAGAATGTGAAAATATTTGAGATGACAGAAAGTATTAAACCTTTAATTTAATTTTTAGTTATTAATTTAATTTTTTATTAATTAAATTTAATTTATTCAATTAAATTTATTTTTTAATTTTTTTCATTTATTTTTTAGTTAATAAAAATATTCTTTTTTTTGATAATTATCGAGTTTGAAAACATTATTCTAAAATGAAATCCTTGATTTCTTAATAAATCAAAATGTCCATTTTTATTGGACAATTTTAATATAAATTTACAACGACAACTAATAATTTTCCACCTACATATATTATCAAAGATTATACATAGTGCACATATTCATACATTGTATTGTCTTTGAAATCAGGCCCAAATTAGCAGTTCCTTTGACTGTCGTTACCTGAGCATAGCTTCTCCAATTAACGCCTTCTCAACAAAGTTTCTAGTAATTTGTTTCCGCAACATTATGCACCAGCAACATTCTCATCATCCACAAGCTTATCAACAATTTGCAAAAGCCACACTATGTAGAGCAAAGAATAGACAATATATTATTGAGAGAAATCCTCTGCAGCGTCTGCAATGTTTACTTTTATTTCCCGCCAAAATATAACCAGGATGCAAGAACAACAAAAGCAATCTCCAACAACCCCCTTCTCAGCCCCAGCCGCCCCCACCCTCCCTCCAAACAACACATCAGGCTGCAAAAAACATTGGCGCTTGCAATTTACAGCTTGGCGGTGTGTAGTGCCGGCAGCACCAAGAGTACCCCAACAACGCCACCATCAAGCACAACACCAGCGATGCCACCACCACCATCCACCATCCACCACAACAACAATAACAACTACAGAAAAAGGAGCCAAAGAGTTGTTTATTTCTGCCGGTTGCCAGAGCCGATTGTCAATAAATACGAGCCGAATGAAAGGGCGAAATGCCGACCGAACAGACAAGGCCGCGAACAGTGACGAAGTGTCTTCTCGACGACGCGTCGTGCCGATTCGACTCAAGTTGGTTGCATCGAAAATGTGAAAATTTAGTTGGCAACGGCTCTTCCTTACGTTTGGATGTGTTTATGGTCGTGATAAGTTGAAACGGAATTATGACTTCTGCAGTGAAAGCCACAAACGCCGCCCGCCTGCAAGCTGCAGTAAGTTATTAACTGTGAAGATTATAATTTTTTAAAATAAAATGGCCAAAAAAATTGCCTTTTTCTTAAAAGAATTTTTTTAAAAAAGTGTACGAAAACCTTCTTAATCAAGCTCAATCTTTAGTTAATCATAGAACTTTGCCTTGAAATTGTTTGTGTAAAAAGTGTTTGGATAACTTTTTGTTCTATGCTATTTCTCAATAAACAATAAACGTCTTTGACAATTACAAAAAAACAAATTAATTTAACATTTATAGAAAAACAAATTAATTTTTCGAAAATAGCAAGGAAGAAAGCACCAAAAAAAAGGTAAGTTGCAGCTCCTTAGACTGCCTTCAAATTCCATTAAAAAACTATTCCCATTAAAGGAATCGTCATATAAAAATAAGTCATGACATTTACAAAAACAATTTGCAACAAGTTTGAATACTTAGCGATCAAATTGTGTTCCCATCAGCGTGTATTGATCATTGAGAAAGTGAGAAAATTTCGCGGTGAAAATGAGAAAGATTGCATCGAAGGATCGATCTGTAGATTTATAAGCTTTTGGGTTATTCGAACATCCGAAATTAGTTGTGGCGCAGAAAAAAGGGGGAAAAATCAGAGTATTTTGAAATTATTTAAAAAGAGAGTTCAAAGGTTGCTGCTCATTGAGAGATAAAGAAATATCATGACGCTTTTTTATTTGATTTGTTGTACTTACATTAAATAAATACATTGAAAAAAATTGTTTCTCAATTTGTCGTGAGACAAACGATCGTTGTACAGTTTCTATAAATACAAAATCTCATAAACGTAAATGCTTTGATAAAGTACAAAATGCGAATAGTCGTATGATGCCTTCAAAAAGTCAAAAAACATTGAAATTATTTCAATTAATTACATAAAATAATTGCATACAATTAAATTAATTACATACAGACGAAAGATATGAATATATTAAGCGTAAAATCGTAAAATTATATTAAAGAGCAGCATTTTGTGGGTTTACTCAAGATACTTGCGTTGTCCGTGTTAAACTCAAAATCAGAAATATTCCAAAATATTAAAAACGGCCGTAGATTGCGACCATTGATTGCCCTTTAACGCGTTAACAACCAATTTAACAATTTGTAGGAATTTTATTTTGTAGTGAAATATTTTTTTAAAATTATCGTACGTAAATTCTAAGACTTTCCAAATTAATTTTTTCAAAAAAATCATAAAAAGTCAGTACAATTAAAATTCAAATGAACTTCAAAAAGATTATATAAACATATGCATGTATCACGAGCTGCCATCAATTATCGCATCGTAAATATTTAATTGATGGCATGTTTGACTGATGGCATGCATGATTCGATTATGAAAACAAAACTGTTTTGATTTTATCACAGCCGTGCCATAATAATAACAACAATACTAACACACAACAACAACGACCGCAACAAAACCAACATCAGTACAGCAAGCAGCCATAGTGTTACAACAAAAAAAAAAAAAAAAACCGACACAAATAATTGACAAAACAAACAAAAATGTTCCCTTAACAGCGACCCTTAACTATTGTTAGTTAGTTGGTTTTAAACACGCAAGAGGGAATGAAACAACAAGAAACAAGTCTAGATAGAGGCTATAAAGAGACCTAAATTTTTTTAAAACCTACTAAATGAATCAAAGAGATAGACAGAGAGAGAGAGAGAAAGGAAAAGAGTTATTTGCATAAGCCGATTTGTCCTGATTTCAACAACAAGATATCTATCCGTCAGATGCTCCTCCTTCGTACCTCACGGCACCACGGGCAGGTATCATCCACGCATCATCCCATTTGGTTGTTAGAAATCATAGCCCAAAACGTCAATAAGAATACCAGCATGAGATAAATATATAACATGAGATAAATATATTGCATCATCGTCCCAATTTGATAATTTCTTCATCGCTAAAAGAAGTTTGGGTTTTAAAAAACAATCCAAAAAACGCTGTTAAAACCACGACGGCGACAGCAGCACCGTCTGCCCGTCTTATATTAAGTAAAATTATATCTTTTCTAGGATTAAATTTTGTGTGCTTCATATTTCTGAATACAAAAGAAGTAAATGACTTAGAAAAAAAAAGCAATCTAAAAATGAAAGAATGGTCACGAGTTGATCTGATGCTGTAAATACAGCATGCAGCTTCTACCGAAACTGCCCTCACTTCAATATCTTCAAGGACAATTTGTTGACAAGCGACAGTGTCAAAATCGGAAGCTCAAAAATTAAGTGGTTTTGTTGTAAAACTTTCACGTACACCAAAATTTTCACAAGAATGAAATGAAAACGGCAGCGAGCGAACGCAGTAGCTCTGGCCGATTTAACTGCTTTTTCGTCGAATGACGCGAAATCGTGTAAATTTTAAACAATGCTAAATAATAGTAAGACGGCAGTTAGCACCATCTTCCAATACTCTCCTTAGTCTATGTCTACGCTTGTCGCTCGCTTCCTTTGTTTTTTTTTTTTTTTGCACTGTCAGTCTTCATTTGTCATTGCGAATGGCGGCGTGCCGGCTTAAGTGCGTTCCGTAGTTTCGCAAGGAGTCAGAATCAGACAGAAGCCGAAGCCCGGGAGTATGCATAACGGAGGGAGGGAGGCTGTTAGCGTTGAGGGAAAGAAGAAGGAAGATTAATTCTTTATAGAGTCCGGATTTATTCATTTTTCTCACTTTGCATTACGTTCGAAAGGATGTTCGTAGCATTGTAATCTACCGTCTTCTGCCTTCCGTTGTCTACCGTCATCTTTATTACTATTATATTGTACAATATAATCTTTGTTTTTGCTGCGGCAATCGATCATTGTTTAACCCAATCCGATCTTACAGAATAATCGAAATTGGTGGAAGAAAGAGAAAAATGATTTTCACTAAATACAGTTTTAGTAATCAATATTTTTAAATGAAAACTACTTCAGAAGGGTGCTCCCTGGTATTGGCATCGGCATTATAGATAGAAATTGTATTGGATAATTGATAATTTGAAGACAGACAGACAGAAGAAGAAGAAGCATCGATTTTAGAAAAAAGGCTGGAAATCAGATTTTTAATTCGACCAAGTTTACGAAATAAGTCTAAACCTGAATCCTTCACAGTTATTTGGCTGATATTTCTATTACTGATGAGCCTCAAATGGTGCCCAAAAGCAGCAGAGCTCCATTTTTATTTTTTATTTTTAGCGATTACGGAATTATTCTCGAGAAGAGCTTGTTGCTGCGGAAAAGCATTAATCCTTGAAATCGTTCAATCCTTGCTGAACGAGGTGAAGCATGAACCTCACTTAAAAAGAGAATTTCAAAATTGAAAAAAAGCAAAGAAGGATCAAGAGCTAAATCCAAAAGGTCGTAGAAAATTGAAAAAAACATACATATGAAAATAAATAAATCGAAAAAAAACACTGACGTGAACACTGAACACTGAAAAATCAGTTTAACATTTGAGTTAAAGAAAAATTCTATTAAAAAAACTTATAAGAATTAATAGAAATTGAGTTCTTATATTCTACGATAATTCCATAATTCGATAATATCGTATATGAAAAGTAAAAAGTACCAATTACTAAAATATCAGCAACAACAACCGTACGATAAGTCCTTTAAATTATGAATGATAATTGATTGAATTTCGATTGAATGAGCCAATAACTGACCAATAAGTCAATAACTGACGAATAAAAACTTCTTAAATAAGTAATCATGATAGAAAACCGAAGAATAAGGACGACATAGGCACGCCACGAGGTAGGACAACAGCCGAGACGACGGAAGAACTAACTCTAAGGAATCATTGACAGTCAGGAATTCTTTAGAATTCTTTCGTTGCAACTTCGTTGTAATGTACGGCAAATAAACGGCAAATCATGAACTTTTCGACGGGCAAGGATTGCCAAGGTTGCTGCAACCTCTATATAGAATGGATGACTCACATGATGGGTGAAAACTTGCTCGATAGCTCGTGCCCGTGCTTGAATAACCGCAATTGAATGAAGGAATAGCTAAAGTAAGGACTAAATCGTTGAGGTGGTAATGCTTGCAGACGGAGGAAATGCTTAAAAGTTCGTCGTCATCATGAATGAAAAGAATCCTTTGTTATGGAATTTCTTCGCTTCTGATTTTGATTTTCCAAAGGAAGCGAGAGAGAGAGAGAGAGAGAGAGAGAGAAATGGAAATGTTTGTTTATATTATATGAAGATTTAAATTAATTAATAATTTAAAAAGCTTGAATTTGCTTGATTATCAATCATGATTATCAGTCAATCAGTGTTTGTCAAATTGTCATTTATTGCTCTAGTTCCATATTTCTTTCCTTCCTCCCCCCCCCCCCCCCTCCCACCAGAAATGAATGATTCCACCAATTTTTTTTTATAAATATGTTCATTAACGCCAAAATAACTGCAAGTTCGTGAGAATTTTTAAAATTCATTTTTGCGGCGATGCGTTGGCGGCGTCAGATAATTTTTGCACTTCTTTTGAATGAAGATTCATTGTTTTTTAATTGGTTGCATTTTTTGTAAGTGCTTCTTGCTTCATTACATCGAAATCTCTTGAGTGTTTTTAAAGAATTGCAACATTTTTTTTTAATTTGTTAAATTCAGCGAATGACAAAAAACTATTTTCCAAAGTTTTATTGAAAGTTTGATGTTTAAATGAGAAAAAGTTAATTGGGCTTAAGACTAAATAATCATGTATTTTTGATTCATGATTCACTCTTCATTCCCGAAAAGTGTGTGTTCTTTCCTTAATAAAATCGAATTGAATTTAGATTGAAACATTGAGATGATATTGATATAGTAATATATAAATTTTAAGCATTCTTCGGTCTTCTCAACATTTTTATGCATTTTCTGCATTTTTATGAGTATAAGTAGCTCCATTCTCGAAGACTGCAATCAGGATAAACAGTTTATGTAGAAGTGTTGAGGTAATGATGATGTTGCTGGTGTTGATGATGATAATGGTTGGTATCGGCAAAATCTGCACATGGCTTTGCCTGCTTTCAGAAATAGTAGTTTATGAATGACCACAAGAGTCAACGATGTCGGTTGGAAGGAAGGAAGGAAGGAAGAACGCGGTGGTAGAGCGGCCAAACTCGAAGCCGACACGAAGTTGGAACAACAAGCGGAAGCCAAGAAAATAGCATACGAGTATTATTTAGTACAGCTCCAGCTGTTTTATGACAAGTGTTAAAATACGTAACACAACAACAATTTGATCTGAAAAGCAGCAGACAGCAGAAAGCGGAGAGCGTTGAGCGGAGGTTGGCTTAGTTGTGTGGGCCAACTAGACCAAAGGTAAAGCTAAGAATTGGGCGGTTTATTTTGAAAGTGGTTTTTGTATGTCCACTTCATTCTAAAATCTAGGTTATGATGAGAAAACTTTTATACTTTTGTGATATTTGCATTTTCATTCAATTTAGAAACGAAACTTTTCAAAATCTATGCAATTTTCACAAAACATAATTTCAATATTATTTCTTTTAAAAATTAGTGCAAGTCCACTTCATGAAAAAATTCATAAATCTCGGTTATGAAAAACTGTTATACTTTTATGATATTTTTATGATATTTCATTATAATATTATTTATTTTAAAATTGGTATAAGTCCACTTCATGAAAAAATGGAGTTAATGATGAGAAAACTTTTATACTCGTAAGATCTTTCCATTTTTATTCATTTTGGAGACGGATATATTTAAAATTTATAACATTTTTCATTAAGGAAAATTTCAATATTATTTATTATAAAAAGTACTGTAAGTTTACTTCATGAAAAAGTTAAGTTAATGTTAAGAAAACTTTTAAATTCGTAAGATCTTTTCATTTTCATTCCATTTTGAGAAAAATCTTTTCAAAATCTATACAATTTTTCATAAAGGAATATTTCAATATTATTTATTTTGAAAAGTAGTGTAAGTTTACTTTATGAAAAAATTAAGTTAATGTTGAAAAAACTTTTATACTCGTAAGGTCTTTTCATTATTATTCAATTTTGAGAGGAATCTTTTCAAAATCTATACAATTTTTCATAAAGGAATATTTCAATATTATTTATTTTGAAAAGTAGTGTAACTTTACTTGTAGTGTAACTTTATGAAAAAATTAAGTTAATGTTGAAAAAACTTTTATACTTGTAAGATCTTTTCATTATTATTCAATTTTGAGAGGAATCTTTTCAAAATCCATACAATTTTCATAAAACATTCATTACCAATGAATTGCATACATTGCTTTTAGACTACAATTTTTTCAAAAACCTCGCAATTAAAAGAAATTTAACTTATCGCACTTTCAAAATAGACGGTCCAATTTGAAAAGCATTAAAGTGTAAAAGTTAGAACAAGCTAGACCGAGCTAAACACAATACTAAGAACTATAAGAAAGGAAATTATAATATTTAAAGAGAAAATACACCGGATATGCGTCATATAGAGCTTATACTTACTATAATGGCTATAGCAAATTGTTTCCGATTTAATTCGCTTACTTTCGCTTTTTTCGTGAAGTACATAAACATAAACATGAAGAGTAGAAAACAATTCTAAAAATTCTGAAAATAACATCAAAGTGATTTATGTAGAATTTAAAAAACGCATAATTATTTTTTATCTTTATGGTATGTTGCAAAAACATTCCGCTTATTTCCTCTACTGAAATGTTACTTACTCTTTCTTACATTCTTTCTTTCATTTCTTATGGTTTTTTTTTTTCCTTAATATTTACATTAAAGGAAAATATTTATTGAGCAATTACGAGTAAAAGAATGTAAACATTGTTAAATTTATTTAAAAATCTCAGATAAAGCAAACAATTTGAAACTGCAAATACTTTGCAGAAAGAAAGAAGAAAACTATTCTTCGAAAGAGTAAAAGAGTGCTGATGTAAAGTGATTCCAAAGAATCTGGTTTTCTCGCCAAAAAGTAAACAAATTTAAATAAAACTATTTCTAAACCAAAGTGTTTCAATCAACAAAGATAGGAAGCTTTTCAACACGAAAAAACTAGAACAGAAAGAGCACAAAATAAATATTCGCGCATATTCGGGAAGTGTAAAAAGAATAATAAATTTAAAGGAAAATTATCAAATTCATTTTCGAGTTTTATAATAATTTGACTTTAATTAAAACAAAATTTGCGCGATTTTTTAGTACCTTCAAGCATTAGATTTGTTTGTACGGAAGTGCTGGCTTTATCGTATTATTTATACACAACAATAATATAGGATAAATATAAGAATAAGTTTATTACAAGCTACTTTCTTCATTCATTCTGCTACTATTAAAAAAGTTCAAGAAAAATGTCGCAGAAAAACACCTTTCTTTAAATTCGCAAATATTTTTTGTTTATACGATAAATTTTTAAACAATTTATTTTAACAAATTTATTCTGAATATACATTATGTATATATATATTATATATCCATTATACTATATTAAAAAAAAATATTTTATTTTTATGAGAAAATTATTTTGTAGACAATAAAAATGTTTTAAAAACTATTTTATGTGCATGCGTTTCTTTTTATTTCATTTGAATTCATTTAGTCTCTAAAGGTTTTAAAAGATTTTTGTGAAATTACATAAAACCAAAACGACGACAACAACAACAACAACAACCAGACAACAACAAAGTCGCAATCAAGGCATACAGCGAGCAATACAGACGATGTGACAAAAATACTCACAACAAAAATAGACGCGAGTTAATGTAAAATTCTTTGAATAGTAGAAAAATTAACAAACTGATGACCAATTAAGCGCATCGAGACAGACGAACAGACTGACAGACAAACCGCCAAAGAGATAGATAAACAGAAGAAGAGAAAAAGCGAAGGACGAAGGCAAAATTTGGAATGACAAAAAAATGTAACGAATTATTTTTGGCAAATGGCAATGTTCATAAACGTCGTTAGGTTCGGAGGAGGAGAAGAGGAGGAAGGGGGAGGGGGGAGGGGGGGGGTAGAGAGGGTACAAAGCTTGGAAGGAAATTTTGTTCCTACACGGTTTTAATAAAATAAAATTACAACTAAATGAATGAATAATGTCAACAAGATTAAGGCCTTTTTTAAACAAGAACAAGCAAAAGATGAAGCTTTAAAGCTTTAAAAAAAATATATATTCAACAAAAAAAATTGTCATTTCATAATTTTTATCTCAATGTAATGAAGTTTTCACGACAGCTTTTCACGATAGGTTTTTCTCAGACCTATTTCATAGAACAACTTAGCACAACATTAACAACTTAGGGTTAATAAAAAAGCGTTAAGCTAAATGAAATTAATTATTTTGTGAATTAATAAAAAAATCATTTTATCATTTTGAAATTAGCAACAAAAATCCTTTTGATGATGATGATATCATCAAAAATCAAATAATCAGAAAATATTACTATAATATCTTTGCTAAAAAGAAACCCATTAGCACTGAA
This sequence comes from Conops quadrifasciatus, assembly GCA_949752815.1. NCBI lineage: Eukaryota > Metazoa > Arthropoda > Insecta > Diptera > Conopidae > Conops > Conops quadrifasciatus. The sequence goes on from OX457079.1 coordinate 34,644,236, forward strand.
ATACGATAATTGAAACTATAAATCCATTTAATTGACAATTTCGTTTTTTTTATTATTTCAATTTATTCAATTACGAGTAATTTTACGACTCTTTATTTATAAATACTTTTAACGTTGTTAAAGTTTTTTTTTGTATTATTTCTAAAATAAACAATAAGAGAAATATTTTATTGTTGCTTAAATATTTTCGTGAGTTTTTAACGGAAACTGCATCGAGCCAATTTTGTTGTAACAACATTGTTGCTAATGCTGCTGCTATTGTCGTTGCTGCTGTTGCTGCTGCTGCTGTTGCTGCATGCCTTCATGAAAAAGAGCTTTCGATTGTAATTTTCGGAAATTTTTCTGGAAGCTTGCATTAAAAAATAAAGGCCTGTTTTCGGGGCAATGATTTTTAGTCGAAAGCATTTCCGGGAGCATGTTTTACATCGAATTTGCTTGATCATCTTTGGTCAATTTCGGTTTGAAGACCAACCGGTCTCGGCGATGTGCCGTCTTTATTGTCTTTTTTCGTTCGCTGAGAACGAACAACTCAACACTTTCCAAAAACTCAACAAACATCCAGAAGCATTTAGCAACTTTATGGCTTGACCCTCCCAGACCGTCCTGATAGAGTCCCCCCGCACCTCCTCCTCCATTCCACCCTTCCCAAACGCATGACCTGGCTTGCCTGCCATTATTTCTCTGGCTTCAGAAATCACTGAATGCAAAAATAATACAAATCAGTCACACTCTCCGTCCGGCACACCAGTTTCGTGCTTGATGAAAATACATTTTCGAGGAAATGTTAATTGGAAAAATAAGCTGGCTGACTTGACTGTCGCTCGTCTGCCTTCGCGTCTGCGTCTGCGTCTGCGTTCGCCTCTGCCGCAAGTGCAGACCGATTGCGTCTACGTTTTCATTTCATTGAGTCTTGAGACTTCTGCCAACGAACACAGCCAGCCACAGAGCACTTGATGTTGTGGAACCGGAGCACATTCATCAAACCAAACCGTTCCGCTGTCGAGTGAGTGTACGAGCGAGCACGTGAGATTTTTCTGAAAAATAGCTGACAAAATACTCGCAACTCAATAATTAGAATATCTTCTAATTTTAATTATTTTACTTGTCTTTTGTTTTCGGTTGTTCTTTGTTGTTTTTGGGTGGCTGTGTGATTTTGTTTTGTTGTTTTTTTTTTTTTGTTTTCGCTATAGTCTGGCAACTCTATATAAACCATGTTTGCTTGTTAGTTCTTCGGGGCGGTTTATTTCTCTGCCGCGGTTTTTTCTTCAACAAAATATCAATCAACAAATTATTTCGACGCTAGAAAATTTCAGATGTTATTATTTAAAGCGCGGTCGGTCTGCCTGCTTGTAATTTTTCGCAAATTAATTAAAAAATCACTTCACTTCATTTAATTTTCTCCTTAGAAATTCTTAACAATCCCACAATATTTACGATCAACAAGAAAAAGCTAAACAGAAATTCCTTGCGTAATTGGGTCAATTAAATTGCGTGTTGACATTGTTGTTGTTGTTGTTGCTGTGCTGCAACCGTATGTGTCACTGTCATTGGCACCAGACGCATTAATTATGTTTACAATTAAAGCATTTCGTTTGGCGGCGCAACGACGCCCAACGATGCCCAACGATGCCCAACGCCCCATGCGCTGCGCTACGTCCACCCACCCTGGCGCTCTGGCGCACCGCGAAACTGGCCACCAGCAAAGCAATTGCTGCTGGGCGGCGGCTTCCACGGAATTCACTCACACGCCCACACACTCGCAAATTGTTCTGATTCTTATTGCGCCCAGATGCTCATGCTCGCCGTTTCTTCAGTTCTTGGGAAGATCAATCAGCAACTTATTGGCCATTAGCGGTGACAGGCCCAATTGCCTTCTGGCTGTCAGTGTGGATTCTGGGAATATATATGTATGTGGGGCGAAATGTGGGGCGGTGATATGATCGGCTTTCTTCTATTAAATTGGATTTTTCAGATGAAAAAAAATAAATAAATTACGAGTACAATTAAACTAAAATAGTTTGAGGTTGTAACGATTTCAGAAGAAGAAAATCGCTTCGATTACTTTAGAAACACTTCAAAAATTAAAAAAGTATTCAAAAAGTAAAATTCTCAATTGATCGCTTGCTCGCAGTCAACGAAGTTAAAATAGTATGCCTAAAAATATGCAATGTAATTTTCGTGTACTCAAATAAACATTGACGCCAGTGCTAAACTGCTTCCCAAAGCGTTGAGAGTTGTTTTGCGATGCGTTGCATTGAGTTTGCAATGCGTTGATTTATGTTACATGCACTCCATTTCATAGTGTTTACTAAAATAAACTACAAGAGTTTTTGTTAAAAATTTTATTAAATTTAATTTGTTATTCAACTGCATACAAATTTATTGCTTCCAATTTACGGTTTATTACGGACTGGTAATGGACTACATACATAAACGATGCGTTAAAGCGTTTACATTTAAAGTATTTCATTTAAAAGAAAATATCTTTTTATAAGACATTTCAGCAATTAATTACATTAATAAAAATATATGTAAATAAAATAAAGTGTAGAAGAAAAGGGAAGACATTTATTTCATTTCAAGAAATTATACCAAAAATATCTTTTTTAACAACAACAGTCAGTAATTAATTATTAATAAAAATACATATAATAAATTTAATTTTTTTTTTTTTTGTAATTCGGAAATTTTAATGTGAAAAAATATTACAGTTTTTCTATATGATAAATACAATTTTGAATAATATAAACTCTCAAGTTAATAATTCTAACATTTTTCAAAGCATTAATAAATAGATTAAAAGCAAACGCGTGAGACCTAGAAGAAGTATTTCATTGAATGTTTAATGCCTTTGCTGATTGCTCAGTTCTTATCAATAATTTTCTAACTCTCTCTAACGTTGTTTAGACAGCTGCAACAAAGAAAGAGTGTGTGTGTGTGTGTGTGTGTGTGTGACGGCGCGACATTCGGCAGCATTTTGATAAAGCTAACGATCAAACGAACGATGTACGATATTTTAATATCAATAATGATTTGATTAGAAAAAAGCCATTTTGAAGCCATTTCTCTTTCATTATTTTCTTAATTAATTCTTATTATAATTTTCGTAAGACTTTGTTGGATTTCTTTCCTCCCTCACTTTCATTCTCATGATATTTATTTATAATTATTAAAAATATTTACTCAAAATAAAAAAAAAAAATTATTTCAGCTGTTTTTTGTTGTATTGCTCTTTGTAATTCTTAATATACTCAAAAAATATTTCCAAAAAGCTACTAAAATATTTGTAATTTTTGAGGGTGTTTTTTAGGATTTTTATATATTTTTTATATATTTTTAAGAGTCATAAATATATTAACAAAAAAAAGTTCAAGTGCTTCAAAGAGAAATCAAAAGACAGACGATTGATCAATGTACAAAATAGTGATCATTCAAGAAATTTAAATTTCACTTGAAAATTTTCACTGAGTTCGCTTCACAAATTTCTGTTTTCATTCAGCATTGATTATGCTTATAATTTATGAGATAAATATAACTTCTGGCTGAAGGCCAAAAAAAGTGATGTACCGAGAAAAGTAGAGAAAAAATTGCGAATCGTTAATGACTTTTTAGTGACAAATGGTTTTTTTTTTTGCTTTAGTAAAATAGCGCCCGCTATTAATTGGTCTGTCAACTGAAGCCAATAAGAAACAGCTTCAATAAAAATTTTTATTGATCTTTTCAATTAATCAAAATTCTCCCAAAATGTTCAAGCCTTCAATTTGGTCAATCTATTAATATGCATTTTGTCAAGTTATTCAATTAAATTAAATTAAAACAACGATTTTTTTTGCATTCAATGCTTTTGTACCAACGTCTCTCCCAGACACTTCCTGCCACGCCCCGTCCCACCCACTCCGATCGCCGCGAATACAACGAATTCTTATCATATTCGATGCGAACAATTTGTTATTATTAAATAAATTAAATTCTATTTATAAAATCAATGATTCGAAGGAATCAAAAAAGCTTCATGAGTTCGCCCGCTCTGATGAGCCTCCTGCTCTGCCTTTCGTCTCCCCTCCTTCCTTCCTTCCTTCCTTCCTTCCTTCCTTCCTTCCTTCCTTTCCTCCCTTTTTCCCACCAATACGCGGCACTTACAACAATGCACACTTGCGCGATCTTTTTACACGCATTACCGGGCACAGCACAGAACGAATGGCTTCGTCGAAGACCGTCTTTAGCCCCTTCTGCGTCAGCGCCGAGCACTCCAGGTACTTGACGGCACCGATCTCCTTGGCCATGGCCAGACCCTGCGGGTACGTGATGGGTGTCAATTTCTTGTCCTTGAGTTTCTCGATGGTGGCCTTGTCGTCGCGCAGATCCAGCTTGGTGCCGACCAGTATGATCGGCACATTGGGACAGTGATGACGCACCTCCGGGTACCACTTGGCGCGCACGTTCTCGAACGAGGCCGGATTGACCAGCGAGAAACAGATGAGAAAGACATCCGTCTGCGGATAGGAGAGCGGACGCAGGCGATCGTAGTCCTCCTGGCCGGCCGTGTCCCAGAGGCCGAGATTGATGGGCTTGGCGTCGACCATGACGTTGGCCGAGTAGTTGTCGAAGACGGTGGGAATGTATTCGCCGGGGAAGGCGTTGGTGGTGTAGCTGATCAGCAGGCAGGTCTTACCGACGGCGCCATCGCCGACCACAACGCACTTGATCGCTTGCATTTTCTAAACGCGTTGAGCTCAACTCGTTGGTTTTGGTTGACACTCGTTGCTAATGACGTCGTCGTTGTGGTGGTGGTTGTTGTTGTTGTGGTTGTTGTTGTTGTTGTTGTACGATAGTTTGTGTGCTTTTCGTGAGATATTCGACGGAATAATCAATGAATATTTTGTAGTTGATTTTCACAGCAAAAACTTGCGAGTTGGCAGATTTTTCGTGCTTCGTTTTTTTTTTTTTTTATAAATATCTGGAATTCCTACGAAATCGTTGTAAAACCGAAACACTGCAGCAGGTGCGCGTCGCAGCAGAGCGATCGGGCAGAATTTTTCTTTAACAAAACCACAATTTAACGATTGTGCTTATTTTTCTTCAATATTCTTCAAAGTTATTTTTCAATATTGGGGCACATTTCCAACGAATGCTCTCTCATAAATAAATACTTATTACTGTGAAATGCCAAACTGGTCGATATACTATATAAAAACACACCCAAACACAATGGAATCGCAGCAAAAACTGCTTCCACTCACTCGAACTCGGGCGCACTTGCACGGAACGGCCAGATATAAGATACACAGATACTGTCAGTATCGAGCGCTCTCGTTCGCACTCTCGTTGTGGGGCGCTCTCGCTTGCACACTTGTCGCACAATCACCAACTAGCTCGCTCCAGCCGACGCCGTCTTTACGAGAAATCCGAATTGAACGCAATCCGTTTGTCCCACACAAAGTGATCGACACGCTGAGTGCTGTTGTCGTCTTGTTCTTTTTCTTCCACTTCTTCTTCTTCTTCTTCTGCTTCTCTCTTCTCCACAATCTACTTCTCTTCTCTTTGGTTTTTTGGTGTAAGAGAGACCCACGCAACGCTGCTTGTTCTGAACATAAACGAGAACAACAAGAAGCATTTCTCTCATGACGTCATATTTTTAGGTATCATAATGACTTCATTTTTTATATTTATCATGTAGATTGATTGATTAATTGATACAATGAATGTTTAAAAATGGAGAAAGTGGTAAAAACTATTGACGAAGACAATTGGTTTTTTTTTTGGTTAAAAATCAATAAATATTTTAACTATTAATTAAATTAAGATGAAATTTTTAATTACTTAAAAAAAAATTAACACTAAATAATTTAACATCTTGCAGACAATCGCTTGCCAGACAATTAACAGCATTAAAGTTTAATGGAATTGATTTAAAAAAACAAAAAAAAACCGAATCGAAATCAATTAATTCTCAAAAGAAAATTTAAAAAATTTAACTGTGCATGCACTGCGTCTGTCTATTGACCAAATTAACCACACGAAACAAATGCAACAATCATGTTGCTCGAGGCAATCATAAACCACGACAAGGACCACGGACGAGCACGAGGACGGGGATCAACAAATTAGCATGAAAATGTGGATTACGACTGTGTTATCCATGACTGCAAGGCGGCGGAGAAGGAGGAGGGAGAGCTCCCCCTTTTGACCTTAACCAACATAGCAACCGCCGCTCAGCAACCCAACAACTGTGCTACCAACCGTGCTACCAACCGTCCTTCAAACCAACCAAAGAATGCACCAATGATGGTCACAGTGTTCAAGTGAGATTCACGGTGTGTGTGTGTGGGCTTGTGAGCGCGTGTGTCGGGGTCTGTTGTGATGTTTCGATCGAGTGGAGTCAATTGCATTTCAAAACATTGCAAAACATTTCAAAACAGCCTGAGATCGTTCATGAAATTCAGTGAAATGTAGCCGTGTTTGAGAATCATTTCGATTCAGGTCGACCGCGTCTATTTGTAATTGTGTTTGGTTGTTGGCGTTAGTGTTGTTGTTGTTGTTGTTGCTGCTTGCTATGCCTTTACGCTGTTTTTGCTACTGATGCAAAGTCATTGCATGTTTTGAAAAACCACCGAAATGGTACGGAAAAACAATGGCAACCTTTTTTGACCTTATGCGTGTCGACAGGAGAAAACACACACACACACACACACACACACATAAACACAGACTGCACCTGCACTGTTGTATTGTTATTTTGGTTGATGCTGCTTTTAATTTTGTTGCATGCTAAGACGGCAACATCTGCCTTAGCGCTTGTAGGTGTGCTTGTGTGTGTGTGTGTGTGTGTGTGTGTGTGTGTGAGTGTGTTTGATTGTGTCTTTTTGTGGTTGTGTTCATTTATGCTCGTCACTTTGCACATTTTAATTTTAACGAACGTTGCCATGAATTCGTTGTTACGAATTTTCGATTTTTAGCGAAGTGATAAACCATTAAACGGTTACACACGGCGCGCCGTTAACACGTCCACAAGTGTGTCTGGCAGGTAGACAGACACGCGGGAAGACAAGCAGGCCCGCAGTATTGGTCCAACCGGACCAATTCATATTCGTACATCGAAATTCGAATGTGGTTAAAATAACCTTTGCGGTATATTTCACAAAAGCCGCTACTCATATTGCCATAACGGAGAAAAATTAAAAATCCGTTAGAATATTAGAATATCACTTAAATTGCATCGAAAGATTGAACGCTTGGAAGAGAAGCCGCGGCAGACATTTCGGATTCTTTACTCGAGTTATTATTAATCTCAAAGCTTATACTTTGATTTTAAATAAAAATGTCGTCACATTAAACAAAACCTTTGCGCTTTTCTGGCGATTTAAAATGACACCTCTTGTTGCAAGACTCTATTAAGTTTCGATACGAAAATTGTGACTGGCATTTTATCCACGGAGAGTATTTGCTTACTTCAAATTATTATATTGCAAAAGATTAAAACGTAATCCTTTAGTTAATATTGAAAATCATTGATCAAATTATTTGTTCCATGGTGCGTGTGATGAAAGATGCCATCCATATCATCACCACGGATTTTGAGAGTCTGCTGGCAGCCAGGTCGCCAGGTCGCCAGGTCGCCGGCTGGCAGGCGAGCAGAGAGTGGACGGACTTTAAGCTGGACTACTGGCTGGTTGAAATCTGCGGAAGATTTATCGCTGCAACAACAACAACAACAACAACATTTGTAACCGTAGAGAAATATTTAATAACAATGAAAACAAAAAGCAATTGTCGATGTAACAGAGCACAACGACAACAACAACAACAACAACAATAAACTAGTGTAAATAATTAAATCCGGCAATTATTATTGTTATTGTTATTAATAGGGTTGCCATAACGAGCTAACGCACCAACGAGTCAACGCTTCAACGAGTCAACGAATCAACGCGTCAACGGGCCAACGCGTCAACAGCAAGCGTCGACAGCCTGCGAAAAAAAAAAGAGAAGGGTTTTCATTGATAAAGTAATTTTAATAATAAGTGTATCGTTTAAATTGAGCAACAACAAAAACCACAATGCGAACAACAAAAGCATCCCAGCGAGAAAGTATAGAAGCGATGCCAGAAACAAGCCACAAAGAATTGCAACGAGAGAGAGTCAATGCCATCAAATTGACAGTAACTAAAAAAATCTTTAAGGATTCGAAAATTCGAAATCATTCTGGAATCGATACAGAAACAGGTCGCCGCTGCTTCGTATGACATTTTTGGGTCCGATGCGAGCACAGGAACCCATTCGGTCGAGTAAAGAGATGCGTACGCAGTGCTTATGACGAAATACGGTCGGTTTTTCTGTCTACGATCTTACGATAAGTGACGCTTTTTTTTTTGAGCATTTTGAGGAAAAGGTCTTGCGTTCGAATCGACCCCTTCTTAATGGTTTAGTCTTGTCAAACTGACTACAGACTACAAAAAATTTGAATTATAAATAGATTCATCGGTAAGACTGGTTTGCATGCTGAGTGCTGAATGAGTGCTGAATGAGTGCTGAATGCTGTAGTAACTAACAGCCAAAACACATTGCGGCAGCGGCAGCAACAGCAACAGCAAATTATATAGAGGCTTATGGGTGCTGCCGCTGTCCTGAAAAATAGATTCTATTACGGCAGCAAGCAAAACTCTCTTTTTTCGACTCTCTTTTTCACTCAGTGTTGCCAATTTTCACTGAAAATCCGACAAATTGTATTGAAAAATATACGGAGAGTAAGCTCTCTTTCTAGACGATAGAATGGGATACAGAATACAAAAACAAATAGCCGACTTGCTGTCGCTGCTCTAATGTAGTTTGCTGAGCAGCGAGAGAGAGTTGCTGTTGCTGCCGCTGCCGCAATGTGTTTTGGCTGTTACTCTATAGAAGAGGTAATGTGCAGAGAGACGAATTACTCTTGCAATGAGATTGTCGTTGATTATAGAAGAGAAGTTTGTTGGTACATAATTGATTCCGCTGATTTTTTATCTGAAGCATACTATTTTCTCGTTGGGTTTGCAGAAAAACACACACACACACACACATACCACGTTATATAAATGATATAATTGAGGTTATACACTGATACATATGTATAAGAGCTGGCGTGTGTAAAGGACCCACAGACGTACGAGTTCACGATTGTCGTATTAACGAAATGCAACCAAAATAAATTAAATACTTTGGTAACAGGATGAAAACAACAACAACGACCGACTGAGGAATTTATTTAAAAGTTTTTATTATTTTAAATGCTTGGCTGGACAGACGACAGTGTCTGCCGGCAGTGTCTGTCTGTTTGTGTGTGTTTATCTGTTTGCTTTTATGAATGAAAGACTGAGGAACCGACGACCATGCAATGTAATACGAGTCCAATGCACAGAATGGACGGCGCTGACTTGCGGTTTGATATACAATATTTTATAATTCTCTGTTGTAATGATTGTTATTATTATTATTATTATTATTTTCAGACAGACGGCGGCGTGTGAGGTTAAATTTTTGGTTTTTTTTGAGACGACTGATGGACTTAATTGAATACTGACTGCCCGCCTGCAGACAGAAAAGGCCATTAAATTTATTTAGTGCCACGTGATTAAAGCGTTTTTGTTTGTACAAAATAAACACATACTCACACATAAATGCTCGTTTGTGTGTCCATAAAATTGAATGCGCGTAAGGAAAAATTGCAAAATTTTTGTTTGTATTTTAAACTGAGGTCAACCGCCCAGGCCGTCTGGCTGTCAGTGGGTGCCCGTGGGTGCGTGGGTCGATCGGTCGCTAAGCCGTTGAATCCTTTCAGTGCTGCCACGTTCGTTTCTCTTTCATTTAATTCATTTTTCCAATTGAATTGCCAACGAATCTAATTAAAATTTATTCCGAACTGTTTACCAAACCGATTTCGTTATTGCTTTCTTTTTCTCTCTCATAATCTTAAAATATTTAACGTCAATTGTTTGTGATTGTTTGTTTGTTTTCTTTTTTTTTTTTGGTTAGTTTTTGACAATTATTAAAACACTCTGAACTTATTTTAATGTTATATAAACGAATAAAAACAATAAGAAAAAAATAAATACCAAATTTATTTAATTAAAAATATGATAAAAAAGAGTTTAATTGGAAAAAAAAAATATTGTTATTTGCTGAGTCAAAAGTCAAAACTCGCATCATTAAAAATGTTTCTCTTACATTACAAAAATTCTCTCACGAAATTCTTTTTTAATAAAAATATCTTGGTTTTATTATGAAAACGATAAATGTATTAATGAAGCACATAAAGAATGAAAATAAAAGACTAAAATAAATGAAATTAAATGAAATTAAATTATTTATAATAATAGTTTAACTGTTCTTAAAGCAATCTGTTAAAAATATATTGCATTGAATTTCTTGGTTGCTTTCAAAAAGTTTTTACAACCCTCATTTGTTGACATTTTGTTCAATTGAGCATGATGATGATGGCGGTAATGATGATAATGACGATGACGATGATGATGATGATGATGCTGCTGCTGCTACTGACGATAAGCATCACATTTTATGATCTCATAAAGCAAAAAGACATGACATTCGAACCAAAAATGAAAAATGAAAATAAACAGGTAGACGTCTCTGAAAATTGTCAACAAGTGAGAGAAAGGAAGAAGAAGAAGAGAGAGAGAGAGAGAGAAACAAATGGACAAAAAATACTCGTGATAATCTGACGTACATTGGACGTCAGTGTCTGACATCCATCAGAAACAGCAACGTTATTAATTTCTTAGTATTTTAGCGCTGAATATAGTACAATAAATAAAATGCTGAGAAGCCGCATCCGCTTCAAACCGTTTGCCATCATTCCTTCGCTATCTATGACTTTTTTGCCTGATTCTGAACAACTTGTCCGCTTATTTTTCATTCATTTTTGCCTCAGTTTTTTATTTGTTTACTTTTGGTTAGATCAAAAAGTATGAATATTGTCTGTCGGTCGGTCGCGGTGTAGTGTTGTTGTTGTGAGTGTGACTGTGGTTGTGTGTGTGTGTGTGTGTTGGCTTCAGAACGGATCTGTGTTTTATGCCTTTCAAAGGCGGTCCTTGCGGTCATTCAAGTAGCGTTAAAAAACCGCCACGTCGCATTATCGTGGCTTATTTTATGAAACTGTCACGAGATGCTAGAGTTAACCTGAAAGAAATATCCGTGGTTGAGGGTGAGGAGGTGGTGTGTCACGGGCTCTCAGCCCTCTTTTTCATCATCGTTAAAAGTCCTTCGAATGGAGCCTGAGGGAAAAATGTGCTCCATTTTATTAGGGCTGTTTTCATCGTAAATGCTTACATGATAATCATAAAGCCTTCGAGTAAGTTTTTGTCCGAGAGGATTTGTTTGTCTTTTCTCCGTATCTCTTTTCATCACCGCCGCCATGCTTTTCATTTGCTGCAGTGTTTTTAGCCTATTTTCCATTGACAGAACGAAATAAAAAACAAACAAATTGCTTGGAAAAACATCTTTTGATACTTGGTGATCGCTCGCATGCGATAAACGAAGTGGAAGCGGAGCGGAGCAGATGAACAAATGAATGAAAAACATCTCTATTCAAATGCATTTTTTGTCCATTAACAAAAAAAAAAAAAGTGCCAGCAATCCAACCCTTTTCTAATCATTATTCGGTCATTCAGAGAATCTTATTGAATTCCGCCCCCGTCATGTGTCCTTTCATCTCACGAGAGTCCATCGTCATAGCAAAACAACAGACGACTAGGATTGCCATGCGTCCGAAAAATATGTGACATTAAAAATATTTATTTTGATTACTTATTAATAAAGTTAATTTTTATTAATTATAAAATAAACTAAAAATAGGCACTGCATACAATTAAAGGTCTTTGGCCTGTTAAAAATATTAAAATGTCTTAGAGCACTAAATTTGCCTTTAATTCCGAGAAATTAAAAAAACATTTGGATATCTTTTCAATATTACTATATTCATCAATATTTCCAACTTTTATAAAGGTAGGTACAAGATCGTAATAGTTAAGGGACATTTTTTTTTATTTCCTTTAAAATTATTGCTCTCTTGGTTTATAATAGATTAATTTTTTAAAATGAATGATAAGGAAAATCTCCTCCTAATAGTATATGAATGTACATAGGAATTAGGGACTGGTTTTGGGAAAGATTTAAGTTCCGAACACATTTTGCTTTGGGCCAAACTAAAGATTTTAAGAGGAGATCTAAATTCTATGAAAATAGACCAAGCAAACGGTCTATTTTACACCTACCAAACAATATGTCGTATATTTTGAGAATCGAAATATTCTTACAATCCTTTTTTCTATGTTAATATTTTCGTCAGTTTTATTTGATGTACTCTTACATACTTTAAAAAGTTCAATAAAATTAAAACAAAACTAGTCTAGACGATTTAAAATTGAAAAGAACCGTTTATTTGCATTAAAGATTAAATAAGTTTTTTATTTTCTTAATCCTATATCCTCGTACATAAATATACATACATATCAAAAATGTAGATACCATAGCTGTTGGCATTTATGAAAGCACTTTCAATGCACAGTCTGGCAACTCTGTTTTATATACTCTCTCTCTCTCTCTCTCTCAGCCTTTTGTTAAGCATGAGCACGAGAACACTAACAACAAATTATTCATTTCATTCCGCTGATGACAACTGTCCACGAAGAGAAGACTTTGGTGGATAAAAGAAGAGCGTCGCGTAGGCAGAAGTGAAGAGAAGAGAGAGATTTTGTAAAGTCAGGAAACCGGGAGTTCGACAAAATGTTCAACCATTCAACTTGAACAAAACTATCCGCAGTTACAATGCAAACATTTTCCTCTTTAGTTTTTCTTTTTATTTATGGATAAACATATCTATCATTCTCTCTACATCTATGTGTCTGTTCTTTGCTCACGTAACTTTCCTTTGACTTTTGATGTATTCATACTTTTATACACTCTTTGCTTTCATCGTGGCTCTAGCCGGAGCAACTACGAGTAAATGCGCAATGAATAACAGAGGCGTGCCGTCACTATCTCTTGGCTCTATTTTGAAAAAAAAACACCTTTCAGGGCAACATAATGTAAAGAAAACAGATTACAAAACAACACAAAAAACATAAAAGGATGAATTAGGATGAATCCTTGCTGTCAGTCAGTCGCAAATGGCCAATTTTGATATGAATAAGATTTTGAATGAGATTTACAAGCGATGGCAATACTGTTGGTTGTTTAAAGATTTCTTGATTGCATCCATTTTGCACAATGAATGAATGAATAAAGAGATTGATTTTTTTTTAAATACCTTAAAAAATTATGTGTCTTTTGAAAGAAATTTAAAGAGGTTTCGCTGCGTTTCTTTGTTTGATTACAGAAATATTTTACTCAAAGCCTTTTGCCCGATAGTTCTCTACACTTATCAATTTCGTTTTCTCTTCCCTTCTACTTTCCTTCCTTCCTATTTCCTTCGCTCCTTTTTCCTCCTCTCTCCTCTCTCTTTGTTTTTTCTACCTTTGCACAGAGTAAAAAAGCAATTCTTAGAAGGTTTCTCTTAAAATCATTAAAAACTTTAGCCCTGCTGAACACATTCTTGAGTCGGCAGACTCGCGCTTGGCGATGTGTGAACCACCTTGAGTTAACAACCAACAACAACAACGAACGACAATGAAAATGACTTCAACAACAACAACAAGCACGCCTGCAATTACGACAAAGCCGAGAATAACAATAAGAAAAGTGGTCGTTTCGGCAAATTGACGCAATTTGCCCTCAGAAAACTTCAGCTTCAATTTCTTACGTACGTATTTAATTTCATGGTACCCTTTGCCAATTTCCACTAGCACAACTACTTTTTTGACTTTATACCGGCACGCTCCGCTAGTTCTTTTTGCCGCCCCCTCCCCTCCCCCCTCCCAACCCTTTTGCTCTTGCTCTTCTTAATTCTGCTCTTCTTTGCCACTCGTTGCAAGGTTCACTGAAGTGCAGTTAATCATAATTAAGCCAACTTAACTGGCATCACTTTCCAACACTAGACCAAGCATTTCCACAGGAACATACCTACTCTTGCACACTTTCACACATTTTCACACACACATTATACACAGAAACATAGTACGTATACGACAAACGTACGGAACATCTGAAAAGTTGATTTAGAGCCGTTGCCTTGCTTCCGTTTGAGTTAAGAAACGTTTAAATAATTTACCTTCGTTGAGTGTGCGTGTGTGTGTGTGTGAGTGTGTGTGTGTGTGTGTGTGTGCGTGCGTGTGTGTATTTGTTTGGCCATGTTACAGGTGCCTAAAGTCTTATGAGTCTCCAGAGAAAGTGCTCACCAACAAACTTCTTCTCTCTGGTGCTTTTCGCTCTCTGAGAGCATATCTTGTGGAGAAAACTATACGCGCGTACATTACAATTTCCAAAGGAAAAAGGACTTGATCTCATTAATTTTAATTCTTCTTTAAATTAAAATACATACGAAGAAAGAAGAACAAATATATAAAATTTTATAGAAGCATTCACAACAATTTGTTGTAGGTACAACTTCATTGTCTGTTTTTTTTTATCCTACTGTTTATATTCTTACGATTTTAGAATTGAAAATCGCAGAAATTAAAACATTTAATTTATAGAAATACATATATGCATTTTTATATATGTATGTATATATTTACGTGCATATTTTTATTTCTTTTATGCTTTTATAACCAAAACTTTGTGTAGATTTTATTGAGACGCTTTTATTACAAAGCCGGAGCAAAAAGGTTTGCATAAAATGTCGTCATAATAATTCCGAAGGATATTTCTGCATCAAATGAAGTGTAAAATTGTGTAATTTTAAACGTACTTAAACCCTTACCTTTTACCCTTTTGGTTTTCGAGGGTTATTTATCGTACATAGTCGATGGTGTGGACAGAGCCGTTTGCTAAATTCTCTTTTCTTCTGCAGCTCTTTAATACAATACGATACAATACCATAAAATGTTATCATCATTTCAAAATAAAAAATAAAAAAAATAAAAAATTAATAAAAAATATATTTAATGGATTATCTATCTTTAATGCAAGGACGACAATACAATACCACAGTAGTTCCGTTTCAAAGTTTTAGCCATTGTTTCAACGATTCTTTTCAGACTGAAAGTCATAATGACGGTTGAGATATTCTTTGTTCAATGTTTTGAATAAAAAACATGACAGTAAAATCGATAATGCAGTAAATACGAGAACAAAACGAGAACAAAACGAACAGGAACGAACAGTTTTAGATTTGTATAAAAATATTGCGCAATGTTTTTAATAGTACTGCTTCCTGCCAATGTGCTTTATTTTTCTGTCAAACATTTATTAAAAATTGCAAAATTTATTTCGAAAAAGTCTTGACAAAATACGTTTAAAAGGATTATATATTTTTAAAATATTTCAATATTAGAAAATTAGGTTTTAGGCACGCGAGATGCCTTTTCTAACTCTTAAGTGTACAATGTTTCTGAATAATGGTTTGTTAGAGCCTCAGAGAGACTCTGAAGGCTCTAATTCAGAGATCTGTGTTCTGTTTTTTTTTCTTTTCAAATTCAAATCACGAACTCATGAAAATTCTAGCATTATATCGTACGATAATAATGGTTACAGTCGGCTTAAGCCCATGCCATTGTTCCAGCGCCAATTGTTTCATTTCCTTTTCCTGTTAAAGACATTAATTTGCAAATGTGTTATTCTTTTGGCGTCGATTATAATCGTTCCGCCCAGAAACATACTCGTATGCGATTATATAATAAACGACGCGTCGCTCTTGCGATAAATACACGCCCACTCGTGCACTTCCAACTAACACAACCGCCAGTCGACAACCCCACCGACACCCTCCCCCACACCAGTTGCGCCCCAACCTGTTAAACCTGTTAAGAGCTACTTTTTCCACATTTAATTCATTCCTCAATCCTCATGCTATACTTGTAGACTCGTACAAAGATGTTAAGTCCTTCCCTGCCTTCGCGCCTTCCTCAACGCGTTTAAGCCACGTTAACTCATTCAATTTTCCATTAAAAAGACCGCAAATACTAAAATGAATAGCTTTCAAAATGATACACGCAAGCAACGCACACAAAATTCAACCAAGCAGGAAAATTGGCATTCCTTTTATTCCGAAAGTTTTCGCATAACAATAGACAATAGTTTTATTGAATTAATTATTTGGTTTATAAAACAAATCATTATGAGATGAGGTCTTTTAGCCTTAGCTTTTTGGCATATTCTTTCTTTGGCGCAAAGGAACAGAGCAATATCTTCAATATCTCTTAGAATCTTAATATCAAAGGAAAAAGGAACTATTATGTATTTACGAAATGTATACGAATGAATGTCTAAACTTTATGAAAGTTTCTAAATGTTATAAATGGGTCTTATTTTTTTAATAAAAACTTTATAAAGCGTATAATTTCATTTATGATTTAAAAAATTGATTTTATATACATAGAAACATTCTAGGACTGATTTTTACTTCAAACCTTTTAAAAGGCTAAAAAAGTCACCGTCCAAAGAAACTCTTTCATTCAAAAATTGTTAATTTTAAGGAAGTCATACTAGAGAATTATACATTGTATAGTAGACCAAAGGCCTATCTCAATGTTGAGCTGGCCGGACGAATACAAGTTGGAGTCTAGACATCAATAACTTGTACCAAACGATCGAGTTTATTGATTAATTTCGAAATAAAATATGACGTAAAATTTAAAATGATGAATTCATGTTGAAAGACGTAATATTTTATTCCTCAATAAATGATGAAAAATTGTTTAAATCACTCCAAAATGATGTTTTTCGATTTTTCGCATTCAATGATTATCGCGAATTGTGTAATATAATGGATAATACATTTCCGACAGGGTCATTTGCCAATACTCATACAGATTGAGACGCTTATAGCAAGCAGACTTTTACGGCTAAATAGCTTTTGAGCAGAATCCTGCTGCTGGTGGTTGTTCAGTTTTACGAGGTGCTGCTTCTTTCATAAAAATTAAATTCAATATAATCAGCTTCAGCCTCGGCGTCTTCGCCTTCAGTTTCCAGCTACCAGTGAAGGCTGCTGCCACTCTTGTTGAATCCTGCTGAATTTGGTTGTAAGGATGCTTTCAATTGCCCCGTTACAAATATTCAGGTCGATGGCGCGAAAGTGTTGAGCAACTTTTTCAATTATTTTGAGGTTAAGAATTTAACAAGTGCAGAAAAAATTGCGGTTTTTGAAGGATTTAATTACTTGAAAATTCGCAATTTAAATATCTATTATTTTTTTTTATTTCATATTTTCCATTCTTCCCGTTCTTTCGTGCTTTCCTTTCAACATTTGATTCCTTTTTTTTGGAATTTTCAACCAACGAAAGGGAGGAAAATTTCATGGGTTTGTAGATCTTTTAGGAGAAGTCCTTGGGAGTAAAATATATACATACATATATCTACGATTATAACGATTTGCATATTTTTTAAAAAATATGTTTTTTATCGTAATTGAAAGAACTTTATTTTAAGCTGTTGATTCTCTTCATCTTCTTGACTTCTGACTTTCGATTGACTTTTTCTTGCAATTTCTGTGTATTTTTCAGGCATAACCTTTTGCAATCAAGAAAAAGGTCATGGTCGAAGCGTAAGCAACCTCATCATCATCATTATCATCAAAAGTATAGAAGCGAACATTGAAGCAATTGATTTCGCCTGCTGCTGAGAGAGAGACGGCATCAAACTGACGAAACATTCAATTTTAAGTCTAGCGCTTTCTCGGTCTACCCTTCGAAAATCCACCCACCGAATGACGTTATAGAAGTATGAAAGCAAACGGCCAATACCATCCAGCAACACTCTAAGTCTCTTGTTTATTGTCTTTCTCTCTCTCTTACCCAACTTTTTCTTCTACTTCTGTTGTTCTTCTTCTGTTTGTTCTTCGCCAAATGGATAAAATTCTACTTTATTGAAATAATCCGAAAACAAAAGGGAAGAGGGGCCAACCGCGCCGCCATACAAATTGTGCGCCATCAGCAAGACCAAGCCAAGCCCAGCAAGACACTAACAACCGCAACAATAACAACAACAAATCTAACCGCCGAAACGAAGAAAGGAATTTTATCATTTTTTATTAAAACTCGTCCGAATATCGTATCGAAAAAGGTAATAACGAGATAGAGCAAGAGAGTTTCTTGGTTTCATCTCATTGGCGGGACGGACGCGCTCTTTCTCATTATAGAGCGTACGTATTACGCTCGTGACATTTACTACGTTTACGTGCCCGAAAGCACCTTAAGTATACAACGGTCAGTCACGGTGACGGAGACACCGTTACCGTCGCAGCCATAGCCATAGCCACACGAAAGAAGGTCAAGCTTTTCAGTTATACAACACCGCAACAACAACAACAACAACAACGACAACAATACCGTCTTTGCAACTATGAAATTATCCAAGCTGTCCAATCAAACCAATTCACAGGATCCGCAGGCCGTGAACTCGCGAATTTTCGTAGGCAACCTGAATACGTTCCAATGTTCTAAAACGGATGTGGAGCGGATGTTTCAGATTTACGGCCGTCTGGCAGGTGAGTCTTGAGTCTTGAATATACAACAATAATACAAGTCAGCAGAAGAAAAATTGCATTATTGCATTATTTTATGAATTAAAAGAAAACCAAGAGTAAAGTTAAGTGCAATATCAGCAAAATCAGCTGATATAAACGAAATCAGCTGATGTAATCGAAATCAGCTGATAATTTAGAAATAAGCTGGTAATTTCGAAATCAGCTGATAATCTTGAAATCAGCTGATAATCTCGAAATCAGCTGATGTAATCGAAATCAGGTGATAATTTCGAAATCAGCTGATAATTTCGAAATCAGCTGATAATTTCGAAATCAGCTGATAATCTCAAAAACAGCTTATAATCTCGAAATCAGCTGATAATCTCGAAATTAGCGGATAATTTCGAAATTAGCTGATAATTTCGAAATCAGCTGATGTAATCGAAATCAGCTGATAATTTCGAAATCAGCTGATAGTCTCGAAATCAGCTGACAGTTTAATTCACAATAGTTATGCCATCAACTTCTTACTCAATTATCTTTCTCTCCTGGTATTCTTTTCTTCATCGCAGCCAAATATTATTGAGGCTACTGGGCACCCTCTACATTTTTTCATTGCCCTAAAATGCAAATACTTTTTCTGTTTCGTCCTTTAGGAATTTCCATGCACAAAGGATATGCCTTCGTACAGTTTACGAATCCGTTTGATGCCCGCAACGCATGCCATGGCGAAGACGGAAGAACCATATTAAGCCAAACACTGGGTAAGTAACGATATAAGCGCTACTCTTTCCACCCACTTTCCACCCACACCAACTTCTTCACAGCGCCCGTTGTTCTTCTTGTTCTTCCTCTTCTGTTAATCTCCAGTTTTTAAGGCTTTAATTTATCGACAAAAATGTTCGCTTAAGAACATACATACATACTCGTACACAGAATACAACTCCAGTATGTATGTTTGTACTTCTGATTGCAAATGTATTTCTCATGTTGTAAATTATTTTGAAAAGGCCCGTGGCAATGGGAAGGGCGGCAGCAACAGCGGAGTCTATCGTAAAGTGTCTGCTTTTCTTCCACTTTTTATGTAATTCATGTATCGTAGTTACATATAAAAGTTCGTTACGGCACCGGAAACCTTTAAAAAAGGTTCTTTCACGTCCTAACAACACCCTGTATAATCTCTCAATCATTGGGAGAGGGACAAGCCAACGCCAGCCGCCTTCAAACAGCTGGCAATACAATCACAGACTTCGGCTCGCTGGTTAAAGGTTCTCTCTTCACAGTTAAATTGCTTCTCTCTTCAAATCATGCCAACAGAAACATTTGTCTTTTGGCTCTTTTTATATTCTGAAAATATGGCTTTTTTCATATTTTCGAAAACTTTTAAAATATGCCTAAATTTGTCTTTTTAGACATACTTTAGACATCATCCAGATAATAATTGTCAAGTTTTTTGCTAAATGAGTTTTTAGAGACTCTTTGAATATTTTCAAGAGATTTTGAATATTTTTTTAAGAGACTTCAAATCCTGATTAAATCAATCAATATAAAAATTGACAGATAGTAAAACCTTTTAAAGTCCAAAATCATCAAAAGTCGTTCATCAGTAAAATGAACAAGTCTTAAATTAATGTCGCTAAAACGAGTTCATCTCCATCCAACTTCTTAAAGGCCTGAAAACGAAAAAGGTTTCTCTCAATCAATCAATCACTCAATCAATCAATCAATCGCTAACCTAGTCTTCTTCTTCTTCTTCCGCTGCCTTCATCTTACTTAGACGAATTCATCTTTTCATTAAGTTATTTGTAGAATATTTTAAAATCGCAAGAAAGGCTGAGAGAATATAATGAAATTATTAGCGATCTCTTTTCGGCAAAAAATAAGAGATTCCAAGTAAACCGAGTGCCGAGTTGTCAAAGTTCGGCGGTCGGTCGGTCCGTCTGTCGTTCGTTGTTGTCGTTTCTGTCACCCAAAGCGATTTGTCTTAATAAAAGTCATTTGCGCTGTTGCCGTTGTCTGTTGGCCGAAAAAATGTCAAAATTATTTCAAATATTTTCACCACGCCGTTTTCATCACCAAAAGGGTGCGGCGGCGGCGGCGGCTGCGGCGACTTTTAGCACATTTAACTTCGACCATTCGTTTCGGCGTCATCCTTCGCGCAGCCACACCCAGACGGACATAATTCAGTGAAATTTTTCGGCTGCTTCTGGCTTGAGGCAAAGTCGTTTAATGCCCTCAAAACAGAGAGAAAGGGAAAAAGAGAAGAAGAAAAAGAAGAAGACAATTCAGATTGAAAGCAATATAGTTCGTTCGGGCTACAAATTGCCGGCATTGCTATCAGGCGGTCTCTTCGCGCACGGCAAAAAAATATGCCGCCGACTGCTGTTCTCGCTATAATTAAGATTAAGGATAAAGGATAAGCTGGATTTCCGAGCATAAGTGAGTAACGGTAGAAGGAAAGCTGCTCGAAATGCGTGGAATCTAAAAAGGATGACTTCATCTTTGGAGACCGGGGCAGAGCTTAAAGAAAGGAAGAGAAAAAAAGTGGTATTATAAAATGAAATTCTTATTAAAAGGGTTGCAGAAACCACAATTACTTGAAGCTATTAAACTAAAGCTTCAGTTTTCTACTAAATTAATGCCCAAATAATTTGGAGTCAGAGTTATAAGTCGCATTAAAGATGCGACTACCGCCAGTAACGTATGAAATTTTAGAGGCTCAAAGTTTTTCGCAGTATTTTCTTAGGTTTTTTTTTGCATTTTCATGGTTAAGACCTTTAAAGCCGTTTTAGAGTAACCTGAGTAGCTTGAAACTTTATACTAAACTGTATTCTGTGACCAAGTTCTTCTTCTTTTCATAGACGTCAACATGGTAGCTGAGCCCAAGCCGCATCAAATCGGACGCAAGCGTCAGAATGTGACGAAGACCGGAAATGACTGGTAAGTATCGTTCAGTAAGAGCTAAAACTTAAACGTTGCGCGAATACAACTCGTCGCTGACCGACTAAACGACAGTCGTCGTCGTCGTGTGCGATACAACAGTGGCAAGATAACCGCCCTCGCAGTGCCCAATGCCAATGTTAAAAAAGTACCATCGAAAATGACTGAATAAATCGCAAACAGAAACTGCAGACAGCTTCATATAAATTTTGTAGAGCTCCCCCCCGCGCGTTTTTGTTATTTATTAACCAAAAAAAATTCGAAACTTTCTGTCAAAAAGAATTGTGTATTTTTCTGGCAATTGTTGCTGTTGTTGTTTTGGTTATTTTTTTTGGCTTTTTTTTTATGACAGTTCACTTCGAGTGTTGAGGTTATGGCGGCAACTGTTTGAGTTACGTACGACTTTTTGCGGTACAAAGAGTACGAAAAAAATGATGAAGATTCATTCATCAGAAGAAGAAGAAGATAGAAGAAGAAGAGGAAGAATAAGAGGAAGCAGAAATTGAAAGAAATGTCTGTTGCAAATAATTACTAGCAATAAATGCGACTATAAATTATGGCTAGTCTTGCATCAAAATCACAGTGTCGATTTCACAGTTTATCATGGTTGCTTTCCAACTGCTCTCGCAGACCCTACCCCCTGCCCCCACCCCCCTCCCTCCCCCCGCAAGAAATGAAAAGGAAAAAATCAGAAATTCGTAGAAAAATTTGTCACTTCCTTTCTTTTTAATCTATTTTTCTTTTGAAATTCCGACATTTTTGAATTTATTCAATTATAATTATACAAAATTTTCTCAAGTGGAATGACTTTTTACCACCCCCCCCCCCTCCCCCTCTTCTCCCAAAAGCTATGTACACACGCCACTGACTCACAAACTCATAAACTTTGAACAGCAAAAGTTATAAACAGCGTGACCGTGAAAACCGGCTGACCGAAATCGAATCATTAAATGGTCAATTTGTGGCTTTATCGCGTTGTCGGCCTTTCTCCCTACCACCCTCTTCGCCCCTTTTTCTTCCATTCAATGAAAGCCAAAGCCTTTCAAATGGACAAAGTTGCCAGCAAAAGGACAACTGTTGACCAAACACGCGGTCGTTTCACTTTGTCGGTTCATCCAACCCATCAAAGGTCGAGCCATTGACACCCTCCCCCTCCCCCTTCCCCCTTCAAAATGAAACCATCGCCGCTATGATGCGGATGACTGAAATTACCATCAATCACTTCAACCGAGACTCGCGGATGGTCGGTCGCCCAAACAAAACAACAAAATCGTGTGGTCGGGAGTCGTTTTAATGGCTTTGAAAACGTTGAGTGGGGGGAGGGTGGAGCGGTGGATGGGGAGGGAGTGTGAGGCAGGCCGCACACTGCAAAGTGTGGCCACTTGGTTTTACCCTTAGAGCGCTAACGGTTGTCGCCTCCCCAACAAATATTGACCGAAACAATTGTGTTGGAGGCGCGTTACCGGTTTTGTTTTTTACCGATAATGATGATGGCGCTTAACGCAATTTGTAAACAATGTCTGCGGTTAAGTGGAGCGTCAACAAGCG
This sequence comes from Conops quadrifasciatus, assembly GCA_949752815.1. Lineage (NCBI taxonomy): Eukaryota > Metazoa > Arthropoda > Insecta > Diptera > Conopidae > Conops > Conops quadrifasciatus. Next base: position 34,667,274 of record OX457079.1, read on the forward strand.
GATGCGCGAGCGTCGCTAGCGATTTATTTGCACTGAAAGGGGTGCACTTTGTTGACAATTCGTTGTGCCGAAAATGGGGACACTATTTGCATTTTACCAAAGAAAATGAAATCACTTCAGTTTGGTTACCAAAGGCCTATTTTTAAGCGCGTACTTTCAAGGACTCACGGAGGACTCACTGTTACGAATATATTTACTTGTGAAGGATTTCATTTGAATTAATCTCGCCTCGTTGCGTCTCGTTTATTGATTGAGCTTCTCTATTGCTTCCAGGGATTACTTCTATGACAGCTACTGCTCGTCGACCCTCTTTCGGTCCTCCGGCATACGCCCCAAGAAGCGCAAGCGTCTGATGTCCGCCTCGCACGCTCGCCTCTTGGCCGATGCCGTCAACACGGGCAACATTAATTCCGTCGTGGCGGCAGCACAGCAACAACAACAGCAGCAACAGCAGCAGCAGCAACAACAACTACAACAGCACCAGCATCACTATCAACAGCAGCAGCAGCAACAACAGCATCTCCATCATCACCATCATCATCACCACCAGCAGCAGCAGCAGCAGCAGCAACAGCAGCAGCAACAGCATCAACAACAACAACAACATCAAGTAGCCGCCGTTGCCATGGCTGCAATGGCCAACATATTGCCGCAGCAGCAGCAGCAGCAGCAGCTGTTGCTTTCTCAGAACCTGCTCACGAATGGCGTCATCACGAGCAGCAGCAGCGGCAGCGGCAGCGCCAACAACAACAGCAGCCTGCTGCATCCCAACCCGCCCCATCACAGCCTCACCACGTTTCTGCACCATCAGCACCAACAAGCGTCGCCGGCCTTAATGGCCGCCGCCAACCACAGTAGCCTTGCTGGCAACAGCGACCCGCTGAGCCTCGTCAGCAACGCGACGCACTTGCTGCAACAGCACGGCAACTGCTCGCTCTTGCAGCAGCCCCTGCTGCCGTTGCCGCTGGTGCAGCCGTCGCCGCCGCAGACGCAGCATCCACCGCCGCAGCAGCCGAAACAGCTGGAGCAATTGACATCGAATCGATGTTGGGGACCATACAAAATTTATAGTAAGTACTTCCGATGTGTTGTTGTTGTTGTTGTTAGGTTTCAGGGAAACATAATGTTTACTGCTGTCACGCTGTCGTTTCTGAGAGCTCTAAAACTTTTCCTTCATCCGACTTCAAAGCGTGTATATTTTTCTACGCAAAGGCCGAGTTTTTTTCAGCAATAACTCGTTGACAGCCGTCGATTCGGGCCCGCCAGATGAACCGCATAGCCCTCCTTTTGCTGCTCGTGATGCTGACAACATCAACCGCAGTCTCCAAAAATTGTGCGAAATCGAGGCGTCCTAGCGAGGCCGCTTTATCCGGATCCCAACAAGAATCGAGACACTTCCATCGAGACTCTTTCGAGGATAAGAACTTATCGCAGACCCTTCTTAACAGCATCCTCAGTATTAAGCAGGCCATGTTGCACAAGAATGGCCTCCGGCGAACGCAGAACAAGTACGCGACAGCGGATGAGACACGTTCCCGACAACACGAACCGGTAAAATTAAGACGCTCTCCCCGGGTCATGGTCACGCTTAACGCTAACGACGCGGCCGCCTTCTCCGGGAAAGACAATGCCCCGAGACGGCAGCTCCAAGACTCTGACTCCGACTGCAATAATCAGTGCTCTTTGGTCTTCAATTTTACCAAAAACGCCCCCGACGGAGAGCGCAAAACCGCACCGGCGGCACTGGCCCATGATGGAAATGCGAAAAAAGCTGAGCCAAAAGCGGGCGTGTTGAGAAACCTCCAAAGCTCCATCAAAGATAGCTTTAATGCTCTCACGCAGAAGATTCGAGGCTCCTCCGGCGATTCGAATGCGCCCGCACGGACCAAAATGAAGAAGTCGAAGAAGTCGCTGAAGACGACGAGACGACATAAGAGCATACAGAAGAAGAAGAATAAGAAGAGAAAGAAAAGAAAGAGGATTAAAAAGAAAAAGTTGAAAAAACAGAGACGAGAAAATGGAAATGGAAATGGGGCAGATCGAAATTGTGTGGCGTCAGCGCTAGCGCAAGCTGGAAGCGCCAGTGGGAAGTACTAGCGGGAGAGAGACAGCCGGGCGCCTGGTGGTCTCCTCCCGTCCTTACATTCTTTAACAAATTTTATTTAGGCTTCTTTCATTTGTAAACTTGATACCATTTGATACAATTCGCAAAATGTAATAAAATATTGGAAATGCTTTATTGGAAGCACCTTTCTTTGAGTATTTTCCAGTTTAAGTAACAGTAGCCGCTTCTGTTCTACTACGATATCTTGCTGCCTTGTTTATTCATTTTATTTTCCCCTCTTCTTCTTCTTCTTCTGCTCATTCTTTGCAGGCAATCCGGATACATTAATTTGCGGCAACTGCCGGGAATACTTCACCGACTTGGCTGAATTATTGGACCACAAGAAAACTTATTGCAAGCTGAGGTTCGCATGCAAATGCCAAGATGGTGCATCAGCGGCAAGTAGGTCTATTTTGCTGTCTTTGTTTTTGGTTTTCGTAACGTACATACATATAATTAAATTGTTCTCATTGCATACAATTGAGGCTTCTTGTTGTGAGGCAGCGTTGTTGCTCTTTAGACATTGCCAAACAATGATACGTGCGCTCTTTTCGTTGACCGCATACAATGTGAAATAGTTATCAGACGGCGCTATAAATCAGTGTGTAGCCAGCGTCTGGGTCAGTCCAGGTCCAGTGAAAGGCGTGAAGGCGTGAAGGCATAACGGCATAACCATTTAAAATTCTTTGAGAACTTCTTCATTTCCATGCGAAGAACGAGTATGTGTAAGAGCGAGCAGTGTGAGGGCGAGTAGTGTGTGAGAGCGATTAGGTGTGAGAGCGATTAGGTGTGAGAGTGAGAAGTGTGTGAGAGCGAGTAGTGTGTACGAGCGAGTAGTGTGTGAGAGCGAGTGTTCACTGAGAAAGTATTTAATACAAGTAAAATTTAACCTTCAACAAGAGGTGTCATTTTAAATTTAGCGACATTTTTCAACTATCGACACTCAACTATCTTTGTGCTGTCATTTAACAAGTAAAGGGCAGGAGATTTATAGATATGGATCAGTACACCTGCGCACTACTATATGAAATAGTGAAAATTCACTTTAGAAATTGCGAAAAAAAAGTATTCCATACTTTTTTTAGTTCAGTGTTTTTTCATGCTGAGTAAATATTTCGTATTCTATTCTATTCTTCATTCTTCATTCACAGAAATACCATCGACGGCCATCAAACTCTTATGCGCCATTTGTAAGGATGCTTTCGCCAATCCTTGGGATCTCATGGTGCACGCACAAGCTGCTCATATGGTCAATATCTACGAATTGGGAAATGAGGATAATAATGGCAAAAGTAACAACAGCAACAATACCACCAGCAGCAACAGTTGTAGCAACACGGACAACAATATCATTTACAACAACAACAATAACAACAACACCCCTACAAATACTGCCCTCAACACCAACAACAACAACAACAACAACAACAACAACAACAACAACAACGGCAACAGTAACACTGCCAATTGCGGTAATGCTATTATTGTTGCAAGTCCGAGTCCAGCAACCAAAGAAGCAGAATTTATCCAACGCTCGCACAATGAGCAACAACAACAACAACAACAAAAACAGCTGTCCAGCAATGAGACCAATAACATTCAAAACATTTTAGTCGCGCGAGACTTCACACCACCAGCAACAACCACAACAACGCGTGTTGGCAGAGCAGGCGGAGAAGAAGAAGAAGAAGAAGAAGAAGCAGTGAGCACTACTAAAACCAATGGCATTGCGCACATGGACGACGCCAACGGCAACGCCAACGCAGACGCTGATGTCAGCGATTTGGACACGAAGCCGGAAATTTGTAGGAGTCCAAACGATTTGCCGATGAAGGAAAATGATGAGGTGAGCGGGTAGAGAGTGTTTTTAAACACTTTTATATACGATGACTATTTTTACTTCAATTGAAAACGGTTGTTTTTTCCAACCGCAAAGAGAGAAAAAAGTTAAGGCGAGAAACTCAGAAGAGTCAACCATAAATTCAAAATGGTTGAAATCTCAAAGAGAAGAGAATTAATTTTTAATAGAAAAAAAAGTTACTTCGAGAGCAACAATCAAAAAATGATCAATTAATTAAGCGTAGACGGATTAAAGAATACAAGACTATAAAGGGAATGCAGAAAAGAGGTTAAGAAAAACGATAGTGTGCGAAAAGTGGTTGATTAATTTTTTGTCACATTTGAATTAGTTGAATCATGGAAAATGTGAGATCAAAGTTCATCGAAGAAGGCTACGAACTGCACTATTTTCCTCTCACCTTTTGACTCTCTTACAGAATGCAGCACGGCATGAAACTGCTCTCAATGGTCGTATGTCTTTCTCATGGCAACGTACGACGTATCAACCGGACTATTTAAAATTACAAAATGGATCCGTTTCGCCGCGTGGCAGTACGCCCAATCTGTTGGAAACCGAAGACCAGCAACAGCAGCAGCCACAGCCGCAGCCGCAGCCGCCGCCGCCACAACCGCAGTCGCAGTCGCAGTCACAGTCGCACGCGTGCACTTTAAGGACACTGAGTATTGTAAGTACGAAAAGAATACACACACGTACACACACAATCGCAATCCTATTTTCTGTGGTCACACGTGACTTCTTTTGTTATTGTGGTTACACTGTAAAGAAAGAGGAGAGAAGCCCTTTGCTTTAACCGAAAACAAAAAAAAAAAAAAAACAAGTCTCGTGTGACTCCAGGCATTGTCTGTCTGCTTGTCTCAAATTCCAGGCAATATTTTCTCGATTTTATTTTATTTACTAACGATGCGATGCGATGCATGCTCCATTTTTCAATTTTTTCCTTTACTTCTTTTTCTCTTTTTTCCTTTTTGGTCTTCTTTTTTATTTCTTGGTTGTCGTTTAATCCAGGATGCTGCTGCCACCACTACCGCAAACTCAGCAGCAACCGCCATCTCTGCGCCGTCGTCTCTGGACGCCATGATGACCAATAGTCTAGCATTGGGCTTAACGAATGGATCCGCCGCCGCCGCCGCCGCCGCCAGCTGCCTTCTGCCTCAGTAGACGTGTCGTTCAACGCCGAAGTGCCGTAACTCAAAACTCTGCAATCATACAAAATGCATGGAATATTTATATATACACACACTAACAGGCATACGTACATAAATATATAACATTCATATATAACAAGCAGAGTTGCCGTTGTGTGTTTTTATTTTAATACGTTTTAATTCAACAAAGAAATACCATTAAATCGAATTCTCTAATAATAAAATACTCGTATTTAATATTTTTTGTTGTGTATACTCTACACTCTCTTACTTACTTACTCTTACTCTTACTCTCTTACTCTCTTACTTTACTTACTCTCTCTTACTCTTAATAATGAAATTATTGTTTTTTATCACCATTATTTAACTAAAAATAGTTACTCTCCTTCTGTCGCTCTTTCTCTTTCAATTGAAAATGCAACTTGCCGCTCAAATTTTGTTTGATTACTGCTTTCTTTGCATCAATTATTTCTGTTTTCCAACGAGCAGTCACTTGGAAAATGTGTAAACCCAGCAACCGCCGCGGGAGTTTTTTGACCCCTGGAACATTTTTGCTTTGTCAAGAAACGTACGAGTAAGTATTAAGAGAGAAACGACCGGACGCTGTTGGAATAAAAGGAATATCAGCACAGGTTCATAGAAATTTATGCATGTATTGTACTTATTTATTTAGGGTATGTACTTACATTTATTTATTTATTTAATTACATTAATTTATGTTGATTTATGTTCTCAAAATAAAGCAAAAATGCAAATCTATCTTAGTTCAACATAATTAATTGAATCCAAAAAATCGTTAGAATAACACTGAAAATAGTTTTCGTCAAATACAATATAAATATTCAATATAAACTTATTTTATATCATGTAACCACAGTCCGATATTACTCTTGTATGAAACCATTATTATTAATTCGTGTATACAGATGAGTATATAATACATACATATATATCGTATATATCGTATATGTATATAAATATCGTATATTGTATAGGTTTATAGACAACAAATACATATCATTTTAAATACGAATATTTATATCAAAGTGTGACTAACTAAATAATATGAAAAACCCATATTAAAAAACCATTATACGATACTATAAATCAAAAGTATTTATACAGCAGCTTAAGGCTAAAAAACACACACACACACGTATTAAACAATAAATAATAATAATGAAAACTAAATACATTTAATTGTTAATTAACATATTAACAATGATTTTGTCATTTTTATGTTACATTGTATAAGAATCTCGTAAAAAATGCGGTAACAAAGCTTTTGTGTAAACTTGGCGTTTTTTATGAATTATTATTTTAATTTGCTTGCAGCGACTTATTTAAACAAAAATTTAAAAAAGTCATAGTTAGCCGAATATCAACGATAAGAACTAAAATACTATACATATATTGTACATACATCCATACATATGTATGTATATACGTATATGTTCTGAGAGAAATAAATTTTTAGAATAAGAAATCTTTTCGATTTTCATTGAAGAGTTTTGTTTTGTTTCGGGCATAACGATAAACGACAATGATAATGACGAAATAACATCATGTCTGAAAAAGTATATAAGTATATATTCCGATATACACAATACTATAGTACGATATTTAGCATAAAATTATTTATTGTAATCGACTGTATAAATAGTTAGTATTGCCTTCAAATAAACTAAACAGAACAGAACAGAACAGTACAGTACATAACCTTAAAATAAAGGGGAGAAAGCGTATTAAAAATATAAAAAAAATTGTTTTATTTCCTTTAAATGAAATCGTTAAAAGAGAGACACATAAATACGGTGTTTCCATAAAATGGTTTTGGTTTTGGTGTTGGGCTTACGACAAATCGACAAGTGTCAACTGTTTCCATACAAAACTGGTTTAAGTTTTGGTTTTGCTGGGTTTCGCTGGGTTTCGTGCTCCAGAAGCTGTTGTTGTTGTTGTAGGCAAAAGCAATGCTTTGTTTTGTTTGCTATTTTGGTTAGAATAGAATTTTTGTGTACAATTAGAGATAAATCTTTCTAACATATTAACTATAGAAAAAGACAAGACTATGGCGTCTAGCTTTCGAACTTCGAAACAGGGTTGAAAACTGCTAAAATCAGAAATCATTTTGGTTTATCGCTGAACTTACAACAAAAATTTCAAAGAAGATTTATTGGTTTTATATTGGTTTTCGCTGTGAAAATCAGTTTTGCGCTAAACCGAAGCAAAACCGCTTTATAGAAACACCGGAAACGAAGAAGAAGAAAGGAGAATACCAAAGTAAAAATCAAATCTGCATAAGTAAGTATGTATTTAAATTTAAGTGTATCATCATCTTCATCATTATTAACCTGTCGAGAGATTACCAAGTCTTCATATCGGACATCATCAAAACTTAAACCTAAATTAATCTCATCTTAAACTCATTTGAAATTTAAATTCCATTCTAAATCTCATTAAAATAAATGATCTACCCGAATGTTGTTTGGGTAAGCCCTTGTTGTTGTTGTTTAGGAGTGAAAATTATCACACGGCCTCCCTGCATTTATACAACTTATCCATACAAAAAGAGAAATCTGAGTATGTGTGTGTATGTTTTGAGTTTCTATTCTTAGGCAACAACAAAGTTTTGTAGAACTAGTAGCCACTATTCATAGTGATGCCGTCGCCTACGCCAATAATAAAAAAAAACCAAGTAATCAGAGTCAGGGCCAGAGCCAGAGCCAGAGCAACACCAGAAGAGCACACAAACATTTTTATTCTCAAAGGTACTGCTTTTTGTAGACCGTATACGTCTACCCCTTCATTCCTGTGCCTCCTTTAGCGCTCCCAGCAACCGAAACGATCACACAAGTCACAAAATTCAGTTAAGTATAAGCTCGAAAAATTGGCTCTAAGCGTTTGTTGTTGTACGAGGCGGTATCCTGGAGTCGCCTACGTTTCATGTCGTGACTGTATAGTATAATCGCCAGCAGGCTTCCAGACTGATTTAATATGCATGCAAAAAGAACATGAACAGCACCGCTAGAGCTAGAATATTAGGCACACTTGACTGCAGCAATGTGGTCACCAAGAGTTGGTCACCAACACTTGCGGAGAATGAAGTGCAGTTTTTAGCATGAAACCATCCATCGATGTCCCCGCAGCATGACCGGTTAACCGGTTAAGCTTCACACCGGCGTTGTCCTCACATGAAATTTCGAAAGTTTGTAACAATAAATATTAATGTGTGCAGCATAAAAGGTTAGTGCTTGACGTAACAAGCTTTTGACCTTCACTCAACAAAGGCTGAAACGAATCTCGAAAAGCAGTAGAAAAGACAAGACTGAAAAAGAGAAAATAAAACCATTTTAATTGCATACAAATTGCAAACAAATACAAATTTTTCTCGTTTATATGAGATTCGTTTCCATTTGTGCGCAGTGAGCATTTTATGTGATGAAAGAAGGCTTAAGACTTATCATTAAGACCTAATCTTGACTTCAGTCTAACGGTGAAGATAATCTTTGAGAATGACTCAAATTTCATTATCTACAACAATATCGTCCGGAAGTCTAAATCTTCAAAGGAAAAGGTAACGCGAAAGGTTTTAACTTTTAAAAGAACGGAAGGATGCAGCAAAATATTGCTACTTACCGCACAAAAAAAAGGTATTATGAAGTGGCTCTGCGAAATGTCTGTGTTAAAATTGCTCTTACCGCATTAGTCTTGTAACAGTTTTGGCCAAATTCATTAATTAACCTTAACCGTTTCTGTCTGGCTGTTGCTTAAAGGCTTATTCAAAGCAATTTGGGAATACCATTTATCTTATAGAATGAGAAATAATGGTTCTTGCCATGAAGTCAGCTTAATTACTCTACTTTTGACGACTTTATTAATTACAATATATTATAAACGAAATAGAAGCTTGCTATTACACAAAATGAAGTCTTGAAAAATGTTCACTGAATTTAAGAATTTATGAAAAATTCTCTAAATTTTTTTACACGCGATAAATTGAAAAATTTAGAGAAGTTTAGAACTTCTCACAAAGTATTTATATTATTATTATTTTTTATTATTACTAGTAGTAGTATTTTATCATTATGCTCTTGAATAATTTGAAAGCTTCTTTAATATTTCTACACACACACACACACACACACACACACACACACACACACACCCCTAGTCTTCTTCTTGCTCTCGGTGAAAGTGTTAATTTCGAAATTAAACATTGAAAAACTCGAAAACGACCGAACCCTTTTTCACGCCTCATCCACCGCTAATTTTCACCGCTGAATCCTTAGAGTCTTTCTGGGCACAGCGTTGATGGATCCCACAGGAGCCATCACAAACTGGGCACCAGTAATGACCGCACCTGTTTGTGAACTCTGCATAAAACCGCAGCTCTGGCCGCAGTTCGCACGCACTACAGAGTCAGACGTCCGTGGATGAAGACGCAAGGAACCACTAGAAGCATCACTTGCTTGCACTAACGGCCGCAATGAAGGAGATAAAGGAAGAATCCGATGAGAACAGGAAAGCGCCGCTGGCAACATCGGTGCACTGGTACACTTTGCTCACAACTCATCATCATTAACGCTTTTTCCGATTTATTAACGCTGATACTAACGCTGCAGGAAGCGCGCGGCCTTAATGTCCAAAACGATAACGGCCTTCAAGAGCAGCACCAACTCGGACGACAGTGACGACGACGCGGTGGACACGAAGCAGCAGATTAAGTACGGCAGCCGCCACCAGGCCGCTTGGGCCATCTTCTCGGAGTACTGCGACAACAGCACCATCCACGGCATCCGCTATCTGGGCGAGAAGAAGCGTCCCTTTCTGGAGAGGTTGGTGGGCGAGTTCTCTCTCTGCGTACAAATTGACAACATGCTCTTTCCGCCCAAAAGGTTATTCTGGATCACGGTGTTCAGCTTCTCCATCTACATGTGCGTCACTCTTACGCTGAACATTTGGGACAAATGGAACAACTATCCGGTCATCGTGAGCTTCGCCGAGAAGTCTACGCCCGTCTGGCAGATCCCTTTCCCGGCGGTGACCATCTGCTCGGAGACCAAGACGCGCAGCGGCGTCTTCAACTTCACCGACATCTACTGGAAGGCGGTAGATCGGCTCGAAAACACCAGCGACATCGACCTGACCGCGGAGGAGTACCGGCGACTGGCGGCCACGCTGCAGATTTGCGATGCTCACTTGGTCGAGAGGCCGAACGCTCACCATTTTGGCCCTAAGCTCTCACAGGGACGCGGTCTGCTGGCGGAGATGGCGCACATGGTGCCGCATTTCAATGAGACCTATACGGATTGCAAATGGCGCAATGTGGAGGCCCATTGCGGCGACCTCTTTCGGCGCTTCGTCAGCGCGGAGGGCATCTGTTACAGTTTTAACTCTCTGAGTGCCAGCGAGATCTTTCGCAGTGATGGGTAGGTAGGTCGGTCCGTCCCTCCGTCCAGGGACGACCACCAGGGCTGTTCGCTAAAGTTGGCCTAAAAGCATTTAGACTTATTGTAGCTTAGATGCGGGCGTCGTTTTTGATGAGGAACATCACAACGCCACGTTTTGGAACCTGGAAGACGGCTATAGCAGCGACGCCCCGCCGAACACTTACCCCAATCGCGTTTTAGGTCCGGGCGCGCGCGCCGGCCTCGAGTTGTCCTTGAAAGGCAAGGAGCTGGATTTCGACAATTTGTGTCGCGGCCCGGTGCAAGGCTTTAAGGTAAGTGCTGGGGTCTCTAAAGTGTTTTTTGAAAGCTGAAGCGCCAACGGGAAGACGCCAAGGCGTTGGCAAAGGTTCTTAGAAGCTGGCAGCCTCGTTCTCTGCTCTGAAACCGAAGCTAAGTGCAAGATGTTTACCATTTTGGGTACACACCATCCATCATCTTTAGCTAACTTTCATAACTTCAGGTACTTTTACATACACCGGGTGAAGTGCCGCAAGTGTCTCAGCAGTACTTTCGCATTCCCTTCGATCAAGAAGTCCTGATCTCCATCAAGCCCGACATAATAACCACATCCGAAGGTCTCCGGCACTACGAGCCACATCGGTAAGAAGAAGTTTATTCCACACAAAAGCGCCGATAGTCGGGCAAAATAAGCGCTTCGATCTCGTTTTCAGGCGCCAGTGCTACTTCCAGAAAGAGCGCTACCTGCGCTACTTTCGCGTCTACACGCAGGACAACTGCGAGCTCGAATGTCTGGCCAACTTTACCTACACGCGCTGCGGCTGCGTCAAGTTTTCCATGCCGCGTACGCATCTGCCAGCCTTTAGAGTACATACTCCTTGCTCCTTACTCATGCGCCATTTTCATTCGCCATAGGTCACGCCGCTATACCCATTTGTGGCTCGCAAAATGTGATCTGTCTCAACCTGGCCGAGGACGAGCTGCTGCTCAAGGAATTTCAGCAGGGCGTCAAGACGTCGGGCGAGAACCATCGCGGTGCCACCGACTGCAACTGCCTGCCGGCCTGCACGTCCATAGAGTACGATGCCGAGATCTCACAGGCGGACATTGAACTGAAGTCGGTGATGCGCGCAGATCGCGAGGACACTTTCGACGGTTGGCGAGTGACACGTCTGTCGATTTTCTTCAAGGAAGCCCAGTTCCTGACTTCAAAGCGTTCCGAGCTGTACGGCATCACCGACTTTCTGGCCAATTGTGGTGGTCTCTTGGGCCTGTTCATGGGTGTGTCCATGCTGAGCATAGTGGAAATTATCTACTTCTGCACCGTTCGCCTGGTAACGAACTTGAGGATGCGTCGCAAGAAACGCAAAGAGATGGACGCAAAAATGAGCGGAGATTTGAATGAGTTGAATGGATCGAAATGAGAGATGAGAGAGATTTTTTGAGCGGTCGCGATGAAGGGTTGATTTTGGAGTTTTGTTGTTGTGCGTAGTTAGTGTCTCCTTCTCAAAGTGTTAAGATTTCTCTCTAAAGTGTATAAAAGCAATAACAAGAATAAAAAAGGAGCTCTTCTTGTTTCGAAATTACTCTTAGTGAAATTACTCTAATGACTCTCTTAATGACACTCTTAATGACCGTATCAATATTGATACAATTCTTTACTCAACAATTACTTACTAAAATGAAATTTTTGTACAAACAAATTTAGGCATGATTCAGTCAAACATCTTCTTCAACAACAATTAGCGAAATCGAAGAGATATTATTTAAATTAAATGGATAAATGTCGCAATTGCAAAAAGTATGTAAATACAAACACGCACGAGTACCCGAATTTTCAATATTAATCTGTCGTTTTTTTTTTTGCGTTTATGCTAAATTTTTTAATAAATTCTGACCATAAAATCGAAGTTAGTTAAGTTCGATGATGTTTATAGCTTCAAAATTTTAAGATATTATTAGTATTTTTTTTCTTCTTCCCGTTTTGTGACTCCCGAAAATGTCGTTTGAACTCTCATAAATTTTAAAAAATATACAAATTTTATAGTTTTTATAATTTAAAATCGGAGATTTATTTTTTTCTATCTTTATTTTTTTAAATATTCACAATGTAGCATACAAAGAGACAACAACACCGAAAAAATAACAACAAAAAACTACTTGCCATCATGACAAATAATTTGCCATCACAGGAAATGCCAGAATATGCAACAGTTTGCATTTGACTACGATGAGCTTTTCGCTCATAATCAAATACTCCAAATCCACTCACACAAACAAAACCAACACTCTCACTCTCACTCTGTCTCCAACTGCTCTCGCAAACATACCTCGCACACATACATACATCACATCACAAGTGCCAGAATTCGAAATAAAATTGAAACATTTCCATTGCTAATAAAATCTTCATGCTCCAGCGCCAGCGCTCTCGTCTCGTCATTTCGCGCGCTCAAGTGTTTGTGGCGCACCAGAGCCGAAAACCCATTTTGTCTCTTTCTCGTCGCGAACCATCGCTGCCGCCACCACCGCCGCTCTCATTCTCAAGCGCCTTCATATCAATTTCCAATATAAAAAACGTATTACAAAAAAAATAAAAAACGAACTTCCTGAATTTATGATATTTTTATTGATGGCTTGTTATGTATTCATGCAGGCAGGCATGCTTCCATTCATTTACTCACTTGTTGTTACTTTAGTGACACATACGATATTTTAAAAGTATGTATGCGTGTGTGAGCGTCTCATTTGAATTTCACTGTAATTGCATGAGCGTAACTTGATGCCTTTTATGCCAGAAACTGTTTAAAAAATTGATGGGCTTGAACTGTTGCTTCGTCATTATTACTTTGTTGTTCGTCATTATTTTGTTCTGCAGTAAAATGGCGCCAAAGCAGCCGGTTAATGGCTTTATAATATTTGGCAATTTCGAAAAAAAAGTAAACCATTTGAAATTTAAGCTATGCTTTTTAGAAATCGTATTAGAATATCATATTTTAAATCACATAATTTAATTATACTAACAATTTATGGGACATATTTCTCTAGCCACATTCGAAATCGTTTTTTACATAAGAATATTTTACTTAGGGCCCTGAAATTCTAGGTTATCCTTAAGTAATATATTCTTTAATAATTACATTACAAAAAATATACTTTTATATAATATTTAAGAGGTTATAGATGTTTTAAAATTCACGACCACGATTGCGACCATTGTTGCATAAAATTTTATAACGATATATACGATATATCTGTATAGTATATACGTATACTTTGTACGCATTATATTATAATTTTTTTTTAATTAAGAATATATTATATACATACTTTTTGTAATTGTTAAAATTGATTTTTCATGGTCATCATCAGCTTCATTGCGTTGGAAAGAAATATACTGTTTAGTACTTTTCATACTATTACCTCCTGGTTTTCCATCGCGTTGAATTCACAAATGCAGTCAGTCACTCGCTTCCGAACATTTTAATCAAATTTCTAATTTCCAAGTTTATGGCATTCACTTGATTTCTTAGACAAAGTTTTAATGACTTTAAAAGTGTAGATCGTCTCTGAGTCTGTGTCTCGAGGTGGATTTTCTTCAACTGAAACAATTGATTTTCGAGGAAGAGTTTGTGGTTGCGACAGCGCACAAAAGAATCAATTAGTTTGAAATCTTTTAACTCAGCATAAATACATATATACACAGATTACATACATATATAAGATTATAATGTAACGATAGTTGCGCCATCTTAATGTCGGTATATAAACATTGAATAACTTGAACATTTAGCAAACGTTTGACTTGAGTAAACATGTTTTTGAAACATCAACTCAGTACAATTTTATCCCAATGTCACTGCAATCGCTTTACACCGAAACAGCGCAACGAAATAGTGTTGCTCGAAAAAGAGATGGGAAAAAGGCACAGCAAAAAGGGCACATTTTGCTTTGGCCAATAGAGGCGGCCATTTGATTGTTGTTGTACTCAAAATTCAGTCCAGATAAATTATAAAGGTCGAAAGGTAAATAAAAATATCTCATATATGGAAATAGATTGGTTTTTTTTACAATTATTCAATACTCACATACCGACATAAAAGATGGCGCATCCTGTAAATATCAGAATTCAGAATGTTGGACTTTTGGGCGACGTCATTGTAAAACCGACCTTATCGACAGAAGCCGATCTTTTAAATTAAATTAAGAGCAATTAGTAAAGCGTAATACTTATGAATACTTTGGAAGGATAGAGTTTAAAAGGTACAGAGAAATATTCAATCTGGTGTCAATTAATCGTCAGTTAAAATCATCACCATTAGCTAGCTAGCTTCACCTTGGCTGCCTGTTGTTGTATTAACAACAACAACACAACAACAATTTCTGCGACTACAGCGAAAATATCGCCCGACACAAAGACGATTTTTTCTACTCAACAAATTTCAAATGAAACTATTTCCGGTCTAAGACGGAAGTTGGAGAAATGCATGTACTTACAAGCATGCACATACATACATGCATATACATACATATATGGATGTTTATATTCGTATGTATGTATATACATACGTGGCAATGTTATTTGACGTGACAGTCTCGACAGCGAGTTGCCAGATTTTAATCGTATTGCCAAGTTAAAGGAACCTTCACCAACTTCAAGGCGAATGAGCGGAAATGCCACCACCAACAATAACAACAACAGCAGACTGAC
Organism: Conops quadrifasciatus; assembly: GCA_949752815.1. Lineage (NCBI taxonomy): Eukaryota > Metazoa > Arthropoda > Insecta > Diptera > Conopidae > Conops > Conops quadrifasciatus. The sequence goes on from OX457079.1 coordinate 34,682,503, forward strand.
ATCTGTTACGTCGTCGCAGTCGTAGTCGTTGTCGTTGTCGTTGTCGTTGTCGCCGGAAATGCACAACAACAAAAGGAGTCGGAAATTCAAAGCCATTGCATTAAATGAAGTTTTACCTTTCTTTTGACATTTTTCGACTCTTGTGCAAATATTTTAGCAAAAGACTTCGCTGTTCTTTGGTTCCGCTGTGTTTCATTGTTGTTGTTGTTGTTGGTCTTTTTATTGGAAGGTTTCGGTAGCACTTCGTACAGGTTTGTACGAATAAAAGTTATCGAATTTAAAAACAATTTTAGTTTTTTATTTCTTTTTTAAAAAAAGTTTTTGTTCGTGTTTAATGCTTCGAAAAAAGTTCCATTTTAATTCTTTAAACTTTTGGTACTAATTTCCATTAAGCGTAGTGAACGAACCATCTTTACAGCTCTTGAGGCTTGTGAAATTTGCAACAAAGTAATGGCCAACAAGAGAGTTCTCCTCGCGCTATCTCACTTGACACATAATCAAATTTCATGATACCGCCGCCGCCAATGATTATAATGAAGTCCTCCCAGAGCACAAAATCATAATACAATTAATTGGCAGCATTGGCGTTTGGCGTTTGACATTGCAACGAAGCACCACGGCGAGAGTTGTTAGTCTCTCGTCACATGTCTTCTCATATTACCATAAAATTGAAGCCTTTAGCCCTGCCCTGCGCCTCTTTGCTAAAATCGTAGTCAATCTAAAAGAGCAGCAAATCATTGCGGAATCATGTCTTCCTCTTTCGCACCGCTCTTTTCACTTCGAACAAAAGAGCAGAGCCTAGCTTTCGCACCTTCAGCCAAAGAAATCAAGCAAAAAGTAAGAAGAGAGCAATTTTCTTCGCGCTCTGAATACAAATACGAGTATGTACGAGTAATATTTGGTTTACTTTTGTTGTTATTGAGCGGCGTCGCAGTGATGAACAAAATTTTGGGTTTGTTGTCTCTCCACGGAAGAATGAAGAGGTAAGAGAGCAAAAATTTTAATAAATGTCACGTTATCGATTGACTTTTAAATCATCAAATTATTATATTTTGATCAAAGCATGGATAATTTTTTTTTTATAATTGGAAGGTGGAAGACACTTACATATATACATAAATCGTTGAACCACGATATTCATTTATTTCTGAAAGATAGAAAACCTAAGATTTCTCTGCGCCAAAATATTATCTTTCTGCAAGATTCGTCTCAACTAAATCTCAAGCGAAGTCCATAAACACTTTCAACACAATACAAAATGATGCATTTGAACGAATATTGTAACAATAACTAACAAAAATTAACAAAAATGAACAAAAGTTAAGAGAAAAATGAGAAATTAAAAAGAAAAAACAACAAAAGCCGCAGCTACAAAAAGTCAAATAGCACTGATTTAATTTCGACATATTTCGGCGGCTGCAACAGCTCTTTTTCTCCAAAATTCCGAGACAACTAAGCAAAAGCAACAACAAGAACAACAGCACAAAAACCAAATAAGGGTACCCCTTTTGAATGAGAGGAAGGGAGGACGACGCTGCTGGGTTTTGCTGCGGGTAAGAATCAACAGTGTTAGAAAACTGAAACGTGCAACGTCGTCGAGGATTATTCGCAGTAGCGGCCTCACTCAACCTCATACCGCAGCTCTTACCACTTTCCTCAGCTGAAGCTGAAAAAATTGTTGCGGGTGGAGTAAAGGGACGAACTGGCAAACAATGAATTACAGAATCATGAAAACAAATTGACTTTAATGCAAAAATCAAATATTTACCCACAGACAAATAGACAAATAGACATATAGACACACACACACACACATATATATGCACACATGCCTGCTTTCACTCACACAAAAATAAAAACACTTAGAGCGCGATTCAAACGAACACAGGAACGGCTTGGTTTGGCGAGGCCGGTGGTGCAGTGCGGCGGCAGTAATGAAAATGAAAATGAAAATGAAAATTTGTACATCTGTATATCACTGCGGAGCCAAGTGATAGACAGACAGAGAAAGAAGGAAAGAGCAAGGAGTTAGTTAGTTAGAGAGACAGACAGACAGACCGAGAGATAGACCGTCAGACAAACAATATGCACAGGAGTCCAAGCCTTTGCGCGTCGTCTACTTCGTAGTGGCAAATACCAAAGCGAGCTACTCCAGCACCCCTCCCCATCCCCCCCCCTTCCCCCCCCTCCCACCCAACAGCACCACCGCATCTTTCTCACGACGTTGTACGCCGGGAGCGTATGGTCTCGGCTCGGTCTCGGTTTGCAGCTTTTCCGGGGATTTTCATCTCATGTAAAAGTGTTTGTTTTGGTTGTTTGTTTGCTTCTGTCGTTCTTGTTGTTGTTGTTGTTGTTGTTGTGATGGTGGTTCTTGTCGGTACATGTAGTTGTTGTTGTTGTTCTTGTAGCGGTTATGCCTCAAGCTTTTGCTCAATGCTCAATCTTCTTGCCGCAGCATAAAAGCGTTTCGGTCTGTCTGTTTGCGCAAATTCGTCAGCACAATCGCACAATTCGACATACATACACACACACGACGGTTGCGACTTACGGTTATTATTTGCGGTTTCAAGAAATTCCGGGTAAATAATTTTCACCAGAGTTGAAGTGATTCTACTCGTATCTTAATTTTCCAGAGATCAACACTTTTCCAGTAGGCTCAAGTCAAACAAAGAAGTCTTGTAAGTATCGACGTTTGTTTGTCGAGCATAAGATAATGGACAATTATTGTACAATAATCATAATAACACTTGTAAACATTGCAAGAGTACAGAATAACAATATTGTCATAAGCTTGTGGTCAAATATTGTAGTACGAGGATTATTGACTGCAGTCAATAAAGACACAATTGATTCTTATAAGAAATTTATTCCAAAGTCTTTGACTTCACATCGTGATAAGTTCATTAACCTCAGAGTAAAAGAGCTTTTCTTTAATTCGAAGTTAACTTTTCGTTTCAAAAAAGGCTTTTCTAAACCATAAAACTATCGTTAGAGCAAACTAAGCAACAACAAAAAGCATCTTTTAGTTAAATTTTCGTTCAACAGAATACACAACAAGTCTACAAACAAAAGTCTACAACAGGAAACAAAAAACGAAAGGTAGCAGAGATTTCATCATCATCGAGACGACGTATCGTCGTCTATCGTATATGCCTACGAACGAACGTACGACAACGTACGTAGTCAGCAAATTTGATGCTTGTGATACATTGTTTGTAATCTCGTTATCTCTCTGTTTGTTAAACTTCAGAATTCAATTGACCAAGAAACGAGAATTTTGCTTGATTTTCAATTTTTCGTTCTTTCCATTTTCGATTTGTCGATTTCTTCTTTCACATCCATAAACACTTCAACATGGTTGACTACCATTAATTGATGATGATGGTACCACAACGAAGACATCATCGAATAGCTCGAATAGGTTCGATGGACTGTTCGGACAACTTGTAAACGCGACCGCTGAACAATGCATAAAAAGAAAACCGAAAGGAAACAAATACGTGTACACTCGAACAATGAAAGTTACTCTTACTCTTTTAAACCAAAAGAATATGAATTAAGAATTATGAATATCTCTGGAGTCTGGAATGATTTAAATTGTGAGCCCAGAAAAGAATCACAAAAGGCTCAGAAATGATTATTTTCTCAGGCTGGGGAAAATACTCATAAAAGGCTCAGAAAAGCATCATAGAAGGTTCAGAAGAGAGTCTCAAAAAGCCCAGAAAATGATTACAAAAGGCTCAGAAAAGAATCATAAAAGGCTCAGAAAGGAATTATAAAAGGTTTAGAAAAGATTCTTAAAAGGCTCTGAAAAGAATCATAAAAGACTCAGAAATTATTATTTTTTATTGAAATTTTAAACTCCCAAAACGCACAATTTTATGAGTCTTTTCTGACTCATTTAGGACTCTTTTTTGCGGGCCGTCTAGTAAGGAAAAAGCGTTCATTTCTAACTTTTTTATGTTTTCATAAAGAGCGTACTGGTTCAGAAATATGAATCTTTTCCCAGTCTAAAAAGACTGAAGACTCGTTTGCTGGGCCAAAAACAAACAGAAAAAGCTTCAAGTGTTCAACAATCCTTTTTTTTTCACCCTCGAATATACTGAAAGCAAAAGTTATCGCATGAAACAACAAAGGTTTCCCAAAAATATACTCATAATCCACTAAATTCTCTCTAAGCAAGTCATCATTGCTCTTCCGAGCTCTCGCTCTCTCTCTCTCTCTCTCTCTCTCTTGCTACCTTATCGTGTGGGAGAACTTGGCAAGAAGAGAAGCATCTTTAGAGTTCTCTTCAACGCTTATGCCCATTCCTAACCAACACCATTTGTATGTACGAATGTATGCATATACTCGTATGTTGTAACAAAACACAAACGTACTCATGCAAGCACATACACACACACACGCACACACATACCGCCACTCAAATTCATTTAGGTATCCTTTTATTTTTTATTATATCGTACGATACGTTATAAATACGTTTCAATATTTTCTACTGAAGTGCCAGCGAACCTTGAAGCAAGGACACAACTTTTTATAAATATCATCAGTATCATCATCGCCATTAGCATTATCATCTTCATTATGACTAAAACTATTTCGCAATTTATGATACGTTATTGTTATTGCTTTTCTATTTCTATTTCAAGCGCATGCATACATACATATGTATATACAGAAGACTCATACTAACCCAGAAGCTTGGCATTATTATTATTATGTTGATATTACGTACATACAAAAGAGTCTGTTACTAAGTAACTGTCAGTGATTACATGGGCGTGTGAACATCCCTCCCCGCGTGCGTGCGTGTGTGTGTCTGTGCCTTATTACAAACTTTCACCGCTCTTTTCAGTAATTAACAAAAAGCATCACTGTTTACGTACTGGCCGTTCTTCAGTGGGTCAATAAGTTTTGTGCGTTGTTGTGAGTTTTTAAAGCGTTAGTGCGCTGCTCATGATGCGTGAAGGGTGAAGGAAAGCGTTGACTTTAGGCCATAAATTAAATTACACAACTTTAAAGAATAATGCAACAATGACAATGACAAAAACTTAAAAAATTTGCAATCATTGAATAAATGAATAAAGCATCCATCAGACAGCAAATTATTTGATGGCGTTGATGAAACATCAACTTTCTTTACAAGTTCATTAAACACTTGAAAAGCTTCACAAGCATCATCGATTGCATAAGTATCGAAGCATTAAAGAGTACGTCAATATCATTGCCATTCATCCACAACATAAAACCATTAAAAGAGAAGGCAATATCAAATAAAACGAAAGCAGCAAAAAATTAAAAATCTCTTAAAAATACCAGCAAAAAGAATGAATCACGAAAATTTCATGACATTAACCACTCTCGCAGCACTCAAATCGCATTGCGCGACCATATCGAAGTGACAGCCACAAAATATGCATGCGACGATGATGATGATGCTCGATAAAATGCTCGTCCTCTCTGCGCCCTCTTCAACTCCCTCCTTCTCTCATGCTTTTAATGCGAGATCATTTTTTTTTTTATTTTCATCGATACCGCGACTCAGGCCACCACCACCAATCAATTGACAAAACCGAGGTGACAGCAAAACGACACCATGACACGTGAGTTTGCTGCTACAGCTGCCGAGATTTTAAGTGACAAACAATGAAGACAGTAAAACCTCGATTATGCAATCGCCAATCGGATTCACTGAAGCAATTAAATTTAATTGAATCTAGCGCGACAGCGAATTGTACAATTGTCGGCATCATCGTTGCCTATGAAAATGACTGCGAGAGCAAATGCCAAATAGTTTCGGGGGCACAAGTTTACTCTTTACGCTCTTTTCTGGATCACGATTACATTTTTTCAATCATGCCGCTGTTTCACTACAAGAGAGCTTACAATCTTGTCCATTGATTCTTCCCTCGCCGTTAGAGAGAAGAGAGAGCATTCGCTTCAGCCTTTCGTCTGACAGGCGACAGACAAATGGCTCGTGTCGTGGGCGCTTTCAATAAAATTAACCTTGTTAGTTGTGCTCGTTTGTTCTAGTTTGCTTTTTGTGAATTCGTTCCTCATTTTTCTCTTACTCGCTCCCTCTCACTCTCTCTCTCTCTCTCTCTGTGTGTTAACAACAACGGGATGGTTGGTGGGACCTTGTCAGCAGCATAGAAGAAAGCGAATTGTCAGGAAAAAAAATGTCTATCAATAAATCAGTTGGTGCATAAAATTGAATTTTAGCTCGTTGAACGAATAGCAAAGAATCTTGTAGCCGAAAGTGACGGTAACCGCATTATCTACATACTAGTTACACCCACAAAATCATACCCACTAAACTGTCCCGCCGGAAAGGGAATGATACTCCCTAAAATGGATGCTGGATACTTCTACTCACGACGTGCGATAATTTCGTTGGATTTTCCGTTTTCATTTTCTTTTTTCTTTTCTTTTCTTTTCTCTTTTCCTTTCGCTTTTATCAGTGGGCACGAAACGAGAGGCTTGGTTGGCCTCTGATTTTCCTGGTATTTTATAGAGTATATTTTTTTAATTAAAAATTCCAATATGTATTTGCAATATATTATACCTACGAAAAAGAGCTTGATTTTATTTTTTTTTGGTAAATACAATTTTTTTTAGAAAAACCAAAAGTATAAATACTTCTTCTATTTTTCTATATCTATTAAAAGTTTAGAAAAATTTCTAGCTTTTTCTACTGCGAGACGAAAAAATCGAATAAAATATTTCTCTAGAAAGGAAAAATATGCATTGTATGTTTGTAATACATTCGTTTGAAACCAATAAAAATTACTCACATTACTGATGATTTACCAATCTTCAATTCTTCCACCTGTCCCAAAATCTTATCCATTTTGGGACACTGAAGTCGAAGATCCATCACAATTTTAAATGTGAGTATTTTTGCTCCACTCAAAACGCATAAGATTTTGATAAATATTCATTAAACTGAGAAAGAGGTTTTTAGCAAGATAGCACTCGTAAAATTGGTTTTTGGTACTCAAAAAACTTGCACTCACCCTTCAGGGTGCCTTACACCCTCTATATTTGCTTTCTACCCTTAACTTAAGTTCATTTCATCGATTCAAGGTGCTGTCGTTTGTAAAACTTTAACCGAAGTGGATTTTTCCATTAGATTGGACTTCATTCAAGCAGGAATTATACCAGAAGCGAAAAACACATTGTACCTTCTCCCTCTCACCCTCTCACCCTCCCATTAACAGCTTCTAAAACACCCTTCGGTGAATTATTTTACGACACGTCTTCCGCCGACAACTTGTCAAAGAAACTTTTATGATGATTCTGGGTTCGTTAGGTTTGGTTCAGTACGATTCGGTTCGGCAGCAATTTTTCCTCTGCTTTCTTCAACTTTTTTTGATGATGAATATTTATTAGTATTACAAAAGTTTGCCTCAATCTCAATGATTACGTTGATTACGAAGATTGGACGGGAACAAAGTGGATCTTATTCGAAGGTTGTTGGCGGTAAATTGATTTGTCTTTAGCCGCTCGGCTCGCTTCAGGGACTCGTTTCACTTGGAGATATTAAGAGTCCTTTTGTGAAGTTTGACTTTTGTCAAAGTTTACTGTCTCTACATTTTTTTTTGGATTAAATTGATATTAATCGCTGTTATACGATACGATACGATAGTTTTTTTTTGTATTTTTAGAGACAAAAATATTTTTTCCGGAATCGAAAGATTTGTAGAGTATGATATTTTTATACAATGTATGCAGATGGTATATGTTTATGTATGGATGTATGCTTTCTATGCTTGGAAGTTTATATCGAACTTTTATCGCATCATAAACACTCCTAATATTTTTAAAAAAGGACTTTTAACAATCTTTATAATGAAAAGAATTTTTTAGTATGTTTTCAAATTTTTTATTATTCGAAACTGGATCGAATTTAATTTGTCTTACAATTAATTTCTAATTTCCCAGAAGTATTGATATAATATCTCTTGCGCTCGCTCTAAACAAGCGGGGCTAATGTCTTGCACACACACACACACATACACACCTACACCTATAAACACACACATACACTCTCAGTTTTACCATCAGACAGACGGAGACTAATTGACAAGCCAAAGATGTCGTATTAATCAATTTATTGTAGAACTTGTGTCGCTTTGTGCCGGACAGCAAACAATATCAACAAAAACACAAACACAAGGACAAAAGAAGGAGTTGAATAAACCCTTTTTTAATGCGCCAGTGTGTGTGTGTGTGTGTGTACGAAAACCAGGCAGCCGGCGGCGGCTCTGGTGATGGTGACAATCGTTTAATAATTCATTTTCATTTCCATTGCGTTATTAAATTTGAATAAAACAAGTACAGATTCTCCAACTGTCTCTCAAGCTCTCTTTCTCTCTCTATATCTCTTTCTCTCTCTCTCTCTTTTCCTCTCTCTTTCTTTCATTGAATGACAAGCTTCATATTTTGCAATAACTTATTTTTTTCCGAAAATGTTATTACGACAATCGTTGTCGTTGTTGCTGTTATTGTTATTGTTGTTGTTTTTTGTCACTTTTTATTGTTGTTGTTGTTGTTGTTGCTGCTGCTGCTGCTGCTGCTCTCGTAGTCAGCAGTGTTTTAGTCAGTTCAATTTGCCCTGAACTAATTTCATTTCTTAAATTGCATTTTGTCTGTCGCAATATTACATTGTTCGCAAATTCAAAGGTATGTGCGTGCACACACACACACAAAAACGATATTACAAATGGATACACACATACATACATATATCTCCACTCCCTCCGTTTCTCACTTCCCGCCAAATTTCAAACAAATCAAGCAAAATAGTATATTCCTTGCAGGTTTTGCAATTTAAAATGCAGAATACAGCAATTGTTTTACTCCGCTGACCTTCACGCCCTTTTTGCGTCGCCACCATCATCGACACTTTTGCCAACATCACCGACACAACGACACACCGATTCCGGCCCACGCCTCGCCTTTGACCGACAACGACGACGACAGAAACTCCATACAATCCATACTCAATCCTGACAAAAATGCCAAAGCGTATAATTAAATTATGAAAGGACATAAGACACATAATAAGCCATAAATCAAATGGATCCTACGCTCCTACGCTCCTACGCTCTCCCGGCAAAGCCTTTTGCATTTACTGCATCACTCGAGGGCCACGTTGACAAGTGCAGTCGGTCGGTTTCATGTCGGTTTCTTACAGAAGGCACAGACTGGGCAGTGGACAGTGGAACAAATTTCTAAGAGATAGACATGAAGATAAAATTTTGGAAAAATTTTAGCACGGTAAAATTTTTTTGAAGTAACTAATGGAGCTAATGTAATGTAATAAAAGGTAATAAAAGCTCCTGAGACTATATGGAAAATATTGTATATTCTTATATAAAAATGGTATTTATGATGTTTAAAAAAAATCAAAAATCAAAGCGAAGTTTTGGGGAAAATGCTGAGATTTTTAATTTAAAACAGAACATTTTATGTAATTTAAAACATTAATTTAATATTAAACATAAGATTCTTAGTGAAAGCCTTTTTTAGATTCTATACAATTTTTCTTTTGCAGAAGTGCCTATATTTTTTTTATAAACTTTACTTGTACGTTTGTTCTATACAAATATCTTTGTTCATATTAACTCTCATTTATATATGTTTATATTGTCATTTAACTACATTTGCACTGTCTACTTTTAAGCCGTCTCATAATTCGACTCAACTTTGATCATCATTGAATCAATGATTCTGACTCTGCTGACTCTTCAGATTGTGACCACTGTAATGAAGCGAATCATCATATGAAGCAACACCGTAGCGTCACTGCTTCCCTGCTTCACTGCTGTTTGTCTGCTTTCAATAATTCATTCATCATACACACTCGACAATTAGACATGACAAGCTGCCACAACTGCTTTTGGCTGAGACAGAAAATATCTGGCAGAAGAAAATGTGCAGCATTTCCCCGAAAAACATACCGAAAATATCGTTCAAACTTCAACAAAATGTATTGAAAACATTTATTAAGAGATTTGCGAGAGATTTGGAAATCGGTATAATCTACGTTATAATATGTTAATTTTTTAATAAGAATACGAGCAACAGAAGCAACAACCAAAAAAAGGCAATAACCAATTTTTTTCTGTTAAAAATATTGCTGTAGGCAATAAAAAGCTTCCCAGTAAGAAATTTGGCAACCATCTACTGAGGAACTACATAGATCTTAGCCTAGTCCATGATACCAAAGCGGTTTTCAAATGGTTTTGACATAATTTTTTTAACATACGAGTTCATACAATATAATGATGCGTTCATGCCTGATATTATAATTAGTCTTTAACATTTAACACACGAATTCTTGCCAGAGACGCTCGATGTGATGTCATTGAAATTTCCTAAAATAATTTTTCTAGCGATTAAGAAACTATGAATCTATTGAATTTATTTACGACAAGGCTGCCATTAAGCTGCCATTAAGGCCGACAATAACCACTTTTATGGTTATTTTTTTAAATCTTATTAAAAATCGAAAACTTTGAAGATATGGAATGGGGAAAAACCCTTTTGTTTTGACCGCAAGGGCCATTATGTTGAACCAGCAGTTTTAAAACCAAGCGGTCGCTGAAGAGGCTTTGTTTGAAGTTATTTATTTATTTATTTTATAATTCATTTTATTAAAAACTTTTTAAAATATATTAAAAAATATTTTTTTTATTTAACCACAAATACGAGTGTTGTGGTTAAATATAAAACCAAATATAATTTTCTTCAACAACAATACAAAAATGAATATTTTTGTTCATACAAAAGACCGAATTTGAATCAGTGACCGACCATAATATCTTGCAAGTAGTTCCAGCTTTCAATACGGCTTCAACACAATCAATTTCTTATTGGGTTACTTTTCGTGTCTTCTGGTGTGCGTGTGCGTGCTTGTGTATGGATGTATGTGAGTGGCAACATGTTGCAAAAAGTCTGCTTTCGACCATCGGTACTCAATAACGGCAATGAAAAGTAGTGAAGAGGCGCGCGCAATGCAACGGCAGTACCAGCAACGTCAACAACAACAACAACAACAACAACAGAGAGGCATTAACAGTAGCAGCCGCAATTGTAGCACTCAGAGGGCACATGTTTTTGGCAATTGTTGTTGTTGTTAATGTTTGGTTCATTCCATACTGAAGAGAGAGATTAAAAGAGAGAGTGAGAGAGAGAAAGAGAGACCAACAACAAGCATGCACAAGCATTCAAAAATGGAATAAAGACTGCTTTTCGGTTTGGCCGCTTCAACTACGAGTACTTACTTACGTTTCTTGCTGTGTTGTCTTTGTTCTAGCTGTTGTTGCTGTTGCTGTTGATGTTGCTGTTGATGTTGCTGTTGTTGTACTTGTTGTTTTGGCTTGAATACTGTGTTATGTTGTGTTGCGTTGCGTTGCGATGCGTTGCGTGTACTTGTATGTTGCTTTGTGTTTTTTGCGTTCCTGTTTGTGACAGCTTCAAACGTAATTAACAACGCATCCTGTCTGTGAAATTGTTACTGTAATTAAAATATGAGATTCCAAGCATCCTGTGGCCAATGTCGAAAATGTGTTGCTTACTTACGCACGCTTGTTGCTTGTGTGCGTACGCGTATGTGAGTGCGTGTAAGATGCGTTTGTGCGTGCATGACATGTTTTTCATGTCCGTTGGCAACGCCTGCACGACGGAAGCCAATTCTGGTAACGCATCATACCAAACGGCTAGTTTTCAGTTCAAGTGAAAATTCGGAATATGCGCTTAAATCGGTATCGACTTCGGTACACATTTCTTGCGTTTGTTGAATTTTTTTAACTTAACTATATAAAACCAAATTGTTAATTTCTTATTTGAAAATGTCTTTTTAAAGACATTTAATGTCTATGGATTTACGAGTTATTGATAAATGTCGTGCATGAATCGTGCAAGCTACGATTATCATGCAACAATTCTCCCGGAAATCTCTCACACTCTCTCTCTCTCTGCAATATTAAATTATATATGAATAACTAAAAAATTTGTTATTATTATAAAACACAAAATGCTTTTTGTGAATTAAATTTAATTTTATTTCATCGAGAAATAAACGAGATGAATTGACCTTGATATGATTTTAACAAATCAACTTCGCATAACAATTGGTTTCGGCTTTTATTTCAAATTTGAACAAATGACTAAATTGCTTCAACCTCTGCGTTGTTGTTGTTGCCTTTGTTGCTTTGTTGTACCGACTTTATATCGAAAAACATAATCATACCACTTTTTTGTAATACCTTTTGTATGTTTTGCCGAAAAGTATATCAATGCTAAAATGAAAATTTCATTAAAAAAAGCACAAACAACATACTCTTCTTCTTCTTCTTCTTCTTCTTCTTCATTCCAAACAACATCCAGACGAAAGAATAAATAAACAAATGAAGAAATTCTTATTTGTTTCACGACGGAATGGGTCGGTCGCCCCGCAACATGTGCGTTATTAAAAGAAGAAGAAGAAAAAGAAGAAGAGGGGGCGAACGAATAAGCGAATATTAGAGAAAGGAAGGCATCATTTTACCCAAAAGTGCCATGAAAAGCGAAATGGTTTTCTCATTTAACTTAAAGAATCCTACATACAAACATATACATACATACATACATACATACATACATACATACATACATACATACATACTCATATGTACATACTAACAAATCCCACAAACACACACACGCACACACACACGCACACACACAAACGCAAGCAATACACATTTTGTATAAGAAAACGCATTCAAAAACTGAAGCACTGCCAGCTCCAACGTCATCATCATCATCATCATCATCGTCATCATCATCATCTTCATCATCATCATCATCGTCATCATCATCACCATCATCATCACCATCATCATCGTCATCTACCGTCGTTGTAATTCAGGGCAGATACCGATACACAAACAAAGCAACAAACAAAAGCACAAAACTAAAATAAACGACCAACAAACAAACAAACAAAAATCTTTAAATTAAAAATTAATTTTTAATCTCGTTCTAACAATGCGATTGTACGACAAAGAGATTGTACGACAAAGCAGAAGACGAAGAAGAACGTTACTGCCATAAACGCGCGCGCTAAGCGTTACCGTACATTACCGACCACCTTCTTTGTCGCCGTAAAGCGACGTAACCGAAACGCTAGAGTGTGCCGTGTTCCATGTATCGCCGCGCTATTGAATTAAGAAAATTCTTTCGGTTTACGAAGTGTGACGAAGGGAAGAAGGTAGGCGCTGCGAGAAGACGAGATGACGACATGACTGATGACACAGAGAGAGTTATTTGCCTTCGGGTAATTATTGTCGAACTCACACAAAAAAAAAAAAATAACGAAATGATGTTTGACGATTTGAATTAAAAAATTATAAAAAATTAATTAAAAAAATACAATATCAAAACATAACCACTAGAAATTAAAACTTTTATGAAATCTTTAAGGATAAAAGTCGAAAGCGATTTGATAACTAACAACCTTAATTGAAAGGTTGAAGAATATTAGAAGAATATTTTTTTTTTAAGTTTCGCTAATTTTAATTCAATCCGAAAAACATCATCGACAATTTAAGAAATTTAACTTTAATTTCATACATTTAAATAAATAAATAAATAAATAAATAAATAAATAAATAAATAAATAAATAAATAAATAAATAAATAAATAAATAAATAAATAAATAAATAAATAAATAAATAAATAAATAAATAAATAAATAAATAAATAAATAAATAAATAAAAAATAAATAAATAAATAAATAAATAAATAAATAAATAAATAAATAAATAAGTAAATAAATAAATAAATAAATAAATAAATAAATAAATAAATAAATAAATAAATAAATAAATAAATAAATAAATAAATAAATAAATAAATAAATAAATAAATAAATAAATAAATAAATAAATAAATAAATAAATAAATAAATAAATAAATAAATAAATAAATAAATAAATAAATAAGTAAATAAATAAATAAATAAATAAATAAATAAATAAATAAATAAATAAATAAATAAATAAATAAATAAATAAATAAATAAATAAATAAATAAATAAATAAATAAATAAATAAATAAATAAATAAATAAATAAATAAATAAATAAATAAATAAATAAATAAATAAATAAATAAATAAATAAATAAATAAATAAATAAATAAATAAATAAATAAATAAATAAATAAATAAATAAATAAATAAATAAATAAATAAATAAATAAATAAATAAATAAATAAATAAATAAATAAATAAATAAATAAATAAATAAATAAATAAATAAATAAATAAATAAATAAATAAATAAATAAATAAATAAATAAATAAATAAATAAATAAATAAATAAATAAATAAATAAATAAATAAATAAATAAATAAATAAATAAATAAATAAGTAAATAAATAAATAAATAAATAAATAAATAAATAAATAAATAAATAAATAAATAAATAAATAAATAAATAAATAAATAAATAAATAAATAAATAAATAAATAAATAAATAAATAAGTAAATAAATAAATAAATAAATAAATAAATAAATAAACAAATAAATTAATAAATAAATAAATTAGAAGAATCAGAAAAATATTTTTTTTTAAATTTTAATTCAATCCGACATACATCATCGACAATTTAAATAATTTAACTTTAATTTAATAAATTTAAATAAATAAATAAATATTTAAAAATAAATCAATGTTTAGAATTTAAATTAAATAGAAAGTATTTTCTTCGATTCCTTTACAGACCTTTTCAATCTTAATTTCTCCAAAAAAACATTTCGAAATTTTCCATCAATAAAAAATTAAATTGCTTACTTTTAAAATAAATCGAATTGATTATTTTTTAATGCATTTTAAAATAACACAAAAAACTTTTGAAGCATTAACAAAGAATGTTAGAGATCGTATAAAATTTTACAACGTTTGTAACGAATTTTTAAATGAAAAAGAGAAAAGAATAATTTCTCGGATATCCACAAACAAGCGCACTTATTTAGATACACAAACAAATTAAGGACTAACCCATCTACCTACCATAAGCGCATTTGTTCAATCATTGAGCTGCTGCCCGTTGAGTTGGCGCCAACTGATTGCGAACAGCAAACACTTCAGTAAAATACTTTAACAAACGATTAACAGTAAATTATTCAAGAGTTCAACATCGATTTTTATCGATCAACACTCAGAGCGGTCTGCCACCTCGGCACAATTACTCCTAGTCCTAGTGTTGTTGTTGTTAATAGAAGAGAACAATGTCAACAATGATAGAGAAGAGAGAGGTGGTGAGATAGAGCAGAAATCGTCTACCAATGAAGTGAAAATTGTTGTCATTAAATGGAGAAAATACGTACACAATGAAAATGGTTTAAAGCAAAGAGAAGTGGAAGATGGTTGATGGTTGAGCGAAGATATTCAAAGGGCAGATGCTCGAAAAAAGATAGCTTTTTATGACAAAAACAGAAACTACTTTGAAGCGTACAAACCATACTCATAAATGGATCGATTTGATCACTTGATGCCGACAATCAAGCATCCGCATCGGCATCGATATCGTTAGTGTTGCGTATAAAATCCTTGTAAATTGCTGCTTTCGGCTGGTAGATACGTCCTTCGTTTCTAATTTACCAAAGACGGCTTTCATCGACCGTAACGCACACACTCCAGCTCTTGCATAGTGTTATAATAATTGCTTACTTAATTTGAAACCTCTGTAGATGTACGGAATAATTTAATTATCGCACAGAATGTAAATGAATTGACGCCTACAAACAAAGGAACGGCCCCTTTTCCACCATTTTAAATCAGCCCCGAGTATACACAGAGTAATATCGTAATGCAGTTAGACACTGAAATTCCAATTGATTTTCAGGTCAGGAATATACATATGACGTCTGGGTTGTCATGTCGAATACTTTGTCGAGTTTTCGACATGTCGAATACTTTATCGAGTTTTCGACATTTTCGACATGTCGAATACTTTGTCGAGTTTTCGACAAGTCGAATACTTTGTGGAGTTTTCGACATGTCGAATACTTTGTCGAGTTTTCGATATTTTCGACATGTCGAATACCTACGGTAGATTACACAATATTGTCGAAAACTGTGCAAAATTTACCTTCATCAATTATAATAAGAACAAACGAACGCTACAAAGAATTTTTCATGACATGAAATAGTACATGAATTTCAATTTTTTTTTTAGTCCATTCATTTCTTTGTGAAAAAATGGAACATTTATAGGATGACAATAAATTTTATTTATTTAAAGTGCTAAGTCTTGATCGTCACTTAAAACGATTAAACGAAAAACGATATTTGATTGAGTCTTTAATTCTTTAACTTCTTGATTGTTTAAGAGTTTTCGACAAGGTTGAGGTTTTCGGCATGTAGAAAAGTACTCTATAGTACTCTACGACGTAGACTACATACAAGGTCCAAAAATTCTTGTCGAATGCCAATACTGTATGACGTACAGATTTCAAAGCAGTTCAAGAGTTCAATAAAAGAGATATCGGTTTCGGAATAAAAATGCAGTATAGAAGACATTGACAGAAGGGGCTTTGAAAAGGGTTTTTAAATGGTTTTTATGTTGATTTACTGAAAAACTTAATTCGAAAAAATCCAGTGTATATTTATAGATCTTCTCACTAATCTTCGCATCAAGTATTTTATAAGAAAACCATTGTTTTCTTGTTTGCTTTAAAGTAATTTTTTTAGTCATTCCGTTTTCTTCTGTAAAGCAGCAATAGTTCTCTAAAACAGCAAGCAGCCCGTTGTGATCCCGACCATCACGTAAATGACAATGCCGCAGTGACCGCACCGACCGCACCGACCGCAACTCCACACATCGACTCCTGCCGTGTATTAACCGTGTTTGCCATGCTACAGTTTTATCCGTTACTGTAACAAAGAAAAAGAAGATTTATAAAAATAAAACTGCCAAAAAATAACAGGTACCTAAATTTCCTTCATCATTGAAGGCAAAATAATTATTTAAACGCTAACCGTTGGCTCAAGAAAAAGACGAAAAAGGAGTTTCGCGCGTTGCAAGAAGGTAAGCTATTTTCCTTTCTGCTGCAAGGATAATGTAAAGGATATTATACTAGTGGCAGCGCGCCAACGCTCACAACGACGATGTGGCACAAAAGTGAGCTGAAAATTGCTGTTAATACGAGTACGATGCCATCAAGCGCCGCCAGTGGCTTTAAAAAGGTGCCAAAAAAAAGGAAAAAAAAGAAATAATAATAGAAAATGAAATTGAAATTCACTTTCATTCTTTTGTGCATAATGAATGCTAACAGCGAATGGATCCGTGGAGCATGGATCAGATGAAAAGTAAACTGATGTTTAATGGATAATGAAACGGTTTTAGCGGTTGTAGAGAAACTAATTCGCTTAAAAAAAAAATAAGGACAGACAAGAGATAAAAACGAACAAAACGTCTGTCTAACACCGTTAGACAAAAGCTCAATTGGCAGTTTTATTTGCATTTAAATGCAAATTATTTATTAATCAATGCATAAAGCATGCTGCTGTATAAAAAGCTGGTTAATTCTAACCTTTATTTAAATATTGAAATTTATTTAATTATTTTTTTACATGAAGCGATTAGCCGCTTTAGCCATTTCTGGAAGTTATTTGAGCTTGCAATAATTTAAACTTACTTAATTTAAACTTTGTGAGACAAGACCTTAACAAAAAGCAACTTATTTTAAGTCAATTTTAAATCAATTTAAATCATTCTCAGTTGCTCTGGTATACTTACAATAATACCAGAGCATCCTCCGTGAGACGACTATCACTAATGAGATAACAGTTTATAGCCGTCATTTGCATTTTATTTTGCAATGCATAAATGCTTATCGCTTTGTGTGGCCCGTCAACAAAGTGGCCCGCATGACAGGACCACGCCATGCAACACAACAACAATAAAACTGTTACGGCAAGCATCTCGTACACTTTAAAGTTTAAACATTTTAAGAAGTGTCGATGATGTCGAACACTTTAACTTTAGGTTAGGTTTAACTAGGTTTTTTCTTTTTCTTTACAGCTTGTGGATGGCGTTTGGATAGTGCGTGGATGGTGCGTGGATGGTGCATGGATGCCAAGTATAGAAGTATTGTCTGAAATGCAATACTTCGTTTTTTATTAATGAAATTTTTATTATAGTATAACCCAAGATTAGCCTCGTTACCACAAAGAATTTTCATACTGGGAAGATTCTCCTTGGTGTGGTTATATACGCATGGTTATGATGTTAACAAATCTATATACGAAACCTACGCGTACCTCATTCCAAATTATTGGGGTTAAGAAATTGTGTCCCTTTTCGCCAGCGATGATGATTTTACCATTCAGTTTACTCTCACTCTCTTCCACTTGAAATTATGTAGTATGTACGAGTATTTCCAAATTGCAAATGCCTTTCTTTTCTTTTTATTTTCTTACATCTTACGTGGCGTAACCGCAACGTGTTTATCTCAATTCAAATAAAATTGGAACGTGTTGAAGTGCGTGGAGAAAATAACGAGTTGCTCTCGCAGTCGGTAAACAAAAGCAACCATTAAACGCGCCTCAACCACAACTGACGAGTACGAGAGAGCGTGAAGTGCTGCTCATTAGATGCACCGAAGTGAACTCGCCCGGTTTGTTGGCAGCGAGTAAATTGCTGGAAAAACGCTAGAAATAATACTTGAAAGGGCCACCACTCGAACGGGTAGGAGGGGCAGGCGTATGTGGATTTTGTTTTAATGGGCAGGTGGCCTCCGGTGTGACATGAAGTGCCTGGTGGCTGTCATTCAATTCAGCAGCGCTGACAAATGAGATGGAGAGTGAATGAAAATGGAGCAAAATTTCTATATTCGTACGAGTATTAATTCAAAAGAAAAAATCGTTACGCTGAAGGTCTTTTAAATTTTCAGAGCAATTTTTCTTTCAAAACTTTTCTATGGAGTAACTAAACTGGAATATTTTTTTTATCCTGCGGTCATTTTAATTTGTGGATTCACTTCTCGCTCACTTCATTTTTTGCCGTTTTGTTCTCAAAATTGTTTGAATGTAAGAAGTAATGCCTTCGAAGGGAAAATGTTGAAAAAGTATTCCCTACGGCTGATTAAAATCTATAAGAAACTGTATGAATAGACGAATGAATGAACGAATGAATGAAAGAATAAATGTTGAGACAGACTTTTGACATTTGAATATATTATGCATTCAGCCACGAAGTATGGCAGAGCACCCTACTATTGGTATTAGCACACAACTAGTAGCAAAACATTGTGGGCGAACATTGGCTCCAAACAAAACTTAGATTTAACATAATGCAAAATTTGTATATAGTGATATATTTATATCATATATCGTACAAATCTACTATCGGCGAACAAATATTAATGTCCTTTAATTAAGAATTTTTTGTAAGATCGAACATTCGCAAAAATTTGTCTCTACCGCGGATATTGTGCTTAAGTACTTGAAAGAGATACCAGGATTACCTTAAGATACCAGCAATAAAACTTTTGTTAAAACATTGGGCAAAAATATTAATGAAGTACAAAGAGGAAATTTGTTAATTTTTTTCAAAAATCAAAGGTTAAAATTCCAATAAAGGCTTCATTAGTAAAACCGAGAAAGTGTACTTTATGAACTTCAAGGACAAGGATAACTTACGATTAAAAATCCATAACATTCATTAAATTCAGAGCTTCGAAAATAAGGTGTCAGTTGTACGAGTAAATGACATCGCTAGCAATTGATATAAAAATAAGCCTTCTTAGGGCCAATTTTACAATGTCAGGTTAAATGCTAATGGGGACATTCAAACGTCCATTTGACGTTTAAAAGTCGTCTAAACCACTAAAAACTTGAAAATATTTAGACGATATTTGAACGCATGAAGAAATCTTAATATAATAGACCATGCGTAAGGTAGAGTACTTTTAATGTCTTTATGATGGACTATAAACATCTTCATTACGAGTACAGCTAGCTGTCCCTTTCGATTGTGTGCCGTATGAGTCACTGTGTCTGGTACCGACTGTCACAAAGAGGCAAACAATAAGAACATTTTCTAGCTTTATTCTACAAATAAAAGCTGCAATTGCTTTGTGGCGAAAACAATGAATGCATTCAGTAAAGTTTAGCGGAGAGTGCCAGAAAATTTATTTATAATGATTTTATTGTTTGTTTTTTCCCTTTCTTTTGGTAAAAAGTATTCGCATCTGATTTACGGCTAGTAAAGGGTTGTCTTGTAAGACTTAGTACACTTATTTTTCAATATAAAGAATCTGATTTATAATTTTTAAACTGATCGAATTATTTATCACGGATAAAGGCTCAAACTCCCATGAAATAAGGCCCAATTTTGAAAGTGAAATAAAGCCCAAATTATCTATAAAATAACTTATAAAATTTCAAAGTAATATAAATATATATACATATACAAAGTATATATACATATATGTATATATTTATAAAGTTTAGTAACTTATAAATATCAAACTTTTGGACTTATTTCTTTGTGTTAAATTGGGAGTCATTTGGAGAAAATTAAATAACGATCGATTTTTTTTCTCCTTTTTTTTGTAAAAAAATAAAGTAAAGCACAAAAAAAAAAATGCTAAAGCACTAGAAAATATTTCAATAAGGACCAATTATTTTATATGGTTATGTTTTTGCCATATTTCATTTTTAATAATGGGCCCCTTGTTAATTTGGGCATTATTTCATGAAGCCTTCAACACATTCACTTTTCGGTATTACTTTAAGAAGACTTTAAAGGATTAAATTTAATTCAATTTTTGAACCTTCGATATGTTGTAAGTTATAAAACTTTTACCACTCTCACTCTCTCTCTCTCTCTCTCTCTCTCTCTGTCTTCATCTCTCAAAGGCAGTGAGTATACATATACTCGTATACGTATACGCTATACTCGTTTATACATAAATTTTGCCCAAAAACCAGCCGGAGTGAGAAAGTATTTCAAAAATTTACAACGACCAGATTGCCAACGGCAGCGAAGCAACAATGTGTCAATTTCGCTGAGGGTTGCCAACGGAGCACAAAGTTAACCACCAACCATCTCTCATCGATAGATATCATATCACTTAAGGTAATGACAATGTCGGCGTAGGAGAAATTGCAAAATCATTTTGAAGCATATACGATCCTCCAATACACCCCACACCACACACCCCCCACGCCCCACGCCCCTGGCCCCCACGCTTTTATAAACGGGAGGAGGTACCTTTTCGTACCTCACTACTAACTACTTACTCGATCCGCTCCGCCCCGTCACGCCTCGACCCACGCCTCGCTTGCACGACATCGCCATAATATTTTCTGTTTAGATCGTAGATATTTTCTATAGCCGCAACATTTTTTTGCCATCGTTTCTGACACGTTCAGAACATAATCATAATAATAAGAATGTCATCATTTCCGAAGAATGTACATTTTGGGAAACACATAAAATTCATACATGCATTATGCTTTTCGTCGTCCAAACAGGACAGACTAAAAAAACTGTTGTTCAGAGTGGAAAAGGGATGTGTGAGGGTAAGAGAAGTGTGAAAAAGTGATGGCGATATGCGAGTGTGTGTATAGAAAATTGCGTATATTCGTACGTCAAAGTGTTGAGTTACGTTAAAGGTCTCTTAAAATTACTTTCTAACAGCGTCGCAACGCATGCATAATAAAGTAATTTTAAAAGGTTTTCTGCAAAATTGGTTCTGGTTCCCATCGAGCTTAAAATACTGATAAGTACGCATATATTTAATGATGTTACTACACTTAAACTTTACTTCCGAAACCACCCGATTCAAAGAAATTGTTACATTCTGCATCTCGAGTGGCCCCTTAGAAAGGCGCCGTCCGACACTGATCAAAGGGATTAAATGAAATCAATCAGGAAGTCCAAATTTTGACTCCTAAGCTTTCAACAAACTCTCTCAACAAACTCCTCGATTTTCAATTTCATTAAGCAGACTCCTTCCAAGCTTAAAAACTGTGCAATTTTTAAGGAATGTACTTAATCGTCCTTAATTAAAGCGCACTAAAGAGAGGATAAGGATGATAAAGTAGATGATAATGATGCTGATGTTGATGACGCTGATGATTAGTATTAAATGAATATATATATCTTTCGATTTTTTGTGTTTTTTTCCTATAAAAATGAGGCTTTATTTGTTGCCTCAGTCGTAGCCTTTTACGCATTTATTTTACGCAACTGTCAAACGAATGTCACTAGCGTTTTGTTGTTGTTGTCGCTGTTGTTGTTATTGTTGTCATTATATTTGTTACTGCTAGAATGCTCGGTCATAAACAGCTCATTAATTTCTTGCAGCAAAGAGACTACTCTTTCTAACATTAGGTCGCGTTAGACTCCTTTACCAACGAGTATAGATAGTACTATTTATACTCGTTGCCTTTACCGCCTCCCAATTTCGTTGCATTAAGGTTCTGCCTTGGGGCCATTTTAGTTTGACAATATTCGAGTGGTTGTTGTTGCTGGTGGTTGCGTTTGTTGTTGTAATTATGCCACCGCATGATGGCCCGTAGTATTGCGTTGCATTGCGTTGTCTTGCGTTGTATGGCATCATCGCACTCTAAGTGTTACTTGTCACTTTGGTATGATTACACATCCTGCCCGCCATCAACCAACCTGATGATGATGATGATGATGATGATGATGATGCCCTCTCTTAGCCCTTCTTGGCTTCTTTCTCTTTTGGGTTATTTACTGTCTGCATTACATTCATTTTGCAATCTTTCATTTTGCAATGTTTCACTTTTACTTTGTAGCTGCTGTTTTGTTTTTGTTCGTTCTATCGTTGTTGTTGTTGTTGTTGGCGTTGTTGATTACAGTCGGCAAGAATTAAAAGACATCACTCTACTACAATTTCGGCCCACAGGATCGAAGGCGGCCGGCCGGCCGTGGAACTATCGTAGATGAAGTTATTTGGTGCAAAAGGAGTAAAGCGCAATAGCACAGAAAAGTTTCGCTTAACTAGTTGCAATTGCACAATAATAATACAGCTTATTTGTTACTGTTGTTTCCAGGATATACCGCCGACATGCACTTAATGGCCGCATAGTGTTTCCCAAACAATCATTGACGCACGAAACTGAAGTGAGAAAAATTGCAAAAAAACCCAAAAAATTGCATCAATCTCAATTTCCCGCAATACTCGCATATAAAAACTGATGTAATCTCAAGATGCAGTGTCAGTTTTTTTTAAATTTCTAAAAAATTTAGCGTCCATGCATTGATTAATTGTTAGACTAATAAATACACTTTAGAATCTTCAAGAGTAAACTCTAAGGTTAATTGCAAGCACACAAAAAAAGTTTGGAGAATCCTTTTGCCGGCAAACACGGATTGCGCGGAACATGCTTAACTAACTGTAAGTGCCAGAGACCGAACGACTTGCGAGTATGGTACCAACCAGAGCCAGGCGCGATTAGTTACCAACTCACTTCAGTTATTCGAAAGAACTCGGAAGAACTGAGTTTATTACGGAGACCCGTGAGTTGAAGCATTATGAAGTTAAATTAATTGCATTTTTAATGACATCAACTAATGTCGCATGAGAATCCAAACAATGTTTTCATGACGAACAACAATTCGGAGCCGTCCGACTTATAATAATAATTATAATTTCAGCGTCGATTTTTTTTCAAAAAATACTCGCATTTTTGTTAAGCTCATCGTCGTAAGAAAATCGTCATATATTGCGCTTATTGTATATTAAAAATTAAACTTCAGACAGAATAATGGCAAAATTCTCCGACAGAAAGAAAGACAGAACAAAGTAGAGCGCGTTGTTGTGAAGGACGCGACACGACGCGACACGACGCGGCGCGGCGCTGCGACCAAATCCTAAGCACAATATGTACTAAAATGCTCATCACGTTCGCCAAGCATCCAATATTTTTAGAATTATGAATACCACGTGACTACTTCGTACATGATTTGTAAATAACACTTCAAGGAATGAAAATTTTAGGGTTACGGATTTTCTCCATTCGTCCATTCGACGGAATGGTGGAGGCAAACATTACTCCGTCGAATCGAAGACTATGATGGCTCAAGTTGGCTGAGAATCTGCTCGCTTCAAGTTCGCTCGAGTGAGAGGAACGAGTACAAAGAGTATTTGCTGAGATTCGGTTTGACGGTTTGAGCTTAAAGACGTTTTGGAACACTTCTCGTGTTGTTTTGTTGTTGTCAGTATAAGTAAGGATACTACAGAGAAGGAATGTCTGTATAAGTTTAAAATTATCAAAATTCGTTTCTGCCGAATCTCTGCGTTCATAAGATAAGATTAATAAAAAAAAACCGGCATGTATGCAAAAAGTTATCTAATTTTTTTTCTTTTAATTTTTTTTTTTTTAGTTTAGTTTCGAATTTTTTTCCAAATTTTTTCTAATGTCCAATTTTTTTTTTTTTTAGTTTAGTTTCTAATTTTTTTTATAATTTTTTCTAATTTCCAATTTTTTTTTTTTTTTTTTTTTTTTGTTGATCTAATTTTTTCTGCAAATTTTAAAATTTTTAATTGAATAAATTCGACGATTTATAACAGAATAAAACATTTGTCGTGCAGTGTTCTTAAGGTAGTTCCTCAGGCTGGACGACCAGCCTGCTTTTGACTAGAGTTTCCAACGCTTTTTTATGGAAGTATGCCGCAATAGCTATGACAGCTCGCATAATGACATTTAGGACTTAAAACTATATTAATGAACTCCGGAACATGCCGCTACTTTCTTAAAAGTCAAAGTAAAAAACTGTCGAAACTTTGGAGAAATAAACAAATAAAAACTAGTGCATAAAAAGACAAAGTTGCACCCTTAACCGACGCTTTGAAATATGAAAAAACTTAAAAAAATAAAATAAATAAAAATTTAAAATAAAAAAAAATTTTAATAATTTTATTAAATAAATAAAGTCTTATTATTATTTATTTATCAGTATTTAATTGTATTAGTGTCGTGTTTTTTTTTTTTTTTGGTTTTATCTTAGTTTCATCATCAACTAGAATAAGAAAAGTGCTGCGAAAGAAAAGAGATTTTTCCAGATTTCGTAATTTTAATCAAAGATTTGTGGGGGCTGTTTTTCTATGTCTTGTGGCGGTCTCACCACTTTCTCCAATCTCTGCCCGACAACGCGACGGTTGTCAAACGGAGAAAATTTATTTGTGCATGTTCGGAATCGGGTAAAAGTTCGTGCATAAAACATGGCGCATGACACATTCTTACAAAACAAGCTACAACCAGCTCATTCCTTCCACAGCGCAAAAATAACGACACACACACACACACACACACACACAACACAGACCACACATTTATAACACTTCATCCGATGTAGCCGTATGCAATCTGTGTGTGTGTGTGAAAACACTTTCAATTTTATTTTGCTTGAATTTAATCACGATTTTTTTTTTCCTCCAATTTTGCTCACCGCAAATTGTTGTTTTGCTTTCAATCGTTTCAGTAAATGAGAAAAAGAAGAAGAAGAAGAAGAAGAGAAATGGCAAATGAGTTGAAATATTCTGGCGTCCATTTTGTCGCATTGTCAGGAAATAAACTGTAAACGAAAGACATAAACGAAGAAAAATCTTGACACATCACGAAAATTCACTAAAGCTTTGTTTGCGGTCGTGTCGTTCACCTGCTGATTAGTTCACAGGCGACATACTGACAGACAGACAGAAAAGAGATTACAACAAAAACAACATCATGCCTGGGTTCTTCCATTACCGAATGACAGACACTACACGCGACCTACAGCATGACACACTCGTTAACTAAGTCACTGAGTCTTTTGGTTTTGTAAATGAATGGAACGTGCGTGTCTTCATGAAAAGCATAAAAATGTTTGTGGAAAAAAATTCATGAAATTTTGCGACTTTTGATTGAAAATACTTTCAAGCTACTATATATCATTATGGCAAGAAAATATCGTTAAACAATTAGTCTTTATTAGTCCTCATGTGCTCTCTCTTCGTGGCAAGCAATTATTTATACATATAGAATGCATTTTTAATGTTATTTTAATTGTAAATCAACATCTTAAATCTTACCTTTACATATTTTTAAATTTTTAAAAATTCTACAAATTTTTTTCACATCAAGTCATTTTATTCTTCAATTTTTTTTTCACTTTTGTCACTGCATTTTCAATAGTATTACATCTCAAAGTTCCGGAAGGTAAAAACAATACTCTTAACAATACCCATCGCCACTTTATCACACACACACACACACACACACATCGTTGTGCATTTGAATGCTTGTTTATGAGTTTGTATGAATTTGAGAGTGTTTATTTGGTTTTTTAAGATTTTGTGCATCAACGCCTTTATGCTCACAAAAAATGAAGTAAAATGATATTTTGCCTGTGAAGCATATATGTATGTATGTATGTGAGTTTTTCTTTGCCTGTTTTAACCCTTATGTTATAACAGACATTTGCAATAGATGGACTGTGTCTGCGCAGACCTATAGAAACAGCTACAGTTGATAATTGTTTAACCGATGAAATTGTTACTTAAATGTAAGTTTTTTTTATTAAAATTGCTTAAAAATATTATTTCCTAAGGATAACCTAACTAACCAGGTTGTGTCTGTAGACACAAGGGTTAAGTTTTTGAGAAAAAGTTTATTTTTCGCTGCTCTGGTTTTTTCTTCTGCTGTTGCCTTCTTTGTCGGATCACGTGCACAAAAATAAAACAACTCAAAAAAGAGTAGGTAGGGCGGAAAAATGTGTTAAATAACACGAATTTTTTTCCAGAAAAAGACACGCATGTTTTTAAAAACAAAAAAAAAACAACAAAAGACACAAACTACACAAAGGACTTCAATAGGACTTCCAGCAACAAGAAGCTCTTGCTATTTTCCAACATGAGCCATGGCCATATGGTCATGGTATGGTTTCGCACCCTCACAAAATGGGTTAGAGAGAAAGAAGAAGAGGAAGAAGAAGAAGAAGAAGAGAAGAAGAAGAGTACACAAATTATTTTATTCCCCGCAAAAATTTGGATTCCTACAAAAAAATAATAAAAGCTCAAAGAAAATACGCCGCAGCTGCAGTGTTAAAGATTTATTAAGGTTAAGGTATGCAATCATCCAGTGGGCGTGGCAAACTTACCTAACGATCTAGACATAATATACAATTGTTAGACACTTTCAAAATAAACCAATTTCAACAAAAACCTTATGCGCTCAATTACGACGAATTTCAAACAAGCTTAAAAAGTTGGAAGGACAAAATTTCATATAGTAAAAATTTATGTTAGTGAAAATTTATAAAAAAAGGAGCGACCTCTCTCGACTCTCACGCTCGGCCTGAAATAACTGACACACAAGTACGAGTATGTACTCGTTCATACGAACGCAGCCAGACCAGCTTGAACAGAGTACTCGTTATGTACTCAATTTGCATTGAGAAGCGAAGCTCTCTGTTAAAACTCTATTAATACGAAATGTAGAATATTACACAAATGCAATTGCAAACACAGAAATAGCAATAGAAACAACAAGCAGAACAACAACAACAACAACAAAACACAAACAGCAATCAGATCAGAATCTGCAACAACAACTCCAATCTAATCGAGCAACAGCATTTTTAATGCTCTCGAAAGCATTTTCCAGCGCTCCGCTCCAGCGGAGCCACAAGCAACATCAATATCAACATGCTAGAGCGAGCGCTACTATGGCTACATACGACGCATACATACATACATACACACATAGTAGTATCGTACGATATATGATAGCGTACAATGATTTAATGCTGTCATTCGTATTTGTTAGAGCTGCTGAATGGAATTAATTTTTTAAAAACTCAAACTAACGCTCACGCGCTTAATTAAAATTGATGGCCAAATTGAAAGTAACATTTTTTGATGTAAGCTCAAAAAAATGCTTTTGTTGTTGTTATTGTTTTTACTTAGATGACTCTAGTGCTCTGTCATCGGTAACTGAAATCAGTTAAGAATTGTTTCTATACTTAATTAAACTCGAACTCTTAAAAAAAATATTATTTTCAGTATAAAAGAAAATAAAATGCAATAGATTTTTATATTTTTTTTTTAGATTTTCTTTTTTTTTTTAAGAATTTTTTTTTTTTTTTTTTTGCAGTGGCTTCCAAGGATATTGCATTACAAGAAGAATATTGTGCGTATTAAATTTAGAGTTAAAGAGTTTTTCGTAATCGTGACAACAATGTCATGCTATCGTTTAAACTTTAAAAAGTGTTTAAAAAGTTTAAAGTGTTAGCAACGAAAACGCCTTTAGAACAACAAAAAAGAAAAGCACGATAATAACGTACATGATATTAATCAACCACAATGATGATGACTGCTGACAAACAGTATACTTTTTAAGACTCTCTTAAGACAGATGTTCATGTCTGTGTTCACGTCTCGAACGTCCAACATTCAAGCGTCCACATAGATAACCAAACGTCACCATTAGCAATGCCCTCGTAAAGTTTATATAGTTTATGTGATATATAAATAGACTGTACCTATATATTATTGTATATAGCGTATTATTGCTGGCAACTTTTTATAGGTACAAAAAAGAAGACCATCAACACAATTTTACTTCGCAACTTTTCACGGCTTAGCAGCGCTCTATAAAAGACGTCGGTGGCGGTCGCGGGGCAGTGTTTTTATGCACTTTTAGTTGAGTTCTAACACGATGCACAGCAGCAGCAGCAGCTACTTAAAGAGTTGTTGCAAAAGAAAGAAATAAGAGAAAAACAAAAGAACGCTACTGAACAACTCAGCAACAACAATGAGATGCTCAGCAGCGTTCAGCAAAAAAAGTTTGTAACTTTTATTGCATTAAAATGGAAAACCACTGAATAAATAAACATTTGGCTCAGTTTGGTTTACTTAAGAATGAATAACAACAACAACAACAACCCAAGCGTTAAAAGACGCTTCAAAAGCTAGTACCATAACAAACAATTTTAGCATTTTTGATAAAATACTTATACAAAAGCATTCCTTTAGGGCTCACTAAATGCCTAAAATTATCGATTAATTTAACCAATGCGTCTAATAATGGGTCTTTCACCAAGAGGTGTCATTTTAAATCAACACAAAAACCCTTTATATTTAAGAAAAGTATTGTTATTTTTAAGTAAGTCCAAAGTACAAACTCTGGGATTACCTAATAATGGATTACAATAAATCTCAAAGGTTCGCTTAGGCTTCTCTTCTAAATGGTCATTGTGTTGCAGAAAATTTTTTTTTAAATTGACACCTCCAAAATGACACCTCTTGTTGAAACAAGCATTATATTCTGCAAGATTCTTTAAGAAGAAATTAGAAATGATCAATCAGCAAATGCTTAAGTAATAATAGATTTCGATTGAAAGAAAACTCAAGTTGTTTTCAAGTTATTTAGCCAGCTTTCTTTTGCTCCCTTTCTCTTTTTCTCTCCCTCCCTCTCTCTTTCTCTTTGACCAACTGATAGCGGAACGTAAAGAAAGACACTTTCTTTCGCCTTTTTTAACTTTTGAATGGCATTATTTTTAAATCAATGTTGACGAAACTTTTATTGGATAAGTTTGTTTAACAAAAAGTTTGCCCCTCTTCCTTCTTCTCCATTTAAGTTCGTTCCTATCCTTTCATTTCAATTCCCTTCACTTTATTTTTTGCTGCACATGTTTTTTTGGCTCATTCGCAAGAATCTTTGATTTATCGCGACTTCCTCACCGACTAACGACTCCACTTCTCCTTTGAACGCCTCCACTGACTCTTTCTACCTCCACCTTTTTGCCATCTTCCTTTCCATCCTGAACACACTTCAATTCAATCTGAGCGCACCTAAAGAAGCTACAAACTCAGACTACAAAAAGCCGGCTACTGCCTCCAAGTCGTTGAAGAAGTTCTTTTGTAACTATTAGTAAAAGTTGTTCCTTGAGTTGTGTTGTGTTTAATCTGAAGCGGAGCAGCGCCCCTTTGCCTACTGCCTACTTTTTTTGCGAAGGAACTCGATTTCTCTCGATTTCAGACCAGGCCGGCCAATGATTCCGCTCATCAATCTGTCCATCGGATGGTTGTAAACAATCGAAAGAGACTTCTGACTTTAACAACAGCAACAACAACAACAACAATAACAGAAGGAACAAACAACATTTAAGAATTTATTCGTTGATAGAAATGTAAATTTTTTTATTGAAATTGCTTGAGCATTCATTACTTCAGGATAATTTATGCTACATTAATAAAATATTTTTATGGTCGGCCAAGCCCCCCTAAAGACACAAGGATTAAGATGTGCCAAATATTCCTGAATATTAAGAATGTTAGTAAGAATAAGGTTTTGAATTTTAAAAGTAAAAGTAAAAGTAAATTTTAAAAAATTGAGTAAGATAGAATTATGTAACATGCAATTTTTTTTGCTTCTATCATGCGCTACATGTTGGCAACTCCAAATAATCATTTACTCCCTCAAAATCTTACTTAAAAGTAAGTGCTTTTTCCTGTTGTATTCTCGCTTCAGATTAATACGATATCGATTTCGTATATCCTTGAACTTTGCTCGCTTACGAGGACGAGCTTCCTGCTGCTGGCTTTACAGTGTCGTTGCATTTATTACGTTCAGAATTTATTTAAATAAATGAAAAACAAATTAAAGCGGAAATAAATTTCGAAATTTCTTTGTAGACGCTAAGAAAAACTTGTAACTTTTAATAAGAGTATAGGTACATACTTTTTTAAGCGAAATTTAAAATTCATAAAAAAAAATGTGGAAATTTTTTATTTTTTATTATGGCAAAGGCAAAGGCGCCTTTCACATAAAAATTTCTCATGAATGCTTTAAGAAGCTATAAAAATTTTTATAATAGCTTATATTATTAAATTATAAATTAAAAAAATAATTTAAATTTAAAATAATTTAAATAAAAAATTGAAAATTTAAAAAAAAATTGAAAATTAATTAAATTAAATAAATGAAAATTTAAATTTAAAATAATTTTTTTAATTTTAAAAAAATTTTTTTAATTTAAATTTGAATTAATTTTTTTTAATGTTTTTTTTTAATTGTTTTTAAAATTTTTTTTTTTAAATTTTTTAAATTAATTTTTTTCTAATTTAATTTTTAATTTTTAGTTGCTAAATTTAAATATTGCTTTATTAATACATTAATTGAATTAAATTAATTATTGTTTGTAATTAAAGAAACTACATATATTGTATATATCTTTTGTAAAAAAAAGCCTTATTTTTAAAATTAAATAAAAACGAAGAAATTTAAATATTCGAAACGAAAATCGGCCTAAATCTATTAAAGTGTGCTTATTGTAATATTGTAATTAATGTGTAAAATATAAACCTTTAAATTGTTAATGAAAAAAATGTTCATGACAATAAACATTCCCGGCAATGCCATGATATTTACTAAACAGTCGTTAAAAAAGACCGGCACGAGTAAATGAGAGCAAAAATGGCTACGCCTCAAAAACCAGTTTCTATAAATAATTCGGAAAAACTGTCAAAAAACTTGGTGGTGTAGGTTATTTACTGAAAATCCTGATGACAATGCAAACGCTAATGAGCTGCACAAATGACGCAGCTGATAATGATGCCGGCTTCCGGGGATTATCAGCGGATTATGTTACAAGTTGCAGTAATGTTGTCACCGCTCTTGTTTGTTGCTCTTGCTCTGTTGCTACTTGTTGTTGGTGCTCTACAGCACAGAATGTTGTTGCTGCTGGTTTGTTTTTATTTCTCCTCTATTTGTTTATTTATGAAATATATAAATATTTAATGCCTTTATTATTTCAAATTGACCTTTTCCGGCACATTCAGTCGCTGTAAAGTTATGTAAATGAGTGTTAATTGTTTTTCACGTGAGAGTTTTCAATGGGAAAGGATTGCGAATGTGGGGAGTGGGGGCTGGGGGAGTCCTGTCACCATTTGTTGGCTTATAAACCTTTACATTTTTAAGCTCTTTAAAAATATTATGAAACAGTTGAAAAAATGTTTTCACTTTTTCGATTGCTTTAATTTTTCTCTTGACACTGTTTAAAAAAACAAGTTTTAATGGTTCCTGAAGTTGTCTTTGGAAGGAAAGGAATGCAGCCAATAAATTACTAATTATGAGTAACCAGCAATAGCAAGCTTTAGAGAAAAAATCTCGTGATGCATACTCAAGTCCATCGGTTGATAAATATTAAAGTTATTCAAAGTTTACATGCCGCCATAAAAGATGGCGCACACATTAATTCTTAATACTATTGTATTTCTAATAACTCGCTCTCTCTATATGCCTTTCGCTCTTTCTTAGCGACCCAGTGGTAAAAATGGTCATGATATCATCGATAATATCCTCATGATTTCGTGTGCCGTATCGACTCGATTTGGCATCCATTTTTCGCATTACATTTACACATAGAGTGCCTAGGGACCCGGAGTACTTCGGGTTCTTGCTTACGGTGTAAGCGAGTAACGAATGAGGCCTATACGCAATCATTTCGCTACCTGCCTACAAAATCTACACCATTGCTTCGATTTCACCTTACGCCGTAAGGGAGGTCCGTAAGTAGTAGTTATTTTTCTCGCTTACAACTACCTTCGTTGCGAAGTACTTTGAAGTTCATCAACAAAATCAGTACGCAATCATTAACGATTTTCAAAGGCCTTCGCTACATTTACCACTGGGGAGCTCTTTTAAATTTTTAGCAAATGTGAGATTTTGTAAGATTGTGAGAGAATAAATAGAGATTTTCCTGGAGCTCTGTTAAATGTCTTAACTTTTCCTCTCTTTAAAGATGGCTCTCTTTCTAAATTTATGCAAACTACGATATCATTTTTATTTTTTACAAGAGATCATCTCTTTTTTTTTAATTATTTATTTTTATTTAAATTAGATCCCAAAAGAGCGCTACTAAGAGAACTAAGTGATCGACTCTTTATTTCGAATACCTCTAAAATATTCCATCCATTATCGCACACTCTTAGGAGAAAGCAACATACTCGCTAGCAGAAAAACCTTCTTGGTCTAGGCTTAGCCATTCCTTCTTTTCCGTGCTATTCGAGATTCTCCTTTTAATTGATGCAAATTCTAGTCTGTGTTTTTTTTCGAGTTTTTTTTTGTGCAAGAAGATGTTTAATTGAAAAAACTAACCCAACAAACATTATACTATATGAGCTTCTTCCGGGGAGGAGCTTATCCGCTCTTTATTTCATTACTTTAGACCGTCTTAATACGAGATCTGTATATATCAAAGAAGTATTCAATTTACTAGAAATAGGTACAATCTGTATATACAATAAATCCAACCTTTTACCGAAGGTTCCAAGCGAGTATACGTTTTTTTTATGACGTGTCTTTGTGTGTTTCTTTGTCTTTTTTTTTTAGATTTAAATGGGAAAGCGTTAAATTGGCTCAAAGGACCATTTTCATGTGCTCACAGCATCGAATCGTATTATAAATACCTACGAATACTGCGTACAAACGTGGTACTGATGTTGAAACGTGAAAAAAACGGATGGTGCCAACACAAAATCAACAAATAAAGCACACTAAAATCCGCTCCCATCATCGTTCATCGTTCGTGGATTGTCCTCGCATGCTTTAAATGGCAATGGTCCTCGTAGTCGCTCGCATGCAAGTCAATGTGCGACACGGCACTAATAAATCCCTTTTAGAAGTGAGGAAAATGGAATAAAGAAAGCAAAAAACAATAACACTTCATTCAGTCAACTCTCCACCCTGCCTGTCATACGTACCATCATCCTCTTACTAAAGTATACTCGTAGCATTTGTCAGATTCCATCATACAAACATGATTTTGCACTTCTCACCAACTACGATATTTTTTGAAAAAGCGATTCTGAATAGTATTATAAGAAGAATGCAGTCGTGGAAAAATATTGTTTTTTTAACATTCTTTATTACTAACTAATCATTTTCATTTTGTAGCTAAATACCTTTTTGCCAGCATTTGCAGCGCGCCTCAAAAGGCGTTCAACCTTAAGTTTCTTTATGTTTTGCATTTGATGCTTTTCATGCTTTGTCTTCCTCTTTTAGAAGGATGCTAGTCGGTCGGTGGATGCTTTTCTTTCATACCGCGAAAATGGTTCGTGCATAAAGAAACCATTTAATTACTCAAAATCGTTTTTTTTTTCTAGCCAGCTTCGCCTTTTTCGTAATTCTCCGGTAATTTTACAAGCCAGGAGAAAACATAAGAACAAAAATTGTATCCTCTCAAAACATTGAACCAATGAAAAATACTTTAACCATAGAATGAAATACTTCCATTTTTCTAATTTGTAAAGGTTTTCCTTTTTTTTTTCGTTGATTTTGTCCATTTTGTAATTAACTTGATGGATTTAGTTGATTCATTACGATTTTTGTTTGTACATAAAAGCAAGTATGTATGAAGTGCGCAAATTTTTCATTCATGGAGATAATGATGGCCGATTAGATGGACACGGTCCTATGAAGAGAGTATCCAGCCTCAAAGAAAAGAGTCATCACCTTTTGAAGCTGACAAAGAGTTGATTTGAATTACTCTCTTTTTATGTATTTTTAGCAAAAATTTTTAGAGAGAACTATTGAAAGGATTTATTTGTATGCTAATACGAGAAAGCATTTACCCTTCTTCACTCTCTGCCAGAGTTCAACTGAGCATCGTGAGCGTGAGAGAGAGGTCCTAAAATATTAGAAATGCATACTCGCAAGTGTCAAAAATTATGTCGTCTTTATCCACAAAATTGTGGAAGCCACACTCTCACTCTCTTACTAAGCAAGCATTTTGACAGCTGAAAATGACAATTTAGAGAAACAATATTTCCTTTCTCCACCATCATAAAATCATTCAACATTCTTTCTTTCGAACGTTTGCTGATGAAGAAAACAGTGCATGAAATCGCACATGAAAAAGCTTTCATGTGAAATTGCTTTCATGCACGAATTAAAGTCAAAAAGGTATTGGCAAAAGTGGCCGCCACAACTCGTGAGTGGAGAATGAGAATGAGGGTGAACGGAGGAAGAAGCGTGCGACTCGGTGAATGAAGAGAGTGTCCTCTGCGTTACGATTACCCCCAGACCGAGACCAAGACCGAGACTCTCGATGCTTGACATCGAATAAGCTGCTTACATATTTTCGTATTTTCGATCACGAGCAAATGGCAAATGGGCAGACCAGACCGTATCGCGAGGATTAAAAGCTGAAAGAGACGTAAGAGCAGCCAACGACTGCACTGACTTGCCTCGGCTCGCCAAAAACAACAATTCTTACTGTACAATATGAATTGTTGTCGGGTTTTTTTTTTTTTATTCTCGAGGCGCGCATTCATACGAAGAGAAAAGCTTTTAAATATTTCATAATGAATTTGTATACAGATTTTATTAATTTTATAGAAGTTCGTGGAAAATGAAAAAGTCAAAATCATGCTGACACATACGAGTACTCATCGTATTATATTAACTCGTACTCGTACTCGTACAATCCATTCCCGAATTCGCTTCAGCGACGAGTATGAGTCATTGAATCGAAAAAACTACGACGCTTAAAATCGTAGGATAAAAAATAGGAGTAACAAATTTATCGTGCTAATTGTGTGCGCTTCTTATAAAAATATAAAAATTTTACACTTAAAGTAATCTTAAAAAAAATAGGAGTAACAAATTAATCGTACTAATTGTGTTTGCTTCTTATAAAAATAAAAAAAATTTACGCTTAAAATAATGATTAAAAATAGGAGTAACAAATTAATCGTACTAATTGTGTTCGCTTATGTAAAATTAAAAAACTTTTACGCTTAAAATAATCCTAAAAAAATAGGAGTAACAAATTTACGCTTAAAATAATGATTAAAAATAGGAGTAACAAATTAATCGTACTAATTGTGTTTGCTTCTTATAAAAATAAAAAAAATTTACGCTTAAAATAATGATTAAAAATAGGAGTAACAAATTAATCGTACTAATTGTGTTCGCTTCTTGTAAAATTAAAAAACTTTTACGCTTAAAATAATCCTAAAAAAATAGGAGTAACAAATAAATCGTACTAATTGTGTTCGCTTCTTATAAAAACAAAAAAATTTTACGCTTAAAATAACGATAAAAAATAGGACTAACAAATGTATCGTTTTAATTGTGTTCGCTTCTTATAAAAATAAAAAAAATTGTACGCTTAAAGTAATCATAAAAAAATAGGAGTAACAAAATAGGAGTAATCGTACTAATTCTTATAAAAATAAAAAGAAATTTAAATGAAAATTAAATTAAAAAAATATAAAAATAAAAATAAATTGATTT
Source organism: Conops quadrifasciatus (assembly GCA_949752815.1). Taxonomy (NCBI): domain Eukaryota; kingdom Metazoa; phylum Arthropoda; class Insecta; order Diptera; family Conopidae; genus Conops; species Conops quadrifasciatus. The sequence continues at coordinate 34,718,835 of OX457079.1, forward strand.
TCGAAATAATAACCTCGGTTTTTTAATTATTTTCTGTATTTTTTTTTTATTAAATAAATAAATAAATCTCGTTTTTTATTCTTAAAATCATTCAGAGACCCTTTTTATTAACCGTTTTTATTAAACCTTTTTATTAATGTAAGAAAGCCTCGGTATCGAAAATCGAGGCCTGCATAGAAGACTCAATTTTGAGAAAGAAAAGATGTTTTATTCGAGGAAAAAAATAACTACAATACTAATTACCATTTGCGTTATTAGTAATATCTACTAAAAATATTGTATAATCTCTTTTAGAACGAAAGAATGAAGGAAGGATTCTTGCTCCTCTCATGCTTACTTCCTTTCAATAAAGAGTTTTTCATGAATGAGTTTTAATAAAACACTCTTAAACATTTCATAATTAAATAAAATACATACTCGTAAGTATCATGACTTTAAAATAAATACTCTTCTGAGCTCTTCAGTAACTGAATGAAACAATTAAATATCGCCATCACGCCAAATTAATTCATTCTGTTGTGAAATGAAAAAATTTGTTCGTTTGCTTGTCATGCAAATCGTCGTATGTCATTTTTCTTCTTTCTTGCTTTCTGCCTTACCCACTTTTCTTCTATTCTTTTTACGCAAATTCAAAGAATCGCAATAAGCAATTTTTTATCCTGCAACGCAACAGCAGCAGCAGCCAAGTTTTTATTGCTGCGACCGACTACTCTTTGCGGCCGGATAGTCAGTCGCAACCAACGCAATTCGTATGAATTTCTGATATCCTTTTATGGCCATTTTATGCAAACAAGCGCTTCCTGTTGATGTTGCCGTCACTGACGCTGACGCTGACTCTACTATCGCGGTTAGTACCAATGTAGCCCGATGTTAATGACCATCATAATGATGAAATACCCAACCGAATGATGATAATCATGATGATGATGATGATGATGATGATTTTGATAAGGATTATTTTTGTTTTGTGCGCTATTGTGTATTTACAATCACCGCAAAAACAATGCAATTTTTTTTTGGGTTTGTTTGTTACGATTGTTTTTCTTGTTCTGGTTGTTGCTGTTGTTGTGTTTGTTGTTTTTGCTGTTTTTGCTGCATTGTCATTGCTGTTTGCGTATTTTTGCACAAACCAAATAAATATTTGAAAATTCCAAGAATTTGTTGTTGTTGTTTATGTTGTTGTTGTTGTTGTTGTTGTTGTCAGAGTCTGCTGCTTCATTGTACACAATGCTCGATGATGATATCCTTCACGATGTAGTCGATGCATATGCCCGTTATATGCATATATGTACATATATGTAACCAGGTGTGTGTGTGTGTGTGTCAGTATGTTTTTATAATGGGAAAGTGTTGATTTTTTGTCGCCAACAATGAAAAAACTGTCGCTGGACAAACAAAACGTAGCATTTTTTAGGCCAAAAATCGACCGATCGACTACAGCGACAACGTGACAAAAACAACGTTCATGAAACAGCGTTTTTCACAACGCCCGAGACAGACAGACAGCGAAGGAGAAAAAGAGAGAGATTGAGAGTGAGTGTGAGTTCGTGTGTGTGTTTGTACGCGCGCTCTCTTCATTGTCGTCAAGCGCGTGTTATTTTTGTATTGTCTTTTCGGTCTCTCACAATCGCTTCGTTGGTTGTTTTCTCTCATTTCATTTGCATGCAATAATTATTGCTCCTTTTTTGGAGCGACAATGCGACTTTTTCGGCACGACACTTTCTGTCGTCCATGCAGCCGGCAATCTGCGTGCATGATGTTGTTGTGGCTCGTATAATTCCATATCCTGGCGCTATATCGCTGCAGTTGTTGTTGTTGTTGTTGTTGTTGTTGTTGTTGTTGTTGTTGTTGTTGTTGTTGTTGTTGTTGTTGTTGTCGCCGGGGCAAAAAGTTCTTTCTTTGGCGATTTGCAATCTATGACAACAGTTACTTGTCTTAACTGTCAACGTCTCGTGGTAGGAGATTTTTTTTTTGTTTTCCTTTTTTGTTTTATTAACTTTGGCCTTTTAATCATTCAGTTTGCGGCAACAGAGAGACAGACAGACAGACAGACTGCTACGAATAGACTTAAATAATACCGAGGAGATTTAAGGACTTAAAATTAAGACTTAAAAATGCTTTTTTATTATTTCTATACAAAAATACATATTTTCATCTTCATCGCTTTTTAAGCTTCAAGACGTTTTTTTTATAATGTTTTTGAAGACTGGAAAGAAGGCAGGAAAGTCACATGAAATAGCGACCGGTGCTCTCAATCCACCATCTTCTGACCATCTTCCAGTGCTGACAAATCTCTTCAATCGTCATCTCTTCTCTTGATTATAAACTTGCTGAATTGAGAGAATGCTTAATTGAGCAGATTGGTGCATCTATAAAAACATCTGAGATCGCATAACGAGAGAGGATTGGAGAATTGACAGGTGTCATTGCAAACTTATTCAAAATATTTTATTAATATATTTTAATATATTAAAAAAAAAACAAAAAACAACTGCATCCTTGAAGAAATAGAAAGTCTCAAAAAAAACAAACATCTTAAAAAAATTCTTTGAATTTTTAAACCATTTTTGTTTAGCTAAAAAAAGATCTCTTTGGAAAATTCTTTTTTTAGTGAATTGTCAAATTCGAGAGTGTCGAAAAGTGCGGCGGCTGCTCTCAAATTCGAACATTCGTAGCCAACGCTTTCGACTTCCGGCGAAACAAAGTAACAGAGCAGCAGAGGAAGCAACGACCAGCGAAGAATTTCCACACAAAGACGTACACGCAAAATAAATGTAAAACAAGAAATAAAATTAAATGGCTGCAACTGATTTTTAGATACAGCGACGACGAAAAGGACAACAGCGATGACGACGACGGCGACGACGGCGACAGTGACGACAATAATGACAACGACAAAAACGACAAAAACGACAAAAACGACAAAAACGACAAAAACGACAAAAACGACAAAAACGACAAAAACGACAAAAACGACAAAAACGACAAAAACGACAAAAACGACAAAAACGACAAAAACGACAAAAACGACAAAAACGACGAAAAAGACGACATTGAGCAACAGCGTGACCAGAAAGGACACACAGATCTCGACATCACGACTGGTCGGTCGACCATTGAGACTCAAGAGGAAGTAAGCAACGATGCTTCTTCTTCTTCTTTGGGTTCTATGAAACAACCAAGAAGGATAAAATTAGACCAAAGACCAAATTTAACAAATGGCTTTGCTGTGCTCGAAAAGAAGGTCGTTGGGATCGTTTGTAGCAAACCACAAAAATACTGCCAACACTGTGGAAAATATACATATCAACAACAACAACAACAACAGTTGAAAAATTTTGAAAAAATAAAAACGACAACAACAGCAAAAAAGAAAACAACATCATCAACAACATCTGGACAACATCTCAAATTGTTTACAAGAAACAAAATTCTCTGTTATTCGTTTCGAGTCATTAAAGTTCTATCAACATCACAAATGAAAGGCCAAGGCAAGGCCCTTCGAGTGGTGGAGGTTAGTCCGCTTCAGAAAATGTTGATGAGGCCGTTGGTTGGTTGTTGCTGTTGTTTTTGCTATAGAATTTTACTCTTCTGGTGCACTCAGCGACCGAAATGCGATTTCGGTGTGTTGTTCGGTTCCATCGAGCGTTAAGCCACGACGACGCGTCGTTGTCAGCATGAATAATTTTCACAAATTCAGTGATCAAAAAGGCATGGACACATTTATACTATATACATATTTATTCATCAATAATATCGTATATATAATGAAATTGAATTATTAGAATCGAATGCTTTGGGTTCTTTTATTTATTTATTGTTTATTTTTTATTTTCAAACAACACACTTTGGTTTTTGCGAAATTTTATTTGCTTCGTAAGTTTATTGAGATAATATAAATATTAATTAAAATTCTTCCTTATTATTTATTATTATATTACCAAAAACAATTTTTTTTTGTAAATAAATTTTGTTTGTTTCTACTCGTAAAGAAAAACCTTTGAAATGCTCTTGAAAATCTGACCAAAAATGTATCCTGCAGAAATTAATATTGACCGAAAAATATTTATAATTTTTTTGGATATATGTATTTTAAAATTATTTTAGGCCTTAAAAAGCCGTACAAAATGCATTGATTAAAATTTTTTTAAAATCCTTCGAAGTTATGTACGTTATGAATTGTGTTTATAAAAGTAATACCATATTTTTATTGTATATTTTTAAATTAATCATTGTTAATTTTTATGCTTACAATTAAATAAAAATTAGTTATCCGAATACGAATGCTTTCAATTTGAATTTAATTTTGTCAGCAATAAAATATCAAAATAATAACACAAAACATAAAATAAACAATTAATTATATATAATGGAATGCAACAACAAAGCATTGGGCTTAATAAAATTCGAAAATTACTGTAACTCTTTTGACTACAGTTAGACTTATAGGTCCTCTTTGTAAAAAGCCGAAAGTGACACTAAAATTTATCAAATGATTCTCTAAAACTCTTGTGGATGCTTAATATACAATCCACTCAATGCAGATTCAAATTTAGAGATACCAACCTAACATTTCTCAGGTTCGTCTGTGAATTCTTCAAACAAACGAAATAACTTAATATTTCTGGTTTTTTTTTAAATATCGTACGATAGATAAACCTATTTGAAAGCTTTTGTACGAACAAATAAATTGATTTGCGATGCTTTAGAAAGAATGTTTGGCCAACATTTTTAAAGAACTTCGTTATTAAGTTGTTCCATTTTTGAAAATTTCATTTAATTTTTCAAATTTAACTTTTTGTAAGCCCCACAAGAATTTGATTCGATTGAAACAAAATTATTAGTAAATTTATTTCTGCTTAATTTCTTACAAAAGAGAGCATATGGGCCTTTACGATGTGGCATAGAACCATTTTTAGTGTTTGTTTGTTTGTCTAAGTTCTAAACAAGCATATTTTGATCGTTATAGAATATTATTAAAAGATATAATGGATACTAGGTAAAAAAAACCTGTGTCCTACGATGTCCCACTAAGGTATACATATGTACATAAGTTCATGAAAATATAAAAAAAATAATGCTTTTTTCGAAAAGAATTACCGTCAGCCCAGCAAAAATTTGTGCGTATAACTTGGAAATATTAAACTATGGGCATAAATATTTGTAATAAAACAAGGAAACAAACCGTTTTAGTCGACATAGAATCGTCAGTATCAATATTCGATCCTAAAAAAATAGTTTTTAAAACATATAATAATTAATAGACATAAATCCCGAATGAAATACTATTCTTTGCATATTAAAATATTAAAAGAAATATATTAAAGAGAGCGTTTCTTTCCATTGAATTTATTTTCTAAATATTCAAAAGCTGGCAACTCATCATGAGTTTTCTAACATTGAAAAATTCGTAGTGAAGTTTCAAAATAAAATGATTCAGAGAGAGCATGTGCACTAAAATTCAAATGTGTGTGTGTGTGTGTGTGTGCATGGGTGTATGTCAATATGTATGTAGCTGTCTGTCTACGCCCTTTTATTCATTCATGGCAAAATGGCATGAGAAATGAATCTATGCCGGCTATGAATCTTGGAAGAAATCATGTCGCAAAACAACCACTATTTTTGTGTGTGCAAGTGTGTATGTGTGTATGTGTGTGTGTGTGTGTGTGTCGAAAAGTTTGTCTTGACCAATCGTAAGTGTCTGTATTTTTGCCAGTTAATAATAAAAGACTAGTCTTAGTCTCGTCTTTATTCTCCTAAACACGAAAATTTGAATACAATTTTAATTGGCAGTAAATTGGCAGTAAATTTTCAATATCATTAACACACTTAAGTATACTTACATTGTAATAAGTTTATGGACGATAATGAGAATGGATCACTTTGTTATTTAATGCTACACATTCTTTCTGTATTAATAAATTTTTATTTTTTTTTCATTTCCTTTCTTTAAATACAATACAATTCAATTTCAATGAAAATGTTGCTAAACATTGTGGAACGTATTGCTATTATTGTGCATTATACACGGTGTATTTATAGCGCTTGCGTCGTAAAACTATTTTTCTTGAATCAAAGTAAACACAAATTTACAAACAAAACTTAGAAATACAAAAATAAAAGATGTAAAAATTTAAAAAATATAAAAATTCAAAAAAGGCAAATGTTTGTAGTCGATCTATCAACACTTAACCATCACTTTAACCTTTATAATACGAGTATATGTAAGTCTCTTTTATGGTGCCTTTTATAACAAATATTAAGGAAAAGTCTCAAACTTAAACACTATTCAGCTGCTAAGTAACCATTATCGACGACGTAGTCCCAGCTGAAAGCCCGTGGTAGAGCGCATTACTATATTCACTTCTGGCTGAACATCTGCGCCTCTTGGCAGTAGCTCATACTCGCGCACCATTTTCGCCACGAAAGTCTTTAATTCCAACATGGCGAACTTCTGGCCAATGCAATTACGTGGTCCGGCGCTAAAAGGAAGCGAGGAAAAACCTATACCACCAACACCACCACCAGGGACCACCACCTGATCAGCTGCAGACGCATGACGCTCCGGCTGAAAACAATGCGGATTTTCAAAACGTTCTGGATCACGCATCATGCCGTATAAAGGTATTAGAAACTCAGTTCCGGCCGGTATAATGCCATTGCCATACTTCGAATGTGCTGAGAGAAAGTCACAAAGAGAAGATCATAATTAAAGAGGGCGTGGCTCATGGCAATGAGTGAATTGCGGCGTACTTACCATAAGGAAAATCCTGCTCGATCTCGCGGCCGATGATCGGCACAGGCGGATACAAACGCAGCGTCTCTTTAATAACGCATTCGGTATACTTTAGGTCGCTGAGCTGGCGCAGGGTAATGGGGCGAGCTTTGTCGTCGCCCAGCACCGTTGTCACTTCTTGTCGCAGTCTCTGCTGGACGTCCGCATGCCGAGCGATCAGATGTAGAGCGAAGGCGAGCGCAGCACTCGATGTATCATGGCCGGCGAACATAAAAGTGTCCACTTCCTCGCGAATATCGTCGTCGGTGAGCGTTGATTGCAGCAGAACATCGAGTAGAGCCATACGCTTCTTAGGAATGACAAGAAGATCTTCAGCTGCGTCTTCATTTGCGTCGTCCAGCGATGGTACACTCGCCCCCTCCTGTTGTTGTTGGTGCGTTTGCCGCGAGTCAGCGATCAACACCTGGCGACGTTCTTTGATAATTTTCATGGTGAATTCGTGCATGATGCGCGTGCAACGCTGCTGACGTAATTTCAGCCTCGGATGCAGCAGACTGAAGATCAGCTCATTGTTGAGATGAATTTTCATAAAACGCCAAGACATCAATTTGATCATACTGAAAGGTGATGGTTTTTTTACTGCTCTCGTGACGTTAGGAACTCTCGGCTTGTCAGCACTTACCTTTGCACGGCCAAGGCGTAGGGCGAGCTGTGATCAGTTTGTGCATAGATTTTTGTACCCATCGCGGTTTCTAAACAAACGAAATGCGTCAATGGCAGTCAAAGGAGATTAAAAGAGTTGTCACCGTGGTCACCCACCGGCAATGATGTCCAGAGCGGCGGCGCAAACAAAGGGGTACACATCAAAGGCCGTCCGTCCGTCCGCTTTCTCAGCCAAACGCTTGACGAATGTCTCCGTCTGCCGATCGAACACCGCCACAAATTGCTCCAGTAGCTTGAAGTGAAAAGTGGGTGCGATTATTTTGCGTCGCAGAAGCCAGCGCCCACCACCGTCGCTCAGCAACAGGCCCTCGCCCAACCAACATCGCAACATTCGATAATTGCGATGCTTCACCAAATGCTCTTGACTGGCCAGCAGCTGTTCGTTGAGCTGCACGTCGCTCGACATCACCACCAGGCGATGGAAGGCCCAAATGCGTATGAGTTTGCCATAGCGCTGCACGATTTGATGGCCGACTTCTAGAATGTCTGCAAATGTTTGAGAAAGATTCAACTTGAACTCTTGTTGGTTGGTCAATTGGCCACGAAGTGGTCACTCACTCACTGGATGGATCCAAGATGAAGCACAACTGTACAGCACCAACGAGTGGCCAACAGTATGGTCCTGGTAAATTTGCGACAGCATCGCGCTTGTGCTTCAGCGTTTTATGCCGAAGGATGGCGGCAATTATTGCTAAAGCAGCCGCTGCTGACACAAACAAAAACATATTCTTGTTTTCGAATTGAGTAAATGACTTTAAATGAATTGAAATGGAAAACACGCATGTTTTGAGTGCAGTTCAGTTGAATATTTCATTTATCATCATCCGGCTTAATCTTATCAGTTTGTGATAGATTGTCTAGAGACGGATCGATTGCTAATAAATTAGAGTATACTACCATATAATCTATCTATGTCTAATGTCGTTTCTTGTTTGTAATAGTCGATAATAGTCGATAAATAGACCGCACAAATGTCACAAATGGTTCTCGTCGACCTTGACTGATAATTGAGTTCTATAAAGATCTGGCACTTTGTCACAAAAGTAAACAAACTTGCTTCTTATCGATAACTTTATCACTAATCAGTCTACTAATTTTACTCAGTTTTAGTCTGGTGAAAAAGTATTGAGCCGCCGTGTTTTGGCAAAACCCAAGCGTTTTAATCTTCCCTTAAAAACATTTTTTTTTTTTTTTATATGTTAACAAATTATTTATTATCTTGTTTATTAAAATTTATTATTATTTTGACACCTCGCCACGCTTCGCTCCGCTCTGCTGACGCAGAAGTTGAGTAATGTGACTTTGGCGACAAACAAAATTTTCGGACTTCATTCATTTTTAAGAAACATCGCAACGAATTGCTTTTCGTCGGCTCATTTCCTTTTTTTTTTTTCTTTAACGGTCACGGAAATTAAAGTCCTCTGCGGGCCTTGCAGCCGTCAACGCCGCCATGGCCTCGCGGCTGTTTTAAAATCTAATTAACACACTCTTCCGTTTTGTTACAATTTTGCCAGTTGCCATCGTTCCAGGGCACATTTCTCTCTCTCTCTCTCTCTCTCTCTCTCCGCCCTTTTGTAACTTTCTCTCATGTAACTTTTTCAGGCTTCTTTTTTTGCAATTTTGCAATTTTCCTCTTAATGCGATTAACATAACGTTTAAAATTGGACACTGGACGTTATGAAGTGTCGAACGATAGAGAGAGAAAGAGGAAGGAAAGAGGGAGATAGGGAGAGCAAGAGAGAGAGAGAGAGAGAAATGTCATTTCCTAGCTAGTATTTACAAAAGTGCTTGCTGTGTGGCTCATTTAAACAATTATGCCCGATATTATTTGCCAACGATAATGATGATTTTCATAAATTCCACTAAATTGTTCTAATATCGAAATTGAATAATATCGAAATGTCGAAATTAATTTGGACACTGTGTCACTCTAACAAGCGCCAAAAATTATGCAATTATGCATTCATTTATTTTTTGCTTCATTTAAATTTCTATTCAAAGAAACGAAGTTAGGCAGTATAAACGTGCAAAATTGTTTCAAAAATATTGAAATAGCGAATTCCAAGACGAGATTTGAGAATGGAACGTGGTCTTACAGTCGAGACAAGAACCCGAAGACCGTGGTGCAAATCTCCGATTGTTGGAGATTTTTATTGAAGTTTTTGCTTACCAAATTTTGTAGAATTTTATGGTCAACATTTACCATTCCAAAATCAAAGCAATAATATATTTAAAATTTGTATGTTTTCTTGTATTGTTTTTTCTTTTATTTTTCCTAAAATTCTGCATTTCTATTATTATTTTCTGTGGAGACGACAGGACGAGATTCGACAACAAGACACATTTTCTTAGTTAAAACGAGGTCCCGCGAAGAAATTGACTATTATGAGATTTTTATTATGAATTCTTCACGAACCCTTCACTCGATTCAAAACGAAACCCAAAATAACTCTTGCAAAAACTGGAAAAAGTATTAAATTACAAGCCAGAATTTCGCCGCAATAATCGATTGCTTGATTTAATTTTTCTCATCGTTAGTTAATAGATTAAAAATTTTCTCTCTCCCACAATTTTCATAGCTCACAAAATCATTTCTAAGCTGATCATGTCTGTTTCTGTCAATTTTGATCAACATTTTACTCTTTTCTTTTATTTAATTTCAGTAAAACTGCAATTGCGGAATTGATAACGATGATGATGATGATGATGATGCTGATACGAGTACTACTGACAAGAACAAAGAAACAACAATTTCTTCAAAAGACGAAAAGTAACTCGATTTGTAACACTCAAACAATTTAACTTTCCGACTTTGCGCTCGCCACCGCCCGTGTCCACGGCCTGGGGACAAATCATTGCAAAAACTAGCGTTTCTCTTCGCAGCGATGAAGCGATGAACAGAACCAGTTTCTCATCGCTCCGTTTCATTCGTGCACAAAAGCAATCTCGTCTATTTACTCGATTCGTGCTGAGCAGCGCCGAGATTACGTGATCGTTCGTGGGAGCATCTTAAAAATCGGACGTTATTGCGACGTGACTGGAATGAGAGCGACGAGTGCCGTCGCGAGTTATGGCAGCTGCAGCAGACGCATAGTGCAGCTTTGTTGAGGTCAGTGGCGGAGTATGGTAGCGAAGTGTTTCCAACGGTTGCAAATATCTCGTTAACTGTTCCCAGAAATTATATTTATACTCTTACTTCAAAAGAGTGAACATTTAAATAACTTTTGAGTGTTTTGTTTGTTAAACTTGTCTTTTTCGTAGGAGAAAGAAAGCAAAGGCCCCAGAGCATCGCCCCAACTTTCTCCCTTACAGCTGCGCCACTGGTGCACATAGTTTGACATACAAACTTGCTGCCACGAAGTAGAAAATCTTAAATTATAAATATTAAATAGAATTCAGAAAATTGATTTTCTTTTCTCTTCTTCTCTTATTTCATATTCTTCGACGCAGACTACGAGAAATTTTTTCGATATAACGAAACGCTTCCTTAATGTTCCATAATAAATCATTACAGCAGCGCGCCAGGTTGAGCAAAAAAAGTAAGCCGGCAAAGAAATTTATGCCCAAAACCATTACCACCGCATCACAAACATGATAATAAATAATATTACACTTTTCATTCATTTTCACCTCATTGCCGAGAATGCTATTATTATACCTCTAGTACCCATGAAGAGAGAGGTACTTAGCTTTTGCTGGCGCGATGATATCTTCACTGGTCTAGGAACTACAATACTTGTGGCCCTTTTGCAATTCTGATAGAATCTTTTAATGGAAAAATCAATGAGGAAAATGGTTGTAATCTTCTGTTTGATATTCTCAATGTAATAAGAGTTTATGCTATAAAAGTCATTATCATGCAATCCTTATGCAATATTTTTGCAAAACATTGCAAAATATCTTAAGCAGAAAATATCTCTCAATATCGACAACAACACTTCAATCTTATTTAGATAAACATTTGTCGAATTTTAAACCATTTTCACAAAAAAATTGATCTGATTTAATGATTTTTTTTACGTATTTTAAGCTCTGATTATACGCTATGAAATGAAATTGAAAGTTTTTTTAAAAAAACAAACTGCAAGTCATTGCCCGCTTCTTTTGATCGAATTATTCAATTAATCGTATAAAAAAAGGTCATTTTAGCGTTACGCGATACATCTCTTCACGCTAAGTAGTCGATTCGCATGGGATTAATTGTAACACAATGCATGAGAGTTCTTTGTTGAGGCGTAAAAATATAGGTTACTCATATCGGTTTACCTTCGAGCACATGCGCGGGCAGGCGCACATGAAGGGAACAGTTTTTGTGGCTTCACAAACTCACAAACTAACCACAAAGTCAACCTGTGTCGACCCGCTACGATCCATTAATGCCAGCCTAATCATGTTTCTGGCTACGAAATTGAAACTGAAAGTCATGCGAATAGTAAGGAATCGGGGCCAAAAAGTGACCGATTATTTAAAGCGCGCCGCAATCAGTGGGTCAGTGGGTCAGGCCAAGAGTAATTGTTCCATTAAATGAACAACTGTTGAGAAACACACTTTCCATCTTCATTATATTGAAATAATAGACGCGAGAGAGTTTTGTTTTGAAGCAGAAGAAGCCGCATTGTTTTGAATGACAGTTCGCTTTTTGCACAAATGGTCAAAACGCAAAAACAAAATAACCCAATTTTAGCAAATCAAACCATTTTCGTTACTATAAAATACAAGATCAATCTTCAAACCGATATCAGTTTCAATTCGAATTTTCAGCCGAATTGATATCGTGCGCAGAAATTTCAACTTTTACTCTAAACACTTTTACTTTGATTCCAAAAATGGCTTCGATTTGGCCTCAATTGAGTTTTGTCTTTTCGGCCATTTTGGCGGTTGCCAGTGCAGCAGGCAACCGAGCTCCTGCTCTGCACAAGCTGCATTATGCTGTCCATCCTGCTGCCGATGTCATCACTTCCACGCATCACAATGTAGTTCATTCCTCCTACGATGGCACAATCTCTCAGCGTGCCAAAGCCGTGGACACTCCATACTCTAGTGTCCTCCGCAAGGGGGACACGCACACGCCCCTTAACAACAACAACAACAACAACAATGTCTACGATGCTCCGATCTTTGCTAAGCCATCCGCCGCCTACGCCTCTGCCTCTGCAGCGCCCGGCACAAGAGCGCCTTCAATCATATACACTCATGCCGCTCCAGCGCCCTCAACAGCCACATCGATTTACACTCAGGCTCCTCCAGCTGCCGCCGCCGCCTCAACTAGTTATGCTCCGACGCTGAAGCAGCCGGCTATTCCAACATATTACTCCAACAAAGGCGCTGAAACTCTAGCTATTGCTTCTTCTGCTGCTCCGGTAGCCGCTACTGCTTCTACTGCTGCTGCTACTTTCTATAAACGTCCCACCTCAATGACTCTTACTGCTCCTGCTCTTCAGATCTATCGTCATGCGGCACCGCACCCAACAACCTTCAACCATGCCCCCGACACTGCTGCTGCTGCCTACGCTTCCAGTCAGACTAAGCATCAGTATTCGCCCGCTGAATTGGTCTCGCATGTAAGTTTTGACGGCTTCGGTACACATTGGTCTTTCTAAATTGAGATACAATCTGTTATTTATTATAATAAATTTTTTGCTAAAATAAATAAATTCTCATTCTACTGACTTACATTCACGCACAATTTTTTTATAGTATTATTAATTAAAAATGTTTTAAAATGAATAAATAATTACAAACAATTTTCAAATATGGTTCAGGTACGTACTAAAAAAAACGTATGAAATTAAAGCAAGAGAGTTCAAAATGATATTAGGAGCGCGATCGAGAGAGAGAGAGCGCAAGAGAGCGCAAAAAGAGAGCATAGAGAGATGATTTTATTTTTTTATGAAGTTTTTTTCCAGTGTATTTTGAGCAAATGATTTTTAAATGGTGTGCAAAAAGTTTTCATGAGTTTTTAACTCAAGTCAAATTGTAAAGCAAAGCATTAATAAGAGAATATATACTATAAACTTTAATGTTTTTTTTCAATATTGTTGTTGTTGTCGTCGTCTTCGTCGTCGTCGTTATTGTTGCAGCCAGAGTTTGACCCACCGGAAAATGGCGTTACATTAATTTGTCCCAAACAAAGTTTATAAGATTTTCAAAAAACCTGAATGAACTTTTCGAAAGATTCTATTGGTTACACCGGAATAAGTAATTTGATTTTCACCCAGACCAACCCATTTCCCGCCTCTTTTTCGCTTCTCCCCAAAACTTGCTTCATTGAACGTAAATGGTCTCCAGTCAAATGTCTCGAGGTGTTTCCGAACGAATCTGGTGTCACAAAGAGAAGAAAGTAACGAAGCGTTTAACACAATTATTCGCACAGTTCTGTATACTTACAATAAGTGAAATATCAGAAACAGCTACATGGAATAACAACCTCAGCAACAACAACAACACCACCACCACCGCCACCACCACAACAACAACAACAACAACACCTCACAGCAACGATAAATGTTGAAATTCCATGGACGACATCGTTTTTATTTAAGCGTTCAACAGCAGTTCAGCAGCAGTTGTAACAACAATAACAACAACAACACTACATTTTAACAAAGAAAGTTCAATCGCGATATAAATTGTTTTTGAAAGATTACAAATTTTTTTTGACGTTTTAGGTTTGGACGAATTCAATCTAAAGTTTAAATTATTATACTTAGAAATGTTTTGCAACGCTTTGCACAAAAATAATTCTCGAAATAAAATCCTTTTGTATTAAATTATAAAACGCTAAAACTACTAATATGTATATTTAATATAGTTTTAATCTGAAAATAATAAAGTTTACAAATTTCGGGTACGAAAAAAATTTATTGAAAAAATTTTCATTGCAAAAAAAAAAAACAATTTCTGCAATTTTAGTGATAAAAATTAAAAAAAAATTTTATTAAAAAAAATTTTCATTGCAAAAAAAAAACAATTTCTGCAATTTTAGTGATAAAAATGAAAACAAATTTTATTGAAAAAATTTTCATTGCAAAAAAAAACAATTTCTGCAATTTTGGTGATAAAAAAGAAAGACAAAAAAGTAAATTTTAAAAGCAAATTTTATTCAACAAATTTTCTTTGCAAAAAAAACAATTTCTGCAATTTTAGTGATAAAAATTAAAAAAAAATTTTATTAAAAAAAATTTTCATTGCAAAAAAAAAAACAATTTCTGCAATTTTAGTGATAAAAATGACAACAAAATTTATTTAAAAAATTTTCATTCCAAAAAAAAAAACAATTTCTGCAATTTTGGTGATAAAAAAGAAAGACAAAAAAGTAAATTTTAAAAGCAAATTTTATTCAACAAATTTTCTTTGCAAAAAAAACAATTTCTGCAATTTTAGTGATAAAAATTAAAAAAAAATTTTATTAAAAAAAATTTTCATTGCAAAAAAAAAAACAATTTCTGCAATTTTAGTGATAAAAATGAAAACAAATTTTATTGAAAAAATTTTCATTGCAAAAAAAAACAATTTCTGCAATTTTGATGATAAAAAAGAAAGACAAAAAAGTAAATTTTAAAAGCAAATTTTATTCAACAAATTTTCTTTGCAAAAAAAACAATTTCTGCAATTTTAGTGATAAAAAATAAAAAAGAAAAACAAAAAAGTAAATTTTCAAAGCATTATCAAGCTCTAGTTAAAACTTTACTTTACAAAGAATAGATTTATTGACAAGAAAGTTCTTAAAATAAATGAGCTGAAATCATTTATGAGCATCAACTAAGAAGTAATTAAATTAAGAGAAAAATCAGTTCAATATTCTTGTATAGTAATCAAAATCCTTGGCAAATTGTTGTTCGAATTAAGATTTCCCAAAAGCTCCAGTCAAATTAAATCAAGGAAAAATAAATTGTAAGAGAAGGAAAGAATATATTGGCCCCGAATGGGCAATAAACGGCGAAGTTACGCACATAAACATGTATGTTTATAGTTTATATACAAGTTTAATTTATACTAGAGTAAGGTCAGGGCAAAAATGGTGGGCCGCCAAGAACGTTAAAGGCGAAAGACTTAAAAATGTATGTAAAAGACTTAATCAATTTGAATTGAATTGAATTTGAATTTTATCTAAATGAGGTTTATCCTAAACGGTCGTCTCTAAACGTTGAAGTGCTCGGAACGTATCATATTTCATTTTGGAGGCATCAATTTCGGATTGTGCTAATTAACATCATCCTCATCATCCTCATCATCCTCATCATCTACATAGAATTTTTGTCTTTGACATCATAAAAAAATTCTTCAAGGAGTAACGAAATTGTATGTTACTCATACGCCTTTATGTACCTTTTTTTAATTTCCAATTTTTAATTTTAATTAGATATTAATTTTTTTGTCTTCATTAAGAACGCATACATACACTGTCATTTCCTTTAGAAGGAGAAAGTGAAATAACTCCTAGACTAGACTAAGAACGAAAATCACTTGCCATAAGCACCATGTAATGAGGTTCACCACGGTACACCAAAAACAAACTCCATGGTGCCTGTAACTACAGAGAATTTCTTCTCCCAAAAATTACTTTGTAACTTAAAAAATATAGAAAAAAATATTCAAGAAATACCCAAAAATATTTTTTGTCCCAGCATGATTTGGACCAACAATTAAGAACGACCGTGGCTATGGTCAACAACAACAACAACAATTACCAAAACGGCCAGAGCACAAGTGCATAAATCGTATAAAAAAAAAATCGTATAAAAACACTTGGCAGTAAATGTTTTATGCCGAAACCAATCAAAGGCAACATTACTGCAACGTTTCTGCAACCTTACACAGTTAACCGTCTCGCCCCGGCCCGCGCCCCGCCGCGCACAGGCAACACCACACACTACGGCGGTATAGCCATTCAAGAAATGGCGGGCAACAACAGTGCATACTGCGTGTATGAACGCCGAACCGAGCTTCGTAATTATTGCGAACTGTTAATCTTCTGCCATCGCATGACGCGTCCATGCCATGCCATGCCAATGCCAATGCACGGCCAAACGTCAAGGATCACAATGAAGCGCGGCACTCCTGGGCGGACGTGTTTCTGTTTCCGACTTTTAATTTATGTTTCCATTCCAATTAGCTCTAAGAAAGCGCAGCACATTTTATATCCTCAACCATTAACACTCGCCCACACACACACACACACACGCTCTTATTTATATGGCATGGCTTGCTCTGTCAGTTGGTCGTTCGTTCGTTCGTTCGTTCGTTCGTTCGTTCGTTCGTTCGTTCGTTCGTTCAGTGTTGGCAAGCATTGGCGGATCGAAGAATCGAAGAATCGTTGGCTCTGCGGTCGCCACCATCAAGTGCAAAGCGGCACCGAGAAGTAATTGACTTTGGTACGATTCTTCTTTTGAAATTGGATACAATAATAATAAAACAACACCGAGTCTCTAAAGAAACATGGCAACAACGCGTCGTAAAAAACACTAACGGGGAAAGGGGCCCCGATTTCTGGTTACCACTTGGCTACAGACAGACAGACCGACAGACAGACGAACTAAAAGAAAGCTAAGACTAAAGAAATAAATAAAACAAAACCATTAAGAGCTTCAGAAGAGCCTTCGAAATTGTCGCAGCGTAATTCAAGGAACATAAAAGGATTTCTGAAGCATCATCGTCAAATTAAATAGTGTAAAAAAAGCTTGACCGCTGGAGAGATAGAAATCAAAGTACGCTACTCGTACTTCAAGTTCATGCAATTAGAGCTTCTTGCTCTTCTGTAGGTAAAACAGAGCAAAAGAGAGAATTAATCATACTGCCCTAACGGTATACACTGGCTTGTAGGGTGCAATATATCACCCTTAACCCTTCACCCTTGAGATGATGCTGACTTTCGTTCGTAGGAAAAGGAACTGCTTTGGTTAACAAGATTTCACGGCAGTGAATTAATTAGAAAACGAGCTTCTTTTGAGGTTATAACTTCTTTTTGATATAGTTACAGCCTTATTAAATTCTTCTTATTAAATAAAATTCAATTAGCCCTTAAAATCAAAATTACGTTTAAAAATTTTCTGAAATTCACTCTATTTCACTCACTCTATTTCACTCTTATAAAAAGATTAAAAACTTAAAAAAACTCTTTGTCGACAACAAACGTCAGAAAAGCTTTGATCGTATAAAGTGTCAAACTCACTGTGGGTTGGTTGACACACGTAAAGCGGAAACATCATAAACGTACTCAGTACTCAATCGCTATAATAAAACCAAGAGCTATGCAATAATACAATTTATGATAGGTACGTATTCCAAGCACAAAAGTATAAACGCACGAACAACAATGGAAAACACATCCGTACACACACGCGTATACTCGTATGTACATACGTCCATTCGCAAACGAATGAGAAAACAAACGAATGATGTGGTAGATTTCGAATAATGTCTATGGGAAGGTCGTCTGGAAGTGAGAGAGGCTGGTAAGAGTGGGAGAGTGAGAGTGGAAGTGGGAGTGAGAGTTGCTGTGAGAAAGTTATTGGTGGGTGTGAGGTATGTTGAAGAGAGGCTCAAGCAGAAGAGGCTCAAGCAGGAGAGGCTCGTATCATGATGTGGATGGCGCTGCTTGAAATTGCAATATTTCAAAGAGCAAATGATTCTGACTTCAAGCAATACTGGCTGGGAGCGTCGATGTCGCTGATGAGACCGACTGACGGCAATGACCGACGAATATTATTTCTGCCATTTCTCGACAATACATATAATCATACACAGTTCATGACGTTCAGCATTGTTTGTATTATTATTGCGTTATAAGTGAGTACAATTTTCATTGAAATATAATTTAACTCAAACACATTGAGACATACATACATACATACATTCGAATACATACATATGTACCTACCTACATGGATGAGTATAGCCACACACACACACCTACCAACACCACACCAGTGGTCTGCACACAAAAAGAATCAAATACTGTACAACAAACAACAGCACAGAAAGTGCTCTTCAGACCCATGCAGGAAAGAGAAAGAATAAAGAATAGACTCCAACAAACAGCAATAACATGATTCCTTCCAAGAACTAAAGTCATTTCGCTTATCGCTCCTTTGTTCCTTCCTTCCTTCCTTCCTTCCTTCCTTCCTTCCTTCCTTCCTACCTTTCCTACTTCATTCTTTCTTTGCCGTCGTAATCGTAAATGCAACTTATTTTGCTATTGTCCAGCTCTATCCACTTACGAATTACGAATAACCTTATAACTCGATAACTCGATAATTCAATTGCGTATTTATTGCTCTTCTGTTACCTTTTCACCTTGTCCTCCTCCTCCTTCTTATTCTCCTTTTCAGCTATCACCCAAAAAACCAAACCTAGCCCCTTTTCCCGGTTCTTTTATCAATTTTTGAAGGTTTTGTTATTCGATTTTAACAACATTTCGTTGGAGAGTTCATGTCTATACAATAAAGACTATGTCTACATATATACTATACTTCTTCACAAATTGAGTTTTTGAAAAATTTTGCACGTTATTTGGGCAGTATGAATGACGGGTGACGTTGCAGTGATTGAATGAAATTGGACTTACTGACGACGGTATGGTATCGGTTCTTGGAGAAGGCGGTTTCTTGCTTAAAGTTCTTCTTTTTCATCAATAGCGTGAAGCTATTAATTTGTTGTTTGTTTTTTTTCAATCTATGTATTCAATTTCGAAATAATAAAACATTAGCACAAGTTAACGCCTTTGTCCTTTAGGACAAATGTAGTTTGTACGATTTATATGTATGTGTTAGGAGTAGGAGGAGGAGGAGGAGGAAAGGGGAAGAGAAAGACACAGTGTTAAAAAAAACAGCGTACAAGAACAATGTACAAATTGTCAGTTTATTAATAATAAATAGTCATCAAATCGTATAGTAAAAGTTCAAAGCTCAAGTTTGTGCAACAAAATTTATTTGTTGCAAAAATTTCAAATTTCAAAATTTTAAATTTCAATAATTCTTTTGTTGTCTTCCACCGGAAAATAAGTTTAAGCTTGTGCAAGAGGTCTTTTCTATCTCTTTTTGGGTTTTTTGGTTTATAACATACTCGTTTTCACTGAAGTTTCTTTAATGTTTCTCTCCGGTATCATTAATTCAAGTATATATTTCATTTCCAACATAAGACTTTACCTCGCATTCACTTTCCCTTTCTATCCTAACATTGTGCTTTCATTGACGCGACTTTCAACGTCAAGCATTCCATCAATCAATAATTCAATTTAGTTTGCTCATAAGCAAATCGCTTACACTTAAAACACATAAAAAGAAAACGTTATTTTTATTCTAAAAATATTAAATGAAAACATATAACATAAGTTTATATATTAAAAAGCATGCATATTAAAAAGCATAAAGCATAAGACAGAGAAAAAAGCATAGACAAAGCTATTAAAGAAACTTTTAAAAAAATTACTTACTCATCTGAGTTAAAAAAATGCATAGTACAATACATTTTCGTCGTAGAATTTAACAAAAACCAAGAAACTTAAAATTTTCTTATAAACTCGGAAGTTTTTCGGAAGTTCTTTGATCATATTCTACAAAGTAAAGTCAGTATGTACATGCCCGTACACCGAAATATAAAGGTACGAGTAGAAAAAAAATGGAAATGAAAATGGAAAAAGTTTTTAAAAAAGAAATTTTTAGTTGATTTCATACTTCGAAATCGTATAAAAAACATTTCCTACAGATTATTTAATTGGTTACGCTTTTTTCACACTTTCCAAATGTCTGAAAAATTATATTTCTTTGAGATACCGCAAGCAGAATTCACACACTCACATATCCACACACACACACACGAGCAAACGCCACATCACCCCGCCATGAATAACCAGGGAAAATATGAACGCTCTTGCTCTTGCTTCTTCGCCTCTGTATAGTTAAGAATTTCCCCTGGGGCTTTTATCAAAGAGGCGCTGCATGCGAAAGTGTTTTATTCACAAACACATCCAAACACTCCCAGAGAGCACAATCCATTCACATACTCGCTAATCCAGAGAAAGGCATATAAAGAGTTCATAAGAGTATGTGCTCTCGTATATATTCGTACTTCTTAAATTTAAGGAATACCTTTGGGATTTTTTTTTATTTAATTCTTTTTGTAGCATTTTTTTTTTTTTTTTTGATTCTTTTGAATAAAATTTTTATAGCTTGTATTGTACATACATAGGTACATATATGCCAACATTTCATGTAGAAAGAAAATGTAAAGTGAGTCAAAGCTGTTTATACGATATCATCATCACCATCATCGTCGTCGGCATCATCATCGTCGCTACAACCGGGATCCGGTTTTGGTTCCGTCTCCAACAAATCTCTACACTGGCTCCGATTTCGAGTCGTTATCGAGTATAATCTGGTAACGAATCCGGTTTCCATTACTCTTACCGGAGTTTGAAGTTTCATCCTTAAGTGGCAAGTAAAATGGCTGTAACCTTATCTGATGTCATAATTATCATCATTATATATAGTTCGGATCAGTCTACTTCTGTTTTGTGGACCATTTTTACACTACGATACAATTGCAGGAGGCTTTATCTATTACTTATTATGATGCCCCTTTGATCCTCTTACATACATACATATATCTATTTCATCTTTATTTCAAAGCATGCATTTCCGGAAGCAACAGTTAAAGGGCTAGTACCATAAAGTGTCTCGGGGAAGCGGAAATAAGGACTTAAACATTTTCCACAGGAGTTTAAATATTTTATATAACAGACAAAACAAGGGCGTCCAAATCGAGAGGAATACATAAGATTTTCAGCAGCTCTTTTTCATTGGAAGGTTGCCTTGCCATTGGCAAATAAAGCTTGCCGGATCGATAAAACTTCTTTGTTCGGTGGTGGTGTTATTAACACCAAGAGCTGCGAATTTGTGGCCACCATCAATCCTTACTTTAACAAACTCAGCTGATTACAAAGAAAAGCGAATCCTTTGTCAATTACGAGTACTCATAAACAGATTTAGCCTCCGGTCTGCTACTATTGTGGTTGTTGTTGGTGTTTTGTTATTGTCATTGTTTCTGTTATTCATGTTGTTTCTATTACAGACGGTATTAATGCGTCGTGTGCGGTTGCACTCTTTGATGTCACACCACCCGGCTAATGCCAGATGTCCAAGTTTCTCATGAGTAGACATTATCTAGCTTACAAATATTCTCTCGCACAATTGTACAGATCTATGTACATATATCCTTTCTAAATATAAACGTGATAGTTTTAAATCATCTCAAAAAGTAAGTTCTTCAAAGACTGTTACTCACCAAAAATTATAAATTTTCATTTAGAACTATTTTAGAACTCTCTATTTTAAAGTAATGTCTTCACTTTAAAAATTACACACATACTTACTCGAAAACGTTAAGCCCCAACTAAAATAAGTGTGACGAACAGAGACGACACGAAACCAAGCTTATAGACTAATGGCAAACGAACGAAACAATTAGATGAGATAACTTCTCACGTACGTATTGATCACCCTTTTTATATAAATACAATAAATAAATGTATTTATCTCTCATATTTAATATCTATCTACTTTGATCAAGCCTTAACCATGTCTTCTTTAAATAAAATTAAACTTTTCTCTTTCTCACACCGCTGTTGACTTAAATCGTGACGCTCAACTACATTGACACTGCTAACACCACAGTCAAACGCAGTCAAAGGGTTAAGAATTAATTTTCTGAATTGACGTAATGGTTTCCTTGCAACGTTTCTATATACTCGTAGGTACTTACTTGTAAAATAGCCAAATAGAGAAATAAAGAATCAACGCACAACATGACAAAGCACGAGATGCACTGACTTTGATAGCTATCCATTTTTTATCCCACTGCCAAGACGTTTCGTGCAACGACAGCCCCAACAGCGCATACACATATGTATGTATGTATGTACGTCTTGTCAGATCGCTGCTGGCTGCTGTTTGATGTCCGATGGTGGTCGCTGGCCGAGCGTGAAGCTAACTAACGAGGACGCCGAAGACGACGAAATTTGAGTTGGCGAAGGAGGTATGGCGTGATGGCGACGACATCGAGCTGCTAAGCATCTCAGCTGTTGAGTTGTTGAACTGCTAAGTTGTTGGGCTGCTTTATTACTTTTACTCTCGTCCATTAAACACGATTCCTCTCAGCATGCGTTCCATATCCAAGCGTGGGCACGAGACTTTTATGTTGTCTCGCTTCATTCACCCACACTTTTGTCCCGAAGCAAAACTTGAACTAATTCACTGAATCTTTTCAGCTTATTGAAATTAATCTTATATTTTTGTCAAGAAAATGTCAGCCCTTAAGATGCTTTTTTGAAAGAAATAGCAATTTTGACGGGAAAATTTTTTAAAAGTGAAAGAAGTTTTTAACAAATATTCAAATAGATATTTTAAATTTCTATTAGATATTTAAATTTAAGTGCTAAGTATTTTAAGTGTTAAATTAACTATACCGTACGTACCAAAATACCGTACAGTACCAAAAAAAATTGAAGGGGTTCCACAAGCCACAGGGGCTCATGTTTTTGTTTTTTTTTCGCAAAAAATTCCCGAAACTTTTTGATTCTGCGCAAATTTGACCGTTTTTTTTCCGAATTGTTCGACTCGCACAGACTGTTTCCGAGTAGAAACCAAGCACGAAGCAAAGTCTCAAACCTCAACCAAGAAATTACGGAGAATGCACTCTAGCTTCCAACCACCCATTCCTAAAGTTCACAATTATTTTAGAACATTCCATTTAGTTCCATCCACAATTGCGTTTCATTCACAGCACGACTGTGAACCAAAAGTCAAACGAAAAATAATTCATTGTTCCCATCAGTGAAGCAAGTGGCTACTTACCGTGTTCTTTAATCAGGTTTTTTGCTCGAATTTCGTGCGACAATTAATTGGAATTATTTGCAAAGTTTACACATCATCAGTCTCTACCTTCCGTGTTAAAAATTCTACCGGAAATCGAAATATTTAGTGCAGAAAACTTCAATTGCAAAAATTGGTTTTGTGAAGATTTCATTTTCTTCATCCATGAAAAAGTATTGGCCAAACCGCAGACAAAAGTGACTTTCATCGTGCTGATTGAAATTACTGTGGTGTGAAGAGTAGCTCCTAACAATTACGTCAGTGCGCTCGAGCAGGCTAGCAATAGTCTATAGAATTTTTGACATTTAAGGAGGTTAGGAACGTTGCATTTTCTTACCGCCGCCTTTACTTCCTTTGTGCCTTGGTTCCAGCAATTCGTTCGTTTTCTGGTGCCTGGCAATCGAAGATATTAACTGCAGTGGCACAGCTGCCACACAAAATAGCTAACTGTAGGAAGAAAAGAGGAAAAAAGTTAACGAAAATAGTATTATAAACTTGAATTTTGTGCGAAAGACCAATCGAAAATTTGCCAACCTGTCAACTGACTAATTACATTAGATAGAGGTAGCCCAAGCCCTTCCATTGATTTATAAACGAACAACAGTTACACAGACGCAAGCAGTAAATTAGCTCCCAAGATGCTAATCAGTCTCAAAGTGAAAACGTTAGATGCTCAGACACACGAACTGAGTGTGGATAATGAGGTAAGTTATGAGTCAGTGAGTGCACTGCGCCTACATTAGCATTTTAGCTATTATTCGTAACCGCTAACCCAAAGCATTCATTGTCTTACCAAATGGTTTTTGTAGATTACGGTTCGCGAATTTAAGGACAAAGTTGCTGAGAAGACTAACATTGCTGCAGAGCAACAACGCATTATATATTGCGGTCGTGTTCTGGCCGATGAAAAGCAGCTTAAAGAATATGGTATGTTTATAGAAGAGCCCTTTTAATTTGAAGAACAAATTCTTTAACAAACACCCTGTGGCTCAGAAGCTCTCAGACATTCGGGAGCAAACATTCCCAGATAAATTAAAAGCGCCCAAAAATATAAATATGGCTTTAAAATAACTCGCACATATTGTAGATGTTAATGGAAAGGTAGTGCATGTTGCCGAACGTCCACCGCCCTCGGCACGTGGGCCCTCCTCAGCCTCATCGGCCTCTAGTGCCGATAACCCACCGCGACGTACCGCGCGCGGAATGCGTAGCTCGCCATTATTCCGAGCTCTTGATGGTATGGTAGTAGGCACCATGGCAATCCCCATGAATCCAGGCATGGTGAGTATAATTTTACTCTAGCTCGAAAATTAGGAGACACTGCCTTCTATGTAATTTTAGACCAATGCACAGATGCAGATAAATCCGTTTACTTCTTCCTCGTCTTTTTGTATGAATCGTATCACTGTTGCGCGCCATATGCTGGAGTGCGCCAACAATATTGCTGCTTTCCTTGAAGATCCTTCCAGGGTATATGCAAAACTTTTGCGCAATACATTAAACAAAATATTAAAAGAAATGCTTTTTAAGGGACTCAATAACACCTCTTTGGATATATTGGCTCAAGGGCGCTGGACCATGGAGTCTACCGTTGTCGAGGTGGGCATAACTGCCAGCGACATTCCGCAGGAGCAAAATATTGTTGACATGTTGGAGGGTGCGGTATCCGCTGCATTGCGGAGGAATGGCAACACTAACGTCACCGTTGTTCAGCTACCCACGGTCTTCGGACCAGACGAGAATCCTGACGATACCCAAGTCAGCAACGAGACCACCACTGTAGTGGTCGAAGAACCGATGGAGGATGCATTAGATGACAGTGCCGATTCGGCCGCTTTAAATACATCCACTTCGACCGAAGAAATGGAAACCGCCAACGAAGAAGATGCTGTGGAGAATATTGAAGGAAACTTTGTGCCCAGAGTGCCAGATTCGCCGGCCCCACCACCACCACCACCGTCAACCGATGTAGGCGCCATGCCCGGAACCTCGTCCTCCACAACTTCCGTGGGTTCATCAAATAGTGTCGGCTCATCGGGCACTGCCACGTCATCTGCCACCAGCAATACAATGGAATCAAATTCTTCGAACCGACGTCGTACCGGCACCAATGTGTTGGCTGACGTAATTGACCAAATGCGAGTTGTACAAACTCGTTTGAACCCTTTCGTTGAACAGTTCTATGACATGCTACGCAATGAGCCTACATTTGAGGAAAATGTGCGTCTATCTATATATATATTTTATTATTAAGTATTCTTCGGAAGGAATAATAAGCAAGGGAATAATGTTTTTTTTTTATTTAGGATACAACCGGCAGAGAGAATGCACAGCGCTTGTACGATCGAGTCTCAGAAGCATTCCATTATATGTCTCATGCTCAGCATGCCATTTCGGATTTGCTGTTGGATGTCGCCCAACCGGCACCGCGTTATCTAGCCTGTCGCCCCATTTTAGTGGAACAAAGCGGCTACGTCAGCTCCAATAATTATCTGTCGGCGGCTGCCGCAGCAGCTGCAGCCGGCCTGGGCTCCTTGGGAGGGAGTGCACGTCAACAACCTCAGCAGCAGCAGCAACAACAACAGCAAACTCGTGCGTCACAATCTAGAGCACAAACACCAGCACGCTCATCATCGCTAAGACGTTCTGATGTGGGTGGTGCTGGAGCAGCAGCTGGAGCTGGCGCTAGTACTCCAGTGTCGACTACTGCAATGCCAAATGCTCCCGTTGAGGATCCCGTCGATGATCCGATCGTCTCACCAGTAGTTCTTAATCCATCGGAAGTTTTGGGTGCATCAGCGGGAGTTGCTGCCGCTGTTAACGAAGCCAATGGAAATGATGCAAATAATGGTGGGACTTTAGTTTGCTTTTTTAGGAATGAATATTTATATTTACGAAGCTCTTCTTGTATGATCGATCACGGGGACGGTGTGTAGGCAAAAACACAGCGTTGAAGTTGTCCTACAACCAAGACGGGGGGAGCGGGGGGATGTCTTTTTTGGGAGTAGGTTGAGCGAGCTGCTTTATAATTTTCGTTTGGCTTCGAAAGCCAATTTGAAAGCAATTAGTGGCGGTTTTGACTCATTCTGTAGTCGAGACTGATGATTTTAACACTTCATTATTTTTCGGGAAGGCATAGGTTTACTTAAGTAGTGGTTTCTATCACCAAACTTTGGTATTTTCCACGGCTTTTTAAAGACACCTAAAAAATTCTAAAAAATACATAAATCCATAGAAACACAAAGTCTTAAATATTCCAATTGAAAACTTCAGTGAACTAGAAAAGGTGTTCAGTTATTCTACGTAACCTCAAAAAAGATAACCTATAATTTTTTGAACCTAACCTAATTTTTTCAGCCTATCGCCTTTAAGAAAATAAAAAAAAGAAGCCATCAAAATAATACCTTTTCCTGTTTGCAATTCTTCTCTCTTTTAAGATCCTCAAATGCAAGTAGCGCGATTAATCCAAGCGGTTGTAAATTCTGCTCCCATCGACGCCGAGTTTCATGTTCAAATTAATGCTCCCAGCATTGTGTCGTTCGGTGTACCTTTGACTCCTCCAGCAAGTGGTACTCGTTCCACCAGCACGCAGCAACAACAGCAGCAGCAGCAGCCGAATAATGTTGAGTCCCCGACGACCGGAGCCACTTCGGCAGCAAACAATAACGCAAATGAGAATAACTCGCCCACAGAGACGGCTTCCGGTGCGTCAACTGACGCCTCAGCAGAGAGTCCCAATCAGACACGCGCCACTACCGCAACTTTGCCCACTACCGCTACGCAGACGCGTTCCACATCACGACCTCACGTCCAAATCGGCAGCCTGCCTCCGTCTGGCGGCTGGAACGGCCGGGTGATCCCCGCCAATATGATGTCTTCTTTCGATCGTTTTCTGCCCTGCAACAGTCATCACGTGCGCGACTCGGAAAATGCAAATGTCAACAGTGCTGCCACCGGTGGTGGTTCTGGAAGCGGATCGACTCCAACTGGTCAAATGACTCCAAATAGTGGTAAGTGAAAATGGTTATTACCAAAATTGTAATTAACGAAAGCAATCCTCATTATTTTGCATGAATATTTGTGAAAAGAACTGATGATGATTTATTGATTTATTACTAATTGAAAATTCTATTATTCTCTAATAGCTCGCGTAAATCAACGAACCTTGCGCACCATCACAGACCTTTTCCGGCATGGACCGACTATCGTTGCCGCACCGCCGCTACTCGGTGTCCGGGCTGCGGCTGGGGTGCGCCCAGCAGCGGCCGGCACTTCTACGTCTGCCGCCAGAACATCAGACCAGCAGCCGACCGGCGTAGCTGCGACAGCGACTGGCGCGAGTCCGGTTAACGAAACCATGAGACGCCTGCGCGTGCGCGTTCAGCTGCTTAACTTCATAAACGAACACATGTTTAATGGCGTTCCCATCAGTGCGGACAGCATGAACTCAGCCGTGAACAAAGCAATTCAATGGCTCTACGACGTACTCATCTTCCTGCCGCAGTACGATCTTCCACAGTATGATTCGCGCGATTCCATCGAGAACTTGCTGCGGCACTCTCTGCCGTTGCTCATCAATTTGGTGAACGGCAGCGTCATCAACGAGAATTCCAGACTGTTCGAGCAACGTCTCAAGGAACTTTGCGCCGAGTTTATAAAGCGCTTATTTAGCATTCTGGTGGTGTGCGCAGGCCGCGTAAATGCTGAAATTTATTGGTGTGAACTTATGCGAACCCTGCTGACATCATTGCGCTCAAGTAGGTTTTAATTTCATCGCATCAGCAGTCATGCCGTCCGTCATTCCGTCCATCAACGTCAATTCATTTAACTCAATACATTCTAGATTTCCGTGAAGAAGCTGAAGCTTTGGAATTCTTGCAAATTTATGTCAACACCACAGTTCCTACGGCCACGGACCCGAAGGATGCACAGCAGTTTCTGGTATTGCGAAATGTTGAGGACGAGACTTCTGAAACGGTAAGAATTTTTTAGATAAATCAAACTGTTTTGCGAAGTATTTATCATTAGAGAAATTCAGACCGAATGTCAGCACTTTTATTGATTTAAACTAAGGTCCCTTTGCAGGACTCTGATGTTGAGATGGCTGAAGTGCCTTCAACTTCCCAGAATAGTAGACACTCGCCGGCTGATGTTGAGGACGCGGAATCAATGCAGCTGGACTCCGTTGCTATCGGAACCGAGGATTGGCACAGCAATTTTCCAGCTGAATGGGTACCCATTATTTCACACGATATGCAAAGGCAAAGAGAAGTGCGTCAACTGCAATAGCAACTCATTTGGTATAATTTATATTCTCTTGAATTTAAGATGCAAACACCTCAACCTCCATTCTCGGATGCGTATATATCCAGCATGTCGGTTAAGCGGAGAAAAATTATACAGAACAGCAAACCAACCAGCGACATCAAGTCTCTCGTCAGCGACAGTGTGAAGGAGGCGATACGGGCCGCCGGCGTTGGCAGCTCCACCGCATCCAATCAGTCACTGTCGGCCGACGAAATCACCGCAGCGATTGCGGCCGACGCCAATGTACAGGCATCGTACAGCGAAGCGCTGCGTACAAGCTTTCGCGACCGCCTCAAAGCGGATGCCGATTATAAGGCCGAAAGATTTCCACAGACATCGAAGTTTTTCAATAAGTAGTCGCTTAAACGTACGATGATGGACAGCAAACTCTTAAGCTTCTACGGATAATGAAAACTCATTTATTGTAGGATTAACTTTGTTATATTAAAGAACCATTTTATTTTTGCTATTATTTTTCTTCTAGTTTATTTTTTGTGTTTAAAAGTATAATGAACGCTGTAGGTGCACGCAAAGCGAAGCGAAGAGAAGAGAAGATTTCTCTAACATATAATATATCAGAGAAAGACGATAAAATAAATCACTTTAAAACTCAAGACATTTAAGCAAATATGTATGAAAATGAATAGTTGATGTATGCAAAAAAGGAAATATATATACACACACACACACATATGTGTACACACTTCCACATACACCCAGCAACATACACACACACACACACACACTCACTAACGAATAATTGGAAACGTTCACCCTTAGCATAATGGATGAGAAAAATAAATACATACCAGTAATTAATTAAAACACAAAATAACAGTTTCTATCTATCTATATTAATAAAAGAATAATTAAAAGTTGATAAAAGCAATTTTTATTACAACTTAATTCTTGTAAAAGGGGGTGTCATGGTCCATCGCCACCCAAAACGAGAGTAAAATTATACTTAAAGTTCTTGAGGAAATTTTAAATAAAAGTCTTAAAAAGACATTGTGGTCTTTTAACTCCTGCATCAAGTTTGATGTGGAGACAAGTGGGTTTCATCGATGGGTTATTTTCAGTATCTTTCTTTCTCGACTGAACATTTGTGCCTTTACACTAACCCCCCATTTTTTGGGGTTTTTAAACTTGCCATAAATTCGCAATAACATTCGCTGACAAGAGGAACGAATATACAGGGTGTTTCACATTAGATGCATGCAAATGTTGGGGCGTATAGATTGAGTCGAAATAAGAAAAAAATCGTCTGGAAGGGGGAAGATTTGCCCCCGTTTAGACGCTATAGGGAATTTTCAAAAAACACGACTTCAAATCAAAAAAAAAAATCTCAAAAAATAACAGGAACTCTTAGACCATTACTGTTTTCTGTTTTTAAAAACCAAATATTCTCTTCTTAACATGCTTCTGAAGTTATGCTCCTAAGTCAAACAGTTTTTGAGAAAATTTATGTCAAAGTTGAAATTTTTAAAAAAATTTCGAAAAAAAATTGTTGCTCGCAATTTTTTCTAAAAATTACGTGAAAAAGTGTAGTTCAATGAATATCCTTATTTTTTCTAAAAATTCGTAATTTTTCATTTTCCTTTTACCATATCTTTTTATGGTAAATGAGAACCAATATAGTCAACCTCTGCAGGCGTAGGGTGAAATTATCAAACAATGTCGCAGCGTCCTATTTTTAAAGATTCACATCATTGCACGTATTTATAAATAAATAAATTTTTTTTATAGCAATATTTGTGTCATTTAAATATTTTTTACAAAAGTGTATTTTTAAACTTGAGATATTACTGAACCCATTACTGAATTCTTAAATGATTGAGTTGACAGATAATCATCCATTTTATGTAGCCGTCGATGATGGCTGAGTTTTTATCAAAAAAATTCAGTTGAATTTAATAATGACAATAAAATTTTTTAAGAATTAGTCAACACTCTATCTCTAGAGAGATGAAATTATTGAGGAAAATATGCGACTTTTATTAGAAAAGAAGAAGAGTTCCTCAATTAAACGAAAATCAAAACAAAATGTCGCGAGTAGAATTATTTTCTGTGGCTTTTGCGATGTTTATGACAGAGCAATTGATGGAGGAAGTAAGGTGGTAAGTAAGGCTTTACGAAAAGTTTTTTTTTTAATTTGGAATTAATTAATCATTAATACTTATTAAAAGTAATTATGAACATGTTTCTTCTTACGCACAATGACGCTGTTTTCTCGTTAAGTGTTAATTGAAAACACTTCGTGTCACTAAACATTATCTCTTAAATCTTAATAATCATGCTCAGAACCAGTTTCTAAAACTAATTAATTGTCCTGATGAAATGAATCAAGCTGGCGCCCAGTCGTTAATTAAAGCAATTTGTTTGCAAGACGCAAATGATTAACCGTCTAAAGACGCCAGAAATGAGAAGAGAGAAAGAGCGGGAGAGGAAGTGTGCAAGACCATTTATGGGAGTAGCGCATAATTAAGTTTTCAATTGAATTATTGGCATGAGATTTCACAAGTACCAGCATCATGGTCATCATCATCGCCATCGTCATTCTTTTACGGCTCGAGACATCAAACTCGGATCAGCGAGACGTGGCGCTAATCACCCTCAGCACACTCATGTTTTGGCGCTTCAAATGCTTCTGTGGTTGCAATAAATTATAGAAATATGATGGCATTAGTGCGACCCATTCATTGCTAAATTGCAACAACACTAACAAAAGCGGCAGGAGCTGCTACAGCAGGAGCAGTCGCTGCTGAGTAAGAAACGCTGCTTTATTCTGGATGCGTGTGCACGCTCCATTGGTTGCGAATTCCTCGGCAATCTCTTCAGTAAGATCATCGTGACGTTGAAGATAATGGCCACAAGCAACAAAAAACCAACAACAAAAAGCAGGCAGCAGGCGCGATGTGATATGCGCCAGCAAACGGTTGGCCAACCATCAAGAGAGCACACGAGCCGGGCATGAAGTTGCTGTTTGCCGAAATGCAAGCAACACCCAGCCGCAGCAGCAGCAGCAGCAGTGATGACTATAGTGATGCTGATGTTAATGTTGATGTTAATGATGATCGACTTCGATGGCACGCGCATCGAACGCGTCGCGTCGCGTCGCAACGGAAGAATGTGTCGCGTGTGGAATGTGTGTGTGCAGAGCGCTCTAAATAATTGCTGTTGTCATATGTTGTTGTTGTTTTTGTCGTGTTCCTTCGACATTCGGTTAATTAGGCATTTTTGCGCACTTACGAAAATAAATGAAACGTAAGGAATTTTGGATTTACTGCCAGGAATAATGTGGCGCCATGAGGCGCCACTAAGCCAGCCATTAGTGGAAGTGTATTGCAGTGAAGTGAAAGTGAACTTGCACGCGTCTCATGCGTCGTCGTATAAATCAGAAAATTACTTTTCGTAAAAAAAATGTCGTACAATTAATAATATTTAATCGTAGCAAATATTTAAAGCAACGCATAATTAACGAAGCCGTTTTCTTTGAAAGTGCTGTAAGTCCATTTTTTTTTTTTTATTTCAACACATTAGGTTTTCAAGATATCCTGCTCCTCTTAATGTGGGGGCTTTTTGGGGGCTTGCATTACAATTGGTTGCGTTAATTAGGCTTCGTTAAAGTATACTCTGCTTTCTGATTTCTATTTAGTCGGTCGGTGTTAAAGCCAGTCCAGAACTTGTCCTTTTCTCGCCATAAATATAACATGAGAAATCGTCACTAAAACTAAAATAAAAGATGAATAATAGACCCCAAAAAATGTATATCGGTCGGTGTTAAAGCCAGTCCAGAACTTGTCCTTTTCTCGCCATAAATATAACATGAGAAATCGTCACTAAAACTAAAATAAAAGATGAATAATAGACCCCAAAAAATGTATATCGGTCGGTGTTAAAGCCAGTCCATAATTTGTCCTTTTCTCGCCATAAATATAACATAAGAAATCGCCACTAAAACTAAAATAAAAGATGAATAATAGACCCCAAAAAATGTATATCGGTCGGTGTTAAAGCCAGTCCATAATTTGTCCTTTTCTCGCCATAAATATAACATAAGAAATCGCCACTAAAACTAAAATAAAAGATGAATAATAGACGCCAAAAATTTATATTGAAATAATACAAATAATTTTAGATGATTATATCATTTATTATATTACCTACGCTAAGATATTTTATCGTTGTTTACGTAAATAAACGTATGAGCGTATACTCGTTACATATTATATACGCGTATATATAATTCAATATCTTTATAAATTTAAAAAGAAAAATAATACAAATCGATGCTTATCTATTAAGCTTCCTTCTCTATTTTGGACTTTCCATATTCTTAAGAAGCAGTGCTCTTACAGATTATGTACATAAATATGTGTGTCGGTTCTTCTACGACACTGTAGACGCAAAGAACTGCTCTTATCACTAACCGATGATACTCGAACCTTTCAGCTTTACATCATCGAATATGTTTCGAATTTTGGTATCACGCTGACTGCTTACTTGCTGACTTGTTTGTCTGACTGCACTGATAACAAACCTAACTCAAACAGGCTTCATGCAAAAGTTTAACTTCCTCTTTTCTTGGTATAGTAAGAGTCTCTCCGATCCTCAGCGCTCTCTTTAATTTCTGCACGCACTTGACGCTGCTTGCAAAACGATCGATCTCGTCGAAGTGAACTGTTCTCCTTGATGGAAATGGTAGGAGAACACACTCTCTCGGGCGTCTTGGCTTGAACACTTTCAACAATTCGTTCAACAACAGTAACACATCAATCTTTCAGCAACAATCGCTCACCCTTTTTGGCACTAATTGCTGTTGGTCTTCCGGACCAGCTCATCTCAGATTTTTCGTAAAGAAAGAAGAGCGCCCCGTATATACGAAGCGAGTAGAAGATGCATCACTCCGCTTCGGCACCACAAAATTAGAGACGAAGAAGCTTCATTGGTTGCAAATTTACTCAATTTATCGTCGCTGCCGCTGTTTTTTCCTACGACAGTCTGCGTAATTCAATACAACGAAACCTTTATTTATTCAGAAGATAACAGTCAATTAATACTAATTAGTAGATCTAGAAATTTATCTTGCTAAACAAATTTAAACACTGTGAAATCCAATCTCTTTGTCTCTAAAAACGACAAGATTCATTAAATTTTTGTTGAGAATTTTTGTAATAATTGAGAAAATCCTTTATAAGCCCTTTTCGATACTTACCATTCTTACTCTAAGCCTCTTAACTCTCAAATGGTGGACTTGAAATTTTGTAATTGAGCTTCATTCGCCACTACCGTTATCTCTTTTTGTTGTTTTTTTTCCATAAGAAGCTTCGAACTACGATACTCAAACAAGTCGCGTACGCATCAGATACCGAATGAATTTGTAAACTGAGAAGTTGAGACGAGAAGTTGAGTTATTAAAAAAGAAACATGAGACAATGAGCAAAAACTCAAAATGTTTCACTCAAAATAGTTCTGTACACTCAGTACATGCCGCAACCAAACGAAATGTTGCGATCAGAAATTTGTTCCCGATACCGATACATACCGATACGCCTTCTACTATACATTGTTGTATCGTACGAGCATATTCTTTGGTTTCGGTGTGATCTTAGAGTTTCGGAGAATTATTCTCGCAGATTTCGTACAATCACTTCACTAAAGGAAGGAATGATCGGCGATTAAAATTAGTATTTCCCAGTCGTTATCAGACCGCGCTCGCATTCAGACGTGAACTCCGAAGTGCCTCGACAACAACAACAACAACAACAACAGAAACGGACAAACGTATTCGATTTTTGAAATCTGTTTCTTTGTTTTTAACATTACTATTATTATTTTAAAAGAAAAACAAAATATACCGTGCACACACACACACACACAGACACGCACACACAAACCCATACACACACATATACACACCGCATACATCAAAGAAGATACTGCTGCTGCTGCTGAAGGCCAACACTTTTCCAAAACGCATGAATGATCATCGACGATTGATATTGATCGCTTGATTGTAGAAAAATGTAGATGACAACTGATAACAGTTGATGAGTATTTGAAGGCGTGTAAAAAAAGTCAACCCAGAACAGTTTATGAGTATTCGAAAGCGTGTAAAAAAAGTCAAAACAGCCCCGGACGTCGGCTGTTTTCCATGCAATCGTTAAACACTTGAAATCGGAGAATGTGAAATTGCCATTCTTAGCTGGTCCACTCTCGCAGAGGTCAGTCGGGCGACCTTGTGTTTTTCAGTGCGGAAACTTCGGCAACATATGTTGACTGTAAATCCCTAAAATCGCGGAAAAAACCATACAGATTGCGTCTATGCGCCTTGGCAGTGAGTGTCAGTCAGTCAGTCATTGTGATCGATCTGTGCCGTGATTCTGTGCCGTGCGTGCGAGCAGAGTCAAGAACTAACTGCTTCCTTCTGCGGCGATCGAACGAATCTTCAGGGAAAGTTTAGTTTAGTTGTTGTGCGCGTTTGAAAACGCTACGAGACGATACGAGAATGTGAGAATGTCGTACCACCGCCAACAAAGTAGTATTGTCACTGCTTCACAAGAAAGACAGAAATGAAAAGCGCAATTCTTTGCCGGAGTGAATTTAAATAATTACTGACAGTCTCGTATATATTTTAGCACACCACAAAGTCATTAATAGTCATAATAATCGAGTGAATATTACAATACAAGAAGAATAGGAAAAGAAAACAAACCAGAAAAAAAAAAAGAAAAATCGCAATCGTTACCGAACTTAATTGCAGTTTCAGTTTCAACGATATTTGCTTAGACTGAGAAACTAAAAAGAGAAAAACACTACAACAATGGCATCCTTAGTTTATGCCGTTTTTAGCATAACAAATGTCGCCTCGGTTCATTGCGCGGTCCGGCCGGAAATCTCTCCGTGCACCTGCGAACCAGTGCTGGCCAACAACTACGTGGAGTTGTCGTGCGAGAAGGTGGACTCCTTCCACCAAATCGTCGACGCCTTGTCGAACAAATTCGAGCCGAACATTAGCATCAGCCTCAAAATATCCCATTCTCAGCTGGACGATCTGGAAATGCTCTCTTTTACGGATATGAATTTGAATGTGGTGAAGCTGCGTTTGCAGTGGAATGGCCTGAGGTATGTATGGCGGTACATAGGCACGAACATAGGTGTCCTTAGTAAGCGTGCATATGTACATATGTATGTATGTACATATATCCATCCACAAATAATGTGGATCATCTCAAAATTAACGTTACCTGACTGTTATTTTTCAAAAATCTACGATTTACCAGTATCGCACATTATACCAATATGCTAATAACTAACGCCCACGAAAATTCTAAGCTAGAATGTGTGTATGTGCGCCTCTATAAACGATTCCTTTTCGTTTTTGTAATTATATTTAATGAACTTAATTAGTAAATTAGTGACGGAATTGTTTGAGCTTGAATTTTTGTTTTAAGCTTTAGCAGAGATCTCAATTCGTTGAAAAGCACAGCATCGATCAACGACATTAAATTGACATGACATCTTCGTGTCTTGTCAATTTCGTGTCTTGTCAATCTTTCTCAAGAAAGTGTTACAAGATAACACTTCGAAAGTCTGAAGACAGCTGAGAGTGTTAACAGAAAATTAAATGCAATGAAAATAATTGTAAATAAATGAATTTAAGCATTATCTCTACCTTCCTCTCTCTCTCTTTCTCTCTCTATTTCTAATCAATAAATGTCAATTTAGGGTATTGATACATGCTGTTTCATATTTTATTATTACTTAACGTTGGTTAAATGCAATCCTTCCATTAATTGTGTAAATATTATTATGGCTTTTTTATTATTTTGTGTTATTATATCTTAATCTTGTATTGATTGGCATTGGATATTTATTGTTCGCAGCCTTTAGTTATATTATTTCCTCAGTTAATGCCTTAGTAATCGCTCGACTCGTCCTTTTTCGATTGAGGTTTTGGCTATTATACTTAACAACAACACTTTGATTTGGCAAAAAAAGAAATGAATTGTTGCGAAAGCTCATTAATCTTATCAATAAGATTGTTTTGGCGTCAATGATTTATTTCCAGTTCCGGAAAAAATCGCATTATGCTGGTTTGTACTCAAAAATGTACTCTTTCTTTTATAGTTTTACAATACAACAAATCTGATTAATTCTTAGAACCTAACTTCATCCCCCAAACCTCTGTCTCTCTCTCGCTCTCTCACTTCCTCTCTGCTTTCCGATACTGTTTTCCATATTGAGAGAAATAGTATTAAATTACGAACGAATATTGTACTCGTATAATCATCACGTACTATACAGCAGTTTTTCTATACTACAATCAATCCTTCTCGCGATGTCAATTGATAGCAATTGACCTCTTGACTGCGGTGGTGATGCCGCCGGTGGCCGACCAGACCAGATCGAGCGCAACAGCCAGTTTGGATCCAATTCAAATTGATATCTCTCACTGAAATCGGCGCTGGAATTCAATTTGTGCGAAATGAAATTATCATGATTGAATTAACTTTTCTCCGATTGCGTACATACATACATATGTACGTTTATAGTCGTACATACTCGAACTGTGCATATTTTGATCGACTTATTTTTCTTCGTCGTTCGATACTTCGTCTGTGTGTTGGTAATATTATTCACAAATATCATTCAAATGGAAATTTTTCTAGCTCTTTAATTACGAAATTAGTGTTTAAGCTTAAGTTTAAGATACTGGTAATTTTCGTAATTATGTATTACGTTATTCAAATGCGCTTATTTGGTCTTTGGTGTAATAAAATATGTTATGAAAGATTTGATAAAATCATACCATACTCGATTCCAATGATTCCGTTGATGATTTGTCGTCACTTAACACTTAACACTCTTAATTTTAAACATAATAATCATCTTTTATCGCATGATATTATATCTATTAAAACACTTTTTCACATTTTTTTTTATTTTTCTATAAGTTTAAACGACTACAACTTGCTTTTTCTTTCTTAATTATTTCATTAAACGTTTGATTAAAAGTTTCAACTTTTTTTGGTATTAATATATTGTATATGTACATAACCCAAACGCAAGCGACACTTTCTTATTTATTGCTAATTCTTTGGAATATTTATTATCACTACATGCGATTAAGTGTTTGGTGTGTGTGACTTCGTCGTTATGGAAAGCTGTTGTGATAAGAACTATGTATGTATGTATTTAATAATAGTGATCACTTCGTGATTGGCGCCAGAATAAAACAAACTAAACTTAATTATTATTGTTATTATTCGTGACTATTTTGTTGGAAGACTGTAATGCTGTGCATGTGTATGCCTTTATTCCTCTCTGAGGAACTGATACTTGAGTATTAGGCCTATGTTGGTTCTTTCGAAAGGGCAAATTGTATGAAAGCAGGGCGACTGTATGAAAGACAGACAGACGTGCCCAGTATGACGATACAAATCGTGTCGAACGAGCATTCACGAGACGACAGGAAAATCTGATGCAGGAT
This sequence comes from Conops quadrifasciatus, assembly GCA_949752815.1. Lineage (NCBI taxonomy): Eukaryota > Metazoa > Arthropoda > Insecta > Diptera > Conopidae > Conops > Conops quadrifasciatus. Next base: position 34,756,963 of record OX457079.1, read on the forward strand.
TTACACAAATGCAGTATTACCAAAGGATGTGAGGTACTTACTTAGTAGGTACTGAGGATTATAAAAATTGTGCGGCAGAATTTTATACATGATCACCTCCCAATCGAATCGTTCCATAATCGTCCCATCCAGCGTGTACCTTAGTTTTTTGCAATATTGCAAAATCTTGCAAAAAGTCGAAAATAACTAAGGCTGAATAAATTTGGTATTATAAAGAGCTGATTATATATACAATATAAATATATACTACATACATATATACATACTTCGAATTGTTTACATTTTCCGTACCGTTACAAAAAGCAAAATAATTGACGGGCTTTTTCATTCAGACTCGAGAGTTTAAACTTCGAACCATTGTCGTTCGTGTCGTTTGTCGTGTTTGTCGAAGAGATGCAAAGCAGTTCTATTTAATTGATATTGAAAGTGTGCTGATAAGGATTAATAGCAAAACCTGCTTGCCGTCTGCAGAATAGAGAAATACAATATAATATTTCTCACATTATATTTATACGTTTTGATTTATTGATGCTTGGTGCATGCTTGCGGTTTCATGATGTTTTGATGACGATCGTGCTGACGCTGGGGATGGTGAGGATGGTAATGCTGCGGATGGCAGTGATTAATGATGAGATATTTGCAATTGTGGAATATTTCCACTTTGGTCTCTTCGTCACGCCACAAAAACAGTGCTAAAATGGTTAATTATTGTGTATGCTTAATAGAGGTAAAGAGAAATAGATTAGAGATACTTTCATTTTACTACAATTTATCACAAATATCGTATAGTTTTGAAGAGCGTTCAATATTAAGAATGTGTGTCTTCACACAAGCCCCACTTTTTCACTTTTACTTTTCTTTATTGCAATCAATCAATCAATAACTAACTAAAGGTTAACATGGGTCGTGAGACGCAGAAGTTTTCTTACACAAAATTGATTCTGTTCAACGCAATTGCTGTGTGAGATGCGTTTATGCGATATCATGTGAAAGTTAATGTTTTAACTTTCAAGAGTCGTCATATTTCTGCAGAAAACTTAAGCTTAATTTCTAAAACTTCCATAAAGAATAGATCAATTAAGAAGACATGAGTAGCTTAACTCTCAGCTTTCATTATTAATGAATATCTAAGGATCGAAAGTTACTACGCGTACAACAAAAGTTCTCTACAAATTAGAAATGTTGAAATGCATTTTCGTTTCCAAAACATTAACACCGTAAATGAAAATGAATATTTTTAATGAACAATAACTAAAAATAGTAGCTGCCTGGCAAGCTCACAACCATCTAGATTGTCATCAGCCTGAAGGAATTCTAAGAGTGGAAATGAGCATGTGGAAATGGCCGTTCATTGAGATCAGATGCTGCTGCTGCTGCTGCTACCAGAGTGCCACTCTTGGTCACTAACAAACCATCAAACCTTCAAACCATTTCCAAATGAATTATTCATAAGCTTCTTCGCATCGCTATTAATTGCCACATCTCGAAGCGCCGCGGCGCCAATGACGGTTATCCTGTGAAGAAACTCATTAAATTGCATTTTCTTGCTTCTACGCGCATTTATTTTTAGTTATTCTTAGAACCAAAATAAAGCGTTCTTCTAAGAATATCACTATTTTATATATACATACGTATGTACGTATATAACACATTACCATCATCATCATCACGTTGAGTTTGCAGGTTGACTCTCGCAAAAAAAATCGTTTCTTTTTTAAAGAGCTGATAATCTTAACCGAATAACTTTCGACTAATAATTGTCCTCTCTTTTCAGATCAATCCCAGAACTACCGTTTCGAGGCCTCTCAAATGTTGAGTTCTTGAGTGTCGGCGACAACGAATTAGACGAAATACCCAAAAACGTCCTCAACCACTTGCCCATCATCAAGACATTGGATTTGGGGCGTGGACGCATTCGTTCGGTGTTGCAGGATGACCTGAAGGGCATTCAAATGGTGAAGAATCTATTTTTGCCGGGCAATAATATCACCCGCCTGGATATGGGTTCATTTCCGCCTGAGCTGGTGACACTGCACTTGGGCCGAAATCAAATAGAAAGCCTGAACGGTACACTGCGGGACCTGATCAAATTGGAATCACTCTTTATCAACATGAACAACATACAGACGCTGGAGGATGAGTTGCCGGAATCGCCGGGTCTGAAGCTGATCCTGGCACAAAACAACACTTTGGAGCGTTTGCCGCAAAGCATGCGTCGTCTACACAACCTGGAGACGCTTCATTTCCAGAACAATATGCTGCGCTCCTTCGACGGAGTTCTGAAGAAGGCGCGAAACTTGAATTTGTTGCATGCTTTCAGCAACCAGATCGAACTTCTAGCACAGGATGAGTTCGACGAGTGCGAGTACTTGGAGGAGCTGAACTTGGCGGACAACCACATTAAGTCTGTAAACGGTTCTCTGTTGCCGTTGCGTCGTCTGATCATAGCCAATTTTTCGTTCAACGATGTCGTCGAATTCTCCATGAACGAGATACGCGGCCTCAAATACTTGAAACAATTGGACCTTTCGTACAATAAACTGCAGAAGTTGACAGGTCGACAAGACAACATCATCGACCAACATTCCTTTTTGATCGAATTCATTTTGGACCATAATCTCCTGAAGTCGCTCGATGGTGCCCTAATGGGTTTGAATCGCTTGCGCACGCTCAGTCTGTCGCACAATCAAATCGAACGCATTCTGCCGGAAGACTTCATTGGTTTGGAGCGACTGGAAGTCCTGGACCTGTCGCATAATCAACTGCTGACACTTAAGGAAATGGCCACGGTGAGAAATTTCACTATTCTTATATTTATTTATTATTGCAATCGTTGAATTTCTTCGCCATTTGGTGTTCTCTAGACATTTTTGCCGAATCTCAAAACTTTGAAAGCAGCTCATAACAACTTGACCATACTCGACAACGACTTCCACGGTCTGCCGGTGCTCTGTCAAGCCAATCTAACCCACAATCAAATCTCGTCCATATCGGCTAATTTGGTTTCCGAAACGCGCTGCATGAATCACAATGTCCCCGGTAAATTGGAGATACATTTGGAGAGTAAGTATCTGCACCGCGCTCAACTTTCATCGCTTGAGGCCATTAATCGCTATTTATTTCAGACAATCCCATCATGTGTGATGAACGGCTCAACGAGCTGTGTCCAATGATGCTGGCACAAGAGGCTCGCATTCGTGGCCAATCTCATTGCTACAACAGCGAACTGGAAGTCTGTGGCGAGCTGCCGCTGATCTTCGCGCAGAATATACCGATCATCATCGAACAGTTGAATCCACAATTTGTTCCGGCCAATGCCAAACCGGTGATTCAGTTAATCATGCCTTCACCGATTTTGGTGAATGGTAAAGTTAAGAAAACGGAGGAGCTGATGCCGCCATTGATGGCGCCACTGGGACAACCACTAGCGGCTGTACCGGCTGTTATTATTTCATCTCCAGGCGCTATAACGACAACTACGGATTCAGCACCAACAGGTACAACAGCAACAGCGACAACAGCGACAACAACAAAAACAACAACAACAACAACAATCACCACCAATACAACTGCCAACACGCAGCAATCAATACCAGATAACGTCCTTTTACACAATGAGGCCGAACAAAATGGCAGGACTAATGCAACAATCATGACAGTCGACTATGCACCGCCACCAACACCGACACCGACAACAACAACAACAACCACCACCACCACCACAATTCAACCAATCCTAGTAGAATTATTAACGGATGATCCTCCAGTCATTCTTGATATTGAAGCTGCTGAAGAGTTGCCATCGCAATCTTCTCAGCCGGTTGAAAGTAATGCTGCATCAAATGTAGTCGTCTCCTTATCGTCCTCTGCGGCAGCGAATGGTGCATCCGGTTATTCTACACTAGAGTATATACCAAAACTGGATCAATTCATGCCGGGCGGTAATCATCCGGCGCATGTGCTTGACGAAGAGGTCAATAATTCGGTGCATGAAGGATTTTCGTCTGTTGTGTTGACCGATTTGGACAATGCTCAACAAAGCCTACAAATACCTGAGGAACCGCCCGAAAATCCTTAAATATATAGTGGCCAAATCATCATCAAGCATCATCATCATCTTATGCTTTTAGTAAATCTGCATAAATGTCATAAGATGGTTCTAATATAAAAAATAGTTTTCAAACAGCAAACAAACAACTTTAAATTATTAATTAGATTACTTTTGTATTAATGTGTAAGGAGTTATATTAGTTATAAATCCAGCAGAATTCAAATTTTCACTTTCCTCAAACCGTTGACAGCATTTATGGCCTTATTCCGTAAGATTCAAACCAATCGACTTTCGCTCAAACTATTTCCCATCATCCAAATTTGCTTTCTTATTCGGTCTATACAAAAAAAACACAATCTTTATAAAACTGCTTTATTTTCGGTTTTGTTTGCTGAGAAATAACAACAAATTTGGAAAATAACAGAACAGAATTGAGAAGACAGTCCTTTTGTGTGTATACCGAATAAGGAGGATTTTTTTATTTACCAGCAAAAACATGAAAATAAACAAGGCAGAAACGTGTGAGAATACGGAATAAGGCCATTATTTTCACGCGAGACAAGAACTAAAATTGCGACGCTCTAAAAATTGATAATCGGATTTCTGTTAAAAACTGCTGCTTATACGAAAAATAAATTAGTCCAATATTGAAATTAATTTAAGGTATAAATATCGAAGGATCAAATCAAATGGACATGTTACGATTAATTTGTATAATCCATTATTTTTATATATGTAAAGCCCCCCCGCTGGTTATACTCGTATAAAATAAAAAGTAAAGTAAAGTAAAAGGAAAAAACAATTTATAAAAAAAAATTTATATAAATTTTTTAGAAATAATTTGCAGAATATTCTTTATAATTTGCAGAATATTCTTATACCGTTTGTGTTTTTTTTGTGTAGTTGAAAAGGAGACCAAGTTACCGCTCCCCTCGACAAGGACAAGGACATGTTAACAGAATTATAAAAATTAAGCGTGACAGGCACACGAAAGAGATAACAGTTGAGCCAACAGTTACCCTACGTGAAAGACGTGGTTAATTTTAATTGTCTCTGTATCAGTTCAACTAAAAAATTAACCCAAATTTTGAAAGAAAATTTTAGGTTTTATTGAGAAACTTGACATTCCTAAAACGAAAGTAAGCATTATCTTTCGAAGTGAAATTATGGCTACTCCGCTCATTTTTCAAATAAATACACATATAAATAAAAGTTTTACTCTCGACAGTATCAGTGGAACGTACGATGTATCTGCGGCAACTCTGCTGCTTAAAACTCTTAAGAAAAAACGATATCTTCGAAAATACACGAGTATGGCTAAAACTTTTCTTTACGAGTTTGTCCGATAAGTATTTAAGAGAAATTTAGCAAGAGAAATTTACTATCGTGTAGTACATTCTTGTAGACAGCTACTGTCCATTTCAGCTGTCAATTTTCTGCCGAATGGGATTCGTAGTTTTGTTTTGACTAGAGATAACGAGACAGTAAACTGCGTCAAGGCTTGCAACTCTGAGTTGCGATTTGACGTCATTTCGTAAAGTAGTGTTCGTGAAAATGCCAAGAATTTAGCTCAGAAACTCAACATTACAGACCCTGGATAAAGGGTGTTAAAGAAAGCGAACGGGGTTTTTCGTATAGGAAACTCAAAGTTACGTTCCCCTGTTGTTGGTGACACGTTCGTTGGGAGGGGGTTACTACATAAGAAACTCAACATTACAAACCAAAGTTGAAGAGTGACGCGGACAGGGAGGGCTCATTTTTGAGCAGAGATAACAGAGATATCTCTGGCTTTGAGACCCCAATGACAATCCAGAAGTCAAATCGTTTGTTTTGAGATTGCCACTTAGTTAATTATTCATACAAGTAATGAATTGAAAGACATTAATTTTTATTTATTAATTTATGCCAATATTTTAACTATTTAATATTAATTTTACTTTAAAATATTTTATTACTTAATCAGAACCAATTTGAGAAAAGTCTTTTCAGCTTAGCAAGTTGCTAATATGGCAAGTTTTAATATTGGTGAGTTTTTGGTCATAAATTTATATATGCATATATGAATATATAGATATACTATACATGCGTCTATATATCGTATGTATCCGTAAAATTTTGTGGTTAATTTTAAAATTAACCTAATCGTATTTCAGAGAACCAAAATTGTTTAATATATTGTAGTAAGTGTTGCTTTTAATCAGTTAGCTTTTTTTTATTAGCTTTAGGAAATTTAGGGATCCATCAAATAAGTTAAAAATACATGTTATATACATACATACATACATACATAAACATATATACTTACGAATAAATAAAAGAGCCCTTTTTAATAAAAGACCAAATCTGAATGGTCTTTTATAGGATTATCAAAAGGAATTCACAATTTATTCCTATGCATACAATAAAAAAAAATCTTAACCAAATTCGAAAACGTCTTTCGTTTATATTTTATTTTGCATGAAATATCGTTTTGCAAAAGTCTCGCCCACGATTAGCGGGAAAACTAAACTAGCCTCGGCGTACACCTTGACCGGCGTAGAATCCTTTCGTATCTTTCCCCAAGATACTGCCTCATCAGGCCGAGCACCGCTATCACTGCCATCAAACTCTGAGGCGGTGTTGACAAATACCGAGAAATCGGCACCATTTCGCATCAGATTCGCATTGCATATATGATGTTTAATTACTCCGCCGCCAAGTATAATCATCCCCGTGTTTTTAGCTTTCACAGCTATGGTATTAAGCCGTCTCAGATCAGAGAGTATATCGACAACAAGACCTGGCTGACGAAACGAATGAAAATACATCATGTCGCCGAGACTTCCATCAGTGAGCGCAGGACTGAAGACGGGTATTTTATGCTTGGCAGCCCAGTAGTAAATTGACGATGTGTCATTAATGCGCTCACCAAGACGCTGAATGATGCGCGAAGGTGTCCACACCGTGCCATCACTTTTCTGCTCTGCCAGCATCTCATCTAATAAAGGCATAAGCCAATCCTCAAATTTGCAGTAGTTATCGTTCGGAACCAGTAAATTGCCAATTCGATTTATTCCACGTTGACGCAATTGTTCGCCAGGCAGCTCAAAGGAACCTGCCAATTGCAAATTGAATACATAACTCCATAATTTGTCCTTGCTCATTCACTCACCCAAATACGTTGGTGCCAAGCACTTTATGAAGTCTTCTTCAACTCCGCCAGCCGTTGTTACAATACAATCAACCATCTTGTGCTCTACTAGAAATCGAAGAGTCTCTCGCAATCCTGATGATACTAAATTTGAAGTGTACCCCAAGAATATGGTGCAGTTATACTTCCGCTTGATATGCTCATCCATCTCGTACTTATCCACATCGTCAGAGCCAAGCGGTTTCCCCCTACAATCGAGCTGTTCAAATTGCTGGCATGAACCCGCATGTGCTTAAAGATACTACCATTTTATTAATTTCCTTAATAGCCAAACCCAAATTGGTTGCTTGAAAGCCGGTATTAACATACGACTCTATCAAATTTGAGTAGTTAAGACCATTATTCCAGTCGTAGCCGTGTATCACCGGAGTTCCTTCAGGAATTGGTTCGCTCTTCCTCAAGACCGCATCTTTAGCAATTATTGGTTCAACCACTTCATCATCCATTTTAGATATTACTGGATATTACCTCACAAAATCAGCAATTGGTTTAAGAGCAGCAATAGAGCAGCTGGTAGAGAATGTGAATTATGTTGAACCATAAATATATTGGAAAGTTCCTTTTATCAGCCTATCAAAATAGGCTTCCGGTTATTTTTATGGTCTGTAAAGGCAGTCACACAGCAGTTTTCCAAATTGTTTTGTTTGCTGTCAATTTTGCTGACCAGTTGATAGCAGTAGGCAGAGAGTTACATATGTCAGATACTCCTCACTTTACGACGTATTTGCTTAACGAGTCGAATGGTGACATCCGCACTGAACGTACTATAGGCTTGCTATTATACACTTGTACAATTTTTATACCCTACACCTGATGGGATGAGGGTATATTCACTTTGTGCTTCCGTTTGTAACGCATTAAAGTAGGCGTGGCAGGTATAGAAAAGTATATATATTCTGGCTCAGAATTACCTCCTGAGTAGATTTAGCCCTGTCCGTCCGTCCGTCTGTCTGTGGAAATCACGATTACGGGAGAACGCATAGAGCTATAGCTATGAAGTTTGGCGCGTTATATTCTTTGTCAGGCTGTTTGGTATTAAAAATGGGGAAAATCGGACCAGTGCCGCGCCTACTTTTTACCTAAATATTAATGCATCCAATTTGAAAGCTGAATTTCTCAGCTTGTAGAGTTAAGGATGAAACTTCAGTGCCTCATCCTTCAGAACTTCGGCTAGGCACAAAGTTAACGCTTTTACTTGTTTTTAAGCACAATTGCATATTTTTCCCGGTGAAAGCTGACCATTTAGCTCACTACGTTTCTGGAAGGCAGATTTTGGCTAAATTTTCACAAACCCTAAATATGTTTATATTCGTTTTTAACCATTATAATGCAACTAAAGTGTTCACATGCATGAAAGTATCGCGTGAAATTTGTGTAAACATATCCTAAGCAAAAAAGTTTCGTTATACTTTGACATATACAGTTGTCAGATTTACTCACCATCATTTTTTTCGGAAAAATTTCAGCTGAATAAAGAAAAGCAGGAACTACATTGGATTGTATATCAATGCTGATGAGGAAAATATGAGAAATAATTTATACATCCTTAGTTAAAACGTAACTAAGAAATAGTGGAAGATTAAATTCTTTGTTAGGAGATTCAACTACGAAGCTAAAGACAAGGTTGTTTGGGCAGAAAAAGCCCCTTGAAAGTAGACTATCGGACAGACAGAAAGCAGTCCTTAGAAAACAACAGCGCCCAAGATTTTTGATATTTGGACGAAACAAAAACGTAGGAAAATGATTAAATTGTTTTCTCTAAAGCAACAGAAAAAGGATGGCGAACAAACTGCGAAAACGGGACAGCAGAAAAAAGCCTCAGCTGCACAATTGCGAATTCAAAAAGGTATTCAGAAATTTCAAAACCTCTCGTTTCGCACTTTTTCTAGGAAAGAAAGGAATCTGCTGCTGACGGAAGAAAATGAGGCTGAAAGTTATCTGATCATATCAGCTTACAGAACTTCATTAATTTGGTTTATTAATATTTCATTTTTGATGGATTTTGCATTGCAAAGTATTTAGTATTTCCTGTATTTAGTACATTGTACATTGTATTTAGTATTTCTTCTAAAATTTCTGGAACAATTGTTCTCGTGACTTTTAGTTATTGATTTTTTGTGGACGCTAAAATTCTAAAAATATGTTTGTGTTTATACACAAATTTCATTCTTCTTTTGCAGACATCAATGAACTGAACCTTCCAAAAACTTGCAACACCGATTTTCCTGATCCAGATGACTTGCTGAATTTCAAATTGATAATATGTCCAGACGAGGGTTTTTACAAAGGCGGTCGCTTTGTGTTTAACTTCCGCGTTGGACCCAACTATCCGCACGAACCGCCAAAAGTGAAATGCGAAACGCAAGTGTACCACCCAAACATCGATCTCGAAGGCAACGTATGTTTGAACATCTTGCGCGAGGATTGGAACCCAGTTCTGACTGTTAATTCCATTGTTTACGGTCTACAATACTTATTCTTGGTGCGCTGATTTACTTGGAATTGGCATTTCTCCTCAGTTTCCCAATAATTCTATAGTTAATTTACAGGAACCAAATCCGGAAGATCCACTCAACAAAGAAGCCGCCGATGTATTGCAAACAAATCGACGTCTCTTCGAGCACAACGTGTCGAAGGCGATGCGTGGCAATTTTATCGGGGAAACATACTTTGAGTGCTGCCTTAAGTGATATACGAAATCGAAAGTGTTAATTTTAGGCACAGCGTCTGCTTGGGTGTTGACGGGCGCTTTTATATTAATGTAATTTTCAATAACAAGTAAAGCAGGAACTCTAAAAATACCACTTTATAAATATAAAATGAAACTTAAAAACAGAATGCTATTAAAATAGAGAAGCCAATAAAACTCAACTTTAAAAATTAAGTAAATTTAAAATCTTGTAAAACTACATCAGGGGACAAAGAATTCATACCAAACCGAGAAAATGTTATTGATCTACGTACGTAAAGCTACCGCTAAAAAGAACTCCCAACCTTATTTATGTTAACCGTTAATTATGTTAACTAATAAATGTAATAATCGTTTGTGTGAACTACCAATAGTTTGCAATGATCAATAGTTTCAAATGAGACATTTCACGGACGTGACGATGACAACAGTGCGCTCCAACTTATTTATACACGCTTTATAATCGACGCTGAACATTGTAAACATCATTTGAGATCCTGAACGATGACAAAATGTAGATTTTATTGAAAATATTTCCATTTCTATCTCTATGAAGTGGTGCTGCCTTGATGTCGTCTTCCTCAATTTAATTACAATTGAATACTTTGTTTTCTTAAGTTAATGTTTCGCAGTAAACACAAATCGGAAACAGCAGCTTGTCTTCCAGCACTCGTGCGTAAATCATAAAGCCGGCAAATTAGTCCGCTCGCAATCTCATCGGTCATCATGACTTTTATCAGTCTTTGTAGGAGATTGGATGGCATCAATTTCAGCACTGGGCGGACGCGTTCCTTTCCGCACTCCACCAGCAGAGAAAGAAATTGGAACACGAAATATATGCGCGGCGAGAGTTCTTCGGTGCTAACGAAATGCAAGCAGACTTTAAAGAAATGCTGCAACGCCGACTGAAGTGGCTCTTTTAGAACCGCACTGGGCGGTGTTTCCGCCCCACACGGTGCTGTCAAAATACCGTGCAAATTGTCCGCGCTAAAATCATTTGAGCACGAGTTATCCGAAGTGCCATCGGCGGTGCTGAGTTTGCGCATTTTATTTACTTGATCAATTTCATCCGAGTCGTGAGATCGAGTGCGTTTCTTATGAGCTGTGGCGTTTTGCTGGCGTGTTTCGATGTTCGATATTAGACAATAGACGCATAGGCGCGCCAAAACAAAGGATTGCGGTTCATTGACATCCTCACCCTGGCGGTTGTGCACAATGGTCGGCAGAATGTTGTTCAGTAAAGCGATTGTGGTGCCTTCAATGTCCAAATGTAGCACGGCAAAAACAATATCCATTGTCTTCATCATGTCCTGTATATGTTAATATACAATAATAATAGCAACAGTTTATATAAATTAATCATTAGTCGCGGTCGCAACGTCTTTTGCTTTACCGTTGTGTATTTGCATTTGAGTATTTCATTCACCAGCTGTGTGGCCAACCATTCAGGGCCGCCTCCTTGAAGTATGGATTCGAACATCTGTGCCGCCCGCACCGGCAACCAGCCATGGTCGGCCACAGTCTTCCACACCTCTTTGAACTGTTCGATTAGTGGCACGTGAGAGACCAGATTTTGTGTAAGCGTTAGACTACGCATTTTCGGATTGCCAGCAGGGTGTACATCGTGCTGCATTTTACGGATAATTTGAAAAGATAAGCCCAGACGCTCTTTAACATTCTCTTGCGTTGACATTTCCTCAGCACTTGGAGGTGCCAAGAATTGTTGTATCATATTAAGCGGCTTGAGAAATTCATTCTATAAAGTATGAAAGAGATAAAAAGTGTCATTTCTGTTAATTGACATTGGGCGCATTCCAGGCACATCGCTTAGTCGCAACTGTTAGGTGTTTTGTACCTGGAATGCTTTGCTCACTTAACATAGCAAAGGTAACGAACGATGCGAAAATATGCAATGCTATTCAGCTCAACAAGTACAACAATTAGTGAAATAATTAGTTTCTGTTATTCTGTTTAAGATTTTTAAATTTCATATTTTTGTTTGTAGGAACCCAGGGAACGTAGCGTTCAATTGCACAACAGTTGTGACTGATTGGTCTGCCTGGAATGCACCCATTAATGGGCGTCATTAATGTACCAACCTCACGCACCGAGTACATGTAGGCGCAGAGAAAGGACGTTGCACAGACCGAAAATGAAAACAAACGCCGCTTTATACTATCAAGAATACTTTTCACGTCTGCGGAGGACAGTGTCTCTTTCTCCCAGGCGATGAGTACATGATACAGGACACCTGGTAGATTCATGCAAATATCCTGCCACGTCAAGTTACTAAATATAAATAAAAAACAAGTATTAATTGCTAGCGTCTAAAGAAGGAAGCAATATTAGATTTTGCAGGTACCTATTTTTGAGTTGCGCTTCTGGTTTACTAAGACCCAATAGCAGTTCGTCAACGACATTTTCATCACAGACGGCTATCATGTGAATCGGTGATTTCGGTTTATTACGCTCCATCATGCACGTACGTACCCATTTCTCGAAGAATGAATCGCCATTATCGGAGAGCACAACCTAAGAGGATGCGAATTATTTCAGGCTTTATTTTTATGTTTCGAGCATTTACATTGGAACCGAAGGTTTGCACTATAAACGTGAGCATCAGGAAAGAGACATCAAAGAGCGTCGAACGTATTACAGACGATTTGCCAACTTCTCCCGGGATTTGTTTGGAATTTTCGTTGCACTGTATAAGACGCGAGACGAACGTTTTGAGACGCCCTTCAACCGTGGCCACTGAGAGTATCAGATCAAAACTGTTTCCTACGAAGGGGAATGCGTGCGTGTGAGAACATATGTATTATCGTTCATAGTAATAAAGACTTTTAATAACTTACCCACTAAAACCTGACACAGCACTCCCAGTAATGCTTCTTGTACTTTATTATAATCAGTGCTTAATGTTTTTAATATTCCCGAAAGCGGAACCTCGGCGCGTATAATGAAGTTAATAATGGAGGGGGCCTGATTGCCAACTTCACGCTTTTGCAACAGCGATGACATTGTTTCGCTAAAGAACGGTTGACACTATAGACGGTTATATAATTTGCTTGATAGATAGAATCGACTTCTTACCGCTGAGCCGAAAAATGTTTAATGTGCATTTCATTGACCAAGTGCTGTTTGGTCCAATCATTGAGTAAATATTCAATGATGTTGCAGGAGCATTTGGTATCCATGAAATCCAACAATAGACTGTCTTCTAATAGCATTTCGAGTGCCTCCACCACTTCGGGAATATAATCATTCGGGATCTGATCGCCAGGAGCTAATTTCAAAAGCAATAACTCTAACTCAATAAAGACTTTGTTTGCAAGCCAGTGCCGGCCGGGTACTTACATAATGATAAAGCATGTAACTTTTTGATGATTTGTGGCACCTTAAAGAACGTAAAAGCACCCCACATCGTGTCATGACTCGTCTCGATTACGTTGCTGAGTGATATGAAGCCGGCCCGTATAATCTCGTAGAATAAGCGCGTATTGGAGAAGTTCTTTAGACGCTGTATCATTTGTAATTCGGCGACATAATACTGTGTATCACTGCATGGATTTAAGAGTACTTCGACAGCTAAAATCGGTTGCACGCAATACGTTATGGTCTCCGCGCCGTTGTTCTTATTCTCCAGCCGCGGCATATCCAGCTGACCGGCATCCAAATAAACTAAGCGATGGAAGAACTTTTCTATCGCCGGATTTTGCGGCGTGAAATTGGACTTTGTAAGCGATGACTTAATGCAGGCGTATATGTCGCGCATTTTAGCATACTGCTCTGGATCTTCTTGACGGCCCACATAAAGAATACCCATAAGGAATGTGTTGTTTAAAAACTTGTCCACCACAATGCAAGTATGTTCCAACATATACAATTGCGCTAAAAAAAGGAGCAGGAAAAACGTTCACGACGGAGTTATAATAGCTCTAACTTACTGTTGAATGATCATTAAAATGGCATTACTCAATTAATTAGATTAAAATTTAATTATACATACATATTAAATATATTAATTTAAACTGTTAAAAACCCCTTAAACAGCTTATATCGCTTATATTTATTTATCAGCGCTTAAATGAACTGTTATTTGTATGGAGAAATTTTAGCAGAATCTCGTAAATTATAATCAGCAGCTTTTTAGATGCTTAAATGAACTCGCATATTTAGCAGCAGAGTTATCAGCTCGTTTTAACTGACTAGCATAAGACCACTTGTCACAATTCCGAAACAGTTTATCCATTTACACACATACATATACGAAAATTATTCCTTTCTAGGTGCGCTCAAGCCTTATTATATATATTCAGCGCAAACGCGACTTTAAACAAATGAAATCCAATAAAACCGCCCTTTTCTTACCTGCACTCAGATCGCCATTCATTTCATAGCTTTTTATGCATTTCGCAAATATTTGCAACAGCCAATGCACCAGCCATACTATAGCGCTGGGTAACAGTGCCTCCTCCGGCTTACTCCTGCACGTTACACCGTCCATTATGGATTCCAAGAACTCCAGCAAGGAGGTAATACAAGATGAGCGTTCGAAGTGCTCGTATCGAGCTATACGTTTCAGCACCGCCGCATGCGAAACCAAATGCGAACATAGAGAATGTTTCAAGTAGTTAAGTATAAACTACAAAAGATTGTCAAAAGGATCAATAAATAGATCGTGTTAGAAGCTTTAGAGTATGCACATGTATAGTATGCGTTACAAATACTCACTTGATTCGCAGTAGAGCCGACCAATGCTTGCTGCAGCAGACAATCCGCCAAATTGTACACATCACCGCTGACACCTCTTGGCAGAACCTTAGAATAAACAATTAATGCATGTAAGTACTCATAGTTATTCGTAAACTCTAACATTTCGGGGTTATCGCAGCAAACGTTCGAAAAGTTATCACTTTTAAAAACACTACACCTCACACAATATACATGCAAGCATATTTTTCAATTTACAATTTAATTGTTTGTTAAGTTTTTTAACCATTGCAAATTCCAATCGCAATTTTAAACGCAGATATGTTAAGATCAACATGTAGTCTGTTTAAAAATTACCGAAGTCCTAAAAAATTACAATATTCTACAATTTCATATCAATTCCGATCGCATACGAGCCCTTTTTATAACAACAGACAAGCCGAAATGCAACGCATAAACCTACAAAACCAGTCGCAGATAGTGGCTGAGACGGAGGCCAAACGGCATCTGCCCAAAGACTATTACTACCAACTTCTGGGAGTTCGACCGACGGCGACGGTGCAACAGATTAAGTCCGCCTACTACTCTCTGGCTAAGCGCTTTCATCCGGATGCGAGCAACACGCCGATGGAACGAAAAAGGTTCCAAGAGATTTCGAATGCTTACCACACACTCACCGACGAAACGAAGCGCGCAGAATACGACCAATTGGGAGAAGTGAAAGACAAACAGAATCTACTGCGCTCTGTTGGCAACAATGTAAATGAAGACTGCAAATCGAAAGTGAACGTCTACAGGCCCGCCACCAAGGAAGGTCAGACAGGCTATTTCGGCCGAATTCGAACAGATATGTTACTATTTACTATACACTTCCAGATATTGCTCGCATCACCAGAGGCGAGATACGACTTGACCTGAGCTTCGTTGAAGCTGCGCATGGCGTGCAACGGGAGCTTGACGTGCGCTTGCTCAAAAAATGTCCCATGTGTAATGGCAAGTCGCTGAAGCAAGTTCATCTGCCGGAGACGGAGAAATGCCGAAAGTGCAACGGCACGGGCCATTTGACCAAGAAGACGGCCACCTTCACCAGCATCATGGTGTGCAACCACTGCGACGGCAAGTGCTTTCACAATCGAAACAGTTGCGATACGTGCGACAGTCGGGGACTGGTGTTCGAGACCGTCAAAGTGGATGTGAAGGTGCCAGCCGGCGTAAATACAGGGGACTTTCTGCCCGTCCAGCATCCGTCTACAAAGCAGCGCACAAACTATCGAATCAACGTGGCTGAGGACGACTATTTCAAGCGCGAAGGGTACGATGTCCATTCCACCAAATACATCAGCATATCAGAAGCGATCTTGGGAGCCGCGTTTAAACTGCGCGGTCTTCACGACACTCTTGAGATCAAGACGAACCCCGGCATGGAAAGCCACACTCAAGTGGTGTTCAACGGTAAAGGAATAAAAGCCCGCGGAGCAGTTGGTAATCACATCGTTACGTTTAAAGTGCGCATTCCACGCTCATTATCGACGAAACAACGCCAACTCATATTAGCCTTGGCCAAAACAGAGGAAGGCAGCTTATCTTTACAAAATTAGTTGTTCGTCAATTGAAATTATAAATTTAGGTGGAATAGCATGACATTTATTAAATATTAAAATTTCGAATATTTAAACTATCGTATATTAAAAGCACTAAATTTTATTACATCAGATCAATCGTACCGTTTTTATATTGATGCCCCACTTTGAGTCTGACCAACGCTCTCGCCAAGCCTTCAGGATCATCATATTCAGCAAACTTGTTTTACTCGTGGTTTTCTGCATCTCCATTTTCGCCTCTTTCATTTTATTTTAGGCACTAATTGAAAACCAAACTAATTAAAATCACTTTTAATTAATTAATTGCACTATCTTGGAGTTAAAACTTTACTAATTTCTCTGGTATACAAGCCGAAAAACTGACAGTTGTGTTGTCAACAGATTGTGTTTTATACAACAATTCGTAAATATAACAACAATCAACGAGTATAAATATAGGAAAAGACAACGAGTATAAATATCAACAAGTCGACGATTATAATGTAAGAAGCCCAGCGAGCATATATATGTCTAGAGATGAGTTTGGAGCAACGAGTATAAATAGGTAAAGACATGAGATTGGAATTGTATTGGGTACCCCGCCTTTCAGAAACATTAATAACTCGAGCACATAGCTCCATCTAGCCACTACGACAAGCAGCAGGAGTTGTCAAATTCAGAGACATAAGCACAATTAAATTTTTATAGAAACAGCTATGAAGTATCTATTCGAGCGGTGAAGCTACGAGGTAAAACGTAAACAAACGAATAAACGAGGCAAAAATTAAAGAAACAACAAAAAAAGAAGAAGAAGAGCAGCGGCGAGATCCAAAATACGAAAAAAATCAATCGGTAGAGGCATTGCAAATTGCAAGTGGCAATTTGTTTTTTCTCGTTTCCCATAAGAGACAATGTAATTTTGAGACTGTATCTTGCTGCGGCAGCAAGGCAGCCTTTGATGTGTGCAGGCTTTAAAAATTTAAAAAGACGTTAGCAGAAAATTTATTTTTATTCATGATTTCCGTGCCATTTTGGTTTTTTGTGGGAAAAACGGCCAATCAATGTATTTTCGTATTTTCATCCTTTGGTGTTTTGTTATTGCCAGGGAACAGTTTCACTTATTTATTGTTTCTTTATTGATAATACATATAAATATAAATATAATATGCTATATATATTTCTTTTATAAATTACGTATATATATTTTGTTTTTTTTATAATTCCCGAAATTAAAAAAAAATACTAGCAGCTTCATGGAATCATTTCTCACGTGGTGGCAGCTCGAAGGAAAATAGAAGAAGGCCATAAAAATATTTACGTTCAACACAGTTTTGTTGTCATTTGTTCTCTGTTGGTACTTTTCATATTCACGAAGTTTTCTACATAAATAAAAAGTACTCCTTAAAAGTTATTTGGAAATACTTATGTTTATTTTGCGCCAGTAATATATTTAAAGTTTAAAAGAGTTACGAAATATAGAAAAAGTATAACGTTATGTTTTTATTTTCAACTGCGAATATACGCTGTTGAAATTTTGTCTGCTGCCTCTGAACAATTTTGTTAGTATGAAGAGATACTACGTAGATACTGCGTGATAAAGAAAACTGAACTTATTGAACTTATTTACAAAAAAAAAAACAATTAATATTTAGCCAGTAAATGCAGGAATGAAATCTTAAATCAAAAATTGACTGTATGTATTTGAAATTGTTGGTTTCAGTTAATGAAAAATTTTTCCAAATTTCCAACAAACAACATTTGCCTCAAGCATGTAAAAATCACAACCCAAAGTTTTCAGCACTTACTATAAAGAATACCACTTCATTCCTTCATTTATTTACTAAGCGTCCATCCATTTCATGATTCTGCATTCTCGAATTAGTATGCGAATTAGTAAATACATGTATTCATCAAATATTTAAAAGAAGTATGATTGGGTCTCATAAATATAAAAAATGAATTTTTTATATTAACATTTTTTTACATTCGGAAAATAACGAGAGCCAGTCTAATTTCATACAAGAGAATAAATTCAATTTGATGATTGAATTGAAAAAAATACTCCTTGCTGCATTCAATAGCCAACGCAACATTTACTGATTAAGATTGTTACTTATGAGCCCATAATTATTTTACTTCCAGAAATTTATCGTATATACACAATCAACATTTTCCGAAGTCATCACCCACGTCGACACAATGAGTCTGCTGGGAAGATCAGACATAAATGATTCTGATTTTCTAGTGACTTTTAATCAGAATAACACGTAAGTGCAATGCTCATATTCTTTTATAATCATTTGCATTTTACAATAAATAAAATGCATCTCTTAAAAATCCACAGCTCACTAGCAGTTGCCTCAAAATCCGGCTATAACTTATACAACTTAGGATCCATCGACTCGACTTTGGACAAAATCTATAGCTGCAATAGAGAGGAAATATTTTTGATTGAGCGTCTTTTTGAAAGCTCATTGGTTGCCATAGTCTCACAAAGATCTCCCAGAAAATTAACGGTTAATAATACTCATTAACAAAGTCTTGAAAAAACATAATCAATTGGAAAAAAAAATACCCTTTCAGGTCTGCCATTTCAAAAAACAAAGCGAAATATGTAATTATTCGTACTCAAATACGATTTTGGCGGTAAAGCTGAATCGCGATCGCGTAGTAGTTTGCCTCGAAGAGAGCCTTTATATTCACAACATTCAGAATATGAAAGTGGTGCACACCATTCGAGATACGCCGAACAATTCCACGGGCTTGTGCGCCTTATCGCCGTGTTCAGAGCATTGCTATCTAGCTTATCCGGGCAGTGTAACTTCTGGCGAGGTGCAAATATTCGATGCCATAAATTTGCATGCCAAAGCCATGATTCCAGCACATGATACGCCGCTGGCAGCGATTTGTTTTAATCATTCGGGTCGCGAAATAGCAACAGCCAGTGAACGGGGCACGGTGATTAGGGTGTTCTCATCGCTGGATGGTAGCAAGCTATTTGAGTTGCGTCGTGGTCTCAAGCGCTGTGTGTCGATTGCATCTTTATCATTTAGCAGTTGCGATGAGTACCTAGTTTCAAGTTCAAACACTGAGACGGTACACATATTTCGGTTAGATCGCAGTATACCCGAAAGTGCAGAACAAAAGCAATCTGCGGATGACTGGATGGGGTAAATTATTATTGTGTTAATAATCAATTATTTCATTATTTCAATGTATATATGTACATCTCACATTTACTATATGATCTTGGTTCATCTTTAAAATTTTATTTACATATATACAATACATACTACAAAACATACATAATTTTATTTGGTGTTTGCTCTATTTTTTAAATGGTTATCTTTGCATTCTTCAGTTACTCGAATTACCTTTTTAGATTTTTGAGTAAGACGGTAACAAGCTACCTACCGTCTCAGGTAACTGACGTCTTTAGTCGAGGACGTGCATACGCTTCCGTTACACTGCCAGAACCAGGAATTCGGCGTATGTGTGCAATTACAACCATACAGAAACAACTTAGGTTTGTTGAATTTTCCTTAAGAAATTGATAAAATTAATTAAGAAAAATACTACTTCTATCGTTTTTAGATTATTGGTTGCATCCCAAGATGGCTTTCTATACGTTTTTTCAATACCAACAGCCGAAGGAGGGGAGTGTCAGTTAATTAAGAAACATGATTTGCGTTCAGTGAGTAACTACGCCATGGATGTTAAGGGTAAGTAAGGGGTTAAAAAGAAGTGATAACAAAATTCAAATTTGAAATTTTCAGTTGATTCTCCCCAGCCGTTGGGTGGCAGCGCTGCTGACGATTGCAAGACAACAGCTTCAGGCACAAGATATACTCCCATAAAAGCCGATGAGAGTGAATAAAATGTCCCCTTTATTAGTTGGCCGGAATGTACTGCACTCGTGATTGCGCAACACCAACTTATATATCAAACATAAAATTAACTCTTTTAATTCTTTGACAGGTTTTTTTAAGAACATAAGTAAATTTTAAATTTATGTATCCAAGACTTAATCGTATCAACCAACGCTTGACCTTTTCGCGTCTTAGTCTATAAATGAAACAATTTTTAACGAACTTAGGTTAATATGATGAATTAATCTCAAATAATGTAATGAATTAATTTATAAATCTTAAAATTTAAGAACTTTGTGTGAGTATAATATATACATACAAATAAATTTATTTCAATCATAACTACTTTATTTCAATCATAAAGTAGTTCAAAGCTTCGTCGAAGACATCTTGCAAGACAAATTCCTGTTTGTCGGCAAAATTTTTAATTGACGACATGTTTAGGGACACGGAATGCAAGCTGTCCCCAATCGGACATTGTGAGGGACACGTCCTGCAGGTTGTCGTGCTAGCAACCAAAAATTG
This sequence comes from Conops quadrifasciatus, assembly GCA_949752815.1. Classification (NCBI taxonomy): domain Eukaryota; kingdom Metazoa; phylum Arthropoda; class Insecta; order Diptera; family Conopidae; genus Conops; species Conops quadrifasciatus. The sequence continues at coordinate 34,777,580 of OX457079.1, forward strand.
AAAATTAAGCATATGAAAATTAAACAAGCATTTGTTATGACTTTTCAAATATACTTCAATATTTTTCCAATTTTTAGTCGTTCGTTGATTTTCAATTGTGATTGATATAAAAAAAAATATAACACACCAAGCAGCTCTCAATAGCCTAGTGGAGTAATTACTCGCCTAGCTAACGACGTCTTGCGCGCGTCTTCGAAGATGTCTTCGAGACATGAACTACTGGGAAACTCTTTTGTTTTAAAATCTTATTACTATTATGTTTATATGGTTCATTATTATTCAACGAAAGTACCAAGCTGAGCCATATATGCAAAATGCACGCCATATTTTCAGCCGTTTCAGGGCTGTTGATGAAAAATGGATCCTTTACATCCTGAAACGATTTATTTATTTTTTTTCCAAACCATACGAAATTGCATGGCAGAAGAGGAGGTCATCGCCGACTGTTAATAAGGCAAAAATACTTAATGGATTTAGCTGTCCATGTAAAAAAGCGAATGTAATTTTATTTACTAATAAAGTACATAATCGGATTTTTAGTTCCAAATTTCATGACGATATCTGTGCGTACCTGGAATTGTCTTTGTCTCTGCAGGATAAAATAATATTATTAAATTCTATTAAATAAAATATTTTATAGATTCTTAGAAAGTGCTTACTTTATATACTTTATAAATCATAATTAAACGATAGTAAAATTAAGTTTTTCTTAATTCTAAATTATACAACCAATTTTAATGTGGTCATTTTAGAATCCCACACAACACAATTCTCGCTCAATCTGCTTTATTTTTTTCTTAAATTTGAAGTTTAGGCATTTTAAAAATACAATTTCAAGGCAATTCAATTTCAAAAACTTACAAATACAATTTCCATACAATTTCAGGCAATAACTACGTTTGTTGTTGCTTTTTTAAATGCTTTTTGTAAATTGCCTGTCTGACAAGGTATTTCATAAGGGTCGTCAATTGCCTGACAATTTCAAGTCTCATATTTATTGCCTGTCAACACTTTTTATTTTGCATTGACTACTCTAAAGAGTGAACAAGACTTGAAAGCTCTAAAAGATGAACAATATAAAACATATTTATATGAACGCTTACATATTAAAAATACGTAAATACATGAAATTTTCGAATTTTTTAATTCGGGGAATTCCGTATTATTGCGAAATGTGCGTGTTTGGCTTGAAAATTACAAGTTCACACGTGTTCAGGTCATACGAATTAATTCTTAATTCTTGTGAAATTAATACTATAACATTTCTTAATAAATATATTTCTGTATTTGGTTCTTTTTTGAATAAAATTAAATTTGATTTCATAAATGCAAATTTCTATTTAAAAATGCATAATTAGGATAAAATAGGGATATGTTTTGCCTTAAATTTTGACATTGGAAAAAGTGAACAAATTCGAAACTGTGAACCCGCTTGGTTTTAATTAATTCACGCTACTGCGCGTGCACTGTATATACAATTATTGTTACATACTTGATGAACAACAAAACCACCACCAACCAACCAAACACCCAACAATCCAACAACATCTTTTCATTTCAGTTTGTTTTTGTTTCTTTAAATTACTTTATAATTCAGTGTTGGTTCTTGCATAAGCAGAGTGAAGTAGTCGATGTTAAGCCGAAGAAAGCATACTTACCTGGCGTAGGGGCTACCGTGATCACGAAGGCGGTTCCCCCGGAGCGAGGCTTGGTCATTGCACTTCGGCTGAGTTGACCTCCGCGATTATTCCTAATGCGAATAACTCGTGCGTGTAATTTTTGGTAGCCGGGAATGGCGTACGCGCCGTCCCGACAGTTGATCCTTTCAATTTCCTCTTTGCTGAGCACAATTTTTGTTGTTGAAGTAAGTAAGGACTGTAGCAGTCCTGTCAACGCAAACCTTGTGCTGCGCTCGATTCTTGTCGTCGAAGTAAGGACTGTAGCAGTCCTGTCGACACAAGCCTCGTGCCCGATCCACAACCAAATATCCTTTCCTTCCCAGAATCCAAAAGAGCTCAGTGAAATTGTTAGTGTTAATTGGTTGCAGCAAAGTAGACTAAGCAAGACCTAAGCAATTAAAATCGATATTCGTGACACAACAATAAACATTAATACAGTAAAAAAAATTAAACAACAAATCTTTTCACTTGAATTTGGTCTCAGAAATATAAATTTTCTGTGATGAAGCCTGGACAGCCCTGAGTTATTATACCTCAGCCACGAAGAACCTAACGTTACAACTTTATATATATATATATATATATGTATATAACACTAAAAAAACGATGTTGTTTGTACCTCCAATGAACGTAAAATTTTCCGATTTTTCTTATACAACTTCACATGCAATTTAAATTCATTCTAAGATAAAATTCGAAAACAGTAAGTATGAAACTTGTCTGCTTTTCGCCAATGGTAAGAATTCCTACCACTAAAGTTCAAACATAAATCTAGCGCACATAAATAAATAAGTAAGAATATAATGCATAATGGATGATAGATAAAAGTGTTACCTAGAGTTTTATAAACTTTTAGATAACAATTAAATAAATATGTTTATAAATCTTTTGCTGTGTTTTTGAAGTTCAATTTTTTTCGTATTAGGAGCAAATGAAAAAATCAAGACAAAAACTAAGAAATTTTTATGAAAGTTTTTATTTGATGGATTCTTAAATATATAGGCAACCCAAATGTGCAAAAAAATAGGATAAATAGAATTTAGGTCATTCTTTCTGTATCTGTATTCTGTCATCTTTTTACTTCTCTGGTAAGAATTCTTACCACCTGACTGGTAACGGAAATACAAATTTGCAATTTACAATTTTTTTTTAAAATAATAACAAAAATTCCATATAAAATAGAAAAAAGGGACATCCATCATCGAGTTTGCTTTGAACGAAAAAACCTTAAAAAGCAACTTAATGAATTTTTACCGCAGAATGTAATAACGATGACTTGTGTGTGATAACTAAAAAAAAATTTGTTCTCTTTTTAAATTTTGATACAATTTTCGTTATATTTATTTTTCTTAATACAATGAAAAATCTTCTTAAAGTTTTTGTGTTTTTTCTTTGTGTTTTTATATATATTTTATATTTAAAACTATTAACTGAAAATTTAATTATTTAATTTAAAACAAAAATTAGCTACAGAAAGGTTTGCGATTTAATCTATGTATATACACGGTTTTGTAACCAAAGTGGTTACACACACGGACGGGGGTGTTTTAATCCAATTTTTTTTGCACCAATCAATAAGAAATATCGGGAAATAAAGGAGAATTTATAAAAAAATTTAATAAAACCTTTAAATTTCTTTAAACCTTAACAATAATATCTTCTTACTTTTATTTCGAATTATTTTGAACAGAATCTGAAATTATGTGATGAAAAAAAAATGGAGTCTAATATTAATGGTGCGAAAACTTTTAAGTACCGTTAATTGGCGGAGTAACGACGTGTTTTGCATACTTTTTGGCGAAATATTTTATTTCTTTTTGTAATTAAACTTGTGTAAGTAATTGAACTTTGCGAATATATTGCGAATATATTTTATTTAAAAAAAAATTATATAAGAGGTACAACAAGCTTCGCTCGATTTCAGCCAAATAATAATATATTCCATTTCAACCCTAAATATTCAAAAAAAACTTTCGTAAGAGCGCTCCAAGTCGGGTCGAAGGGGTTAAATATTTAACACATACTTTTAGGCGATCTGTGATTGGTATTTTCGTCATATTTTTATAATTCACATATGGTTTATTGAACTTATTATGTTTACATTGTGATTACATCCGTCAATCAAGTCTCTTCGTCATAAATGTAATGAATGCATTATAAATTGAAGGGTGAGGGGGGGTGGGGGGTTGGTTCTTCCTTCCTTCCTTCATCCCTCCTCCCACCCGGCCCCCACAATCCCCCCTCCTCACCAATTAATTAATAATAAATTTAATTAAAAAATTTGAAAAAAAAATTTTTTTTCCCCACCCTAAAAATTATTCCGCGCCCCTCACCCCACTCCCCCCTCACCCTCATCCCCAACCCCCACCGAAATTTTTTACCTTTTCGTGAAAAATCCCGATATTTTTTGATCGACCCTCAAAAAAAAAACTGAATTCGGAAAATTTCCCGATATTTTTTGATCATACCCCAAAAAGTCACGGTGACTAAAAATCACGGGGACTCAAAATCACGGTGACTAAAAATCACGGGGACTCAAAATCACGGTGACTAAAAATCACGGGAACTCAAAATCACAGTGACTAAAAATCACGGGGACTCAAAATCACGGTGACTAAAAATCACGGGGACTCAAAATCACGGTGACTAAAAATCACGAGGATCGAGAGAGAGTAGGAAATTATTTTCCCGCGAAAAATGATGTCAAAAAAAAATTCGGTTAAATAACTTTGAATAAACTGAGATGATCAGAGATGATAGATAACGAGATAAGAACTGCGTTGAAACACGTATATGGAGTTCACCACAAGACGTCACGTTTTTGGCCTGCAACGGCAGGCATGGAAATTTCAGTGCAGGGAAGTTGTTGCGACCTCTGGTATTTTTCTCCGGCCAATCGGAGTTGATAGGTCATGTTTTGAGTGAAACCGCATCGGATCCGATGCCAGCGTAAGGCACCACCTTGTCGCACAATCATGAACACTATGTGATACTAGCGTCGGGAGGGAGCCACGGTCTTAATGCAAGCAGCGAGCGTTACATTTTTCGTTAACAAAAGGAAATTCAGAAAGTACGAAAAAGGTAAAAGTACTTTTATCTCGGATTGCATTTGATGTCTGGAGTGTATAAATTGCACGGAGAGAGCCTAGTAAGTTTATGGGATGACAGCAATGGAAGACCTATTTTCAGAGCCACGATGAGCCTAAAGCATTTCATGCAAATCGCGAAATGTCTCTTCGCTTTGACTGCTCTGAGGACAGAGAGCAGGAGAGACGATAGCGGAGCGCGATAAGTTAGCTCCAATTAGACAAGATTGGACAAATGGAATAACCAACTGAAATTGTATTACCATCCACACGGAAACGTAACGATTGATGAACAGTTAGTGCCTTTTCGTGGTCGTTGTGGTTTTAGGCAATATATTCCATCAAAACCAGGTATGGAATGAAAATATGGGGCTATGTGATGCAACTAACAAATATGCGTGCAATATGAAAGCAGCCTGAAAAGAACCAGGGTAGATTAGCGTATTGAAGGAATTATTGATTCACTTGATGCATTAGACCAATTAGTTGCGAATTATACATGTAAGCGCTAAACTAAACGTTGGCCAGTGGCGTTATTTTCAAATATGATGGATGTCTCGGCATGCATTTGTCATTTGGACTGAAATTAATTCTAATTGGAATTATAACAAAACGTTCAGACGCAGGCTTTTTGGTAGACGTAGGCTACTTGGTAGAACTGGCAAATAAGATGGTAATTCTCCACATTCAACGACGTCAAAGATTGCCGTACGCAGAATCTGCTAAAAGTGTAAAAAATTATCAAATGTTAGCAAGCATTGCAAGCACATTATCAAAAACTAATCGTGCCAATTCTTCCAGCAGTGATGGATCAGCACCTACAAAAGACAGCGTTGTTTCTTTTGCCCACACCAAAAATTCAAATAAATTTTCAAAAATATGCAATAACTGCAGAAAATTTGTATGCACAGAGCATAGTACAAACACGCACATTTCGCTATAATACGGGAATTAAAAAATTCGAAAATTTCATGTATTTTTGATTGCTTTTTTGTTTTGTTCTGTTTTATGGGGGTGGTCGTGCGTGTGGTTATTGGTAGCTGGGAGGGGGAGTGTTATATAAGTAAGTTATTTTATAATCCTTCATAAATAAATAAAATCCGTATTTAATATATATAGTGTATTTATTGTACAATATAATTCTTAAAAAAAATTACGTAACATACACACATACATCCCGTCAAGTGTAATGAAAACAATAACAACATAAAACACTCGAAAATTAATTATTTCACATTTATTAGTCACTTAGATCGACTTTAACAGCAAACTCTTCTACTCTGGCGGTGCCTCATCTATGTTTACGAATATGTTGCGCATTTTGTCCAGGTCGGGCGGCGCCGTGTCCGCATTGCGTATCCAGAGTGCATACGCCCGTTTGTCCGTCATCGTCAGAGGCTTGAAGTTTTTCGAATTCATAACGTCGTCGCCGGTGATTTTGGAGTTATAGCGCGCATAGAGGTAGATGCGGAAGCGCCAATTGTCGAAGGCCTGTCAACAAGTGTGGGGTGACAGAGAGGTTTAAGCACTGCAGAAAAATGAGAATAAAACATCTCACCTGTTTCCATTCGTTAACAGTTTTAATGGCACCTTGCGGAACGCTGTTTAAAATATCGGTCAGCTTTTGCCAATACACGTCCAGGAATGGATCGTTTCTTTTGTACTCGCTCATTACGGGCGTCTGTTCCAGGAAGTTGACGTAGACCTCTTTCTGCTTACGCGACATGCGTTCCTTGCGCTCTATTACGTTCGTGCGGCAAAAGAGATTAAATAGGAAAGTCACAGCAAATTGTGTAAGCGCTTACGTCGTAAAGTGATACCGCTCCCCGTTCGTTCTTGCATTAGCATTTCCATGTGATGCTGTAGCTGTTGTTGCTGATGCTGCTGCTGTTGCTGCATGTAGTAGTCGTGGTGTATTTGCATGCGTTCAAAAGTAACTTCTGGACTCGGAGGTGCGTCGTTGCGAAAGACGGCAACGGCTGGTACTGGCGCGACTGCTTCATCCTCATTGCTGACGCAGTCGTAATCGACTTTGTGCTCCATTTGCAAATGGCCAAACTCCGTTTTCGTTGCGATTTCCGTTTCCGATGGCGCGGGCTCAGCGAAAGACGACGGCAACTCAGTGGAATTCTGTATCTGACGCCGGACTTTGTAGGCAGGCTCCGCGATAGGAGAATCATTGTTGCTGCTACTGCTATGCCGGAAGCGGCGTTGACTGATGTGTGGTTTGGCAGGCGTGGCACTGCTGTCGTCGCTGGATTTTTGCAACGGAAGGCTACGACACGAAATACAGCTGCTGGTGGAGAGTTCATAAGCTGAAAAAGAAAGCTCCGTTATTATATTCGCCGATAAATGAATTCACTTTAATATTCATTAATCAATTCTCAATACAACACAATGCTATTTTTATTGTATACATTTGTTTATTTTTCGCTTTCTCACTCTTCTACTTCCTCCATTCAACCTATTTCTCTACTGATGCCTGTAACTGTATAATAATAAGTTAAGAATTTAGAAAATTCGTGGTTTCTAGTGGTTATCCGTCCATTCCGATTTCGCCTCAACTGACTTCTCAGTAGTCGAAGTCAGCATTAGACTCGTCCAGCTGTGCAAACATATCCATTCTTTCGAAATCTTGCGGCGCATGGCTCTTGTGACTGGTCCAAATGGCGTACGCGCGCTGATCGGTAGGTGTCAGAGGTTTGTAATTCTTTGGGTTTTGTGCCGCTTCACCGGTTAGTTTGGAGTTGAAGCGCGTGTACATGAAGACGCGATAGCGCCAAGCATCGAATGTCTAAAAGTTATATAGATTTTGTGTGATAGTTTCAAGAAGGCAATGAAATTCGCTAATTTCGTGGCTCCAACCTGCTTCCATTCCTCAACATTTTTCATAGCACCTTGAGGTATGCTGTTAAGCATGCTACATAGCTTCTGCCAGTGTGGCTCCAAGCCTACATCGTTGCGCCTTTGGGTTAGCATGCAGGGATTCTCCTCGAAATATTTCACGTATAACTCTTTCTGATCCCTAGACATGCGTTCGCCTCTTCCTGGAATGTGTTTGTATTTAAAAAATGCCAGTTATTTCATTAATAATTATGTGAATAGTACTTACTTCTGAAAAGAGGACAAGTCTTGGGCGAATAATGCTGCTGACGGCTATAATTTGAATAATATTGCAGTGGCGTGCTACTAGCGCGGCTTTCACACCGATCATTCTCTTCCTCTGACTTTGGTATAATATCCATTGGATCTATTGATTGCGTTAACGTTTCCGGCGTTCTGTGGCCACCGAAAACTTGCGTAATACGAAGTTTCGGCGATGTACGTTCATGATTTGTGTTGAAATGTTTTAATTGATGATTTTTTGAAACATATTCTTGAAGTGATCTTTGTTGAGATGATATTGGATTCTGTGCGAGTGCGCCGTTTGGGTTATCATTCGTCTTTGGCGGCAATGGCAGCACATTTGGCGTTTGTGGACAAGAGGCGTCTGTTTCATATGATAAAACATCTTTGACCCTTTCCCTGTTGTCTTCTTGGGTAGCATCATCCATGGCTGTAAAGGTAATGTATTAAAATGTTTGGTTTTAATAACGAAATACATGATCAGACTTACTAGAAACAAGAAGGAATTTTAAATCCAAGTCAGATTTTTTTAGTAATCTTTCTATTCTTTTTTTTAATTTTATATTTTTCATAGTTACTTCAGAAATACATATGTACTTCAGAACAAAATCCTTCAGAATGTTGCAAAAATACGTAATAAAATTCAAATGATGCAATTACGTAAATAATATTAAACTTTTTATCTAATTCCAGAATCTTTTTATTTTGGAATTTTAACTTTTTTGGAAAACTATAAAGCAATGTGCTTAGTTTAAGTTTTTAAATAAATAAATTTTTCTAAGTATGGGATCTATTTTTCTCACAAATTCAAATTAGAGTACGATAATATTGTAAATAAACAGATTTAGCAAATTTGTGTTCTAATTACATTGATCGTATAATAATTTTAAAAAAAGCATTTTCGACATTAACCACAACCAAACCAATAGAAACAGAAATGAAAGACAAATATTGAATTTGTTTTTATCCATAAAATTATTTCCATGTTTGATATTTATTATTTATATATCGATTTATTATCAACTAGCTGTTGCCCGCAACTTCGTTCGCGTGAATAGTGCTTGTGCTAACTTAGTTTTATGATATATGAACACATCACAGTCGTTCGCTTGCATACATACAACCCCTACACACCGGTATAGGGTTGCCTTGACCCAAGAGATACTTCGTCCTTGTTTGTGTCTTACCACGATATAAATTCATTTATTATTGACATCTATTCTGTCCAGCACAATGTTTACTAAATTTAAAATTGAGATTGAATTCCCCTACAATCCATCTCCTATTTAGAGGTAGACTTTTTATAAAATAGGTACCCTATGTCCCTCGTCAGGGTTCCAGCTATCTCCACACCAAATTTCACCAAAATCGGTGCAGCGGTTTAGCCGTGAAAACGTAACAGACAGACAGGCTGACTTTCGCATTTATAATATTAGTATAGATGTACATATAAATGTAGAATTTTCCACTGCTTTACTTTAATTACATATATGTATAACAATTTTGAATTTCCAAACTAAATAAACAACAAATAAAAATTTTTGTTGCTATAAAAATATTATTTATAATAATAAAAATGTTTTAATTAACAATGCTTTACAATAATGATTCAATTCTTTATTATAGAAGTTTTACATATGTACATACATACATATATGTATGTTATGTACAACTAGAAACTTATTTAGAAATACATATATGTATGTACATATATGAAATGTAGTACTTATGTACGTATGGCTTTGAATCGACATTCATATTGTTTGCTAACTGAATTACTTATTAATTAACCCTTTTAACTATTTTATTTTGTTTGGAAAAACATTTATTTTATTATTTTTCAGCGAAGACGAGTACACTTGACGAAATCAGAGTACAATTAAAAGCATTTTTAATTTCCCAAAGCTTCTTATTTCCTCTTCTTCAGAAAAAAATTTCACTTGATTCGTTATTGAATAATATTAATTTAATTGTGTTTTCTTTTGTGGCATAATGCAAAAAATTGCCATTTCGTCATGACGAGTATACTCCACATAAACGGCTTATTGTTGCTTAAAACGAAGGGCATAATTTGCCATTTAAAAAAAAATATTTTTCGCTACTCACCCTGTACAACTTCTATAACGAAATTGGTTAAATCGTGTCTTTGCGCCAAATAGTTCAACAACAGATCATCCGGTATATTGAAGCCAATCTTCTTGTTGCGAAATTCGAAGTTATAGATGCCGAAAGCAGAACGAACTAGATAGAAAAGATGGGTTTTATTCTTATTTGGCCAGAAAAGTTAGCCTGTTATTTTCTAGGATGACACCGCCGCCAATAATAGTTAGAAGAAAAGAGCAAGTATGGGTCTTTTATTGCTCCCATACACTTCCCCATTTCTGTTATACATACACAACGCAATCTTCTATTTTTATATTAAATAAAAAATATATTTTTCGCCGGCTGTATCTTCTGCATTACCACATTCGATGACTTACCCACATTCTTCAGATCCCAAATGTTGAGATCACGCTCTTCCTCCGGCACTCCAATTGTCAACAGCTTCTTATTGTCACGAAATTGAAATGGAATAATAATGCCGGAGCGCAACACCATCTTTTATTTACGATTATCCACTATAAGCACCAACTCTTCTATTTTTCCTGGCTGCCGCTGCTTAAAATATTGGTTTCTCAAAAATTTCCAAACCGCTAGAGTCCAAAGCAAAGGCGACCTCACGCTCGTTTTCGTTTGTCAAAAAAAACCAAAATCCTCTATTCCTTGTAATTGTCGAAATGTCATTTAAAAGCTTGTATCTATTTCTATTATTCTCCGAAAGAAGAGAAAAGAAAAATAGTGGATTGCGGTTAATAATAAAAAATTAGTAAGAGAAAACGAAGCATTGTTGTTGTAAGGGGAGGATTATTTTTGTTTTGATATTTTGTTTACGAATGTCATAATAAAGCGAAAAGTTGGGAAATATGTAGCATGTGTCCAGAGTTGCTCTTTTTAGTGTGAGTACTTGGTAGGTAGGTACTCGTTTTCGGAACTTAAAATTTTTCAAATGAAATGATTTTCTTAATTGTTAATTTAAAAAAAGAATTAAAATATCAAAAAAATTTGATAATAAGATAACTACTAATCTTTTTTCAGGATCTTTTCAAAAAGAAATAAGAAATTTTTGTAGATATTTTCCTGCTATAATTGAAAACCAATAAATTTTAGAGTTCATTAAAAACGGATGCTTTTATTGTAGTTCTCTTATTAAAAACACATTCAATATGTTTACTTAGGTTCTGTGAAAACATTTATCTTATCGGTGAAGTCATAAAAGCGGCATTATGTACACACTTTCATTACGCTTTAAGTAGAAAAGAATATTTTTTCTGAGTAAATAATCAGAAACTAATTATAGGTGTAGGTACATACGTTGAATTTTACACAAGACATTGTGACTAAAAAAATTAATATAAATTTCTATACTAAATTCTTATTTCTGTACGTCTACTTTCTTCAATCAAATTTGCTTCAGTTTTAACTGCACACATTGCACTTCTTGTTTATTATTATCCAGCCTGCGGTGTAGAGGATTGCGCCATTCAATAATTGAAATCCCGTTTCATTGCCATTTTGTCGAACTCTTGCTGCATTGCATGCTTGTGACTTGTCCACAGAGCGTACGCTCGCTGATCGATGGCTGTGATTAGTTTAAAATTCTTAGGACTTTGTGTATTGCTCGCGGCCAATTTGGAGTTATGGCGTACCAGCATGAAAACACGATAGCGCCAGGTGTAGAATGTCTGAAAATATGTTTTATATGTATTTTAAAAGCAATAGTAAACCTTCGAAACAGAAACACCTACATTTTTCCATTCCTCGACGCTTTTCATGGCGCCCTGTGGTACACTGTTCATGATATCCGCTAATTTCTTCCAGTGCGGTTCGAGAAGGGAATCGTTTAGACGTTGGGTAATCATGCAGGGATTTTCTTCAACATACTTGACGTAAATTTCTTTCTGATCGCGTGATATGCGCTCACCCCGCTCTGAAAAAAGAAATCAAAACAGTTATCTTTTAAAGAGAATAAGTTATTAATCAGAAGATGGCATAAGGAACCTTCATAAAGAATGAATCAATGTTTAATGAGTGATTAGTTTATTCTTGTTCCACTTTGAACCATACTCACTACGAAATTTATTTAAGGTTGCCGCCGAGTATGGTGCATCTAGTTCATGATTGTCCGTCATACTTTCATTGTAGGTGGGATGATGGTAAGTGGGCGGTTGATCGGATGGCAGCCGGGCCTCATATCGCGACTCACTAGCATCGGCCTTTATGACTAAAGGATTAATCGAATGTGTTAGAGTCTCCGGAGTCTGAGCATTGGCGTAGGATTCACTGAGGCGTAGCTTGGCTGCAGGCTCAGTCGGCATATTAGAGTAATCCATGGAATTGTGAGGATCATAAGTATATGGATTATTGGGTGGTACTGAATCCATTCCGGGAGGATGTAAAACTTTGGAATTTTCATTGGATTTCGATGGTGTGTTTACAGTAAATTTTTGTGAACAGGATGGCTCGAATGATAAGTTATCATTCATTGGCCGGTTCTCTTTATTAGCTGGACGGGAAAAATAGACAGATTATAGGCAAGTATAAAGTAGAAATAAAAAACGTCGATTTGCAGCAATGAATTGATCCTAACAAAGACAGAAACTGTTTAAAATTAAAATTTTAATCTACATGAAATTTTCAAAAAACATATATGTATGTACTGTAATTTGAAAATTAACCCTGCCTCAAATTTGGAGCTGGCACTCACCCTGTTCTACTTCTATAACAAAATTGGTTAAATCGTTTCTTTGCGCCAAATAGCTAAGCAGCAACTTCTCTGGAATATGAAAGCCAATCTTCTTGTTCCGGAACTCGAACTCGTAAATGCCGAAAGCGTCACGCACTGTAATAAAACGGTATTATTGACCTCATTTAACAAAAGAAAGGAAATAATTTGAAGATGTCCCGCTGAAGCCCACTGTAGTTGGCTTGCGTTTTTTCCATTTAAAATTTCGCTATTATACACACAATGCGGTCGAAGTCGTCAATTTTTATTGCATTTGGGTATTGTTGTCCGATCCCCGCGTTTTATTTTCCAGTTTCCAGCAAGACTTACCAACACTTTTGAGGTCCCAAATGCTGACCTCTCGATTATCCTCCGGCACCCCGACCATAAGAAGTTTCTTATTATCCCGGAATTGAAATGGAATAATTACACCCGAACGCAATACCATTTTCACGGTTCGTATGCCAGCTACAAATTTTAGTTACTCTTTAGCCTAATATATCTATTATATACGTATATTTTCTTATCGCCTCAGCCAGCCAGCAGCAACGTCTTCTATATACAATTTCAGTTGTCAAAATTTTCTCGATTCCTTCATTCCAACGACTTTGAAGGAAGGTTGGAGGAAGGAAAAACCAGAAAACGGTTTTGACAGTTCTCTTTTTTGTTTACGAAGCTATATGTTGATTCGGACTGTAGGCCATTAGGAAAGGGACAGCTACATTTCACGGAACTCTAGAACAGGGTTGTTGTGACCTCAGCCTTACGATTTATTGGAAAAGGTAGGAAATTTATATTAGGACGGAATACCTTGGAACTTTTCACTGAAATATCCATTGAATAGATGATATATGTACTCGTATATATACCTACCGGTATGCATATTAGTTTCATCTTCTTGCCAAACAATTACAACATTTAATATTAGGAATTTTTAGCGACACTAATTTATTAAAAAAATTAATGGAGAACAGTTTTTTGATAATTATAATGTAGTACCAAGTTAATTCGTATTACCCGATGAAAGAATTAATGTCAGGATTGCAATTTTTTTTAATTTTGCAACTTTATTGTTACTTTTCACATATACATAATAAAAAATATTCATAAAAATTGCGCGTAGAGCAAAAGCGATTTAGATAACTCCTTGATCTCCATTAAAATCGTGTGCTTTTTCATATAAAAAAATGCTTAAATAGGTCCGAAGGACAAAATTGTTATTGCTTTTTAAACAATCCGGGAAATTTTACGAAAATGTAAATTAATAAAACTTTATTTTTGTTTTAACTTTGTGCAGTTGCAGGATCGACGCAAAAAATTTCATTAATTAAAAACAAATCAATTTACAATCTTAAATAGTTTACGAGGAAAAAAAGTAAAAAATGTGCTTTTCATATCTCTTCGGTACTAGCTTTAGAGTCTTGTTATAGAATAGTGCATATGAGAGTGTTCCTGGTTACATTATTATACAAAAATGTTAGAAAATCATTAAAGGTTAGAGCAGAGCGCTAATATACATATAGTACATCGGTGACTTTAAAGAGCTAGTTATTTGAATAAATTAAAAAGGTCATTTTCGGTTGAATAGCGTTCTAGTGACCATCGGCTTCGCCTTCGCGTCGTATTTTTAATGTCGTGCTAAATGTCGCCTTTCTTTAATTGTATCTAATGGTTTGGCTAGCGTTGCGTTACAAGCGATTGTCTACTCCGGAATTTCGCACCTTATCGGCGATATCGTCCCAGATATGCCTTGCAATTGGGGCAAGTATGATGTACGTCCATGCACTCATCCATACAACACGGTATTAAGCAGCACCCCAGCCAGCAGCTACAATTTATAAAGAAAAATCAATTGAAATTGCATTAAACCGCGCCAAAAGAGACCGACAGACAAACAGACACTCACCCAAGTAAAGCAATTACAAAACCCGAGACGTAGGCAATCATTCCGGGCTCGGTGCGTGTGGTTGTTTCTATTTCTGCATGGCACGATGGACAGATCATATGCGTGGCGGTGCGTCCAATGGGCACCACGGTCGTGACTATGGTCGCATTTGTTGTGACTGCGGCAGGCGTATAGACAGGCGTAAAAGGACCAACAGGCTTTACTCCGCCAACCGCCTCCTGGTAGGAGGGCGGCGCGGATGGAGGCGGAACATATGTATATTGTGGAGGAGTTGGTCCGCCGCTTTTGCTCATATTGTTGTTGTTGTTGTTATTGTTGTTCTGTTAGCCCCACAGAACAACAGAATGGTCTGGAATGAGTTTGTTGGTACGAAGTAAAAGATGCCTGCAAGGGATGAAATTCGAAATAAACTTTAGAAACATAAAGTCTTAATTTAAATTTGGATTAAAAACTGTGGATTAATAATAAATAAATCCACAAATTAAATTACCACAAATTAAATTAATGAAAACTTTCGTTCTCAATCATTCGTAACATTATTAAAGATTTTTATAATCATCAAAATTCAACAACTGATTTGTTTTGAAATTCTCAAAACCAAGACAGGAAAAATGTTGAGAATAATTAATGATTAGTTTATAAAAAAAAAATTAGATTAATTAGGATTAATCAAAAGTCTTTCTTTGAAAAGAGCCTCTAACTAAAAATCTTTGGATTTTTACACAATCTCGTCTTTCGTCATTTTGCCGTAGGGCATGTGAAATAACGGCCATGCTGAGCAAAAATCTTTGTTTATTTCTCGATTTTAGTTTTGAGGACGACTCTACGAACATACAAACAAAAAGAAAATAAACTAAATAAAAGAAAATAAATAAAAACAAATCCGTGCCCTGCTCATAGAAAATCTTCGATGTTATGCGTGATTCGACTTTGAAAATATTGTTTATTTTTTTTTTAAATACAAGAAAGTATACACAAATAGACGTACTGTATAAGTTAAAGAGATATTCTGTATTTTTGTGTGATTCATTGCAAACACAAAAATAAAAGGCAAAACTAAAAAAAAGTTAACAGAAAATATTTTATCCTATACGAATATGCGTAAGAAAATGAATTGAAATAAAAGCAGGCCCACCCGTCGTAAAAAGCTAAATAAAATTTTATCATTCATGATGGTAATGCCTGGAGGAATACATATATATACTCGTATATACGTATAAAGTTATTATAGAGCATGCTTTGATGAATGAAAAATCTAAAAATAGACAACAGAATATTATTAAAAGAAAATGAAAGAAATATTGCAGTTATGTATGTACCTCTGTCTGATAAACAGATCAAAAATCATAAGAATATGTATATGTACATATATACGACATTGATTTATTGTTGCTTTTCATAAATATTTTATGACGAAATTAAAAAAACACTCTACTGCGAAATTAATTTTAAAATATTAGACGAATAATATTAATAATTTATTATCACTGCAGTAACTGCAGTCAAATCAATAACTACAAAAATTATCAACAAAATTTTACAATTTGCTTAGCTTTAAATCATGATTTTATCAACAGAACTTTTTTTGCAATTTATTTGCAATAAAATTTTCCGTTTTGTAACTGAATAAAAGCAAAAAAAAAAACACAAAATCTCTGACAGACTGAACGACAGACGCCAACTCGACCGAATGGCATGAAAAACCTCTTAGAAGTAAACAGAGCGAAATAATTGAGCGAAATACGAGTATTATTAGAGAAAAAACCTTTGAAATTGAAATTCTTCTTTAGAAAAAGAATGACACACAGACTATACGAGTATATATACTCTTTTTCTGACCCAAACAAATGTGAGCTCATTGAGTTTTCACTTAAAATTTACTTAAACGAAAAATAACATTTCCATTAAGACAGATTTATTTTACTCTCAAATGTGTACCATTTTGTTTTAATTTTATTTATTCTTTTTGAAAAAGTAATTGTCTTTTCACTGTTAATCCATTTTCACTATTATAAAAACTAAACATTTCTAGTAGTCTTAGGTACGTAAATATGGACAAAATTGGAGTAAGGCCAATCCACAAGGAACCGTAAAAATTGAATTACATTCTGAAATATGCACCATTGCAAAAATTGTATCCAAAATTGAACGTCCAGAAAGAAGGCCATACGCGCTGACATCATTTGAAAATGTTAATACTGATCTTCCGAACAATTTGGTTAAAATTAAATTTTGTGTTCTGTTTTTTTACAATTTCAAATTCCATCGGGCCCAAAGCTTAATACATAAAATCAATCTAAAAAAAATTTGCTTTTACCAAATCATTTACATCAATTTAAATGAAGGTTAAATTTGATATTAATGTATATGTACCTCGTTAATTAGACTTCAAATGTCAGTGTATGTAACTTAATATATGCATATTGCAGTACATATATGTACACGCATATTTATTGTATTGTACTTATAAATTGTTTGTTGGTTTTTGTTTTTTAAAATTTTACGCTGTCTTGAGTTACGCTACGGTGTCTGACGTAAAATCATAGTTGATATAACCTCAATTTATGCATGAACATCTCTATTTTAAACTTATTGACGTTGTATAAATATTTCTAAAATATAATTTAGCCTTATCGAATGAATTATTTTGAAATATGTTTAAAAAAAAACAGCTTGATGTTATTTTCATTCAGCAAAAAAGCAAAAGTGACGTCAGTTTTAGGTGTTGAATGAATGAGCAACTTACTCGTAATATGTAAAAATTTAAGATATTTTACAATGGTTTCGAAGATTTTTAAAACTTCCCGAATTATCGTATTTTTGTTTATAAGAAAATACTCGATAGAAAAAGATTTCGTAGTTTCTACAACAACAAATTTTTTGAAAACAAGTTCCGTCAATCATTTATTGCAAAGAAATTCATTAAGTATACAAAATTTTAAGTTTATGTAAGTATAAAATCAACCAAAAAAAAAAAAGCAAAACAAAAAAAAATTGTGTTAAAGAGTGGAAGCCTTTAAGTAAATAAATATGATAAATTTTTAAAAATATTCTTATAAAAACCAAAATATTTATTAATTTTATCGGGCAATATATTAGTTCACTATAATGAAATAGTAAAAATAAAAAATTTTTTACGCTAGAATTAAAAATCATATAAAACTTGTATTTATTCACAAGGTCAGGAACACGAAATTTTAATAGGTATCAAAAGAGAAATTTGTTCTAGTTTACGAACGCAAGAGTTTTCAGTTTTTAATATTTATCTATGAGATAAACTTTTCTACATGTGTGTAGGTACGTACCGTAAAGAGCACCAAAGGTTAGTGTGGTCAAATAAATAATTAATTCTATATATATACAATTTATCGTTTACCATCTAAAAATCATTAGACGCTTTTATTATTCAAAACGTAAGCTTTATGGTTTTTTTCCACTAAACCATAAGGAAAAAAGGAAAAACAAAGGCAAAATAAATCAAACAAAAGGCAATCTGTAGTTATTCTATATTGCTTTTGGTACTCATTTGTTCCTCCCTTCCTCGAATTTCATAACCTCCGACAAATATATCGGAATTATGTACGAATAAGTACATAAAAATATAATAATGTCGATAAATTTTAATTGAGGTAGGTTGTGGTTACGTGCTTATGAAATAAATTGTAAATAATAAATACATACGATAAAATGATTACGTTTCAACCGCATTGTGCTGTACTCTATAAGAAGAACCGCAATTAATATTATAGATGTTATTATTTGGCAAATGAGCTAAATTAATTGAACTAAAATTACACAATTTATGTGATTTCATTAAATTCTTTAGAAATTATTTTATAGTATAGAAAAATTGATCGATTGATTGAGTTTCCTTTAAAAGCTTAACGACAAAAATTCTTGTCATTTTTAATAATAAATATAGTAAAGTAAGTAAGTAATAAACTATAGTAATAGTAAATATTGTTGCATGCCAGTGACAAAAACCAAAACAGAAATATTTTATTATTGTTATCGCGAGAAAGAAATGTCACGCGATGTTTTGAAATAATTATTTTCAATTATTTCCTCCGTCTCCTCCGGTTTGAAATTACTTTCGTATGCAAATTTGTAAAATAAGTTTATTTAATTTTATTTATATTAACAACTTTAATATATAATTCGTATATTTATTTCGTAAAATTAATATATAATATATACATATAACATCGATTCCATAGAAAGAATGAAGAATTTTTAGCTCTTTTTTTATGGTTTGACGATGGTGTTATTTTGTAATAATAAATTTTTGTGTTTTTTTTTGTTTTTAAGCCACTTTAACGTGATTGACAGTCCTAGTAATTATAATCTTGCTATCGAAGCAACAAAATTCGCATATACTGTTAAAAGAATATTTATTTGAACACATCTTTACGGTATTATTCTCATTCTCATTCTGTTTTTCAATGCGGAATAGTAGGAAGAGCAAGAATGATGATGATGATTACGCCACCGCAAGCGTAGAAAAAATTACAAGGAATATTATGACAAGTTCCATTTGGGAAGATGAATACTGCAGACGTTTTACGAGATTCAGCTTCTGGGCAAGGCCAAAAGACTTAGACAGAAATATACTATTTTGAATATTGAAAAATCGTAGAAAGTCGTACATATGGATGTGGCTTTTACTATGCAAGACCAAGTTTATAAACGACAAGAAAAAACGTAGCTGGATATAGTTCTGAGGCAAACTAATCGAAGCGATTTGAAGAGAGATCTGATACTAGCTTTTATGAGTATCAATTCTTTCAAGACTCTAGTCCTATAGAAAATAAATAATTCAAGAAATAATTGTAAGTGCTCACGTCAAGTAAATTTTCCGAATAGAAGCTCCACAAGTGTTTCGTAGGCTGCTGTTGCTGAAGCTATGGATTTCGAAACGTATTGGCTTCTATTGTCTGAGTTTGTTATAGTTATATGTTCCTAAAAGCTGGAATTTTTTTTTTTTAAAACTCAATAAGAAATGGGTTATTTTCAGTAGAATAATTGATATAAAACCACTTTAACTCTATACACAACCACAAACGCCACCAACAAAACTTTTTCGACTGAAAGAAAAAACGCAGCAGCTTTTTTGACAACTTTGTGGGACGTAAACAGTGCTGACATCTTGTGAATTTTAGGAGTATTTTTATGAAAAATTGTACTATAGTTTCCAACAGTTCGCAGTGATATTTTACTTGATCTAGTAATATGTATACTAACGATTTAAAATCTTTCTTTGAATACACTATGTTTTTCAAATAAATCTTAAGTATACGAAATTTTGTAATATTTTATGTTAAATCTGCTTTAACCATTCCATTGTTTTTTACATTGTAATTTTTTACTGGTAAATAGACGCAATAGAAGCAAAAAAGAAAAAAATGCTGAATAATTCAAAACTTCAAACTTCTTACTTTGCAACGTTTTATAAGTTTTTTTTCTATAAATGGTCACAAGACCATCTGTTGTCAAATGTGAAGTGAATTCATTGTGAATCGATTGAACACACCTCTACAACCCGTCATGACAGCTATAAATACTGTTGGCAGCATTTTTCTGTTAGTTTCATCAGCGAGTAAAGTAATGGAATGCTAACAACGAGTATGCATAAAATTCCCTTTTTCGTTCTGGTTTTTGTCTTGCTTTAGGATTTAAGTACGAAGCTGTTTTCAAAGTATGATCAAACTTTTCCCAGGGGCAGTTAATCTATTACTATAGGAAATTTATTTTCACAAATTTTCTATGTTACTTGAAATGATTTAGAAGAAAAAACATGCACATCTAAAATAAAATAGTTTTATTTTTCGTTTTATTTTTATGCATTGAAATAAAATGAAATACTTGAATATTCAATACCGAACACTTATGTCGAACACATGATGGTCACTACAAAATCGATTTATAAAGCAAACTATACGAGTATTTTTAGAATTTTTAAAGTAAGCTTTTATTAATTTTATATTTCTGTTATTAAAAATAAATTAAAGTTAAATTTCCAGAATTTCTTTTAAAGAAATTTTGCGCCATTTCATTGCCTTCTTCGAACTCTGTGAGCGACTTTTAATTTTTGCGACTGACAGAAAGAATACGAATAAAGCTGATAAAAGTGTCAATAGATTGATTGCTATGGCGTTATATATTTCTGTAAATTATACTTTTAATATATGTACATAAACTTGAATTATTTTTTTTAAATAAATAAGCGCACATTTTTCAAAACATTCTCACATTAATACATTAGTGAATGAAAAATCTTTGTATAACTTAAATTATTCTTATTTAAATCTTATTTATTATTATCAGTTTATAATCAAGGTTTCGGATTAAATCAATTAATGTTA
The DNA here is from genome assembly GCA_949752815.1 of Conops quadrifasciatus. Taxonomy (NCBI): domain Eukaryota; kingdom Metazoa; phylum Arthropoda; class Insecta; order Diptera; family Conopidae; genus Conops; species Conops quadrifasciatus. The sequence continues at coordinate 34,798,561 of OX457079.1, forward strand.
TCAATTTCAAAATAACAGTGAACATCAATTAAGTTACAAGAGACACGACGACATGCAACATTACGTTATGTCAAGCAACTCGGGACTGTAAGAGACATCGTTTTGGGGACATTTTACTATAGCAATCTTTTTAGTAAATTGTATAATTTAATTTAGTATAAAATTAATAATATTTAATATTTGATGAAGTGTGGTACGTGATAAAAATCCATAATCCGCTCTCCGTCTTTCGCCGCATCTATGCGTCAAGATGCGTCAAGACAATCGAGAAAGGCCATGACAAGCCATCCCTATTTTAAACTATAAAAGCAACTAAAAAACTTTTTATACATATACGAGTATAACAAAATATGTACATATTATCCATATCTAATTAATTTTCTAAAAAATTCGTTAAAAAAGTGAGGCTTTTAAAACTTGAAAGACTTCATTAAGTCTTTTGTTTTCTTTGTTTCAGAGGACAGATTGAGAAAAATTGGTTTAATAAATCATTAACAATTTACTTAAAAAAGTAAATTTTTAGTCTATAGTCTATTTCAGTCTTTTGAAATGATAACTACCAGTTAAATAAATAAAAGGTAAAAAAAATAGGAGATGTGTGAAAAAATGTATAAGCCTGATTTAGTTAATTAATATATTATTAAAATGAATGAAATTAATATCAAGAGAAACTTCTAACGCAGGCCTGACAAACACTTTGGCGCGGCTGCCGCGAAAGGTTTTTAAGGGAAAAACTTCGGGACAAAATTACCAAAGCACACAAAAACAAGCGCACACACAATTTAATAGAATGCTTAAGTTTTCTTACAAGTTCAAGGCAAGACCTCGAAATTCTTAAAGCATTGCCAAATATTATACTAGAAAAGGGCTAGTAGCTCTTACTTACCGTACTCGTATTAGCATAAAATATTTCCTATTTTTTTGTTTAATTTTCTTAACATAATCTCTGATTACTAACCATAAATAATTTCCATTTTATTTGTTTTTATTTCATTCTTTTTATCTTTTGAGAAAATTTATTTTCTGCTCGAGCGATTCGGTAAAATCGCCCGCTGTTTTTTGGCTTTTCAAACGTTGTTGTTTGGTCTTCTGCCGCTTCAGTCTATAATATTTTACAAATCTACACAAAAACAGGAATATATACCAGATTAAAACCAAGTAAAAAATTTGATCGCAAAGCAAAATCAAAGCCAGAATGACTTCGAGAGAATTTTTTGTAGCTTGATGTTCATCCAGCCAGAGATCATTATCGTATTTGTGCGCTAGTTTGATGTTGATGAGGATAATAATAGTAATAGTGATGATGTATGGTTAATTCAATTGATGCTATTGTGTTGCGCGTGTGTGTATGGGTGGTACCTTTCAACGCGCCAAGTTCAACGGTGGAATTAACATCAAGCTCCAAACAACGAAAGACTTCATCCCAATCGCCGGCTGCCGAGAGTTTATCCAAAGTATTTACGCACATTTCACAGGACTTTCTTCTTCTACTGATTCGCCGTGCTCCAATTCTTTCTCCAGATTTTCGTTGTGATTTTTTAGTTTCGAAAATTTGAAAATTTTGACAAAAAATTTATGAAATTTGATTGAGTGAAAATCTATTGCTATTGACGTTTATGACTACATGAAGATGAAGTCATGATAAAGAGGTTTTCTTAATAAAATTTTCATTTTCACAAATATTAAGTTCACCCTCCTTTTACGCTATTAAACACAAACTAATCACATACACACACACACCATTAAGTAGTTCTTCATGAATAAAAGATGGGCGCTTTTTCAATTTTCAATTTTTTAAGCTTTCAAGTTTCTTTTAGAACGAATGAAGGTATTATTATGAAATCTCATGGTAATGGCAATAACAACAACAAAACACACAATAAAAACACAAATATAAACATTTACTTGTACATATATTGAATATTTTTTTTTTTTATCATGAAAAAGAAATAATGATGATTGTGTTAATAATTTAATGATTAATGAATTTCCTTTATTTTGTATGAATTTGCATAAAGCAAAACGGATCTTTTTTCTTGTAAAGCAAAGTTTAAGAAAGTTAAATGCAAAACTCAGAACAACAACAACAACAACAACAACAACAACAAACCTATAGCGTCGAAAAAACAAATTTGTTAGAAACGTCTTTTTGCGCAGGCATAAAATGTCTTTTGAAGTAATTTTTGCAAATCATTTTCACACAGTTTTCTGTTTGTAACGTAACGTAACATAACATAGCATACATAACGTAACTTAACGTAGTGAATCATATAGTAATAATGTATTTGTTCACATTTTAGTACTTTCGAAAAATTTCTATTATTCCGTTTAATCAAATCCGTTTGTGTCAGAAAAAAGTAAATAAATTATTGCACAATACAATACTGTCCAATATTTTAGCAGCAACAACAAAAAAAACCATCACCCCCCGCAACCACCGTTTTTTTTTTTTTGTAATTGAAAATAATCTAGCTCTTTTTTTTTAAATTTTGTAGCTAAGAATATCTCTTTAACCTTTCTTTAAGAGAATAATAACTTCAATGCAAAACGGTTAAATACTAAATTATGCAACAGCAGGCAGCTAAATTGAAGTAGGAGATAAAGAAGAAGGAAAGGAGTAACCAACGAACAAAATTAATTAATGTTATTTGTTATTCGGTTTTTTTTATTTATTTTTAGCTTAACTTCGTGTTCAATCGAACGTGACTACATTCGATTTAAAACTTAACAAACAACTTTAACTAACATTTTTTTTATGCTACATCAAAATGTTATTCATTATTATTTTTATGACAATAATTATGATGGTTCGGCCTGATGATGGTTGACGGTCATTCTAATCATTGATTGATTTTACGAAGTTAAATCAGAGAAAAAATTCTTTTCTTCATTGAAATTGGTTACTTACAAGCATACATTTTTTATTTATCTAATTTTTTTTTTAGTTTTAAAAATATTGTATTGTAATTTTATAAATATGTATTGAACATTTTTTCGTATTGTACTTAATTATTTTATGTTCTTTGTTACTTTGTGTTTGATCGATGGCAACATTTCAAATTGTTGAATCATTCTCTGTTGTTTGACAATCATTTGGAATCGTTTGGAATTCATTACTAGGAGTAAAATTTAATAAAAAAAAAATAAACAACAAAAAAAAAAAACAAATACATACTACATTTTTATGTAGCTACGATAAAATGAAATTAAATCAATTTGTAATAAATCGACAGTGACAAAACTTTTAATGACTCGATACAAAAAATTGACACCTCAGACAAAATTAATTACTTTAATATTGATGGCAGTGGTTTGTGACAGTTTTTTGACTTCGTTTAACTTTTAAATAATTAATGTTAAATTCATTTTTTTTTAAATTTTCTAAAAAAAAAAAAAAAAAATTTGCAAATAATTTCATTAATTAATCATTTGTTTGATATAATATACTATTTTAGAAGATATTAAAAAATTATATGGAATAATGAAAGTAGGTACGTATATATTGTAAAAATATTAAAAATGATGAAAATTAAAAATCACAAAAATAAAAAAAATTATTTCAAATTTAAAAATATAAAAAGACTGTTGTCTCTATGATGTTGTTTTATCATTAACACTATAATAGCTAATATCACGAATTTCTAGTGATAAGATAAGATAATTTTTGTTAAGAATTTTAAATCATAATGATTTTATATGTGACTGTTTATCGTGACCGGCCGTGAAGAGAGGGCGACAACGGACCATATTGTACGAGTATAAGCTAAATTTGCCGCAAATTAATTGTGACCATAATGAAGTCCATAAAACTGTGAATGTTGGCAGTGCAGTCAACAAGAATGGTGACAATATTGATGCTATTTTCCGTGTCAAGAACGATGACGTTATTACTCAATGCTACTGTTCTTTTGCGAGTAGTTTTTTTAATAAAAGAAACAAAAATTGAAATCAGCTTAAAGAGAATAATTTCAAAAAAGGAAAGATAAGTAGGTAATAAAAAGAAAAAGGACTATAAAATAATGGCGATAATCAGAAAAGAATTGCATTCTAATAAAAATAAAAGATTGCAGTCATAAAAACACAAATATTTGTTTATGCATAGAGCATTTCTTTATAAAGTAATATCATTATCAACTTAAGATCATGATAATGATGCTTCATTCCTTTAAAAATATGTATGTATATTCTGATTAAATGTTTTACGATCTTCAAAACAAGAGGAAAAACGTGATTGTTGCCTCTCGCGGTCAAGCGATGCGGGCTTTAAGTATTCAAAAATCACGTTGCTACGTTGATCATTTGCCATTGATGGTAGCTCATGGTAATCAGCTGGCATTGTTGGGGGGTTGTTGTTGTTGTTGTTGTTGTTTGTGCCTGTTTTTGTGCCTTTGTTTGTTCATTCGACTTCTCCATGAAGAAGCAAAACGTTTAAGAAAACAAAAAAAAAGAAACAATAACATAATGGCTGCGGTTGTGTTTGTTTTTTTTATATTGTTGGTATATTGTCAAGTCTTTAAGAATATAAATAATTTTCAGTTAAGACGTTAAACTTTGGTTGAACACTTTAAATGTTTGAAAAACTCACAGAATCATTGAATGACGTTTAAGAAGTTATTTTCCGAACGCAAAAGAATGATAATTATATTACAAGAGTGTTATCGCAAACACTGAAAAATCATCATGAAGAAATAACTCAATCATCATAACTTAATAATCATTGTCTGCTGCTGCTGCTGCTGAGAAAAAAAATGCTCATTGAACAAAGTTATTTGCACTTTATTTATTAAACTAATAAATGAATATTTAATAAAAAAAATTGTCTACATTCTCTCTCTCAAAACATCATCAAATAATAAAAGCATTGAAAGTGCTTACGCGCAAATTAATTTTATACAAATTGAAATTGAAATCTATTGATTGGCAGGTGCATCGTTTTGAGACGAGGATCATTAGAACGAATAAAAATGCATCGTAATAATGTTGAGATAATAATATCGCTGTTACCTTTCACGTCTCCGAGAAACACTCTCAAGATTTATCGTTCGACGAGTTTGACATTGACGAAATATATACGAACAAATAATAATCTCATTAACTTTAAACACACGAATGTTTTTGCGCGACATGCAAAAAGTAGAAAGAGAGCAAAAAGTGTCACTATAGAATTTACAGTCAGTGCTCATTAAGCTCGAGTCGAGTCGTTTAAGCCCGTCGTTCCCTTGAGGCGTCATTGTTTCCACTCTAATTGTTTAATTGATGGATGGATTCCATTAACTCAGTGCGTTCAGTGCGCCTCTGAATGTTAGACGCTTAAAGCAATTAGTTATTTTTCTTTATGCGTCTATTGTGCGTAATAAACGCGTTTTAAGGTTGTCTATTTTTTGCACTTCTTCCCGTCTCTCTTCTTTCTCGCTCTCTCTTTTTGCCCTCCATCATCTTCACCTACGCCAGTGTGTAGGTTTTAGTTTACGCGTAAATCGTTCAAGTTTTATCCATAATAAGTTCAAGTTTGTTCAATTTGTAGTAAAAAACGCGCCAGAAGTTTTACCATTGATTTTTTTTTTTATTATAAGTTTCACGCTTGGTAGCACTTCTGTCGGCCTATTTCTTCTTCTTCTATTTTCGTCCGAAATTTGGCTTTTATTACTCTTTGTTAATCTGTGCCTCCTTGACGGTGGTTTAAAAGCAAAACGCAAAAAAACAGCAGCAAAAAAAAATGCGTGCGCGCGTGCGTTTAACAACTTTTTTGACAAAATGAAATGATATTTCTTTATAGTTTAATAATTTAGGCCAATATAATTTGTAAAAAATTAACAAAACGTTGTTATATTTTAGATTTAAAATTTTAAAAAAGAATTTAAAATTTCTCAAATTTCTCAAATAAAATTAAAATTGAAAAAAAAAAATATTATGTTTTTAAAGTTTTTAAAATTAATACCAAAAAAGGAAATTTTTTTTGAAAATAACATATTTTTACTTTAACGAATATTGTATTTTATTTTAATCAAATGCATAGCTGCAAAGCTCTTGCAATTACGTTGCAAACTTTGTTGCAAGCGTTGTAAACATGTTGCCTCGTAAACACTTGAGTGTAAACATGTTCCTGCGTAGACTCTGGCATCCGTAAACATGTTGCCTTTGTTAACGCTTGCTTCTAACAACATGTGGCCCATGTCAACGGAATGCTTTTGGTTGTTTGCTAAATGAAAATTAACAACAGCAATGAGAACACAAATTACAACAACAATGGAAGTAATAGTTTTTATTTTTCCCTTCCGAACCCCCCGCCCCCTTTCCCGCCTCCCAGCTATGAGCTTCTATATAACTAAGCGCTTACTTGTTCAGAGGCTGCTGGTGCTGCTCATACTTCTCATCCGGTGTCTTCTCTCAGGTGACTAGCATTGTTGTTGTTGTTGTTGTTGTTGTTGTTGTTGTTACTGCTTGGTAGCTGTCGGCCTGTTTGGTGTTGTTGTTGTTGCTGCTGTTGCTGCTGTTGCTGCTGTTGGCCTTTATATTGTTGGCTCTGTTATTCATGTACTGAAAAACTTGTAAAAAGTTGTGAAGAGAAAGAAAAGAAAACAATAACAATAACAAAAAATCAAAAAACAGCGACAAAAGCAAAAAATTTAAAATATTCCAAAGTAAAAAAGCCAGGAAAACCAAAAAAAAAAAAACAACAAACAAACCAGAGAACACATCGAAAAATGAATGAAATGAATAGAAAACAAAAACTCAGGCAACGCAAGAGACATCGTGTTAAAGTTGAGACGTCCGGCACGTTCAGTGTAGCTCGTGTCGCCAACGTGTTTGTTACGCTCCGTTCTTGTGTGCCTTTGTGTGTGCGCTGTGCGAATGATTTTATTATCATTAAAGAATTTGAACAGAAAAAAAAAGAGAGAAAACAATAAAACTAAATAAAATAAAGTTAATAAAAATATTAAATCCAAGTAAAGTAAATTAAGCGTAACAATTTTAAAAAAGTAATGGACTTTTTACGATTCCGAATATTTTTAATTAATTTATTATTTATCATTAAAAAATTCATCAATTCATTGTTAAGACTTTGGGAGTGCGTTGCTTGATTAAAGGATGTGCAGGACTCTTCTAAAGAAATTTTAATTCTTTTTTGCGTGCTAACACTTTAACAAGATTTCCTTTGATTTTCTTAAGTTTTTCTATTAACATCATCATCATCATCATCACCACCATCATCATCATCATCATCATCATCATTATCATTACCTTCGTCTTCTTCTGCCTGCAAATAGACTCTTTTTGTGTTTTTTATTTTTTATACAAAAATGGAAACGTTAAAGAAGAGAGAAAAACATTGTTGATTTTTATGCGATAATCGTTTTTTATTCTTTCTTAATATTTTCGAAGGCAAATTGCCAGCATTTTTTTTTTCAAATTTGACCACGATCATTTTGTTTTGTTTTTTTTTTGTAGTTTTTTCAAATTTCAAATGTGTTCGTACTTATTGCTTCTGCTTCTGCTGTTGCTGCTACTGCTTCTGTTGTTGTTGTTGTTGTTGGCATTGTTTCTGTGTTATAGCAAGTGTTGTTGTTGTTGTTGTTGGGTTTTTAATCATTTTTGTGTTTTGTGGGTCATTAAACCGCAGACACATTTTCGCCCAATTGCAACATGCACTTGCCCCACAAATCCATACGCACACACACGCACACAATCACGTACATACATCAACACACACACACACACACACACATACACACTTTTTTCTTAACCATAAGAAATAAAGACAAAAACAATTAAAATTCGTAACCTTTTCAAGACAAGACTAAAACAAATTAATTGTCTTTGATTACTGAAGAGGAAAGGAAACAGGGGGAAGGGGAGGAGGGGAGGAAGGGAAGTAGGTTGAGCGGCTTTTTTTCAAAAAGTTGATCTTGATTTATTCTTTTAAATATATTTTGTTGTAATCGTTGGCATCATCGCCATCGCCATCGGCGCCTTGGTCATGCCGCCAAGAAAATGTCAAATTAAACGCTGGAGGCCTAACGGCGAACAACACCATCAGCAACCACAACACCCAAGGGGGCGGGGGGGAGGGGTTATCTTCTGAAAATCGCTCGAGGGCAATGCATTTTTCAGATTTTGTACTTTTCTTTGATAAAAACAATCCAAAAGTGTCATAAATTCAGGTCATAACGTCGTTGTAATATATTCATTGTAAATAAAATAAAAAAAAAAACAACAAAAGCGGGTATATCTCATGCGTGGACGACCGATCATGCATCGGCTTTTTACCCGATCAATTTCAATTAATGATTGTTGCAAGTAATGCAGTGTTGTTGCATCCTTAAGGCAGCACACAAATGAATACTATTGGAAATTGATCTGATCTGATCTGATCTGTGTGGTCTGGTCTGGTCTGGTCTGGTCTATTTCGGTCTGGCGATATGTTCTGTTAAACAGATTCTGCTCCGTTTTCTTCTCTCTATTTCGGTTTGGAAATTGTTAATTTAGTTTATGTTGTAAAGTTGTTTATTTAATTTTTAAAATCTTTTTAGCAAAATATTAAAACTTATTTCTATGTACTAAAAGTAAAAATCTGTCTAATAAAAAACAAAAGTATTTTCTGTTTCAAAGACCAGAACTAAAATAGAAAGAGATAGAAAAATTCGTTTGAAATTTCTGAGGTAATTATTTTGGGGTATAAAAAAACTAATTATTAAAATTTAATTACTAACTTTTTTTTGATTATTAAGTTAATTACTAACATTTATTAAAAGACGACTTAACAAGTTTCGCCTTGTGTTAAAAGAGCAGTTTTAATTTTCATATTTAAAATAAAAAAATACAATTCATTGCCGTTTCCTTTAGTTTCTGAAGGAAAATCTGGGCAGTAAAAAGGTTAAATAATTTAATTGAATTTAATAACGAAAAGATTTGAGTAAGCAATAATTAAAGAATTTCATTGAAAACTTTCAATTTATTTAAGATTTTTTTATTTTTACAAGTAGATTGTTTACTTTTTGCTTACTTTAAAAAAATTAAAATATAACAACATTTTTAAAATTTTTGTCCCAAAAACATGATTAAGTCTATCGGTTGATCGATTGGTCTCTTTGTTACTAAAGAAATTTTCGTTTTTTGTTTTAAATTAATATTAGTTCTTTAAAAAAATGTTATCAAAATGTTCTCAAAACTACAACAATTACAAAAAAAGCCATGGTATTTTTTTAAACTTTTGATATTTATTTAAATGAAACCAACCAACATTTATAGAATTGAATTTAAGATAGCGAATAAACGAGTTCTTGTTGTTGTTGTTTATAGTAATATAGTTTATAGTATTTATATGTATATGTCCATTAGTGTCCATTAGCTTTTGTCTCTGATGGCGTTTCATGACATAATCCATGATTTAATGGAATTTAATAGTATTTACATATTTTTTCGAATTATAGTTTATTTAAAATTCCTTCAAAACATGACGAAAACAATAATAATAAATAATGAAGATAACGATGACGGTGATGGCGGTGATGGTGACGTTAGCATTAACTGTAGTTCGTGTTGCCTTCGCTGCTAATGATGATGTTGTTGTCATTGTTTTTAAAAGTAATCTAATAACCATATTAAAAAATAGGTTACTCATATTTCAATCCAATAGTCGTTATTGTTGTTGTTGTTTTAGAATCATTGTGTCATTTTACATATTCATTTTTAAATAGTATTCCATTGTTTATTTTGGTGTTGTATTTGTTTTTGTTTTTGTTTTTGTTTTTGTGTAACTATAACATTCGCCGCCAATTGGAGCAAGCAGCTGATGTTGTTGACTTCTGGTGCATGAAACATAAAAAACGAACGGCACGAAGTTTTGGAAGTCTCAATATTTTGGATGGTACGCCCTGCGCTGTGCTGCCTTGCCCTGTCCTGCCCTGCCCTATCCGTTTTCAGTCGGAAAAGAAGTACAGAAAAAACCTATACAACAACTTAAGCATCAACAAAAAACAAATAAGAAATAAAAATGGTGAGTTTATATTCATTATCTGGTCATTTATTTGTTTAAATAATAAATAAATTTAAAATAATAATAAATTTATATACTTTTATATAAGAAGGGGCAGCTAAAGTTATGCGTCCCATCGTCATTTCGAAAGGTTAAATAATTGGAGAAATTTCAGTTCGTAATATTTTCTAAATTAAATTATTTTTAAAATGTTTATATATAATATAAATAGACAAACAAATAAATATAGCTACAAACGGACAAACAAACGAATTGATAGCAAAGTAAACAAATTGACTTGAAGATAAAAGGATAAACCACAAAAAATCGAACAAACAAACAAATTGACAAATATACAAATAAAAGGATAGACCAAGGAAGACCATAAATAAAAAAATACATACTTCAGAGGATAAACAAACAGGTACAAACTTAACAAACTTAACAGACAAACAAACAAATAAATACTGTGCATAATCAAATAACAAACAAAGTAAAAGCTTACAAACAAGCAGACAGCAAACAACTTGAAGAAAGAGCAAACATTCAAATTGACAAACTAACAAACATACAAAATATATTTACATAAAACCAATGAACTAATTAAAAAATATGTAAATTATTAAAAAAATTACTTAGAAGTTTGACAAACACGCAAAAACTCACAAAACAAACAAATTAGCACGAACAAACAAATTAGGAGATAAGGAGCGAACAAGTGACAAACCAATTAATACGCAGACAACAAACATATTCAAATCCAGAAAGACAAATCAACAAACCAATGCCAACAATCAAACCGATCGAAATAAGCAATTATTAAACATCTGTTAATAAACGTCTGTAATTAACAAACATTTCAACAGCAAACAACAACAAACAAAGAGACAGACAAACAACTAAATTAAAAGAGCAAACAAAGGAAGAGATAGCAGTCAATAAACAGATATATAAACAAATCTAAGTGGCAGAGAAAACGGATAGCACGGAAGTCAGTAAAGTGCAGCCAAACAAACAAACTGACAACTATAGCCAAAGTTAAAAAAAACAAACAGACAAACATTTGCAAAAACCAACAAACCAGTAAACAAACATAATACATAAAATGAAAAGGGTTTTAAAAGACATAACAATCCTTTTAAATTATTCATTTATTTCTGATTTTTATTATGATGTTGTTAATATGATGTTGATGCCAATTTTACATTGAAATTGATTATTATTTTTATTTCTTTACTTGACTTATTCATTATTAAACAAATTGGCAGCTGATGGAAATGACTGGCACTCAGATGCTCGAAAATATTTTGTTTGAAAAGGTACAAATAATTAATTTCCTAAAATAACGAAATTAATTGCTTCAGCAAAGCAATACTTCAGCAAAGATATATACAAAGAATTAGCGAAACAGACAGAATTATTTTGCAAGAAAAAAGCAAAGAACAACAACAAAGAAGATTATAAACAAATCAAACGAATCATCAAAACAAACAAAAACGAAAAAAAATGTGTGCAAATTAAAGAAAACATAACTCAAATAAAATTTACCAAACACTTACGGCAGATTTGAAGGCAGAACGACTGCGAAGAGAACAAACCAAATTTTGCACAGTTTTTTTTTTGTTTAAAAATGCTTGAAGCTTAACAAATTTGAGGGGCTGCTTCGTTCTTCGTCTTAAAGTAATCAATTGGCAGGCAATCTTTTTGCTGCTTTTAAAATTTCGTATTTTTGGTAGATGCCTTTCAATCAAATCAATTATCGCCAACAGAGTGAATAAGCTTGCGATTTGAAGGGTAGTTGGAGATGATAAACGTAGTCGTTTCATACCTCAAAGCGACGATCAAGAAAACTCAAGAGTACCTTGAGTTTTATAGAGTTGAGAAATTATTATTTGTGAAGCTTTGGCACATTCTATGGTGTCGATTATGTGGAAACTACAGAATGAATGAATGAATGTCTTGCCAAGATCCGGAAAAATGGTAGTGGCTTCAGAAGTGGTGAAGATTTTATTTATTTTGTAAGCATAATTTTATTAAAAGCAAAGAGACAAAGTTTTAAGATTTTGGTTTTAGAAATGGACAGTAAAATATATTATAAAACTAAAAAATATTATAAATTTTAAAAATTTTAAAATTAATTGTAAAATGGTGTTTCTTTGTTGTCGGCAAGACATCAATCGCCATCAAAGAACGATTAAAAAATTGCTCTTAAACTTATTTCTAAAAAAATTTTAAATTTACAAATAGACTTAAATCAGTTTTAATTTAAAAGCAATTGAACTTAACAAAACATTGAATTAAAAAAAAATATATTTAACTTACATATATATATATGTATATTTGAGATATATATTTAATTTATTTCTATATATTTTTAGTCTCAATAAATGCTGTTTTAATTTCAACCAACAAATGCACCGAGTTTGTGCCTTAAGTCTTTCTAATTTTATGATAATGAATGAAATTTAAAAATGAGATGATTTCAAGACTTATTCAAGAATGGTAATTTCGAGAAGTGTTAAAACCATTATTAGGAATTTGAATTTAGCGAGATTATTTTTAATTAAGACATTTTTAAACTTAATATCATTTTAACAAACATTTTCTGCTTCTCCGTCTCAAAATATGTTTTTTTCATATTTATTATATTTATTGCCTTCCTTTCTATTTCTTTCCTAATCTTTTCGTACCTTTAACATATAAAACAAATATTTATTCGACATCTTTTCATGGCACTGTCTGTAAGCAATCACATTTTTTTTCGGGTCAGTGCCCGGTTCTTGCTTCCGACAACGATTGCTTACGCTTGGCATTATCGCTTTTACCGCCCGTCTCATTAATTAAATTGTTAATCGTGTTCCCACGAAGTCGTTACAAACAATTGGCATAATAAAAGTCTTATAATGTACAAATATTTATTGAATTTATTTAAAGGAGAAGTAAAAATAATCAAAATTAATTTAATCAGAAATTACTTTCAACTTAAAAACAGTCGATCAATTGGTTTGACGCAAAGTTAGAAAGGCATTTCATCAGCAATCAATTAAAGAAAAAAGTACCTTGAACTTATCAATTATCCAAAACCACAATGGAAAAATACGATACATATATACTACGCATATTTTTTTTATTAACTTTGTCATTGCTTTAATGTTATTTTATGCAAAAGGTGGAAATAATTCAGTAAAGTGATATAAATAATACTCCCTAAATTTAAAATATTTATTTTTACGAAAAAATATTATCTGCATTTGAGATAAAGTATATTTGAATACGAGTGTGTTACGCTTCTTTTTTATTATTTTTTTTTTAAACTTGTGCGCATTTACAGAAAACAAACTCGTTTTGAAAAGGTATATAAAAGGAGTCTATAAAAGGAAGGAGACTGTGGTTACAAAGTGTAATTAAATCCAAATTTTATTGCTCTTGAATTATTTATCACTAATCAACAATTAAAATAATATATACATACATACATATGTATACGTATAAATATTCAGTTTAATTAAAGGCCAATGAGAAAAGCAGCCCAACAGCTTCGTTGAAGCTATCCAGTAAACTACACAAAAATTTGCATATTAAGATATTTATATTGTAAAAAAAGAACTAAAAACAAAAATCAAAGAAGCAGAATAATGTGTAAAAAGTATGCTAGCCCATAAACCATTATCAATAAAGATAAAACCATAATTCATTATAAACAAGGAAAAATTCTTTTCTTCTCTTCGGCAATATAAAAAATGCCCGCACCCGGGCATCATATTTAACAACACTCTATATCAAAACTAGTCTAGTTTTAGTTTAAAATAAGTAGTAATTTCAGTTTAAAGTTAGTCTAAGCCAAGTCTAGTTAAAATTCAATACTTTACTATTTTATAAATTAAAAAGCATCAATTTATAACTTTCTGGGGGTTCTTTTTTCAAGAACAGTTTAGTTAATTAACGCTGAATGTCTGCGAATTAAAAAAGTTTAAGCTTTTGTCTAATTCTTAAAAAAGTTAAAGCTTATTAAAAAAGCGAATTAAAAAAGTTTAAGCTTTTGTCTAATTCTTTTAACTCCTAAATCTTTCTTCTATCTTAAATCTTTCCAAAATTGTATCACTTAGCGACTATTATGGCCATTATAGTACAATATAATGGCCGCATCTCGTTCTCGAAACCGCGTTCTCTCCAACCGCGCGCCGCGCGTACATAATTTTTAAAATTTGCCTGTTCATGTTGCAGCAGTTTTTTAACCTTGAACTTCAGTCTGGTTCAAGATCTTGTTAGTGCTGTTGTTGTTGTTGTTGTTGTTGTACAATAGTTGTGTTTATTCTTAAATTTAATCACGTTTCTCTGTTTTGTGGTTTTGTGGTTATAAGTTGTTTTTGTTTAGAGATTTATTGGTGTTGTTCGTTCGGTTTTTTTTTGCTTGAATCGCTTTTGTTTAAATGACAAAAAGAGCATTCTAGAGAACAAAAATACAATCTACGACAGTATGACAAATAATTGCGGAAAACATTTTACCATGTTTCTGTCTGACACTGACTGTTTGTTTATTGGAAGAATTGATTTTTTGAAACTATATTACGATACCTTTTGTGGAATTATTCCATAAATTCTAATTAAAATGAACTATTCATTTAAAACAAAAAAAATTTAATTTAATTTTAGTGTGTTTTTAGGGTGTTTTTTTGAGCCCGATAGAACTTCAAATGGTAAAAAATAACACAAAAAATTTAATTTTAATAAAATTGTTTTATTCACTCGAAAGATTAAGACATGGCATTAATATTTGAAAATAATTTCGGGCATATGGGCACCGCGGCTGTTCTTGACGTAGTGCATTCTGGACGTCCAATTTTGAGTCACGTTTTCGAGTACTGCGGCCGTATGTTACAAATAACACGGATAATGTTGCGTTGTTCAAGCGTGAGTCTATTCATGATGATTTGCCAGACTATACTGAATATAAATAACAACAAGAGCAGTCAGAAGGACAGCTTGTATTGACAGTTGTTCCTATCGAAAGTTCTATCTAAGCTAAAAAAACGCCCTTTCTTGCACAAAAGTTACTGAAATTTACGTCGTGTCACTGAATTACATACAAGGTTTAAGAAAATCTACCGCCTTGAATGTGCGTGTGAAATTAAGGTAATAGTGTAATCATTGTCCTTTCAAGTGTGAAAAATATTGTACCGATAATTGCTGTTTTTTGCGTCATATAAGTTCAAGGTTTCTCCATTCGAGTTGTTGAACCTGCTTCGAAACTATGAAACGCAACCTTGATGTAACATGTCACAAGAACAATAAAAAAAAGAAGAAGCGCACCACAGCAAAACACGCAACAAAAGTTATCAAGTCATCGAAAGTTATTAAGAGTATGTATTTATAGAGTCAATGAGGTCGCTGCGGTTGTTCAGAAATTAAAAGCCTTAAAAAAGAAAAACAAAAAGACCACAATGATAACCAAAAATAAATATAAAAGTATACTTATGTACAGTGAAAAAAAAAAGAAAAATTTTAATAAATTTTTACATCTACTGATAACGAATATGATTTTTGCGTTTCTGCGTTTCATTAAGTTCAATGAAGGCTTCGATGGTCCACATCGAGACCATCACAGGAACGAGCTTTTTTAACTTTAATTTATGTTTATTATAGAAAATTGGCATGGCATTTTTTTGAGTTACTAAAAAACCATAATAAAAAAGCTGAGGGAGGGTAAGCGTTTGTTTAAGATTTTAGGAATTTTTAGAAATTTTTTTCTGCCTTTGTTTTGAAAATTTTCAATATTGCTGCGATGCGATGCGTCAAATAAATCTGTTGCTTGAGCCTCCATTTCTGCATAAACTATTGCAAGAGCCAAAGAGCCAACCAGCACGAGCCAAAGTTTAACAATCGAGTAAAACTGCTAACATTTCAAACCTTTCATTAGTTGTTGCATCAGCAGCAATGTCGAATTGCTGTGTTGATTTATGCTGCTGCCTTATTTGTGGTGCTTTCGGTAGTCTTAAGGTACCGTAGATACCGCAAACATCCTGAAGGCGTACATTTCAGAAAAAATGTAGGAAAGAAAAACCAAACAAAACAAAACTAAAGAAAACAAAACATTTGATGGATTTAATAATTTGAAAAATTATGTTGCAAGCTTTAAATAGCACGCGTTTATGAGGTAGCAATTGTTGTTTTTTGATTGTAAATGGCTGTTGTTGTTATTGTTTAAGTATTTTAGGCAAAAAAATATTTACTAACTACAACATTTTCTAGTGGTTTAGAGTTGTTGTTGTTGTTTGGAAGTTAAGAATTTAGCTAAATACAAAGCAAACAAAGTTGCACAATTTTTTAAGTTTATTCTTCAGAAGCTAATAATTTATAAATATCAAAACTTTTGGTGGTTATTTCTTTTTTTCGTTTGACCAAACTTAAATATGAAAAATCTTAATAATAATAACATCAACAATAGCAACCACAAAAGCAACAACAACAAAAGCTGCGTTAACAAAGTCAGTGTTTTTAAAAAAAAAACTCGTATTTATTACTTGAACATTAAAAAACTTTTATCCCAATACAATACGATATACGCTATATTGCAAAATCGTAAAGTAACCCACAAAAAATTTTCTGCTTTTTTGCATTCTTTTTTATTATGTTTACGATAACTTTTAAGGAGCCTGATGGCAACAAAAAACATATCATATTATTGCACCTAATATTGCATCTGAATTGAGGCATTGCGAAGCAATTAAAATGCTATAAAAAATAAGAAGAGAGAAATTATAGCCATTAATGATTTTGGCACGAGCTAGTTAGTGGCACTGATGCGGTTGTTGTTTTGTTGTTGTTGTTGTTGTTATCGAGTTTTCCTGCATAATATAATAATTTTACGACTATATTCTCGGCGCAAGTTCCTCGCTTATCGACCAGTTTGTTTAACGATGTAGTCGTTGCCAGAACGGAACTCGGTTGTTAAGTGAGAAAGGAGTATACCTCTTATCAAAATTTTAAAGAAATAAACAAACTAAAAAATATCAATGAATAGTATTTCGTTTTATTTAAAAAAAAAAATAGGTCAACCCATAATCCGGCCTCAAACAGAATTAAGTTTTATTTTTAATTTTTATTCTGTTAATTTGTTGTTCTTTTTTTCCATTCTGTTCTTCCGTTGCTATGAATGAAATAATAAATTGACAATAAACTGAGATCGTTTAATAAATAGACTTTTTGTCTAACATTTGGCTAACATGTCTATCGCTAACATTTTTTATCGTAAAATCTGCCAGAAACAGAATGAAGAAACATTCTATTGTTCAAAATTGACATGCTCATTCGTTTTTATACAGAGTTTGTTAATGGAAAGGGTTGATTGACAGAAGATGTACTATATGTATATTGCTTTCTAGAAAACATCACTCTTCCCCAAAAATTGCCTTAGACTTAACAGCAAAAAGCAAAACTAAGGGCTGACTATATGCTAACATTGTTTTATAAGCACTTTTAAAGAAAAAAAAATCATTGCTCTTTTGTTGCTGTTAAGTTTCTTTTCTGTTAAGTTAACATACTGAAAAATTAACAGAATGAAGAAAGACTGTTAATCAATTGTAAAAATGGCCGCAACGTTTAACAGACTTTTCAATGAGTTGCTTTTCGTTGTGTTTGGCTAACATTATGTTTGTCTAATTTCTGTTAAGTAAAAAGATTGAGAAGTAACAAGAATGATGACAGGTCTGTTAAACCAAAATAAATAAGTTAAAAAAAATTAAAAATAAAAATTTAAAATAAATCATATAAAACCTAAAAGCATTCAACAAACTCTTAAGGTGTAAAGAATCGTTTAAGATTCTTTATTTCTTTTTAAACAAATTATTGATCACAGTTTCAATGATTGTTGACCTAAAACCTACTGGCGCAAAGGCTGATTACCGACTGACCGATTGTTTTTTTTTTTGTTATTGACATTAACTCTGTTGCTATAGCATTCTATCATTGTTCAAATTCTCAAAAATTTAAACTCAAAAAGTTCTTTAGTTTGAAGTTTAGCAGATCATCAATTATGCAGTAGATCATTTAAAAACGTAATAATTTAAGTAAATGCCGAAGGTCTCTGCGGCAGCAGCAAATTGTTGCACACGATCATTGCTGAAGCATGAGCAAACAGTTACTCCAGTGAATACAAATTTTGCAAATTAAATACTTCATTTAGGAAAAAAAAAATAGATACCATTGAATGTTTATATAAATACATACGTGTAAATTATAGCTTTATTATGAAATCGCTTTTTTTATGAAACTTTTTTTTTCTTCTTCAAACGCCAACAAATTTGTTTTCATTCATTATTCAATCAAAAATTGATGTGTTTGCTTGCAAATTTTCAAGACTTTTTGGTTTGTTGGCAGTTTTTTTGTACACACACACACACACACACACACGCGCTTATACACAATTTGGTTTTTAACTAGTGTGAATATTTGGTATGGATTTTAACAACGCCTGCGTTCCGGCATGCTCACGAATAAATTAGCATCGATTAACCTGCGTTTGTTCTCTAAATTGTGCCTACATTCCGTTGCTTTTTTTTAGCAGTCATCGAAGTGTATCGTTCGTAAAAAAGAAGAAAAATACACTCCGAAAGTGTACGGATAGAGGCGGAAAAAGAGGCGGAAGCGAATGGAATGGAATTGATTCTTAAGAGAATTTTTTTGGTGTTTGTGTTCTTACTCAAAAAGGTTTTCGAATTATGCACTTTGTTGCAATGATAGTTTTTGTCTTTTGAAATATCGTTTTTATCGTATAATACCATTATCGTTATAAAATTAATAGAAAAAAATTCTAATAATTTGATGCAAGGTCTTATAATGCGTCCTAGATTTTTGAGCATATTCGTATAAAGCCCAAAAAATGCACAAGTTTCAAAAACCTAAAACCTTAAAAAATCCAAGAAACGAACAAACGCTTAATAAAAAAAAAAATTGCATAAATTAATAGAAACTAAAAGGCAATAAAAAAAAACCATGACATAAACTGCTTTATATAACAAAAATATGTAATTTGTCACTAGTTTTAACTTTACACCAACAACAACAACACTAAGACCTAATAACGCTCAGACGTGAACATTACGAACTTGAGTTTCTTACATACGAAACGTATTTTGTAAAGTATAATCATTAACCACCAAACCATTAACCAGTTACCACATCTCCTCTTCCCTCCAACAGCTTTCACACGCATTCTACCTGTTGATCACTTGCTTGGCGACGACGTTAACGAGCGCGATACGCGTCGACTGGAATACCAATAAGGGACCCATAGTGCCGCCCCCGCCGCACACCACCGACCGACCGCAGCCGCCGTACCGTGAGCCGGCACCCGTCTGGGAAGCGCAGCCCAATGATATACCGAATCCGAATCCGTTTGTGTGAGTATCTGTTTATGTAATGTCGCGTCGTTTATCATGCTCGCATGTAAAGGGTGTTTTTTTAGCTTGGATAGAACTTTCGATAGGGACAACTGTCAATACAAGCTGTCCTTCTGACTGCTCTTGTTATTCTTTATGTTCAGTATAGTCTGGCAAATCATCATGAATAGACTCACGCTTGAACAACGCTACTAAATTATCCAAATTTTCTTTGAAAATCAGTCGTCGATTCGAGCAACTTATAGATGACTTCGTGAATTTTGGCCTGTCAATTGGCCTCTAAGGTCGTACCATTTGACACCTCTCGATTATTCCGTGTAGGGTCACGTGAAGTCACTGGTTTATGCTGATAAACTAGCAACAATTGACGCCTTGGAGGCCAACAATATCCTTGTTATTTGTGACATACGGCCAGCGGTACTCAAAAAAGTGACTCAAAATTAGAGTCATATGCCCCAAAAGCATTTTCACATGTTATTGCCATTTCTTGGTCTTTCGAGTGAATAAAACAATTTTATTAAAATTAAATTTTTTGTGTTATTTTTTACCATTTGAAGTTCTATCAGACTTAAGAACCCTTTACATTATTAGATAATGTTAATGTTGTCAATATTTGATCAAACGACGACGATAGGTCAGCTTTGGAAGCAGGATTTTAAAGCATCATTTTAAAGAGCTCTTGAGAATAATTCGTAAAATACTCGTATTTCATTGTTCTTTTTTTATTCTAACAAATCATTCTAAAGTTCATTTAATTATTCTATCGTATAATCAAAACATTATTTTTCAATTTAGGTAAATTATAATTTCTCTTTCTATGCTCTTAGATACGTTCTGCCGCCGCCTTCACGACCGCGTCCGGCAACCAACAACTATCTTACCTCTGACCGGCAACCAGTCGATAAAATCAATTACAACAACAACAACAAAAACCACCTGGACTATGGTCATAATAATAATAATAATAAAAATTATGGCAAAGTTTGGCCTACGCCTGCCGAAACAAAGTATCCGTATCGGCCGCCGGGCGGCAATACAAATCCGGTAGCTGCTGCTGGTCTTGCGATCAAGTACGTTGTTCCGAATGTTGTTAAAAAATATTATGCTGCTCGGCTACCCGGCGCCGAGAAGGTGTTGTCGCATTCCAGCACAAAACCGGAAGGCTTCTATTATGGCGACAAAACTCAAGGAAAATATAATGCAAAAACCAAAAAATTCAAGGTTTACGAAAAGATCAAGCATCATAATGCGATGGTAGAGCCGCCCTATGTAAGACTCTACAATTATCGTTATATATAATACTATTTTACTACGACTATTATTATTTCTACTACTACTACTACAACTACTACTACTTCTACTACTACTACTATTATACTACTTCTATTACTATTAGTTTTTAGAGTAGTCTGTGTTTAAGAGACAGTAATAAAATTAAAAAAAAAAATTGCATGAAAATAAAATAAAATTAGTAAGAAAAATTATGAACATTTTTAAAATACAAAAAAATTGTAATTTATATAAAATACAAACAATACGATGCGATAGAATATAAAAAAAAAATAAATGTATATACCATACAATAATATATGTATATACCATATAAAGAAAAAATTAAAGCTCAAAATAATTTTTGTTTTATTTCGAAAAAGAAGCTCTGATACTCTGCACCGCTACTTTTCAAAAGTATTTTTCTTTTAGAAATAATAAAATAAAAAAAGTAGTAAAAATTTGATACAACATAGAAGTAATAAATAATAATAATAATAATAATCACAGTAATGTATAATAAAAATATAAAATTATAAATTATAAAATTATAATTATAATAATAAAATAAAATAAAAATAATAATAATAATTAATAATCATAGTAATGAATAATAACATTCTAATGCAGTTACGATACATATTCATAGACTGTTCTCGTTTCAAGATCGATTCGAGATGGTTTCAGACAGACTCAAGATTTGTTATTAAATTAATAACAAATGTTGAGCTTAATTCAGCAACAACAGAAGAAGTTATTGGTCTCTAGAGGAAATATTGGCTTGATTTCCATTCGGAAATTCTAAATGCTTTGCGTGCGCCATTATATAAATTAATAAATAAATAAATCAAATAAATCCAATCATTTGCTATAAATCATGATATCAATAAAACGGCTAAACTATCAATTAATTGTTTTATCATCCTCACTTTTTACGACTAAGAACCAGCCATAAAAATTTCCACCTTTTTATATTAATTTTAACAATTTTGTATTTTTATTTTTATTTTTTTTTTGTTTTCTTTTTTATCAGTTTTCAGTTTAACAATTGTTGTCGTTTGCAATTAGTCGTTTGCGTTTAGCTTTGTCATTTTATTGGAACCAACATTATCCAACAAATGCCACCGGCTTGGCGTGCCGTAAAGGTTGTGTCGGTTGTCCGTGTCGCAGTTGTAACACTTGATGCGTGCGGCTGGCGGCGGTGCGTGTGCTCACCCTGGCGCGGAAACCCTTGTCGCCATCGACCTCGTAGTGCACGTCGCGCACGTAACCGCCCGGCTCCAGGAGTCCATAGTAGCCGGTTACCAGATTGCCGCGCCGCTGCTCGCTGTGGTCGAGCTGGACATTAGAAGCGGCCGCATCGACATAGTAACGAAAAGAGTAGTTGATCTGTAATAATTAGGAAAAAATATAAAAAAAGTGAATCTCGTTTGAGCTGAAAATAAATAAATTCAAACCAAAAAAAAGAACGTACAATAAACATTAATCGAAATATAACTTATGGATTCATTATGGATTGTACGATCTAGTTGGTTCGATCTAATGGGTTCGATCTAATTGGTTCGATCTAATTGGTTCTGGTTCGATCTAATTGGTTCGTTTGATCTAATTGAGTTGAGCAATGTGCTCCAATGCGGCATAAATTTTATTTTGTTACTTTTACGGCTTGAGAATTTGTATCGGCTTAACCCATAACGACTTAACAGTATCGCATCAACGATTTGATGATTATTAAATATTCTTAAGACCCAAAAAGACCAAAAATACAACGGTTTGTCTTGCATTTTATTGAGACAGTTTGAGCTGAAAACATGATGATTGCATTCGGTTTCTTTCAATAGTTGCTGTTTGGCCAAGGCCAAAATTATTGGCCAAACATAAAGATGCTAAACATTGCTGAAGGTTGTCAACATCGATCAGTTCGCTCAATAGTAACAACAACAACAACAACAACAACAGTTGTTCGCCACTGATCACAAGAGTGTTTAGAATGATCAGAGTATAACAGTATGTATTGATCACGGCATACTTTCCAAAGTTTTTCTGAAAGCTCTACGAACCATAATTAGACATTCAAGTTTCAAGTTTTTTATGTTTAGAGAGGATCATTATGATAATTATTGTTGAAATCTGAATGTAATGAAGATGCTCAGCAATGAAGACGTCATGATCCAACGATACCGATAACGATAATAATGAAAATATCGTAAAAGTCGGTTTAGATGTGATCACAAGAGAGTTCAGATTGATTGTGCCAAGAGTATAAAGAAACATACATATGTACTAATCATCATTTATTTTTAATTACTTAAATTTTTTAAAAATTTTTTTTAATTACTTAAAATTTTAACATCATAAAAATATCATCATCATGTTATAATCATGTTATAATGATGAAAATGGTGTTAGTCGTATGGAAATTGTCTCATCTTTAAAAATTTTTAAAGTTTTGATGATCATCATTTCCACGATCATCATCATTGCCAAGAGTTAACGTGATTATTTGATACTTGTAAAATATCTTTATCATAATAATGACTATTGCTATAATCATGAAGATGGTGTTGATTGTTTCAAAAAATTGACGCAGTTTTTTGTATATTTTGTTTTGTGATCATTAATTTTTAAGTTTTGATGATCATCATATCCAAGATCATCATCAGTGCCAAGATTTAATGATTATTTTATTATATTTTATTGTTATAATGTTTAAGATTTTTTCGATTTTTGAAGTTTTATAATAATCATCATAAATCATCAATCACCATTTCCAAGATCATCATGGGAATGGTTGATCGATGGTGATCATGGCAAAGGAACGTGTCGTGTGCCATCCTTTAAATTATTGGCAAATATCATGAGATGTTTATAAAACCTTTCTTTGATTGTAACGTCATTTACTTCATTCGATGCGATGCTTATTATTTTGATTTGGCAATAATGGTCGGTCACGTTGTGACTGCAATGATCGTGACAATGATAAAGTTAAGGTTTTTCCTACCATTCTTCAACTGATCTGCCATCAGCCAGCTACCAACAAATGTCACTTGTTAACCTTGAGCACTTACCTCGTCTTCAATATGATTCTTTTTATAGTCCGAATAGAACTCTACAAATTGCGATTGTGAGGGTGATTGTGATCGCGATTGTGAGTGTGATTGCGATATTGATTGCGATGGTGATTGTGATTGTGAGTGTCGCCGTGGTTGCGCTGATGCTGGCGACTGTATCTGCAATTGCTGTGCTTGCGTCATGGAGCGTTGTTGCTGCAGTAACGCCACGAATAGATTGATCAACAAAATCCAATGCTTGGAGTGCAACATTATCTATTGCGGTAGGAAAAAAGAAACAGAAGGAAGATTTTCGTCATTCAAGATTTATTGAATGATATCGTTATAATATTAAAATTATGATAATATAGTAATTATGTTGTAAATGGCCTCCTTTTTTTGCCACTTCATTTAACACTTCAAGAAAAGAGAGATGTAAAAAAGGTAAGTATTGTTTTTTTCCGCCGTCCCTTTGTTTCCCGGATTGAATGAAAATATTTCCTTTTTACTTAAAAAAAATTAACAATACTTCCAAATTAAGTATTGTATATCGATGATGGCGTTGTTGTTGTTGTTGTTGTTGTTGTTGCTGCTACTGCCACAAGTAATTGCTTGCAAACATCTCTGGAGTATTCGTGAATGTTGTAAATGAGCGATCATCGATCCAGCGGCTCCCAGTAACGATTTAATCAATAACCAGTTACCGTGATACAATGAAATCGTTTACCGCTAGTGATGTTTAAGTGTCAGCTCGACGTTTTAACCCTAATGTGTCCACAGTTAGGTCTGGAGGCAGATCGATGCTTTGCATTTCTTTTAAATTTTATGATATCTCTTAAACTCTCTGCTCTTGATGATTTCGAATTCGATGCCATTTATTTTGCGATTTCTTAATTCTTTTGAAACCGGTATAGAATAATGCAAACGTACTCGTTTGCGCAATATTTTGGCGCAGCAAGACGGCACTAAAAGGCTTTTTGAATTCCAATTTATTGCATTTTTTTACAGAAAATAATTAGCACCAAAGAAATAGTGCTTATTATAATGTATCATGTTTCCGGCATTTTCATATAACTGTTTCATATAACATATTTTCGTATAACTTTTCATATACATATAACTCAATATAACTGAATTTTCGCGGTATCTTTCTATAGATTTCTGCAGAGAAATAACGTGTTTTGTAACGTCTTTGGACATAAGGGTTAACTCAACATGTTGGCTGATGTTGAAACTCTGTTAAGAAAGAGCTCCGAGGACCGAATAAAACTGCTTCGAAGGAACAGAAGCAACGAGAAAGTGCGATCAATCTTATGATATTTACAAAAAAAATGATGATGTCATCGATTTTTCTTCTTTTCATTCTTCTTTTTATAGAAAAATATAATTTTTTGAAAAATGTTAAATAATTGCAAAACTCTTACGATGAATGATTTTTAATTTTCTTCTGTAATCTATTGTGAAAAATTATAGTTTTCCAGAAAGATATTTTTTAACCACATTAATGTTACAAATTTAAAAAAATTATTTAATTACTTAATTTTGTTGTAAAATTTTTTTTAATTAATAATTACAATTTTTTATAGGGTTTTTTTTAATTGGTCTGAAAAATTGGTTTCAACATTTTTTCCGCGTTTTACGCATTTTTGCTATATCAATTCAAATTAAATAGAATAGTTTTAGTTTATTCATTTCGTTTGTACCTTCAGGTTATTTTAATAATTTTTTATAACTTTTATTTTTTTATATTTTATATTTTTTATATTTCTATATTGTTTTATATTTATTATATTCTGAATTTTTTAAAATTATATTTTATGTTTTTTCAGAATTTAATACTATTTAATGATTTTTATATGATTTTTCTAAGTTGTTTTTTATGACTTGACTACTTATACTTTATATTATATGATCTTTTTTTATTTTATCTCATAATATTTTTTGTATATCTCTATGTCTTTCTAATTAAATTAATCTACTTTAATGGCATTGTTGTTGTTGTTATTGTAGCCTTCGTTGTTGCTGTTGCTGTTGTCGTATCTTTCAACGTTGTTATTTTCTCGCTTAAATCTCTAAATTTGAAATCGCATTTACTTAATGTGGCAATATTGTCATCAACTTTTGATTCAATTTTAATTTGAGCGAATTCATTTTATGGAGACGCTTAGGCGAGGGTACACCGGCGGCCCATATAAAAACTGCTAAACAAGTTTCATCGCCAAAATACGAGCATATAATAAAAAATCAACTCAACTCATGACGAAATCACGAATTTTTACTGTACTCTCGTACATTTTCCAGCATTAAAAAATGTCAGGTTTTTTGAAGAAGGAAATTTACGAAAATTCCAGTTGAAGAAAATTCCAACAACGAATGATGGTTGATGCTATTTAAGTAAAATTACTCTTTCGGAGACAAAAAGGAGCACAAATTCCTTCATTGCTTCGAAAAAAATTTATGAGTGAGTGCCTTAGAAGCGAAATCGTGTAAGTGCAATTTTTTTAAACAGTGTATTTCGATTCTAGTAAATTTTAATCGTATAAACAATATTATTTTTTAGGTATTAAAGTGTGCACTCGAGCACTTCGTTTATTTTAGTTAGAATAGAAAGTCTAAGTTCTTTTGTTGTCTTCTGCATAAGTTTTATATACAATATGTTATACGATACAAGTACTATACGAGTATAAAACAATTTAATCAATTAATTTCAAATCAATAATTTTCCAAAATTTCTTACAATTATTTTGTAATTAACAATTACTATTTTGGCAAATATTCTTTATTTTTTTCAGATACCAACCAAAAAGTGTATTTATAAAAATTTTCTCAGTTTTTGTTTTATGGACTTAAGCGCATTGGCTTCTGAGCCATTGAAATGTTAAGAACTTGAGCTAAAATATTCATAAATGGCAATGATGACATCATGAAAAATCATGAAAAATATTAAATTTATGTTAAATATCATTGATCTTAATTATTTTTTGAATAAATTTTTGAATCTAGATAAAATGTTAAATTTTATAACTTTATGCGTCTCAAATATATATGTAAATACAACTATGTACAATGTAATAAAGATAATAAAATAAAGATAATAAAATTAAGAAATCATTAAGACAAAGAGGCTTAGAGTGCAAAAGCAAAAGAGGGAGAGTGAGAGAGGCGATTGAGGGTGAAACGTGAAAGATAATTTTGTTAAATGTCAGAAAATGACAAGGAAAAACTCGTTTTTCCTCTTGACCAACAATCAGACAGACACTTCGTGGTTTTGTTTGTTAATTTTATTGCTTATGACTTAATAACTTATTTTTTAGTTATTGGAATTTTTGTAAAGATTACAGATTAACACTTTGATTGGCAGATCGTAGGCACGGTGAGAGAGAGAGAGAGAAAGAGTGAGTGAGTTTGAGAAAATTATAAAATATTAAAATAAGTTTTTGACTATCAACGTCACAAAACTGTTGACTGATGGTGATTTTAATCAACTGAAATTAAAGAAATTTCATGTTTACAAATTTCAATTTTAAAGAAATTTATATAATATTAAATAAGCATTAATATTATATAATGTATGTATTATATTTATGTAATATATTACAATTAATAAAGTAATAAAGTCTTATACCGATACTTGTTTAAGATTTTCTCTCAAAACTTTGTTGGTTTTTGACATATTTTAAATTAATAAAAATATTATACCATTAAAAATTCTCTACTAAAATTGTATAAATTATTCTTGTTTTTGGCATAAAATCTTCTAACGACAACAACAACAACATTAACACACCAACAGCAATTTTAATGCAAAAAAAGATAAACAATAAAACAACAAAAAGCAACGTCAATTTTTCTCTCATTGCATGCTAATTAATATTAAAGAAGGCAACAATAAAAACCACAACAATAGCAATTATTTCAATAATGAGAGCAAGTACAAGAAGACATACACACACGCACGCACACCCCCTCGAAAAAACACATCGTAGCATGTGCTTCATTTTGCATGCCGCGAACACGTTGCGGCTGTCGGCACACGATTGCACACAGTCAGAGAAAAGTCGCATAAAATTACAATAAAATTAAAATAATACATTTTGAAATGTATTCATTTGTGTGGAGATTCTTGAGTTATTTTGTGTAATTATTCACAAAAAAAAGAAGGAAAAAATAATAGTAGAATGTATGACGGAGTGGTGGGTCGGTTGAGGAGGGGAGGAGGCAGAGGGAACCAGTGATGAATGCCAAAAGGAGGGGCGTAATGCAAAAGACGCTAGTCGATAGATTTTGCAACGATAAAGCTACAATGTGCATTTTCATTATCTTTTGCGTTTTGTCTTTTATTTATTTTTTTTCTATGACTTATGATAAATAAATTCCAATGAAATTCCAGAAAAAAAAAAATTTTTTTTTGCTCTTCTGTTACTCTTGTTACTTTTGAGAGAATTTCGATTAAGGTCAGTGTTGTTGGCGTTTGTGCTGAGCTATGATGATGTTGTCGGTGAAAAATTGGCAACTATGTTATAAATGAATAATTTTTGGAAAAAATAAATGCAAAATAATAATGTATTACTATAAGAAAAAATAAAATAAAACAACTTTATTACAATTTTTATAACAGTTTTTCTTTTAACTGTAGCCAGATTTCGTTTAGAGCTAAAGGAAGCTTTTTGAAAATTTAAAATTAAATTTCTTCTAAAGATAAAGGTTTTATTTTTAGAAAAAAAAATATAAAAGATAAAAATTATTTATTTACGTTTAAGCGAAATCCAAAATTTCGTTTAAGGTATTCTGCCGATTTTATACAATAGATTTTATTGCCAGAAAGCTTTTGATTTTTAACTTGAAATTGCTTCGAGAATTTTGATGTTGTCTTTTGTAAAATTTTTTTTTAGCTTTTTTTTGAAAAATAATTTAATTTTGATAAATAATTTGATAAGTATTAAAGCCCTAAAATCTTTACCTATTGCATCTAAATTAACCTGAACTCTGATGCTGGAATCTGCTACTTCTTGATTGCTGTTGTTTTTCTTTGGGTGTAGCTACTTCTTGCAAATGGCTCCTGGCACGTACTATAATATAATAGTACGGGCTATATACTCAGGGCTTCTTAACGACAATGCAACAACTACGGAAGCAGTCTAAAAGCTGTCTATAAATGATCTCTTTGATTTATTGCAAGACTTAATCAAAGCAAAATGAAAATAGCAAAAAAGCATAATGCAAAAACTAACCGTGACTTTTATTGTGGTGACGACGACGGTGGTGCTCTTGTTGAATGTAACGAATCTATAGTTATCGTTGTTGTTGTTGTTGTTGTTGTTGTTGGAATTTTTAAAAGAACAGCAAGAGTATCTATCATTGTAACCGTTTGCAGAAAAAAGGTCAGATTGCATTGTCCAGACCATTTGCCAGGCAGGCAGACAATCGACGGAGAAAGCACAACCGAAGCGAAGGGATAGAAAGAGAAGGGTGGTTAATAAAATGAAGTTCAGGGCACGAGCCGACACTGCCAGCTTCTAAACTAACTGCTTACTTACTGCTCTATAACTCAAGAAAGCAACAGCTCGCCTGATTATGCAAAAATGTTGCTGGTAGCAAAAATGGAAAAAAAAAAAAAACTGATACTGATTGAAACAACGCGATATTCAAAATCGTTAACGAAGCACCTTTTTTGCGCTTTAAAAAAAAAAAAAAAAAAAAAGAGAGAGAGAGAGTGCGAAAAAAGGCAAAAATGGAGGGGAAAAATTTCTTCGGAAAAAGCAATTTAGTTATGGTTTAAAAAAACCAAAAACAAAAACAAAAACAAAGGGAAGCTCTTTGTCTACGAAAGCAATTGATTTAATTCGATTTTATGCAAAAGCCGTCAAATACCTTTAAATGTTTGCCTTTTTTTAGCTGCTGCTGCTGCTTTTCTTGTCCTTCTTCTTCTTCTTCTTTTTTTTTTTTTCTCTTGGGCTTTCTCTTCTTATTTTTATGCTGTTGCGTCGTTCCCTTTCGCCTCTTTTAACGCTTCTTAAGTGTTAACAACTTTTCTACACTCCTTGTGCTTCTTCCGTTTCTCCCCTTCTCCCCTTCTCCCTCTTCCTTCTTTCCTTCCTTCCTTCCTTTCTCTTCTGTTGATCCTTTTGTTGTATTGAGAGCTCAGTAAAAATGTTAATTGTATGAACACGATCTAACTTCAGTTAAAACTGCACACTCGTGCATTGCACAATTAACGAATCCCTTCAATAAACTGCACAATTTGAATGCAAGATAGAGTGTCAGTCAGTTTGTTTGTTGGTTACATTCACTTTTTTGTTGCTGCGAAGCGAACGAAGAATGGAGTAATCGTAACGGTTACTTATGGATGGCAATGATTGAGATGATGGTGATGATGGTCGTGCCAACCTGTAGAAATACTGTCGATGTTAGCTTACTTATAACTGTTGTTGTTGTTGTTGTTGTGGTTGTTGTTGTTGTTGTTCTGGTTGTAGCTGCTGATGACGATTATTGTAGTTCTTTTACGTTATTTCTTAAATGTTTAGTTTTTCTACAAAAGCAATTTTATCAGCCCATAAATTGTTATTGACACAATTATTCAAGTTGAATGCTGTTGTTGTTGTTGTTGTTGTTGTTGTTGTTGTTGTTGTTGCTGCCATCGGCAACGTCGTCAAAGTTCAACAATCCAAAAAAAAGATTGTTCAATTCTGTTTTTACGATCATTTTACAATCAAAAATCAGTTCAGACAATTCTTCATTCAATATTTCCAAATATTTTGAGCGAAACAAAAGCAACAACAACAACAACAACAACAACAAGGTGCTTCGTGTTTATCACTTCTTGAAATTACTAGACTTTAGTCACCGAACGAACGGCATTATTCGCACACACTGAACCGTCGAAGAGCTGAATTGCGTTTGAATTCGTTTCCGTTCACAGAATGAACACATTGCAGTGCATCTAATATCTTGGCGATGCCACCAATGCGATGCGATGCGATGCGATGCGATGCGCATCTACCAACAACAACATCGAGCGGGAGCCACAAAAAAGGTATTTATTCACTTTAAAGAAGTGAAAAACGTAATGGTACATTACAGTACTACAGCAGCAGCAGCAGCCAACAACAACAAAATAACAACAAAACCCAACAAACACCAACAACAACAACAACAACAACAACAACAACAACAACAACAACGTTATGATTACAAAGCTGACAGACAACAAGAGCTAGCTGTTGGCACTTAAAATAATGGAATTGGTGCAGTTGACGTTGATGATGATGATGACGATGATGATGATGGCGATGACGATGATGGTGGTGATGGTGGTGATGGTGCTGGCGTTGTTGTTGTTGTTGTTGGTATGTTGACAAAAGTCACTTGTGCGCCAGATTAGCAACATCAGAGCAGAGCAGAGCAGAGCAAAGCAGAGCGAGACAAAGCAAATTGCTTTAAAAAACATTCGCCTTAAGCGCAAATTTTACGTTTACCAGAAAACGTAATAAAATACAGAGCAATGAAAGAGAGAACTTTTCTTAACTATTTGTTAAAATCGTTAACGAGCAACTTTTTTGGGAGTTATGGCTTTTTTGGAAGAAGCTTATGACTTTCTATTCAATGTCTTTGATCATTCCTCTGGCATTAGAATGCTCGGCTGAGCTGAGTGAGGCCTCCTTTTGTCGCTGACGGGGCGGGGTTGTGATCTCAAGTTTCGGTACTACGGAACAAACTCTCTCTCAAAATGGTTTCACGAGTTCCGCATCAAAAAAAAAACAACAACAACAACAACAAAGGAAAAGAACTAAAACTTGAAGAAAAAAAAAGACGAGTGCGCTGCGGAGAGTCACGATTTTCCAAATTTATCAGTATTGGACACATAAAGTATTTTCAATAAAATAAATAATAACAACAACAACAACAACAACCACCACCACCACCACCATAACAACAACAACAACAGCAATAACAACAACCACAATAACAACAATAACAACAACAACAATAACAACAATAACAACAACAACAACAACAACAACAACAACAAAACCAACAACACCACTAACAACAGCAACAACACCAAAAACAACAACAAAAACAACAACAACAACAA
Organism: Conops quadrifasciatus; assembly: GCA_949752815.1. Classification (NCBI taxonomy): domain Eukaryota; kingdom Metazoa; phylum Arthropoda; class Insecta; order Diptera; family Conopidae; genus Conops; species Conops quadrifasciatus. Next base: position 34,830,349 of record OX457079.1, read on the forward strand.
CAACAACAACATCACCAACACCATTAACAACAACAACAACAACAACAACAGCAACAACAACAACACCACCACCAAAAACAACATCAACACAAACAAGAACAACAACACCAAAAACACCAACAACAACAACAACAACACCACCAAAAACAACAACACCAAAAACACCAACAACAACAACAAAAACAAGAACAACAACACCAAAAACACCAACAACAACAACAACAACACCACCAAAAACAACAACACCAAAAACACCAACAACAAGAACAACAACAGAATAGAGCTAGGATTTCTTGATTGAATTAAAATTAGTTGCGTGCTTAACGAATTAAGCAAGAAAGAACAATTCTTTTAACGAGAGTATGGTTGTCAGGTGTTGTTTTTGTTGTTGTTGTGGTGCATCATTTTCTTATTGGAAGTCATCTACTTGAAGCGGATGAGACTGGCTGCTTCAGACGACAGCTGCAATGATCACTATAGACGATTGATTTTATTATTGTTGTTGTTGTTGTTGTTGTTTCTGTTGAGATTTACTTTAGGCTTGCTTTTTTTTTTGCATTTGCTGACGACGATGATGTTAATGTTGTTGTTGTTGTTGTAGTAGTAGTAGGAGTACGTATTGTTGTTGTTGTTGTTGTTGTTGTTGTTGTTGTTGTTATCGTTGCTTCTATTAATTTAGTTGTTAGTATTTTTGCTATTGTTGATGTTGATGCCGCTGCCGGTGTTATTGTTTTCGTTGTTGTTGTTGTTGATGTTGCAAGTTGCTGCTAAACTTAACAGCTAGTGAAGAAGATTAAATTAGTTGTTGTTGTTGTTGTTGTTGTGTTGTTTTTTTTGTGCTGCTATTGTTATTGTTCCGTTCGTCGCGTTGCATTTTTTCGTGTTAATTTTTTTTTGTTGCCGTCATTGGTTTTTGTTGTTGAGGTTTTAGTGTTACAGCCATTTTTATTGCTTCGTCTTTGTTATTTTACTGTCATTGTTGTTGTTGTTGTTGTTGTTGCAGTTGCGCTGCCCTCGTGGGCGTCGTGGGCAAAGTGGCCAACTCGTCGTCGACTCGTCGTTGCCCCAGAAATTTTAATTGATTGCCGTAAATCAGGTATTGCAAATTCTAGAGATGGTGGTTGTTGTTGTTGTTGTTGTTATTGTTGTAATTATTGTGGTGGTTGCTGCGGCACGTTTTACCATTGCCGCCGCTGCTGCTGCCTCCGCTTTTGTTGCTGAAGTTTTTCTAAACTATTTGCGCGCTCTTTTTTTTGAACGTTATGTTCATGTATGAACGTTGTCAGTTTTGTTTCTGTTGTTGTTTTTGTAATTTGCAGATTTTTTGCTGATTGATAGACGTCATCACTTTTTATTAACTTCTTCTTCTTCTTTGATGTCCATTCTTCAGACGGATTGTCTACAAGTAAACAAACAATGAAACAAATGTTTATGGTTTTGCTGGAAAAAATAGCAAAATAATTAAAATTTTATTTCCTCATTTTAACAAATTGTTAAAAAAGCATCGTATCATTAGCGCAATGGGATATTTTTCAAATAATACGAAAGCTTTTATCAAATACTCGTACTTAATTTCGTCATAAATTAATTGTAAGGAATTTTAAATTCATTCCATCAAAATGACTAAAAGATCAGAGACTCAAAAAAACAAACAACCATAGCAATTACAACAACAACAACGACAACAGAAGCCACAAGAAACAACCGCTTAAAAATGCGGTTGTTAAATAAAACTAAAGTGAAAAATATTTCAAGCTGACCACAGAAGATCAATTTTCGACCCGGTTAAAAATAATTAAAAACTTATGGTTCATTAAAAGTTAGAAGAGAAACAAGTTAATGGCATACAATCGTAGTAAACTATATATAAAATTAGTTATAAGTATTAAAAAAAAAAAAAAAGAGAATTTATTAATTAGTCAAAAGTTTTAACTTAAAACTTCTTGAATGGAAAAACGGGTTGATGCTTCTCAGATGGTTCTTAAATTAGTTAAAGAACTAGCTTTAATTTATACGAGCGTACTCGTATTGTATTGTGCTTAACTTATTTAAGTGATGCTGCTTAAAATAAGCTATGCCAAAAAGGCAATATATTACTTAGTCTAACTCGAAATACTATAATTTCCAATAATAATTTAGTAATAATAAAATTTTAAAGAAATGTAAGTTGAAAGTTTCGTGTATTACATAAATTGCTCTTTTAAAGAAATACTTTATTATTATTGTATTGTCTCAGAAGATGTTCTGTTAAGGATTTCTCGTAATTGTATTTTACTTTTTTACTCAATTTACTTCCACATTTTACACGCCTTTCAGAGAAAAATAGCATTGCTAAGGTTTTTAAATAAAATCTCATTTCTAGAAATGTCTCTAGAAATTATTGAAATGTTTGGTTTTTCAAAAATTGTAAGAGTCTGACGACTTCGTCAAGTCTCTGCTGCTTTATTAGATGTCAAAGTTTGAAGTTGGAAAAAGATTATTTATTGTTTGGGCAATTTTGTTTATTTATTTTGGTTTCTTTTAAACAACGATCTTTGCTATAATTGTTTTTTTTTTTTTAGTTGGGCCATCTTTTGATTCTGTCTTATATACATATATTTTATTTATAAAATTAATAAAAATTACTATAAAATAAAACAATGAAAACTTAAAAAAAAGCAATCAATCGGATTAGTTGTAGTTTTTTCAACTGGGTCATTGGCCACGAGTAGCCTTCGGCACTAGGCAGGCACACTTTTTGCACCTACGGCTACAGCAACAACATCACCACAAGCCACAAGCTTACACATTATCGACATTATTCTGTGGCCAAACAATTTAAAATTTTTCTCGGTTTAAAATAGTTTTCATAAAATATTTTCAGGACAAATACGTTTTCTGATGCATAAAATACTTTGTCATTTCATACGAAAATGTAATTGAAGTGTGAGGTAAGAGCTTAAAGAATGAGCAAGCGAGCTTCTTTGGTTGAGACACAGAGAGAGAGAGAGAGAGGCGGAGAGAGTAAAATTGAGTAAGAGTTAAATGAGAATGCAGTTGTCGCGGTCTGCGGCGTAGACCTCTTATTACAAGAAATCGCATGATGGCGTAAGCGTTATTTTCTCGGTGGATCGAAATACAAATAAAAATGGAGAAAACAACAACAACAACAACAAAACAACGTGTGAACAGCTTCCAATTAAAAGTGATTAGAAGGAGTAAAAGTGAGAGACGACCGATCGACCGACAGATGATATAAATTTCATCAGATGAAGTAATGCCCACATGTAAAATCAATAAAGACTAATTAGCACCTAAGGTGTTTGGTTGTCCAAATAATAAAAATGTTATTGTATTTGTGTAAAACACAGTAAACCCTCGATTTGTTAAATCGTTTTGATGTTTTTAGCATACGCACGGTTTATTAAAAAGAATTTTAAATTGAAAAAAAAAAACCGAAATTAGTAAAAGAAATTTGTTACAACTGTTTTTTTTTTCTTCAGCGCTTGTATTAAATTAAAAAATTAATTACGTTTTTTTTTAAAAATAAAAGAATAAATAATTTTATTAAATAAAAACCTGCACTGAAAAGTTTTTTGCTCATAGGTTTAATACATTTTCTTTTAACATTTTTCTAATGTTTTTCTAATGTTGCTTTTAGATTTTTTATTGCTTTTAAAATAATGCTTTTAAAAAAATAGTTTGCTAAGATGCAGGAAAAACCGAAAAACGGAAAAAAACCATCACAATCACAACAACAATAACAACCACAATAACAACCACAAACTGAAATTGAAGCATTCAGCTTTTCATGCAATAAAAAACTACAAAATCTTGTGAATGCATAATCATAAAATTTTAATTTTTCAATTTTTGTGGGCGTGAACATGGAAGAGTTACGGTCGATGATTTTTTTTATGGTACTCAGATGATCGCCATCAAAATGATGATTTTATCTTTATGTGAATGAAAGCTAAGTAAAGTATGGTAAAGTAATTTAAAGTTATGTAAAGCAAAGTTATGTAAATTACTACTTTTTACATAACTTTGAAACCTTTTTTAACACCTTTTTTTCACTGAGGTAGCAGCTTTTTTTGTAGACTTCTGAATTAAAGTCTTATAAAGTTTTTGAAGTTTAGATGATTTTTTATTTATTATGATTATTTATTTATTTTTTTGAAGATAAAATTTTTTCCTGAAAAAAAAAAAATTCTTTGCCATTCTTTAGAGAAACAATTCGTGGTAATGTTTAAAAAATTCCTCATATTCTAAAAATGCTCAAGTCCGTTTATCTTGTGCATGTTCTCAATGTAATTTTCCTTTTACGTATCGATAATATCTTTTGACAATACTGTCAGCGGTCCCATGATCGACACTTCTGAAGCTTTTAAGCAACACAGCAACAATTAAGCAGACAAATAGACACATGAATAGACATGCCGACGGACAGTCAGAATAGAGCGAGTCTACTATAGAAAGACCGGCAGACAAGCGTGCAGAATGGAGATGGATGGATGGATGGATGGATGGATGGATGTGCGAGTACACACGTATGTAGGTATGTACGTATAATTTAAAATAGATAAATATTTTTCTTTGCCAGTGCTGCTGTTGTTGTTGTTGTAACTCTGCTTAATTGATTATTTATTTATTTAAAATTGTTGTTATGCGGGATTAAATTAAGTTTAATCCAGCGGAAAAAATGTAAGCCGCTGCTGGCAGAATGTTTCTCGTATTTTGCTGGTTTTTTAGGTTAAAAAACTCTTAGAATTAATTCTATAGAGCAAAAAAAAAAAAGTCATGTTGTTAAAAAGAAATAAAACTATTAGTAAATAAAAACGTTGGCAATATAGTAATTATATTCATTGTGGCTTAAATGTTTAAGAAGGAATGAATTTGTTAGCGATACGTGATAAGCTGTTTAAGCTGCTGGTATTTACGATGGACGATTTTTAAAAATTATAATTTTTTTCCGACACTAAAAACGCATATCGCTTCGTCTTATCATTGAATGTTAATAGAAAATTAAGTTTAAAAAAAATTATTATTAGTTGGTTAGGCTGAGTTAAATTAAGTCTGGACTACCTTTTAAACCGTTTGCTTGCATGTTTGTTACTCTAAATACGAAAAACGTAACTGAAACGAACAAAATGGTTCAACTTCATGCCTTAGTATGGAAGAATAAATTAATTCTTCCTGAGACAAACATATTTTAAAAAAGAAAAAATTCCATGATTTCACAGGATTCGTTTTTTCGTTTCAAATATTTATTTTCTTATTTAAACTATTCAAAATTAGTATTTAAATTTTTTATTCAGTCTGTTATTAGTCGGCTGGTAGAGTAAAGAAGCAGCGAAAAGGCAGAGAAAAAGCAACGAAAAAGCATCGACACTATTAACGAGTATAATTCATACTCGTCGCTTGCTATTATTTATTGAAATAGCAGCCTTATTTAGGCTGGACGATAATAAGTACTATTTGATTATCATCCAGCCTAAAAGTATGTTAAATGGCACGTTTTACCATTGCCGCCGCTGCTGCTGCCTCCGCTTTTGTTGCTGAAGTTTTTCTAAACTATTTGCGCGCTCTTTTTTTTTAACGTTATGTTCATGTATGAACGTTGTCAGTTTTGTTTTTGTTGTTGTTTTTGTAATTTGCAGATTTTTTGCTGATTGATAGACGTCATCACTTTTTATTAACTTCTTCTTCTTCTTTGATGTTCATTCTTCAGACGGATTGTCTACAAGTAAATAAACAATGAAACAAATGTTTATGGTTTTGCTGGAAAAAATAGCAAAATAATTAAAATTTTATTTCCTCATTTTAACAAATTGTTAAAAAAGCATCGTATCATTAGCGCAATGGGATATTTTTCAAATAATACGAAAGCTTTTATCAAATACTCGTACTTAATTTCGTCATAAATTAATTGTAAGGAATTTTAAATTCATTCCATCAAAACAACCATAGCAATTACAACAACAACAACGACAACAGAAGCCACAAGAAACAACCGCTTAAAAATGCGGTTGTTAAATAAAACTAAAGTGAAAAATATTTCAAGCTGACCATAGAAGATAAATTTTTGACCCAGTTGAAAATAATTAAAAACTTATGGTTCATTAAAAGTTAGAAGAGAAACAAGTTAATGGCATACAATCGTAGTAAACTATATATAAAATTAGTTATAAGTATTAAAAAAAAAAAAAAGAGAATTTGTTAATTAGTCAAAAATTTTAACTTAAAACTTTTTAAATGGAAAAACGGGTTGATGATTCTCAGATGATTCTTAAATTAGTTATAGAACTAGCTTTAATTTATACGAGCGTACTCGTATTGTATTGTGCTTAACTTATTTAAGTGATGCTGCTTAAAATAAGCTATGCCAAAAAGGCAATATATTACTTAGTCTAACTCGAAATACTATAATTTCCAATAATAATTTAGTAATAATAAAATTTTAAAGAAATGAAAGTTGAAAATTTCGTGTATTACATAAATTGCTCTTTTAAAGAAATACTTTATTATTATTGTATTGTCTCAGAAGATGTTCTGTTAAGGATTTACCGTAATTGTATTTTACTTTTTAACCAATTTACTTCCACATTTTACACGCCTTTCAGAGAAAAATAGCATTGCTAAGGTTTTTAAATAAAATCTCATTTCTAGAAATGTCTCTAGAAATTATTGAAATGTTTGGTTTTTCAAAAATTGTAAGAGTCTGACGACTTCGTCAAGTCTCTGCTGCTTTATTAGATGTCAAAGTTTGAAGTTGGAAAAAGATTATTTATTGTTTGGGCAATTTTGTTTATTTATTTTGGTTTCTTTTAAACAACGATCTTTGCTATAATTGTTTTTTTTTTTTTAGTTGGGCCATCTTTTGATTCTGTCTTATATACATATATTTTATTTATAAAATTAATAAAAATTACTATAAAATAAAACAATGAAAACTTAAAAAAAAACCAACAATCGGATTAGTTGTAGTTTTTTCAACTGGGTCATTGGCCACGAATAGCCTTCGGCACTAGGCAGGCACACTTTTTGCACCTACGGCTACAGCAACAACATCACCACAAGCCACAAGCTTACACATTATCGACATTATTCTGTGGCCAAACAATTTAAAATTTTTCTCGGTTTAAAATAGTTTTCATAAAATATTTTCAGGACAAATACATTTTCTGCTGCATAAAATACTTTGTCATTTCATACGAAAATGAAATTGAAGTGTGAGGTAAGAGCTTAAAGAATGAGCGAGCTTCTTTGGTTCAGACACAGAGAGAGAGAGAGGCGGAGAGAGTAAAATTGAGTAAGAGTTAAATGAGAATGCAGTTGTCGCGGTCTGCGGCGTAGACCTCTCATTACAAGAAATCGCATGATGGCGTAAGCGTTATTTTCTCGAAATATTGTGTATTTCTATATCGAAATACAAATAAAAATGGAGAAAACAACAACAACAACAAAACAACGTGTGAACAGCTTCCAATTAAAAGTGATTAGAAGGAGTAAAAGTGAGAGACGAGCGATCGACCGACAGATGATATAAATTTCATCAGATGAAGTAATGCCCACATGTAAAATCAATAAAGACTAATTAGCACCAAAGGTGTTTGGTTGTCCAAATAATAAAAATGTTATTGTATTTGTATAAAACACAGTAAACCCTCGATTTGTTAAATCGTTTTGATGTTTTTAGCATACGCACGGTTTATTAAAAAGAATTTTAAATTGCAAAAAAAAACCGAAATTAGTAAAAGAAATTTGTTACAACTGTTTTTTTTTTCTTCAGCGCTTGTATTAAATTAAAAAATTAATTACTTTTTTTTTTTAAAATAAAAGAATAAATAATTTTATTAAATAAAAACCTGCACTGAAAAGTTTTTTGCTCATAGGTTTAATACATTTTCTTTTAACATTTTTCTAATGTTTTTCTAATGTTGCTTTTAGATTTTTTATTGCTTTTAAAATAATGCTTTTAAAAAAATAGTTTGCTAAGATGCAGGAAAAACCGAAAAACGGAAAAAAACCATCACAATCACAACAACAATAACAACCACAATAACAACCACAAACTGAAATTGAAGCATTCAGCTTTTCATGCAATAAAAAACTACAAAATCTTGTGAATGCATAATCATAAAATTTCAATTTTTCAATTTTTGTGGGCGTGAACATGGAAGAGTTACGGTCGATGAGTCTTTTTATAGTACTCAGATGATCGCCATTAAAATGATGATTTTATCTTTATCTGAATGAAAGCTAAGTAAAGTACGGTAAAGTAATTTAAAGTTATGTAAAGCAAAGTTATGTAAATTACTACTTTTTACATAACTTTGATACCTTTTTTAACACCTTCTTTTCACTGAGGTAGCAGCTTTTTTTTGTAGACTTCTGAATTAAAATCTTATAAAGTTTTTGAAGTTTAGATGATTTTTTATTTTTATGATTATTTATTTATTTTTTTGAAGATAAAATTTTTTCCTGAAAAAAAAAATTCTTTGCCATTCTTTAGAGAAACAATTCGTGGTAATGTTTAAAAAATTCCTCATATTCTAAAAATGCTCAAGTCCGTTTATCTTGTGCATGTTCTCAATGTAATTTTCCTTTTACGTATCGATAATATCTTTTGACAATACTGTCAGCGGTCCCATGATCGACACTTCTGAAGCTTTTAAACAACACAGCAACAATTAAGCAGACAAATAGACACATGAATAGACATGCCGACGGACAGTCAGAATAGAGCGAGTCTACTATAGAAAGACCGGCAGACAAGCGTGCAGAATGGAGATGGATGGATGGATGGATGGATGGATGGATGTGCGAGTGAGTACACACGTATGTATGTATGTACGTATAATTTAAAATAGATAAATATTTTTCTTTGCCAGTGCTGCTGTTGTTGTTGTTGTAACTCTGCTTAATTGATTATTTATTTATTTAAAATTGTTGTTATGCGGGATTAAATTAAGTTTAATCCAGCGGAAAAAATGTAAGCCGCTGCTGGCAGAATGTTTCTCGTATTTTGCTGGTTTTTTAGGTTAAAAAACTCTTAGAATTAATTCTATAGAGCAAAAAAAAAAAAGTCATGTTGTTAAAAAGAAATAAAACTATTAGTAAATAAAAACGTTGGCAATATAGTAATTATATTAATTGTGGCTTAAATGTTTAAATAGTAATGAATTTGTTAGCGATACGTGATAAGCTGTTTAAGCTGCTGGTATTTACGATGGACGATTTTTAAAAATTAGAATTTTTTTCCGACACTAAAAACGCAGATCGCTTCGTCTTATCATTGAATGTTAATAGAAAATTAAGTTTAAAAAAAATTATTATTAGTTGGTTAGGCTGAGTTAAATTAAGTCTGGACTACCTTTTAAACCGTTTGCTTGCATGTTTGTTACTCTAAATACGAAAAACGTAACTGAAACGAACAAAATGGTTCAACTTCATGCCTTAGTATGGAAGAATAAATTAATTCTTCCTGAGACAAACATATTTTAAAAAAGAAAAAATTCCATGATTTCACAGGATTCGTTTTTTCGTTTCAAATATTTATTTTCTTATTTAAACTATTCAAAATTAGTATTTAAATTTTTTATTCAGTCTGTTATTAGTCGGCTGGTAGAGTAAAGAAGCAGCGAAAAGGCAGAGAAAAAGCAACGAAAAAGCATCGACACTATTAACGAGTATAATTCATACTCGTCGCTTGCTATTATTTATTGAAATAGCAGCCTTATTTAGGCTGGACGATAATAAGTACTATTTGATTATCATCCAGCCTAAAAGTATGTTAAATGTTTTTAATATGTTTGAGTTGATCGAAAATATTAATTTCAAAAACGACAATTAGATGTCGCTTTTAACATTTACAATAAATAATAGCAAGCGACGAGTATGAATTATACTCGTTAATAGTGTCGATGCTTTTTCGTTGCTTTTTCTATACTTTTTCGCTGCTTTTTCGCTGCTTTTGCTTTACCAGCCGTCATTCCATTTTGTGAGCAAGCCTCTCTATTAGTTTGTGAAAGAATTTTTTGCTGTGTTGTTTCGTTGTTATGATCTTTTTTTATATATTCACGTTTATTTCATAATTAATAAAAAAAAAACTTTATTAATAAATAAATAAATATTCTTTAAATGTAGACAATAATCATTTCAAAGTCTTTAGATTTTCATCTTAAAATAAAACAAAACGTTATTCAACGTTTCCTAAAATAAAAAAGCGCGATTTATGCTTTTTAATTTTTGTCCCTCATTTTTGACAAGTTCCTTTTCATTAGAATAACAAAATCTACACATTTTTTTCTAACAATTTTTGCTTTAATTTATCAAAAAAAAAAAGCAACAAAAAACAATTATTATTATTCTTTGCAATAACCCACACTCAAAGCAATCGAAATTGAACATCTTGAAAGAACGACGATTGTGATTGTTTTACAATTTCGTATTTTAATTTTTAATTTTTTTTTTTTCTTTATTTGTTTTTGCTCTTCAACCCACAATTATTTCAATTTTTATTGATTGTTCTTATTTGAATACGATCAATTAATTTTGATTTATTTATGCTCATTGAATACGATTCATAGACGAGGCGAAATGCAAATGTATCAAGTTTATAACAATTAAAAGAAGAAAAACAAAGGCAAAAAAGCCAATAAACTTTTAAAGAAATAAAAAAACTTTAATTAAAAATTGCATTTTTAAGAGAAAAATTAACTGAACTGAAGTGAATTGAACTGTTGCACTTGATCTCGTTTTTTAAGGTTTTCACAATCGTTTTAATGACGATGATTGTTTTTATCTGATCTGATTAAATATATATAATTTATATGTATATAAATTTTTATCTATTTGATCTATTTGACTATTTCTTTATTTCATTTCTTCCTTTCTTTGTATAAAGACAGTATTGAATTAAATTTATGTCGGTAGATTAAAACTTTTCCATTCGTCGATAAAGTTTTATGGTAAAACAATTTAAGTTAAAAATGGATTGTAGATAGAAGAAGACTTATCAAAACTGTAAAAAAAAGGAAATAAAAAACTGTAAATCATGGCTAAAATGTTATAGAAATCGATAATAGTCATGAAATAATAATCATAATGATTTAAAGTCATAAGAACAGATAAAATGCTGTAATGATTAATATAAAATGGGATAGTGAAGGAAATAAAGTCATAGGTAAAATGGAACATGTAAAGAAATTTTAAGTTATCGATAATAAAGAGATCATTTACGAAAATTTTATATGATAAAATGGCTAAAAAGGTATAATGGAGTAATGAATAATAAAATATGGGATAGTGTAAGGAATAAAGTAACATTTAAAATGGACTATCTATAGAAAGCTGTCGATAACAAAAAATCACCATTTACGAATATTTAATGTATTAAATTAGATAAAATTTATAAAATGGGGTAATGATTAATATAAAATGGGATAGTGAAGTAAATAAAATCAAAGTTTGAATTAAATGTATCAAGAAATTTTAAGTTTTCCATAATAAAAAATTCGTATTGTTTACGAATATTTTTTATGCTATAAAGGGGGAAAAATGGGGTAATGAATAAAAATGGAAATGGCAAAAAATAAACAACTCAATGCCATAATACGATAATAATAAATTAATCGCGGCATATAATTATGTAGATTATATGGATAGATTATAGTAAAGTTTCTTTACTATAATAAAAATGAGAAAATAGGGCGAAATGGGTTTCAATATGTAAACTACGAACGAGAATTACAAAAGTTTATTACAATGAAACAATGAAATGGTATAAATATTAGGAAAAAAATACAAAATTACAAGTTAATGATACTCGTAACTGAAAAAAAATTTGATAAGACTATGAATTTTTGTGTATGGAATGGGTTTGAGAAGAGTATTACAAAAGGTATAATAAAACAACAGAAGTTTCGAATCTCTAAAGGAAAATAAAAGAGAGAGCAATTTTAATAAAAGAAAGTTATGATAACTAAAATGTAAAGATTTCAGATTAAAATTGATTCCTCCGTACAGTAATAATCCTTTATGCTCTTTATATTATCGCACGTTAATAAATAAAATCAAAAATTTAAACGGACAATTAAAATGTAGTCTCAAATGGGCTGGTAGTCATTGGTCATTGGAATTATCGCAATAAAAATGCAATAAACTCAGTATTTATTAATACTAAATAAAAATATTTTATTATAATATACTTTTATTTGTTTTCTGATGGTTTTATTTATTCATTACAAATTTGTTAAGTACAATATTTATTTTTCTTTTTACTCCTTAAGCACAAAAATTGTTCAATTAATTAATTAAATTGTAAATAAATGAATTGCGAATAAGTTTCTTAATTTAAATGTAATAATTTTTCCCCAAAACTTTGTCGTCTTTCTTTCTTCTTCTTCTTCTTCTTTCACTTAACAACTAGAACGTTACGTATAAAAAACAGAAACTTAAAGCTAAAACATGTCGCGGCGGCGGTGCCTAGCGCTAGACGGATAGATAGCGCGCTCAATAGTGACCATCGTAGTGACCCGTCTCGTAATCGCTGTCGTATTGGGTGGAGCCGTAGTGAGGCACGTAATCCGGGACGGAGGCTAAGCCGTTGTAGTAAGCATCATCGTAATCGTAGTGAATGGGTGCAGCGGCGCCGGTGTAAGGTTTATGCGCTGCAAAAAGAGAAAAAAGTGTAATTTTTATGCAAATCATGAGAAAAATGTATCGCAAAATATTTGTAAATCTTTAATTGGTTGAATAAATTACTTTTATAATTATTATCTCATGATGATGATTCTATCGGTTTGAGTAAAAAAACAGTCGCAAATAAAAAAATTATTGCCGCCTCAGTAAATTGTTGTTCACTAAAGAAGGCAGAGTGAATGCTATTCAAAAACAGGTGCTTTCGTTGTTTATGCTTAAGCTTGAAAGCAATTTTAATAAGCATAACATAACAAAGCATAACAACATAGGAAAAGAAAAACAACAAATAGTGCTTTGTTCTTTTTATTTAGCGCTGCTTGTAGGAGATTTTTCGCTCTCGCTTTGCGCGCCAGCTTTTTCAAATAGGTTTCGTGGAAAAATACATCAATAGATTTTACAATAATAGAGTGACAACAACAACAACAACAACAGCAAAGCAATGACATATTTACTATGAGAGATTGTTATATTTTTAAATTAATTTGTGGTCACGAGTTTGAATTAATTTTCAAATTCTTTTCTTAAAAATGATGATGATAAACGATTAATTGTTGTTGTTTTTGCCTTGTGGTCTTTTTATTAAAATCCAGCCTTTAATCCAGATTATAATTAATAATTATAATAGCCACAAACTTAATAGCTTGCTGAACGCTAACGCTCATTGTTCACTCTTTAAACAACCAAAAGACTTAAGAAACGAACGCACTCACGCACTCTAATTTGTTCCCTTTTAAAGTTTTTCTCTATCAAAAAACTAATCAAAAAAGCCGCAGAAAATGGAAAATTCCATCAGACATTTTTTTTTTAGCATCGCATCAGCATACCTACTCGTATTTTTATTAATGTCTACAAAGTGCTGGAAAAAATTTAGGTCAATGGAATTTTAAATCGTATTCTTTTATTCTTTTGTTACGTGAAAATTTCTCACAATTGCAAACGAACGAACGAAAAATATGAACACCTAAAAAAGTTATAATTGCCCACCGTCGGAGGAAAAAAAGGCAGGTGGAAAAAAAGATTCGGTTTTATGCAAAAATGTAGAGAAAAATTGCGACGACATTGAGAAATTGCAAACTGTTGCAGCGTGTTTTTTTTCGTACGTATTTACATATGTATGTCTTCACAATTGTTGCAATTTTTTAAAATGTGCTTGTTGTTGTTGCATTTTGTTGTTGTTGACTGGATTTTCCTTTCATCTTTCTCTGTCTCCGTTTTTGTTTAATATTTCACACATTTTATGAATCAAGTAACGACGACTGTTTTAGAAAAAAAATGAATGTGATATTTTTTAAGCTCGTTGATCGATCGCTTTTGTTATTATTGCTTTTGTTATTCACATTATCACATGACACAATATCGTCAAATATCGTCAACAATCGCGTGAATATTCTTTTATGAATGTAAAGTCTTGTACGAGCAAAGGCAGCGAGTTTATTTGTTAAACCAACGACAACGAAAGTGTCTGTGAAATCAACATCGTTGAATGATTTATTGTGTGATTTATTGAGGAATATTTAAATCAATTTTGCATTGAATGATTTTGTTTATTAATTAATTTATTAAATTGTGTTTTATAGAATTATATTATTGTTTCATTAGTTGATTTTTTAATTAATTTATTAAGCTTTGAGTCTTCAAAACATTCACTGAGTGATTCATTTTATCAATCATGGACGTATTCATCATGTCTCTCGTTAAGTGATTCATTGAAAATTTCCATTAAAGCTTTATTGAGTCAATTATTATCCAATCAGAGACTCATCGAGTCATTCATTGGGTGATTCATTTTATCAATCATGGTCCGCTTCACCATCATCGAGTCTCTCATTGAGAAAGTGATTCATTGCAATGAGAGATTCATCAAGTCATTCATTGAGTAATTGATTTTATCAATCACGGTCGGATTCATCATTAGGTCTCTCATTGAGAAAGCGATATTTATTGGACATATTCATTGCAGACTCTCATTGCTCTATTGAGTCAATTGTTATCCAATGAGAGATTCATCAAGTCATTGATTGAGTGATTTCTGATTATTTGATTTGGGATTTATTAAGTCATTTATTAAGTAATTTATGAAGGGATTTTTCGAGCGGCTCATTAAATCATTCTCTAATTTTTGCGTCATTTATTAACTGACCCATTATAAGAATCGTCAAGTCATCCACTGAGAAATCGTTTATTATATGATTTGTTGCAAGTATTGATGTTATTAATTATGAAATGAATTATTAATTGAGTGACTCATAAAGTCATTTTTTGAGAAATGAATCCAACGGAATAAAGTCGGATCTATTTACAGATTCATAAAGGTATTCATTGAATGATTTATTATTCATTGAGTCGTTCATTAAGTGATCTATTGAAAGACTCAATGAGGTAAAGGCTTTGTTGAGTGAGTTGTTGAGAAGTTCATACGGAGTTTGTACTCCGTAAATGTTTCATTGAGTAATTTATTGAGTGATGTATTACGCGATTTGTAGAGAGATTCATTGCATGTTTTTATTGTTTAATTAGCTTAATGGAATATTTACTCATTTCAATGATAATTCGAATGCGTAATTCATTGAGCGTTAAGCAATTGAGTGTTTTATTGAGTTAATGATTATATTGTTGAGTTGAAATATATTCATTTTATCATTCGCTAAAAAGATTAAAAATATTCATTATTTTTTTTTATGTTTTTCGAAAAATAAAAAAATCGTTTGTTTCTGTTGCTTCTTCTTCTTCTTATTCTTTAGCCTCTTTAGTAGTAATCATCATCCTCCTCCTTCTGCGACCGCCGTTTTAAATGTTGTTTATTAAAATAGTGGGCGTGGCGTCTGAAGAGTCTAACCATGCGGTATGTATCCATACCTAATGAAAAACGTGAAAACGAGAAGAAGAAGAAGCAGAAGAGAAAAAGACGCAATAAATATGCTTTGCATACTTCGTGTGCGTGCGTGTGAGTGTGTCGACTCGGAAAATGGGTGTAAATTAAAAAGAGGAGGACGCACTAGAAAGGGGCGTGGTTTCTGTAGTCTACACCAATCGGTCTCGGAAGTGTGTCGGAAAAGAAAGTGTTACTACAAAACGAAAAGCAACAGAAATAAAAACTACAAACGACTTAAAATAAGTTTATCATTAATTTACTGCGGCCTTAAAAGGTTAAAGTGTTACGTGAGTGAAATTCGTTTGACAACTTACCGTAAGGAGCTGGCGAGTATACTGCAGCCGGCAGCGGTGCTGGTACGGACAGATGCTGCAGCACGGGCGAATACTGCGCTACGATGGGTCGTCTGTGCTCCAAAAGCGGCTTCGCAGCGACTGCGGAGTGCGCGTGAACCGTCGGTCCTGTCTTCGTCACGACCGCATTGAAACCGTTCACCGAGTCGGCGGTATAGTCGACGGTGCGTATGGAACCATCCGGTTCGACCAGCGAATACTGACCTACGACGATTCATGAGTAATCGTGAAAGCGGGATTGAAGTTATTGAAGATTTTGGTATTAGCAAAAAAAATAGAGTAATTCGAAGGTATTTCGAAATAGTACCTTTGACTACGTCACCGTCTCGCGTTTCGTGTTGAGACTTAACGTCGCCGGTTGTGTGATCAGCAACACCGTAATTGAAGGCATATTTGGGATGATCCTGCAGCCAAGAAAAAGAAGAAACTGTAGAACGGTTCAAAGCTCTTAAAAAGATTTCGAAATTTAAATGTAATCTGGCTTCTTTATTTAAAGATTCTTAATGATTAAATTCTTAACTGATTAAAGCTAAACAAAAGACTTTAATTTTTTTCATTTCAATCTAATTAAACTAAAGAAAATAATTAAAAAATTATTTTAAAATAATTCGAGGCGTAAAAATAACAGCCTCGAAAGAGAAGTTTTGTAAAAATAACAGCTTCTATAGGTTTGTCTAAGAAAAATAACAGCTTTCCAATGCATATTTAATAAGAAGAGCAGCTTCAAAAATTATATTTAACAAAACTAACAGCCCAAAAAATATTGTTTAATAAAAATAACAGCTTTAGAACAGAAAGTTTCATAAAAATAGTAGCTTCAGAAAAATATTAACTGAAAAAATAAGAGCTTCTTACAGATTTGGTTAATAAAAAGATTTTTTTTAAAAATGGATAGTTAGCAAAAATAACAGGAGGATAACTTAAAAGGAGGTTTAATAAAAATAATAGCTTTAAAAAACATATTTAATAAAAATAATAGCTTAAAAATATATACTTAACAAAAATAACAACTTCTAAAATTTTGTTCAATAAAAATAACGGCTTCAAAAAGTTATTTAACAAAAGTAACAGCGTTTATAAGAGCTGTGTTTATTAAAAAATCTGCTTCAAAAGGGATAGTTAACAAAAATTGAAAACATTCCCAGTCCCAAACAGTCCCAAAAGAATTTTTAATAAAAAAACAGCTTTAAAAAAAAAAATATACTTAACAAAGATGAAAAAAAAAATTTGTTTAATAAAAATAACAGCTTCGGAAAAGATATTTATTAAAAATAACAGTTTGAAGAAGGATGTTTATAAAAAACAGCAACTTTAGCAAAGATATTTGTTGAAAAAAAATTGCTTCAAAAAAGATATTTTAAAAAAAACAGCTTTTAAAAGATTGTTTAATAAAAATAACTGCTTCAAAAGTGACAGTTAGCAAAAATAACAACCCCAAAAGAATGTTTAATAAAAATAACACTTGCAAAAAAGAAAAGCTCATATTTTCCAAAAAAAGTTCAAAAAAGAAAAAAGTTTTGTTAGCAATAAAAATACGCTGAAAAAATATGTTCAAATAATTCGCTTGCGCTTGCGGTTTCGTTTACTCACGTAATAATCGACAGCGTATCCTGGACGCGCCCACGCCGCTGCTGCCCAAACACTGACGAAAAGGAAGAGAATCGCAACGAAATTCGCCATTTTCTGGTTTTACAATTTCTTTGGTATCTTTGTTGGTGTTAGTTATGATGGTTGTTGTTGACAGGTGGAGATGATGAGACAAACACAAACAAAACTTATATTTTTTTCCGTAAGAAGGGAAAAAATTCTAGAGACAGAAAACAAAAAAAAATGTTAACACAATTTTTTTTTTGGTCAAAAAGAATATTTTGTGTTTTTTTGTGTTCCAATTTTTCTTGTTAAATTTGATTATTTTGTGGAAGTGTTTTATATTTTTTTTTTACTTTACTTTTTTTTGTATTTGACACGAAGCAGGCGACTACGATGATGGAAACGATATAAACACTACCAACCAGGCCGGAAGACTGTGCCGATTCTAAGATTAAGTTTCCATTAAATACGCGCAAAAGGCAAAGCCAGAGCCAAAGCCAAAGCGCTGGCAGCTACGGACGTTGCTGCGGCTGCTGTTACCGCTAGTGGCAGTGTTAGCTGTAGCGTCATCGTCGGCGTCAGAGTCAGCGTCAGAGTCAGCGTCAGCGTCAGCGTCATCGTTGGCGTCGGCGTCGGCGTCAGTGTTGGCGGCGACGTCGAATTGTGTTGCTATCGCCATCGTCTTATGAGAAATTACTTTTGTCGTCAGTTTTTGTAGTTTGTTTTTGGTTTAGTGGCTATTTTGCACACCCGCTTCCCCCCCCCCCGCCTTTCTACTCCTTCCTCCCCCCATAATTGTTAATTAGTTAGTTGTTGTTTTTGTTATTGGCATTGTCATCTTTCAAACTACAGCGACTTGAATTAGATTTCATTTGAAATTAATGATGTTTAAAATCAGTAACACCGAATTGTATGAACAATTTGTTGTTGTTGTTGTTTTTGTTTTTGCTTTTTCTGCTATTTCCCCAACTTTTATTAGTGCAGTAGTGTTGTTATTTAGTTGAGTTTTTGTTGAGTTCGTGGTGAAAAGCGCTGAAGAAAAACGCGGCAGTTTTTCTCAACTTCAGCAGAGAGCACTGCGTTCGAATGTTGTTTCTGGTGCTGTTGTTGTTGTCAATTTTTTTATTACTACCAATGTTAATGATAGTGTGACGATAATATTGTTGTTTCAATACATCTTAGTGATAATTCTGAGATCAAACTGCGCTGCTGCTAATCGAGCTGTTCAAATTCGATTTGTTCTGCGGTTCTACGGTTCAGAATTCTCAGGCGAATACTAATTAAATCTAATCAAAATGATTAAGCATCTAGAACACATATATATTTTCATTAAATCGTCCGTCTGAAAATTGTAAGAATATACAATAAAATGTAACATCGTATTATTAGATTTTCTTTAAGCTGTTTGTTGATTTGATCGATTGATTGATCAGAAAATAATTGGAAAATAATTTTGAATACACATTTTGGCAATACATTTTTACATAAGCTTGAAGTTGGAATTTTTTCAAAGCAAGAAAATAATGACAATCCATAAAACCTTTGAAAAACCATTTTATTATTTATTTACATCAACTTTGATTTTTATGCTGGATTTTCACGATTCATATAAAATGAAATCTTGCAAATTCGCATTATTTAGCATATAAATTGCGATTTTTTCTGGCACGGTTTCTTTATTGGAAAAAGAAGATACAAAAGCATAAATTAAGTTCTATTTAAATTGTGAAAAATATTGTTAATTTGAGCGAATTTTTTTAGCGAAAAGCTATTTTATGATTTAATAATTTGTGGTCTGAGAAGTCTTTGTTCTCATTATTCTTTTTTCCTTTACTCTTTTTCCAACAATCAACGAACGCCAAAGTTTTTGCTTAAATACAACAAAAAAAAAAATGTTCATAAATTATTACTTTGTAGCAGTTGTAGCTGTTGTTGTTTTTATTTTTGTTGCAAGCGCTGATATTCTGCGTATTCAGGTTTTTATTAAAAAACGCTAGTTTGATAAATATTGTTATATATATTTTAATAAGATCTTTAAAACCTAAAAGGTTTTTCTAAACAAAATGTTTTAGAAAACATTTGTGTAGGGTAAATGTTGTTGTAGTCTAGGGGCGCATTTAGGAATCCCAGAAGTAAAGTAAAAATGAACAAATGTAAAGTAAAAGTGAAGAACCTCCAAAAGCAGCGTGCCCTTCGCCATCTTTCTGCTCTGCGATCAACTAACGCTCATTTTGTCGAATGGTCTAGTTAAAACGACAACAATAAAGCGAGTTTAGCACTGTTGTTGTTTTGTCGTTTGTTCCATAGAGTCAATCCTAAGAACGACCAACCAGCGAGATTTAAAAAGCAACCTTTTTTGGGGTAAAAAAATGTGTGGAGCTTGCGAATTTTGAGCAAATGATTACTGTTGAAGCAAATTCTTGCTGCTACAAAAACAAAAAAACAAAAGCAAAAAGATACCATAAATAAAACAAGTTAATTATTATGGTATTAAACAAAAAATTCTACAATAGTTTAGTGTTCTTTGTATAAGAAAAATAATATTTTTTTCTTTTCAGAAACGAAGAAGTTTTTTATACCTTCTTCGTGAACGTATTTTGTTACATTCCAAATATCTTTAAATTTAGTGTTGGACAAATTCCTTCTCTTTATTTTAAAGTTTATTATCATTTGTCTTGTTGTAACAATAATTATTTTTTACTCTCTTTTAAAGGAGAATAAATCTTAAGATAGAATTGTTATTAGATGACATGAAATATTTCATAAATTTTAAAATTACAATTAAAAAATTAAAATAAAATTATTATTAAAAACATTTTAGTTCAACTGAACATTACGCAATTCACAATTGGTTGGTTGTTAATAAACTGAACTCGATTAAATGGATCGATCGATTGTCAATAAAATTCGTGAATTTTGTAATCCATTTTTTTGAAATGTAATCTCTTGTGAACAAAATTATTTCGTAACTAAGTATGTATTATTTTTCTGTTTGTTTTTATTTTTTTTTTTTTTTTTTTTGATGATACCATTCTCATTCTTGAGCGTCGTTACCTTGAGAATACGTTACTGTTCATTCATGCCTTCATTCATTGACTCCTTAAAAAATTCGGTATTTTTTATGGTCTATAATTTCGATATCTTTGATATTTTCTATTAAAATAATTATTTTTTTTGCTTCTTTTATCATTTTTCAATCTGCGGTTTCCTTTATTCGCATGACCTTAAATTAATGACAAGCAAATTAATTTAAATTGTGTTACTTCTTTTCGCTAAAGTATCGAATAAAATAAATTTTAAATTGTTCTGATTGTGGTTTATGCATTTTAAAGAACAACAAAAATAAAAAAAAAACAATTTTTTTAGTGTATAAGAAAAAAAGAAATTAGCGAAGATGTTCTAATTGTGGTGCTAACGGTAACTGTAACGGTATCAATCTAGAGTATTGACCAATTGACAAAAATATATACAAAATTTAAAAAAAAAATTTAGAAAAGATTACTTAAAATGTTGTGTGTGAAAAATAAATTATTGTGTGTGAAAACGAATTTTTTATAAATATTTAAATTTGTTTTATAAATAAATAAAATTAATTTATAAAGAAATAAAATTATTTTATAAAGAAATACAATTATTTTATACACAAACAAATTTATTTAAAAGATAAATTCTTTTTTTGTGGTTACAACAAATATGTAATAGTAATTAAAATTTTCTCTTATATATATATAACTCTTCTGAAATGTTAAATAAAATTAAGTATGAGAAAAAAAAAATCTCTGTACATTTTATGCGAATGAAAATCGTTTGGTAAAAATCGAAACTTCGTTCAGTCTGGAAAACGTAAAAGTTACGAGTTATGTTAATTATTATAAAAATTCAAATTTGTTGTACATCAA
Source organism: Conops quadrifasciatus (assembly GCA_949752815.1). Classification (NCBI taxonomy): domain Eukaryota; kingdom Metazoa; phylum Arthropoda; class Insecta; order Diptera; family Conopidae; genus Conops; species Conops quadrifasciatus. The sequence continues at coordinate 34,851,747 of OX457079.1, forward strand.
GTATACCATAATTGTGTATAGTTATTTTCGTTGTTGTTGTTGTTGTATCTGATTTATGCAATAATTAATGTAGAAAAGAGCGAAGGAAAAAAACAGCTAAGCTTTCTCTTACTTGGCAATACTTTGACAGCTGTTGAGGTGTTTGGTCGTATGTTAAAGTGTTAAAAATGTTAATGCCATTACAGATGCGCACCGCACCCGCCAGACTCATTGACGACCAATGCTGAAGCATAGTCACAGTGCTAATGCATAGTGACGTTGCGGCGATGCTCTTAATCATTAATGAAATGCTTGCAAATGGGCTTGGGTGCCAACCCCCGAAGACGACCCACCATCGCTCGACCAACTGATCCAGATTCGCCGTTACCCACTTCAGCCGACGGTGATGGTGCTCATTGTCTTGGCGCGAGTATTACTGCCACCGCTCAATTAATTTTGGCATTATCTGGAGTTTCCGTCATTCCGGATTTCATGGTATGCATTGTGATATTGTGAGGCGTGGCGAGTATTCGGTTCGGTGATACAATAATCATTATAATTTTTAATTACTATGCTAAAAGACTATTCATTCATAAAATTGTTAGATACCGAATTAAATTTATAATGAAAAATTTATTATACAATATGTTTGTGTTAATTTCTTTAGACTGAACGAACTAAATAAATTGTTATTAAAATAATTTTTATTAAACAAAAAATCCTACGTGATTTTTCGCTTTAGTTTTTGTCGGTTCTTGTATTGTATTTATAATATATTCTGATAAGATTTAATTAATGAGTACGCGTAAAGTCGAATGCATTAAAAGAAAAAACTTAAGAAACGAACTTGGTTTTGCGTCAGCGTCAAGCGACAAAGTATTAACTCATGAAAGCATGACTTCTCTGTTAAAAAAGCTACAAAAAGTAATTGCCTTAATTATTTTTAGCATCGTAGCGTGTTTACGATTTATCGATGTGAACGCAATGTTGAAAGAAATCGAATCAATTGCGCTGCGCGCGAAACAGTGAAGGAAGTATGAACAAAAGTATTGCCAAAAGCGCGGCTTTAATGACGCACATGATTTTTAAGTTATAACAACAATTTCGACCAGGTTAATAAACGTCATAATTGTCAGCATTATCATGTTTACAACTATCAACAAAAAGGATAAAAACGTTTTATTTACCTCCGAAATTGCTCCGAAGAAGGGTTTTGGAAGAGAATTTCAGGGCATCAGTATTCAATTTAGACAACACATTTTCATTTAGACAAATAGATAATCTTTTACTTTAAAAACTAACAAATATTTTTTCATGGATTTGAGTTATGTTCGTTACTTTTTGGGCCACGAATGTGGAAAGTAAAAAACAAAGAATTGAAAAAAGGGTATCTGTCTAGAGGCTAACATTTTTCTCTAACAGCCACTATAAACCTTCAGAAAAAAACAAAAAATCTTAAAAATTATTACATATTTTTTACGCAAACGTCGGCTTGATTTTTCCTCTGTTTTAAGCGTTAAAGAGACCTTAGCGTTAAAGAGACAGCGTTATAAATGACCTTAGACTATGTATTAATTAAATAATAATGATAACCTTAAAAAAGTTTAGGTCATAAGTAAAGAAAAATGTAAGTCAGCTTAATTTATTTAATTAGGTTCGCGTACAGCAGCGAGGCTTTGTTCGACTTGGTCAAATCCGAAACGGAAAACCTTTTCAAGAGTAAAAAGTAAAGTGTAGCGGACGATGGCAAGAAGACGCGAAGAAAGCAAGAGAGAGAGAGAGAGAGAGAGGGATGTTGTTCGAGGAAGAGGTCAAACTAATTCATTCTATTCGTTCCTTAATAATGACGTAGTTAAACGCTCTGACGGTTTTGAAACTGATATACTTTTATTGGTTGAAAACTTGCACAGAATTTCATAGAAATCGAAATTAACAATGCTCATTGTGCAGCTATTGTTGTTGTTGTTGCTGTTGTTGTTACGATTGTTATTGCTTTGCTTTAAGCACATAAATTCAAATGCCGGAAGCAGAATCAAAGTGAGGAAGTGATTTTACTTAAGAAAATAGTTTAGCTTTGTTTTTTGTTTTTTTTTACTCATCAACCGCAAATTTATTACTTGAAGAATGGCTAAAGGAATGTGTTTGTGTCTTCATGCTTTTGTTACGAAAATTCAGATCTATTCAGCTTTTTTCAATGAAAAGCAAGAAGCTTTTATGAAAGAAGTCTTTGTTGTGTTTATTGTTTAAAAACAGAAAGAGAACAGAAGAAATTTAAACATTTTTAATTATGTGTGATTAATTTTCGGGGATTGCGCTAATGATTACTGACTTTTAAGACCAAAGCAACCATAGAAAGAATCTATAGACTCGTTCAAAATGATTCATACTCGTAATCTATTATTGTTAGGTTTGTTATGAAAAATTAGCACAAAAATAGTACAATTTTTTTTTGTAAGTCCTCCATTGTTTAGTAATTTTGCAAGAATTTTGTAGTGCAGAAAAACTTGCGCAAGCTGTCACAAGGTCAGCATTTGTTTAGCAATACTTCACGAGTATGACTCAGGAATAATGAACATTCATTCATTGAAAGAAAAAGCTAAAAAAAGTTGCTGCCGGAAATAAAAGTAGATTAAATTGAAATCGATTAGACTTTTTTCCTCCTTCGTCAACTGCATACAAAATTGCAGGTTAATTATTTTATTATTGGTCTCTTGTCGGTTGGCTAAAGGTTATGCTGTAACGTTATATTATTTCGTTTAATCTTTTACAAGAAGGAATTAATAAGATGCAGTTAGTTCTGCATCTATTTCATTATAAAATTATATGTCTCAATCTATTTTTTTTGAAATAATGAAAAAACTAGCTATGTATTTTAATAATCTATAATAAAGAGAGGTGATTTCTATGATCATTTGATTGATTTTTTTAAACATTTTTTATTATACTGTCGCCAATTTGTTTGTTCTTTAATTTTTGTTATATTAAAATCATGATTGAATTTGGCAGTTTTTTATTCAATATCATGCTGGTAAAATTCCCTCTATATTTTAATATCCTGAAAAAATTTAAAACTCCTCCAAAAATTTTCAATACAATCGAAATTCTTGTTCAATTCTTGTTCAGCTTCCAAAAAAAATAACGCAAGCAAGTGATTTTTAGTGTTTATTTAAGCGTTGCTAATTGCAATCAGTTAAGAAATCATTTCTTTCCTACTGGGATGCTTACTTTTAACGTTTTCGCAGGTCGCCTAAAAGTATGTGTTAAATAATTACTTATCATTGACGAAGTCGTTCATAAACTTTGCAGCAGATTTTTAAGTGTTGACAAACAAAACTTTGTTTTGTAAAATTTGTTTTAAAGTGTTTGCTAAAGAAATGAGCCGTTTTCTTTGAAAGTTGTGTAAGTCCATTCTTTTCTTTTTCGAAATATTCACAGATTGGCATTTTGAATGCAATGTATGTAATTTTTATGTTTTTTTGTAATTTTGGGATGTTTTGTTTTATGAAAATAGTATAGATTTTAAAAAGATTGTTCTCTAAATTGAATGAAAATATAAAGATCTTACAAGAATAAAAAAATTCGCACCATTAACTCCATTTTTTCATCTTATAATTTCAAATAAACTCACATAATTTCAAATAAAACTATTCTGTTCAAAATAATTCGAAATAAAAGTATTCTGCTTCGACATTTTTTGAAGTATTTCGGAATTTCAATTTTAAAAGATATTATTGTTAAGGTTTAAAGAAATTAAAGGTTTTATTAAATTTTTTTATAAATTCTCCTTTTGAAAGTAATAAGGTTTTTATAAGAATTCGACCGTTTAATTCAAAAAAAAATTTTGTTTTATTTAGTCTCTCTTTCTCTTCCTCCTTCTCCACCTTTTCCTCATTTTTCCCCTTTTCCTTATCTTTGTACCAGTTAAAAAAAATTTCGATATTAAAATTTAATTATCCGAAAAAATTTTTTGCTTCAGATATTTCGGTTTATGAAAATTTCTTTTTACTAAAGAAATACTAATTGCAGATCAATAAAAATTATTAGAAACAATAGACTGACGAACAGTTCAAACATTTTTATATAGAATTTATTTATTTTATATAGTATATTAAATCGCAAACCTTTCTGTACGCCAATTTTAAAATAATTCTTTTGTTTTAAATTAAATAATTAAATTTTCAGTTAATAGTTTTAAATTGTGATATACGATACATACATACACAAACATACACAAAAATATATAAAAACTTTAAGAAGATTTTTCATTGTTTTAAGAAAAATATAACGAAAATTGTATCAAAATTTAAAATAGAACAAATTTTTTTTAGTTATCACAAGTTATCGTTATTACATTCTGCGGTAAAAATTGATTAAGTTGCTTTCTGAGGGTTTTTCTGTCAAAGAATACTTGATGTGCCCCTTTTCTATTTTATATGGAATTTTTGTTATTATTTTTAAAAAAAAATTGTAAACCTCAAATTTGTATTTCATTAAAACCAGTCCGTTTTTAACAAAATCTTAAGAGCTTTTGAACTTTATGATTATTTACAGACCTTCTAGATTGAAATAACTCGAATTTGTTTAAAAAAGGGTTTTAAGCGTTTAGCACGTTCGATAAAGGTCACAAAGTCTCATAATTCCTCTAAAAAATTTTTGAATAACAAAATATATATTATTCTCATTACCAGGACATTATCATAATCATCAACGAAATGTTATTAATGTTAATGGTAATATTAAAAGATTTCCAAAAAGAACTGAACGATTTTTTATTTATTATAAGAGTCAAAAGTAGTTTTTTAGAATTTTTTATTTTTATTTGAATGTAAAATATAAGATCATATAACTTGAGGAGGTTTCGTGTTCAATGGAATATAATAACAAAGTAATAAAAGTCGATCCAGGTGGCTTAAAGGATGGCATATTTCTTCAATTATTATAATATGGATCCATTTTAGCTCTAGCAACGCCATCTTCTTCTTCCAAATTTCTCTTTTTTCGTCTTCTTCTTATTATTCCTGTTCTTATTTTTTTGGTTCTTCTTTTTCTGTGTATTCGTAATTAAGTAGATTGGTCTTCGAAAGGTTCAGAAGGTGCAAGCTCGATGTGCATTCTGTGCCTAATAGCGATATTCTCCAAGGACCTTCGAAGAATGTATAATATATATGTCCATGTCAATCAACGATTGAGCGTTATATCGTTTAACAGAGAGAGAGAGAGAGGGAGAAAAAATACCGAATCATTTCAATTCACTACATTTTTTATTTATAGCTTTTTTCACTGCAACATTTCACTTAAAATTAAAAATAATATCATTTTAATACAATATTTTAATGCAAGTAGAAAATATTTAATACAAATACAAATACAAATACATATACATTCAATTAACAATAGTTTACAAAATATTACTCGTGTTTTTATTTTTTTTTTTGTGTTTGTCATAAAAAAAAATCCTTTCTGCTGCTGCTTTTTCGTAGGACGATATAAACGAGTTTGTTTATTTGTTTTTGTGTGTGTATGCGTGTGTGATTGTATGTACGTGTGTGTGTGTGTGTGTGTGTCTGTGTGCGCGCAAATGTGCGTGTGTTCGTTTTCGTAGGCGTGGCAATTGTAAAATTGTTGGACACACTAAGAAATTCCTTAAATATTTTCATGCGAGCTTAAGAATTGTTGTGTTCTCTTTCATCGCCTTCTTCTTCTTCTTATTCTTGTTCTCATTATTCTTTTTTTTTTCTTATTCTCGTTGTTGTTTTTATTCGTTGTGAAAGCGAGAGAGAGAGAGAGAGAGCATTGTGGGCGTGGCAGTAGAAGCTTTTTAAGCAACAGAAATAAATAAAATACAGAAAAAGTAAGCAAAGAAAATCGACATTAAATTGAGGAAGGAAATAGATTATAAATAAAGAAAGAAAAGGACAGAAAAAGAGAGAGAGAGTGAGAGAGAGAGAGACAGAGAGCGAAGAAGTGGTAGCCAGAGAGAGAGAGAGAGACAACAAAAGAATTGTTTAGATCAGTAACAAAAAATCTTACTAGAAAAAATATGTATAAAAGGATTTTATGTTCTTGAATGTAAAGGCTGAGAAAATGCTCAAAGCCAGTGAGCTCGAAAGTCATGGACAGAGAAGAGAAGGAAAGCGTGATATAATGTAGAAAAAGAATGAGAGAAAAGTTGTGGCCATTTGAGAAATTCTAAGCATTTTTCTAGACCATTTAAAGGAATCTTTAGATTGAAAAAAAGGATGTCCTTTCATGTCTCTACGCTTCTTGTAACTCTCTTCCTCTCTCTCACACCCTATCTCTCCCTCTTTTTCATTCTTTCACTTTCTTTCTTGGCATTCCCTTTAATCTCTCCTTTTCTGCCTTTTTTTGTTTAAATACAATTTGTTTGTTCCTTTTTTTCACTTCGTCAATTTTTCATTATTTTCATTACTTTTGTTTTAGCACTTTTTAAAATCATGATCATTACTGTCGTTTTCGTCGCTCCTGTTGGTGATGATGATGTTGCTGCTGCTGCTGCTTGTGGTTAAATGGGATTGATTGATATGTATTCGGTTTATTGGGGGAAGGGGTCGTCAACGGGGGTGGATCATCGTCGTCATCGTCGATCGTTGGATTCAGAAGTGACCGATTGATTAATAGTGACCGATATGACCGTGCGCAGCGTGTGTGGCATAACCGTAACCGTGTCCAATGGCGGAGGCGTGATGCGCTGCTGAGGCGTATGCCACGGCGGGGGCGGCAGCGACATGATGGGCAATCGCTGGGGCGGCATAAGCGACCGGGGCGGCTGCAGCGACATGCGCTACAACAGGAGCGGCATGAGCGACCGCATGCACGGTGGGTGCGCTCTTCGAGACGATGGCATTGAAGCCGTTATGATCATCGGCCGTGTACTCGACGGTACGCACCGAACCGTCAGGCTCGACCAGCGAGTATGAGCCCTTGACAACGTCACCGTCGCGTACCTCGTGCTGGGACTTGACATCGCCGGTGTGTGCATCGGAGACGCCATAATTGTAATGATATTTCGGGTAAGACTGTAAGAAAGAAGAAGAAGAAGAAAAAGAGGAAGGAGAAGATGATGAGAAGAAGAATAATAATGAAAAGAAGATGGCAATATTTTGGCGAAGTTTTCAGCCATTCGTCTCATGAATGAATAACATTAAATGATAAAATGAATGAAAGAAAAGAACGATTGAAGAAAAGAAAAACTGACAGACTAAACTGAAGACTGATAAACTCTGACGGACTGACGGACAGAGTGGATGAAAGATTTCTGTGTCGGAGGCACAGAAAATGTGTGTACATGAGACATCGTTACGGTTGAATGCAATGCATTTCGAAGACTTTGCAAGTTCGTTGCATAAGTCTTTTGTTATGTTGGCTTGATGCTGTTGTTGCTGGCGCTGCTGTTTTGCACTTTTGCAGCACTCTTATGAAAAGTGCAAGTTTTCTTAAACAACAACAACAACAACAAATTACTAAACTATGTTTTTTCGCTTTTTTTTTATTATATCGTATTTCTTTGATTCTTTTTAACATTAAATTTTACCTCAATATTTATTTTATTATGATATTTTTTTTTATTTTGTTGGATGCAGCTCAATAGCAGTTTTTCAACCGAAGCAATTATTATTTGTTGCGCGGCCACATAATGACCAACAGTGCTCAACAAAATATTACTATTTAAGTAATTAATTAATTAAAATAAGTTCGAGCGAATGAAAGGAGAAGGGCAGAAGAGTGAAGAGGGATGGATGGCAAATGTCTAAAAGTCTAAGAAACCAATTTAATGTATCGCTTTATGCAGTTGAAATCAATTACAAAAACAATTTAATTCAATTTAATTGCGCCGTGTTTTCATAGAAAAACTCTTGCTCTAGAGCTAACACTTTAAGAAATTGCACTTCAAATCGTAGCAGCCACAAACAAACAAAAAATACCACAAAAAGTAGCAAATCTTTTGTTGTTTAATTCAAATGAATCGAAGCCCGAAAGAATTAAAGCTGTTACAATTCTTTTGGGAGCCAAAAATCGAAATGATCATAAAAGATCAAAGTGCAAGCAAGAGCCTCTCAAACTACAACAACAACAACACCAGCAACAAACAGTTTCGTGTCGTGCTGGACACATTTTTTAATAGCTCTTACGTTACACGCGCCGATTATGTTGCGACAACGTAACGTTACGTTCACGTTGGTGCATTTGAGCTGACAACAAATGAAATGCAAGAAATGAAATGAAATGCAAGAAACTGTTGCAAGCGTTTGTTATTCAAGGCGTTTGTTGTTGTTGTGGTTGTATTGTTGTTATTGTTATTGCTGTTTAATTGTTAAAAGCGGCAGATTTTGTTGACGTTAGCTTTATTGTTGTCGTTGTTGTGGTTGGTTTTATGTTTTATGGTTATTTTATGATGATCGTTGCGACTGTCGCTATCGCTGTCATTGTCTGCTGCTGCTGCTGCTGCTGCTACTGTTTTTGAATTTAACCGATTTATAGCGATTATTTTTTATGACTTCAACTGTTATAAGCTCCAGAGGCGCCAAAAATGCTCTATGCTTTATTGTGCAATGTTTGCAAATGAATATCATTAAAAAAAAATTTATGAATAGAGCTCTTTCTCTTAAAGCCTGTCAGGGATTTAAATTCATCAAATTAACTCAAATATTCTCTTACGTAACGCGAGAGTTGTTGTAATTGTTGTTTGCTTAGGAATTTCTTGCTTTCAGGCGGTTTTTCTTTCCAACTTTATTACATTGATTACATCCATAGCAGCTCAGATTCGTTGATTCGTGGAATGCTTTAGGAGTTACTCTGATTTTTGATTTTAATTTTAATTTTAATGATTTGATTTTAATTTCGATTTTTGTTTTTTTTTTGCAATTTCTAATTTTTTTTCGTATTGAAATATACAAAAAATATATAAAGAAAAACATAAAATTGTTTTTTTTTAATATTATTAAAAAGATATTAAAAATATTTTTAATTTTTATAATAAAAAACTTAATATTTCTCGGTTCTTGCGCTAAAATAGCAACACTTCAAACTTAAAATTTTTTAATTGAAATTATAAAAATGGCTCTGTGGAATTTTGAAAAGAAATATATTATTAAACAACAGAAAAAAAGGATGAGAAGTTTTTGTAGAGAAAAATTGAAGGTAGTAAGAAAACCTTTTTGTGAACAAAAAGGTCGTGTTTTGAGTTTTTGTGAACTTGTGAAAATATTGTTAAAAAATTTTAAACAAAAAAAAAAAGAAAAAAATAGTATCAATTTATAATATTTCTCGTATTTAAGAAAACAAAAAAATTATCAAAGAAACTCTTTACGAAGAAAATTTATGAAATATTTCGCCTTTTTAATTTTGAATTAAATATTTCAAATATAATTTGGAATATTCTTAGACTTTTCTGACCAGAATATTTTTAAACTGTGAGATTTCGAGGATTTAATTTTTTCTCTGAATTTTCTAATGATTTTCACGCAATCATGAATTTTCAAATGATTTTCTTTTTTATTTCACAATTTTTATTTTTAAGTTTCGGTTAAATTTTTTTATTTAAAAGCCTTTTTTTCATTCATAAATTAATCTTAGTAAATTATTATTTATGAACTCATTGATTTTTTAAATAATATTTTCTATAATTAAATAATTATTTGCATGACAGTTTCTCAAGGCAAAAGTTTTTTTTTAAAAGCGCCTTTTTTTAACTAAATTATAAATTATAGAAACATTTTCAGTGAGTTTAAGCATTTATAAAATTTCAATATCATTATTTAACGCGTTTTTATCATGCGGCGAACTTTTTACGCCGCCGAATTCCTTGATTTTCTGAATTAACAGCATTTCAGCAAAACTGAAGTAAATTTTTAGTATTTCAATAACTTCGAATTTAGAGCTTTTTTCGAGTTTATGTTGATGATTTAAAATCTCGCTTTAATCGTGGTTTCTTTACTTCTAGTAAGTTCTTTGCCTGCATTAACTTCTGAATTTAAAAAAAAAAAAAAATGCCTCCAGTCTTATTTATTTGGTTTAGTTTTTCTTTTGCGAATACTTACATGATAGTCGACGACTTCATCGTGCCCGGCGTGCCCGTAGGACAGTGGAGCTGCCGCATAGAGCGCTGCACCACCGTGACCACCATGAGAAAGAACTCCGGCACTGGCAACGCTCAAGGCGGCAACGCACAGCAAGGACTTTAACGTCATTCCAAAAACGTGAGGACAGAGTTGATGTCGAGATTCGGTAGAGAAGAAAAGAAAAAGAAAAAGAAAATGCAAAATTAATACCGAGCATCAGCGATTGTTATACACTCAAACAAACAAACAAACAGACAAACAGTGGCCAGCATTTTTATGTTTTTTCACTGCCCCATTTTTTATATTTTTTTTTTGTTTGGTTTTCGGTTTTATGCTTTTTTATTGAAAATAACTCACTTTGAAAAGAGCCATTTCTGTTTAGTTTAGGTTTCGGTTTTGTTTTTTGTTTTCGTTGAGATACGTTGAAGAGACGCGACTGCTGCGACTAGTCTTAGCGGCTGAAAAGGCTGAAGTCAACTGATGGCTAGAACTCAGAAGGTGGCCGCTTTTATATACGCGACTCCACCCGGCCGAAATCGTGGCTAATTCACGTAGTTTTAATTCATTTTGAATTGCTCGGTCGCGTCGCTCGGTCGCTCGGTCGCTCGGTCGCGTCGCGTTATGGTTCGAATAAAGAGTCAGCAGAGACGGCGGTAGACGGCGCGGCGTACCAGAAGCACCAGAGGCAGCAGTGAACAAAGAAAAAAAAGCGGCATTGTTAGTAACCACTAAGACTTGGTGTGTGTTTGTTTGTGTGTTGGTATACTTATTTGATGCTTACACTTCTGACGTTATAGTCTAAACGTCAATAAAGAAGTGTATTGCTCGATATTAGTTCGTTTCTTGTATTTGAATCTTTTGTTTTTGCTGCTGCCGCTGTTGTTGTTGTTGTTGTTACTTATTGTTAATGTCGCTATTGGTTTTCAGTTTTTATTGTTGTTGTTGTTGTTGTTGTTGTTGTTTCTGTTACCGTCATTATAGCGCAAAAATTATATCTATTTTCTGTGTATGATTTTTCTCAACGTCTTACGGCGTTATCTTTTTGTTCTGTTTAGTTGTCGTAAGCGTGTGTCATAAAACTAAATCAGTTTCAATGATAGATCGTCGTAGCCAATCTCCAGCTCCTCCCTTGAGCCCTCCTTCAAACCTCTGCGCCGTCCATTCATTCTTTTAAAGAATGGTAAACATAATTTTTGACTTCAAGACTAATCCTACGATTTCGAAGGAGGCGAATTTGAAGGCGTTTGCCATCAGTTAGTCGTTTTGATTGTTCATTAGTCGTTGGGCTTTGCTGGTTGTTGCTGTTTCTCATGCTGTTGTTATATTCTAGTTGTGTTGTTGTTTGATGTTTATGGCTTCGTAGTTGTTGACTCATGTTTTTTGAGCAATTGCGAGGTGGCAAAAAGCCATTGATTAGTAGTTTTGAACGGTTTGCTGTTAACGCTGCTGTTTTACAATAAGATTCAGTTCTTTCTGTCTGTCTTTTTTCCTGTACTTCGAGATAGATATGTACATATGTATGTATATGTTGCCGCAATAAAATTTTAATTGCAACAAATTTTATCAAGCCTTAAAAAAAAGCCTTTGTTTTTATTTAAAAAAAATTTTATTAATTTTGTATGAATTTTTTAATTTTTATCGGGTTTGTTTTTTTGTTTTATTTTTTTTTAAGTTTTTCGTAGTCGTCATTGATTTTTTCCTTTCGTTCTTTTAGTCTTCATGATTTTGTTAATCACCTGAAGGTCATCATGACGCTCTCCTTAACGGATACTGCACAATCATACCGTAAAACCAACCGGAGACCAAAGAAACCGAGAAAAACCCATCAACAGCGCAACATGAATTGGATCACGATCTGATTCTATGCAGCACAGTGGAACCAAAAGAAATAAATGCAAGCCAAATTATTAATAAATGAAAAAGTAAAATAAAGAAGTATACAAATTGCGAGAGGAAAGCCCAAGTAGTCCAATGAGAGCACAAAAAAAAAAAAAAGGAATCCTTCCACAAATTAATTCATTCAATTCATTGGCGATAACAAGAACAACAACAACAACAACGACTTATCACCTGTATCTACTTTAATAATAATGCTCACACGGAGATTATTTTGATTTTAATTTCAAAAAAAAAAACTACTATAGGTTCGTAGTTATTGATGCTTTATCGTTTGTTGTGGTTCACCGGCCCTTTTATGTAATAAAAGCTCCAACCAAAGAAACGCACACAAAACGTCAACGAATTCATAACGATAACAATGAATGCAATTCATTTGATGTCGTTCGCTCAAAGTGTTTTGTTAAAAAATTTTGTATATGCATAAATTTTGTGTTTGTTTTGTTTGATTTTCATTTAGAAATTTTGTCAACCGGATGCAACGCGGTACGCATCCACACACAAATAATTTTAGTTTATAAAAACATTTATGCATTCGTAACTTGGAGGTAATTTGCATTTAATTCGGTGAGAGAGTGTTAAATTGAATTAAAATAAGATGAAGCTGTAGAAGAAAAAAAAAGAAGAAGAAGATTTATTGATTTATTGACAATGTATACTTCTTGCATTTCAATTATTTTGCATTGAAGGAAGTGTTTATACTCCCGTTCTTAAGTCGTTTCTTGAATTCAATTTCATTTAAATGCATCCATGTTTCGTTCACGTTTGTTTCTTAAGTCTTTTATATCAATCTGAACTATTCATGAACTAAGTATGCACTTTTGTTGCTAGTTATTTTCTTAAGCATTTTCTTAATATGCGCTTGTGGCTTTTTCAGGTCTTCTGCAGGCCTTCTTCTTTGTATCTGAGAAGTTTTGAGTATTGTTTTTTTAGAGAAATTTCTAATTCTGCAGTTTTTAAGGTTCTTAAATTTTTGAATAATTATTCAAAATTCATAGTTTTTCAGTCATAGTTTTCCATTTGAAGACTTTGAAATTAGTAAAAGAAAAACCGCCCACAAAAAGCAACCTTTTAGCATTCATTATCTCCAGCAGCGTGAACAATAAACATTCTCAAGAATAGTATTTTCTCAAAAATCAAATCAAAAGAACAATTAATCGTTAATCAATTTCTAATACAGAAATTTATTTGACACTAAGCAACAAAAAAGTTGCACTGAAAAACATTGAGGTTACAATGAAAAAAGTTGCACAATAATTCTTATTGGTTTTATTTGACGAAGTAGATGGATTCGATTAAGATAAGAAAAACGCTTTACAAACGATTCTGTTTGAGTTAATATTTTTCTAAATATTTTTTCATCAATCCATGCATAAACCAAACTGAAGAAGACCGAGCAGAACATATTGAAACGCAAATTTTTAGCAACAGCGGAGAAAACTGATTGCAGAAGCAAGAAAAACTAGGGTAAAGGCAAGATTATCCGCAGCAAACAACCCGGAGGGAGTTATTTATCGTAGATCAAAGTAAATTTGTAAAGAACCAACGATTTTATTATTTTCTGTAAGCACAACGAATTAACTTGCAAGACATAAAAAAATTTCGCATAAAAATTTCGCTGTATATAAATGTTATTGGCGCTAATTAACCAACATCAAGTCAACGATAAATTTTGATGCATTTTTCTGCAATACCACGAACGTTGTTGCACTATTGTATTTTTGATTGGTCCAGTTTTAATTACAGAGTTTCCTTTTTTTTCTATTCAGAATTAGATTTCTTCGAGTGCAGCGGTCGGTGCTGTATCAATTCAACTCAACTCAAGCCGAGCCAAGTCATATCTTTCTAATATTTTCAAGTACTTTCAGCTCTCCTCCACCCTCTTTCTATCTCTATCTCTCTCTCTCTCTCTTTCTCCTCCCTCTCACCCACTTTGTTGGTTCGTTTTGGTCATTGTTTTTTGCTTAGCAGTATTAAAAAGACCTCTCCCGTTTGCCAGAGATCAATCAAACTCAAGGTACGGACACAGCATTTTTAACAATGAACCAAAATCAAATAAACTGAATAAGAAAAAAGAAAAAAAACGTGCTACAAACAGCTAATATTTCTTATGATTTCTAATGATTTAATGAACGTTATTAACCTTGAATGAATCCGTTCCGTTTGTCTAAAGGGAAAGGGTTTCCGTTTCTGGTTGATTTTGTAGATGGCTTGTTCGTGTTGTTGTTGTTGCTCATTCGAGACGTATCATGAGCATGCACTATGAATTATATCGTAGAATATACTCCGACATACATATTATGTACAAATAAAGCTTGTCTGAGAGTTTCAAGTGAAGGCATGAATTGATCTTGATAATTGAAAATGTTTGCTGATCGTTCATTGATCATGGTAATGGCTCATGTTAATACTCATGGTATTCTAAACTTTTCAGTGATCATTATCATGATGAAATGATCAATGAGTATAGCAATGATCAAATATTCACTGATCGCGGTAATGCAAAATGTTCACTGATCGTGATAATTGTTTGAGAAAGGAACTCATTCATGGATCGCGATAATAATGAAAAATAATTATTTATCACGGTAACGGAAAATATTCATTGATCATTATTTCTTTGGACCGCAGAAGGAGCTAATTATGTATTTATTAATTTTTGCATACTTAAGAATAATATAATTTTATAATTAAAAAAGTTGAACTCAAACACAATAAGTATCAAATTCTTTTAATTTTTTTGGTATGAAATTTTAATGGTAATTAAAAAAAGTATTATATATTAATTTTACTAATATGATAATGTCATTAAAATCTCAGAAAATTATAGACAGAATAAAGTTAAACTTACCGCAAATAAACTGCTTTTACTTCCTCTTGTTTTTATGGAAAATTCAGGCCATATTATATCAAAATTATATCAATACAATTTCAGAAACATTTGTACTTTGATAAAGGTTCTATGTACGAGCAAAATATTTCCTCGTACGTTGTAACTAAATTCAATGCCATAACCTTACCTTTCCTTCATTTCTAACTGCTTCCACTTTTTATATTTCGAAATAAGTATTTTATTTTATATAATAATTGTTTCGGTTTTTGTTTATTTTATTAAATAAATGTAATTGAATTTAACTATATTTAAAAGAATTAAATAATTTATATTAAATTAAATAAAATAAATGCGAGTAATTTAATAATATATTATTTAATTATAATTTAATTTAACATACGGTAAATATTTCTAATTAAATAATTGCTTATTTGAATTTGAATGTATTTACTTTGCGCGCATTTAAATAATTAAATATTATTAAATATAGCAAGAAAAAAAACAAATTGGGTTAAATCAATTACGGCCGCGAATTACCTCAAAAAAACCGCTGTCTTGCATTCTTACGTTCCTCAAGTCTTCAACTTTTGACCAATCGATTGTGAAAGCAATAATAAATCAATAAAAAAAGCGTGCAAATTAATTTTTTTTTATCGTCTATCGGTACAATTTTAAAGTCAAACACAGTTTAAGTGAATAATTTTACAAACACAATTAATTTAAAAAAAAAAAGAAAAATTTTTGTTAAGCAAAAAAAATTACATATAAGTTTCGTATCTAAAGAAAAAAGCAAATAAAGGTAAATTAATCGCTTGGGTTGGCCTTCGTTTAGGCATAAAATCGTATAATAACGCAATTAATTGGATTGCATTGATTGTGAAGCATGAAGTATTCGATGAAGCTATCAATGGTTTTAAAAAAAAGGCCATCGCGAAAACACGAATAAGAACAAGAAACAGTTTGACTTCTTTCCTTTTGAATTCTCGACGATTTCTTGTACGACGATGATGACGTCGATGCAGTTTTATGCTGATGATTTTTTGCTGATCGATACTGACTGAATTTATTTATTTGTATTGCGACCACACAATCATTGCCTAATTCAGGTCGTTCATATAGTGGTGGGCGTGACACTCTCAATTACAGATTTCCGTTTCGATTTTCTTGATGCCATTTTTCTATCATTTCAAACGGTTTGCTACGGAATGTTTGTTGTGATGTGATGTGTTTCATTACTGATTTACTGCCTGACTGATTGACCGATTGACTGATTGACTGACTGCCAAACCAGAGTACAAGATTAATTTTTGTTTTTTAAATTTTAATTATTGTTCTTCTGCAGCTTTGCCGCCGCCGTAAATGAGTATGTTGCAGCAATTGCGGTTAACTGATATTTAATCGGGTTAAGAAATTCGCAATGGTTTCGCGAAACGGTTGCATCGTATTGCGTTCGTATTGCGATCACTGCTTGTGTGTTGCAGTGAAGTTTGTGCGATTTTTTCGTGTTACCTTTTAGTAAAAGCGAGCCGTTACTGCATTACAATGCGTTACGAGGGACAATTTGCATTCGTAGGCGCTTTGATCAATTGATGTGGGTAATAGTATCGTCATTTTTGTCGCCGTTCTCACCGTCTCCGTCCTCGTTGTCATCATCATCATCGTCGATATGATTCATGAGATTGCACAATTGTCTACGAAACGAGCATAAAAAAAATAAAAAAAATAAAAAAAAAAATATTTAAAATAAATATTTAAAATAATTAAAAAATAATTAAAATAACTTAATAATAATATAAATTTATTTTATAATAAAATAAATAATAAAAATCATTTTAACAGAAAATAAAATTAAAAGAAAGTCTCGAATATTATCGAGATAGCGTGCATAAAACGCATGCAATATTTTTGGTGTTATGATTGAGGTTATGTGACATCCTAAAAACTTTAAAACAAAAATATAGAAACGAATTAGACTACAAAAAACTACTAATAACATTTTTCTTTATAGTTCTTTAGCTGGTTCTTCTCCTGGAGGTCTTTGTCTGGGGGTCTCTTTTATAAATAAACTCTTAACTTCTTCTTAATTCTATATAATAAACTCTTTTTTATGCCAAATATATACATTATGGCTTTCACAATAGTTGATCGTTACTGTTTGTGTTTTTTTTTAAACTTATTTTTATTCCACGGTAAAATCGTATTGTTTTTAACATTTTTTAAAAACTAAAATATCAATTTTTATATTAAATTGTATTTTGAATAGACTTTATATTATTTGCCGGATTAAATTGGAAAAAAAGAAAAGGAAACAGTAAAAAATTTGTGGTTTTTCTTTTCATTTGTTTTACTTTTTCCTCGACCATTGTTGCCATTGAGGTCAATTTAATTGGCCTGCTTTATGGTTTGTATTGATTTGATTTGGTTTCTTAACCTTTTCACATTTTCGGAATTTTGCGAGTCTGCGAGGCAAAAGTTTATTTCAACAAAATATGGATCATATTTTCGCCACGATCGATCGCCTCTCACAGAAACTAAATCAATAGAACAGAAAAACAAAAACAAAAACAGAAACAACAAAAAAAACCTCCACAAAAACAATGAAGAAATTAAAATCAAAAGTTCGTGTACCGATTTGGCCCGAATGGACTTGGTCCAGACTATGCTAACTTAGTCCAAGGCAGTCTGTGAGGCGATTGCATAATCGACGACATAGCCCAGTTTAACGCCAACACACTGCTGCTGCTGCTGCTGCAACAGAAACAACAGTAACAACAACAGTAACAACAACAACAACAACAACAACAACAACAACAACAACGGTAACGGCAACGACGGCGGCGGCGACGACGAGAATAACAAAAACTATTGAAATACGCTGCAAATATTGAAAGTGAATGCTCTCCAAAGTGTACCGTCGTTAGTCGTTGGGAAGAGAAAGGTAAGCGCGGTGCTCTGCAAATGAAACAGTGCAACCAAAATGCCACAATGTGTACCCAAACATGCCACATAATTCAAATAATTAATGGATTTTTACACAAATGGATTCTTGGGACATTTTAAAACTGATCGAAGGCGAATGCAATGCAGATCATGCGGAAGAAGTGAAGCGAAAATATATTTTAATACTCTCAAAATAATTCTTTAGTCTAAAGATTAATTTTAGATTTCAATTTGTTGAAACAAATGCGATTTGGTTTGAGTTTAAAATAATTCTCTCGCGCTAGCTTTAAATAATCGTTAAAAGGCGGCGCCGCCTTTAGCGACTTTTTGCCGCATGAATGACGAAACTCGTTGGATCTTCGTTCTTCGTTCGTTGGCTAAGGTCGTCGTTATGTCGTTATAATAATAAGAAATCTATACAGTTTTCTTTAAATTTAGCTTAATTTTGTTTATTTTCAGTTTTTGTAATTTGACAAGTATTATTCTGTAATGACCTGAGACTAAGTAAACATCTTCAATTTTTATGTTATTTCAAAAATTCCCTCCCTTTTTTTCCTGTGCCCTGCGCGATCGCTGAAGAAAACTATAAAAAATGATGGATGATCGTGGTCTCAAAAGCGCGACAAAAAGTGGCGCAAAAGGTGGGAGCGAGGAGAGTGCGCCTGACTTAGTAGCGCAATTTTACTGCATTGTCATTGCATTGTCATTTGCAGTGATCACGCAGTTGCCAACAACCTCTCGGCCTTCTTCATCCTTGTCGGTTTTTTGTTTTGTCCCTTTATTTTGTTTTGCATTGCAAGGAAATTTCTTTTGATTTGGTTACCAACAAGCGTTTGCTAAAAAGCAGGCCGTCGGCCCGCTTGATCGGTTGGTCACTCGATTACTGCGTCGCGTCGGTTGGTTGTTGGTTGTTGCTTTTTTTGTTGTTGTGGCGACTTTAGACTTGCGATCGATCTCGGTCTGATCAAATTGTTGCGATAAATACAAAAACGTTGCTTGCAAACAATGAGTTTTTGCTTAAGCATGTTTTTCAGATTTTTTTTTTTTCCTTCTTCAAGTATGTTATTTTGTTATTATTGTTATTATAGTTGTGGTTGTTGTTGTTGTTGTTGTTGTTGTTTTTCGTTGCTTGTCGCCTGGTAAGTAAATGTTATGTCCGTATAGTATAATTGCGCGACTATTGCTGCACGCTTGTCGACGCCGCTTAAATGCGCTTGAGCGCCGCTGTGCCGTCTGCGGCCGCAATGGCTTTAGTTAATTGTTGTTGTTGTTGTTGTTGGTATTGTAAAACTAAAGAAATTTAAATTTTGTTCCAGAAAAAAAAAACAACAAGCAAAATATAGAGCAATTTTTGACCGACATGTTTCGAAAATTTGGCAATCGAGACGATTATGAAATTACGAAGTACGAGAACGAGAGAGTGCGATTTATTCATTGTTAACAATGAAAAAAATGTTGTTTTTTTATAAACAATATTCATTTTTTTTTCAGGTGTTTGAGTTTTTTTTTTATATTGTCGCTGCGTTGTCTTTTGTTTTTTTAAAATAAAAAAAAGGAAATGTCGTCTCAAAAAAAAAAACAAAAAGTGGTTATAAAATAAATTAAATTCATTGAAAGCAAATTATCGAAAATCTATTTAAAATAAAAATCAAAACGATTATAAAGTGTTTGAAAGTAGATATAATTAAAATATTTAGTGTTACTTTATTGCAGAATAAAAAATAAATTAAATTAATTTTAAAAGCTGTAGTTTTATGTCTGTGTTTTTTTTTAAACTCTTTTCACTTTCATTAAGAAAAAATGAAATTAATTCAAAAGTTTTAATTCGAAAAGTTTTTGTAGATGTATTGACTTTATTTATTCCTTCCTTTCATTCCATTTTTGTTCCATTCTTCCTTTCTGTTGTGTTTTATGTTTTTTTTTTCTTTAAAAGGCTTAATTTACCGAATGGTCCTCGCTTTTATTGAATAATTACTTACCCTAAATTTGACAATTTTTTTTCTCTTCACATTAAAAAAACCTTAGTCATCAGCGCTTTTGTTTTTATGAGAGCTCCTAAACTTTTTTAATGATAATTATGTAGCTTTAGAGACCATAAACTTTCAAGGTCTTTGTTAAAATGGTAGACGACGCGACGTTGGTCTGTGATGACGTGGCAGCAGCTGAAGAGTGGTACAACAAGCTTACAACAAAAAAAAAAAAGGAAAAAAAGCAACAAACACTATAATCATTGACTTCTTTGGCAAAACCAAAAACGAAAAAAGTTTCTGATGAGATTTTTTTTTTTTCATTCATTTTCACTGGATTTAATTGCAGCAAGCTAAGCAGCAATAACAACAACAAGAACAAACACCAAAGAACAATGAAGCCTTAAATAACGCCCACAAAGTGTTTGTGCGGGTCCGTGTGTTTGGGTGTTTGCTCGTTTGTTTGTGTGTGTGTGTGTGTGTGTGTGTTTGTGTGTTTGTGCATGTTAATTGTGTAATACCGCATGGTGGCAAATGGTCGACCACCTCCCGATACCGGGTACATTCATTCGATGAATGAATGAATGAACCCATGAAAACCATTCTATTAATAAATTCACGACAATGATTGTGAGAACAAGAACAAGCAGCATTATACAGCAAAAAAAAAAAAAAAAAAAAAACAAAAATACGTTATCTCTGAAAAAAGAATTAGTTGCTGCTGTTGATGACGATGATGATGAAGAAAGAGTGAAGTAGTTCACACAAGAATCGAATTTAAAAGACCACAACAACACCAACAACACCAACAACAACAACAACTTGAGATAAATCAATATCGCCAGCAACAATCAAAGTATAACAAAATTATTACCATTCGTTTGAGGCGCGGTTAAGACACAAAAAAGAAAAAAAAAAGGTCAAAAATCACAAATTAAATGATTGTAAATCCCACCTACCCACCACCGTCGCCCCGCAACGACGCCTCTTTTTCTTACCTTTATTAACGCCATTTTTACTTTTTTGCTTTGTGAAAAAAATGATTAATTTTTTTTTTATTATTATTTAATGGAAAAGAGAACAGAACCGATGACGACCAACGGACCGCACCGAAACGACCGCATAATATCGATTGGTCGTGGTCGAACAAACGAACGAACGACCGAACGAACGAACGACATTGACAAGGCCACTTTGCGGCATACGCTGGTGCTTGTGTGGTGTTGTTGCCCCTCAACCCTCTTCGAACCGCGCCCCACACGCTGTTGCCCCTTTTGTTTTCTCTATTGTTGGTCGTGCGTGCGTTACGTTTAGCTTTTTCTTCTTTTTGTTCCTCCTTTATTTTGGTTTTGGATTCTAATGATTTTAAAACAATGTACATTTTGTAAAATAAATACATTTTTTCGCGCTGAAGGCTGCTTTTGCTTTATTTCGAGCTCAATTGTTTAATACGAATACAATTAATTAAAATACTTTAATATCGTACTTTATGCGAGTACCTACGTTTAATAATATTAATAATAATGTTACTGACCAGATCGAAATTTGTGAAAATGGCCATGGTTTTTTGTGGTACGTACATATGTGAGCATTTAATTGGATTGATTGATGGATTGATTGAATGTCTAAATGAAAATTTTGAATTGTTGTAAAAAATGTGGTAACGAGGTTAAAGTTTATTATTTATTATAATTTAAAATAATTAAATATAAACAAATAATAACTTAAATAATAACTTGCTTCCGAAAATATATACATATGTACATACCTATTTATGAATATTCTACAAGAAATGACTAATTATTTTTTTTTTTTGTAATTTGGCATAATCAAATAAAAGGTTTTTGAAAACGTTTTTTGTAAAAAATTAAAATAAAATACAAATATTTGTATTTTAAGAAACTGTGTGTGACGAAATTGTCATTTTCATTTTCGTTTTAGTGCTTTCAATCAATAACCTTTTAATAAAAATTGATTTCGTTAAAAAATTATTTTATTTGTGAAAGTTGCTGAGATTGAGAGAAAAAGGCATGGTTGGTGCAAACGTTATAATTTAAATGCGTTTATTTTAGGAATTTTTTAGATAAGTTCATTTATATATAAGTTATATTGTAATTAAACAAATTGAGAAAATTTGAAGACAGAAATAAAATTAAACGCTTCCGAAAGTTTTTGTACAAGCTTGCATTCGAATTTGCATTCGAATTTTCTATCACGTTTTATGTCCAGTTTTCGTGACATTCCATTTCCGATTGGCATGAAATAGTTTCCCAAGAAAGGGAAAAATTTATAAAAGAAAAAAAAAAAATTTGCAAAAATTATGTTCGCGTAAAAAAATTTTTCTTTTTGTTTTTTTTTTTTTTTGCTTTTATAAATTTTTCCCTTTCTTGGGAAATTATTTCATGCTTTTCGTGAATGAATTACGATTTGTGCATGCAATGTGAAATCAAACAAAGTGTGTCAAGTTTAAATTTTCATATGGCAGTGTTGAGAGTGTTTATCTTGTTGTTGTTGTTGTTGTGTAATAGTTTCTGGTCTGTTAGTTTTTAGTATATATTAACATTTTTTATAGTGTTGTTGTTGTTTTTCCTTTACATGCACTTGCGTAAAAGAGTTAT
Source organism: Conops quadrifasciatus (assembly GCA_949752815.1). NCBI lineage: Eukaryota > Metazoa > Arthropoda > Insecta > Diptera > Conopidae > Conops > Conops quadrifasciatus. The sequence goes on from OX457079.1 coordinate 34,874,059, forward strand.
TATTATTATTTTTTTGTTTCTTTTTTCTTTTAAGTGAATTCCAGATTGAAGAAACAAACTCTAAGAAACAAACAGACTCTTTTCGTCGCTCTTTCAATTTTGTTGTATTAAAATCTAAAGAAACGACAGACTGTCTAACTTCAGCAGTTAAAATTCTCGAATTACTATTTTATAAACTTGTTCAAATGTTACTCTTTTTTATTGTCAAGACAAGTTTGCAACGACGCGGAAATGTTTTCAGAGTGTTCAACCGTAAAAACTTGCATTTTCATGGTTGACGACGGACGCCACGCATTTTGCGGCGTGACAAGAAACAGGCATTTTCTTTTGGCTCGTGCGTGAGCGTGCGCGTATTTTGTCATTCAGCGTGTGCTCTGGTTACTAAAGCCAAGCCATTTATCGTCTGTTTGTTGTTTTTGTTGTTGTTTTTGTGTTTGAAAGTCATGTGCGTAGTTCAAGACAAAACATGGCGATTGCGTATGCGTATGCGTTGCAGCCGGACTCGATGTTGGCGGGCCCACCATGCCCATGGCATGCCATTTTGCATGCTTCAGTTGAGAAAAAAATTGAATTGTTTTTGGAAATTACTGCCAACAAAATAATTGCTCTGCTCTAGGAATGAAAAGATTTCAGATTGCAGTAAATACAAATCAAATAAAATTAAGATTAAGATAAAGGTTAAGTATAATTTTATATGAAAAGGAGAAGAAAACAGAAGAATAAATTAATTAATCACAAAAGTGTAATGAAAATAAGGAAGCAATTTTCTTAATAAATTTTTTACTTTTTAGTTTTTTTAATTTTATTTTTTAATAACTTTTGTTTATTTCCTTTTCTAATTTAATTTAAAATAATACCCCGAAATCCAGTAAAAAATTTGATAAATCCCAATTTTTTTTTTGATGGACTAATAATTAATTCCAATTAATTAAGCATTAATCGATGAGATTTATCGATCGCTTGCAGCAAAAATAATTCTCACAGTGCTGCAAGCACTCAATATAGCAATCATTAAAACTAACTCTAGTCTACCAACAAACAAAGAAACAAAGAAACAAAGAAACAAACCAACAAACAAAAAAAACAGAAATCGACACAAGCGCAATTTGTCAGACACTATAATTAGGGAAAAAAAAGGAACACAACAACAAAATATCATTAGTAATAGCAACAGCTACAGAGTAGAGTAACAAACAATACTCGATTGTCAACATGAATCATATTCTTCGCGTGTACCTACACTTCGACACCGCGTTAAACCGCGACCGTAATGCGAAAATATTGAAACTGCAGCAACAAAACAAAAAACATACTGTACAACAACAACAAACGCAACCGAGAAAAAACCAAATAGACCAACAATCATTTCGCATCATGTATTGCCGTTAAAATTTTGATTGGCTGACTGTTTGACGGACTCGCCTAAAGTCTTAAATTTTTTGTTATTTATTATTTTCGACAAAAAAACACCTTCAGGTTTTTGAAAATCCGTTCACAGAATTCTGCCAATCATGCACTCCATGTCCGTCTCCCGGCCTCTGTGTCTGTCTAGGTCGTTGCACAGCAGCTGCCAGAAGCTGCTTAGATTGTTAGAAAAATTAGATTTTCCCACCGCTATCAAGAGACGTCAATCGCGTAGCTGAGTTCCGGCCGTCCCCCCTTCCCATTCCACTCTTCGCCCATCCCCTCTCTTTCTGCAACTAAGATTAAGTCGTGTCGCTGCAATCGACCTAAAGTGATCTGATTTTTCATTACTAATTCTAGAATTTGCTTGACGCTGGTGGCAGCACGATTTTCATAGAACAACAACAAAGAGACAGTTTTCTGTTGTTTTGTTTTGCCGTCTCAGCTCAGCATCAGCATCATAATGACAACGCCCTAAACACGCCCATTTTAAATGTCAAAGCAAAAACTTTCTAAACTAAAGAAACACACAAACTTTCTTTAATTCGTAGGAAAAGTGTTTGTTGTGAATTCATTTATGTTTATTTTTTTAAAAAGTATTGCACGTTTTTTAATTTTAATCAATTTTTGTAAGCTACATATATAAAATCATCATATCAATTTATGCTTTTATTGCCACATTATATTTATTAGTTCGTGAAGCACATTTTCTCTACTCTTCACATAAAGAGCTGCCTGAAAGTATGCAATTGTTTCTCGAGACAATTGTTTACGAAAACATTGCTGGTCGTTGTTAACAAATAGAAACCTTTGAAAAAACCTATAAAAATAGCGGCTGCACAAGACAGTAGCTTTAGGCAACATTTTTTTGCAAAATTAAAAAATTGCAGCGGGTCCGAATTGCACCGACAATTGTGGGTGTTCATAAGGGTTAAGTTTGTATATACAAATAATGCCAACAAAATTGCCACATACATTTAGGCATGCTGTTTGTCTTTTGTGTGATATTTTTTGCTTTATGCAGCAGTCCCAGCTTTCGTTTTAGAGAATATAACACACAAATTTATATAATTTAGATAATTTAAAACAGATTATATGTATTAAATAAGCACTTTATTTTACAACAATATTGTAATTGTTAACCCAAAGATGTTTTAAACACCGCTGCTCTAGTGACTATAAAATGTTATCGTGAAATCTTTGTTCCATTGACGTGAAATTAAAAGAAACATGATTAGTATAACTACCATCACTTTCGTGGTAATTTTAAATAGTAAAATGTTCAATGAATGTGAATTCAACAAGCCTCTGAGCACCGTGCCGTTTTGCTGAGCAAAAATATTGCACCATTGAATCGAAGACAATGTTGAGTATTTTTGGGCGATTCGGTTTCATTGCGAGCCTAAAAGAAATTCCCTCCTTTTTTGATTTTTACAAATTTTATATTGATCATACTTTCAAGGTCTTTCAATATATATCGGTGTAAAAATTAGATAATTGACAACTGAAGATATTGTTGTAATACAAAGAACGACGGAAGTGTGAGAGCCTGCATATTTTATAAGGTACTTTTCCCAAGGAGCAGGAGTCAAAAATGAATCAGCAATAATACTCACCTAAAAAAAATGTATATTAATTTATGCGAAAGTCATTTGGGCAGGATTCCTAAACACTTTAACGCCAAGCTTTTATTTCTTTATAGTACTAATAATTATAAAGTAGGTTCATTTTAAATTTGTATGTATGGATTTTTAAGAGAGAATTATCAATAAGTTTTTGTGTAAAAACAGCTGTTTTCCGGATTTATTCAAAATAAAGTCGATGAAGCAAAAACACAAAAATAAACACGAATGAAAAGCATAAGAAAAAACGTTGAAATGAAGAGTTTTTGAGAAGTAATGAAAAGAAGGAAAGATGGCGACTAAACAACCTACCGTTATCTTTTTAACGGAACACCAGCAATCATTGAAATGAACACGCGAGCAATCGGTACTGACTTCGTTGCTAAAGCAACGTTGATAGTTGGTACAAGAGTAGTTGAATACAACTCATAAGTCGTAAACAAGTAATGGATACATGACTCAAAACACAGCAACAAGTTGTTTTTCACTTTTTCACTTTGTGGTTGTTATTGTTGTTGGTCAACAAATTGGTAACAGCGGCAGCAACAGCGACAGAGACAGCAACGGCTACAGAATATAAAATAGTAGATATAAAGCGGCAGATATGTACATATATAAAAATGCTTTAGTTTTTATTGCAATTTCAAGCTGCACGTTTTTGGCGTACTCGATGCGTTTGCCATCGACGACGGAATGACGGTATTTCTCAAGTTCAATGATTTTTCAGCTCGAAAAGCGAGAAGCAGCGTCGGTGAGAGAGAAGGAAATAAAAGCAAGCCCACTGCAGCAGAAGCAGAAGCAATAGCAGCCAACAGCAGCAGTCGCTACAGACAAAAAACGTGACAACTGGTTTTCAATTCCAACCAACGATAGATGGATGGTTGGTTGGTTGGTCTTTAAGCAGGCTTGATTTGTCCAATTTCAGTTTCTATGCATTATATAAATAATTCAATAAAATTAAATAACGACAATAAAGAAAGTCATTTGCCAATTGAAATGAATAAAAGACTGGTTTTTTCCGAAAACCGTTAAATCGGGAAAACAAGTTGCGGTGAAATTTGATGACATAAAAAAATACATATATTATTTATAAAAAAAAATTTTATTTGCATAAATTGAAATAAAAATAATATTTAATATAGTATTTAATGCGCAAAAAATTCATTCCAAAAGAATTCATAATTCATTCAGGATGATGATGTATGTATATAAAAAATCCATTTCAAAGGAATTTATATGACTAAAATGCATTATAATCATCAATTCATGATGATAAAATGCGTGAAAAATTTATTAAAAACTAATTCACGTTTCAATATATGTATTTCTTTTTATTTATTTAAATATTTTTCCTGCTAATTTTCATAGTTTACAAAATGTCTTCTTATTGTTCTTCTTCTTCCTAAATTTCTACGGAACACAAGACAAAGCAAAGTGTTGCAAAAAATACTATTAGTAAAAGAAATTTATTATAATATTCTTTTTGTCTTTTTAACTAATAACTAACAATTTTAACTAACACTTCATCGTTAGTTAGAGATAATTAGGTAGTTTAGAGGGATTTAGGAGGGCTGGAGGGAGGGGCAGGTTGGATTATAATGGACGTGATTTCAAATTAATTACGAGAATGAATGAATAATACATATTTCATTTATAAAATAGTAAGATAATAAGACTTACGTAAATGAAAAAAGCATTTTTTATTTCTTACGTTAAGAGTAAGAGTAAGAATAGTGACTAATAAGGCGTAGCTTTATTTTCTTTAAGTATTATAGTATTTTTAGAGTGTATAAATTCTTTTTAATACTATCACAGAAAAAATTATGATTAGTAATTTAGTAACAGCAAGAGCAGTAGTAGTAGTAGTAGTAGTAGTATTAAAAGTAGTAGTATTGAAAAATTATTTAGTATTAAAAAAGTTGAAATAATTGGAATTTTTTTGTGATTTTTTAAAAATTTTGTATAAAATTAACGGGATAAGATTTTGGTATGTTTAGGGTTTTTCTTATTCTTCTTTTTTAAAATTTTAATTTTTTTCGTTTTCTGGCTATTATTCTCTCTCTCTCTCTCTGTCTATTTACTCGTTCCTTTTCCTTCCACTCGATACTAGTCCAAATCGACCATTATTATTTGTTTGTTTTTTAGTACATCTTTTAATAAAATATGATTGTTTAATAATGATCATGTCCCTCGCTGTGAACCGGTTCCGTTTTGTGTACGACAGCGTTGAAGCCATTGTGCTTATCGGCGGTATAATCCACGGTACGAATAGAACCATCAGGTTCAACCAACGAGTATTGGCCTGCAGAAAAATTTTGAAGTAGAGTAAGTAGAGTAGATTTTGGTATTTGCTGTTTATTAATATTTATATTAGTTATTCATTAATATTTTTTCAAGTTCTTTCAATAAATTTATTTCTATTTCTTTAATTTGTTAGTTTTTATTCGTTTTTATTAAAAAACGATTGAGAATGTAATTCGTTTAACTATTTCTCTCAGCGAGTAATGTTTTTAAGCCGCACTCGCTTCTTAAGCCGTTTAGTTCGTTTGTTTGTTTGTTCGTTGTTCGTTGTTCGTTGTTCGTTGTTCGTTGTTCGTTGTTCGTGGTTCGTTTGTTCGTTGTTCGTTGTTCGTTATTCGTTGTTCGTTGTTGTCCGCTGTTCGTTGTTTTCTGTTTGTTTCTTGTTATTCGTTGTTTGTTGTTCGTTGTTTGTTGTTTGTTATTCGTTGTTTGTTGTTCGTTGATCGTTGTTCGTTGTTCGTTATTTGTTGTTCGTTGTTCGTTTCTTCGCTTGTTCGTTGTTCGTTTGTTTGTTTATTCGATGAATCGGTCGTTTGTGGATATTTCGTAGAATTCGTTACTCTTTTTAATTTCTTTGGATAGCGAACGAATTGTCATACGTTAGCAAATTACTTTTATCGAGTAATTTATTCAAACGAATATCTTCACTTCGTATGTAAGTCTTACAATGGATTCGTTTGAAAATATTTCTTATTCAAAAAATTTTAAAATAAATTGAAATAAAAATTAAAAAAATTATTCTCTTGAATTATTGTATTGTTATAATTATTTTATTATTCTATCCTTTGATTTAATCTTTTATTTGTTTATTGATTATTGTATTTATTTGCGATTTCGATTTTCACTTTTATAAAAAATTCAAAAACTTACCCTTCACAGAGTCACCATCGCGTGTCTCGTGCTGTGATTTAACATCACCGGTGTGATAATCATTGACACCATACTTGAAGGCATACTTTGGCGGTGCCTAAAAAGTAAGCAAATGTTATCATTACAACCAAATTAATCGATATGACAAATAAGCTTACATAATAATCGACATGTTCATCTTCATGGTGCTCTTCTTCATGATGCTCATAGGCGCTATGATCGCCCAGAGAAATTCTTTCGACCTGTTGATGATCGCCATAATCGTGGATTTCAGCCTGATGCTGCAAATGGTCGTAGCTATCGGATGGTTCGTAGTAGTGTTGCTGATGATCCAACGGATAGGCCAACGTTAAACAGACAAAAGAAGTGAAGATTAAATACTAAGAAAAAAAAAACAATAATTAATTGAAATTCAAACCATTTTGTTTACTTTAGAGTTAGCTAAATTGACGAAGTTAATTAAACACCATCGAGTTTAATTATTCGCATCGCGCGCCTTTGTTTTTATGTATTTACTTTAAAATCGAATCTCTGTAAATCGTCACAGTCAATGAAGCAGTCGCCGCATTTGAAATGTTTTGTTTTCGATTTCAATTTCGTAAAAAAAATTGAATAATTAATTTCATGCGGTTTTCCGTCAATTTCTCTGAAGAAATTAATTGCAGTTTCTGAATATTTTTTTTTTGCTTTTGAAAAGAGTAAAAAAAAACGAGTATAGATCATTTGTCTCTCATTAAAAAATAATCACTCGCTTTGAAATTATTCAAAACTTATTAAATCATATTGACTGTAAAAATAAATGATTAATTAAGTAATAATGGATATTAAAATAATGTGCTAATTTGTTAATGTAATTAACACCTTCAAAAAATAATGATTATAATCATTAATTGCGAATGAATTTATTATTATTTCATACTTTTTATTAATGTTATTCATATTTTTTATCATGCTCTTAATTTACTTTAAATCATTTGTAATCATTTCTTTTACTTACTGATTTTTATATTATAAAATACATTTCAGTACATTGTAATTTCTTATTATTTCTTAAAGTGCTAGTTACTAGTTTTTACTTTAATAAATAAATAAGTGTATTTAATTTTATAATTTTCCATTGGATTTTTTTACTATTTTATTTTCTTATTTTTTCATTTTTATTATTTCAATTTTTTATTTAAAATATTCAATGTTTTTTGTTTTGAAATTTATTTGAACATTTCAATTTTTAAATATAAAAAGAGCATATTTATTTTTTATCGAGTTTATTCTCGGTATTTTAATTTTTTAATTTTTCTTTTTTATTACTTTACATACGTTATTTTTTTATTATCGTAATTCAATTTTCTAATTTTGATATGTATTAATTTTTACTTTTTTTGTAATAGATATTTTGTTATTATTACTATTATTCTTTATTACTATTATTCACTATTCTTTAATTGTTTGTACAATATTTATTTTGAATTTTTTCTTAGTTATTTCTGATTTTATAGTTATATCAATTTAATTCAAATTTAATATATTTATATCGGCATTTTTTTGTAGTCAAGAGTTATTTATACATTTCCTTCAAAAAACTATCTGTCTTGCTCTCATCTTATATTGCTCATTTTATTTATCTCTATTTTCTTGCTTTCCGTTCGGTCCTTTCATTCTTCTTCCCTTTCTTTCTTTAACTTAAGTTTTTATTCAAAAAACCATATCGATTTTATTCTATCGTGCATAAGTTTAGCATATTTTTTTTAATTATTAAAATTTATTTCAGTCCATTTTCTTGATCATCGATCCACATCATTTAAAGATCACAAATCCTTCATCATTAAATAAGGTAATTTCTGCCTTAATTTTCACAGATTTTTTGCTGCATTGTTCCTCTCAAGACCATCTCATCAATAGCAAAAATTTGTGTTTTTTTTTGTTGTCTAAAGTCTTTCGTCCTTTTAATAAAATTTCTATGTATTTAACACTTTCTGCTCTGCTTTGGCAAAATAGATAAAAAATAAGCAATACATTGGTTTATCCTTATGCTTGTCGTTATCCTACCTTAAGCGCCATTTTTTCCGTTTTTTTTTAATGTGTTTTTTGTTTTTGACAAAACTTTCGTTAAATCACACAAGATTAAGTCAATTGACTTTTTATTTGTTAATAATGTTGAATGTTTTGTGGAGAATATTTTCTGTATTTTTGAATTTTTATTTATTGGTTTTTAATTTTTTTTATTTTAGTTTTTTTTTGTTTTTCCTTTTTTTTTTGTTTTATTGTTGTTAGGAATAACGAGATCGATGATCACTTCTTGCAATTCTTGAGTTGATCTGAACCAAATCACTTTCCAACACTGAATAATGTTGAACCAACGAAAATTACTTGCTTTTATATATATTGAGGAAGAAAGTGATGTCAGTGGCAGTGATGTTGGTGGCAGTCAGCAACAATAGTGAGCGTAGCAGCAGTGGCAGCAGAGGCAGAGGCAGTGACAGTGACTGAGGCAGAGGCAGTGGTAACCATCGGCGGCGACGGCTAACAGCTGCAAAACAGACCAATTTATAAAGCTAACATAACAAAAAGGAACAACAATCAAAACGACCAAAGCAAAAACAACAACAGCAACACAACAAAAATCTGAATGTTGAACGAACGAGAAACGAAATGAAATGAAATGAAATGAAAATTTGTACGTAAAAATTGCATTCGTATGCGTAAGCGCAGTGGCATCACTGTTGTTCGTGTTCGTGTTAGCCACACAGCAACAGCAACAGCAACAACAACGATGACAGCAAAAGCAGTAACAAAAACAATAAACATAGGTTTTCAAAGTAGCGACGGTGGATGTAAAGACGCTGCAAATAAAATTGTTTCCTTTTTTTTTGTGTTTCTTTATAGTTTTTGCAACAACAACAACAACAACAACAACAACCGACAATGGAGAAGATAAATGGCAGCGAAAAATTTGTATAAACATAACGAATGCTTTCAAATGTTTCTGTTGAAACGTTGTTGTTGTTGTTCTTGTTGGGCATGTTGGTTAATCATCAATGGATTTTAGAGATGATAAATTTACGGAACATTCGGGATTGGAAAGAGGAAGAAGGAGCCAAGGAAGAAAGGAAGAGAAGCATTCGGATTCCAGGTCAAGTAGGTTCAGCATTAGGCGACCGCCGGCGGTGTTGACCAAATCAAACCGAACAAAACGGAATCAATTAAGCCATTACCGAAGCCATTTTCTCTCTCTTTTTCTTATTATTTACTTTATAGACTTAAAATTAACAAATATTTTAACAAAGGTTAATGTCCTCGCAGCGCTGTCAGAGTTGCCAAAGTATTACAAACATAATGATATTTTATTGAGCAAGAATCGAGGGTGATTTTATAGCAAATCTATTAAAAAGTTGTTGGATTTTGGCTTTCGTTATTGTTTAAGTACAATTGGTTTTTTTAAGTCCAAATATTTTGGTTAAAATAAAGTTATTATTAAACATAAAACTACAATTTTTCAAATTTCATGCTTTTTTTATACTAGTTACCGTAAGTATAGTAAAGTAGAGAAAAAAAGCTCTTCGTAAATAGCAAAAGAGTTACTAAATTTTGAATTTATTCCACGTTTTCAAATTTTATTTGAATTTAATACTTTGTAGATATTTCAGTTGTTTTTTTTTTTTTAAAGAATCACAGAGAAATTGAAACGATATTTAAAATAAGTTTTTTGAAAATTGCAAATTTCTGAGCTAAAATTTAAATTTAAATTTATGTATATTTATTTGCATTAAGTTTTGTTGCTTGAGTTGAATTATAAAAACATTAAATACTTTTTATTTTTCTAATTCAAGACCCTTTCTCGATATTAATTTCCGTAAATTTTCTAGAATTTCTAGAAATAAAGCCACAGACTTCGACGTCGACAACGGACAGATACCTCTTTATGGAAATAAATAGAACTAAGCGGTGACTGAAGACTCAGTGTCATTTGACGGACTATAAAGAATATAAATATTGTTGATAATGAAGATAATGAAAGTTTTTTGTTGAACAATAATCCTTAGCTAAGGTTTTATTATTCTGTCAAAAGCGAAAAAAAAACAACAATTAGTGAACAAAATATTGACCCAAAATAGAATTTCTTTGCCCAATCATTTTTGGCAACTAAACAATTGGCAACTCTGTTGTATTGTTTGTTTCGGAATTCTGTTGGCAACTTAAGAGCCGGCAGCTGTTTCTGCGCAGAAACGAGATCAGTGCTGCTGCTTCTACTAAGCATGATTTTCAATGCAACAACTCGATAAAATTCGAACAAAAATATTTGGCAATAAAGAAAAACCAAAAAATTAAGAACTGCACAAAAGGACACAATTACGATGGCAAAATGAAACAACGGAAATTATAACAACAACAACAGAAATATTAACAACAACTACAACGTCGACAAACCAGCGGCTTTTTCTGCCATCTTTTGTTTTGCGGCAAACGACGACAGAGAAAAAATTATACTGACAATCGATACGATGCGATCAAATCGCACAAAAAAAAAAAAAAACTAAACCCTTTAACGAACGCTTTAACTCATGAAAGCAACAACATTTATATATTGCAACAAAGTATGCATATCAAGTAACGTTTAAAGCAAAAAACAAAAACCACAACTGCTAACTGCTAAAAGGACAGACTGACTAAACGGACGGTTCAAGAGACGAAGCGCTAACTCTGTTTTTCTGTTGCTTGAACTCTTAGAGCAAAGAGTTTGTCACTTGATTGCACACTTCTTGAACGTTTCACAGACTTCAATTATATTTTTTGCAAGAATTTGTCTTTTTATAGAAAAAAAAAAAAAAACACAAAAAAAACCCAAAAAATTTTTGATTTCATTCAATTAATAAAAAAACTCTGCGTTTTAGTCTAAAATTAAGAAAAAAATAATATTGAAATATAAGATTAAATGGAATTTTTCGTAGAAAAAAATGTACCAAAAATTTAGGTAACCGGGTAACGAGAAAGATTAATGGACCGATAGCTGCGACACACAGACAGCCGAACAGACGAACAGACGAACAGTCGGACAGCCGGACAAACATACTTTCCGTAGAGATGCATGAATGGAGTTTTTAAAATGCTCGACTTGTGCACCGTTGACTACGATGTGAACATTTCGAGATAATTTTTTTTCTATTTCGTCTTCATTTTTCCCCTTCGCTTGCCACTTTTTGGTAACTAATATTGTTGTAGTTGTTCGTCAGTAAAATGTGCTTTTAATGGCTTCCACTTAAGTCGGCCTGCTGCAACAAGTACAAACTTTCAAAAAAAAAACAACAACAACAAACAACAACAACAACAGCAAGAACAACAACAATGCCAAAACTAATAACAACAACAACAACAATAATAATCGCAGCCTGGTTGGTGCTACCTGTTGCTCTACAGTTATTTACTTGTATGAGCGCATGTAGATAAGCGTGTGTGTTTGTGTGTGTGTGTGTGTGTGTTTGTTGTGTCTCTGCCATTCTGCCAATCTCTGTTATTTTCACAGTTTCTTAAGGCATCCGCGTAAGGCTCAGATTTACTCCACTCGGTTTTGTCAGAGCACGTCGCGTACATACAAACAAACACTCAAAACTGCTTTTGTGCGGTACTCTGTTTGCGCGTTTTGTATATACATACCATGGTTACAAAATATATCCCTCCAGAAACCGAAGATTAAAAAAAACACACTAAACTCGAAATAATTCTACAAAAAAAGAGCAAATTCAAGCAACGAAAGTGTTTCTTAGAATTTAAAAACTCAATGAAATTTACCTTCTACGTGATCAAAAAAAAAAAAAAAAATTTATTTATTATTATTATACATATTTAAAAAAATTAAATTTTAAAAATTTTCATTTAACGCTTACATTTTATTTATTATTGACTTTTAAATCAGTTCTAAAAAAGGACAAAAGGAAAAGGGAAATTTTGAAATTCTATTTCGTATATCGTGAAGTTATTTTTCATTAGAATTTTTTTTTTGTTCAATGCGGTCCATATAATAAAATCCTAAAACCTTAAATTGATTTGGCTTGACGCCTTGCTTTTTCCTGAAGGCTCAGAATATGTGTTGTTGTTGTAGGATTTTATTGTCTTCGGTGATCATTGGTAGCAACAACAATAACAACAAGAGCGATAAGAACAATAAAATTTAATTTATTTGTTAAAAAGCCATGAAAAAAGCGCCTTGGAAAATATTTAATAGGATCAAGGATTTAATAGGAGCAACTTCTGCCACAGCAAAAACAATAACAACCAATAGCTGACCGACTATAGTGCAAATAAAAACCGTAAAACAACAGCAACAACACAAGCAACACAAACAACAACAACAACAACACTATGAGCCTGCATTCTTCAGTAATTTTTGATTGCTTTAAGCTTTTATGGCAGCACTAATTAAATAATTTAGATCGTCTTTATTTGACTGTTGTTGTTGTTGTTGTTGTTGTTGTTGTTGTTGGACCTTTTTTATGGTGTTGTGGTGCTTGTTGGTTGGTTGCTATTGTTTAGCTTCGCGTATACCAAAATTTCATTTCTATAGAAATATTTAGCCGTTGCTAAACTTTCATAAATTCGTTTCGCTGCCAGCAACAACAACGAGCGAACAGGCAATAAGTTGCATAATTATTATCACTAAGTGGCAACAGCAATAACACCAACAGCAATAACAATACCACCAATAACAATACTAATAGCAATAACAATACTAGTAATAACAGTTCATCAAATATTTTATTTTAATGATTGGCTTGTGTTTGACTTGTTTAATTTTTTATCTATAAAATATATTTGAAATATAATACCTTTTATTTAATTTTACTTTTATGATGTATCTTTTTTTTAACTGTAATTTTTTTTTTGTTTTGTAAAAATTTATTTCATCATCATCATCATCCATGAACTAAATCTGGTAACTTTGGTATTGTTTTTGCTTTTAAGTTTTAAATCATTTAACTATTCCCAAAGAAGCACATAATACGATTTGATCCGGTCGTGCTTCTGCCTCAAAACCAATTCGGTGCAATTACTCTAACTGGACCGCTTCCCAGCATCCAAACGTTTGTTCGTTCGTTTTAAGAGCTGTAAAGAATTTTGTAATTCTAAAGAATTCCACTGCAGGCCTTTAGATTACGTTAGTTTCAATACCACGCTTTATATTTTAATTTCGATGTGGTCAACTCGTGACGTTAAGACGAGTTTAGTCCTTCATGCATCCGAATTCTTAAGCTTTACATTAAGGTCGTCAACATTACCGTGTTGTTGTTGTTGTAGTTAGTTCGTATTTGATTCAGATTTCATTGGTACAAAGATAGTTTAACCTTAAAACGTATATACAACTTAACGAAGCTTGACAAAATGTGAAAAAGTACAGGAAATTTTAGTGAAACCTAATTTAAACTTATTTAAAACTTAACGACTCTTGACGATGAGTGAAAAACTAAAAGTAGTGTTAACTAAACTTAACGAAACTTAAGTAAAACTTAAGAAAACTCAATGCTACTTAAATAAATTTGACGAAACTAGACTTGACTTATTGCAAAGATGTTAGCATTTTATTTAAACTTAACTTAAACTTATCTAAAACCTAAAGAATCTTGAAGATGTGTGAAAAAGTAAAGGTAATGTTAACTAAACTTAACGACGCCTAAGTGAAACTTAAGAAAACTCAACGCTACTTAACTAAACTTGACGAAAATAGACTTAACTTAGCGGAAAGATGTTAACATTTTAGTGAAACTTAACTTAAACTTATCTAAAACCTTAAGAATCTTGAAGAAGTGTGAAAAAGTAAAGGTAATGTTAACTAAACTTAACGACGCCTAAGTGAAACTTAAGAAAACTCAACGCTACTTAACTAAACTTGACGAAACCAGACTTAACTTAGCGGAAAGATGTTAACATTTTAGTAAAACTTAACCTAAACTTATCTAAAACCTTAAGAATTTTGAAGAAGTGTGAAAAAATAAAGGTAATGTTAACTAAACTTAACGACTCTTAAGTGAAACTGAACGAAACTTGACGCTGCTTATCTAAACTTGACGAAACTTATTCAAAAGATGTTAAAATTTTAAGTGAAACTTAATGAATTTAACGAAATTTTATGCAGCTTAAGAGAAATCTGTAAATTTAAACAAAAACTGAACGATACTAACGAAACTTAGACAGCTCGAAATTAAGTTGTTAACCTCAAACAGACAGTCTCTGCCTCACTTAACATTCTTCGAAAACTAATAGAGAAGTAACATTACTTCAGGCTGCTTCAGAAAAGACAAAAAAGAAAAAGTTCCTGTTAACTCATTATTGATGAATTTTAAAAAAAATTACATATTTTATTTATTCGATTGAAAATTTCCTGATGATTGCATACATACATACGAGTATTTGTCTTAATACTTTGTATTAATACAATAATTAATAAATTATTGAATATCGTGCATCGTAACCACAAACAATGGACGCCACACTCCGTTACGACGCGTCGGTTTTCTCTGTTGTCGCCCGATACCGGCAGAAAACGTCGTCATTTCGAGCAACCACACGGCGAGATGACTTCCTTGGTTTGTTGTTGTTGTTGTTGTTGCCGTTGCAGTTGCAGGCAGTCCCGACCAAAGATGCCGACCAGATGGTGCACAGTTTGCGAACGAATTGCAGTAATTAACATATCAACCAACAAGTTGATCAACTAAATCTTATGTTGGGTGAGCGCGGGGCGGGGCGACCAATTAAAAAATTACAAAATCCATGCAAATGTCTTACTTCGGTTAATTTTAGCATTTGGTTAATAGTCTAAGACAAGTTTTTTGAGCCGCTGCCAACGCTGCTGCAAACAGCTACTGCTACTGCTTTTGTTGTTGTTGCTCCTTCAAAAATTGATTCGAAACTATTGAATGGCTTTTGAACGACTCTCGTTCGCGACTTCCTCTTTCCATAAACTTGTCTTGTCGTTTATTTTTTCTTGGCTTTGTGCTAACTAGAGTTAAAATTATCGACAAACAATGTATAGCTATGGCTTTTTGTTTCAGCGGTTGATTCAGTGATTTATACATTTCCGTTTGTCAACAAGAAAGTCTTAAATATCGCGCTAAATTGTCGTAACGCTTAAGTTATACGCCCGTACAAAAAAAAACTGCCGGACGCTCATAATTTACTGTCAGTTTCTATCATGCTTTTGGCGTAATAATTTCCACTATATCACTTCGGCATCACAAACGTAATCCGCTTATTTTCTGAGGCTTATTCAGGTTTCAGATTATCAATAGCGAAAAAGCAATGATACCTACTTTTCTTCTTAGAGCGATAAACGAATAGCGATCGTCGATTAAAAAAACTTATGCATATGAAGCAACGCATATGAAACAATGTATATGAAACAACGCGTATGAAACAACGTATATGAAACAAAGCATATGAAACAACGTATATAAAACAACGCACGTGAAACGCATTTGAAACAACTTATATAAAACAACGCAAGTGAAACGCATATGAAAAAACGTATATGAATGAAGCAACGCATTTGATACAACGTATATAAAACAACGCAAGTGAAAAGCATATGAAACAACGTATGTATATGAATGAAGCTGCGCATTTGAAACAAAGTATATAAACCAACGCAAGTGAAGCGCATATAAAACAACGTATATGAATGAAGCAACGATTTGAAACAACGTATATAAAACAACGCAAGTGAAACGCATATGAAACAACGTATATGATTGAAACAACGTATATGAAACAAAGCATATGAAGCAACGCATTTGAAACAACGTACATATATCAAATATAGTACATATCGTATATACCTCTAATGAAGAAGCCCACATCGATCAACACCCGTTTTTCAACGCATGTCCAGGAACGTATAGACGTCCAGTCTATAGTAATAAAGGCAACGCAATGCTTCTAACATTAACAGACCAACGCATAAATACTGACACAGAGTGATGAACCCATAGTGAGCAACGCATTGCGATCAATGTGACCAACGCATATCAAGGAAAGCAACGCATTTCAATCAACTCGTAGTCAATAAAGTGATGCGATGAACGCATCCGGTCAACGAATGGCGAGCAACGCGTAACGACCAATAGCCATCAACGCATTGTTTTTAACGCACTGCGATCGACAGTTTAATATTTTGGCATAACATTTTTAAGATAGCGAAAATCCTAATAAATAAATTTTGTACTCAAATAATTCTCTTAGTAAAGTAAGCAATGGTATTGAGTGATGCTTTTTAAGCTATTGCTTTTTTGTCTGACGAAAATTTGTGTATGAAAAAACTGAAAAAAGTGCAAGAGTTTGAAGACAAAAATCTGGAAAATCTTGCAATCTTGAAATAAAGATTTTTCGTTTATTGCATAGACTACAAAGCCATGATCAAAAACGGAATGATAATCGAAAATTGAATGATAATCATAGAAAGGAAACGGCTTAACGGCTTCACGGCTTCACGGCTTGTTGGTGTTACGTATGTATGTTGTTCTTGAACTGTTCCATTTACATGCAATTTGAATGCAATGAAGAAAAATTGTGGTGCGATTTTGTAATAACTTCAAAAGTCAAATTAACAACAGTTCATTGCACTTTTTATAAAAGAAAACAAAAAACACTAAAAGAAAAACAAAAGTAACGAAAAAAAACAAACTAAACATGTTCACTAGAAAAGCTTGTGAATTCCACAAAAAAGGCAACAAGAAAGCATTTACGCAACTTTAATTGGACAACTTGATGCAATCGGCAATGGAGCAGCATCAGCAACAGCAACAGCAGCAACAACCACAACAACAACAACAACTCGTTTAAACAGTTTCATGTTGTTTTGGTTGTTTGCTTGTCTTTTACGTTGTTTATTTGTTCGTTTTCTTGTTTCTTTCAAAGCTTTATTCAATTTATAAAGAAATTCAAGCGCATTAAATGTCAAATATTTCTTTAGTTAAAAGGATGATTTTTTCAAGTCGAACGAGTTGCATTCGTGCAGGGACAAGTTTTATTACTTTGTGTTTGGTTGTGTTTGTTTTTCCTTTTTTATCTAAAAGCTTTAGCTGTACCGTATTTGGTACAACATCATGTAAAGACAGACAGCCTACGACGTAACGCATAATTGATGCGATCTGAAGAAGTGATTTTTTGTAAAAAATTTTTCAGTTTCTAGTTTTCCAGTTAGCAAGAGTTTTTAGTTCGAAAAAGGAAAGGAAAGAAAAATATTGCATGAGACAAAAAAAGTGCAAATATTTCTTTATGATTTCTACAGCTTAAAAACGGAATTGCATTCAACTGAAATTTTTAAATTATTCGAAATTATTTTCCCAATAAATGCTTATTTTTATTTTATTTCAGAGATTAATTATTTATTCATTTAATTAGTATTTATTTATTTAAATAAAAATTACCATCTAAAGATAAGATAAGGAGCATCTTTAAAACTATGAATTCATTTCTTTGCCAATTCAAAAGCTCTAAATATAAAATCTCTAAATCAAAAATTTGAAACCAATTAAAAGAGAAATCAAAGTTAATATCTAGCACTAAAGTGGCTCTTCTTTTTAGTTTATTTCTTTCCTAAATCTAAAGTATGAGCTTTTCTCTATACTGAAATACATTCATTTAAACTTAATAATAAACTATAGAATAAAATGTGATTTTGTTTTATGTACGGGTGCGCCATATTTTATATCGGTATGTAAGAGTTTGGCCGTATTTCAAGCGGCGTGGATGGTCTGTAGGCAATATTCTTGGAGTCAATTGCACTTTATATGGAAACAAATGCAAATCATCCTTCAAAAAGCGCCGCAAAGTGGTCCACTGACGCCAAAATGCTGAGCGCGGTGACGATACGATACATGTGGTTTCTCGGCAACACTCTATCTTACCGCTTCATCCAGTTCATTGGAACGTCTTGGGCGTTGATGAACGGCATATTCAATCGTTCTTCAACTATCCCGTGCTCAACAAAATTCGACACCGAACGATGAATAGTGTTTCAAAAGACGGTGCTTCTGGGCCACGATATTTTCGACAATATGTATGACTATTTTCAATGTACAGCGTCACTAATTCGGCGCATTGTTTTGGTGTGAAGCGATTCAGAGTTCAAATTGTACTGAATTAACGTTTCAAAAACATTAATACTAAATACACATCGATTGATAAATGTTAAAGTTATATAATGTTTACATACCGACATAAAAGATTGCGCACCTAATTAATTAAAAAAATTTTGCGTTTCAAAGACGTTAATTTGTTTGATTTTGGCAACGCCTCATTTTATTAAAAACTTTGAAATTAACACGTTTACAAACTTAGCAATCAATTTCAATTTCACTACAATCTCTGCCAAAGACCAGGCCAAGTTAATAATCGAATACTCGCATTTGGCAGCAAGCGAGCATGACCGACCATTCATATCGTTCAACGCCTTCGGAACGGAATTTTCTGACAATTTTGAAAAATTGTAAACTAAAAAGACTGAATGTTAATGCACTAATTGGTTTTTTTTCTTTTAAAAATGAAGTGAAAATAACAATGTGCTGCTATTTGCGATGTTGTTGTTGTTGTTACTGTCTTTGGCAGCAAATTTAATAATAAAGCTGTTGTTGACAGCAATCAATGCTCAATTAATTCAACAGCAAACCAGTTGACAGCGTTTTTTTTTTCAAAATATCCTTAGGAAAATTAAACAAACTTTTTGTTGTTGTTTTTAGACGTTAGTGCATGAAATAGAAACAGAAATAATAATAATAAAAATATCAGAAAGTATATAAAATATTTTGAATAGATAGATTTTGAAAAGATAGATGCGTGCCTGAATCTTTATTAAAAAATTAAAATATTTATTTAGTTGAAAAAAAAGCTCTGAGGCTTAAAGAAAAAAGAAAATACATATTTAATTAAATAATCAAATTCATAAACTATAAAAATATTGGCGATGACGACACTTCAAACTCCTGATTATATGGAGCGGAAAACCTCCAGACAGAATTAATTTTACAGCAACGTACATTATTCGAAATCGCGATCACTGAAATCGTAGAAGAGAAAGAATTTTTATGTGCAACATTTTACGCAAGACATTTTTTCTTTCGAGTGTTCGTACAGCAGCGTGCATGCAATAAAGAAAATGCACGCGATCTTAGAAATGCCATAAAATATGTATCGTATACGAGTATGCAATAACTATGAGAGAAGGTACTATTAAAAAGAACAACAACAACAATAACAACAACAACAACAATAAACGTGGAAAATCATAAAACCAACAATAACGACCGCAGCAACAGCAGCAGTCGCAAAAATAAGTGTAACAGCGACAGTAACAACAATAACAACAACAACAACAACAACAGCAACAATAACAACAACAACAAGCTAACAATAATCATTCTATGAACAGCAGGTGAATGAAGTATTTGATAATCCTTCCGGGTGATTGCGCGCGCGCTCGCGCGTTCGAGAGCTTTAAGCGCAACAACAACAACAACAACAACAACAACAACAACAACAACAACAACAGTAGAAACAAATAATAATAATAGCAACAACAACAACAACAACAACACAATTATACACAAAATAGAAAAGTAATATCAACAACAAACAGTCTCGTGGTGGCATTTGCGATGCATGGCGGCAGCAGCAGTGGCGTACAACCATAACAACAACAACAACAACAACAGCAACTAATTGAAAATTAAATTACTTGATCCACAAACATCAAAAGCAACAACAAAATGGAAGGCACCAAGCGGCAGCCGCAACAGTAAGCAGCAGCAGCAGCAACTGATCAACCGAATGATTGTGGTGCTAACTTTCGGTGCAGCGGCGCACTCCTGCATGTGTGCGCCGTATGTGTGTGTATGTGCGCCGATGTATGAATTTATCTATGCGCTGCTGCTGCTGTTGAAGTATCTCATGCGATTGTTGAGTTGTTGAGCGCGCGTGAATGGCATAGTTTTCGGATGCCGCGCCGTGACGCTCGCAAAAAGATGAAAGCGGAAAAAACAACTACAGCGACTGCACAAATTAAATAAATAACCCAAAAAAAACAAAAAAACTCACAAAAAAAAACAAAAGTGTTTTATAATAGCCGCAGCCGCAGCCGCACTTCAATGACGCGTCGTCGCGACGTAGCAAGTAGCATGCAAACCATGTTGCATGCACAAATGAGAAGAAGTAAACGATTTCTAAATGTGTTAAATTTTTTGCGTTTTACTTTACTTTAGCAGCAGCGTTATGGTTTCATTTCCTGCAGGCGACGCGTCGCGACGGCATTTCCACAGAAAATCAAGCAACGCTCAGCGTTCAGTCGATTCTAGACCGTTAGATATTCCGATAGAGGTTTCTAATGGGTTTTTTTCAAGGGGAAAAAGAGGGACAACAGTCCCCGCCACGCACTCACTCACAAAACTAAATAAATCTTATTAAAAATTATCTTCCATAAAATGGTTTTGGTTTTGGTTTTGGTTTAGGCTTTCGAATATATCTATCAAGTGTCAAGTGTTTTCATACAAAACTAGTTTTATTTTTGGTTTTGCTGGGTTTCGCCCCTTGCTGTTGTTGTTGTATGCAAAGCCAGTGTTTTGTTTTGTTTGTTAATTTTCACAAAATATAATGTTGTGTACAATATTTGTCTCTTTCTACCATATTATCTATAGAACTATATGCCATGGCGTCTAATATTTCGAACTTCGAAACAGGGTTGAAAACTATTAAAACCAGAAATCTGTACGGTTTTGCGCTAAACTCACAACAACAATTTCGATGGAGATTTTTTGGTTTTATAATAGTTTTCGCTGTGAAACCAAGTTTCTCGCTAAACCGAAGCAAAACCGCTTTATGGAAACACAACATAGTTTTAAATTCTGTACCACGCCCACTTCCAGAAAGTGGGAAGTGTTCTACATGGCATTGGATTTATTTCTATGGCAAATATAATCCGTAATAGAGACCCGAATAGACACTTTTTGATAGACATAATGAAAATGTTGAGCAAGTTTGACGCATTCTTTCGCACGAATTTAGCGTAACGGACCACACTCTTTTTCTAAGACAAATTTTTTTAAAAAATATTCATAAATTGAATTTTTCTTTTTTATTAATTTCTTAGGCGTTACGTCTTAAGTTCATATCATTTTAGAGCTGTTAATAACCTAAACGCAATATAACCCAAAAAAAAGAACAAAACATGGAAAATTTATACACTGTATTTCCTTCTTCTTCAATGTTACTACTCGGCCAGAAGTTTAGTCTTTCAATTTTTCAATATGAACCAACATATTCGGTTTATGCGGTATCGATAGTGATTGCTCAACGTTTATCAAAGGCTTCAAGTAACTGCAGCAATGAACGAACCGAACAATGTGCACAATTTTTTCTTTAGTATCGTAGATAAAAAGAGAAGAGAAGAGACGAGAAGAAAAAAGTATATGAAACCAAGGAAAAATAATATAACAATCCAACAAACAATGTCTCAAACAAATTGCTCCCGTGGCGCAGTACTTTTACTTCTCTCGCCTAAACCATATGGAATGAGCTCACATCAATTTCACCCCACCGATGAGTTCCCTCCACCCCTTCCTCCACCGCCCCCCCCCCCATCCCGCCCTCTTCCTGGCAATCATTTCGACTGTCTGCCAGGACCTACTTGCTCGCTCGCTAATTTATGTTAAGTTTCGCCGGCATTCCTCGAATCTGAGACTTTTGATGTTTGGCGTTTAACGTTTATCGACTGCCATTCAGCGTTTGATATCTAACGCTTGACGTTTAGCGCTCGCCGTTTAGCGTTTAGCTCTTAGCGGAAAACATAACAGATCCAACAAATAACGCCAACAACAATAACAACAGCCAACAATAAATAATTGAAAACATACGGCCGGTCGAGCTCGCAATAATCTCGCTTTCATGCATCAATAAATAATACAGGAACATTTACATTTGTTACATCTCATCGTCTCGGCAGCCACATTATTGTACCTGTTCATCACGTGCATCCGCGTGTGTGTGTGTGTGTGTGTGTTTTATGGTTGTGCATGTTTGTGTAAGTTTTATCGGTTTGTCGGTCCATCTGTGGGTTAGCAAACGAGGTCGAATACTATAAGTTTTAGTGTTATTTTGTCGGTGTCGGTGTCGTTTCGGGGAATGCGGAAACGTCCGTTTTTCTCTTTTATACTCAGGCACCTACTTTTCCAATTTCGTTTTCACGTTACCTCGTTTCGTGTTTCGTAATAAAAACCGCTAATTATTTATTTTTTATTGTACAATAATTTTTCTTTTTATATTGTATAAAAATATAATAATAATAATAATAAATAAAATGAATTATGGAAATTAGTTCATGGTTATAAAATATTTAATAAAACTTTCTTTAACCAATTTGATGAGGAGACAACTTCCAGTAATCGACACAGCTTACAAAAAAGAAAAAATCTTTCTTTTCAAAAAAAGAAAAATCTTCAAACTTTTCTATTTAAATGAGCCTTTCTTTAATTCTGTTGCGCGCTTTGAAAGTCTTCAAAACATTTTGTTTGTACTTTAAAGGTTTCTATTTGGTATCATTTATCTTCTACCGTTTCATAATAAAAACATCTTTTTGATCTCTCTACTCATCCAATTCATCTTCGTTTCGTTTTTCGCCCTTCAGCCTCGGCGACAACTCAAATGGCACGATGGGAAAATGGTTCGTTATAACATTGTCAATCGTTTCGAAACCCAAAGAAATGTTATTACTATTTTTGCCCGCATTAACTTTCAGCGGTACTCGACTATTGACAATGTCAATAATGTTTGCAGAAGTTGTGGCAGCTTGTCTCAAACCTTCTTCCTCTTCGCCAGAATTCGCGTTCGCTGCAATTTTGAATTTTTGGTTTCTCTCGCCATCACGTGAGTGAACAGCATCAGTCAGCTTTGTCTCCTGTGTTAGATTTGAGCGCTGGGAAGCGACATGTTTTTCTCGCTGATTCTTTTCAAACGTTGGCGGCCAAGAAGTGTTTGTCTTGCGCCATTTGCGCCGATCTTCTGCATCTGCCTTCAAGTTAGTCACCTCACTTTGGTATCCTTGTAGTGCGTTCGCTTTATAATTTGTTATAGTTATGAGTCCGTCGGGCCGCAAGTAACCGTAGGAGCCTTCAACGGCACCGTCTCCGTAGCCACGCTCTTCACGAAACTGCTCATTGGCGCTGTTTTTATCAATAACTTCGTAACCAAAAGCGTATGTATTGGGACCTGTTAGTGAAAAAAGGAAGCAAGGTTGGCAACTCTGCTTGTGAACATACTCGGAGTACTATTTTGCACTCTCTTACATATCTTTCGGTTAATCTACTCTCATTTTCTGTTTATTTCCTCGCTTTGAATTAAAATAACAATTACAAAAAAAATGTAGCCTACCGTTAGGATTATGTTGAAAATAATCATTTCTTCTTGATTGCTTCGAAAGTGCCGCCGCGTTGTATGCATTATGTTTTGCTTGTGATTCTAATCCTTCGATGTTGCTTACTTTCAGGCCGAAAACTATAAACTAAAAACGTGAAAACAAATTGCAGTTTAAATTAAGCGTTTAGTTAATTACTTCGGTGAATATTCAGGACTGGAAAAAAAAAACTCTTTCAAAATTTTAATACAGTAAATTTTAGTTCCTATTTTCTTTTTGTCATCACAATATCAAAATGAAGGCGAGAAATACGAAAACAATTAAATGCTTCATCCATTAAAATCCATCCAAAATTTATTGATAAACGAATTTGTAATAATTTTCATTTTCATTTCATATTTTGCTTTAAGCCAAAAAAAAATTATTCACAAAAATTACATTTCAACTTATTCTTCTTTTTATTATCGTCATGCAAATACCTATTAATTTTTAAATTATATCAATTATATTAAATTAAAATTACGCGTCTTTAGAAATTTCACAATTGAACAAATTCTTTTATATCGTACTTACAAGCAAAACCCAAATTTTCAACATTTTGTTTTTATTGTCAAAAAGCAATGATTAAAAAGTTGACAAATAAAGTTCTCTGCTACTCTTACGATTAATTAGTTGCCGGACAATCAAATACTCTTAAACACTCTGGCGTTCAAATTGATTCTGACGCTGATTTTAGTGGTCAAATAGAACTTTTCTAAATATTCATACAAGTTTGCTTCATACTGTGACTTGGTATGTACAAAAAAAAATAGACAGAGATGGTTGATTAATTACTATATCAACTCAAATTAATCATCATGGTTAGACTTAATTAGTTAACGACTTTTTTTCTTATTTCACTTCAACAGTTAGGTATGCATAGTGGCCTCCGTGAAGTACTCTACATTTTAGACGAAGTCCTGTTCTTGTGTAGCTCCGTAAAAAATATGTTGCATTGCATACAAAATACAAACCTGTAAATATGTCGAAATAAAAAAGAATGGATATACCCACTTTCAAACAAAACGGCAGTTATATTTCGCTTTAGTTTCGTTTTATTTCGAAAGGGTAAAATTTGCTATGCTTTTATATGTTAAATAACTACGAAAAATAGTAATAGTAAAAAGTTCTTCAATTGGAAAAGGTTTCCGACAATTTAAGTCGCTGACTTCTCTGAAATGCTGTAAAATCTAGATGAAGACATTCTCAGTAAAGGATAATTTCAAACTAATATCTTCGTAAATCCTTCATCAACACTGAAATACTCAAAAACAGCTGAAAATACTTCTAATTCTCTAAAGGTATATGAAATTTATATTTCTAAATACTGTTGTAATGATCATTATCATGCCGGATGTAGGGCAGTAGTACGTTTCACGCCTTCAAGTAAAGTGTTGCTTGCAAACTTTTAATTAACAGTTTGATAATTAATTGCCATAAAAACCTCCAAAAGAACTTTCAGAGAACAAAAGTTTCAAAAGAACCTTCAATTAAAACTTCAAAACAGAATAAAATTGTTTTTTTCATTAATAAAATTCTTTATTTCATTCTTTCATTACAATTTTTAGCATATTATTTACATATACACGAACATTTCTTTCTATAAGAGTGATGATGCATTATTCAAAGGGAGCGGGCATGCTTTCAGAATGAAGGATGATCCGCTAGAAGCAAGTGCACTAATTGCCATTAAAAAAATAGAACAATAAACTATGAAAATAAAGTGAAAGAACAGAGTCGCCGACGAATTATTACAAAACGGTATTACATACAGTAAAATATAATAGTCGTAAAATAAAATAAATGATATTGATATGACAAAGACTATTACATACGTATATTTCCCTCCAAAAAGATATACTCGTATACTTGTATATATACATACATACTATATACATATACTGGGCGTAAGTAATACGTCAGAATGATGAAATGAATGAGTTAATGATGACTGAAATGGCTAAAAATGCGAAATAAATACGTTGGTAAGAGTAAGTGAGTGATTAAGTAAGTGAGTGACTGAGTGAGTGGCTTAGATGCAGAGCAAGTAGATAACGAGTAAGTGATAGTTGAGTGTGAGAGAGACTACAAAAAGAGAGAGAGTATTGGCTCAACGAACGAGCAGCGTATTCTCTTCTCGATTGCTATGAATGCACAATGACCGGCTCGCTCGTTACTCAAATTTGATGCAACAATAACCATAAGTATTACGAGTATATTAAAATTAAATACTTGAGAATGCTCTAAGAAAGAATGCTCAAGAGTTGTCTAAAGTCTGTTAAGGGTGAAAGAGATACATATATGTATGTATAAAACCAACAAAGAAGAGAGTAAGAATTAGAGTAAGAAAGAATAGGAAAGAGATACCAGGTGAAGAAGTAAACCAGAGGCAAAGAAAGAGAGACAGAGAGAGAGAGAGAGGGAGAGAGCGAGAATTAGGAACGAGAGTCGACTTCATTCCTCATTTTCTCTACTCTTCATGTATTCTTCATGCTCCGATTTAATTCTCACTTTTAGCATGTTGGTTTTTAAACAAACAATGGCACAATTTTTCTTCTTCAATCACTTTCTCCCTTCACTACCTTCCCTTGACTCTCTCTCTCTCTCTCTCTCCCCCTTTTCGCTCTGCCTAAAATAAGCCTATTCAAAATTAAATTAAAGTATAAGAGAAAAAGCTAAAAACGCTGACTGAATTTCGTATTAGAGTCAAGTAAGAGCTCTCTCTGTGTCTCTATTTGTGTCTGTCACTCCGTATCTCAAATACATTCTCCATTTCACTCTCACTCTCTCTCCTGTTCTTTGCACTCAAAATTGAGTGGACAAATTTCTTACGAACGGTTTGTTATATCGTAAGAACTATCAGAAGGAATCTATAAATGAAAAGAGAGGCAGAGAAATACTTTATGCTGAAGAGAGTAGAAAGTATTTTACAAAAGTTACGTAGATACGTCATTTAAAAATCGACTGAAAAAATTCAAGTAGACGACGGTGGTTTCAAAATTACTCTCTTCATTTTCATCAAATCGCAATCTGTCTCCTTCTCTCTCTCTCTCTCCCACTGTTATTGAGTTCTACATTTTCAAAACGATCCTTTCTTGTTGTTGCGTTCAAAGGAAATCTTCAGTTCTAGACAGAAATTGAGAAAACAAGAGAGAGTGAGAGAGAGAAAGAGCAAGAAATTAGAGAAGTATTTGAAGACTAAAGTGAATAAAGAGAAAGAACAAGTGACGAATTGTATTAACTCGCCTGAGAGCACATACATATAGAAACGCTCTCAAAAATATAGACAATGCTAGAGCGAGAGAGTGATAGATTAAGACTAATAATGGATCATAGAGCTGTTGTTATTGCAATACATACATAAAATGAACGATGACGATGAAAAACACACTGAAAAAATTAATAAATCTATAAAAAAATTGCGTATAATAAAGAGTATATAAAAAAATACGTAAATGCTTACGTAAACTTAATGTAAGTTCGTTCGTTTGTTTGTTTGTTTGTTTGCTTTGTTGTGTTTTGTTTTGTTTCTACGCGTGTCTTTTTCTTTCGAATTCCTGGTTTCCTTTTCGCTAAATTGTAAATATGAGAGAGTGTGTGTGGCTGTGTGTGTGTCTGTGTATTCGGGAGTATTGGTTGTCTCATTTTCCATTTCATAACTTTCCATTTCCGTTTTCCTTTTCCTTTTCGTTAGCGTTACGTAACTCGTTACCATTACGTTACCATTTTCTGTCATTTTCCTCGCATCCGCAAAAAAACGTAACTAATTACTTTTCGTCGTCTTGTTACGCTTCAGCTTCTTCATCTTCTTCTTCTTCTTCTTCACCTTGGTTTTGCTTTCTTTTCTTAACTGCTGCTTTGGATGTTCATTTCATACCGTCCGCCTCCATCTACGTCTACGTCTACGCCCGTTGACGTCTACTAAAATGCACTTCAGCGTCTTAGTAATGATGCAACAATGGAGACGGTGCATGCAGCAATGGAGCGTGAGCGACCACCGGAGCGGCCGCGATCACCTTCGGAACGGTCTTATGCACGATGGCATTGAAGCCGTTGTGGTCATCGGCCGTATAGTCGACGGTACGCACCGAACCGTCAGGTTCGACCAGCGAATACTGCCCCTTGACTACATCGCCATCGCGTTCCTCTGCTTGTGATTTAATGTCGCCAGTGTGTGGATCCTTAATGCCGTAGTTGAATGAATACTTGGGATAGGACTGTAAGAAGAAGAAGAAGAAGAAGAAGAAGATGAAGAAGAAGCAGTAGGAAATGTATGCCATTTAGTTGCTTTAAATTTCTTAAAAAAATTCTTACTCATTTTATAATTTCAAGGAACGCGCTTACTTACCACGGGCTCAGCATGAACGGCGTGCGCATAAACCGGGGCGGAGTGCAGCAATGGGCCCGGAAAGTGTCCGTATTCAATGGGTACGGCGAACGCAACGGCAACGAGGAAGGAGAAAGCAATGATGCACTGCAAAAAATTATAAACAAAATATAGAAAACTTTTAATATTAAAGCCAAAAATTTTAATATGAATATTATAGAAATATTTAAATAAATTTAACAATTTCTTAATCACATTTTTGTCAAATTTGCTCATTCCGCTGGCGCGAGTTACGTAAGCAAACTTAAGAGACGCGCTCAGTAGACACTTTTCTTGGAAACCTTACGTTAAGAAACATTTTGTTTTTTGCGTTTGTTTCGTTACGTTCGTTTCGTTAAATTCGTTTCGTTACGGTTGTTTCGTTACGTTCGTTTCGTTACGTTCGTTTCGTTACATTCGTTTCGTTACATTCGTTTCCTTACGTTCGTTTCGTTACGTTCGCTTCATTACGTTCGTTTCGTGACGTTCGTTTCATTACGTTTGTTTCGCTACGTTCGTTTCGTTACGTTCGCTTCGTTACATTCGTTTCGTTACATTCATTTCGTTACGTTCGCTTCATTACGTTCGTTTCGTGACGTTCGTTTCGTTACGTTTGTTTCGTTACGTTCGTTTCGTTACGTTCGTTTCGTTACGTTCGTTTCGTTAAGTTCGCTTCGTTACGTTCGTTTCGTTTCGTTTCGTTTCGTCTAGAAATTTTACATTAACTCGTTGACTGCGACTCGCCAGTTCCAAAAAAAATATTTCGCAAAAGGGCCACAATGGGATATATTTAAGTATATTTAAGTCGGGCCTTTATTAGGCAGTAATTTCCAGAAAAAGTTAAATTTTCGAATTTCTTTTAAATGGGCCCCCAAAATGTTATTCCTGCTCTGTTCGCGCAAAAGCTACGCTTACGAGTATAGTTTCTCAAAGTTTTCTTATTACTTTTTTCTATTTATCGATAAAGTTACGCTGACAATTTTTCCTCTGAACCTTAAACATAAAAAACAAACTGGTTATTTTCCGCTTAAAACAATCTTCACTCAA
The DNA here is from genome assembly GCA_949752815.1 of Conops quadrifasciatus. Classification (NCBI taxonomy): domain Eukaryota; kingdom Metazoa; phylum Arthropoda; class Insecta; order Diptera; family Conopidae; genus Conops; species Conops quadrifasciatus. The sequence goes on from OX457079.1 coordinate 34,903,091, forward strand.
TCTATTTTTAATAAGCATCGACTAATTTCATTAAACTTTTCTTAATCATCCGTTATTTTGCTGAAAATAACATTTCATTACGTTAGTGCGCGTCATGCTGAGAAGTTTCGTATGAATTTTTCTGCGCAATATTTTGCTTACGTCGCATGAAACGTAAGAATTTGCTATCGGTTCGGTTCTTTACCGGTTTCTTTCTATAAATGAATTAATTATATTGTAAAATGATTCTATTTTCTGTCAAGCTTCAGGTCAGGATTGACAATGTTTTTCAACTGTTGAAAATTCTGACTAAAGTAACGTAAAGAAACGTAAGCATTCATTGTTGGATATTTTTTAAGTCTTCAGCAACTGTAAGGCAAAGTATTTTGTGATTATTTGCAATGGTCTTTACGTTACTCCTTCCTTTTTCTTTTCGGGAATAACGTAAGAAACGTAGCAAAAAATTTTTAGATTTAGAATTTTTACGAAATTTAGAATTTTACGAAAATACCTAGAATTCTTTAAGGTTTGTTTTGGGAGAAACTTCAATGACTAAAGATTTAATTTTGGAGAAATGTTTATATCGATATATTTTATGTACAAAAACTTAACAAAAATTTTTCCATTAACTCAGGACTCAATTCTTTTAAATCGTTGTTTTTCTACAATCGTTTCTGAAACTCGTATATTTTCTAGAATTTACAAATTTCAAAGTCAGATTTTTTTACTGAGGAAATTATTTCACTGGCGCACACTCGAGCACACTTTTTCAAACACACACACACACACACAAACAGTTTTTATTAATTTTTCCACATTATCAATAACAACTCTTATTCTTTCTTATGCTCATTCCTTTAATACGAATTTAGTACCTTCATCTTGTTTTATGTAATGTATTAAATCTCGTATTGTAATGGATGAAGTAATCGATGTATGTATGTCAATGCAGAAAAAGTCCAAAAACAAAAATCACACAAACAATATTCTGACAACGTAGAGCTGCTGCGTTTAGATGAATTCGATTTTGCAAATCGTCTGATTTTTGGAAACGCCACAGAGACGGATTTTTTCGGTGGAATGAATTTCCAAACCGTTTGCAAGAAGTCTTTGAACTGATGCTTACCGCAGATGACCAAAACTATTTATATACAGTGCGCGCAGCGAGCGCAGCTCAACGAAACCGAAACCGAAGACGTAGACTTGGACGCAGACGCAGACGCAGATGCAGATGCAGAGACAAAGACACGAAAGACACCTACCAAAGAAGCCCAAAAACAAAATCAACAAAAAACAAGTTTGGCGAATAGAAGCAAGAACAACAACTACAAAAACAATCACAAAATCAACAAAAAAGTGACAACAAGTACTTTTGAGGGTGACAATAGCAAGAATAATAATAATAACAACAACAACAACAACAGAAACAACAACAACAACAACGGGGAGAGAAATAAAAGAGCAGCATAAAATCAACCAAAGAAAACTTTTTAAATCTATCTATACACTAACCGCACACAAACACAGGGTTATACCGGCACACACGCACATACACACACGCACACACACGCACACACACGCACACACTTTCATAATTGGATCAGCCAGCCAGCAGCAGTGATCGAAGTCGCATGAAACGAATTCAAGTCGCTGAGCATCGATATCGATCGCTTGCATCGAAAATGGTAGGTGCGGTCTAGTGCTAGGGCGGCGGCTGCAGTGTCGTTAGTTGACAACGTTAAGCCACGATAATGATAGTGACGATGATGATGATGATGATGATGATGATGATGATGCTGAAGCCGCTACGAAAAATAGGTTATCATGGCGAAGGAAGGCGTAGTTGCATCACACTGAATCTATCTGACGGTCTGTGGCGTCAGAGAACTTGTCTGACTTAACAACTTTCGATTTCGTTAAGTTGTTGTTGTTGTTTTTGTTGTTGCTGTTTCGTTGGTTTGTTGTGATTTGAGGTACGAGTGCAAAAATGAGACTAAATACGATCCTAAACAGCGTGTCTTAGAAATCTTAGAAAGGAGGACGGACAAACTCATAAAAATGAAATTTTTAAAAATATAAATATTAATAAAAAAATCCGATTTCAATTACATACTTAATTTTTTTTTTTATTGTTTTATTATTGAATTATATAATCAATTGATATTATTGCATTTACCAAAAAAAAAATTCGTCATAGCCTGAAAATCATAGAAAATATTGTTTTTTTTTACGCAAGAATATTATTTGTTTTGTAAAAGTAACGATTTGACGATTTTTCAGTCATTGATGAAATTAACGAGTAGAGCCTATGAATAGCATTATTTCGTTACTGACAAAAACTAGCGAGTATATGTACATATATCGTATTTATTATATGAAGACGTGACGATGAACTTTTTGAAATTTGAATTTTTGCTCAGTTGATATTCATAAAATAGGCCCAACCCTTGACTCTCTCTCTCTCTCTCTCTCTCTCTCTCTCTTTGTCGTTCATTTGCTCTCTGACCACTATCAGCTGTATCAGCCGAAGGAGCATGAATACCTTACGCTCATACTGTTAATAGATGAATATCTTTGAAAAGTGACATCGTCGTGGCTGCGTGTAACACGAGCATGAAATACAAGAAGCAATATACAAACGCTTACCAGACCACACGTCAGTGAAGCCGAGCGAAGGGTGTTGATTACGTCAGAATCGGATCATTTTCGTCTAATGGCTCCGGCCCATTGAGTCCGTCAGACTTCGACTTTGAAGTTCTGAACTGTCAAATCGAGGTTAATGTATGAGTTTCTTACGAACGCATCCGTCAAAGTCGAAGTGGAAAGTTGCTGAACTTTTAACTTTTCGACTGCGTCAGCCCATTTGACAGCAGTTTATTTACATTTTAGTATGTACAGTAAATTGAATGTAGTCGAAGTTTTAGTTGATTGCACTAAACCAACCCCAAAAATACAACAACAACACAATATCAACGAAAACAACAGCAACAAATACATATAATATTAGCAATCTGCTCCAGTAACACCAGCCAGAGCGACGGATCGCGATCCAAACCGCATCACCGTGAAGCGTTGTCATCAGCAAAAACAACAACAACAACAATAACAACACTTTCGGTAAGTCTTTCTGGGTGAATTCATAGGCAGCGGGCTTGCTTTTGAAATCTAAAATCAAAAACGCAAAACCTAAAAGTTTAGAAACTGAAAGTATTAAATGTCTAAAATGTTGTCACCAGAAATGACAAAAAAAATTGTAACACTGACTGTATTGTATTCTGTTGTGGCGGTTTGTGGTTCTGTTTTCTTGCGAGTATGTCGGTAATTTTTTTACTTGAAATACCATCAATTAAAACAATCAAAAATACAAAAATTGTCCATACAAAAATTATATTATATTGAGGTTAATTATATTATATTGAGGAAAATTTAGAAAATTTAATTAGAATGATTATATTACATTGAGAATCACTTAAAATATAAAAAGTTTATTGCAAATTTTAGATCTCAAAAATACTTGCAGTTTTCTTATCAGTCCATAAAATTGATAAATTATTTATAGTTTTTCTTTAATAAAAACAATTGTCCAAATTGCTCAATAAAAAGTTTTTATTATTAACGCTCTTTGGAAGTATTCGTGTGTAGCTGCTGAAGATAAGGATCAAACACCACAAATAAAAATTTATTAGAATTTATTTGAATAAGCTTAGAGGAAGAACATTTTGATGGATTCTATTCTATTCGTGCTTTTTCGTTATGGAATTTGTAAAATTCTTCCTTATAAATAAGCATCCACATAAAATGCATAATGATCATCATGCATGGCATATTTTTAGATTATTTTCCTTAATAAATTATCTTTGTATCGATACTGACAAATCATCATAAAATGTCAACAACGTTTGAGTATGATAACTTTATTTCTTTTGTTTTGTTTTCCGTTTCATCTTCTTTGAAATAATTTTTTAAACAATAAAATCGAAAATTACTGTTGCTGGAATTTTCATTACTCTTTATCAAAGAGTTTGTGTATATGTGTTTTTATTTTTATTTATTTTTATTTGAATTTTATTTTTATTTTTTCAAAGCCGGCCTCAAGAAGCGATTGCATAATCGCAACCATTGTGTTTTATGATGCACCATCATCATTATCATGATGTTGTTTTTATTTTATTTGCTGATGGCAACAATAATGATGATGATAATGTTGATAATCATGAGGATGTTGTCTCTTTGTTGGTGCTGCTGGCTCACAGCTGTTCGTTTTCCGTTTAAAGAGTAACAACAAAAACAAACCAAAAAAAACAGAAATAAAAGAAAAAAGCGCCTCAAGAAATGGATAATGAGGCGAAGTTGGTGCTGCTTTTTTCCGAACTTTTCTCTAATTTTTAGTGTAGTCGGTTTTTGCTTGACATCGGAGCAAAAAACGAAATCGCAACAACAACAACAACAACAACACCAACAACGAACAGCATTGACGAAAATGCCAGACAAGTGAAGTCGTGATGTTTGCAAAATTTTTGTTTGTTGTTTTTGTTGTTGTTGTTGTTATTTTTTTAAATCTTTCCGCTGCTTTAACTCTGAACCTTGCAAATGAGCTCAATGGTTCGTGTTTGTTATTCGTTTGTTTTTTTTATCGATCGTTTGTTTACCAGTCTGGCTGTCTGTCTGTCCGTCTGCCTGTCTGCTTGTTTGTGTGTTTGCTTCGCCAAATTTTCCCATGGTTCTCTTGAGATACTGTGAGAAAATCGTACGCGACAGCATAGAGCTGGTCGCACTTCAAGCCGCGCAGCCGCCGATTTAAAAACATTCATTGTTTTTCCATGTAAACGTTGTTGTTGTTGCCCACTGCTGAGAAGTCACTGTCGGTGTGACGACAACCGAAAAAATGTAAATGTTTTATATTGTACGACATTTAATGTTAGAGTTTGCACCATGGAAGAAGTAGAAGAAGAAACATTTTCTTAACTGAACAAAGAAATTCGGAAATATACATACATATATTCGATGCATTTGTGCCACAGTTCATGGTATTTAAGACACCATTCATGCAACAGGCGTGCACTATACACATTGACCTCAAAGATAGGTACTCGAGGAACAACAAAGTGTAGGTGTGCAAATATCCGCATCATCATTATCATTATCACCATTACTACACTAACATCATCAGCAGCAGTTAACGTTAGCTGGCACCAGCTGCAACTGCAACATTAGTAAAACAATAATAATTGCTGCAATAAATTAAGAGAATTAACGATTTTGGCAAAAACAAAACAAAGAAAAAAACAAATGTTAACAACGTAACGAATTTAATTGCCAAGTGCTTCAAGTCTGCCTCATCATCATTACCATCATCATCAACATCAACCTACATAAAGTTAGTATTGATTATCACGCATTAAATGATGAGATTATCAGAGCATTAACACTGTAATTATTATAATCATTATCTTTCTTAGCAAAATAAAGAACATAAACATTATCAGCATTATCAAACATTATCAAAGTCCTCAATACTATCAACATTTGAGACGACCGTGATTCTCGAAATTAGCAACATAAATAGTCTGCATCAGTATGTTTTCTTTATCATCATTGAAATCAGTATCATCAGTATTATTAGTGTCATCAACAAATAATCATCAGCTTCGTTAGCTTTAACTTCTTTAGCATCATATGTTAACATTATCATAATTATTTAGTCACAAAATAAATGATCATCAACACATGAATCTTAATATTTTTTACTTTATCAAGATCATTACGAAATAAAATACAAAGTATACACAACTCCATTATGTAAAATTCTCAGCATTAAGATTTGTTTTTTCAACTTCGTCTTTCGATTTATATTTTATTATAAATAGAAATTTAAAAAATCTATATAACCGTCATTATTATTGCTGTTATTATCAATGATTTCGATATTTCTGGCATTAAAAAAATTTACTTCGCTTCGAAAAAGTGCACAAGCAACGAAACAACTAAAATGCTTTTGAAATATTTTATTACAAAATCTATCATTAAATACAATATTTTATTTTCAATTAAGAGCATTTCAAAATTTTCCAGAGATAAGACTTGACTTTTTATAAATTTAAAATGTCAGATTTGTTTGAATACGTTTTGATACTACATAAACGAAATGAAAGACTTAAGCAACAAACTCGTTCCATACAAATTTGTTGTTAGTAGCATTTTCTGGTGGAAAGAAAATATACATTTTCTTATTTAATATATTTTCAGGTGTTTATGCTTGCTGTTTATGCACTTGTGCTATTCAAAATGTATTATTAAAAATATAATTAATTGTAGTATATTTCCTTGATTTTAATTTTTTATAAAAAATTAATGCTTTCACATGGTTTTGTACAATTTAACAACACATGTACTTTATTATTAATTAATTCTATATTTAGTGGATTTATGTGCTGTCATTGGTAACGAAAAATCATTGCAATTAAACTTTAACTTTAACATTTGATCACAACAACCAAAGAAAAAGTGCTCTTAATTCAGGCGATCTGTTTTTGTGTCTGTACGTACATGACAAATGCTGCCAAATACACCGGATTGGGCTCATAAATCTTAAATTATTATCAGCTTATAAATTTTTAACTTTTGAAGCGTATATGCGTATGCGTGCCTGCCTGCTGCGGGCCAAAAACGGAACGGATCGTAAATTGCCATCGAAATCTAATGTCGCTACACTAGATTCGACTAGCTCGAGACAGAAACAAACAAACGCATAAGTGCACGCAATAGCACACATACACACACACAAACACGCACACCCATATAGGCTGAAATATGTATATGAATAGAGTGCAACGAAAACCATTAACATTAAGCGACAATTGTTCGCAACGACACAAGAAAATCGTATAACGATCGAAACATTTTCGAATGCCAAATGCATAAGTTCCTTGCAAGCTAGAAAAAAAAATTCTAAACTGGGTCAGAAAGAACCAAACCATTTACCACGCTGCTGCTGCCGCTGCTATTTCCGCCGCCACTATCGTAACCGCGAGCCGATAGCGTTATCGCCGCTCGAACGAACAATCATTCTCATTCGTTAAATGTCTCCGCTGAGAGTTTTTGCCAAAAATAGCACGCCATTAGAAGGCGAATGGGCCTTAATAATAAATTCAAGCCACAAATATTCGTAGCCTATGGAAGAAACAAAGTGCATTTATTCATATTATTACTACGACTACTAACGCATTTGTAGCAGTATTTCTTTTACAACTTTTTTTGTGTGTCAAATTCGGTGATTGTTTGCGAGATTTTATGCAAATCATTTTAATCTGTAGGTTTTTTAATGCATGAATGCGTGAATGCGTAAATGCGAAAAGACCTATGACTAAGGCTATGAGTAAGACTTTGTGATTATGATTGTATTTTTTGCAATTTTTTTTTTAAAGATTAGGACTTATTTCTTTTCAATACTTTGCCTGAAATGGTAAATGCTCTACATCTTGGTAGTATTATAAATGCTTTTAAGCCACTTTCAAAAAGCTTTTTTGTTACTTTTTCACAAAACAAAGTAAATTGACTCTTTTAAAAAACAATAAAACAATTTTGGTGAAATTATTTCGTAAATCTATGTACGTTTTTCTTCAAATGTACGAACGTATAAATTTCAAAACTACATCAAAACGATTAATTTTTGCTACTTTAGATTAATTTTTCTGTTAGATTGTTTTTTGTGTTTATAATTCAGATTAATTTTTTTTACTTTAGGTAAATTTTTCTGTTAGATTGATTTCTGTGTTTATAATTCAGATTAATTTTTTTTACTTTGGGTAAATTTTTCTGTTAGATTGATTTTTGTGTTTATAATTCAGATTATTTTTTTTACTTTAGACTAATTTTTGTGATTTTTCTGTTTATAATTCAGATAAATTTTTGCTACTTTAGATTAATTTTTCTGTTAGATTGATTTTTCTTTTTATAATTCAGAGTAATTTTTTTTACTTTATATTAATTTTTCTGTTAGATTGATTTTTTGTGTTTATAATTCAGATTAATTTTTTGACGCTGTAGATTTTGTGAAAATTTCGTCTTGAAATCAATCGCCAATGTTCAGCAGTTCGACTTTTTAGCGCTAATGGACACAATCGACACTTCCAGTCTTTGGGAATGAAAACGAAATGCGGTTAATCGGCTTGGCCTGCTTTTCTTCGGACCGTGTCGAAAAACAAATCGCAACATATACGAATTCGGAACTCAGCTCAAGCAGAAATTTCAATTATTGATATTTTCCTTGCAATGTTTAAGAAAGCTATCGCCTTTCATCGCCATAGAAGACTTTCGCAAATCGCAAATCTATAAATAATCAAGAAGTGACAAAAACTGTACACTTAGTAAATGCAGTTGGCCCAACTGAGCGGTCTACCGATAGCCAGAGGACGTAGCAACAAAGTCGCAGAAGAAAACACCGTTAATAAATGCATCCAATTAATCTTCAAACGGCGCTGGTGGTCGTCTTTAAAAATGCCATGGAACGGCTGAACGTGAGACTAATCTCGAGCTTCCGCATTACAACTGCCACAGCATTATCGCCCTCCTCATCACCATCATCATCATCCACATCGGCGACTTTAAGCCGATTGCGTGCCGTTTTTCTATGGCTCATCATTTGCGGCTTTGCCGAAATACCAATACGTCATAGCGCCGCAGTCGGTTACTCGTATTCCAGTTTCGTGGGGCCCGTCAGCGGTCCGGAGCGCAAAGTGTGGGTTTATGATGAGCCGACAGGCGCAGCGCGTGTAGACTTCATCGCCAAACCGGAATATGAATTCGCGTACGGCATTGAGGATGGGCCGACGCAGGTTTTGCAGAATCGCCAGGAGACACGCGACGGTGATGCGGTTAAAGGCGTCTACAGGTGAGTAACGAACGGCTGCGAAAAGCGAGTGGGCGTGTGTTGTGGGCGATGCAGTGGTAAAGAAGCTCCTAGAGATGAAGGATGATACTAATGATTAAAAATAAAAATATTAACATGCGATAATTTTGTTGATAATTATTTAGATAATTAATCTGCACTAAGTTTAATCTTTTGATTCTGAAATTTAAATATTTCGAACTGAGTTTAATTTTAATTTTTATTTTTTTCCAAATATTTCCATGAAAACCTACAACAACAACGAAAATCCGAAAAACAAAAAAACCAAAAAATTAACTTTGCATTGATCATCAACAATCTTCCATCAACGATCAACGATATTTGATCAATTGTCGCTCCTCACCACTCTTCAGTGTCCTTGATCCTGACGGCTCGCTGCGTTCGGTTAAATATACCGCAGATGACGCCAACGGATTTCAAGCCGAGATCATTACGAACCGCTTGACGGACCATCAAGGTCATAATAAACCGACGCATGCACATGCAGCTGGTGGCGAGGATGCCATCATTTGGCAGCCAGTGCGAGCGCTACAGACGTCAACAACGCCGCACGAACACGAACGCGTGACGCAGCACGTAACGAGAAACAACGCAAATGAGGCCTTTGCTGCTGCTGCTGCTGCTGTTGAAGATGATGAGGGTGATGATGATGCTGATGATGATGCTATTGATGGCTTAGCAGAGAATGATGACGCCGCTGTATCAATCAAACCGAAAACGCCAACGCGTTATCAACAGCTCAGCGATAACCACGATAGCGAAAGTGGCAGCAAGAGCCAAGACGACGACGATGATGACGACGTCGATGATTCCTATGAGGACGCTTTGGAGGAGGAAGCTGAAGACGAGGCCGACGAAGATGACTATGGAGAATCATCGAAGTATACGCAGAGCTCGGAAGAAGCCAGCGATGAATATTACTAATTTGAAAGCAAAGATTTTTTTATGCTCGTAAAATTATCTAAATTTTCTTCAATACTTCAATACTAAATTAAGCAATGCACCACCATCTCGTTGGACAACTGACCGACGGCAAGTCGCTCGCTCTACACGCGGCAACAACACCGTAATGCAGCAACATTTCATAACAACTCCTTGCAACTTGTCGTTTAGTGTTGTTTTTACTTTCATCAGGCCTAAATTTATCGATTGCAATTAAAAGTGCGGTGCTTGCGGCAGCGCTGCGGTGCGGCGCAAACGGGAGGCCGCTGCCGCTCACTGTCGCAGCTTCTCCGTCATGGTTGCTTTATCAAACGGTTGGTGGTTGCCGCATGCGCGAAAGTGGACCAAATGCGCATTGAGCTAACAGTCAATCGATATGTTCATGTGTGTGTGGAGGCTGGACGGCTTATTGAAAAAGTGAGTGACCGACTGATCGAGTGACTGGTTGGGGACGGCGGTTATACCGGCTGTTATGCCATGAGCCACCGCCAGACTCGTTAATAGACAACGTTGCGCGCTGTGGGCTTGCCTTGTGACCAACTGACCAACTGGCATCGACACACCGAAATCGGCAAAAGGAAAATTCCAAAAAAACAAAAAAAAAAACAAAAGAAAAGCGAAAATAAAAGCAACAAACAAGACAAAGACAAAAAATTCACCGAGAAAAACAAACACAAAAGAAACGCACAAGAAACATGCAATGAACAAGAAATTGACAGCTGCAGTTCTGTCACCTCGGTTCACTTCTCCATCATTATCATCATCATCATCAGCAGTTTCCGAAGACCGGCAGACTCTATGGTGGACGCGGCATAGTCGCGGCGTCGTCGTCATCGTACAGCGATAGCAGTGTTGCAATCGTGTCCAGACGGTGGCCACTACGTTGGTTGGAAATGTGTTTAAATTGGAGCACTTTTTCTCCGTCTCTACCACCCCCCCCCCTCCCCCCCTCCACCGACCGATCGAGCGGGCGCCACGACGTTGCTTTGTGCTGCAACGACGCGTCGCGACGTGCAAAAATGTCTCATAATTAATACGCTGTTAGTATAAAATTCGCCAGAGCAATTTCGTAGCTTAAAAAACACACGCTGCGGCTGTACCGTTTGATTACTCGAGTATTTTCGATCATTCGAAACGAATACATTCGTTTTGCTACAAGTAATCGTGTCTAATGAGCATTTACAGATGCTTTTTATTTAGTTGTGTTGTTGTAATACGAAGAAATAAGAGCAACAGCAACAACTAAAATAACAGCAGCAGAGTTGACATCACTTTTCGACGCAAAATTAGACAAAATGGTACACTATTTCTGCATAAATATCATTATTGCGTATTATTTACTAGTATTTTTTGTACGTACACACACCCACACACACGCCCCTAACGCCCACCCACGCTCAACGCTCATTTATACAAAATTTTTAAGTAAAATTAAATTCACAAAAGAATCATTTATAAAACGATACGATGCTTTTCAACAAGAACTGATATTGCATTATAAGAAAATCAGTATTTTCTTTTAAATGGATTAGAAAATTTTTTAAAATAAAAAAAAATGTATTTTAATTATTGAAATAAAAACATATACTTAAAATTATTAATAATATAATGACTAAAGTATGCGCCAATTTTGTAAAACAGTTTCTGCATAAAAGTTCTTCCTTTTAAAAACCTCAGCATCTCAAAAAGAATCGCTATAAATTTTATTATCATATAAAATCTGTTATAATTTGTTATAAAAACGAATCAAAACGGTTTACTAGAAAACCACATTTATAAAATGTTACTTACATTATTCTTATTATAATTGATTGTGTTCTAAATTTATAACAAAAACAAAAATCAAAATTAAATTCATTTTAAGCAATCAATTTCTCGCATTTTAATGATTAAGAAACCATATGGTTACTTACGCACTTCTAAGTTTCTAATAAAACACATTGTTTAAAGAAATTATTGACAGCGTTCAATTAAAAAAAACCACTCCCACTCAATAAAAGTAACGAACAAAAACCAGCCCACTTTTTTTTGCATTTTATAGCATTTTTTTAATTGCATTTTCGGCTCGAAATGTTTGAGCTATCACGATTTTAGATAAGAAAAAAATGTACCTATTAAATTTTTTATTTATTAAATTATAAAAACACTACGAGTGTGTACAAATTAAACTCAAGGATATCTTTTGCCAAACATTAACGCAGTTCATAGACTTTAATAATACCTCGCACAATTGCACAATGCGTTCAGCGGGCCTATTCAGCAGTATATGTGACGTTGTGTGTCGGTGTGTGTTAATCACTCATTAATTGTCGTTGCTGTTGCTGTTGCTGTTGTTGCTGCTGCCGCCGCCACTTATACGCTTGATCTGCTGCAAAAAATATCATGCGAATAAATTTAATTCTTTCCAGTATCAGATTGTTCTTTTGTCGTCGTCGTCGTCGTCGTTGTTGTTGTTGTTGTTGTTCTTTTTGTTGTTGTTATCTACTGTCGTTTCTGTTACAGTTTGTTTTGCGTCACATTTACGTAACGTTACGTTACGCTATTGTTAGTAACACGCTACCAGAAGATAAACGAGTTTGCGTGACACTTTTGACAGAATGTGACAGGTGTTCACTAAACAAGAACAAAAAATTATAAAAGAATACAACAACAAAACAATGGCATAGGAGTTAAGGAGCTTGTGAGAAGAACTTTGTATGCAATTTTTTGCAATTTTATGCAATTTTATTGCAAAATAAATTCTATGAGTTCTTATAAACTCTTAATTTTGTTGAGCTCTTGTATTCCTGGGGCTTTATATTATGCGCCCCATAACAACAAAAATGGGCCCAAAAAATCTGCCTATCTTCTAAACCAGAAATCAAACCATAACCCTCGTACTTTTTCGAAGGGTTTTTTTTCTATTAGTTTAAAATTAATACTACTATCAAAATATCTCCATCATCTCAAGTTTTCGAGATATCCTGGCGTAGCTTATCGTAGCAGCTTGAATTAATTATAGTTTATAAAAAGAAAACAACAAATATTAACAAGATATGTATAATACAAAAAAAAGAATGCTCTCTTTTTTTTCTCCTTGCATTTTCTTTTTTAAGAGTGGCCCGAAATACTGTAGAGTTGACCATTATCAATGGCTGTCTTTGTTCACACACGAACGATCTGAAGTTTCTTGGAAAGATAAAAGTACTATAAACACTCACACACACACACACACACACACACACACACATACACACACATACACACACGCACACACTCGAACAGAGCAAGATTAAATAGATCAGATAGTAGCGATTTAGTTATTATATAACCAATGGCTAACGATTTGTGAGTACACATTTCACTATGGTGGGTCCGTTCGGATTGCTGTTGGGCCTTGCAGTGTTGCGGTAGTTGGTCCCGTGTGGCCAATGGTTCGCAGTAGGCAAAGGTGCACTTTCTTAATCCTACAAACAACCAATAGACCAACCAACCATACAAATACAGACCGTACAATCTACCAACCAGCAACTATCTCGACCACGACCACGAAAGTCTGCCAAACAATTACTTAAGCAAAGTTCAACACAACCAACCCGGCAACAAATCAACAACCTTCCAACCAGTCGGCCAACCAACCAATCAACCAATCAACCAACCAACCAACTAACGTCATCTGGCAACAGCCACACTATGTTACATTCTCTCGAAGACTTCAGGTAATAAAAAATAAATTTAAATTAAATCAAAAATAGCAATAAATTAAAATAAAAGCAGGCGAAAAGTCGAAAATGGAGTAGCAGTAAAAGAGCCAAAAACAAAAACAAAAAAAAAAGAACAACAAAAAACCATACACCACAAATCACAAGCAACGATAAATGACCATTTTTAACCGAGTTTTGTGAATGGCTAATATTTTCCTGGTTGCAAAAGATTTTCTTTAATACTACGAGTATAACAACTGCCGCCACAACAACAACAACAACTTCAGCCGAACAACAACAACAACACCAACATCAGCAACTACAGAAATTTTAATATTATTTATCAGTAATAGCTTCATTGATATGAAATTAAAATTCCGCCTTTTTCCATTTCATTTTTTTTTGCTTTACTTTAGTCGTATTTGACCCATTTTTAAACTGAATTTTTTAATGACAATTTTGTGAGGCACTAACCGTCCTGTCGGACTGTCTATCTATCTGGCTGTCTGTCTATGTGCAGCTGCCTCTGCGTTTGTCAACTTGTTTGTATAACTGTCAATATGTCGAACGTTTTTCGTTACTCTCTTTTCATCTCTTTAGCATACGCATTAATTTGTACATTTTGCAAAAATAGTAAACAATTGTGTTTTTCTAATTTTTAAAAATTTCCAGAATAAGATTTTTTTCTAAAGGAAAATCGTTATTTGCCTTATTTTTTCTTTTAATACGAGTATTATTGTGTAAGATCTTTCAACAAGAGGTTTCATTTTTAAGTAACCGAAGACTGCAAAATTTGTAGTGAAAAGTGGTGATATTTTGATTTTAATACAAAGTACAAGCTCTGAGAATAGTAATAGAATACTAAGATCTACCCTTATGTCCACGGCATGGCTTCTCTTAAAAGTTATTCTTTTGAATTCTTTTGAAGACATTTTTCATCACGTTTTCACTAAATTTCGGCTGTATTTCGCCGATCAAATCAATCAGACCAAACCAAGTTGCACCAAACTGTTACTCCGTGTGGCTGGAGAGGTTCATTGTCTATTTCTCTTGGATTTTCGGAGCCTTAGATGCCACAGTTTTAATTATAGATGGCGTGCCCAGTCAGAAGAAAGTGAAATTGTCCTCATCATTCGGAACAATTTGTGGCATCAATTTTTATATTGTAATAAATTTCAATTTGTGTTAAAGTTTGAGCGGATTTTGGTCGATCCTTTTTTAATCTGCTCGCAGGTGTTGTTATTGTTGTGTTTGCATTGTATTTTTATTTTCCTTCATCGTTCAAGATGCTATGATACACTTTTTTGGTTGCACAAAAACTCACGGCATTACATAAAACAGCTTAAAACAGCTATTGTTGTTGTTGATGCTGTTATTGTTGCATTTATGTCTGTTGTTGACATGCCGACAGCAGCGACTATTCTTCATGCCACCGCTACCGACGATACTGCTATTTGTAATAATTTGTTTACGATCCATAAAGCAACAATTGTTTACGCTATGATTTTCGATTTTTTTATATTTTGTCTATAAACTTTTCGCTTATTTATTGAATCGATTGCACTCGCTAATTAATTGAGCGCTTAAAAAATTTTGTGAATGTACGCTTGTTGTGTTTGGCAGCAAAAAAATACCAACGGCAGCAACAGCAACTTTTCCAACGGCAGCAACTACGTTTACCGCAAAAAAATCTCGTAAAAATTTCATTTGATTAATAATGAGTAAAATTCATATTTTCAAATAAAAATTTTCGTAATGCTAATTTTTTTTTCTATTCATTCATTATTTTTTCATTATTAATTATTGTTAGGTATTGCCGCTGTAAAGTTTATTATCATAATTATTACTCTAAAGAAATTATCTTACATTACGATAACATTATTCTCTTTTCCCTTCAAATAATACATTCATTATAGTAAATATTGTTACTTACAAAAAAGTATTCGTCTCTGAGACTAAGCTCCGAAGCTAAGCTAATCATAACGGTAGCAGCACCTGCGACAATGATACTGAAACCAGCAACAACACTAAATATTTGGTACGCTCCAAATGCTTGAGTAGGCGTTAGTGCATTTGGCAACACTAAAATTCATGCAAAAGATTAGCGCATGCAATCATCCTTTCACTTGTCAGAGTTACCAGAGTTCGTTTGTTTATTCCCAGAAAGCATGTGAGTGAGGGGGAGAAAGAAAAATCCAAAAAAAAAGGTAATAAAAGAGAGCCCAGTTATGGATCGTACTAAAATTGTGTTATAAAATGAGACAGAAAATGTTGCGTATAAGAAAGTGAAAGGTTTTTTCCAAATAAACGGTTAATTAATATGTGTTTTTTTGACATTTCGTAAAGGTTCTCATGAAATTTGTACGTAGTCTTAATAAGTTTAACGTATTTATGTTTTTATTTTCTTAAATTGATCCATTTTATTTTATTAAAATCGAGATATTTACATAAAAGTTTGCATTTAAAAGAACACAATGAATTTCTATTGATAAGCAAATTTTCTGTTAAGAACATCATAAAGACTTTGAACAAATTAGTCTAATCTTAATTGGAACAGAATTAGAAGATCGGATAAGCATAAAACGCTTTTTGTCATTAACTCCACTCTTTTAAACAACTCAATTATAATTTGTTGTTTGTGTTTCTAAATGATAATTTATTAAAAAGATAAGATTATTATAAAAATGGACACATTCCCTTTTATTAAATATTTACGTTAAGTAAATTTGCAAGTGAAGTGTTTTAAATGAACCTTAAGCCTGAAAATATATACAACGTGAGATCTTTCTTGTGCAAAGCTTTGTTCAACGAAAGACTTAAGAAACAAACTTGCTTGCTCCTTGAGCAGTAAGAGTCAATTTAAAGCATTGATCACATGAATGTCCTAAAATATTAATTAAAATTTTTTAAACATATTTTGAAAAAATAATTAACAAAAATTAAAAAAAAAAATATATTTACGAAAATAATAATAGGTACGTTAAAATTTGTCATTTTCCAAAAATCAAAAGGAAACTGCAGTAAATATCCATTAATTTTAATTTAAAATGCCAACTGGTTCCATCGATCGATCAATCGCTTGATTGATAACAGAATGATTAAAAAAAATGCATACATTTTTTATTGAAAATTGTGGTAATTATCAGCCGTGCTTAGAGCTGAGCTTAACAAAATGCAGAAGGCAATTAAAACGTTGCTATAGTTTCGTCGTTGATACTCGTTCAACGTTGAAATCGTTGCACAGTTTATGATTTTTTTTTTCTCTCACAATCTGTCAACGCTATTACGCGCTCAAATTGCTCCAGTTTTTCTAACCTATTCGGTGGATTGATTGGGCAGTTAGCAGACCGGCCGGGCTAACCGATTAGAGTGTCTTGCATTCGGTTCAGCGACTATAACTAACTACTCGTAGGTGCCAGGCTGACTGTCTGACCGCTGGTCGAGTTAGTAAACTGGGCGACTGACTGACTGTTCAACTGATGGACTAGTTTGCTTTTTTTGACACGCAATAAATATTATATATTACGCAGTATTTCGCCGCTAACCAAACTAAGACTAGAGCATACCTAAAAATTTTAATTAAATTTGTTCTTTTAAAATAGTTCCTTTAATAGAGCAAAAAAATCAAAATTAATTCAGCCAATTGAAATACATCCGAATGCTCTAAAATGCATTGAAATGCGCTTTAATGAAGACATTTTTCAATCTGAGAAAACTATTTAAAATTCTATGCAGATTGTTTTGCCAGAAATAAACAAAATCTGTGTGTGTGTGTGTGCTTAAATGCACCAAAAATCGAAAGACCAAGATTTTTTCTATCCTGCCACCGTCCCGTTGCTCCTTCTTTGCCGACACAGCGCCAAAAGCGTTCGTTCAGTACATTTATGTACGTACAGAGCAACGCATTGAAATCGCAGCAGCAGACTTATAGTCGAGTTGATCTGTAGACTTGTTGGTGGGTCAGTCAGTCAGTTAGTCAGTCTGCTAATCCGTTCGTCAGTCAATCAGTCAGAATGGTTTCTTTTAATGAGCTCCAAAAATGTATCCACTCTTAATTTGTATCGCCGCCGGCTAACATTTTGTTGGAACGTACGATATTTCATAATAATACTAGTTGTTGTTGTTGTTGTCACTATGGTTGCTGATGTTGATGTTGCTGTTGCTGGTGCTGTTGATGATGTTTGCTGCTTGTTATTTAGATGTTTTGATGAATGCAGTTATGTCAGCAATGCGGACAGACACACTTTCTAGCCATATTAGTCGAATAGGACAAGCCGTCAGGCCTACTCTACACCAACAAAAAGATTTGAAATAGTGATAGGGCGACGGCGACGGCGAGATACTCTTAGCTACGAAGGACGAGCAATCACTTGACTTAAATGATGAAAAGAAAAACGCGCTTAAGGCGGAGGAATTTCTTGAAAAAGCTTAACCACAAGAATGACCAAAAATGACGCATATATATTTTCATTCTATCACCTGCCATAAAAGAATCGTCGTGAAAATCGTCATCGCAACAGCAATGATCGACAACTTGTTTGATTAAAGCAAATCGAAACGATATAATCGTAGCAAAGTGTCTAAAGGCAATTGAATTTACAACGACATCAGAGTATTTTAATGAAATCTTAATGTTCATTGAAGTTTTCAGTAATCGTCGTTTTATTTACTACGAAGATTGTGTACGAATGAATAAAATTTTTATTCAAGCTCTTTATTACTGAGTGCGCGAGCTTGATTTAACTCAAGTCGATCTTGATTTAACTCAAACTGTATTTAACTTAATACAGTCTATTTTTTATTAATTATAAAATAAAGTTAAATAAAGGCTCTAACAACTAAAGGTCTTCAGCAAAAAAAAAAAAAAAACGGGCTAAACTGTCTGCCAAAGAAATAATGGTAAAAAAAATTGAAATCCTATTAATCTGTAGTTAAAAAAGTGTTTCTAACTACAGATTATATATCTATATATTTCCTCTTCCTAATTGTTTTTTTCTTTATTCTATAGACACGAGTGTATGCGTTCGACAACAAACAAAGTGCACACGTACACCCATACATACGCCTAAACTAAAGGCATCAGTTTAATCGTGGGTATAAAGATCTGTCAGTGTCAATGGATTTATGGTTAATCCGTTGCAAATGAATAAAAATCACCCACTATCCACCCGACACAACAGATTCCAAGCAAATCCAATTTTTGGAGTAGGTTACCATACATACGTATACATACATACATACATCCTTTGTGCTGCGCAAATTGAAATATGAGTACATTTCATAAATTGCAATCAAACGCGACATTTTATTAACTTTTAAACTGTTAAAAATTGAAAATATATTGAAATTATATTGAATAAACTATAATAAAAGTGAAGTGTTTAGATGGCACATGGTGCATTTAAATTGAAGTTATTAATATTGTTGCCACACTTTTTTGATTGTTAATACAAAAGTTTATAATAAATGAATTTATTCTTATAATGAATAAATAAAAACAGCGTTAATTAGTAATAAGTACAAACTGAAAATAATTTCAATTGCATTCTCAAACCTTTCAAGTTTTCACAAATTTTTTTTTTTGTATTTCTGACATAAATTATTCAAATAAGAATCGTTACTTTTAAAAGTCTTAGGTTTTTTTATTATTGTTTTCAATTTATTTATTATCTTAAAATTTGTTGGTCCCGAATGAGAATAAAAAGTAAGCCATGCGAAAAATTTAAGTGAGGATCAAGACTAAAGTTACCATAATAATCATTCTCATAATTATACAAATTATTATTAGTATTTTTTAAAACTGTTTTATTTCTTAATTTATGAAAATTTGTGTGTGAAACCTTTCAATTTGATACAACATATGAATAAAATCAACTAAATGCAACGAGTACAAGGAACCATCTCTAATAATTCTTTTATGCCGTAAACACAAAGAAATCTGGTGCGAAACTTTGGAGCGATAATTCGGCCGAATTGTCAAAAATCTGCTGTCGTTGAAACGTTGGCCAAGCGTTTGATTACAAAACTTGCTCTTCGAAATCAATTCTAATGGTTTATAATAAATTAACATTTGAATTATATAGATTTTAAAATATTACAAAACACTCACGCAAGATAATTTCACACAATTTCGGAATTATTTCTCAAATTTGTAGTTTTTCACTGCAAGAATTGTGAAGAGTGTCGCTTTTTGTGCGTACCGAAATGTGTATATCAGAATGTAAACAAATGATGAAATCAATGACAGGAGCAACGACATTCACCAGAAAATAGAAAATTTTGCAGTTTTGTCGCATACGTCGACGTCGACAGCACCGAAACTTAATTTTTTTCTTGTTTCCCAGAAAAGCCTGTGTTATTTTGTCAATTCGGCCGAAATTTCGCACCGAGATATCTATATGTTTACAGCAACTCTGTACTCGTTTCTACCGTACACTTCCAATGAAAAGAACATATTTTGCTGGCGTACCGTACGGTACTACAATGAGCCCAATCAGTTGCTATTCCAAAGGACTTGTGTATCCTTGTCGCAATATTTACCAGTTCGAAGTAAACAATTTAATTACTACGCACGTGAATGAGAATCATGAAAAGTTGGTAAATACTATAATCATAAGTGAAGAATACGATGCCTACCACTAGAGCAGCCAAAGCAAAATCTGTCGGGGCCGAAGAAAAGAAAAAAACGCCGAGCAAAAGCGTTAAAAGTACGCCTCGAAAACGCTCTAATACAATTTCGCGCCAATATTTGCAAAATATCACCAATCAAGAGGTCGAGATGGTGGGTGAAATACCACTTCGAAGAAGCTCCAGAGAACACCGTTCGGATCGTAAAATGGGTTCAAAGGATAAGAATGATGGGGAGGCAGGCCGAGGTGTGCCCACAACTGCACCTGAACCAGTGCCGAGAAGTGCCGAAATTGGCATCAGACCGAAGCATAGAAGCGTAGATACGTTGCAGCTAGGCTCATCCCCCGATGACGCCAAAGCGTCAGGTGGTCTAAAGAAGAAGTTCACAGAAACGGCAACTGATGACAATATCGAGCCAGTACTAAGACGTCGCCATAAAAGCGATAATAAAAAATTATCTTATAAAGAGCAAAGCGTTGCCGGAAAAAAAGAACAAGACGAAAATGGAAAGAAGCCTGTAGTGGTGGTGGTGGTTGATGATGGTGAGAAACCGAGTACATCGAAATCTGCTATGGCAACCGTGTCTGCGACATCAAGTCATGCTACTGACACGTACCTTCACGACGCTTCCGCTTCTGACAATAAGCTGAGTGGAACGCGCCAGACTAGTCTAAACTCTGTCAAATCCATGGAAGATCTTCAGGCAATGGATGTGCAGACGGACATAAAAACTACTTTCACACCGGCGGATAAGACGAACGAATGCATGACACTACCAGACAAATTGAGGCTAGTCTTATCCAGCTTGTATCTAAATGCTGCCGAGCGTCTAAAGCTGGATTTTGTGCCACGTTGCGCTGATGATTTCGAATACTGTCATCAGCATCATTATCGCGCTCCCCTGCCGGAAGCTCCGAATCACACGCAAGCAAATAACTTGCGATGTGCACTGCAACAACAGCGCTACTTATCGTTCGTCAGTTTGTTGTACGGCATGTGCCACCGTGGCGAGTATCCAGGCGAAGGCATTCTAACCAAAATAATTGAGTTGATTTTGGTAAGTTGTCATGTCATGTGAACTCATGGAATTAATCTGATTTATTTATTTATACCTCTTTCGTAGAGCTTTAATCCCAAATGCTTCAACAACGCGTCTATTGGTTATTTTGTTAACAAATCCATTGAGATATTTTCCTTTATCGTGCGCAAGTTTCCACCCTGTTGGTTATCGCTGCGCCCCTTCTATGTTTATTTTTTTCGGACGCCACCAGATGCTGATAAAATCTTCCGGAAAAACCAAAACGCTTTAAGATCTGAGAATATGTTTGAGGTCTTACTTGAATTATTGGAAAGTACTTTGGAGCTGTGCTCCTCTGCCGATCTTCAGAGCGGTTATGAGAGCTTTAGTGCACCGGCAGACACGTCGATTGGCGTGGAAGCATCGACAAGCGCAACGGACGCTTTGAGATCACCATCTACGCATCAATTCAACAATGATAATTCGCAAAACAGCGAATATTTGAACATTTGGGAATGGGAAGTTCAAGAAAATCGGCGACAAACATTCGAAGCGTTGGAGCGGCGTACCCGTTTGGAGCGACTTTTCATTTCGTTACGTTTACTGTTGCAGATCCTTGAGAACGATTTGGTCATGTGGATCCTACACCATCACAAAAAGGCTAAAGCTTGGATTTTCTGCGAAGAAAGTCGTCCGTTCGTTGTGCAGGTCTTGGCAATGACCAAGTATACGCGCATAACAAACACGGTGAAAAAGCTCTTTAAGCTTTTCGCTATATGCATAAATAGAGAGGTTCATCGCGCCCATCTGCTTATTTTAGAGGTTTGCTCTGGTTGAATTGAACTGCTCTGCTATTTATTGTTACTGTTTTGTGAATTCCTGCAGCGCTTAATCAGTTTGGCGGTGGCATCCAGCAACATTGCCGACCTCGAGCACTCGGCGATGGGTGTACAATATCCCAATTTCGGTACAGAAACGAAGACGCTGATACATGAATTCTTCAAAACATTTAAGTGTAAGTAACAAGGTGCAGCAGCATAACGTCTTAACTGAAGAGAATAAATCTTTCAGCACCAAGTCATTAATTTTGTCATCACCCTTTACAGCTTACAACACCTCAAGCATCTCCAGTTACCTCAACGCCATCGATTTGCTACGTATTCCGTACGTACGTTGCGAGTTTGTTGACTGTTTTCTCAGTTATTTTTATTCTTCACACCGCGAGCCACTGACGCCGAAGAAAATTACCAACGATATTTTTAAGAAGCGTTGGCTGAAATACGTACCACAGGCCGAACAATGTGGCGAGTATGGCAAAGATGAAATGATGACTGTGAGTCGCGAACAATATCTCAAACTACTCCTCATTGCTTTGCAAGCCTACTGCGAATGGCATGGTACCAAAGAATTCTTTTACTTATTGGCCAACGATAAAGTCATAGATAGTTTCAAAACTGTAACGGATAGTGTTCATCGTTGCCCCGTAAAGGGTAGCGGTTCATTGATGCTTGACCACATGACGAAAGATATTCAGAAGCTCGAACAACAACTTCGCATGACGGTACATGTGGGTAGGCCTAAAGTCAATCTGCCGCTAGTCAATATTTGTATAAACGAAGAGTTATTGCAAAAGTATCGTAACGATCTGAAATGGTTAATGCTTTTGAGTAATTTGATAGAGGAGCAGGAGAAGCAGAATAAGAAGAAGAGTGAGGAGTCAAGCGGAAGCATCGAAGCATCGACTTCCGGGATTGTGGATTTTGCATCATGGAATGAGTTTTTATTAGATTACAGAGCAGAAGAAAATGATATGAGTTGAAGCAAGAAATGTCGATTTTATTTTCTAAAGTAATATCCTCAATACTTTCAATGTTTAAACACTATAACCCCCCTGTTTATTATTTCTTAAATGGATCGATCGGCTGCTTCATTTTATATCTGCAGGGTGCGCCATCTTTCATGTCGGTATGTGATTGGCCGTATTCTAAGCGACGTGGACGATTTGTCTGCAATATTCTTGAATTTAATTGCACTTTATACGGAAACAAATGTAAATAATCCTTCAAAATGCGCCGCAAGGTGGTTCCACTGTGTCAAAATTCTGAGCACCGTGACGATACGACAAATGTAGGTTCTCGGCAACACTCTCTTATCGCTTCAGCCAGTTCAATGTAACATCATTGGGCGTTGATAAACGGCATGTTGACGATCTCCCACTGTCCCGTGCTCAACAAAATTCGACACCAAACGACGAATAGTGTTTCAAAAGACGGTGCTTTCTGGCCACGAAAAAGTCAAGTCAATCGGTTGATAAATGTTAAAGTTATTCAATGTTGACATACCGACATAAAATGTTGGGCGCCTTGTATTTCTGCGGAAACTCATTTTGCCTACTTCGCAATCTGTTTTTTAACGTAGAACAAGTCACTGAATTTGAGTTCGGTTTTCAGTGTAAAGTATTAAAACATTTCTTGTATTTATACACATTTCTTACAAACATTCTTTATTGATTTTGCCTGCTCACATCATTTCATAATTAATGCTTAATACTTTTTATCCTTTTAATTTAATAGTAATTTCATTCATTATTTTATTTTATAATTCTTTATTACTTTAATGTGTTTTGTTATTGTTTTATGTTTTCGCTTTGATCATAATAATAAATTCGTTTTGGAAAATCATATACAACTCGGCTAATACAATACTATACGATACAATCTGTGAATATATGTATGCATGTAAATACGTACGCATGTACGTCTGTATATTTTTATTCCTACGATTATTTTATGTTAATATGTATGCTGTAATGTCTCATATATATGTATGTACGTTTATGTTTGTATGTATTGTAGGTATATAAGTAATAACTAGCTTAGTAGTTATACTTTATATAACATTTCTTACTAACAGTAAAGTTTGTTGTTTTTTTTCAAAAATCTTTTTTCTAAGCCTTTTTATTTTCTTAAGCTTAAGCCTTTTTCTGGCGATCTTATTTCTGAAAATTCCTCATCCCTTCATCCCTTTTTTTTTGTTGCAGAATAAATTTTACTGTGGAACGAATTTTAATCTTGTCATGTATTTATTGTTTTCAAATTTAACTTCTCGGCTTAAAATAAAACACATTTTTTGCAACAGTTTTGTTTTTTTTGTTTTGATGTTTCTCTTACTATTTTTCAGTTTTGTTTTTTTTTTTTTTTGTAATTTTCTTTTGTTAAAATCTCTTTCTACAAAGCACAACTCTATGTTTTTGTTTTTGTTTTTTTTTTCTGTGACTTAAAGGATAAGGTTTTTCTAATTACTTTTCATTCATTATTGTTTCACTACAAAAAACCGCTTTTATTTTTATTTGACTTCATGCTTTACATTTAATTACAGCTTTATACATTCTACTTTTTTGCTTATGAATTAAATCATTAAATGTATTGTATTATTTATATAAGTATTTATTTCTAGTATTTAAGCAATCACTTAAAGTTTTCTCAGACCTAATAAAAAGATGGAGGAAAAAACCTAAGCAAATTTACAGTTTTTCTTTATTAACCTGGATAGCCCTGTAAATTTCCATTGAGTTTAATTTCGAAAAAAAATTAAATTAAAATTTCATATTAAATATTTATGTACAATACATATTTAAAATTTCTCTTCAATACTGTTGTTTTCTTAAACACCTTCCAAGAAACAGATGAACTCTAAACAGATTCTAGGATTTGGTGGATTTTTAATGCTACAAGATGATAAAAGAGCTTGTACAAGCCAAAAGTTTTTATAAATACATATACATAAAATCATTATTCACTATTTTGTAATAATAAAATTATCATATAATATTAGATAATAATAAATAAATACAAATTGAAAAAGGATTTAAGTAATTATATTTTTTTTTTTTAAAATTGTGCTGTTAAAGTCACCTTTTGTTAGAATTTAGTATTCTTTCGTCTTGTTTATTACTTGTCTTCATTGCTTTGTATTTTGCAGACCTTCAGACTCAGGAACAATTATTTTATTTATGTTTCTTTCTGCTTTTTAACAAAACCAAACATGATGTCCATAGAGTTTTAAATTAAAGAAATTAAAAATCATAGCAATAAAAATGTCTTCTCATTAAACTCGGTCGGTAGCAATAAGTCGTTTCTAACATTTACCATTTAAATCTACCATTTAAATTTATTTATTTATTTTTAGTTCGAAATTTTTAAAAATAAATTCATTGCGATGAACGTAAAAAGTAAAAAATTTAATTAAATACAAAAATGCGAATTAAATAAATTGATTTTTTCCTCAAACTTTGAATTTAAGAAAGCATTAAACAACCTCTGCATCTTCATGAGTGTACGGTATTTCTTCCTTTTCTTCTATTGCAAAAACAAATTTTTCTTTATTATGTCTCTTGTTATTTTGGGGTGAATATCATAAAATTTCAGGTTTTTAAATTTTTACACTATTCAATGTCTTCATAAACCATTTATTTAGTTATTTGGACTTTTATATATATATATTATATATTGTTTGTTTCTTGTAGTCTACATTTTCAAAATTTCGTATACAATCAGTCGTCATTGTAAAAAAAAAAAACCAAAAGAAATAGTAATTCGAGCGAAAATCAATTGAAAAGATTACAAATTTTTGCCATCAATCTTTATATGAGCCATAATTAAAATATTGTAATAATCTATAATCAATTAAAGGTTTTAAAAATTCAACCAATTTACCTAAAACCACCTAAATTTTTAAATTTAAAAAATAATAAATTTACATTTCAAAATAATAAATAAATTACGGTCTGAAGACTCCGAAAAATTATATACACCACACCAAAAAACCGAACCATCAAAAAAATTAAGAGAAGAAAAGCGTTTTATATTACACCAAAAAAAACAACAACTTACTTTATTGTACTCGCATGTGACCGTGATTGGTAGGACAGTCTGGTATGGTATAAGGTTGAAGAGATATCAATAATTCTTACCGCATTTCTTAAATGGTTTCGGCGTTATACTGCCCTGTTATTATTATGCATTATTTTGCAATAATATTATAATTATTATGCATTTTAAATAATCATAAAACTGTAACAAAAATTAAGAACCCTACGATTTTATCGACATCAAATACTTAAAATAAATCTCTCGAATTAAAAAATCTCAAACAAAATAATTTGCAGACTTATTAGTATTTATAGTAAAAGAGGATATACAAACCAAAAAACCTCCAAAAAACCAAAACAAAAATAAAAAACACAAGTATCAAAGTCTTCATCTTGTAATTTTTCACAATAAATGTTAGAATGCTTATTTTAATTTTAACAATATTACAAATTTCTACATAGGTTCTTTTCTCTCAGTTGAGTTGAACAACTATACTACGTTACGATGTTACGATTTCAATCGAAACGAATTACGCTTTACGTGTTCCTCTTTACTTTACTTATGTAACTTCCCTTTACTCTCCTCTAAAGTAATGGTAGTGATAATAAAAATTTCTCTACAAAATACATTAATTTTAACATTTTACAAAATATTGTTTACATTAATGACTAACTACTCTCAAGTGTTGTTGTTATATCCTATGTTTCTCATTACATTACTTTTTTTTCAATTTTTTTTTTTTTTTTGAAGAATGTGAAGCAGAATCGTCAACTTACTTTGATTTGCATTCAACGAATGTAGCAAAGAAACTATTGAAATCATTTAGCGTAACTTAAATGAAAGACATGACTGCGCTGCGCTGCGCTCATGGCATATTCTTCTCCTTTTCGTACTCGTGCTACGTGTCGCGAGCACTCTAACGGTACAGGGTTAGCGGCCACATGGCGGCGGGCGCGTTTGGAGCAAACCTTACTACAAACTTACTACAATATATTGAGAAATTTTAATTTAAAAGTTTAAAAAAATTGTATAGGAAATGATTAAGCTAATTAACGCTAATAGTTTCATCATCATCATCATGGTTATTTTTCTTTATACAGCTAAAAAGAAAAAAAGTGTAATAAATCTTGCCAACGAGAAATTTTGCGGCTTTCCGCGCAAGCTAATATAATAAAAAATCTTCCCTAAACAAAACTTAATTAAACTAACTGGCTAGAGATAGATAGATAGATATTGAATCAGCAATAAGAATTCGAATTAGTTTTTAGAATAAGAAAGTGTTGAGAGAGGGACACTCCTGACCCAAGCTTTGAAAACTCGGTAGGTTTTAAATTTACAATGCTATTTTAGTTCTTACTGAAGCTTTAGATCTAAGAGCGGCTTTCTCCAACTTTCACCATCAACTCAAAATCTGTTTACTGCTACAAAATGCTTAAATCGTAGCACGCACGCAGTGCCAACGCAGCGTGCTCTTATTATCATAATTACAATATAATAAAACTAATTCAGAAATATTTAGAAAATAATGCAGATAAAGTAAACGCCGGCAACATTTGTCTTACAAATCGAAGTGGTTTACTTTTTTCGTTTGAAACTTAAAATTAGTTAGTTCCTTTTCTCAACATTTTCTCTTAGTATGTTTAGGACTTTAATGTTTGTTTGTGTTTGTGTGTGTATGTGTGTGTGTGTGTGTGTGTGTGTTTGTTTGTATGTGTTAGTGTGTCTTCCTTCAATTCATCAACAACAGCTACAAATAAACCATTAAGAACAACAAGTTGGCTACGGCTACTAATTTACTTCTATTTTAAACGCTTGGCAGCGACGGCGGCTGCTGCTCTCTCTTGCGCTGCATCCTCGGCTTCGTCCTCCTTCACAATGTACTCGAACAGCAACTCATAGGCTTCTCATCCCTCGGCTATGAAGTCACTCTGAGTCTCAATTTTGATGACGCCACCCTGCTGTGGCTGCTGCTGTTGTTGCTGTTGCTGCGGCTGCGGCTGGTGTTGCTGCAGATCGGCTTGGCTTGTTTGCGTCTGTTGGGTTGACCGGTGCAGTAGCGGCTGAGCGTTATGTTGGTGATTGCTGATGGAAGCGTGATGTAACCGGCCGACAACTATGCCGCCCATTGTCACCAGACTGCCGTCAGCGGTCACGGTCCCGCCCACCAGCTGCGCATTGATGTTGGTTAGCTGCACATTGGAGAGTTCTCCGATTGTGGTGAGATTGAAGTGTTCAATGCCGGCCGGTCCTGTTCCAACGGCGCCTACACCTCCGCCGCCTATCACTGCCCCTGCCGCTGTTGTTGTTGCCACTACGGTGCTGCCATTGTTGTTGGTGTTGTTGCTGTTGCTATGGCCGGCCGCGGTTAGAACTTGAGCGTGCTCGGCGTCGCCGGAGACGTGATTGACGCTCGCTATAACCATATCTTCTAGTCACCCTTCATCTTCTTCAGTTTTAATTTTCATGGGCACATATACCTTGTCCATCACGTGGATTTTTATATGATTGTTGAGCGTGCTGGACTGGCGGAACTGCTTCTTGCACACGGCGCACTCGAACGGCTTCTCACCTGAAAGTATATTGATCAATAGAGGGACAGAAACGCGACTCGAATCACCGAGAAGACGTCAGGAAAAACTGGAAGGATTACAGTCCCTTTCCCTGCTTCCTGCCTGCTGCTGCTCACCTGTGTGGATTTTCAAATGGTTCGTCAACGTGCTCAGCTGGCGGAAGTTCTTCGGGCAGAAGGTGCACGTGAAGGGCTTCTCTCCGGTGTGGATCTTCATGTGGTTGGTGAGCGTGGACGACTGGCGAAACGTCTTGTCACAAATGTTGCACTTGTATGGTTTCTCGCCGGTGTGGATTTTGACGTGGTTGGTCAGGGTGCTCAGTTGGCGGAAGCGGCGCTCGCAAACATTGCACTGGAAGGGCTTGTCGGGGCCGCCGCCGACGTGATGGCCGTTACGGTCGCCGCCATAATGATCCTCGGACAGGGCCGGACTGGTGCTGGCGGTGGCCACGAGGTGCGCCAGCGGATGCTGCTGCAGCATGGTGTGATGATGGCCCGGGTGCTGCTGCTGCTGCTGATTGGCTTCGGCGGCAGCGGCGGCTTGGGCTGCGGCTTGAGCTGCTGCCATCGCGGCTGCTTGTGCGGCTGCGTGTGCCTCGGCGGTGGCTGCGGTTAAATGAACGTTAAAAGGTAATTGAATTTCAGTAGTATGAGTTTGTTGCTGTTGCTGTGGTTGCTGTTGCTGCTGCTGTTGTTGTTGCTGCTGCTGCTGTTGCTGCTGTTGATGTTGCTGCTGCTGTTGTTGCTGCTGCTGTTGTTGTTGTTGTTGCTGCTGTTGTTGCTGCTGCTGCTGCTGCTGCTGTTGTTGTTGTTGCGCATTAACGGCCGCATTTACTGCAGCGGCGGCTGCAGCACTAGCCTCATTAGCATTATTGGGAGAGGCAGCTACAATAACTATTTCGCAATTGGCCATGGCCGCAGCGGCGTGAGCATGTTGCAGGCTCTTAATATGCATCTGATTGTGTGCGTGTATTAGAGAGGAGTTCGCTGTGTTTGAGTTTTTAGTGCAAAAAAACTTTGCAATAAGAGTCGATCGATCTTTTTTCAAACTGTGTTGTTGGTTTTAAAAAGTGTTGCAAAGAAAATTACTCGGAACGTTTCGGTTTCGGTGAAGTGAAGTCAAGCTAAGCCAAAAGTTCGAAACGTGTTGACTGAGCGCAAACTTCTTACAACATTGCAACAATGCTGATATATTATGCAGTAGAGACAATTTCGCCTGCAGGAAGACAGTAAAGGAAATAGTTTATTTGCTCAGAAAACTTGAATAAAATAAAATAAAATAAAACAAAAAACCAGTGTCGTCCGTCGTACACTCAGACGATAGAGAAATTAAGGAATTAAAAAGTTGGTTGTTAGACTTGATTTTTAGACTTGGCCTTATGATTTTAGTCTTTAAATTTAACTGACTGACCAACGCAGTTTTCGGTGAGTTATAAATGCAAAAAAATATTCAATTTTTTAAGATTAATTTTGAGGAATATGCTTATTGCAAATATGCGCAGACACTATAAATTATACTACACGAAAACTCTATTAAGAAAAAGAAGAATGTAATTTAAGAAGTTGATGATCAAAAAATCAGAAATAAAAAGTACTTTTAAATATTCTAAATCATTACGTCTTCCGTGAAACCATGTTAAGAATAGTTTAGCGTTATTTTAACGTTCCCTACATGTTACATAACTTTGGAAGCAGTATATTATGGACGTTTTTATGTACAGACAGAAAACAATTAGAGAAATTAGATTTTAGATTTATTGTAAAATATATTAGTGCACTAAGAATTAAATTTTTCTATAGTACAAAATAACAAAGGAGTAATTATTAATTATATTTAACAATAGAGAAATTACATAAAAATGTAATTTTCGTATAAGAGATATTAGCGAATACTTTATATTTTAGTATATTTTTATGTGTAAAGTAGAGAATTTTAACAGCAAACACCAAATTTCTGCAAATTTATAAAGAAATCAGGAACATTTCTGCCCGCACGAACGACATTATAACATACTAAGATAAAAATTTCAAAGTTAAAGAGATAATATAATAAAATTGTAGACTTCAGGCGTTAGATCTTCCGGAATGCGAAAAATTCCTAAATTTCTCTTTGCATAACATGGAAGACGAAATCTTGAAACGAGGTTATCAACTTGAGGCTTGCTGCAAAACAACGCAGTCAATCGCAATCACAATGCATTACTTTGTGTTGGGAAGGATGCACGGGGAAAGCAACTGTAGTTAACCGGGACTATGTATATTTAATTTCGCAGCTAAAATCTTACGTTGCTTGGTTTGCCAGCGTGTTTATTATACGCGATCTCTAAACCAAGAGGCATGTACATGTGTGTATGTGTGGCTGTGTGTATAGATCTCTTATAGGAAAATTACATGTGTTTTTAGCAACGAAATATTTTGTAATGCGCGCAAAAAGACTAGTAATAAATAAGTATTCCTAAAATCCATTTGATGCATTGGCCTTCTTGTTTATTAATAACTGTATGACATTATCCTCCTGCTTACGAGGATGGCTGTACGACTGACGATTGTACTTGTTCTTGTTCGAACGGGTCGACCGCCGCCAGAACGTACACGCAGCTGCTGCCGCAGCTTTGGCAACGATCGAAGACACGTTTTGAGGTTATGATACTAAGCGTTTCGTACAAGCAGGTAACCGTGGCGCGCTGATGCACGAACGGACCGTACGTCCATACGTCTCAAAGCCAGACAACAAACACATTCTCAAACTCAGCTTAGTTGCCGCGCGCTTCGTTATGTTTCAATTCAATGCGAACAAAATACCAACCACTTTCTATAATTTTTTTAACGTCGCCCATACGCCCTTGCGAGTAATTGTAAGTGCAATTTGCTTGAAATTTTTTTCGCCAAGCCGTACTTCTTAGCACTTTTCGATAAATTTTCACATTTTTCGTTCGCTTTTTCACCTTTGACCTACCTGTATAGGCATCCAGTTTTCCTCGAGTTGATTGAGCTTCTCCCCAAATCAAGTTTTTTCGCCTATTTTTCAATTCATATTTTCTCCGCTTGTTTAACTCACTCTATAGCTCATTTCACTGTACTTTTTTTCACTTCCTTTTCTTTTTGTCTATTGGCATTGTTTTCGGCTATTATTAATTTACTTTTTGCTGTAAATTTAAAAAAATAAATTTTTTCTAATCGTTTTACAAAAAGTTACAAAATTTTCGCCTTCCCAAGAAGCACACAAATTTTTTGACAGTTGTTGTTTGTTTAACGCCAGCAAAAAGAAAAGGAAGAGGAAAAGTCAAACAATATGGTAATAGATTGCGGCTATGTGTAGCGTTGTTGTTGGCTGCCGTCAAGTTGTCAGTTCTAGTTTATGCTGATTTTGAATTAAAGTTCTCAGCGTCCATTAAAAGTTTAACGCCGTTTTGGATTCTAGAAAGAGATCTAAGGGTAATTGTGTAAAAATTTAATCAAAGTTCGATATAGAATACAAATTTTATAAAAATACTAAATTATTTCTGAAACTGAATAGAACCTAAAAGGAAAATATAATAAGTAAAATAATTTTAATCAAAGCGATTTTTAGATACATATAATAATTTTTTATAATACATTCTTTTTAATATATGGATTTCACCTTTAGTCTTTGGGTTTGTTAAGAGCACGCTAATTGTTTACGGTACGCTTTCGCTCACTATATTCAATTGTGAATGGTCTTCATTAAATTCTATTACAATTTAGTACTACGCAGGAATATTTTCGAATTGTTCCCAACTTCAATCATAAATCAGCTGTCATTGTCGTTTTACTATTTACACCAACAATAGCGGTCATAAAATTATTGACTTTTCTTGAAGTGCGATATGGAATTGGTGATTACTTTTAAGCAATAAATTATATGGAGTTAAAATTTAAGCCTAACAGGTACGTAGCCATAATTGAATAACATAAAATAAAAAGCCCCAAGGAAACAAAAGGAAAAAATATGAAATGATCAATTCCATTATTAACAATCTAAATGCTAGCTAGCAGCAGTTCATATGGAATTCATAGTTTATTTTTGAGAAAAGGAATGTATAAAAAGTTTATAATTTAAGCCCACTTTTATCTTAAATCGGTCGCCTAGTTTTATAGAATTGTACACACTTTCGACGTATTGCTACTGCTGTTCATTTGTCCAGGGCTGCCATGATTTCGGGAAAATTCCTCCACTGGGGTATAGCGAGGTGGCTCATCTGAAAGGTGTTCGATGGGAAAATCGGACCGAAAAATTTCAGCAGCTACTCACCATCAATACGAATATTTTTCTCACTGCTACAGGATATGCCCTTTCCCTTTGATCTGATGTCATCGAAGAATTGACGCACTTTGTTTTTCGCACTGTCTGCCGGTTCTGGTTGAATGTCTTCTTTGTTGGCAACTCCTCCCATTGTCTCATTTTTTGATGGCGTTTCATCTTCAAATGGATTTCCAGCATCGGAGTGTACCTCAGATGCTGTATGGTTCGAATTGACAGACGCTGTGGTGCGTTCGTCATCCTCTACCACCGTCGCTCTCAGCTGGGCTTTAACGGCAGTCTCTGCAGAGTCGATTTCAGTGCTCTCGTTATCATCGCTTGTATTCGGTCCGCTTTTGTCCGAAGCCGGTGAAAGAAGGGTAGATAGATTTTCTCGAGCATTTTGCATTTCACTGGACATTTTCGACGATATTGAACTCATCGCCTGCTTAGTATCGGTAGCCATCTTGGCCATTGTTTGCTTGGCATCGCCAGCTGCGTCTAGAGCTTTGGTGCCGAGATGGCTCATTGTTTGACCCAATTCGGCTGTGGTTTTCTTTACTTTGTCGCTGTTTGTGGTGACTGCATCTTGCTCTGCCTTAACCGCCGCTTCTCTTTCCTTGCTGCTCTCTTCAATGTCAACAGCATCAAGCGTGTCTGTAGCTATTTTGTGTGCTGCAGTTTCTTTAGTTTCTTTTGTTTGTTTGTCAGGCTTTGTTTGGACTTCTTCGCCCATTTTATCTGATGCTTCGTGAGTTTCTTCCTCGACGGCCTGCTTCAAATCAGCAGCAGTCTCTTTTTCTTCTAATGTTTTACCTATTTCTGGCTGCACTTTTTTTAACAATCCTCTTCCTTCATTTTCCGTTTCTTCAGTGTCTTCGCTAAGTGTACTGCCAACACTTTCTTTGTCGTCCAACATCTTCGTGTCTACCGTTGGCGTTACATCCACACCGTTATTGATGAAACGTATTTCGTTGATGACAGTTTGGTCCAACTCATCGGTTATGGTTTGTATTTCTACGGTGAGTTCTTCGTCCTCTTCTTCGTACGGTGGTGTCGGCGGTGTCTTGACGTGAGCGTCTTGAAGAGCTTTATGTACACAAATACAAATAGAAGATCATAAAAAAAGATAATACTCGTAGGTAAATCTTGTACAGACCAATTCTTTTTAACCCCGAGGCCTCGTCGGGACTGTCATGCAGTGCCGGGGTTGTATTCGCAATGGCATCGTGCTCCATGGCCGCCTCATAACTGAAGTTACGTGCTGTCTTTTTGGCCGTTTGTGGCGTATTCGAACGGCTGCTGTCCGGGTAAGGAGTGCGGGGACGTCTGAGCTTTTGCTGACTTTCAGGGGCCGTAGTTTTTTCATAAACCGTCTCTTCGAACTTAATGGAACGGCCAGATTTCTGAGATCTCAGAGATCCGGACGGTGAATGCGGGCTTTTTGCTGTGATACACGACGTGTGCGATTTAACGTCGTCTCCATTTATATTCGCGTCATGCCTTTGGTTTTTAGTGTTATCATTTTCTGCTGAAATTTCTTCAACATTTTGCTCCCTGCTAACAACACTTCTGCTAACAATTTTCGCTACGTCTTCCTGTAACGTTGCATTCGGTCTTGGTGTCTCCTTTCGCTCTGACTGAGCTGCCTCTTTCTCAATTTCTAACGTTTCGTCTAGTACAGCTTCTCGATTTCGAGTCTTTTCGCTGTTACGCCCTTTCACATTCTCATTAATGTCTGCCGGCGGCACTACGAAGGCGCGACTCATGTACCTGTGTTCTCCAGCTGCGCCCACTGCCGCCGATAGAGTTGACGATCGCGGTATACCGTGCACTAGTACGTGCTCTTCTCCGACGGCCATGTCGAGTAAGCGTAGGTTTTTAAATTTGGAAATCTCACGAAAAGTCTTCAGATGGTGACCGCTCTCCGAGAAGGTTGTATAGAACTTGTGCGCCTTCGTTAGAACAGCATAAAATGAGAAGCCCTTGAGCAGCTTCCAAATCGGACCATTCTCTTCGCTATCATAATCGTAGAAACGTTGAAATATTAAACTTTTATTGCGCACCGTCTCAAAACTGCGATAAATGCCGCCCGTATTGGTCACTATGAATATGTCGCTTGTTTTGGAAATATGCATAAAAATGATTTGTTCATTTTGCGCGAGGTTTTTCTGTAGCACGGTAAATTGTGTGCAGACAAATTCATTGAGTCGGCCGGTTAGATAAAGGCTGCCACTAGCGGTCAATACTAGTGTAGATTCGGGGCCGCAGGCAAATTGCTGTATGGGTGCATCGAGGATTATTTCCAATGGCTTGTTGATCTCCTCAGCAGCGTCGCCGCCACTCTGCCCCAATTGATGAAACGCATTAGAGCCCCAACCGAGCAGACGACCAGAAGCTAAAAATGTAGTGAAGTGAAGTGAAAGGTAATGAAGGTGCTAATTAGGAAAATATATATTGCTAAACAAATTTTTACTAAAAAAGATTTCAGAATATGTATTTTGAAATTTTTTAGATTTCTGAAGCTAAATTTCGAGTGTCCGCATAAGTTCTGCGCCTAAAAATAACACTTTTAGCAACATATTATATGTGCTATAAATTAAAAAAAAATAATTTAAATAAATAAAATTTTCGTTTTTATTGAAAAGAGAGAGACCATCAGTTCATTCTGTTTAAATACAGAGAGTAATAATGGATGGAACACTCTGCTGTGCGAATATTAACAAGAGCTGTCTGTATGCACACGCGATATAACGATATTATCTATAATTTCCAATTTGAGTAAAAGAAATAAATTAATATTAGAATAAATATTGTGCCTTTGTCATCGTCATTTTGCTGTAATAACTATAACCATGTACATTTCTTTTTACAATTGTATTCATGCTAATAATTTTGCCTTTGCATTCAGACCTAACAACAACAACTACACAGTCGTAATTGTTGTTAGTGTTTTCAAATAAAAATATACTCCTTACTGTTTATTTTATTGGATTTTCCTGTTTAATCATGAGCAAGCAAATTAGCCTTTTTTCCGAAATAACACGATTTATATTGTATCGTATATCGTACATACAAACCAATGCATTCGTACTCACATGTCAACACAGCAAAGTGCTCATTTCCCGCCAAAACGGACACGAAGTTTTCTTCCTCTTCGCTGCGTGATAAACAGTCATCGAACTTTTCCAGGCGAAATGGTTTTCGAGTAATCGAGCACTTTGTGCTACCGGCCACCTCAGTCTCAATGAAGTTTTGCTCGAGATTGTGAAAAATATTGCAGCCACTAAAGAAGATTTCATTGGAATCTGTATTTAAAAAAAAAAAAAAACGAGAATATGTTTGTTACAAATCATTCATTTTTTATTAGTTAGTTCAGTTTAGTTAATTTCTAAATCATTCTTTTTTTTTTGTGAATTTGTTTTTTATTTTGTGTACTTACGTGTCAATATAATTGCCCAATTCTTTCCAAATGCTATATCAGCAATTTTTAACCCCAATATTTTCAATGATTTAACACAAGTTGGTTTTGTCACCAAATCGTCATTAACACTAGCATTGCAATGTGTTTTATTGTTGTTGTTGCTGTTGCTGTTAATGTTTTGGTCTTCATTACTGTTATTGATGGTGGTTTTGCTGTTGTTGTTGTTGTTGCCACCATTGTGCTGTTGTGTATTTCCACCGATTCCTAACTGTCCGTGACGATTTTCACCCCAAACGAATAATCGACCTGATTCTACAGTACATACATATATAGAAATGGAATAAATTATAGTAAAGTAGAAGATTTTTGTTTACTTTTGGTGAGGTGTAAAACCTATATACAATCGTACACTCTTTCTATACCTTCATAGAATTTCTTATCTTAATCTCTTTTATTAACATTTCCATTGGAGGGCCGTTTCCTGGATGTAGGTATGTATAGTATGTATGTATGTACCTTGGTGTAATAACTAATTGTAATTTTACTGGTATACATTTTTATGTGGTTTTTGCTCAACCTTATAGACTTTACGTCATTTAGGATTAACTTTCATGGAATTTATTAAATTATTTCTGTAGTTATTTGAGAAAAATAAAACTGTTTTTTCCTTAAAAACTTCGTTTTCGTTTGGTCCCTAAAGAGTTGCCTAAACCTTGTTATTTATTTGAATTAATGAATATTAAATTGATTTACCTTCTCAATTATTTTTTATTAAGAAATTTGAATACATTAATAATAGTAATTTTTACCTTCAGTTTTAATCATAATTATTGACTTTAATATATGGATATACCTGATTATCATAAAACATTCTCTTTGTAAAGGTTTGGTATGACTTAATTAAATCATCATTAATCATTTCTTAACTCGTTGACTCGCTGAAAATGAAATGAACGGCGGCCAACTTAATTGAATAATTTTTTGTGTTTATAATGTTTTGTTGTTAAACTTCTGCACTAATCCTTGTTTTTTTTTTTTTATATACTCGAATTATTATTATTGTTTTTAACACTATTGCGTTATTTATAAGCCGTTTAGACTATGAACTAAAGCTGCGGTTAGAATTTCGTATATAACATACTGAAGGATGACATCTAAATTTATTTCCTTTCTCTTCAATTAAGCACCCACCCGACACCACACACACACACACACACACACACACACTTACCTTAACCTAACCTACGTTAATACTTTCTTTGCGTTTCTTTTTTGAAAAGTGTGTCATTTTATTTTAAGTTTATTTATTTGGTTTCAGAAAGCTTAAAGAGAGATTTTCCAAGACACGACATTTTTGCAAACCTTCCCAAACGAAAGTAAAAGTGAGTCTTTCTCCTCCTCTTCGGTCTCTGACCGACCCCGACCGCGCACAACATGCCATAAGAGAAAGAGAAACTTCAAACCTAATATTCTTTGGCAATCAACTTCGTAATTGAGCGCAATTAAATATTCAGCTAAATTCAGGCGAATTCTGCTCCTTCTTCGTTTTATAAGAAGGAAGAAGTAGGTACGTTTATTTCAAAGTTAAGCACAGAACGCACGCATGCAGTCACTCTCTAACGTGTCCGCGAAGTTTTTTTTTAAACCTCCTCCCACACAATGTCACTATGTCGCTCTTATTTAAAGGCTACACTATTTCTAAGGCCTTAATAAAGCAATTTTGATAACTACCCAGTGTTTGTTGTTAACCAGGAATGGGTACATTTTATATATTTATACTCGCAGTCTTTAATCGTTAACCCTAGTGTAGTACTAAGAAGCGATAGAAATGCTTTAGAGAAAGTAATAATTTCAAACTTTAACCTCATCAAACGATTCCCAGAGTTAAAGCTTAAGGTGCTTTCAAAAAAAAAAAGCCTAACCTTTATTGGCTTCTATGATTTAGAAGTTTATTAAGTAATGAAATGACAATGGTTTGGACAACGTTATCTATTACTACTTTAGACCCAAACGGTATTAGGAGTATTTGTGTAAAAAAACATAAAAGCTATTTCGGTTTATTTAAAAATTGGCCTAGAAAATTCTAAACCGTAATTCTTCGGTTTCATTATTCATGTTCTACATTATTCTCCGTTTTCCATTTTAATTATAATTATAGTGTCTAATTGAAGATTTTTTAAGTATAATTATTAAATAAGATATTAATGAGTTTAATTTTATTACCACAAATGACAGCACTTTGATGCGGACCCGAAATGACGCGTTTGATGGGATCATTCTTGATGTAGAAATAGCTTTGCGTATTTTCAGCTAAATGCGATTTGCCGAGTGTAAAAATGGCTCCAGTGTTGGGTATATCCATTGTGTTATATATTTATTTATATTTATTATTGATTTATATACAATATTTCCATAAATGCAAACATTTCGTGAAGAAGAATATCAAATCATAAAAATTGCAATTTAATGATTACTTAGCAGTTATTTTTAAATGACTTCAAATTCAATTTTTCATATATGGATATACAAGTACTATATTTTTTGTTAGTAATCATTTAATACAATAGTTTAAATTCCAATAATTTAATACAATAATTTTAATTCCTTTGTATTCGGAAATGTGATACGTAGGTGCGCGCCAGATTATGAAAGTGTTGCTTCGAAAATAAATATAATTATCGTCGTCATCATGCCTCCCCGTCTATTGATTTTTAAAAACTTTTTTTTTAGCTTTTATTCTATTTTTATTCACATCAACGAACACCAACGTTACATACTTCCAAATGTTTCGAATATATTCTAAGGATAATTTCTTTATGTCTGTGATTTTTCTGTTCCACTCGCGTACGTATTAATTAACTCAATCGTAATCAAAGCGGGATTGTTGAATATTTTTTTCCACTTTAGTTTGTTTAAACCTTCGCCAGATAGTTTCGTTCGTTAGAACTCTGTGGTGCGGTCAGTTCGCCGGTTAGTCGAGCACTGGACATGTTTTGTGCTGGCTTCCATTAACGTGTCCTGGCTGGCTCGTGTGCTATTTTTCCAGTTCGAGCTTACTTAATGTTAGTATTTGGCTGACCAACTGTCGGCCAGTTGGTTTTGTTGCTAAAGCACAAACAGAAGCACGAACAGAGCAAGTGCTCGTAGTTTGTTTGGGTCCTCGATGGAGGTACATTTTTTTGCTGTGTGTGTTTTTTATGGAAATGAAAATGGGTCAGTGGCCGGCCGGCAGTCGCCACACCACCACCATCGTCGCATTATTCATTAAAGCGTGAGTTTATAGTTTATGCAAGACCGAAGCAAACTATTCGATTTGCTTTAAAAAATGGTTAAGGGTAAATGATTCTTATAAAGCTAAAAGAAAGCTCAAAACCATTAGAAAACTTATCTTTTCTTTGAGGGAAAAAAAATAATATTGTAGAATATGTACTTTTGTACACAAAAGGAACACGCCTCCTTCATTTCAACTTGTTGTACTTAGCATTTTGACAGCAAAATTATCATAACTAGTATAACTGCCTGTCTGTCTGTCTGTCGGTCTATTGCGCTCAATTTACGTGTAGCTTAACATGAAGCTTTATCGATTGAAGAATGGTCAATATTAGACGCCGTGCCTCGTTGTGCTACAGCATTGAATCTATAATCTTAATGTCATGAAAGCGATGACTCAAATAAGCCTCAATTAACCCTTTTTTAAGGTTTTTCTGATTTTAGGTTCTGCAGTTCAAGAAAACTTCATAGTTTTCCTAAGCTTTTCTTGACCAAAATGTTGATAAAAGATGAAGATACATATATTTATCATTGTTTCTATCAATAATTACGTGACTTCTTGTTCCAAACTTTTATAAAAAAAATAAAAACCTCTGTCGTCATGATTTTCTCTTGATGTGGGTTATTTTCATGATGTGGGTTCACATTAACACCAGAACTAAACAATGTTCCAAGAAGTCGGTTTCATGTTTGTCCATATAAATAGCCGTGCATGCCAGAAGTATTATTTATATACCGTACATACAAAGAATACGTTCGGCTTAGAAGGTCAGCTAAAAAAAACTCTTTCATAAAATTGCGTCATTAACATAATTTTTAATCGATATAAGTAGGTTTATTAATAGGTTGTTTATCGGTTAATCACCAACAAAGCTAAACCAACGGCTACATCCGTCTCATAATTATTTCAAGGATAAAAGGTGTCCTTTCAAGGATAGTTTTATTTTGAAGGTTAATAAATGTGTATGTTTTTACAAATACTTTAGCAATTTAAAACTTTAAAGAATAAATTTTTTTAACTGAAATTATAATTTCGGTCATAGAATTTTAAAGAAATAGCTCTCTGTTCTATCGCGTTTTTGTACCTGTAGGCTCTAAAATTCCTTAATTTGGAGTCTTCTAAACATACAATATTCTCTATTTCTTGAAGTGATGGATGGCTTACAGCTTTATTTAACTAAAAATGTTGTGTTATTTTTTAGACATACTTTGCTTATGTACGAGTAGGTATGTATGTGATTATGTACATAGTACGTATGGATGTATGTAAGTACGTAAAGCTTTAAGAATTACAGCTCTTTAACTTTCGTGGCGATAGACGTTGCTGTAAAGAGACAAAAAAAAAAAAACAGAGCCAAGAAAGACTGCCAAGAAAAACATCCTAA
Organism: Conops quadrifasciatus; assembly: GCA_949752815.1. Classification (NCBI taxonomy): domain Eukaryota; kingdom Metazoa; phylum Arthropoda; class Insecta; order Diptera; family Conopidae; genus Conops; species Conops quadrifasciatus. The sequence continues at coordinate 34,944,031 of OX457079.1, forward strand.
ATTTGCTCTACTGCCCTACTGAGTGTACGACCGGCCAAAAGCCGCCTCTCCCTTTTCTCAATCGAACAACTTAATTGTGCGCGGTGTTCTGAAATGGGCATTACCCTCTGACCAGGCATGTTGACCTCGTAAATTTCTTTAGTTCTTTTTTTTAATTTTTATTTATCGAGGTTTCATTGGTGTTGCCGTCGTGGCACTTTTGTCGCGTTGTCTTTGCGTTAACTTTGGTTTTAACAGCGATGATTTGCAGAAAAAATGTGTCCAACTTAAATTTTGTAATTACTTCCCTTTCCCTTTCTCCCTTTCTTTTCTCTTTTTGTAGTTTCTTTTCATAATAAAACTTGTAGGTTTCTTTATTGCATCTGATTTTGTGCAAATGTTTTATATACTTTTAGTTTTTAAAGTTCATTTTCTTGAAAGCTTTCTTGGAGCCTTGAAGTTTGTTTGTTGATAAACTTAAACAAATGCTGAGGCAAGTCAGTCTATAACAGAATCAACAACTTCTTGTCTTCGTGACCGGTCATGTAAAAATAAAGCTACACACATTTTTACGTTATAGAAAATTGTGTAAATATTGTCGTAAGTGTAGTCGTTGTGTTGTAAGTCTAGGGGCACTTTTCATAAGTTTACGAACGTAGAAAACATTGAAGCATTGAAACATGAAGAAATCCAAACAATTAATTTTTCAAAATTCTTTTTGTATGGGTCACTTTAGTCACTATAGAAGAGGTTTTAGTACACCTTTAGTACTTTTTAGCAAACCTTTAGTACTTTTATTACATCTTTAGCACTTTTTAGTACAACTTTAGTATTTTTAGTACACCTTTAGTACTTTCCAGTACATCTTTAGTACTTTCTTAGTACTTTTTTGCGAAAAATTCTTTCTCAATGGACTGAAAAACTTAGTTTCAATTTAAATTTTACAGTTCATTTTCAGATAATTAACAGAACTTAAAAAATGAGTGAACTTGAAACCGAAGGCGTGTTGATCTCGGAGCGTGCTCAGACAAATAATGTAGAAACTGAAGGATCTTCTCAGGAAACTGTCGCTCAGAAATCACATGAAATAAAAACTGAATCCAATTCAAAAGTAGAAACGACGGTAACCACTTTAGTAACGACAACCGATTTAGTAATGTCCAATGACAAAGAAGAGAGAGAAAATGAAGAAACGCAACCACCGCTAGGAACTTTTGAGTCTGCTTTGATTGAAGAAAGTACAAAAACAATAGAAGCTAATACCGATCCTTTTGAGAGTGTAAAACATGAGGAAGGTGTTCTTCATGCACAACAAAATGAATTGACGCAGGATGTCAAGAAAAATCAAATAAATAATCAAAAGGACGAAAGCGATATGACGATAAAAACGACGACGACGACGACGATGGCAACGACGACAGTGACAACGATTGAAAAAAATGAAAATGAGTCCAATGAATTAATGGACCCAAAGAGTAGTAACGAACATGCAGAGCATATAACTTATACGAAGGATGGTAACGCAATATACACGGACCCAAAAACGCAACACAAATACAAATGGAGCGCCGCGGAGAATAGTTGGATTTATTTTCAGTCAGAAAGTAACGTCGCCACCACCACCACTGACAACCCTTATGAGAATGAGCACTACAAATGGTGCACCGAAAGGAATCAATGGATACCAAAAGTAACGCAAAAAGCTGCTGAAACTACGACGACAAACAATGCACAAACGGAAACTGAATTTTATAAATGGGATGCGGCGAAAAATGCTTGGATACCGAAGGTGCACACTCAGCAAGCGTCAGCAACAGCAGCCGGACCAGCTGATGCCGCGGCTGTTACTTACGGCATCGATGAGGATGGCCAACGTGTCTATACGGATAGGGATGGTGCGGTCTTCTTTTGGGATGCCGCGAAAAGTGCTTGGTTTCCGAAAATTGATGATGATTTCATGGCACGTTATCAAATGAATTATGGCTTCATTGATAACACTTCTGCCGGCGAAGAAGAACGTAAACTAAGAGCAGAAGCAGAAGAGAAACGCAAAGCAGCTGAATTGCAACAAATGACCGAGGAAGCCCGAGCAGCAGCAGCAGCAGCAGCGAGGACACTGACAGCCGGAGTGCCCGGAAGTGTTACGACGAGTATGAAGCGTAAAGCTGTACAAGAGCCACCAAGTAAGTTTGTTTTTTAAAGAATTTCTTTTAAATTAATTAATGGACATCGAGAAACTTTTCCTTTTCGTTTCTGTTTTTATTTTCGTTTCTGTTTTCGTTTTCGGTCTCGTTTCCTCTCTAGCTTGGTTCGATCTGAATCCTGAACAAAATACCAAAGTCTATGTTTCCAATTTACCGCTTGACATAACGCTAGACGAATTTGCTGAGGTTATGTCGAAGTGTGGAATGATTATGCGTGATCCGCAGACACAAAAAATCAAATTGAAATTGTATACCGAAGCTGACGGTCAGATCAAGGGTGACGGTCTGTGCGATTATATAAAGGTGAGTGAGTGCTTTTTACTTTTATATTTACATATATACTTACGAGTGTACATCTTTTGAACTGTAAACTTCTGCGATGTTTGGGAAGAGTGGTCGAGGAGTCCACCTCATCAATCTCTAATCGATCTTTAGTAGTTATACATAATAACAACATGGACAATATCATTAAACCCTGCTTTAAAATATTGTACTAAAACGCTTGAAGTCGAAAGTTAACGTATTTTTGTTAATTCGAAACATTTCTTCTGCTTCAACTCTTTCATTCTGCACTAATTTTAATTCTACGTTTCTGCTACTAAAATTGAAATATTAAAAAAAAATTTACTTTTTCTATTATGTATTAAATGTCTTTCATCTGAGGATTTTTCTTAACAAAAATTCTACCGCATTTAAGTTTTTTAAATTTAGTTTTATTCTATGGTGTTTATGCTTCAGTTGAATACATCTGGAGAATTTAATTTTGTTTTACATATTTCAATTTTGGTTTTTATTTCTTTTAATATTGTTTGATTTTTGTTATTTGGAAAAAAGCCAAAACATTCTTTCTTAAAAGTAATGTAATTTTTCTTGTTTTTTTGTTAGTGAAAAATTTACACTTGAGGTAAGTTAAATAATTAAATTAAAAAATATGTCTGCCTCTATTCAAAGAATTTCATTTAAAATATATTCTATTATTGCTTCTATTTTCAATTTCTTTTTTGTTCTTTGATTCTTTTAAAATATGATATAATTAAATACATTTTAATTGAAGATTTGCTTAACTTAACATAACAAATTAACAAATGAAAAAAATGTTATTAGTTTAAACTTTAAGTTGTCGTTAACTTGAATGAATGTTGTTAATTCCATGAATTTTAATTCTAATTTTTAATAAATTTTAAAATCGTTTCGTGCTGATTTAAATTTTAGTGTTGAGTGTAATAAAAGTCCACTCAGTAATTAGTAAAGGAATAATTGTATTTGTGCTCTAAATTGAGTTTAGATATACATATATTTATAACGAAATAAAATGTATTCGCTTGAACCTTATGTTAAAAAAATACATACTTATGATTATATAAAATGTATACTATTTTTTTTTATTAACACAAAGAAAATGGGACAAATTGTTTGTATTTAATAGAAATTGCTTTCGGATACAATTAGTTTGCGTTATAACGTATGTTAACTCGTAATTATATTTATTTAATTTATTTGATGCAATTCTTTCAATCGGCCTAACATTAAATTTTTTTCTTAAATCGTAGATGCCATTTATTCATTGTATTTTTTCTTTGTTATTCGATTATTCTTAATGTTCAAGAATTTCATTAATTTTTTTTTTTTTGCTTTCAATATTTAAAACATGCTACGTTAACGTAAAGCGTTAATATAATTTTTAAAAGAAAATAACAATGTAATACTTGTAATTGTTTGTGTGTGTGTGTGTGTGTGTGTGTATGGCTTGGCTGTTTTTAATGCTCACTAAAAATAACAAGACACAGAAATCATTTAAAAACAAAAGCAAAGGTTCAATGACAAAAATAAAATTTAAATTCTCTTTAAATCGCCTCTGAAACATATATTTGTATAATATCGTATATCGTATAATATCGTGTGTATAATATCGTAATATTATACTCAAACCATTTGCAATCATGTCTATTTTAATAGCTTCTCCTTCTAAGACACATGTCCTTTGTTTTTAAATCACTGCGCAAACGTAAAACTTATAAAATGCAGACGAAATTTTGAAAAATTTTGAAATAAAAAGTTATAAATCTTCTTTTACTTCATCCAAAAAGCGAAACCGTTTTCTTTCAATTCCAAAAACCATCATCAGAGACACAAACCATTCGAACTAAGCATTCGAACAGTTTCATTTCTAATCTTTTCTTGAGGAACGATCATTTGATTTTCTAACATTCAGAGCTTTCTCAGATAGTAGTCTTGATTTTTTTTTTTGGAAATAGTATTTAGTATTTAATGGCATTAAATTGATATGATTTGATAACAATTTGTTTCAACTTTTGCAATTTGTTTCAACTTATTTTGTGTCTTCATGTTTTCTGGTGTGTTGCTTTACATTATAGTTATGTATAATAAATTATTCTACATCAATTAAAATCTTAGAGATAATAACTATAGCTACGAATGACTATCATCAGTTGGTTACATGATAAATTACATTAAGAAAAAAGCTGTTAAAATAGTCTAAAAGCTTTTGAATTATGGCCTAATTAATATTAACAAAACAAATAAAGCAAAAAAAAAAAAAATAAAAATACAGAGAAAAAAACACGTTACAAAAGCAAACATCTTAATGTATAAAATTTATAAAAATAGTGCGTTTTTGCGTGAAAGTGTGCGCGAAAATTTCACTGGTGATGTGCGTAAAAAATGATTGAGTTCGAAACACTTCTTTTTTCGCCGCAACAACAAATTAACCCAGCTTTAAGCGTTAGTAACTTCCTTAAAATTAGCCCTCCCGGCTTTTACTTTTCCTCTCTTCCATCGCGTTAACGGACTTGTTCTTAATCTACTCTGCACTGTCTGGAATGAAAGCTTCGTTTGCGTCGCTGCTGCCGGCGTCATTTGGTGTCTCTTGGTGGGCCCGTTTCTGTTTTAGCGCCTTTCGACGCTTTCGCATCTCAAAGAATTTCTTCTGATCCTCCGGCGAGAGTCGAGCAATGCGCTCCGCGTAATTGCGCTTCTTCATCTCCATTGCTTTGCGCACGCGTTCGTCCTCCTGCCGCTTGAAATCCTCCAGGCGCATTGCCTTTTGCTTGTCCTGCTCTTCCACTTCGTGACGCATGCCGTCGTCGCTCCGTTTGGCCTCTTCCTCTTCACGTTTGATCTGCTCTTCGTGGAGGCGCTTTCGTGCTTCTTCCGTTTCACGTATCTCCTGCTGTATGCGCTGTTCCTTCTCCTGCTGCAGCCTTAACTCCTCCTCGCGTCGACGAATCTCTTTATCGCGTTTTCTTTGTATTTCCTCGCGTTTGCGCTTCTCTTCCCTCAAACGGTTTAGCTCCGCTTCCTCGAATCGTTTAAGCTCTTCCAGTCGTTGCAGCTCCAGACGTTTCTCCTCTTCCTCTTGTTGGCGCTTGATCTCTTCCTGGCGCTGTTTCTCTGCGAGCTGCTGTTGTTTGCGGTTGGCTTCGTCCTGCAAGCGTCTGCGTTCCTGCTCTTCGTGCAGCTTGCGCTCTTGTTCTGTACGCGCCTGACGCAGACGCTCTTCGTATTCCTCGCGTTGTCTTTGTTCTTCGTCAAGACGCTCCTTTTCCCGCTTTTTATTCTCTGCCTCGAGTTCCTGCTGCAGCTGACGCTCGGCTAATTCGCGTTCTTCACGCTCCCGCGTGCGTTGCTTTTCGATACGCTCCTTGCGCAAGCGTTCCTCCGCGTCGTCTTGCCGTTGCTGCAGCTCTTCCTCGCTTTTCTGCCGCTTCAAGGCGTCTAGCTCTTGCTGTCGCGCCGCCATCAATTTCTCTTGTTCCAGCGTTTGTCGCACTCGATCCTGGCCCGCCTGCAGTTCACGATCGCGTCGTCGCTCTTCTTCACTTTCTCTCTGTCGGATCTCGGCCCATTCGGCGGCCTGCTGATGTTGTTGGCGCTGTTTTGCGGCTGCTTCCTCTTGTTGTCGCTGTTTTGCGGCTGCTCCCTCTTGTTGCCGTCTCTCCATTTCCTGCTGCTCCCTGAAGCGTTTCTCTTTCCGCATGCGCTCCTGGCGCTCGAGCTTTCTCTGCTGCCGAAGTCGTTCCTTTTGCCGTTGACGCTCCAGCTTGCGATCGTGTTGTGTTCGTCGACGTCTTTCCGTCGCAGAAGGATTCGTCGTAGTGCTTTCGGGCGTGAAGACTTCATTGTGCGTTAGCGCGCTCGCCGGAGAGGAATAGAGAGGGGTGTTCGGGTGGGTTGTGGTTGTTGTTGTTGTTGGTCGCGGTCGTCGTTGTCGCTGCCGTGCTCGCGGTTGCACAGTCGACTGCTGATAGTCGATGTCGTTCGGATGCAGATGCGTTTGCTGACTGCCGTCATCAGCGCGGTTGGGAGGTCGCTGGCGCGACCGCAGGCGCTTGCGTCGGCGCTCGTTCATAGGAATAACGATTTCCTCCTTGCTATCCTCGGCCTTGACGCGACGATTTGTTCTGGAAGACAGAGAAATGAGAAAAGAAACGAACATTGAAACGAACACTGAATAAATTGACTGAATAAATCGACTCTCTCTCGTTGCAGGTTGAATCCGTCGATTTGGCGCTGAAGATACTGGACGAGTCGGATGTGCGTGGGCATAAGATACGCGTGCAGCGCGCCAAATTTCAAATGCGTGGCGAATATAATCCGGCCCTGAAGCCGAAACGGAAAAAGAAAGACAAGGAAAAGCTGCAGAAAATGAAGGAAAAGTAAGTAGGAAGCAGCAGCAGCAGCAGCAGCAGCAGAATAAAGGAAGCAATCACCATTGCCCGAATATTAAAAGCCGAAACTTTTTCCCTAAATCTCTAATACAGACTTTTCGACTGGCGGCCGGAAAAGTTGCGCGGTGAACGCTCCAAACACGAAAAGATTGTGATAATAAAGAATCTGTTCTCGCCGGAGGTGTTCGAGAAGGAGGTACAGTTAATCCTAGACTATCAAAATGATCTGCGGGAGGAATGCGCCAAGTGCGGCACGGTGCGCAAAGTGGTCATATACGATGTAAGTCCTTCAAGAAGAGCACACTCTCTCAGTTACTCAGGGTGTGTTTTAATAACGATCGCCGTTATTGATCATCAATTGTCAATTTCTTCTATTCAGTTACATCCTGAAGGCGTGGCGCAGGTGAACATGTCCTGTCCGGAGGAAGCTGATTTGGTAATAAAGATGATGCATGGTCGTTACTTCGGGCAGCGTCTGCTGGCGGCAGAGCACTGGGACGGCAAGACTAAATACAAGTAAGGGGCTTTTTTTTCTCCAGCTTTTGAGAGGGACGATTTTTTAAAAAATTAAAAATTTTTTTTTTTAGAATTTCTGAAACTGAAACTGCGGCCAAGTGTCGCCTGAACAATTGGGATGATTTTCTGGAAAGTAAGGCGGATAGGAAACAACAACAACAACAACAACAACAAGATACTGCTACAGAAGCTGAAAACTGAATCGTCTTACGTCGTTGAAACTTTTCTTAATTTTTGCGGAATTTAAAATTCCTTCAAATTGAAATTCAATTTAACTAAATGTTGTGTAAAAGTTAAAAAACAACAACAACAACAAAAACAATAACAAATTGTCTTATTTTAAGTTACGTTTACGTCAAGAATTAAACGAAAAGTTGTAAAAAGACTACAACGCTACTACAAAAACAGTGCCTTATTTATCGTATTTATGTACCTGAGGCCGTTCTTGGTGCTGCGATCGATCACCTCCAGCACAACCTCGTTGGCCAACTCGTGCGGATACGTTTGATTCCAGCGGTCGTAAACTTTAAAGCGATTCTTTTCACTCACTTTCGGCATTTTGTGCTGGCAAATAAAGCGATGCTTGTCCGGACAGGCGCGTGCCGACCATCTAGCGTCAAGCGATGAGTTGTCGAGAGTGGTGTCGAGAGGCGGCGGGAAGAGAAGAGAAATGCCAAAGAAAAGTACAATAGTTAATTTTTTCTTATTCTTATAAACGTAAGCGTAGTAATTGCAATCAATCAATCAATATGTGAGTAGGTTAAATGATGAATTGATTGCTTTTGGTTTGGGTTAATTATAATAAAGACGTTGTTGGAATAACTGTTACTGTAGCGCTTGTGGGGCTCTTGCTGTTGTCACCTCGCCACAAAACGAACGACAGTCGTCACTCCATTAACTCCAGCATAAAATTTTAAACGAGTCCATGGATATATTTGTGGCGCGATGGTTGTTGGTGGTGGAGAGAAGAGTGTTGTAGTAAGCGCGTACTTAGTGTATGGTTTTTTTTATATAATGATTATTGCAAATTGTTTAACGATTGAAAGCTTCAAATTAAAATTCCAAACTGGCGCCGTTGAAGCTGTTGCTGTTTCTGAAGTAAGACCTTAACCGTGCGTAGTTGACTTCTTTTAGCTCTGGCACCTTGTTTCTAATGACTGACATGTGTTGGTTTTTGTGTGTGATTGTGTTTGCGATTGTGTAAAGAAACATGTTAATTAAAAGCATGTGTTCATTAAAGAGATCCCTTTAAATCCGTTTCGTAGAACTTGACCTAAACAAATAAGTATTTATTACCTGTATTTTAAGGATGGTTCGTAAACGGCACAATGATTGTCCAGCATTGTTCTGCTTCTGCAAAAAAGCGCTCATAAGTAATATCATTGATATTTTTCTCTAAATTAAACTTGAAACCATTATTTTTTGCTCTTTTAAATTAACGAAAAGAGAGCGAAGTGTGCAAAAGCACAACTCCAGCCACTCTTTTAACACTCTTTACACATTTCTTAAAAGTTGAAAACAAATATTACTGTGCGTCCATATGACCAAAGGCCTCGTAACTGAGATTCTTGCCGCTAATGCTCCATTGCCAGACATTGTTCTGCCAGTCGTAGGTGGCTCCAAGCCAAATCGGATCATTTACTATAACATAAACGCAATAAATACTTTGTTTTAATATAAGAAATCAGAATAAAAATAAAAGTAGGTTGTTTTGCGTTAAGCACGTACAGCCCATTTGACGGTCGTGTCGCTGCAAGAAAAGACGCAGTTTGCGATCGGAAAGCTTTTGCGGTTCAGCCAATTTGCTGTTCTTGTCCTTGCAGTAGAAGTGCGCTTCCAGCCAGCTGTACGGCTCATTCACCAGAGCATAACACTCGGTGCCGATGCGTTGAAAGTGCGGCGGGCACATGGCGTACATACGTCGATTGCGCGGTTTGCTTTCTGTTGCTTGCGGAGACACAGACGAAGGGACACCGCCGTTTCCATCATTGACATTAAGTGCATTGAAATTAATGAAAGAAACGCCCGCGGAGGCGGCCGACGCATGCTGTGCGGATATGCTTTGAATAACTGGTGAGAGAGGAAAAAGGAATGCAGTTGGCATTAATTGTACAGATTCATTCGAAAGGGCACCTACTATTTATTACTCACCTAAAGCTAATGTTACTATTAAAAATTGCATCTTGTTAAGTTTTCGTAATGATACAAACTTCAAGAACTACTTCCTTCCTCTGCGTTCAAATATATTGAATATAATTTGATTTGTTGAAGATTAATTGAATTCTTCACATTATTTGCGACGAGTGTGATCTGAAATTGATAAAAGAAATTGAAATTTTTTAAACAAATTAACCCCATAAATCTTAATACTAATTTCATCAATTTGAATAATTTAATGTAGAAGAGCTAAGCTTAATGGAATCATGGAATAATGGAACAAAATGGAATTATTAAGGGCAAAAAGAAACTGTGAGTACTTCTCACAAGGAAAGGATTAAGAACAAGAACCGGGATTAGAGAAAGGGAAAATATCTAAAGGTAAAAGTCTGGCCCTAGCACTTTGTGCCACCAAATTTAACACAATTCAATTCCATTAAAATTCATTCAATTCTGCTCATACCAGCTTAAAGGAAAATGTTTAACCAAAGTTTATTTGTTAAAGAGTTTCAAAATTAATACATTTTGTGCAGAGAAGATTTATCTGTCTTGCTGTCTTCATGGACGGCATGGCTGTTAACTAAAATTTTTATTGTTAACGTATTTCATTGACATTGCAGTACGTTCAATTTCGTTCAGTTTCGTTCAGTTTGCGAAAGCTACATAACTTACGGCCGTGCCAAAAAGGTAACAAATCTACTTTGCTCCTGAGAATGTTTTGTTGGACACCATCCTCCTCATGAGTTATGGCCCTATCCGTTGCTGATATGCTTTCGCTGATTTATGTTAAACAATTTTTCGACTGTCAGTGACGGCCGCCGCGTCGCTTCAACTACATACGTACGAATTCCATAAAAAATTCAAAATCATAACAACCAACCGTCACAAAAAGATGCTAAATCCGAGCATATCCATCCTATAGATGCTTTTTTTTCCTAACAAGTAACACAATGGCCTAACGCGATTATGTTCGCTAATTTATGATCTCTTACGAGTCTAACCTTGAGCAGAACGCATTGCTTCCACTGAAATGAAACACCTCAAGGCCTTAGACGAACCGGATTAGCGAGCGAGATTGCTCCAGAAGATAAAGTTGCGGTCTGGTCTTTGCTGCTTTATGTTCGTGCCTGATGCTAAAGAGTCTGAATAACACTTTTGTATTCTAAAATGCAATCTTTTCTCACTTTCATTTTTGTTTTCCTACTTCTTTTTTTCGTACTTCCTCTCAGAACTTTATTCACAGACGAACTCTTGCTGATAAGTTTCTTGTATTGCAATTAAAAAAGAGATTTAATTTGATTTGGTTTTATAACCTTTGGTTTTTAATCGGTTCCTTTAAACTAAAATTTTTTTAGGTGTTGAATGATGATATCGTTTCAATAAAAACGTCATCATAGTTAACAATCATCAACTACAAATAGCTACAGCTTTGTAAATGACAACTTGCGAGCTTAAGAACTTGATTTTAAATAAAAACCTTTAAATTAAAAACTAATTTGTTTTCATTCTAATGCGATTAACTTTTCTGTGGCACTCTTTAAATTTAACTTTTTTCAATTTACGCTTAAAATACAAGTGTTAACATGATTTAGGACTATTGGTATCTGCATGTTTTGGTAGATGTTGTCTGTTGAGCTAATAAAACACCCAAAAAATTATAAGTCTTTGACTGACGAGAGTTTTCTGTTGGTGTTTCTCTCTTATGGGTATAAAAAGAGGTTAGAAATAAATTTATTTATTTTAATTAAAAGGAAAAATATGGCAAATAAAATTATTCTTGACCAAAGGCCAGAAATCGTTCGGTGATTTCTCATAATTCGCCGGCAAAAAAATGGTTTTGTATTTTGGTTTTAGACAGCTACAATCTGTTCTTAAGGTCAACAATGGATAAACAAGTACGTAAGTAAGAGAGATGATGGCCATCTGGTTTTTATTCGCAACAAGCTTTAAGACATAAATACATTATGAATAATAAAGTTTAACTTGTTTTCTTACACAATTCGTAGAACAAAACAAAATAATTTCATGTAAACTAATGCCAGTTTTTATAGGAGGATTCGACTGACTGTTGTTTCAGTTTATGAACATGAAGAGGAACAAATTTACATTAGTAGATGCGAACAGCTTCATTAAAAACTATTTTCAATGCTCAAAATTCAGTATTCTACTGAATACTTTACTAAAAAAAAAAAATAAAAAAAGAGAAATATACATAAATGACTTTCACGTTCATTTTCCTCGCATTAAAATTTCGCAAAATTCAAAAACGTTAATAACACAAAAAAAACAATGGAGCAGCTAATTTTTGCTAACCCATTTAACGTTTCCGCTGCACCGAATAAAGAAAGATCTACGAGTGCAATCAAATGAAAAACTTCTCTTCTCTTCTTTAATGAAAATTAATCCAAAATTGCCATAAAATTTGAACAACTCAAGCAATAACTACCCACACGCGGAGCGCGTCGTGCGTCGAAAACGAACGCGGACAAGCAGCAGACGCTCGCTCTAACGCACCAACAAAAGCAACGAAAAAATATGTAGCTATGAAATTTTGCCTAAGTGCAAATTATTTCTTAGATAAATAGAAATTTTTGCAATTGTATTTTAAAATTAAACAACACGAAGGCAGCGACGACGATGACGACGAAAACAAATAAGACAAAGAAGAACAAGAGAAAAGAGAGTGTATGTTTAGAAAACTTCAACGGACGTACCACCATAAATAAGTATTCATTTGTATGGTCGGTCGCTGCCAACGCCGCGCGCTGTCATTACGAAGAAAAGCAAAAGAGAGAGGGAGAGAGACAGAGAGAGCAGTGTGTTTATATTGCATGAATGCAAAACTGCTGACTTCAAAAATTATTAAATAAATTCAAACAAATACTCGCAACCGCAAACGTAAATTACGTTAAAATGTTAATGGATAAAAACTAAAATCGAACGTCGTCCAACGAAGCGCCGCGCGATGGCGGCTGGTGGCGATGGTGGTTTGTCGATCAACAATCGGTTTCTGACAGGCTCGAGGCTACGATGTTTCTACTGGATTCGGGTCAATAGACGCCAAGCCTCTCTGCCTTGCGGCCGACCACTGTTGGCCAATCCAATACTGAGTGATATCATCATTATCGTCATCAAAATTATCGTTTTCAAAAATCGAAAATAATCGAAAGGCAATGGCTATTTTATGAAAGTGTTACAAGGGTTTTTTTTTGGCACAATTTTACAAGGATGCACAAGATTTCGATAGCTCTTGATTTCTGTTTCATATCGTATAAACTATGAAATATCTTGGAATTCCAATTAATTGGAACATTGTATAAAAAGAAATTTGTGTACTGGAATCCTTTGGAATATCGTATAGTTATGTACCATAATTTTTGACACGTGTCTCATAGCCCAACAAACAACAATAACTTGATAATGTTTAATCATTAACACATTCGCAATCATTGGCAACATTGCAAAAATTCCTACATGATTACATTGCAGGCCGAGCAGTCAGTCCGCCAGTCAATCAGTCAGTCCATCAGTTTGTATCGCAGCATCGTAGAGAGTTGTATTGCGGTGCTGCGCATGATGCGCCTACAGAAACAACTCAAGATGTTGTGGGTTGGTTGGCTTTGACTTTGGCTCTTTCAACTTGCGCGTCTGAGAAACATGTGCATTCTACATACAACAATGTTATTGTTGTTGTTGTTGTTATTTTTCCGTTTTCACTTGAGTTGCCAACAACTAAGTTGTCGACGGTTATTTTCAATGCCGCATAAAATAACTTCTCGACGGTCTGAATGCGAAACAATGCTTTTGTGATTTATGTTGATAAATCGGTGTTGTTGTGGTTGTTGTTGTTGTTGTCGTCATTGCCTGTGGTACAAGGAAGAGGGGGCGGCCAATGCAAATGGGCGTATACCAAATCTGGTTTTTTTGAAGCACAACGTTTTACAATGACATCGATTATTGTCACTAAGTGACGAATATATTTGCATAATAAATACTCTTACCACGTATTTACTCTATTCTTCTTCTTCTTCTTCTTCTTCTTCTTCTTCTTCTTCTTCTTCTTCTTCTTCTTCTTAAATATGATTCTGTCATTGGTATGAATTCGGAACTAGTTTTTTGTGTTACTACAAATCTGCAAATTTTTTACAATTTTTTTAGCCTCGAACTTGAACTTGATATAGCCGGGAGAGAGAGAGAGAGAGAGAGAGAGTAAGAGACTTAGTGGTAGCATGGCAAAGATTTTACAGAGAAAAAGACAAAGTCAACTTAACATGAGACTATATTTGACAATTAGAATTTACAGTTTGACAATTAGCTTTTGACAGTTAACTAAAAAAACTGTGGCTTAGTTCGTACTTCTCATGCAGCTCTCTCGTGTTCGTACTTGAGCTTCATTGAGCTCCAAAGAATTACATACAATTCCCGGAATCGTAAGGTTTGTACGATATTTTGCATTCAAATAAAAATATCAACATATCTTAAATGAAATTAATTTTTAAATAATTTTTGAATAATTTAAAATACCAATTATCATTAGATAGTTTGTAAATTCCATAATTAGGAGACCAAAATATAACTTGCTTTTATTTTCTTGTTAATGTCTTTGGAAGTGTTAGTTTTTAATAGAGTTAAAAATAATAAATTCCTGCAAAAAACATTTTCATAAAGAATTGATCCTACGATTATGCTTGCTTAATGCGTATTCCTTAAGTCTTTCTTCTTTTTAAAATATTTTTAAAGAGAGAAAATATTCATAATTTTTTCACAAAAAATTTAATCTAAATTTAACCTTAAGGGTTAAAGTAAAGCTAGGTTTAAAGGCCTTTTTACGCTCTATAAAAAAATTTAGGTTAATGTATACTTGTATATAAAATATACATATTTAGTCAGAACTTCAGTAAGACAGAACTGAGTAAGTTTTATTTGTCTAAAAACTGTTTTAGTACGATATATGTATATCTAACGAGCACTGACATATTAATGAAATAAATATTAGAAAATCGAAAATATTAAAAAAAAATATATTTTTATTTATAGATTATGCATAATACAACAATTTATTACTTCACACGCTTGTTCGTGGGCTATTAAAAGGGGCGGGGTAGGGGTGCGGTATAGGGTATGGCTGTTCGATAATTTGTTGGAAGTGACGTCATGCCAGAACAAATGGATATGGGTATTCTTAAATGTCAAACTCGATGGCGCTATGAATAAATGGACGAACAAAGAGCGAGTTAACGAGTTATTAATGAAAGAATGAATGAATGATTATTTGTCAAACTCAATTCAATTCAACTCAAGAATAGTTGTTTTCAGCACTTTCGGTGGATCAAAAAGTGCCGCCACTTCTGTTTTTTTTTCTTTTTTTTTAATCCTATGCCTTTCAATAAAGTTTTAATAATTTATAAGTAAACTGCTTTAGGGGACATTTTAAATTATCGTATTTTATCGTATCGTTAAAAAAAAAAATCAAGGTTCCATTTAATGTATTTTAAAAAATGTTTCTGTTTACAGATTAGATAAATTCTATTGTTCGATAATTTTAAGTCATATTTAAAGCAACGTAGTTTACTGTAATACAAGATATTTCTTGAAAGATTAAACTTCTTCTTAGTAAATCTTAAAATAATATTTTATTTCATTTCATTTTTTTTTAATATTATATTATCAACAAAATAATGACAAATGTGAAAGAATGGAATGAATGGAATAAGATAGAATGCACTTTGCGATTGGATAACGTCATCGTCTTCGACCGATTGTCATTGTTGTTGTTAATCCTACTGCCGTTTTTATCGTACTAAACTTGACATTGAATATGACGTTATGAAAAAAACAGCGTTGCTATTGTTTTCATATTCTCTTTGTTTGTTCTACTTTTTTCTTTCTTAATTGTTGAGACTGAGATGAAAAATGTCTACTTAATACTTAATACGTAATAAAAAAAAACATCATCACATTATTAAACATTAAGTCAAATTTTAACTTTTGTTATGTGTATTTTTATCAATAGATATTATAAGGTCTGTTGAAAATAAAGAAATTCAGCAGACAAGAAAGATAACTTTTTCAATTAACAAAAATTGTTAAGTTGAGAAAAACGAAAAAGAAAGAGTGATGAGAGGAGTTAGAGGAGTAGAAGAGATAATATGTCATATCTAAAACCTGATTTAGTAAATTAAATTAATAATAAAATAACAAACCGACATCACTTCTTATCGATAAAAGAAATTAATTTCATTGATGACTCGTTGAAATCTCGTTTAAATGTGGTTACGTTGTTGCATAAAATTTTTAAACAAATTTATGTGAAAATTTTCGTCTGTTCGCTCTGCAAAAACAAATATTTTTTAATCCCAGAATTTCCAGGTTAGTAATAAAAACTGAATAAAAAATATTTCTAAACAAAACTAAAATCTAATTTCTGCACTCTTTTTAGCGATGATCTACTAAATCTACTAAATTTGTATTATTAAAAATGGATGATGATGCAACGTGATGAAATTTGCCAAATTTTAAATATTGTACTTTTTTATTTTGTCTGCATTTTATGTACGATATTTTGTGTTTATTTTTTTTGTTTTTTTATTAAACAAGCTATAGTATATGCGTATCCAAAATCTACATTTTATTTGGTTTATTTTTTTTTTTTATTTGGAAATTATAAAAAAATAGCAACAATCAAGATGATCTGTATCATTTTTATATCGCAAAGATATATCCAAAAAATTAAGTGCATAAATTAAATTAAATTAAATTAATCAGGTTTCAATTTTTAGAATCTATGTATTAGATAAAAAATCTATTTTTAGAATTTGATTAAGAGATTTTTTTTTCGTTCTCTGTGTTAGAATGATTCATTTAAAAAAAATAATTTGCATAACATAAAATTATAACCTAGAAAAAAATCGCTAAATAGCGAAGAAAACTAACTTGATTTAATTGATGACTAACATGTTAATAAAATAATGTACAATTTTGGATAAAACTACATTCGAATAATTGTCAAACTTCATCACATCAGCACCATCATCATCATCATCATGCCGTACTGGTTAACAATTAAATAATTGATGAGTGGCGTTGTTCAGTGGCGTTAAGATTTTTATAACAACCAAGACCTTGACATTTGTTAATTTATTTGACCGTTTTGGCCGTTTTGTCTAATGAAATTTTTTTCTGAAACTAGTCAGATTTGTTTAATGATTTTGCAGCAACAGCATTGGCCGTAAAGTCTAATAAAAAACGAGATCCGTATTTTATTAAATCGAGAAAATATCTTCGGACTACATCTTTTTGAAGTATGATCAATTCAACTCAAGATTTATTAGAGCAATAAAATTATATAATATGGCACTTTGTTAATTAAACTTGAATGAGAGAAATTCTAGTCGTTGCAGTGAAGAAAATTAACTTCAAAAGAAGGGAATATTTTATGATAATGGTACGAGTATCATTAATTAAAATACCATAAGAATCCCCTTGAAATTTAATCAGCTTAAATTAATTTAAATTATAGTTTAAAAGGGTTTAATTGAGCTTCTCCCATTTTTTTTTCTTCTTCATGTCGCAAATTTTACGAGTATGACCTAATTGTTTTATAAATTCGCACCATTTACGAACGATAATTTTTTTTTTAGTGTATCAAGCTTAATTTATCTTATGTATGCTTCAACTGTCACAATGATTTATTTATCCTTCAACCTTTCAATTCGTTAATCCTACAGAAAGAAGGTTTCCTCTGTTTTACTTCTCTTTTTTATGCTCTTTTTTTATTGTATCTTTTTCAAAACTGGAAGATGATATTGACGATGGCTCTGATAATAACAACAACAACAACAACAACAACAACAACAAACTAACTAACTGGCTGCTCAGTCTGTGACACTGCATACGATCACTGAAGAATGTTTTTTAATAAATTTTGGGTGAGCCAACACTTGCCAGAGTTGCCAATAAACAAATTGTGCATTATTTTTATAAGCGCAAGCAGGATGAATTTAATACATCCTGATCCTGTTTACGTTTTAGTACCATATATGCGAGTAAGAGAGTGTGTCTGTGTGTTTGTTGGTGGTGATTTATTTTTATTTCGCGTGTGTGGGCCATGAAATTGTGTACCTTTTGTCAATATCAAATTTCAACAAGTGTGGGCAAGTCAACGATATTGTTTTTAATGGCCATAAGTAACGCAGGCATAGAGAGAGAAAGAGAGAGATATACGACACAAGGAACAGAACTGAAATAAGATAAATGGATTAAACACAATCTTATTGAAAGGGATTATTTCTTCCTATTTTTTTTCCATCTTTTTTTGTACGATGACTCATTTGTACGATGAATTATTTCAACTATGATTCGTATTTCTCCCGAGCTATTTTTGAGATGATTCACTTCCGCGTTGAATCATTACTGCAAGAAACTGTTTCTAAATTCTTAATCTGAGTGTTTTGAATCTGAATTATTTTTGGGTTGAGACGTTTTTCGGCAATTTTAAAGTATTTCTGAATTTTATGCAAGCATATTTTTTGAATATGAAAGTAATTAAGACGCGTTAAAGCAATATGTGTTTCATTGCCTTTTTAAAAAGCAAAAAATCAGACTGAATCTGAAAATTTTTGACAGTAAAGAAAAATTTTTTTTTTAATCGAAATAATTTTTTGATTCGCGACAGATGACAGTCGCATAATGCCAATCATAAATGATTTGTTTATTTTGTCATAAAAGGGTTGGGGCGCATGAAATTATGATAACGATGAGGATGATGCTGATGCTGATTGACGTTGATGTGTTTGATGCTGTTGGTTTCCGACGGTTTATTTAACAGCAGGTGTACATATGTATAAGTTTTTATTCCATTTATTTGTTTTTGTTCTCTTTTTTTGTTTAAAAAGAGTTTTCACTTTATTTTTCTTTAGTAGGAAACAGCCCCTGAGACTATTTCCTGCCTTTTTTCTTGCTGTTACGAAAACTACGCTACGTATGATAGACGTAAAAATAATAAAGGTTGTCCCCAAAATTATTGTATATAATAAGTCATTAATTTTTTTTTAAAAGCGATAATTAAATGCTTGCATTGCATTCATAAACATTCTTGTTTGGACGCGACCTTTTATCTTCTATCCAGTCATTTTATACTCATAAAACCTAAATATGCTTGAAATTATCTCTATTACGGTTCTCTCATATCTTCATAGATATAAAAGAGAAAGCAACAAAACAAAATCAACAAAAATCGAGAAAATCAACAACCAGAAGTAAAAAACGAACACATTAAAAAATAGCCGAAAAAATTTAATAAAAATGCGTTGTATTAAAAAAAAAATTAAAACAAATTAAAACAAACAAAGAATAAATTAATTTAAAAGACAAGCAATACAATGTGGCAACACTGTGCCAAAAATTAGGTTAATGTATTAAAAATATGTGTGTTTTTATAGCATAGATTTTTGAAAAAAAAGAAGTACTTTTCAAAAAAAAAAAAATAGCTTAACAACTAATAAAAACTAATAAAAAACAACTAATAAAAAAAAAATCGAATCGAATATAAAAAATCTAATACAAAAAAATTTTTAAAAACAAAGAGGAAGAAAAAGACGGGTGGTCAAACAGAAACAACTGAAACAAATACAACAACAAGTTGTGTTTAGATTGAAATTTAAATTGAAAGCATATTCAGAATAAATTAATTCAATTTAATATTAAAAAACGGAAAAGTAGAAAGGAAAAAGAAAAAATGCAATGAAAAGGCAGAAGAAAAAATTCAAAATTTTTATATTTTGCTGAAATTGTTTTCTATTTTGCTAAAATAAACTGATATGTCTAAGCTATAAAAAATGAGGATATATTTTCTAAAAAATGAGAATATTTTTATTTTAAGTGTAACATTTTTTAATGATATAAAATGAAATAAAATATATGCCGCCACATAGCCTCGATTAGAAACTGAACGAACTGTATCATTGATAATTTTGAGATTTATCATTGAGATTTTTGTAGTGAATATTTATCATATTCATCATGAATTTTCTTTTCAAATAGATTTGTTATAAAAATAGTGTTATATTTGAAATGTCAGCTTGTCATCGATATTGATTTTTAGTTAAAAGATTGTAAGATTGTTCATCATGAAATGATATTATCGTAATATTTCATTGTATTCAAGCTGCCGCTGGACTGGTTTTATAGTTTTTAAATAATGTTACTTAATTATCACAAAAAACCATAAAAACGATTTTAAATAAAATTTCATTAAATTTTTCATAATATTATTAGGTTCTTTAGAACGTTTCGAAAATTGCTGTTAATGGAAATTTCTGTACTATAGTAATACGAAACATTCTTTAATAATTTGAAATTTTTTTAAAATATTGCCATCTAAATTAAAATGAATGCTTTATAAATGAGATTCAACTGAATGCTATAATCATCAATTTCAATTTTTGTTTAATGTTTTATTAACGCTTTTTTTATCTATGATAACGATGATGATTCGGAAAAAGGAATGACATAAACTTTTGTAACATCAGTTCAGTGAAACATGAATACTTAGACACACTTAATCGTATATTTTATAAAAAAAAAATGGAGGACGACGCGTCGTATCAATCGTCGACGCGTATTCGAATTACGAACAACAACAACAACAAACAAAATTTTTAATGCCTCCGTATACAAAAAACTCATCAATCATTAAACAACAACAATCATTAAATAAGAATAAAAAATAAAAATTGACCCAGTTTTTGAAATTAATTCAACAACGAGGATATCGTAAATTTTTTATTTTGTTTATCAATAAATTGTTTAGTATTCGTATCAGTAAAATATCATCGTGATAATAAATACGAGTATTTTAAAAATTTAATTTGCCATTTTCTTGTATTCCTTTGCAGTTTATTAATTTGTGACTTAGATTAAAATTATTTGAAAATTATTGAAAATTGTTAGAATTTTAACGCCATCGCCGCATGTCATTCCTGTCATTTATAATTAATATTTTCCGGTATTGATAGAAAACAATGATCAATCTTCAGAAATCAAAGATTACATCATTTCTATCATTTGCATTCCAGGTCTTTTCTTTTTCCTTTTTTTCTTACATCTTTATTTCCTTTTTATTAAGTGTGGCAATTAAGTACTTTTTTGTTTTTATACAACCCGCTCCACCCGCCCCCTCCCACTTTTTTTTGCAATTTGTTGATGTTGTATGAAAGGAATTTCATTGATTCAAAAATGTCTAATGTCTACTATACAGACTCTTTTGTGGTTTTTTTGTTTGCAATTTACAATCATAACAAATTGTCGTAATTATTTCTTAACCCATCGACGCTCGAAGTGTCTGCAGTGGGTTGGCATTCGCTAAATGCATAAGGCCGACGCCGGAGGCACGAGGTTAGTATGCCAATTGAAGCAACGTAACAACGTATAAAATATAACAACAACAACGATGACAAACTATACCATTACTTTTAATAGTAGGACAATTAAGAATGTTAGTAAGAAGGGAAGGTGGTGATAATGGGGAGGGGCGGATGAAGAGTAAAAAGAATAAACCAGAAAATATGCAAATAAATTAAAATGCAGTCTGAAGATTTTGTGGTAAATGGAATGCATTGGATGGAAACAAATTCAGAGATGCACAGATATTTAAAATTATGGAAGCACAGGATGGATGAACGCTTGGCTGAACTCCAGATGAATAGAGTGATGGATAGATGGGAAGGAGGATGAGCAGGAGGAGTGTGCGAAAAAATAATGGATGGAGTAATTACGCAGATGGATGAATAACTGGATAAATAAACGAATGAATAAATGAAATGAATTAACTATTAAATAAATGAAATGATTAAACGAAATAAATAAACGAATGAATAAACGAAATGGACCAATAAATAAACGAAATTAATTTACGAAATAAATTAAAGGATAACTAAACTAATGAATAAACAAATCAGTAAACGAAATTAATAAACCAAATTAATAAACGGATAAAAAAACAAATGAATAAACCATTAATAAACGAAATGAACAAATGAATGAATAAACAAAATTAATAAACGAAATGAATAAACACATAAATAAACGAAATTAATAAACGTAATTAATAAACGATAGGAGTAAAGGGATAAATAAAAGAATAAATAAAAGAAATTAACAAATTAATAAAAAAACGAATAAATAAACGAAATCAATAAATAAACGTATGAAGACATGGATGGAAAGTGAAATGAACTAACGAACAGGTGTCATTGGTATATGAATGAAGTGATGATAAATCAATAACCATGAATGAATTTCTCTATAAATTGTATTCAATGAACAGTTTGGTTGATTCGATTAAAGGTTAGAATGAATATGGTTATGGACTAGAAGCATGAAGATAAGGAATGTGTCTCTGTGTCGTCCAAAGTAATGAACAAATGAATGAATAAATAGATAAAAGGATGAACGTAAAGTTCAATAAATACTAAGGCACGAATGCACGAATGAATGTTAATTTGCCGACAAATTAATGGATTGTAAAATCGGTATGAAAACTTTTGAAAAGCTATTAAATGCATTGCTATCGCAACTTATTTACTCATTTTCTGTATTTTATTGAATTATTATATACTTATTAATATAATAATTCTGCTGCTAATTCAGCGTATTAGTTAAAGCTAGCTAACTAAATTGAGATAGTATTTTATGATGATAAATAGTTATTCGTAAGCAATAACCATAAAAAATACAGAAGATCAACAACCGCGTACGCTGCTTTAACCGCAAACTCATAATCATTATCATAATTGACTATGGTTTAATTAGTAAAAACGATTAATTAAATCGTACGATAGATAAATATATTTAGCAAACGAATCCGAATCATCGAAAAGAACTGAAGTGCGGCTTCAGGCATTTATTCATGGCTTAAATTGAAAATCAAATTTTAGACACACTAAGAAGACGACTCTATTTTTAATAATTATTGATTAAAAAACGCAATTATTATATTCATCGATCATTGATCATTTGACTTTTCTGGATGAGTTTTTTCAGTTCAGCTAAATTTTAATCATCATTATGTTGTTCCATACGTAACCGCACGTTGCGCAGGCAGCATAAATTTTCATCACTCGTTCATGCATTCAACCGTCAGTCAGTCAGGCAGTCAGTCAAGCAGCGATTAAATTCAACAGCGCGTCTGACAAATACTTCATCTTGTAAATTAAATCGTTTACGTGACTGATCACATCACAAAGAAGAGCATAGAAAACATACAAAGCATAGAAAAACTTGGTCACTGAACCCATTAAACGAAAATCACTTCGCGCTTGCCACACGATCGGTTGTCGCCTGACCGCTGCGCCCAGAAACACGCGGTTCGAGAAATCAAGACATGCCGATAAATAGTGTGTGTGTATGTGTGTGCGGATTGGCGAGAGGAGAAGGACGATAACGTTCGATGAACGATGTAAGTAGATAAAGCTATAGACGCGGCATTATAAAACTAGAGCACGAGCTGGTTGGCGTACTATCATCGCGTCGGTCTGTGAAATCGTTACGCAAGCTGCCGTTTTTGTTGTCCTTTTATGAGCGGCGGCGTGGCGCACCGCAGGCCAAGCGTGAATCGTTTGATGTGCGTCGGCGCGCACGCGTGCGTTGCCAATCAGCCGTTAACAGCTGTCTCTATTGTGAGCATCAAGCATGCACGATGAACATACGTATTACGTACGTACGTACGTAGGTACGTCATAAATGTCATTCTGTATTACTTTGTTATGGCTTTTCGATTTCCGTGTAATTTTTATCGATTTTGGATGAAATTAGTTAATGAATTAGAGCAATTAAGAACAATAAATTTTATGACAATGTACAATATTGTTCTTTTAATATTCGCCATTCTCTTTATACGTTATATATTTATTTATATTTTTATATATTGTATATAATTTCAACTTTTTAGTTGTTTCAACCTACAAATTAAACTTTAATCGAATTAAAATTAAATTAATTTATTTTATATTTTCTAATTATTTGAATATTATTTTTTGCGTTTTGTTTTTGTTTTTCAGCATTATTCGAACATTTTATTTTTTTTTTTAATTTTGCATTTTTTTATTTTTTCTTTTTTTAAAAGGAAAAAAGGACTTTATACATACGTTTACGTTACTGAAGCGCCATCAATCGATGATCGATTTATTTTTCCCGGAATCTAAATTTTTATTTTCAAGAATGATTTATTTTATTAATTTATGACAAAACTCCAACAAAAAATGCAATACACAAATATTGAAAAGTGACGGAATCCAAGCGAACTCATTGCTCTATAGCGAGAGAAATTTAAATTATTGAAAACAAAAACGATAATGATTACTATCTCAAACGCTGTATTTAATATAATGTAACAACAAACAGGAGTAATATTAAAAGTTGTTTAATAAACATCTTCTAGAGTTAAGTTATAGAAATATACAACATTGTTATACATTGTATTATTATCTGCTTTCGAAATCATGCTGTTTTTTGCGAAATTCTAAACGCGCTTCCTAAAGTCGTGCTAGCGATTTTCTGTTTATGCAATTAATTACGTGATTATTATACAAGAATTCAAAATCGTCTCGCAGTGAATTAGACAAATTGTTATTCTACATCTGCATCTGTCATAAAGTATAAGAGAGAGAAGTATGTGATGAAAATACAATTATTGACATTCAAATTCCAAATGAAGCAATTAAGAATTTCTGCATTGCAATCGTTTTGGAAACGGATAGTTTTAAACTCCAGAATACTGAGACATTAATAATATTATTTTGGAATCATATTTTCAGGAGCAGATTGGAAACGTTTTCTTATATCTTAAACGATCATTTGGTCATTCATCAATATCTAAAAACTTAGCACACTTTAGCAGTCTAAAATATTCAAAACAAAATGAAATGAAATTCATGACAGTTACAGACTTTTAATAGAACGTCAAGGAGCGAAAAGTCAAAACTTTTTTAACCGTTTTTAAAACCGGTTTTTAGTTTTGTGCTGAAAAGTCAAAACTTCTTACATCTAATTTGATTAATTTACATGAGAGTAGATTAAAAATTTATTTTTATTATTAGTTGCTTATGAGATGATCGCTTGTAACTTCTAAACTAAACCATATTTTGTTTGAGAATGATTGATTTTTAATCAATCATCAGACAGAAGCTACAACAACTTCAAGCAGAAAAGGCTACAGAAAATTTTACATATTTATCTATTTCTCCATTTTAATTGTTTAATGAATACAGAAAGTTTAATTAAAGTTCGTGAACGCAGTTTATTCAAACGATTCAATAAAAAAGTTAAAAATTTCGAATCGAATGAATGAATGAATCGGTCGGAAGAATCTCATGATTAATGACTATAATCCACAGAAGAGAGAAAAAACGTGACTGAGAAGGGAGAAGAAAAGAGAACAAAAGTTGAATAAAAACCGGCAAAAAGAAAGAAATTGAAAACTGTATTGAAGAAAACAACACTGCACAAAGGAATACTCAATTTCATGGAAATAAAATAATGAAAAATCTTTGCAGCAAAAAGTGTTCTACTATTCAATCGCGTTAATCTCGTAAAAGTGAAAAGCTTTCACGAATGAATGAATGAATGAATGAATACAAAGAATAAACCTTCATTTAAATGAACTCTTTCGCGTCTTTTCATTGAAAAGAAAAGAAAAGAAAAGTGATAAAAAGAAAAGTTTTGATAGAGCATGGAATAAATTGAATTGAGAAAGACTACCATCGTATTTCAGAAGAGAACGTTGATGGATTTAAGAAGAGAATCATACCAGAATTTAGAGTAAGGCTATCATAATGATTGATGGTGATGGCACGAGTTTAACTTTAAGCCGCTTTTTGTCCTTAGGTACATCACAGCAGAGAGCATCAGATTAGTTTTCGGTCGATGCCAAAACCGAATTTAATCATGTCCTTCAACCTTCATTCCTTTTTCGTAGCAATCTTTCCTTCGCAGTAAGTTTATGTTATTTTTTTTCAATTTGACTACAAAAGTTTCTAATTCAGTTTGTGGCTGGTTGGTTAAAAACTTCGAAATAATACGATTTCATACAATATTTTACATTGCTCTCTACATTTTGCACTTTGCATTACATTGTATTTATTTGCTAAAAGGCTTAGAAAACTTTTTAATGCAAGCTCGGTAGGAATTGCAGCTTGGAGTACGCGAATAGGTTTGTACTCGTAAATCCGCTTCAGCAACGTTTGTTAACGTCTGCATCAAAGAGTTTAAATTTAATTTTATAAATTTGCAAGTTTTTTTGTTACTTTATCAAAGTAAATTAATTTTATTTTGTATGTTCCTTTCTCTTCAACTCACTTCACTGCTGTTTATTTCTCTGTTCTCTAAAGTGAACCAAAGTTTTGAGCCCAAAGTTTTGCACTTCACAATTTCTTTCCTTTCGTGGCTTTATAGTTGCTTTTTTCATACTTTTTTCTTTGATGTAAATACTAGACATATTTTAATAAACCACTTTATATGCATAAAATCCGTACGCTTTAGAAAAACTTAATTTTTTAATATTTTTTCTTCCCTTTGTTGCCGTGATTATTCCCTTTTCCATGATATATGCGTAGCTTTTTTTCAAAATATCCTTCACTTTTTTCCAAAAAATATAAAGTTTTTCTAATATTGGGATTGGGGAAAAAGTATTCGCGTATTGTGAAATTTATTAAGATTGCTGCGTCATGTTAAAAGTTATTCCGAAGCAAAGATGTACTGTATCCCAATCAACTGCCAGGAAATGGTTCGCTCGCTTTCGTGCTAGGAATTTTTAAGTGAAAGATGCTCTTCGCTCTGGTCGACCTATCACCGAAAAAGTCGATGTCAAGTTATGGCTAAGGCCGTCAGTCGAGCAGTCAAGACATCGCCAAGGAACTGAAGATCGACCACAAAACAGTTTTAACCCATTTGCATAAAGTTGGTTTCACAAAGAAGCTCGATGTTTGGGTGCCTCATGAACTGAGTGCAAAAATGAGTCCAAAAAAGGCCCACATACAGTTTTGTTGACCTGTCAAAAACTAAGAGACTTCGGCTGGGAAGTTGGTGATGCGTCCGCCGTATAGCCCGGACCGTGCACTATCAGATTATCACTTGTTTCGAGCTCTCCAACACACTTTTGCGGAGAAAACTTGGCCTCAAAAGAGGAATGCACCTGTTTCAGTTTTTCCCACATAAAACCCCGGAATTTTACCAGAAAGAAATAATGGTTATACACCGAAAACTGGCAGAAGGTAGTTGCAAGGAATGGGCAATATTTGGATTAATAAAATACATATTTGTTATCTACATAAAAAATGTTTGTATCTTTTTACTAAAAAAACGCCGAATACTTTTTCCCCAACCGACATTTGCACAACATTTTCTTTTGATATTCAAATATTGTTTTAATATTTTTAAGCTTAAGTTCTCAATTGTTTCTCATTAAAAAACGAACAATTTGTATTCTTTTCAATTATTCTGTTTTTTTTTTCTCCATTAAATTTTCTTGATTTAGTTATTCTTAAAACGATTTTAAAACGTTATACGACATTTTGTTAAAAAAAAACACTGCGTGAAAAATACAAACGCTGCACTCGTTTCTGTTATAAAATAAATTGAATGACTTTATTCATATTCTTGCTGTTTGTTAACTTAAAAACTTATTTATTTATTTCTTTGTTTGTGTTCTTTATTATTTCGTTGTTGTTGCTTAAAGTTAAAGCTCGTTATATTATTATGGCAGACACATTTTTCTATTCAGACTTTTTATGATCGACTTAGAAATACAATAAAAAGATTAGC
Organism: Conops quadrifasciatus; assembly: GCA_949752815.1. NCBI lineage: Eukaryota > Metazoa > Arthropoda > Insecta > Diptera > Conopidae > Conops > Conops quadrifasciatus. The sequence continues at coordinate 34,971,392 of OX457079.1, forward strand.
AAGAATTTGTTGCCGGTTAAGGTTTTTACGGCTTTTCCGCAGTTATGCCGTGTGTGTGTGTGTGTGTGTGTGTGTGTGTGTGTGTGTTTATGTGTGTGCGCGTATAGAATATGCTTATAGAATATACGCTTGTATCTGGGCTCTATATTTTTTTTTATTTTTAAAAAATAACATATTTATGCATTTTTCCTTTTTTTTCATCGAAATTAATTCTACAAATTATTTTATAAATAGCTTTTAACTTAGATTTTTTTATAAAATCTTTTTAGCTTTCCAAAATGAGATTTTTAATTATATGCTAAATAGAGATCTATATGTATCTCTCTCATCAAGTCGATTACGCTCAATTTAAGAGCATCCGAATATAGTAGGTACAGACTGTACCGTACAGTTAGTGGCTCTTGTGTATTCCTTAACCTTCCGCTGCTTCTCTTTTCCTTTTCTCTGTCACAATTTATTCCTATTACGTTTATCTTTGCATTTCCTTTCAGCCTTTAATGTATCGTATGTTCATTGTACATTCAGTGTCGGTCTGCTAGTCTGTCTTTCTGTCTGTCTATTTCTCTCATTTCTTACTTATTTATTCATTTCAAAAGCTTGCATTTTTTAAGTTGATTATCATTCACTTTGACTTTCTTAATTCTTTGAATATTTCTTTCTTATTCTTTGAATATTTCATAAAGATTTTCACTTCCGTTGAGACATCAATTACGAACTTGATTTTGCCAATTTCGACAGTCCTTTCACTTTCCCTTTTCCTGAGGATATAAAGAATATTCTTTTTAATTCATCGCTTTTCTACAATTTAAATTCTTGCAAGTTTTTAAGTTTTCAAAACGTCAAATATGCATATAATAAGTTTTTTGTTGAGTTCAGAAGAAATGCCATAAATTCGTGAAATATTAACTCATCAACTTTCTTCGCAAAATATCCTGGATTTATTTTTTTAAATAGAAAATATTCGATTTTGGGACCGAGAATTAGCAGGCATTTGTTGAGAGTGTTAAGATATTTGAAGAAGAAGAAGAAGAAGACAGAAAAGAAGAAAAAACTGAAGATGACAAAAAGTGGTTGACATTTTGTTGGAACATTATCAGCTGCTTTCTCCTGTCGTTTAAAAGATTCGGCTATAATTTGATTAAATACAACAACAACAACACTAAAAAGCTTCTGGCTATCTTGTGAAATACTCGCAATTGAATGCAACAACAACAACAACAGCAACAGCATTGTGCGCTTCAGGAAGACTTAGAGGTCACCGAAGAACCTTACGTTTCGCAGAGTGCACAGAGAACAGGAGCACAGTAACGAAGAAGAAGAATAAGAAGTAGAAAATTAGGGTCGATCTGTTAGTTGCTCTTTCGTTCTGGCTCGGTGTTGGTGATTCTGTGAAGAAAGTGAGGCTTTGATTGTTTATTCATTGATGCTGCCAAAGGTTTTTGCTAAACTTTAATATAGAAAAGAAAGACATTTGTATAACGATAACAAAAAAGTATTAAATTAAATAAAGTACAAATAATGCAAAGAATGCAAAGAAAGAGAGACAGAAGTGATGAAATTGAAGTTGATGAAATAGGCTAGAGGCCAACCAGCTGAGACTAAGCCCTCAATGAGGCTTTATGCCTCTAGCATGACACTAACTATCAATGGAAATTGCAATGAAGGCACCAGCAAACAACAACAAACAACAACAACAACAAAGTCTATGCTCTCCCACTCTCTTTTTCTCTCTCAATGACATCATCAATGCTACTAGCTATTCGAGACTTTGTTTGAGGTTCGTTTCATTCATTCATCATCAAAGGTTGGCTTTTCTTTAAATCGCATGACATTCAAGCACGTACATTCATTCGTACGTATGTACATATGTATGAAGGCAAGCATTTAAATAAAGTTGTGTGTGTGTGCGTATTTTTTCTTAGTTTTTATAAAGTAAAACTTTCCTTTTGCCATAGAGTATATTACGTAGACGTAAAGTATTTTAAAGTGGAACGAACCGTGTTAATTTTAATAAAAAAAAAAATTTTTAAAATTAAAAAAAAAAATATTTAAAAAAAAAATCTAAAAAAAAATTTTTTTAATTTTTAATTTTTTTTTTTTTTTTTTTAATTTTTTTTTTTGCTAATTATACATATAAGCACGACACTTTAATTTTGCACAGCCATTAATTCAAGTTGTAGAGTTGGTTTTATATTGTATTAGCTTAGTTTTGATTTTTTAATAATTTTTATGATATTTTTCAATCGAAAATGAGAGAGTTAACCATTTGATTTTCTTAGTAACAATTATTGTTATTATTTTAACAAATAATTTGTAATACCTTTTAATTTTTAAAATTGGTAATTTAAAATTGGTAAACTTTTTTAGTTGAATTTTTTAAGGAATACAATACAATACGATTTTCTTTGATTCAATAACGAGTAAACCTTCTCCCTTAACTCGTTGATTGATCTCAATCCGAAAAGAATACAACGAATACAATGACAACGAGTAGTTTCGTCTTTAATAACTTTCGCTTAAAGATTTAACGAATCAATGTATGATACATGCAATATAATCATATTCAGTCCATAAATTTAATCCCTTTAATGCAATGAATATCGCCAGAATCACTTTCTAAATCCGCTCTAAAGTCACTCTGCTAAATTCTAATTTAAATTAGATAAAATACTTAATGACACTAAACTAAATCTGTTTAATATGGTTCCAGGTTCCATATTTTGCCGATTCCATTGATTTTTCCTAATCCTTGTCTATTTAATCGTTTATGTTAATGTTCAAGAGATAATCAAAATCCAAAAGAAAAAGTTAATAATTATTTTTAAAGTTAATTTTATGCCGTCATCGTTAATATCTCATCGTCCGAAATATCTCATTATCTAACTTAACTTAAGTTAACATTAACTTTTGGGAACAAAATGAAGGTTCGTACAAATAATTCGCAGTCCGAGTCCAGTCATTATAAAGCATTCGATTGTACGACAGCAACAAAAAACAATCTTTTTCGTGCCTCAAAGAATCCACTCCATAAATGTTTCCTTCCACTCGCCCAGAGTGCGATCCATATCGATCTTCATTATTTTTAATAGAATCGACCGCAATCTGATGCAAGTCGAAAAAAGGAGGAAAAAAATAAATGAACAAAAGAGAAAAAGGGTTGGCATAAAACGAGCTCTCTTTCAGAAAGAAAAGATTTCAGATTCCAAAAATACAGAATACAGAAGAAAAAGCAACTCTTCGCAATTTCTGGGCCTAAGTATGCTTTTAGTAATCCGTTTCGTTCGTGGTTATGTTCGCTCTCTTTCGTTCATTCATTCATTTATTCATTCATTTATTACTTGGTCTTGGTCAGCAATTTTTTCTCTTTGCCATTTTATTAGTTTTTTCAGTTCCTTTTTTTGTTTGCTTTGTGGTTGCTTTTTATTTTTATTTGATTATTTTTTTTTTTTTTGTTTTTTTTCTGCCTTTTCGAAGGCTGCCTTTTCTTTCATTGATGATGCGATGCTGGTGGCTCAAAGAAGTTTTTGCAAACGAAATGCACTAAAGTTGAATTGTTCTGCTGCGAAAGAGCAGCAGCGCCGCAAAAAATCAGTAAGAAGCAGAAAGAAGCAGTCATAATTTATCATAAATTTATGACGTTGCTAATAAAATGTAAGTACCTATGTAGGTTTTTTCTGGTGACTTTCTTTGGCTGACTTGCGTTTGCTTTGATTTTAAAAGTCTCCAAAAAAAAATACTTCAGGGTGCGCTGAATTCTTTCAGTTCGTAAAGTTTAAATTTTATCGGAATTTCGTGCTAAAGTAGAAAAGTTTTCAAATGAACCTCAAGTGTTTTCAGTTAATATTTCCTTCTGTTTATAAAACAAAGATTTGATGAACTTGAAAAAATATTCGTTGCAAAAGCTAATAATTGTTGCTTAGATATTTTAACACGATTAAAATTTAACTATCGTATAATGACATCAAAAACAAAAATCGGGAATAACCTCAAATTCTAAAGAAACGATTTGAAAGTTCTTAATTTTAATGAACTATTTTTTTGAAAGTCATAATAGTTCCTTCACCTTTTCCTATTTCGAGTTATTGGCTGGCTTGAATTTTAAACTTAATGCATTAAAATTGATAAATAAATTCATCTTTAATTTGGATAAAAATAAAATGATAAAAAACTCATAAAACACGATTTTATAAAACACTATAACTTATTTTTCGATGTCTTTTCAAAGAAATCTTCGCAAACAAAAAAATATGCAACATCAACAGAACCACGCTTAGATCTCAACACAAACATGATGACGATGTTGGAGCTGATGATGATGATGACAGATGACAGATGACTAGATGGATAGTGTCAGATATCATTAAACATTTCCTCAGTTTATAGTTTGACATAAAAAAAGTTCTTCTTTCATTTACATATATTTTATGCTGTGATTGCAAAAAAAAGGAAGGACACAAAATATCTATCATATCAATCGTAGATAACTCCAATTTATAAAAAAAATTAATAGAAAATCAAGTAAAAAAAAAATATTAAAAAATACTACAACGATTTACCGATAAATGGAAACATTAAATTTTAAATGAATGCATTTTAATTTAATATAGATTATACAATACGATATATACATATATAATTAAATGTTAAGCGTTGATTTTTCATACTTTATGGCTTTATTTTTATTACTTATGAGAGATTTTTAATAACCTTTTTATGATTTTAATCAACCAGATTTCACAATAGGTAAAATTATATGTATGATTATCTTAAGGTTGTATACTGGGTTGTCATGGCGAATACTTTGTCGAGTTTTTGATATTTTCGACATGTCGAATACCTACATTTGGTAGACTACCAAACCAAATTGGAGTGAATTACACAAAATTGTCGAAAACTCTGCAAAACTGACCTTCATCAATTACAATAAGAACAAACGAGCGCTACAAAGATTTTTCGTTAAAAAATATATGAATTTCAATTTTATTTTTGAGTCCGGTCATTTCTTTGTGAAAAAAATTTAACATTTATGTAATGATAATGAATTTTATTCATTCAAAGTGCTGAGTCTTGATCGTCACTTATTTCAATGTCATCAGACTCTTCCTCTATTATTCTTGTATTATTATATTTTTACTTGCGCTCTCGCTCTCGCTCTCGCATACATTCATAAGGCGCGAGTTAAAATGTATTAGAAGAAACCAGGGAAAGAGAGGAGATGTATATATTCGTGCATCTTTCTCTAGGTTTCTTTTATTATTTACACTTTGGCTCGCGCATTTTGGGTATAAACAAGCTGTAGAACGTACATATATGTATGTCGATAGACGTCTATACTTCACGCGAGTAAAAAAACGATATTTGAATGAGTCTTTCTTTAAGTTCTTGAATGTTTAAGAGTTTTCGACAAGGTTCGACAGGTTTTCGACATGTAGAAAAGTACTCTACAGTTTTCGACGTAGACTACATACGAGGTCCAAAAATTCCTGTGGAATACCAACCCTGGTTGTATACCTTTTTTCATCCACAAGCAACAGCCGAATAATAAACACAATATGTGTTGAACTTAATGTAGGTATATATACATACATATATAGTATATAGGCATGTGTATAGGTATTTGTATCTACCTGAAACATATATGTACATATATATATTTTTAAAAAAGTTTTGTGATTTATTTGCCATAGATTTTATGGAAAATTTGTAAATTTAATTTATGATTATTGAGACTTATAAGATTAATATATACACTGATAATTGCTGTGCTGTATACGAATATGTCCTCATGTGACATTTGTCCATTGTCTATGTCTGTATATTCAGCACAATATTTAGAAAAATCTGTCTTTATTTCTTTGGGCGTTTCTTGGCTCATACGTCTACGTAGCATCATTTTTTTTAGTAGCTACGTGGAGTAGGTACGATATATCTGCTTGCTGTATCTGTTGATCTGTTGGTATATGTAAATATTTATCTTCCTGTCTCTTTGTCTGTCTCTCATTCCGTTTGTTATTCTTATGCTTGGCAGATTTTCTTTTTCTTCTTTCCTTCTTTCTTTCTTCTTTTGCTCTATGCATTATTTTCGTTTTGATTTATGATAAAAAGTTCAACGGTTGCGGTTCGTTAAATAAGTTTTACAATTTTTTTTTTGTAACTGTGTGTAAATGTGTGTGTGTGTACTTTTACGCCATACTGGCAGTGACAGTTCAAACAATGATCATCATGAACATAATGAGAATATAATATTTTTTGTTATGTTTCTTGCTATTTTTAACTTTTATCTATGTAGAAAAAAAAATGTTCTCTCTGTCATTTCTATTTTTTCCTTTCTTTTTAGCTGTAGAAAATCGCGGTGTTGCCATCATCTCATTTATTTATCTATTTATTTATTGGGATAGGTTAAGTGTTGCTATATTAAATGCCATTATCACAGGCAGCGAGAAGTAGGTGTGTGTGTGAGTGGGTGTGTTGGTGTGGGTGTGTTGATGTGGGTGAGTGAGTAAATGTGCGTGACCTTTACGTACTTCATATAAACTGGAGCAATAAACACACAACAAGACACGATATTTATTTACATATTTTGTTACTCATTGAGAAAGCTCTTAAGATGAGCGAGCGTTCAGCGTTGGAAGGGTAGGTGCGGTGGGAGAGGTTGTCCTTGGTAGGAGCGGAGGGGGTGTAGGGGTTAACCGATTATACTCTGGAACGCAGGCAGTTCTGTCAGATTCAATTAAAAGTTTCCAATAAATTAACTTAAGTCGTCGGCTGAAGTGAAAAAAGTCTTTTTTCTTTAAATAAAAAAATAAAAAAATTCATACATACATACATACATACATACATACATACATGCATATTAAATCGAAGTAAGTATTTTTTTTAAATTTACGAAGAAAATTAATTACATTGCTGCAATTTTCTTGTATTTTGTGTTGTATTTTCGCAACTGATTTATTTTTAACAATGCCTCAATAGAAGTGACTCACTCACTTTTCTTTCTTATTTACTAGATACAACTTCGTTGTCATCATTATCACCATCATCATCATCATCATCGTCATCAGCTACTTTGGGGAGCTACATTTTCTCTGGCTGATTTTTTATTCATATTGTTCTTTTTTTCTTAATTTTCTTTTTGGCACCTTTTCTTTGTTGGCACGCTTCCTGACTGACCAATTTTCTTTAGCACGATGCACGACGACAATTCCTGAAATATTTTTTAATTTTTCGTCTTAGCCGTCTGCGGCGAAATATTTAGAATTAGCCATTTCTTAGAAATTTTTGTGGCCGCACTCTCAGCAGTTTCATTTTTCGCGGATTTTTTTTTTAGCTTTTATGAAAATTTAAAAAAAAAATTCAGTATTTCTTTCTGTTTTTTTTGTTTTTTGGCCGTAGAAATGACCAGAGAAATTAATTTTGCTAATTTTCTACGCTAATTGTAGAAATGTTCGCTAAATAAATTATACAAACACACAATTTATCAAGCATTTATCAATTATAATAATAAATAAATTTGCAAAGAAGAAAAGAAGAAGAAGAAACAAAGAAAAAAAAAATGAGAATACGATAATTATAAATATTATTTAATAATGTACTATGTACGTACTTCTATCAAGCATTTCAGAACACGAAGAAGGCTCAAATGCTTTGTAAACTCTTTTGAAGTTTGAGAGAGTAAAATTTCAATTTTCATTCTGAGAACTCTTTTTTTCTCGTTGTTGAGCTTCGAACAACGAGTACTCTCAAGCGTTAAAGTTCCGTTACTGATTACTCCCGAAATAAAAATTCTCTTTCTTTTCTCTCTGGCATCAACCAAACAAACAAACAAACAACAGTCTTGTGGGTACTTCGGTGCTAATGTAAATTCAGCCCAGATTATTAAATGTGAAAAAGTTTTTAAGCAGCAAATGTTTTTTCGTTTCTTTTCGAAGTCAGAAGTTTTAATACATTAAAATCGATGAATTGTTTACAATCCACAAGAACTGCATTAAAGCAAACTCAATCAAAATAAAAGCGCGTACTTTTCAACTAAAAAATGGGTAAAAAGTAGTAAAAAAATGCACAATGAATAAAGTACAAAATGAGCTCATTTGTAGAAATGTGTAACAAAAGAACCTCAAAATAAATAATAAAGCAATCTTCTTTGGAAAAGAAAATTTTACCGAATGCAAAACATTGAATGCAAAAACAAAGCATGCCCTCAAAAAAAAAACAACAACAATAAAAAGCAATGTAAGAGTGGTTAAAGTCTCTAAAGGCGTACAAGGGTCAAACAAAAAAGGTTAAACAAAAAGAAATGACCCTCAATGGAACCGCAAAAGAGAACTTTACGGAGAGAGTTTACGCTCTTTTCGAAAAAAAAAATATGGAAATTAACTACAATAAAAAGAAATAATCATCTAAAGGCCACTCTCCATAGAGTGGCTTTATTTATTGGAGAACTTCAGAGTTGCACACAATTTTTCATTGCGGAAAATTTAATTTTGTTTTATTGCTCACTGAGATCTGAAATACTCATCTCGGTGTATGCAGTATTTTTTTTAAATACATTAATTTATGCCCCCGAACAGAACTGCCCAAAAATCGTTTTACAAGCGGTACTGTACGATGCACTTGCTTCCGTTTCCGGCATTGTTTTTAATTATGCTGAATGCTAACAATTTATGTATGTACACGAAAATGATACGTTGATATGCGCAATGATGCTCATGGCAAGTGCATCCTGCATCCGCATTAGAATTAAACAAACTGCATACAATATCATAAATAGCGTATCATTATTATTAAAATATGCAATGCCTATTTATTTAATTATTAATTTGCATTTGAATATTTTACAAAATGTTTTAGTTAAATTAAATTGATAATAGAGAAAACTGCTAAAAGCATACAAAGTAATTTGACTTTGGTAATCATCAAACTAAATTCTTGGCAAATCCTTCGTTTCGTTTCGAAGTTCTTTCTATAATTTTGAACAATATTATTTTTTTTTAACCTGCAGCTGCTAAAAACGTTAAAATCGAATGAATTTTTGAATAATATCATAAGTATTTTTTAAAACATGAAACTATGAGGCCGCGCTAGTCAGATTGTGTTGCTTTTCTGCGAGCTTTTCGGCATTGATTGGCGCCAAATTTGCATTTCACATTGCGTCAATAAATTGCACAAAAACCTACAATATACAATACATACACACACACACCCACACTGATCGCTTAATCCGTGAGCTAAAAATGCTTAAATGAACGCAACATTTGAAACATAAACAAAGAATAATTCGACAATTAGGTCGACAATTTCGAAATTTATGTTCGAAAAAATTTGAATTTAGAGTACTCCTCAGTAATTTTGAAAGTATTTGTGCGATATTTAGTGGAGAAAAGATTAGTGAGGAAGGAAAGAGTAAGAAAGAATTCATTCTTCGTTTTAGAAAAAAAATCGGTCCATAGTTTTTTCAACAATATTTTGGTCAATATCATCTGTCAAATACTCGTAGTATTCATGCATAGACGGAATAAAATTATATGAATTAAAAATTGTAAAGGATTCTATTATGCATACACAATTAGCAAGAGAGCGAGTCCAAAGGAATGAGAAAAAGAGAAAAACGGTATAAATCGAAGCATTCTTCTCTCCGCCCAAATATTGGGTGGCCTGAGATATTACGAAGACAGAACAGAACTAATTTACTTGAAATGTGTCGCACTCTCAAGTTTAGTTAATAAACCAAGTCTCTCTCTCTCTCTCTCCCTTCATGACCATCAGCTTCGTTTCTCTTTTGACATTCGACCATTTTGTTATACTGCAGCCAGATTTTAATGAGCGATAAACATAGCCTGAATCCTTTTCTCGAGCACCGAAGTTTAACGTTTCTCATTTGCATTTTAATACATATCTCTCTTCTACAGTATGACTCCGTTACGACAACCACGTGCTTACGTTGAACGTTACGTTAAGGTACTCGTAGTAACTTTGATTGTTGTTGTTGTTGCGGGATTTAACAATAGTTTAGCTTGAAGCCACGAGAATAACGTAGCCCCGGTTACGACAAATATTCTGCAGGATTTTTTTTTTAATTGTGCGTTATGGTTTTTTGATAATAAGAGAAAATGCTAAATCAACGGAGGAAGGAGAATGATTAGCCCACATTGTGTGTTTTGTGGACGTTGTAAAATCTTCTTGTAATTTAATATTATTAAAATGTTCAAAACATTACAGAATTGAGTTGATATTAAAATGTAGAACGGCACGAATTTGATAGAAATTTTTTGTTTTTTTATTCAACAATGCGAAATGAATGCTAATGCTGCGCTGTGATAATGATGATGTACATATTTAAGCAAATAGAATACAACAACAATTGAATAATTCTCTACTAAGTTGCCAGCATGTAAAACGTTTCCAAAAAAAAAATATTAGCAGTCAATCGTTCATTCATTGCCGCAAAGAGAATGAGTCGAGAAAATGGACATTTCAATTTTGTTGTTGTATTTTTAGCATTAGCACATACTACTTTGTTGTATCGTAATTTTGTCGTGCGTCTACGTAAAAGTGTGAGAATTGTTTTTGCATTGTATTTATTTGGTGCTAAAATGACAAGACGAAGGAGAAGTCGTCACTGTTAAGACGGAAAACGTAAGTGTGGACTATTACAAAATAATAAAATCTTTAGAGACGCTGTCTTAAGAGAAGTTGTCTCAATGTGGTCGTCAAAACCGTCACTGCAACGCGTCGTAAAATCAAAGAAAGCCCTTGACTGACATGACTGACACATCACCAGCGAAGACGACTACTGAGAGAGAGTCTTTAACGACTATACATAATAGTTTTTACTACGTAATACGTAAAAGAATTTATTTGTTTTAAAAAAAGAAGAGACTCCATTGCTTTTAAATACTCGTAATTAACGCCGCCAATCAATTCTCTTTTACACGACGATACTCTTTTATATTACTCTTATTTTATATTAAATTTATGTTTAAATGATGAATATGAATGCTTCTGCAAAAAGAAAAGGAAATAAGAAATCCACAATGGGTTGATTTTCGTCATCTCTTTTATCAAGTTTGGTCTGAAAAGACAAACGTAAAACGTAACGAATCTCAAAAAACAACAGGAAATTGTCTGCTCCTTTGTTTTTGTTTTTTTTTATACAGTGTAAATATGTAGTATAATAAGGTTGTTTTTTTTTTTTAGATTCCTCTGACTTTATTTTTTTTAAACAAAACGTACACAAAAAAGAAAAGGAAATATCATATCATATTGTATTGTACTAAACCGATGCCGTCAACAATATGATGCTGCTTTGGGGCGTAGCAGACAATGCTTGCATACAGACACACACACACGCACACACACACACTCGTACACATACTTAATACATCATGAGCGGCAACCTCATTACGCAAACGAACGCATCAGATTCAACGTAAACGCCAAGCGAAGATGACGTAGTCACGACGATAGAATCGATGTTTTCTGGTAGTTTGTTCGCTTGTCGTTCGTTTGTTTGTTTGTTGTTATTGTTGTTGAGCAGTCTTATTGCTGGCTGCTGTTGTTAGAGTTGTTGTTGTTGTTGTTGTTGTTGTTATTGGTTATTGTCGGTTGTTGTGGGTGTTGTATTAATAATGCCATATTGACCCAATTAGTACTAGAAGAAAGACAATTACAACAACAACAACAACAACAAGGAGGAGCACAATTTTTTTTATATATTTTTTATTCATCCGCTAAATGAAGTATATTTACGATTATTTTAACAAAAATTATTTGCGCTAAACTCATGAAGGGGCGCGCGGCAAAAAGGAGGAAGTGAATAAAGAATGTGAATTTTTTTTTTCTTTCCTTTAAAAGCAAAGTTTTTGAAGGAAAAATCATTTTAAAAACACTTTACATTTTTTTTTAAAGCAATAAACTTTAACTCCTCGATAACAGGGTTAAAAAAATTAATTTAGTTTTTTCCAAAAAGAGCTGATGATATTTTTAGTAGGTAGGTACGTTTATTAAGTTCAAAGCACAACAACAACAACGACAGCACCTTTGTTAAAATAAATTAATAAGAAATCGGATCCTATTCTGAGTCCTCCCAAATTCTTCCACAAAAAATGCACGAAGCGTACTTTCAAAAATACTTAAGAAATTAATCTAAATTCAAAAGCCGAAGAAAAGTCACAAAAGTAAAACAAAGTAAAGCCCAAAAGAAATATACTCCCATTTTAGCAATCAAGTCGTGACAGAGAATTCCGAGAATCATCCCCAGACGTGTTTAAAAAGAAAAAAAACATATATATGTTTAAAAAAAAAATTCAAAAAAAAAACCAACCTACAAACCATCAGCAAAAGAAACTCCTGAAAAAAAAGCTTACAGATTTTATCAGAAAAAAAAAATTCTGCCGAAAAATGAGACTTAATTCCTCAGAACACGAAAAGAAAAAAACCGCAGAAGGTTGTCGAAAAAGAAGAAGAAGAAGAAGAAGAAGAAGAGGGAGATAAAAATTTGAGTGGTCTGAGCCGGAATTTAAAAATGTGATGAGGATTTTGCTTTTCAAAATCGGTATCAGGTCACTTGAAATGCTGTCATCAGAGCAGCAGCACCAACAACAACAACACATAAAGAAACAGTGTAAAAGGTGTGTTGTTGTAGTAGTTGTTGTTGTTGTTGTTGCTGCTGCCGCTTTTGCATGCTCCTGCTGTCACGGTTGCTGTCATGGTTGCTGTCATGGTTGCTGTTGATGTTAAAAATTTGAATAAATGGATTAAATTTTCAATCTGTTAATGTGGATTTTCGTTGTTGTTGTTGTTTTTTTTTTTTCGAAGGATCCGGTGACAACGGATCATGTCACACATTCCTTGCTGGTGTTGGCACTCGCCAACAGTTTCGAATAACAGGTTGCTTGCTGCTGATGGTTGTTGTTATTGTTGTGTACGAAGGGATACGTATTACGTATTACGTAATAGCAACAACGACGATGAGTAGCATGCAACAAGAAGCTGAAAGCAACCCTAAAAACAAAAAAAAAAACAATTCACTTCTCGGTTTCACAAACGGCACGTAAAAACGGCATTCAAAACTAGCGGTTACAAAAAAAAACTGTATAAAATTGTTTCAAATTTCACAAAAAAACAAATCAGGTTTCATAAAACTTCATCGGTTTACATTTCATTTCGTTTCGTTTGGTCTGTTTTTCGGGACTAGCTTGAAAAATTAAGAGATATGAACTAGAAATTTATTTTTATTTATTTATAAACTTAGACAATTGTTATATTTTTTTTAGTGTTTTTTTTATATTAAGTATCCCTTAAAAAAGAAAGGCCTTTGTTGTTTGTTGTTACTCGCCAAGAATTTAAAAAATGTAATAAGTAATAATGGTCTAATTATTCCTTAAACAAAAAAAAAAACCTTGACAAAAATTCTGTTAAAAATGCAAACTAAAAATTTAATTAAAAAATAAAACTTCTTCTCTCACTTTCTCTGTTATAAATATTAAAGTATTGTAAAGCTTTGTAAAGCACAAAAAAGCACCACAAAACATACTCGTACAGTTTCAAGTTGACATTTAGGGCTTGACATTAGACGGCAAGTCAGAGGTCAGAGGTCAAAGGTTACAAGTGTGGTTAGCTTAACGACTAAAGCAACTGAAAATGGAATACCTTTTTTATATACGATAGGTATGGGTGGTTTTGTGACTAAATTTGTCATACTCGTGCGTAATAAAATATGAAAACCCATGATGACATTTATACTTTACGATACAAAATACGAGACGATGATATAAAAAAACTTTTTTATAAAAAAACTTCTCATAATTTAGTAAAAATACCATACCATAATAGAAGTGTATTTTTCTTCTTTTGCTTTTTTGTTGGTCGATTTTAATTTTTTTTTGTTATATTTCTGGTTAATAAATTCTTCTAATTTCCATATGACGTATTTACTGACCTTATTTGTTACCTAACACACCCGCACGCCGACATTCACACGCTGTTCTTCTGCTTCTTCTTCTTCTTCTTTTTCTTTCCCTCCAGGATATTCCGCCCTTTTTCTCTCTTTATTATTATGTTTAAGGATTTGGGCAACAGTTTTGGGAAATAAAATATGCACAAAGACTGACAAAACACTAACTTACATTCTCATCATTCTCTTACATATACATACGTACACCGACTAACATACCCATCCACCCAGCCACGCCTATCTGTACAGAGCAGACAGGCAAAATCGCATAAGAAACGTAATTTATTTAAACATTCCGCCATAGTGTGCGCCGTGTGTCAAAAGGACTACAGCGAAGCAGAAGAAGAAGTTACGTTACTTCTCTTGCATGGATTTTCTCTTCGTTAAATAAATTTTTAATTTTTAATTAAAAAAAGACATTGGAAAAAACATTTCTTTCTTTTTCGAATAGAATCGTACTAAGATCAAGTTTGGTCGATCTACAGTGGTGGCGTAGTGGCACAGTGGACCAAAATCTATATAATATAAAACACAAAAATATTCTAGTTATACGTACACTCATTTCAGTTCGTTTTTTTGTGCCATTGTACAGTAGAAAATCCATACTTAGGTACTCTATTGTACAAATATTGGGCAATGCAGCAACTTCATTAAATAAACTATGTCAATAAGAGCTACAAAAACAACCACAACTCTAACACTAACAAAAACAACAACAATAGTACCATTTTATCTACACGAATTAATTGCTATCAAATCAATTATTCAATTTAAATAATCAAAGTCAATGAACTGAGATCAATGAACTCACTGGCGGCGGCGATGGCGGCGGGCGAACTTTAACTGAAAGATTAGAGCGAAAAAAATATGCAATTATTTCCGATTTTGATGGAAATTTTATCTTGAACATTTTATCTTGAATCGTTTATTTATATTGAATTCTTCTTCAGAGCCAACCAATTATGAAATTAAAAAAAAAAAAAACAACAGAAAATAACAAAATATCGTATAAATAGCGTCATAAAAAAAAAATAGATAACATTGGTTTTGGTTTTTTTTTTTTGGCATTTGAAATGAACTTCATTAATGCCGCTTTGAAATTGAATATTTTTGTATATATAAAACACTTGTATATACATTATATACTATATAATTGTATTTAATGTACAACAGTATAAATACAGAAATCTAATTTCAGTTTATTCAATTGGTAGAATATTAATTAACAAAATGCATGTTTCAAAATAATTCAGTTAAGACGAAAAGTTGAGACGAAGGTTTTCGTAATCAATATTTGTGTAATATATTTTTATTCGTATCTAATCTTATAATCAATAAACGATAGTGCACCCGCTGCCTGCATCTATTTCGGCTGCTTGACTGTTCAGTGTACTATACAGCTTAGCTTGTCGCACATTCTTCTCTCATGCCCACTGTAAAATTCTACTAAATACGAACGCGAGTATGAATAACTGCTTTTGTGCTTTTTCCATTTGTCGACTTTGCGGTCGCAACCATTTAAACAACAAAAAATTTCCTAACAAAATCTAATCTTTTATTAGCAAAAAGTTAATCTTTTGTTAGTAAAATTTACTCAACTGATAAACAAACTGATATTTTTAAAAATGTACTGCTAACAACTATTTACGTAGAGTATAGAGCTTTTGAGCTGATTGATGACATCACTGAAGGTGACTCTTGGCAAAAAAAAAACAAAAAATTGCCCTAATTCCATGCATTCACTAAGAATCGTATCAAGAATTTACCGGATTAACTAACAACTGGGTTGTCATGTGGGGAATACTTTGTCGAGTTTTCGACATGTCGGTCGAATACCGGTGGACTACCAAACCAACCATTGGAGTAGATTACACAAAATTGTCGAAAACTCTAAAAAAATGTGCCTTCATCAATTACAATAAGAACTAATGAGCGCTACAAAGATTTTTCGTTAAAAAATATATGAATTTCAATTTCATTTTTGAGTCCAGTCATTTCTTTGTGAAAAAATGGAACATTTATGGAATGACAATGAATTTTATACATTCAAAGTGCTGAGTCTTGATCGTAACTTATTTCGATGGCATCAGACTCTTCCTCTATTATTCTTATATTATTCTTATATTATATATCCTTATCGATCTGGTCCTCACTTACTTTGCATTCCGATTGGGCTACATCCTATCGCTTTCTCTTGTTTCTTTTATTATTTACACTTTGGCTCGCGTATTTTGGGTATAAACAAGCTGGAGAACGGTATGTCGATAGATTCTATACTTCACGCGGTTAAAAAAAACAAATTTTAATGAGTCATTCTTTAAGTTCTTTAATGTTTAAGAGTTTTCGACAAGGTTCGACAGGTTTTCGACATGTAGAAAAGTACTCTACAGTTTTCTACAGACTACATACAAGGTCCAAAAATTCTTGTCGAATGCCAACCCTGATTAACACCCAGTTTTTTTTTGTTTTTTTTTCGTTGATTAACAAATTCTTTTTTCTTAATTTACAGCGAGTGCAACGCAACGTATGATCAACATTATTTATCTAATGATAATTAGCAAAGTAAATTATAGCCCAAAACATGCAGATATATCGTTATAATGAAATAACCAAATATTTTTAATTTATTTAATTCTTAATTTAATTCTTTAACGTCGATATTATATTATTGTTAAATGCGTGCGTTTATATTATTAATTGTTATACATACATATGTGTTTTATATGTAGTTGTTATACAATTGTCATACAATTTTACGCAGTGGTATAATACTACTAGACACAACACTCGTAAAGTGTATTCCTTTCTGGAAATGAATCGTAATCATTAAGCCACAATTCGTGGCGCTTCGCATCTCGTAATATTTGTAATTAATTTGTACGATAATGGGTCTATTGTGGAACGATGTCAGAGCAACAGAGACACACGATTATTGCTTACAATAAATATGAATATATATTTTTTAGAGAAAACAACAACAACACAAATATTTACTATTAAATGACATCATCATAAAACATATTCGTTGACACTTCGGTAGTTCATTTAAAGAAAATTTTGAAAAAATAAATTTATTTTTAAAAAAAACAAGAAAAAAGTGTATATAAAAAATGTATGCTTTTAATGGTTTGTTTTGCCAACAACTTGTTTGATTGACGTTGACACATTCTCAAGCCTTGTTCAAGATTAAGGCAAAATAATTCTTTTTTTCTTTAGTTCTTCTTCTTCTTCTTCTCACTAAAAACTGTTACCACATTGCACAGCTTTTGTAAACTTAAGAAAATATCTTAAGTAATCCTTCCGTGAAGAATGAAAAATTCTAAAAACTCGATCAAAGAAAATTAAGAAACGTTTAGAAAATGCGTTTAACTATAAAAAATATAGTAAAAAAAATACTAAAAAGAAAATAAGAAACCAAAAAGAGTTACTTATTTTTTTTATAATTTTTTGTGTGTTAAAAACGATATTAATTATTGAAAATATGCACTCAGCGACAACGTTTTTTTTTTTAAATAAATAAAATAAAAATGTTTATTTGCACACATTGACAAATTTATTTACATACACGGTGTATGTACGAGTGCATACATCTGCGTTGCATGTGTTTTTCTTAGTAGAAAAAATAAAAAAAAAAAATTTTTTTTTTCTTTTTTCAATCTGTTGAGAAGAATGAAAAAAAAATCGAGGTAGGCAGACTCAATGCTGGCATAGATGCTGCCGCTGTCGTCATCGCCTCCGTCGCCGTCGTTGAGCGAATACATTAAAAAGCGCTCGCGAGCGAATGTATTGTCATTCATGTCTCATGTTGCCTGACCTTGTTTTTTTTTATTCCACTTTTATACTTTTACCTTCTTTTGTAGTTTTAGCTCCTTTTTTTGTGCCTTTATTCTTGTATTGAATCTTTCTTGAATTTTATGAAAAATATCGTATTTACGTGAATTAATTCGTTCACGGGGACTTTACAAAAGCAAATGAGCAAACAACAAGTTCAGCAACGCGCAACGCACAACGCAACAACGTACGATAAGGCCTGAGAAACCATAAAATTACGATGAAAATTTGAACTTGAAATTTTTTTGGTTCTACGAGAATGTCGTAATGTCTGTTTGACAAAGAGTAAAGGAGAGAGAGAGAGAGGGAGAGCGCACTAGAAAGTTTATTGTTTTAAAAAACGCTACGACAAAAGAGACAAAGACAATTTTGAAAGCCGAAAGGACCGATTACGAACCCTTCACCATCGAATGTCTTTTCATAACGCCGCCGCCCCGGCGCGCCAGTGGGAAAGGGTGCCGAAGGCAAGCTAAGGGCGTGGCAAAAAGCCACTTTGTATTTTAAGTAGAATATTTTATGAAAGCAAAGTTGATCTTTTAGCAACTCTTATTGTATGTATTTTGTATCTTATCCCAAGCTTCTTCTTGAAATATTGAAGAAATTATTGTGAAATTTATTTAGACATATGTTTTCCCTTTTTTCTCATTTTGTTTGTCAATTTAAATTTGAAAGAAAACTACAAAAAAAAAAAAAAAACAAAACACAGAAAAGCAAACAAAGTGAAGAACGATAAAACAATTGCAAGGTAAAATTGTTCAACTTTCTTTGACTTAAAAAAAATTCGGTGTCATTAATTATGATGATATGATAATGAATTTCCAAATTGAAGGGACATATAATTTTTTTTTTTTCAATTATCATACAACATTTTATCGCGAAGTTTTTTTATTGTGATATTTTTTAATGATTTTATTTATTTTTTAAAAAAATGCGTTTCTTACAATATAAACTGTCATTTCTTATTGGATTAGCTTATAGTTATTAGATGTAGTTTTTTTTTTTTTAAAAACCAACAAAAAAATTCGTTTTCTTTTAAAAACTTTTTCAGTTCAGTTCATCACAGTTTATTTTTTCTTAATCACGTTTTTATTAGTTGATTTTATATATTGTACAATAATTTTCAGAAAGGACTGAAATTGGTACATTTTTTTTAAGACTAAAATCGAAATTGTATTGTATTGTAGTAAACTCATAAGATTGTAAATTATTACAATCGTTCAATCGTTTTTTACAACAAAATTATAAAATTTCAATATTTGCATTTTTTTCCAAAAGAATAAATTTTTCAAAGAATATATTTTGTTCTTTTAATTAAACTTTAAAATCAATAAGGAATTAATTGTGCCTTTTAATTGTTTTCTTTCACCATCTTTTTCACTCTTTTATCACAGCGCACTCTTTTATGAAATGCAATATTATCCAAGAGACAAAAACGAACGAAACGTTTCTAAATTTTAAAAAAAAATTTTTTTTCTATATGTGAGTACCTAAGTGTGTGTGTGTGTAAGCGTGTGTGCTTCATGATTTTCTCTAACTCAAAATAGCCAGCACTTGAGCCTTTAATACCAGCGTTGTGTAGCCAACAGCTTGCCTTCAGGCAGCAACAGTGACAAACAACAACAACAACAACAACAACAACAAAACAACAAAAAAGCAATAAGTGCAACAGTAACCATCAGTAACTTCTCTTGATTGCTTGCTATTTATTGCCTCATGCTTTTTCGTTTTTCTGCGCTTTTCATTTTCATTTCACTTTTTATGTGTCATACGCCATTTCGCGCATATTCTCTAGAAGAGCAAGAAGAAGAAGGTTTAAACGCTTAGTCAAGGACGAAAGAAAGGCTATTTAGGATTCAAAGCAACATTCTAACAAAAAACCAAGAGGTACATAACTTTACTTAAAAGCTTTATGCCAAACATTTAAACATTTCCAGAAAAATAATAAAGGAGAAATTGAGGAAAATAAATATAATGAAAAAGAAGTATGTATATTTATTATATCGTGACTTATGATAAATAAAGCACAACAAAACGTAATCAAGCAAGGAAAAATTATGTTCTGCTAACTTGGCCAATAACATCGCTGAGCTTTATTTAGCGCCAGTAATTCGAAGTTGTTATCGTCGTTGTTGTTGTTGTCCTACTTCGCTTACGATATCCTTGAGTGGAATAAACCAATTAAGTTTTCACTTTCGTGTATTATTTTTTTTTTCTACAGCTACGAGTAGCTGCAAGCAAGCAAGAAAGCCAAAACTTAGACCTTTTTTAACCATTTTATTAGCTGCCTTGCGCCCCTTGCTCCGCCCTATTCCACCACCACCACCACAATCATTCCATCTTAACCCATTTCATTTATAACCTATTTTTCTTTTTATTTATTTATTTTTCTCCATAAAAATTTTATACATTCCTTGACTTTATAATATCGTATTTTTTGATCATTGTCAGTTTTTTATTTTTTATTTTCTCATTTTCTATTTTCCCTCCGATAAGCCCTAATGATTTTTTGTGGTTGTTGTTGTTGTTGTTGTTGTTGTTGTTGTTGTCATAGCCATTGACTTTTGTGGTTATGTTATTGTTTTGACTCGTTTCAATAAATTTGTAAAAGTTTTCATGCACGATGAAATAAATTGCAAGAAGTTTTAAAAAAAACCGTTTAAAGATAAGTGCATTTTTGGAAATTAAAATTCATTTTTTTGTTGTACATATTTAAAAAAAAAATAAAAAGCTAAAGAAATTTGTTTTTTTTTTTTAAATATGTAAAAGGCTTTAAGCTAAAATTTTTTATTATCTATTAATTGCCATTTATTATTATAATTATAAGAAACACGAGTGAAAAAATATGAATGTAAAATTTTTATTTTTCTTAAATCTTTATTAAAAAAATAATAGCTTATGAAAAATTTTACTGCAATCTTGATCAAATTTTAATTCAATAACTCATAATAATAATAATTTAATTCAATTTAATATTAACATATTTACACTGAATTGCTTTGTAAAATGCATTTTACCTGAAATTATAAAGATTTGCACAAATTTCACGTGAATTTTTTCAAAAAAATGCGGCAGTTTAATGTAAATCGTATCGATTATGAAAATTGGTGTAAGGTTTTTTCGAAAGCGTTGAGCAAAATGTTGGCTTCGGTCATTAAAAATAGTAAGTATAATAAATAAGATATTGCGATAAAAAAATATTAAAAGAATTAGTAGAATTATTTCCTTGAATTAACCTTTCACAGCAAAAGCCTCCAAATCTGTTCTGATGCTGATGATATCGCCAGCTAAATTCGATGGTGCACAAGTTTTCAATTGAATTTTTCAAATTCGTTACTTGCTTTTGTACTTGATTTTTCTAACACCAGTTAAATTTTAAAATACTGATAAAATAACGATAACACAACACAGCACAAGTTAGATAATTTCTAGAACATTTTCTTCTCTACCGTCAATTGTCAATCTGCCGGGCACGACACTTTATCTTGAGTGCGCTTTGGCGAAAATGTATTTGATGAGCATAAACTTATCCTCCAAGAATAATGGCACGTTCAATCAAGCCGAGTATTAAATCGCAACTGAAGTGCGAGTCGTGCGAACTGCGAACTACGAGCGCCAAACACAGAACTGTTGTTGGGGCCAACGCCGAGTAAACGAATGACTGCATAGCATGTCATGTTTAGCAACATTGTTCAACAGCAAATCGACAGCATCGCCATCGATCGGTCGATCGGGAATAACATTAATAATAAAACTAGCAAGCAACTACAATTAGAGCGTCGTCTACTACATAAAATCATTGATCGACTAACAGCATGGCATCCACCCGCCCCCCCACAGAGAACCAAATGTTCCAAAGCTTTGGGTGGCCTGCAGGCCGGCCGGCCGGCCGCCTGTAATAAAATATTCGCAACATGTTGCGAAGCAAAAACCAAAGGCTTGCTGACGCTCTCCTCATTTTCCTATGACTACTCAACGCAGTATGTCAGAACGAGTGATGTCATTAAAAGTGCTCTCGCTGTTGTTATTTTTCTCTTCTAGCTCTTGTAAAAATGCCGCTGGTACTGTTAAGCATTTGTTTATTTTGATAGTTTCGCAATTATTTCTGTTGTTGTTATTGTTCTTGTTATTATTATTTATTCCGTCATCATTGGTGGTGGTGCTAGTGGTGATGTTTTCATGCTTTTGTTTTTGAAGCTACTGTTATCATCGTTACTGTTGTTGCTATTATAATAAACTTTAAAGTCATTATTATGTTAAACTTTATGCCCGGCGAAAGCACTGTTTTTTGTTGTGCTTCTTCTTGTATGTAGTACTTTATTAATGGGAGCGGCTGTTTGTAGTTATTTAAAATGCTGCAAACATTTTTTTTATTTATTGATTCATTAATTTATTTGTCACTTTAGAATGAAAATGTTACCAACGCCCGACAACAGAGATGCGATAACATCATCATAATATTAAAATTTATTTTTATCAAAAACTGTTTTCTGTTTATTTTCATCCGTAATTTTTTTATAATCAAATTTTTGAACCATACGAGTACCTTCCCTCAAATATTTATTATCAGCAATAGTTTTTGGGTATGGGTGTGTTTTTAAAGTTCTACGATACTATAATTTATTGCCGAGGATTAGCATTTTTTAAGCGATAAAAATCATAATAATAAACTAAATGGCCAGACCACTCCAAAAAACATTATTCACTGAAAATTTACTGGCTTAAAATTATTTAATAAAATATACGTGCGACTTTAAAAATTTGAAAAGTAGAACAAAACAAAAATTTGAAAGTAAAAAAATATTGTATCATAACTGAAAAAATATTAAAAAAAATATAAATTAAAAAAATACAAATATTTAATTTTTAAATATTCATTTAAAGGAAATAAAAATAAATAAGTCACAGTAGAATTTAACAGACTTAATAGCATGGAAAGCTGTTAACTTAGCAGACTAGCATCAAAACGGTTTTTAAGCAAAATGCTAACATAAAACAGTAGGCTTCGTTTACATTATCGCTAATCTGTTAAAAATGCGCTTGACAAAATGTTTATAACATTCATGGCGGCCTTTACTTTCATAATTTTTTACAGGGATAATTTTTTTCTATTCTTTTTAAATTATATACATTATATTATAAATTATACACATATATTATTACACTGGAGTGAAGAATTTTCTATATATGAAAACTAATAAAAGTAGCCACCACTGTTGGCTATAGCGAATTGGCCTCTTACTTCTGATGAACGATAGCAACCAATTGTTGAATTAAATAACATCTGATAACAGTGATTTTTCGCGATTCAAACGTTCAAGCGCTTAAAGCCTTGTAAATTGTTGCCTTCTCCTTACGCCCCTTCCCCGCGCGTTGCATTTATTTTTCTTAATAACTCAAGCAATGCAGTTACTATTAAGTCACTATTTTTCAAAGTCGAACTTTTATGCAGTACGTCGAGATAAATCTAATGTGATTGCGAATTCATTGATCTTTTCTTATGTCAGACGCACAGATTTTATTGCAAAACCGCTAATAATTTATTTAAATTTTTTCAATGATTTTTGTAAATCTTTAAAAAAAGTTTTACGGTAAATAAATAGCTAATAAATGCACAATTCATAAAAGAATATACATAGTTATAAAATTGTATACCATAACAATATAAACCGTTGACCAGACGTGGCCGATAATCAATTAAAAGTTCAGTACAAAAATAGTGAACATTTCTTTTTTTTTAATTTAATAATTTGAAAAAAAAAATTGTAAACATTCAATTAAAAGAGAGTAAACATTTGACACAATTTCGAAATTTATTTTTCGTTTTTAAAAAAAACCCACAACAAAATGAATGTCAACAAAATTCTTACTTGCTGCAATAATACGAATAATAAATAATAACAGCACAAATGTCATGAAATCTTTCTAAAAAACTAGTAAAAAAATTATCTTATAAACAAATAAAAGCGTAAAGTAAATGAAAGCATTGTTTGTCGTTGTGGTCGCCGTTGTTGTTGTTGCTGTTGTTATTATTGTTGCTGCTGTTGTTGCTGTTCCTGTTACTCTCATTGTTCTCATTCCACAAGACCAATAAAAACTGAAATGAAATACCAACAAATGCTAAATACCAAATTAATATTTGTGAGTTTATAAAACTATGGCAACATTGTTTGTGGTCACAAACAATGTAAAATCAACAACAAAGAAAAAGACAAAAATAGCCCAATTGGCATTCGACAGGAAATTTTTGGCCTTATATGTAGTCTACGTCGAAAACTGTAAAGTACTTTTCTACATGTCGAAAACCTTGCGAACCTTGTCGAAAACTCTTCTTAAACATTCAAGAACTCAAAGAATGACGCATTCAAATATCGGTTTTTACGCGTGGAGTATAGAATCTTCACGCCCATTCAATCTTCACAAAAAAATAAAATTAAAATTCATATATTTTTTAACGAAAAATCTTTGTAGCGTCCGTTTGTTCTTATTGTAATTGATGAAAAAAAAATTTTCACAGTTTTCGACAATTTTGTGTAATCTACTGCTCCAATGGTTGGTTTGGTAGTCAAACGGTATTCGACCGACATGTCGAAAACTCGTCAAAGTATTCGACATGACCACCACTGGAAATCTGCATATATTAAACCAAAACGAAGTACTTCAAAAGTTCCTGATGAATTTTTACACGTCAATAACATATTTTTAACGTACTTTTAATATTTCAAAGTAAATACATACATTAAAAAAAATATTTCAATTCATGCTTCTTTCTGAAAATATTGTGTCTATAATTTTTTTTACAAATTAAAATATCAGCTAACTTTTAATTTTAAAATATAGCTAACTTTTTTTTCACTGAATCTTCTTTAGATAAATCCATATTAATGGATTCAAAGAAAATAATTATGGATATTAAATAACATAATAACATCATTCAACATAGAAAATATTGTACAATATACTCGTATTATATTTATTCACTAATTCGTTAATTGTAAAAAAACAAAATCAGAAAATCGAACAGTTCAGTTCATCTTTTGGAATTTAATTTTTCCGCAATTATTGTGACAATATCTTTAAAATAAGAAAATAGTGAAATTCACCGATTCAACGACTGAAAATGAAAATGATTCAATACACTCGATTTAAATGAAATTGTTAAAATCTCATGAATAATTTTGCAGCTTAACAACGTCACGGGATTATTTTTGGTCTTTTACAAACGCCTGTAATGAAGAAAAAATTAATATTCAGATGTTTTTCCGTTTTCGTTTAATGACTATAATGAAAAATTTAAATTTTTGACATGCATTGCTTACTTTCGTTGTTTTACAAACAAATAAATAAATAAATAAATAAATAAACATTTTTAGTTTTCTTGAGAATGCTTAAAAACTCATAAAAATTGTATTTTTGTTTTCAAAAAAGAAAAACAACATTTAATGAATCGCCATAGAACTAAGAATAACGATGACTACAGCAAAAATGTAACGTTAATTTACGGTTACATGCTTGTCGTTCGTTCGTTGGCGCTCTTGGTCTTATGACGGTCAATACTAGACGATCGAACAATGTGATTGAGCTATTGCCTACTAGGAATGCAAGGGCTGGATGGTTTTGGGCAACCACAACAATCTCGTCTATTCTTTTTCAATTTCACGCTTCATTGATTGATTGTTTGTTGGTTGATGTGTATTGTTTTGGTTTTTTTTCTTCCTGGTTTTACGCGTACGAGTACACTTAAATGTGTTGAAAAAGCAATATTTCATTTAATTTCACTTTCAAATTTTTCAACAGAATTTGTTTTTTTTTCCTTCAAAATTAATTATTCTATTCAGTTATTTTCCACAATATACGTATAGTTAGACGCCGTGCTTGGATTGGCGTACTGACCTCTGCTGGTCAGTGCTGATGAGAAATTCTTTTGGCGCTGATGCAAACAGAAAAAACATTAAAAAATTTAGATTTTTTTTTTAATAGTTTCATTAATTTTACACAATCTGGGTGAGAACGCATACACTTCTAACCGTCTGTTTAGCTGTACGTTGGTTTTTTGTTGGTCCACACTCCATACGTTTACGAAGCATGAAGAAGGCCAATTTTTTGGTTCATAAAAATGTCAAGTGAAATAAATCAATAAAAATAAATAATAAATAATAAATTAATAAATAAATCAATAAAGTAATTATTTCAAATTATAACGCTCATGGATTTAAAAAGGAAAAAAAACAACAGAATAAACAAAAATTATTCTTATTTATAAATAATGGAAGGACAGAGATGATTTTAAGAAATATTCTTTTTGTAGTAAAAGAATTTTTTTTTTTTGTGAAATTTGAAGACTAGCAAACACTAGCCTGTTTAATGTCGAGAAGAGATTTCTCTACCATAAATCATCGGTCAGAGAAATGATCAAAAATTGAAAAGTCAATATGAAAACTATTTTATTTATGTACCTTTCATAACCATCTTTAGTACACGTAAGTGCAAATAGAGCAAAATCTGAAACTTTCAAATTTGATTTATTGCAAATATTTTCCTTCGTATTCTTTGTACTGAATGGAACGTTTATGGAATGCAAATATTGAAAATCTCTTTTCACATGCATCGCTGAGTAGCCATCAATATGACTTTTATGGTATGACATTCATTCAAATAAAAACCATTATAAACGCATTTCGGTAGAGACTTTACGACGCATCGTAGTGCTGTGAGGAGCTCTACGAATTAAGTCTCCCTTTAGCCTCCTCATGAAGAATGAATCCTTTGAATGAATATCTTGTTTTTGCCTGAATCCAAAGATGTCAGTGTCTCTCATTTCGAAAAAGCCAAAACAAACTCTGCACATTCTTATTATAATTCATGCATGATATTTCCTTGTCGAGAAAATTATGCTGAAATGTCTCTATTAAATTGCGATCGGTAGTTTTGAAAATATTGATAATATTAAAAGCTTGCTACAAACTTTAATCATTTTATTAAAAAAATAAATTATTGAACAATTTCATCAAAATCAATTTAGATATTGTTAGCAGAAATATCAAAAGTAATTGTTAAAATAATGAAATAGTAAATGTAGAAAATGAAATCTTTTGCATTTTATAAAATTCAATAACACCAGCTTAACGATATACATAAATATCTCTTAATCTACAAAAAAAAAGACAATTTTCAAGTTTACACAACAATTAAACAATTAAATAAACAATTAAATTTAATTATTGAGTAATTAAACAATTGGAGAATTATGTGTTTAATTCTTTAGTTAAACAATTAAACTGCGTTTAACGAATAAATCAAACTACAAACTATTCAAAAGCTTTTTGTGCGCTGTCAGGCTTTATGCGAGCTTGGATTTAATCGATTTCTGTCGGTCTCTTTATCTCTATTTTTTTGTTAATAAAGAAATTATCGTTCGAGTTTTCGTGGAACGAATTTTCGTCATCCCTTGTCAATTTTGGTTTGGCGACAAACCGGTTTTTGGGCGTTTTTGGCGATCTTCAGTGTCTTTTTTCGTTCAAAACTCAACATTATTCAACCCTGTCGAAAAGCTTAACAAGGGTTGGTAACGAAATCCCGAAAGACAAAATCCCGAACGACAAAATCCCGAACGACAAAATCCCGAACGACAAAATCCCGAAATGACAAAATCCCGAAACGACAAAATCCCGAAATAACAAAATCCCGAAATTACAAAACTAGTTTTTCGGTATTCTCCATCTTCTTGAACATTTTAAAACCACTAGCAAACATTTCCAAGAAAGTAATAAAAAATTACTCTTATTTTACTTCTCTAAAATTATTATTAAAAAATAAAAAAAAAACATTATTAAAAAAATTTTAGCAGAGCCCTCTCGGAGGCTCTGAGGTGAGGTGATGTGAGGTTTTTTGCATACAGGTTTTTCCGCGTATTTGCAGCCTTCGGCTGCGGCAGGGATCATAACCCTCAATCAGCAGAATCCTCACGGTCATGTGAAGTTTTTTGCATACAAGTTTTTTCGCGTATTGGCGGCCTTCGGCCGCGGCAGGGATCATAACCCTCAATCAGCAGAATCCTCACGGTCATGTGAAGTTTTTTGCATTCAGGTTTTTTCGCGTATTGGCGGCCTTCGGCCGCGGCAGGGATCATAACCCTCAATCAGCAGAATCCTCACGGTCATGTGAAGTTTTTTGCATATTGTAGATTATAACCTTCAGACAACAAAATTCTCTCGATATTACAACATTGCTTTTCTGCCATTGTAAAGAAAGGCAAGTAGGCGCGCACTTCGCTTCGGAAAAAATTTTGACTTAAATGTCATTTCTTCATTAATTTTAATTTTATTTCGTGATTTTCGGGATTTCTCATTTCGGTATTAAAAATTTTTCGGGATTTTGTCGTTTCGGGATTTTGTCGCATCGGGATTTTGTCGTTTCGGGATTTTAAAATTTTTCGGGATTTTGTCGTTTCGGGATTTTGTAATTCGGGATTTTTACTGTCTCCCGAAATGCCATCAAAATTGCCTTATCGAGATATGTATTTCTTATCAACATTATAAAAAAGCCGTGCCGACAAAGATATTGCTAATGTTAGGAATAATTTAATTAGTCTGACAAAATAACTATCGGCCAAACTCGATCATAAAATAGCGACCATAAATGTCTGCATGGTTTGGAAAGATATACAAATTAAGAGTTTAAAACGTATTGTTCTTACGGTTCTGTGGTGTGGTTATATGTATGTATGACTGAGTGTTTATGTGTGTAGGATGATAACAATATTAGGATGGTAAAATTTTTTTATATAAAAGGCTATCACTAACAGTTGATCGGTGCACAGTTATTCCGTTTTCTTTATATCCTTCAGACGTCGTCATTCCCATGAAGTTCCTGTTTATTTTCTTCTTAGCAGCGTACTTAGCGCAGACATTCGCTTCTCCACTTAGCGGCCGAATCTTTAAAGGTTTTGAAGCTTTTGACGGTGTGTTTCCATTCCAAGTTCTTATATATATCAGAGCAACCGATTACATAGAGACATGCAGTGGAATCTTGATTGGAAAATCTTGGATACTGACAGCTGCCCACTGCGTTGAAGAGTAGGTTGCTTGAGTGACAGTGCGGATCTCTTCTAATAGCAGTATTTTCATTTTTTCCAGCTTTAAAAACACGTCTATATCTGCATATCTGGGAACTGTGCAATTTACTGACCATAAAACGGCTAGAGAAGTCACACCCAATAATGTGTACATATATACACGAAGGCTACGATAATCTGACTCTAGCCAACGATATTGCGTTGCTAAAAGTGGATGAAGTGGAATACAGTAAAGACATACAACCCGTGAAATTGCCACAGATCGGCATTTCTAGGAAAAGCTATTTAACTCATAACGCGTTGGCCAGTGGCTGGGGCATTATGGGCGACAAGGGACCAATTTCGGATGTACTACGTTATACACTCGTTCAGGTTGTCAGTCAGAAAATATGCGAAAGGATTTACACCGGTCCTGAGGAATTTCAAAAATGTGAACTTTGTGTGGACACAAATGTGGTTGGTTCACCATGCATGGGCGATTCCGGTGGTCCGCTGTTGGATATACCCACCCAAATGTTGATTGGGATACTTTCTTCAACATACGTAGGAGACTGTGAAAGTGGCAAGCCCGTTATTTACACAAGCATAACCGACCATAGGCTTTGGATTAGAGCAATTACTGGTATATAGTATATGCCAGAGAATCAGAAGACAGATAATACCCTTAATCCCATCAAATGTTCCCTTTTCAATGATTTTATCTAAATTTTATCTATCTAAATACAATATTCTTGGCATATAAAATATAAACCTATTGTATAAATACATTACAAATTTTTTACATAATTCACTATTAATATAATGACCACAATGATATAATATTATATATCACGCAATACTCAAAAACAATACGAGGCCTGTTCAAATAGTATCGCGAATTTTGAGTTCCCGCGAGTTACGTACATACGATTTTCAATTTTTTTATGGCGTTTTTTTGGTACTCATGTCCCTCACTTATGCTGACAAGTTCGGCCACTTTGAATGTTCAGTTAATTTTCGACAGCTATTTTGCTGGGGCGTGTTTTGGCTCGTCCTCGATTTTTGCCAATCATGCCGATTGGGATGATTGAACTTTGGTTTCCACGTCATAACCATAAACCCATGATTCGTCACCCGTTATGACCCTCTGGAGCAAATTTGGGTCATCGCGGACAGAGTTCAACATCTCCTTAGCAATGTTAATGCGATGCGCTTTTTGGTCGAAATTGAGCAATTTTGGTACGAATTTCGCGGCGACCCGTATTATTGGTAAAAATCGAATGGCACGAGGCAATCGATATGTTTAGGTCCTCAGCAACTTTTCTGACGGTGATTCGACAATTGGCCAATACTATTTTCTTCACTTCATCAATGTTTTTGTCTGTTGTCGACGTGCTCGGGCGTCCGGCACGCTCTTCATTGTTCACATCTTCTCGGCCTTCTGAGAACATTTTGTACCAAATTTTGTTAATGTTGACACAACAATTAAATGAATGAAGAATTAAATAATTGAACAACTTAAAATAGCATTTTAACAATTAAAGCAGTTATTTATGTATATATGTACATATAATTAGAAAGCTTTATTATGTTAAAGCTATAAAATTTGGTTTTGGAAAAACAATATTAAACGTTTTTAGAAATATTCTCCAACGTTTTTTTTTTCATTGTTTGATTTTTCAATTAAATACTCGTAATTTAAGGCGTACATTAAAAGGCAGACTTCAGTCTACATCTCCATTAAAAGAATAAATAGTGTGCAAATTAGAGTTGCCACATTATGTTTTTCACTACTATTTTAAGTACAGTTGTATGACTACTAGTGTTATGGCATTATTCCGCACAAACGAAACGTAGAGTTGGAACGTACGTACGAACAACAAATTCTGGAAAATCACAGAGAATAACGTTAAAGTACGTTAACTTTAGTTTTCGTTTGTTTAAAATAATGAAATCATTAATCTTTGCTGAGTCTGTAGATTAGACTTAACTCATGGCAGCTGTAACTGTCTTAAAAAGTTATTTAAACTCATCACATTTCAAGTGTGCCTTACTTCATGTGCCTTAAAGAGTCTTATCTTCGAGGTCGCCGAAGGGAGCAGTCTGCGCTTATTAGTACAATTTTAATAACCATCGATTGAAATACAGCAAAGGCATCAAATACATCATGCCTTATCGAGATATTCCTTATCGACATTATAAAAAACATGCCAAAGACATTAGCAATATCTTTGGCTAATGTTAGGAATAATTTAATTAGTCTGACAAAATAACTATCGGCCAAACTCGATCATAAAATAGCCTCGACCATAAATGTCTGCATGGTTTGGAAAGATATACAAATTAAGAGTTTAAAACGTATTGTTCTTACGGTTCTGTGGTATGGTTATATGTATGTATGACTGAGTGTGTATGTGTGTAACAATTTTAGGATGGTAAAATTTTTTTATATAAAAGGCTATCACTAACAGTTGATCGGTGCACAGTTATTCCGTTTTCTTTATATCCTTCAGACGTCGTCATTTCCATGAAGTTCCTGTTTATTTTCTTGTCAGCGGCGGCGGGCTTAACGCAGACATTAGCCTCAACGCTCAGCGGCCGAATCTATATGGGTTATGAAGCTTTGAACGGTATGTTTCCATTTCAGGTTCTTTTAGATATTAGAGGAGCGGATTATATAGAAGCATGCAGCGGAGTCTTGATTGGGAAATCTTGGATACTGACAGCTGCCCACTGCGTTGAAGAGTAGGTTGCTTGAGTGACAGTGCGGATCTCTTCTAATAGCAGTATTTTCATTTTTTCCAGCTTTAAAAACACGTCTATATCTGCATATCTGGGAACTGTGCAATTTACTGACCATAAAACGGCTAGAGAAGTCACACCCAATAATGTGTATATACACGAAGGCTACGATAATCTGACTCTAGCCAACGATATTGCGTTGCTAAAAGTGGATGAAGTGGAATACAGTGAAGACATACAACCCGTGAAATTGCCACAGATCGGCATTTCTAGGAAAAGCTATTTAACTCATAACGCGTTGGCCAGTGGCTGGGGCATCATGGGCGACAAGGGACCAATTTCGGATGTACTACGTTATACACTCGTTCAGGTTGTCAGTCAGAAAATATGCGAAAGGATTTACACCGGTTATGAGGAATTTCGTAAATCTGAACTTTGTGTGGACACAAATGTGGTTGGTTCACCATGCATGGGCGATTCCGGTGGTCCGCTGTTTGATATACCCACCAAAATGTTGATTGGGATACTTTCTTCAACATACGTAGGAGACTGTGAAAGTGGCAAGCCCGTTATTTACACAAGCATAACCGACCATAGGATTTGGATTAGAAAAATTACTAGTATATAGTATATGCCAGAGAATCTGAACACAGATAATACGTCCATGATTGTTTCCTTTTCAATGATTGTGGTCAAATGAATTTATTATTATCCATCTAAATACAATATTCTTGGCATATAAAATATAAATCTATTGTATAAATACATTACAAATTGTTACATAATTTACTATTAATATAATAACCACAATGATATAATATTATATATCAAATCAAATCAAATAAATGAATCAAACCTATTGTTTTAAGGTCAGTTCTAGAGGAAGGAAAAACTCCGTTTTATTCAAGTTTTCTTGTCAGACAGCATGGCTGTCAACATTTACAATAAATAATATATTATTATGTTCACCATAGAATGCGTCATCCGTACAATAGTCACGTTAAGTGATCAAGCACTCAACAACGTGCGATATTCATAGGATCCACAGCAATGTATTGGAGTCAAACGGATCAAATTCTGTTTTCTGCAAAGCTGGGGAGTACTCATTCCTTTGGGAATTAAATTCCACCTCAATTCCAATTCCAAGGAATTAGGACTGTGGAATTAAGTACTTTTCAAGCAAAAGGAATGGAATTGAGGCTCAGTCAATTCGATAGCAAATATCGTGAAACGGATTTTGGTCATGGTGGGCGGTGGGTGGGGACCCCAAAGGAGTCACAAGGGTGTTTTTATCCAAAATTTTTTATTATAGTAATTGATAGGAAACGTCACGAAACGTAGTTCGGATACGATCCGAGGGGGGTCGGGTGCCCCCAAAGCTGTAAATGTTCATGTTTACGCAGCTATTAAATGAATCAAGAATTAAATAATTAAACAATTTAAAACAACAATTTAACAATTAAAACATTTAATTATGTAGATTTAATTAGAAAAACCTTCAATATTATAGCTTTCAAATTTGGCTTTTGAAAAACAATATTAAACGTTTTTAGGAAAATTTTTCGTTTTTTGTTTGATTTTTCAATCAAATACTCGTAATTTAAGGCGTACATTAAAAGGTAGACTTCAGTTTATATCTGCATTAAAATAGTATGTACATCATACATAGTGTTCAAATTAGAGTTGCCACATTATTTTTTTCAGTACTATTTTTTTTTCATATGGCGGCTATGTCTTAAAAAGTTATTTAAAATCGTCACATTTTAAGTGTGCGGCACTCTATGTGATATTCTTAAAGAGCCTTATCTTCAAGCTCGCCGAAGGACACAGTCTGCGCGTATTAGTACAATTTTATTAACCATCGATTGGAATACAGCAAGGGCCATCATTGCCTTATCGAGATATTCCTTGTCGACATTATAAAAAACGTGCCAACAAAGATATTGCTAATGTTAATAATAAATTTAATTAGTGCGGCAAAATTCTTATCGATCTAACTCGATCATAAAACAGCCTTGATCATAAAGCTTTGGTCGTGGTTTGTTTGGTAATATAAATGAACCGTTTTAAATGTATTGTTTTTACAGTTCTGTGGAATGTTTCTATGTATGTGTTTTAATATGTGTATGTGCGTATGAACAATACTAAGATGGTAACATTGTCTTATATCGTATAAAAGGCCACTAATAGTTGATCGGTGCACAGTTATTCAGTTTTCTTTACATTCTTTAGACGTCGTCTTTAAAATGAAGTTTTTGTTCATTTTCTTCTTCTTCTTAGTTGCGGGCCTAACCCAGACATTGGCTTCAACGCTCAGCGGCCGAATCTATAAAGGTTTTGAAGCTTTGCACGGCATGTTTCCATACCAAGTTCTTATACGTATTAAAGGATCGCCTTACATAGAAGTATGCAGCGGAGCCTTGATTGGGAAATCTTGGATACTGACAGCTGCCCACTGCGTTGAAGAGTAGGTTGCTTGAGTGACAGTGCGGCCTCCTGGCTGGATCTCTTCTAATAGACGTACCTGTAAATTTTTTTCAGCTACAAAACGGCGGATATATCTGCATATCTGGGAAGTGTATATTTCGGTGATAATGAAACTGTTAGAACGGTCCAAAGCGATAACGTGTATATACACAAAGGCTACAATAATGGGTCTCTGGCCAATGACATTGCTGTGTTGAAGGTGGCTGAAGTCGTCTACAGTGACCAGATTCAACCGGTGAAATTGCCAAAGATTGGCACGTCTAAGAAAATATTTTTAAATCATCCCGCCTTAACAAGTGGCTGGGGGACCAAAGGTGACAACAAACCAATTTCAGAAACACTACATTACACACTCGTTCACGTTGTCAGCCAGAAAATATGCAAAGAGGTTTACTTCGGCCTTGATGGATTTCACAAGTCTGAGATTTGTGTGGACACAGCTAAAGTTGGTTCACCATGCATGGGCGATTCCGGTGGTCCGCTGTTGGATATACCCACCCAAATGTTGATTGGGATACTTTCTTCAACATACGTAGGAGACTGTGAAAGTGGCAAGCCCGTTATTTACACAAGCATAACCGACCATAGGCTTTGGATTAGAGCAATTACTGGTATATAGTATATGCCAGAGAATCAGAACACAGATAATACGTCCATGATTGTTCCCTTTTCAATGATTGCGGTCAAATGAATTTATTATTATCCATCTCAATACAAAATTCTTGGCATATAAAATATAAACCTATTGTATAAATACATTACAAATTGTTACATAATTCACTATTAATATAATGACCACAATGATATAATATTATATATCACACAATATTTACAAACAATATTAATAATATGGACACATAACAGTAATTTGCAAAATATTAAGTAAATAAACCCAAGCTTTTGCTTTTAAGGTCACTTCTAGAGGAAGGAAAAACTCCGTTTTACTTCAGTTTTCTTGTCAGACAGCATGGCTGTCAACATTTGCAATTTAAAAACATATGTAATATATTATTATGTTCACCATAGAATGCGTCATCCGTACAATAGTCATATTGAGTGATCAAGCACTCAAAAACGTGCGATTTTCATAGGAACAAAAGCAATGTATTGGAGTCAAACGGATCAAATTTTGTTTTCTTGTTCACTTGATCTTTTCGTAAATCTAGATATTAGGTACGTATATTACGATACATCTTTTGTATTTATAAACAAAAAAAATCGTTTGAGATTTTTCCAAAAAACTGTTAATATTGCTTTTCAAAAGCAATATTTTATGGGTATAATATATTTACCGATAATCAATGTTACGATAATCAATGTTACAATAATCAATAACACCAAAAAGTGAGCTCAATTAATTGACGAGCAGCAGCAGCAGAGCAACCGCAACCGTTCGGAAACCTTCTCCGGCGTTTGCCAACAATGTGGCAAAAAGCACATTGAATCACGAAAGTCAATTAGTCAGTCGATGCGACGGCATTGGTGATAGATACATACGCGTAACGTCACGGAGCCATTAGCGAAAGCGAAATGACAGGCTCTCTAAAACTGAACTTACGAGCATGCAAAAACCATTAATGAAACGGCTCACACGCACACAAACAAATGGCATTTAAAACAATCATAAAAATTATACAAAAAATGTTCGATAAGCAAACGTAAAGTAGCATAATAATCGTAACGCAATACCGCAATTTCTTACGATACTCATGAACATTGACAGTAAGACATCAAAATGAGCCTACGAGTTCGATCGTAATCGTGACTATATTTTAAACAAAGCTTTTAATTAATTGTGCAGTTATTTCCGCAAAGAATTCATCAATGATTCCATTTGATTGTGTTGTGATTGTGCAACCTCTCGAGCCGTTCTCGAATGTCTTGGCATTAATTTTTGCATCAATCGTCGACGTCATTCGTTCGTCGACGTTGTTTGTTGCCTGTTTGCCGTTTGTATGCCGTCATTTTAAAAATTACCGATTGATGGTGATTGGCATACGGTATTAGGAATTACTCACCATTTTTGGAATTGTCGAGTGCTGCTTTTTTTTCAATATTTTCTCTGAATAACTGATTCATCATCGGTGGCAGTCTACCGACAGACAAACTCAAAAATGTTTCTAATTTTATAGCAATCAGTTGTAAATTGCGTAATTCATATGCAAAATGTGCATAAATGCAAATGATCATTGCGTCATCATCATGATCATTTCGTAAACTTAAATTAAATCAATCATGTCGATAAACTTCGAGTATTATATTATATATATGAATCTGAAGCTACATAAGTATGAAATTGTCAAACTGAAGGAACTGAATAAAGAAGGATAAGATTTTAATTAACTTAACTTAATATTCAACCTAATGTCTAAGGCTCTATGACTTAACTCCCAATGAATTAACTCCCAAATCAAAAAATTATATAACTCCCAAAAAAATGAATTAACTCCGGAAAAAAATAGATTAACTCACAAAAAATGAATTAACTCTTAACAAAAAATGAATTAATTCCCAAAAATAACAAAAATATGAAATAACTCCAAAAAATGAATGAACTCCCAATTCAAAATATGAATAAATTCCCAACTTTTTCCGAAAATGAAATAACTCCAAAAAAATATAAAATAACTCCCAAAAAAACCAATTAACTCCCAACAAAAATAATTTAGATCCCAACAAAAACTAATTAACTCCCAAAAAATATGAAATAACTCCCAAAAATAATGAATTAACTCCCCAAAAATATGAAATAACTTCCAAAAAAATGAACTGGCTCCCAAAAATAATGAATTAACTCCCAAAAAAAAAAAGAATGAACTCCAAAAAAATTCTTTAACTCCAAAAAAATTCATTAACTCCAAAAAAATTCCTTAACTCCAAAAAAATTCATTAACTCCCAAAAAAATTTTATGGGGAGGATTTTGGGAGTTATTTAATTTTTTGATTTAGGAGTTAACTCATAGAGCCAATTAACCGAACTAATTAACAACATTTTTATAATTAACTAATTTAATTAATTTTAATTTTATCGGAATACTTTTTAATTTAACTTTTCGTTAAGTTTTTGAAAAAGCTAATGAAAAAGCTATATTCGCTACGAATATAGGATTTTCATATATGTATGTGTGTGTTTGCGTGTGAATGTGCTTCCAGTGCTTTAGAGTTGGTTTCATTTACGAGATATATGAATTTCTAATTGATCGGTATTATTTATTTTGGTGTAAAAATTTTAAAACACGAAAATTATGAGTCTCCACACATCAATTATGCAAATTTTATGATTTTTTTCCCCTTCTCCTTTTCCTTCTTTAACACTTTTGTGTGTGAATAATTTATTGTAGTTTGTTTGGTGTTGAAATTTTTATGATTTTTAGTTTTAGTAACGGCACGAGGCTGTATTTTTGCTTAATTATGTATACACAAGAGTTTTGGTGTTCATTTGTTAATAGCTCTTTTGGACACTTTCTTTGGTACTTGACGTCCACAAACAACAAACAATAAACAATACAATATATGTCAAATCAGTTTTTGTTTGTTAGACGTCGTCAGTAAACACTTGAAAAAGAGGAGAAAGAGAAAGAGGAATAAGAAGAGGAAGAGATGATGGTTAGAAGTTAGGGGAAGAGAAATGAATATTTCACACAGATGAAGATGACACAGACGCTTCGCGAGAACGAAATGAGACAGACGAAAACGACAATTAGACATGAATTTTCGAGACGAGTCGAGACGAGATCTCGATCTGTAAGGTATTTTATAAAAATCTGTTTCTATACAAAAAGTAGTATACAAATTTTGTTCATAGAAAGTTCATTTTTATCCACTGTCTCCGAATCACTGAAAAACACAACGTGACAGCGACAGCTAAACTTGCGTATGGCCACCCGCTCGCGTCCGTGACCTAAACTAATGAAGAGACACCCTCAATTTGTTTTATGGCTTCTACTTCGTCTCCTTCTTCTTCTTCTTCTTCTTCTTCTTCATTAAAAATGCATGCACTTGTAATATCTTAAATGCAATTTAATGAGATTCATTTCAATGACATTTATCTTCATTTTGACAACACACAAAAACGCGAAATTTGTAAAATGAACACGCCTTAGTAAAAAATTTCAATTGACAATTGTGGCAGGAACATGTGTCACTTCGCTCTTGTTGTTGTTGTTGTTGTTGTTATTTATTTTAGTGTAGTACAACATAACTTGTGTTTACTTTATTTTTTCTTGTTCAATTGTTCAATTAAATAATTTAAGGCGCACATTAAAAGGCAGACTTCGGTCTATATATGTATGTGCATTAAAAAATTAGTGTGAAAATTACGGTTGCCACATTATTTCATTCAGTACTATTCAGTTTTTTGGTATCGTCCATATGGCAACATTGATGAAGCCAAAATTTAGTATAAACTGGCTTGTATGAAGTTTTCGGGCCTTATTCCGCATCAACGAAACCTAAAGTTTGGAAAATCACAAAGAAGAACGTAAGTACGTACGTAAGAACGTAAGAACCTAAGAACATTAAATACGCTAATTTTACATTTCGTCTGTGCGGAATAATGACATCAATACTTTGTTGAGTTTGTAGGTTAGACTTAACTCGTGGCAGCTGTCATATGAAAAAAATGGTGATTGTTGCTGTTGTCTTAAAAAGTTGCGCAAAGTTGTCACATTTTATTGTTTGGCACTTCATCATGTTTCATAATTTTTTAATTATGGCCTTATCTTCGGGCGTGCCGAAGGGCGCTATACACTTCTCACTGTCATTTATTACCATAAAATAATTTTCTTAATTTCTTTACTTTTTTTTTTGTTGTTTTCGAATACAAAACGCGTCCGATTTATAGCTGTTTATAACTGTATTTTTTTACTAGTTTAGTAAAAGCCAGCGCTTTATCGAGATATTACTTATGAACATTATAAAAAAAGTGCCAGCAAAGTTATTGATAATGCTAGGCATAATAAAATTATTTTATTATAATTAATTCTTATCGAGCAAAATCGATCACAAAACGGCCTCGATCATAAATGTCTGAATGGCTTGGTAAGATATGGTATGTACATGTACATGTACGTACATAAATTAAAAGTTTCAAACGTATTGATCTTACGAATTATGGTTCTGTGTATGTGTGTCTGCACAATATTAGGATGGTAACATTCTTCTATAAAATGCCACTAATAATTGGTCGTTTTACAGTTTTTCCTCCTTGCTTATATCCTTCAGACGTCGTGACTCCCATGAAGTTTCTGTTAATTTTCTTCTCAATTGCGGGCTTAACGCAGACATTAGCCTCTACACTTAGCGGCCGCATCTTTAGAGGTTATGAAGTTGTAAAAGGAAATTTAACTTTGTTTCCATTCCAAGTTCTCTTAAACATTAACGGATCGGATTACATGGATATATGCAGCGGAGTCTTGATTGAAAAATGTTGGATACTGACAGCTGCCCACTGTGTTGAAGAGTAGGTGGCTTGAGTGACAGTGCGGCCTCCTGGCTGGATCTCTTTTAACAGTAATCTTTCCATTTTTTCAGCTACGAAACGACGGATATATCTGCTTATCTGGGAAGTGTGCATTTCAATGATACAAATATTGTTAGAAGGGTCGAACGCAATAATGTGATAATCCACACAAACTACAATAACCTGACTCTAGCCAATGATGTTGCTCTGTTGAAGGTGCATGAAGTCATATACACCAACAGGATTCAACCCGTGAGATTGCCAAGTATAAGGAAGGTCAAAAAGAGTACGTTTTTAAATAAAATTGCGTTAGTCAGTGGCTGGGGGGCCAAAGGTAACGGGAAACCACATTCAGATATACTACGTTACACACTCGTTCAGGTTGTCAGCCACAAAATATGCAAAAAGGTTTACAACGGCCCAGATGAATTCCACAAGTCTGAAATTTGTGTGACCACAGATATGGTTGGTTCACCATGCATTGGCGATTCCGGTGGTCCGTTATTGGATGTAGCATCCGAAGTGTTGATTGGAATATTTTCTTCTGCATACGCAGACGACTGTGAAAGTAGCAAGCCCGTTATTTACACAAGCATAATCGACCATAGGCTTTGGATTAGAACAATTACTGGTATATAGTAGTTACCAGAGAATCAGACGAAAAGAATACCCTTAAGCACGTCAAATATTGTTCCGTTTTCAATGATTGTGGTCAAATAAATCTATTAGCAAATTATATGTGTATAATACATACTTACATACATACTATATAAACATATTGTATAAACACATTTAAAACTGTTTTTGCTATCGGTCATAAATAAGCTCATAATTCAGTACTAATAAAGTGACTGCACTGATATAATCTTCTTATATATAAAATCTTATAAATCATAAAATCTTATAAAATCTTAAATAATCATAAGGTTTTTGTTTATTTTTTTTTTTTTTTAAATTTTGGCACCACTTCATGTTAACTGAGAGTTTTTTCTTCATACCCATTAAGTACTCATTCTAATATTTTTATGTATATGAGAATTTATCTAATTCTTAAACCATGTTAGAGAATTCCCAAACTGTTCTTTGTATTAGATGACGTTTTCTGCATCATCATCCAAACCTTTAATGAGTAATGAGTATTGCAGGCCAAGAAATCATTTTGTATAAAAATTATTTTTTCTACGTAAAATTGTTGGTATTGTGCATATTTTCCATAATCATTCTTCGCTATAGAGGAAAATATTCTAATCCATTGTAAATAAATGAATTTTTTTACCCAATCAGAAGCAACAACAACAACAACAACTACAAACTGCAGCAGTCGTCATCAACCGTATGATTGTCAGATTCGAGTATGAGTAAATGTCAATTTCAATAAAAATGCAAACACAATGAACAATTTTAATTGATTTCATTTTTTGCAAAATGCAAAATGCAAAATTGAAATGATAACAGGAAATGCACTCAACCAGGGTTAACCAGCTACAACCCATCACGTGACACCAAAAGAAAAATAAGATAACAATGACATAATAACAATGACATCATCATTGGATCATGATGTCATCAATAATCGACACGAATCGACAAATTTATTGATGACAATTTCAACAGAATCAATCTTTTGAAATGATTGAACAATCAATCAAGGATTGTATAACTTCGTATAACATTCAAAAGTTTAACCTTGAACATTTTCTTTAATTGATTTAAATAAATTTTTATTCGTGTAACATGGATTTGCGAAGAAATAAGAAATAAGAAATAAGGTATTGTTATTATTGCTGTGGTCAATTGATTACATTTGTATGCTTGTTTATTGACAAAATGCTACGTTAAATAAACAAATTGGCAAAGTTTTTCAACTTGACAACGAACCTCAAAATATTCGATTTGAAAATTAATTTAATGATAGCCCGTTATTTTTATAGAATTGAATTAATTAAAATTTTGAGCAAATTTATTGTCTCTTGTCAACACAATTTATAATAATAAAATAAGCAATAATAATAAGCAAATAATTTTATAACACTAAACCACAAAATTAAAACAACACAAACGAATCCAATCAATCAATCAAACCAACAATCATTCAAAAAGCAACAACAACCAATTCATTAAATTAAACTAACAAATCAAACAAAGGAGTAAAATTAGCAACGCATATTTGTTTAATAAAAGCTCTATTAACACTTAACGAATCAAGAGTTGATTTGAATCGTAACAAAAGTGATGTGACAGAAGCTTACACAGCAATATATTTATCTTTTTCAATATTAATTATTTATTTTTTTTTAAATTTTGACAACGTGTCGAACAAGTTAATGATTGCGTCTGCCTTTATTGTTCAATACTTGCTACGTTGATGCGTTTAAGCATAGACGAATAATCAGAAGAGACGTATGCAGCGGCTAAGCAAGCGGTATTTTTCTGGTATCATGTATTGTATGACACGTAATATAAAAGCGGTTTGTTGTTGTTGTTGTTCTTGTTATTATAAATCCTGTTGCCAAATGCGATGTACCTATGTACTTACATACATACATACACGCTTGTATGTTTGCCGGCCTTTTGCATTCTCGAAATGCTTTTGTGTTTTAGTTGCTTCTGCTTTCTGCTGCTAGTATTTCTGTTGTTCCTGCTATTATTGTTGTTGTTGTTGCTGTTGTTGTTGTTACTCAACAAAATCATGAACTAAGTGACACGCATTCTGGATGCAAGTGATTTTTGGTTCCTCGTTGTCTACATAATCTTCGTTTTCTCAAAATATGTTTTCTAAAATTCCACTCGAATAGTTTTGTACACCGTAAATACTCTTCGTTTCCCGTCAAAACCGCATAACTTTCAACAATTTTTTTTTTTGTTTCATTTATTTCATTTTTTTACATACTCGTAAATGTAATGATCATTCTCGTTGCCTTTACGTTGTGTCAAATTTTACACAATGCTCTTTCGTTTACGTTATACGTTAGTTTTCGAAAGAGACAGTGAAATACCATCAATTCGGTCCTGTACTGTGCACAACTCGACCGTCATATCTTATTTTCATCTTTATAGATCAAAATTTTGCTTGCGCTTCCAAGTTTTTTCCATCAACAGCAGCCATCGTTTTGTACGCGATCCGAAGGCTTTTTTCATCTCTTGTGATCGCTATTCGCTAAAAACCCAACTGAAGTTCATCCCTCGCGTTCGTTATTTCCCAAAAAAACGAAGTTTTTTCATTTTCTCCGATCGAAACGTTGAGAAGATGGGAATTTTTTTCATCCCGAGCGATATTTTGCTTTGAAGATGAAAATTATTTTGAATGTGAATATCGCTCATATCGCTTTTTTTTTAACTTAAATGAAAAAAGATATTTATCAATAAGGATCGAAAAATTGTTATCTTTGGTGAGGAATACGAATGGAGCTATATTTAGAAAAAAACGTTTTCCGAACCTTGACTACAATTGACCGAGAACTACAATAAAATATAATTTTTATCTTGCAGCCAACCCAGCAAACCAAAGTAAACACTTACGGTAAACAGATTTTGTAATCATATTGTAATTTCAATATTCGCACTGAATTTCCAAGTGTACTTGTGACAAGATTACTGACACAATCTTCTTCCCCATATACTTGGCATGTTTCATATTTGCTATTAAATAAACACTCGCAGCCTTTTAAAAATTTAGCTAAATATATACATATGTATATAAGAAACAAAATTCCAAGTTTATGATGAAAATTGAAACAAAAAGAACCAAAATTTGTCCAAGTATAAAAAGTCGCTTTCGAAAAGGCAACTCTTAGTGTTTGAATGTAATATACATATGTATATAATATATAAAAAGGACTATACTACCATACAGTATCATATAAAATACACTAAAAAGTAGAGTTTTTTGTTTTGAAAAAAAAAAAAAAAAAACAGCAGTTAAGTAGTTATAAGCGTTGTAAATTATTGCAAGAAAGTCATGACAAGTAATTGTAAGTTATTTTTGTAAAACAACTTGTATTATAAGTAATTTACAAGCTTGTTATGCAGGCAGCCTTTTCGATTTTTCGATAACCATTATTCAACGTTTTCCAACTATTTTTAAAGTTTTTTCCACATATGTCGCTTATGAAAATATGTTTACCATTTGGCAATAAACACGTTTCGATTTGCTAGGAAATACATTAAAAGCAATTTCATTCGTTATCAAGATATTCCTTATCGACATTGTAAAAAACTTGCCAGCAATGGGCGCTTTCCAGGCAGACGAATCAGTCACAACTGTTGACCAACCCAGCGCTACCTTCCTTGGAATGAAATGCTCTCTGATCGGCTTCTTGTTTATCTTTTATGTAAACAAACAAAAATATTAAATATAAAAATCTTAAACAGGATGAGACAGAAACTAATTAAATATTTCACTAATTGTTGTTCTTGTTGAGCTGAAGTAGCCTTGCATTTTTTCGCTCCGTTCGACCAAAGTCGATCAAAAACGGTCTCCACAAAACACGTCAGACAATAAATTATATGGACATTATAAAATGGCCGCAAGGTTTCGTAAGATGTTATAACATCATAAATTAACAGTTTAAAACGTATTGTTCTTACGAATTGTGGTTTTGTGTGTGTATGGTCAATGTTAAGCAATCTTAATATTAACAATGTAACATTGTTGGATATAAAAGGCCACAAATAGTTAATCGATACACAGTTATTCCGTTTTCTTTATATTCCTTAGACGTCGTCATTCCCATGAAGTTTCTGTTTATTTTCTTGTCAGCGGCGGCGGGCTTAACGCAGACATTAGCCTCAACGCTCAGCGGCCGAATCTATATGGGTTATGAAGCTTTGGACGGTATGTTTCCATTCCAGGTTCTTTTAGATATTAGAGGAGCGGATTATATAGAAGCATGCAGCGGAGTTTTGATTGGAAAATCTTGGATACTGACAGCTGCCCACTGCGTTGAAGAGTAGGTTGTTTGTGTAAAAGTGCGGCTGATGACATGGAATCACGTTATAAACAGTGGTATGTCCATTTTTTTCAGTTTCGAAGAGACAATAACGTATGTATATCTGGGACATGTGTTTTTCGTTGATGATAAAACTGATCGAAAAGTTCGACCCAACAGTGCGCATATACACGAAGACTACGATACTCTGACTCTGGCCAATGATATTGCTTTGTTGAATGTGGATG
Organism: Conops quadrifasciatus; assembly: GCA_949752815.1. Classification (NCBI taxonomy): domain Eukaryota; kingdom Metazoa; phylum Arthropoda; class Insecta; order Diptera; family Conopidae; genus Conops; species Conops quadrifasciatus. The sequence continues at coordinate 35,016,090 of OX457079.1, forward strand.
GAATCACACACACTGAGAACATTCAACCCGTGAAATTGCCAATAATTGGCACATCTAAGAAAATGTTTTCCAATCATTCCGCGTTGGCCATTGGCTGGGGGACCAAAGGTGACAACAGGCCAATTTCGCAGATACTACGTTATACACTCGTTAAGGTCGTCAGCCAGAAAATATGCCAAAAGATTTACGCTGATGAATTCCGAAAATCTGAACTTTGTGTGGGCACAGATTTGGTTGGTTCACCATGCATTGGCGATTCCGGAGGTCCGTTATTGGATGTACCCTCCCAAGTGTTGATTGGAATACTTTCGTCTACATACGAAGGTGATTGTGAAAATGGCAGGCCCGTTATTTACACAAGCATAACACATCATAGGCTTTGGATTAGAAAAATTACTGGTATATAGTATCTGCCAGAGAATCAGAAGACAGATAATACCATTAATCACAGCAAATGTTCACTTTCAATAAGTTTGGTCAAATGAATGTATTAGCAAAGAATATGTGTATAATATATATTGTATAAATACATTATAAATTTGTTCGTAATATACTATTAATATTGAGAGTGACCACACTGATATAATTAATATATATAATATAAATATATAATATAAATAATATAAAATAATATAAAATATATAATATAAATTATATATCACACAATATTGAGAAACAATATTAATTAAATGGACACATAATAGTAATTTGAAAAATATTATAGTATATTATAGTATTATAGTATGGAAATTTGTTTAATTAACTACATTAAAATAATGATGATTAGTCCTGTGACTTAGAAATATTTTATCCATCAGCAACAGTCTAAGAAAAGACACATTTTCCAATTGAATCCTTAACCAAAAAAAATTAAAAAAAGTTAGTTAAGTTAAGTTAACAAAAAAAAACACTATAAAAAAGGTAGTTATATTCAAACATAATACATATATGTACCAAAAATGAGCAAAAAAATATATTTTTTAATATATTTCTTATATTTTATTATAAGAATATATATTTTATTATAAGAATATATATATATATTTTTTAATATATTTCTTTTGTGCGTATATTCATCTAATTCCTAAACCATGTGAGAGAATTCTCAAACTTTTCTTTGTATTAGATAATGTTTCCGATTCTAAATCGATTTTTATATGGTGCTGAATTTCTTCCTGTAGTTATTAAATGAGAAGAAATCCATGATTTATCTAAATCGGTCCTATGTAAACGCAATATTAAACTGATTCTAAGAGTAAAATCGTTCATATTGAAACCTTGTCTTAGGTTGCTATATGTTGTCTACGGTGCTATATGAGGATTACTTATACATATATTTTATGAAGAGGTAACGAATATGGCAAGTCAAAAATTCATTATTCCATCTGAACACAAGAAATGCTCACAATTTCATTCTCTTTATTTAAAAACGAACGTCCTTGATCGAAAAACATCAATCTAAAAGGCAAATTTTTTCTATAGACTATTATATCTGTTCTTATCTGTGGATGTATGTATCGTATATACGAGTATATGTACATATGTATATAAAAAATGGAAAATATAACTCTATTTCTAAAGTATTCTATATACCTCTGCAAGATGGAGAGAGATTATTCTCGTTCACACAAAAACTGCAATTTTAACAAAGACGTTAAGAAAGCGTTAATACGAGTAGTACGTACATACATCATACTGCTAACGGTACAAATAACTGACGATATCTCAAAACTAGGTATAAGAGCAAAAATATGTAAACAAACAAAAATATTAAATATAAAAATCTTAAACAGAATGAGACAGAAACTGATTAAATGTTTCACTAATTGTTGAGCTGAAGTAGCCGTTCGCTATCGCAACAGGTTGAGTGACCAAAGCATTCCAGGTACGAAATACTCAACAGTTGCGACCGAGCGGTGTGCCTGGAATGCGCGCAATGATATTGATAATGTTAGGAATAATTAAATTAGTCTTACCGAAATTCTTATCGATTAAAGTCGATCAAAAACGGTCTCCACAAAACACGTCAGACAATAAATTATATGGACATTATAAAATGGCCGCAAGGTTTCGTAAGATGTTGTAGCAGCATAAATTAACAGTTTAAAACGTATTGTTCTTACGAATTGTGGTTTTGTGTGTGTATGGTCAATGTTAAGCAATGTTAACATTAACATGGTAACAATATAAAAGGCCACTAATAGTTAAACGATACACAGTTATTCCGTTTTCTTTATATCCTTCAGACGTCGTCATGAAGTTTCTGTTTATTTTCTTGTCAACGGCGGCGGGCTTAACGCAGACATTAGCCTCAACGCTCAGCGGCCGAATCTATATGGGTTATGAAGCTTTGAACGGTATGTTTCCATTTCAGGTTCTTTTAGATATTAGAGGAGCGGATTATATAGAAGCATGCAGCGGAGTTTTGATTGGAAAATCTTGGATACTGACAGCTGCCCACTGCGTTGAAGAGTAGGTTGTTTGTGTAAAAGTGCGGCCTCCTGGCTGATGACATGGAATCACGTTATAAACAGTGGTATGTCAATTTTTTTCAGTTTCGAAGAGACAATAACGTATGTATATCTGGGAAATGTGTCTTTCGTTGATGATAAAATCGATCGAAAAGTTCGAGCGAATAGTGCGCATATACACGAAGACTACGATACTCTGACTCTAGCCAATGATATTGCTGTGTTAAATGTGGATGGAATCACATACACTAAGAAGGTTCAACCCGTGAAATTGCCAAGAATCGGCACGTCTAAGAAAATGTTTTTCAATCATCCCGCGTTGGCCAGTGGCTGGGGGACCAAAGGTGACAACAGACCAATTTCGCAGATACTACGTTATACACTCGTTAAGGTTGTCAGCCAGAAAATATGCCAAAAGATTTACACTGATGAATTCCGAAAATCTGAAATTTGTGTGGGCACAGATTTGGTTGGTTCACCATGCATTGGCGATTCCGGAGGCCCGTTATTGGATGTACCCTCCCAAGTGTTGATTGGGATACTTTCGTCTACATACGAAGGTGATTGTGAAAATGGCAGGCCCGTTATTTACACAAGCATAACCGACCATAGGCTTTGGATTAGAAAAATTACTGGTATATAATATCTGCCAGAGGATCAGAAGACAGAGAATATAATTTCAATAAGATTGGTCAAATGAATGTATTAGCAAAGAATATGTATATAAGGTCTAAACATATTGTATAAATACATTTTAAATTTTTTCGTAATTTACTATTAATACATTGAGTGACCACACTGATATAATATTATATATCAAAATTTTTATTTACAACCAACATTAATAAAATAGACACATAATAGTAATTTAAAAAATTTTATAGAATATTATAGTATTATAGTATGGAAATTTGTTTAATTAACTACATTAAAATAATGATGATTAGTCCTGTGACTTAGAAATATTTTATCCATCAGCAACAGTCTAAGAAAAGACACATTTTCCAATTGAATCCTTAACCAAAAAAAATTAAAAAAAGTTAGTTAAGTTAAGTTAACAAAAAAAAACACTATAAAAAAGGTAGTTATATTCAAACATAATACATATATGTACCAAAAATGAGCAAAAAAATATATTTTTTAATATATTTCTTATATTTTATTATAAGAATATATATTTTATTATAAGAATATATATATATATTTTTTAATATATTTCTTTTGTGCGTATATTCATCTAATTCCTAAACCATGTGAGAGAATTCTCAAACTTTTCTTTGTATTAGATAATGTTTCCGATTCTAAACCGATTTTTATATGGTGCTGAATTTCTTCCTGTAGTTATTAAATGAGAAGAAATCCATGATTTATCTAAATCGGTCCTATGTAAACGCAATATTAAACTGATTCTAAGAGTAAAATCGTTCATATTGAAACCTTGTCTTAGGTTGCTATATGTTGTCTACGGTGCTATATGAGGATTACTTATACATATATTTTATGAAGAGGTAACGAATATGGCAAGTCAAAAATTCATTATTCCATCTGAACACAAGAAATGCTCACAATTTCATTCTCTTTATTTAAAAACGAACGTCCTTGATCGAAAAACATCAATCTAAAAGGCAAATTTTTTCTATAGACTATTATATCTGTTCTTATCTGTGGATGTATGTATCGTATATACGAGTATATGTACATATGTATATAAAAAATGGAAAATATAACTCTATTTCTAAAGTATTCTATATACCTCTGCAAGATGGAGAGAGATTATTCTCGTTCACACAAAAACTGCAATTTTAACAAAGACGTTAAGAAAGCGTTAATACGAGTAGTACGTACATACATCATACTGCTAACGGTACAAATAACTGACGATATCTCAAAACTAGGTATAAGAGCAAAAATATGTAAACAAACAAAAATATTAAATATAAAAATCTTAAACAGAATGAGACAGAAACTGATTAAATGTTTCACTAATTGTTGAGCTGAAGTAGCCGTTCGCTATCGCAACAGGTTGAGTGACCAAAGCATTCCAGGTACGAAATACTCAACAGTTGCGACCGAGCGGTGTGCCTGGAATGCGCGCAATGATATTGATAATGTTAGGAATAATTAAATTAGTCTTACCGAAATTCTTATCGATTAAAGTCGATCAAAAACGGTCTCCACAAAACACGTCAGACAATAAATTATATGGACATTATAAAATGGCCGCAAGGTTTCGTAAGATGTTGTAGCAGCATAAATTAACAGTTTAAAACGTATTGTTCTTACGAATTGTGGTTTTGTGTGTGTATGGTCAATGTTAAGCAATGTTAACATTAACATGGTAACAATATAAAAGGCCACTAATAGTTAAACGATACACAGTTATTCCGTTTTCTTTATATCCTTCAGACGTCGTCATGAAGTTTCTGTTTATTTTCTTGTCAACGGCGGCGGGCTTAACGCAGACATTAGCCTCAACGCTCAGCGGCCGAATCTATATGGGTTATGAAGCTTTGAACGGTATGTTTCCATTTCAGGTTCTTTTAGATATTAGAGGAGCGGATTATATAGAAGCATGCAGCGGAGTTTTGATTGGAAAATCTTGGATACTGACAGCTGCCCACTGCGTTGAAGAGTAGGTTGTTTGTGTAAAAGTGCGGCCTCCTGGCTGATGACATGGAATCACGTTATAAACAGTGGTATGTCAATTTTTTTCAGTTTCGAAGAGACAATAACGTATGTATATCTGGGAAATGTGTCTTTCGTTGATGATAAAATCGATCGAAAAGTTCGAGCGAATAGTGCGCATATACACGAAGACTACGATACTCTGACTCTAGCCAATGATATTGCTGTGTTAAATGTGGATGGAATCACATACACTAAGAAGGTTCAACCCGTGAAATTGCCAAGAATCGGCACGTCTAAGAAAATGTTTTTCAATCATCCCGCGTTGGCCAGTGGCTGGGGGACCAAAGGTGACAACAGACCAATTTCGCAGATACTACGTTATACACTCGTTAAGGTTGTCAGCCAGAAAATATGCCAAAAGATTTACACTGATGAATTCCGAAAATCTGAAATTTGTGTGGGCACAGATTTGGTTGGTTCACCATGCATTGGCGATTCCGGAGGCCCGTTATTGGATGTACCCTCCCAAGTGTTGATTGGGATACTTTCGTCTACATACGAAGGTGATTGTGAAAATGGCAGGCCCGTTATTTACACAAGCATAACCGACCATAGGCTTTGGATTAGAAAAATTACTGGTATATAATATCTGCCAGAGGATCAGAAGACAGAGAATATAATTTCAATAAGATTGGTCAAATGAATGTATTAGCAAAGAATATGTATATAAGGTCTAAACATATTGTATAAATACATTTTAAATTTTTTCGTAATTTACTATTAATACATTGAGTGACCACACTGATATAATATTATATATCAAAATTTTTATTTACAACCAACATTAATAAAATAGACACATAATAGTAATTTAAAAAATTTTATAGAATATTATAGTATTATAGTATGGAAATTTGTTTAATTAACTACATTAACTAAATAATGATGATTAGTCCTGTGACTTAGAAATATTTTATCCATCAGCAACAGTCTAAGAAAAGACACATTTTTCAATTGAATCCTTAATCAAAAAAAGTTAACACGATAAAAAAGGTCCCAACTGATTTTATTGATTTTATTTGACGATATCCATGATTTTACATGATCAAATTTCATGATCAAATTTGCATTTTCGAAATATATGGCTGTAGCTAATCCTGGTAATAGTGTAACACGGTAGTTATATTCAAACAAAATACATATGTACCAAAAATGAGCAAAAAATATATTTTTTAAAATTCTTACCAAAAATATTGCATTTTTGATGATGCTTTCTTCATAGTCATGGCGCCTTCTAATTCTTTTGTGCGTATATTCATCTAATTCCTAAACCATGTGAGAGAATTCTCAAACTTTTCTTTGTATTAGATAATGTTTCCGATTCTAAACCGATTTTTATATGGTGTTGAATTTCTTCCTGTAGTTATTAAATGAGAAGAAATCCAAGATTTATCTAAATCGGTCCTATGTAAACGCAATATTAAACTGATTCTAAGAGTAAAATCGTTCATATTGAAATCTTGTCTTAGGTTGCTATATGTTGTCTACGGTGCTATATGAGGATTACTTACATATATATTTTATGAAGTGGTAACGAATATGGCAAGTCAAAAATTCATTATTCCAGCTGAACACAAGAAATGTTTGTGCAATTTCATTCTCTTTATTTAAAAACGAACGTCCTTGATCGAAAAACATCAATCTAAAAGGCAAATTTTTTCTATAGACTATTATATAATGAGACTTACTAAAAAAGTTTCGAACTTGCTAAAATAGTGTTGACATACTGACCCATAAATAAAATGACCCAGTTAAAATACATCAAAAGCTACAACCTTATCGAGACATTTCCTATCAACACTATAAAAACCTTGCCTGCAAAGATATTGACTAGTTTCGCAAACTCTTTATCAGTGCACAAAACGGCCTTCAAACTAAGACCAAACGAAAAATTATATGGATTCATAAAATGTCGGCATGGTAGATATACGAGTACATATGTATAAATACCAAGTCTACGATTCTGTGGTATGATTCTATGTATGTATACAATATATGCACAATATTAAGACGGTAATATTGTTTGATATAAAAGACCACTAATAGTTAATCGGTGCCAGTTATTCCGTTTTCTTTATATTCTTCAGACATCGTCATTCCCATGAAGTATCTGTTTATTTTCTTGTCAGCGGCGGGCTTAACGCAGACATTCGCTTCTCCACTTAGCGGCCGAATCTATAGAGGTTATGAAGCTTTTGAAGGTGTGCTTCCATTTCAAGTTCTTTTATATATCAGAGGAACCCAGTACATAGACACATGCAGTGGAGTCTTGATTGGAAAATTTTGGATACTGACAGCTGCCCACTGTGTTGAAGAGTAGGTTGCTTGAGGGAGAGTGCGGCCTACTGGCTGGATCTCTTATAATAGCAGTATTTTTTATTTTTCCAGCTTTAAAAGCACGTCTATATATGCATATTTGGGAACTGTGCAATTCACTGAACATAAAACGGCCAGAAAAGTCCGACCGAATAGTGTGTATATACACGAAGGCTACAATACTCTGACTCTAGCTAATGATATTGCTTTGTTGAAGGTGGATAAAGTGGAATACAGTAAAAATATTCAACGCGCGCAATTGCCAAGCATAGAGAAGGGCAAAAAGAAAGCGTTTTTAAATGATATCGCGTTAGCCAGTGGCTGGGGGGCCAACGGCGACAAGACACAAATTTCGGATGTACTACGTTATACACTCGTTCAGGTTGTCAGCCAGAAAATATGCGAAAGGACTTACTTCGGCCCTGAGGAATTTCGAAAATCTGAAATTTGTGTGGGCACAGATATGGTTGGTTCACCATGCTTGGGCGATTCCGGTGGGCCGCTATTGGCTGTACCATCCCACGTATTGATTGGAATACTGTCGTCTACGTACGCAGACGACTGTGAAAGTGGCAAGCCCGTTATTTACACAAGCATAACCGAACATAGAAGTTGGATTAAAGCAACTACCGGCATATAGCATCTGCCATCGACGCGTCACTCATTTTGTTGTTAGTGCATATTTTCAATAATCATTCTTCGCTCCAAAACAAAAGACTCTAATACAAATATTAGCATTCATTCATTATAGAACTATGTAGTCTTTAAGTTTAGCCTATACTTTTTGTGATTTTCCAATTTTTGTTTCAAATTTCAAAGTTTGATGATGAGATATTGCCAATTAAATTTCCAAGAACATTTTATATATTTGTAATTATGACGTCATGGTCGAGAACTGCACTGACAGAACTTCGTTCAAAAGCCTTTAATCAACATTAAAGAATAATAGATTAACTCAAAACAAATATAAATCAACTTAAAAATGAATATTATTGACTAATTGATTGACATTATAGAAATATGGTTTATTTTACTGAAGTCCCCGAATTTGAATGTAGTCCCATTCTGGTTACTGTAGCCGCATTCTTCTCTATTCCATTAGATTCTGAAAGACGCTGAAGGCGACGAAAGCAATAAAAAGCCTCAGGACAGTTTTAAAACGCATTGCTAAATTTTTTAAACCGCCAATTTTCAGTATGAAATAAATTGTCGGTGAATCCGTTTAGTTGCAAGGCTTTGTTTGATTTTATATAGTATTTTGTTGAAAATAAATTTATTTAATTAATTTTGGAAATATGAATTTTCACAATGACAAAAAATTCTCACATAACTTGCTTTTTTAAACACTTCAAAAAAACCAAATCAATACGAATAATTTGATTCTAGGCGATTCATCGCAAGACAAATTCATCGCACAGCAATTCATTGCGCAGAAATTCAACGCCTTGCGATGAATTTGTCTTGCGATGAGTTGTTTGCGATAATTTGCTCGCGATGAATTGTTGCGCGATGAATTGCTTGCGATAAATCAGCCGGTTACCGCATAATTTACCTTTACACAATTATATACAGTACTTTTTCTTACATAAAGAACCAAATGCTTTATGCAAAATAGTTTCAAAATCTTAGTACAAAAAAGTCATGACTTTTCGGATAAAATCCGTCGAAAAACTTTATCGAAAAGGTTTTCGAAGTAACGAAATCTCTGGCTCTTTTCTAATGAACATGATCATTACTGAAATGCAGCAGAGTAAGGTTCTGGCGGGCACCACTTTATTCCAGCTGGAGCTCTTATGCGACAAAAATTAAAACCATCGTAAAGAAACCATCGTGAATATTATTTATTATGCTGATAATTTTTTTATTTTCGTTCAGTCTGGTGGCGTAAAACTTCACAAATATTATATGTATATACAATATATGTACTATATAGTAATTAATCATGGCTTTGTGCATTTCCATATTACGTTTTTGTAGTTGTTGGGGCGATTATATCTCTCGTCTCCCTCTGTCTTTCGCTCTACATAATAAGACTTTCTGTCTGCATATTATTTTTCGAACCGATGTACAGCACCGACCACGATTTTTCGGGTATTTCATTATGGTTCATCATCCTCAGAGACTGCGTTTTTCTGCAAATTAATGTCATGATACTTAGGATAAAGGAAAGGAAAGGAAAGCTTCTCCCTCGTGAAATCTCGTGACCACCTACCTGACTTCGGTAAGGAATAGGCTGCAAGAATTTTCAGGTATACACGTCAATTTGGGCTTCGGCTTCAATTCGAACAAGAAGTCACTGCTCGGATCCGAGGCCGGGTCGTATTGGTCGTCGACATTGCGATTTTTAACGGATGATTTTGAGGTAGTCGCCTTGGGCAGGGCACCATTGGACATTCTGGTCTAACAAATAAATTTGATTAAAGCGAAGTGAAAATAATTAAAAAAAAAAAAACTACGTATTTGATGGTGAAAATGTGTGTGTGTGACGTTAGATAAATACAATACTGAGGCGTAGGCAAATATCTACTACGATAGATAGACAAGGTCCGCCGCACATTTTTAAGGTTTTTTGTGCGCTCTCGCTCTCTCTCTCTTTATATACATATATATAAAAAAGTATAGTCATTCCATTTTAGAAAATGGTCATTTCTAATTGTTCGTTATTTTATACAAAATTTATTCGTTGCCAAAACGCTTCTGGCGCTTTTTCTGGAAATAGTTGTTTTGCTCGGCCTTTCTCGTTTTCCACTTATATTTTTTTTGCCCTTTGCCCTTTTGAGCCCTTTTGACAACTAGCGAGCTGTGACGTAGTGCCGATGAATTCTACTTGTTTTCTTTTCAAAATTTTTTTATATCAATTCAAGAATCGGGGCATCTTCTGTCGCAACAAAAATTCTATCTCGACATTTTGTTGTTTCCATTAACAGTAAGATTAATTAACAGTTGCGTTAGTTAACCTTAACGTACATATTTTCTACTACAGCTTTTGTAAATCCGGCACATCATCATCATGGCTGATGATGAGTCAAAAAGAAAGTCCAATAAAGCTTATGATGATAGGCCAAACAAAAGGCCCAAAAGAATCTATATCCTCTGGGTCCTGTTGTTCATTTATGTGTGCTGCGCGGCTATTCTCTTCTGCCTGCAAATATATCTAGAGAATGACGTGGTGAAACTGAGCGGGCATGCGAGGCGTCTGCATGCGCCACTGTCGCTGGGCGGTATTGTTTGCATGAGCTTCGGAATTGCCATCTATCGTATCTTTGCTGGCTTCCGGACTCGGCGCATTAAATACGTCCACGCGATATTGCTAGCTATCGGTATCGTCCTATTGTTGGTGGGCTTCGTCGAGGCAGTTCTCGCCAACAAAGAAAAACCCGGAGTCGTAAAACCTAAAGAGAAAGAAGAAGCCAAGAAGCCAACGGGGGAAGACCAATCCAGGGCGGAGCCGAAGCTAGTCAGTCATTTGAATAACTTAACGCACTACGTACTCGGTTATATGGTAATATCGGCGATCGTTGTGCAGGTGAGCTGACGGGTTTGCACCAATTTAAGAGTGCCGTCTGTCTATATACGATATTTACTTGCAAGAGAAACAAAACTTTTCTTCCTTAGTTCATCCTGGGCCTCATTATCTTTATCTTCGTCAAAGCCGAAGGAAACACTCGCAGGTACTTCGCACCGTTTCATGACATTGTGGGCACATGGATATATCTCGGGCTGGGCGCGAGCTATCTAACTGGCCTGTATTATATGTACGATGTGGAAGTGGGATGCTGTGAACCCTCGGTAAGGTTCTGTGCCTGCATTTGCCGCTTTTTCATTTCATTCGTCTGATGTTTCTGATCTGACCGACCTTTCAGAGCACTACCGCCAGCGATATCTTGCACTACCTCACTGTACCGGTCTATGTACATTTCCTGATTATATTCGGTATCATCTTAAGTCCATATTACGAATGGGATCTGGTGCGTTATTTGTTTTGATAACGGTGAAGGTTTTGTGTACATGCTAATCGCCTTGATGCTTTTACAGGTGGGCCGTGTATAGGAAAATGGGCTGGATGCACTGAAAATTCGAGCAAGAGAACTTGAACTTGACGATTTTGAAACCTCTTAATACTTTCCAATTTGGATATTTGAACTTTATATCGTCTTACGAAAAACAAATATAATAAAATATATATTACTATTTAAATTGCCATTATAGGCCTTAAATGTTAGCAAATAGCCTTAATATTTATTAAGGCTCTATTTAATAATAAATAGCCTTAATAGCATGATCAAAGTTTACAAATCATCTACTCTTAATCCAAACTAAGTTAAGAGCAAGAAGCATTATTCCACGCAAACAAAGTTGCGGGCAACAGCTAGTCTGGAATGAATTTTGAGCCTAAAAGTATGCAAATATTTTATCAATAAACTTTAAGAGCATTACACCCGCATTCCAAGAGGCGATATCGTTTCGAAAATAGCCTTTTTGTATTCTAAACAACAACAAAAACGTCTCTTTGTATTTTCTCAGCCGATAACCATCAGCCGATTTGTAACTTTCCTAAAAATTATTTCCTTTATTCAAGAATTTTTGTCATTTCAGATTTTATTGTCAATCATCGCTTGTCTGTGGCTATGTGTTAATAATACAAACCATATTGATTACCATATTAATATCATACAGATAATTATTTCATATCTAAAAACATGGCAAGAAAAAAAATTATTATTTTCATTCTGATGGGCGTGTACTTGATCTGTGCCGTGGTTTTACTTGTACTGCAGTTTTTAAACTCGCCTATAGAGAGCGAACTGAAGCGAACTGCCGGAAGCCAAATACATGGTTTGTTGTCGCTAAGCGGCACCATCTGCTGTGGCATCGGAATGATAATGTATCGCTTGTTAGACGGTCTTCGCACGCGCATTATCAAATATATTCATCTCGGCTGCCAAACTCTGGCAGCGATTTTGCTTTTCGTGGGCACCGGTTTTGCGCCGGGCGGAATCAATGTGGCGGCGACAGTTGCCGGGGGCGATGCGGCGAAATCGGCATATCTTCACATAACTTCTCAAGTGCATTTAACTGTTGGTTATCTCTTGCTGGTCGCAGTTGCGCTTCAGGTGAATTTAGTTCGAGCAATTTGACTAATTTCCTCGAACACTCACTTCTTACCCTTTTTTTCTTGTTCTCTTTCTCTCAACGCAGTACGTAATAGGAAGTTTTGTGTTTTATTACCTTTATAGCAACAACAAAATGCGTCACATTGTTGCTCCATTTCATGATATTATCGGCATCTGGATATTCGTATGTCTTGTGGCCACCTATTTGACAGGTCTACATTTTCTCTATGACCCGATGGGCTATTGGATGGACGATGTGGTATGTTTTAGCGCCGTTTGCATAAAGTACGACGTACTCTGTTTGTCTGACTAAGAAAACTATTCTAGACCAATTCGATCGGAGACTCAAATTTGGGCTTTATATGTCTGCCAGCATTTTTGGGATTTCTGATAGTAATCGTTATTGTTGTGAGTCCATACTTCGAATGGAAATTGGTAAGTTTTATTATCGACTCCTCTACAGCTATTAGACATTTCTAAACATCAGACTACTTTAACAGGTTGGTCCTATCTAAGGCGGGCCTCATTGTTCTCATTATTTACAGCCAGAACTATCGGAGAGAGTGACTTTTTCGAATCAAGTAACTTTATAAAATGTTATTGCTTATTAGCCACTAACACTATGCCGACTAATATATACCGGTTTTCAAAATCGAAGCATTTCTTTAGTTAAATAGAATTTTTGCCCCCGTTTCCGCTCGAGACGGCTCGCTCAATCCACATCTCTATTGACCGAAAGAACCCTGTAGGTAATGTTTAGCCGACTATCTTGACACTATGCTGCAATGGTTTTATATTTTCCATAAAAACAACATTATCAAAAATACAGTTTCAAACCTAGTTCATAAAGTGACAAAAAATTAACTTCGTTTGTGTGGTTCAATGGCGTTTTCTGGCGCTACATCTTTTCTTACTGAACTCTCCAATCTATCTTTCTCCCGGAGAGAGGCTCTCTCCTCCCTTTAGATTATCACGTTGTTTACTTTAAGTTTTCCAGTTTCAAACACCTTCTGATCAACGGCCACCTTAATGCACCACGACCTGCATTTCCAGCATATCTTTTCCGTCTCTGGTCAGCACTTGCAATTCCTTTTCGGAAAGCAACAGCATTTGCCCACTCCGGCACACATCGGTGACAGTCTGTGCACTGCGTACCGAGTATATCTCACCCGAATGCACGATGTGGCACGTGGGCACACGGCCCGAATGAGGCCATATCGTCAAACTGACATACACCGGAAACTCCTTGGGCACTAAGCCCGTCACCCAAATCATTAGGAAGCTGACGTCTTCGCCGGTGCCTGCCAACTCGGGATTGCCGCAAAGATCAGCCAATCGGACGCGAGTACTCATCACCAACATGGGTAAAAGGTCTTTATATTTGCTGCTGCCCAGATCGATGATTTTGTCCCGTATCAGATACACCAGGTGGCACTTATTAACACCGATGCGCGCGACGCGCGGATCCAAAAAGAAGTTCTTGCATTGACGTGGCGAAATACGTTCCGTGGTTAGTTGTATGTGGTCTACTGCCATGTGTTTACTAAAATCCGATACGAAGACTATGCGAGGACACGTCGATTCCGGGCAGCGAATGGGTGATCGCGGAATATTCAGTCGGTAAGCGGGCAAAGGCTTTGTGAGCGGGCTGCGTGGCCTGGACGCCAGCATTTCGTTGGCTAATAGGGCTGGACAACTGATAAGTTGAAATTGTGGTGGCGGCTGAACCGTCAACGACCTCTTGCTAATCGCCGTCGGGCTCCTGCTATTGTCCACGTTCTGCTCAGTAGATGGATTGTAAAAAGCGCGATGTGAGTTGGACAACTCGTTGCGGAGATTCTCGCTTGGCTTCTCAGAGAGACCGCATGCGCTAGTGTCACCATCTGTTGGCGATACAGGTACCGGTGCCGGTGCAGCAAGTGAAAAGGAAGTCTCCGGAGTGGATATTTTGACATAGTTCTTGGCAGGTTCCAAGAGAGGCTTCTCGCCCGTAACCTCCGCGGTATGATGAGGATCCTCTTGTAAGGTGCCCAATACTTTCTGCATGCGTTGGTCCAAGCTGAAGTGAGTCAACTTATTCAGATTTTTTATGGAGGCTACTGGCGGTGAATCTGCCACTACAGTCGCCTGCATTACCACGTATTCAGGACGCTGATACTTGTCCGGGCTTTCGGCAACGCGCGGCGCTGAACTTCGACTTTGGGTAGTTAAGACGGGTTCGGAGTCTGTGGACACACTTATGGAACGCATCAAGGCCTGCCGCTGTTGAGGCGTCCAGGCCTCGTTGGCGAACGGATGATAGCAGTTGTGACCGATGGAGTAAGCGGGGATATGGCAAACAGCAAGCGGCCCGTAACTGCGCAAATAGTTTTCAACCAAATCTGAGGGGTTCGCCATGTTGTGGCACTCGAAATCGTGGAGCATCCGAGCCGAAAGTGTATCTTGGGGGCTAGTGTGGGTAGCGTTGTATTCATCGTGCTTGGGATGCTTAAGGACGGGGTGCACAGTGCCGCCCGAGTAGTAGTTCTGCAGACTCTCAGTGGATTCCATGAAACGTATTTCGGAAGTATGAATGATGTTCGTATCTTCATTTTCCTGCGCAAAATTGAATATATTTTTGAGCCGTGCCGTACTCAAACCTAACTCACCTCATTGGTAACTCCTACCAGATCCTTCGGAGAGTCTTGGCTCTGTAGGTTCTGAGCAATATCTGCTGCACCTTTTCTCGCACCATTCTGTTCAAAGAAATTCAGATTTACCGCGGACTGTTGTGGCTGCTGATGGCCAATGAAAATGGTCTTCATGGCCTCAGCCTCATTCGTTCGCGAGGCTTCCGTGGCCGCTGATTGTACTTTGGTAAAGCTTCGATTGAACATTGGCGGTTTCTCACCTAGCTCACATTCCGCGGACTCGGAGCGATTGTTGGCTTTCGACGATTGAGATTCATGCATACTTAATTTCTCTTGTGAAATACTGGACTGCGTCTCGAGGTCGGCAAAAATCACTTTCGGAAAGAGGTACGATGTGATGTTCGCCGACGGATAGTTTCCGTGGGCGCCACATGCCATGGGCGTTGCTGAAGGATGAGGCTGGCTGCCATTTCTGGAACGCTTCGACTCAGGCGCAGTTTCAATCACGTTCATTTGCACAAAATTGGTATAGCTATTACAAACACCGCACACGCCCGGGGTTCGCCGATCACAATAAGTGCACTGCAGATGTTCGTTGGCACACAGGTAACCGCCGAACGGCTCTGTATTAGGGCCGATTTTGTTTACTTTGCACTTAGCGCAATGCATCACTTTGAGCTTTCTCGCCGCAGTTAAGGCAAAAAGGCATGCAATAAGCAGTCCACAGAAATCAATTCTACTGAATTTACTTCCAGTCGTACGAGTTTAAAGCGGTAACGGTTAAGATGGGCGGAAAATTTTTTACAATGTGAAAAATTTTGTGTGCCAAAATGAAAAAAACAGTTGTTCGGAAAAATTTTGATTTAAATTCAAAATGCGTTATGATGTGTTCAAGCTTTGACAAATACTCGGATGTCAAGAAGTGTCGAACAAGAAAAAAAAAAAATGACCGGCTGTGAAGAGAGAGAGAGAGACAGACCGAGAGAACATAAAATTGTGGATTTCTTAAGAGCTCTTCTCACATACATACTTGCTTTTCATGGCGTTGGCTACTATCGGTGACAATGTACCAACGCGTAAAAATGCTTGCATGCTTACAGGCTCCGCCATTAACAGCTATTATGGTGAAGCCTGGAAGTATTCAAGACAATCACCGAGTGCTGCGTTAGCCGGGACATGCGACAAAACCAAACAACAAGCCAAAGAGAAAGAGGCGCAAGTAGTGTCGCAATCGCATCGGAATAATGTACATATTTTGCATAAACAGACTATAAAGCTTGTAATGAGGATTCACTGAATTTTTAATGGCTCAAGTTTCGAATCGACCGATCTTAGATGAAAGCGCTTTTAAGCTTTAGTGAACTACACAGACCATGTTTTAAAATCTTTCTTTATTTATTTTGTTTCATTTATACATTATTGCATTTAGCATCATTTTATTAAATAATTGCCTTCAATTACGAATAATTTTTCAGTTTATTTCTCCTCCTCCTCGCCCTCGCCATCCTCCAGGGTGGCACCTTCTCGCAACATGGCTACCTGATGAATGTTGAATTGAACATTAAAATATGGCACGTTCAGTGTGATCACAATGCAGTAGAGCAGCATCTGCAAATGGCGCGTACGTAAGACGTAGCTGGCGCCCTGACCTTTCGGGAACAACGGATGCTCTCTGCTCTGGCAATCGTACATGAAATAGCCGCCATCATGGCCCTTGGTACGTCCGATGGCCAAAGCTCGGTCTTGGCACTGCAAGATGCCGAACTGGAAGTGGCTGAAGAAGTACATCAAGCCATCAGCCAGATTCATGCGCGTGTACGTAGGATGGCAATAGAGCGTGCCGAAGACACGCATTTCCAGATGAACCACAAAGTTAATGTTCTCCAAGGAGCAGTCGATGTTTAGATCCTCCAGAGAGAACTCATAGTCGGATTTCTTGATATTGGCCAAGCTCTCGCGGTGATACTTGTCGCCGTTGATCACAATGGTGTCCAACAACTGACTGCTCCAGTCCGTCAACCGATAAACCGTGGCCGCACAACAAGCGATAACATTGCAAGCCAAGAACTGCTTGCCGCGTGAGTTCGCTGCAAATACGGGTGCGTTGGGGTGCAGTGTGCCCCATATGGACCACAAACGACCATCGATTTCGATGTCGAACTTCTTCAGTTTCGTCACCGGGAGGTTGCGATACCTGCCGGATGAATTACGGCGATTCATACGGCTCCAAACGGGCAAACAATTCGCCAAATCCAGCCAGTTAACTGTCTCCGCAATGGCGCAGATGTCGTTCTCGTCCACACCGTGGTGCGCCGTCTCACACTCCATCGGCACGGAGAGATCGGTAAGCAGTTGCAATACACGAGTCTTGGGTGAAGCTTTCTTATACGACAGCACGTCCACCACGTGCAGCTTGTACTCCTCGCCTTCTTTCCACAGACTGTTGGAAGTGCGCTTGTCGATGTAAGCCAGCATAGATTCTATGTCCGCAAAAAGCACCCAAGAGGCAGTGTTACGCTCGAAATACCGCCTGATGCCCTTAGGGCATTTTCCCTTCGATTTCCCTCCCTCTTCCTCATCCTGCTTGGACGCCTGTCCTTCGCCTTCCTCGGTTTGCAATATCTCCATGGACGGATAAGCGTCAAATAAGTGGTAATAATCGTCGCGATAAATGGCAAAAGTAGCATTCGGATTCTGCAGCATCAGATAGCGACGTGCCTGTAAAGCCTTGGCTATCTTGGGCTTCAGTGAGCCACTGTAAACACCCGCTGGCTCGTGCGTTTTCACCCAAACACCGAACTCGTAGTCATCCACGGTTATGTTTTTGATGACGCGCTCGAAGGCGGTGTTCATGTTGAGGACCTTATTCGAAATCACCTTGGCCCCCTCCAGCACACGGTCTATGCGCTGCATGCTCCACTCATTCAAGGGCCGCATGATGGCGTACAGTATGGCCAACACGCTGGCAAAGTAGCAGGTCTTGATGAAGTCCAGCGGATGCAGTTCGCGTCCCTCCAGCGCCGTACTTCCTTGTATTTTAAACAGGCAGTCCTTCTCACGCATGCGGTAACCGTAGAGAATCGCACGCGGCTTGAACACATCCGGCACCATGCGTTTCAGCTGCCTGCCCGGCTTGTGTTTCAACTCAATCTCTTCTTCTTCCTCCTCGCCTTCTTCCAGCTCGAACTCTAATTCCTCTTCGTACTCCTCGAGTCCTGCGCGACGAGCTGAAAAATAAAAAGGTTTATAGCATTTCACCTACCGCCCCCCTTAACGAAAGTTACTTCTCATTAAGCGCCTCGGACGACAGCGCCGTTCGTACGCCAATCTGCGCTCCTCCAAGTGGCGCTCCTTTTCCGACAGGAATGTTTGTATACGTTCGGTCTCTTTGCGAAGTTCTTGGTCCAGGAACTGGATCTTGTCCATTTTCCTCCTGCGCGCCTTCTCCTTGGCCGCGAATTCGCTGGTGTATATATCATGCTCGTCCGAAGTGGGCCACGTTCTGTAGCGGTCCGGCGGCTCTTTGGTGATGTCATGCAAGGCGATTGCGACCAGGACGTAATTGGTCACCTCGCAACCTTGCGGATTGCAGCCAAACTCGATGCGCCTGATCAGCGAATCCAGTTCAACTATGCGTAGCAAGCATCCGGGGCCGGCACCGAACTTGCGGTAGCCGATGGCATTGCACGGATACCCGATAAATACGTAAAGGAAATTGTAGCGCTTTATGATGAGACATGAGAAGCGCTGGCAAATCACGAGCACCCGGCTGAAACTGATCAGGCTTTCCAGCAGCACCTGCCGCAGTGGTCGGGCGGGGGTGGAATGGTGCACCTTCTGCACTTCGAAGCGGTAGCGACTGCTGCCAATGCTGATCTTCGGCATCTGCTTGGACAGCAGCACGTCCAAAGTTCGCTCATAGTCCTGGAACTGTTCGCCAAAGGATTTCGAAGCGTCCACTGCATAGTCGACCAGCTTATCGTTCCACGTGGATATCTTGTACTTGGAAGAGACCGCAGCTGCAGTCAGACTCGACAGCAGGCCATTCAGCTTGCTCGTGTTGTCCTCGCTTAGCGGTATCTGTTGAGTGCCGAATATCACCCACGTACCGTCCGGCAACATCAAAAAGTTGCTCGGCAGCAAGAGCTCCTCTTCCAAAGTCATCGGCTGGGGTGGCTCGTCCGGATACTTCTGGAAGGCCACGTTTAGATTATCATAGTCCGCGCCATGTTGCAGATCGTATTGCAGTTGCTTCAGATAGCTCTTATCGGTCCGCAAGAGCACTTTCGCCGCCTGCTTGTACTTGAGCGGGCGCTTCAGTCTATGGTCGGGCAGATTGGTCAGAATTTCACACAGCAGTTCATGCAGTAAACTCTCGGCAACGTCCTGACCATCGAACTCTGGAATATAATCCTCGCTCGGAATGCTCTGAATACTGTAGGTGCGCTCCAATTTCGATTTCTTGCCCTTCTTCTTCTTCGGCGGCGGTTTCGGTGCCGGTTCGGGATCATCCTCCAGCTTGGGGTACGTTAAGTGCAGATTTGGAAATCTGCTGCGATAATTCATCTCGCTGATGAGCGGCTTAATGCAGCCCACCGAGACACCATGCAGGAAGAACTTACCACCTCGCCGCATGTTTATCGCTTTCGTGTAGAGAATGCGACACAGGGACTCCTCCAAATTGGTGTGTATTTGTAGGCACGCGACGCCCTTGGTCAGAAAGTCCTCGGGATCGAGCACCTGGCCAGCCTTGCCGCGCCGAAATGGATCGAAAATATGATAGTACTCGGAATCACGCCAAACGGCGAGTACCAAATTATCAATCTGCAAGAGTGCCGACTCCCACTTGCTGGCGAACAGCTCCTTGATGGCCAGCGTCAACTGGGAATCCTTATAGTTGGTGCAGTTGATGATGTGGCCCGTGTAAAAGAACGGTCCCGTCTTCAGGGTGGCCCTAAACGCACCCATCATGATTGCTTCCGGCAGATCCATTATGTTCAATTGCTGCTTCTTCTTTAGCTTTAGCTTCTTCGAATAGAACTTGTAGAAATTCTGTCCGAAGCGCACCAACTCATCGACCACTTCCAGGCGCCACGTAAGAGCCCGATGGATATCGGAATAGAGCAGCGCCAGCAGTGATATTATCATCGATGCGTTGCTGTCCTGGCCGCCAATCGGCTGCTGCAAACCATTGTTGGCTCCCGAAATGATGGCGTACATATTGTTCACGACCGCCCACAGCTTGTGCGTTTGCTTCGGAGCGGCTTTCTTGGGCAGCGGATTCGTTAGTTTGCCATAGTTGACCAAGAAAATCTCGTATATATTGAAATCGGCACTCAGATCCAAGTCGCTGAAGCTGATTATCAAATGCACCAAATGCTCCACCGAGCGCGTCGACATCAGCGAGCACTTGCCCTTCTCGAAGTCGCGTTGGCAGAAGCGAGTGCGGCCATTCGGATCGAAAATATAGAACGTATTGATGCAACGCTTCCAAATTAGTAGATACAGATTCTTGGTGCACAGCACCGTGGCATTGAATTTGGAAAAATACAGACCCAAAGCCTTGAAGATGTTCGGCTCTTCCTTCAGCGGTCCGGTATAATGGACTTTTAGGCCGATGCTAGCCTGCCTCTCCTGAATTTGCGGTATTATATCGTAGTCCGTGTCGGGCGATTTGTAATTCAGCTGGATGCTCTTCGCAACCAGCTTATCGGTGGCCACGAGGATGTTGTCCAGTGTGTCGAACTGCCAGAAGTCTGGATTGAAATTAAAGGTCTCGGCATAGGCGACGTAAATGGCGGCAATTTCCGCTGGACGTTTGTAGATACTAGCGTGGCCAAAACAAAATCAATTAATGATAAATGCTGAATTCTGCAGAGACGGAAAGTTCAGAGAGAGAGAGAGAGAGCGAGAGACAGTACCTGGGTTTCTTAATTGGTTTTCGGGATGGCTTTGGCAGCATTACCGCCCCGCTGCCCAGCACTATTTCCGCGGCGAACGTTTTGTGCATGTCGTTGGGAATCTGATACAAAGTGTGCTCCACTTTATTGCAGTCTTGGTGAAAGGACCAGCTTTATTTAACCTATACGATTACGATTTGCTTTCCGACCGAACTTACCGAATTCTGTAATCATGGATTTGTGATATTCCTGATCGCGCTGGGCCTCTGTTGCTTGCTTTCCCAGATTCCAAGTCCAAACGTCATTCTTATGCCTTCCTTCGAGCATATCGATTCGTTCCAGATTTTGGGCATCGAAGCATTTCTGCAGCAGGCGCGGGTTGTACGAGCTGTACGGTATATCTGAATCGTCCAATTCGGGACGTTCACTTGGATTGAGAAAAATGCCGCTTTTAGGGCGACGTAATTCCAGCTACAAAACATATGAATAACAATGAACTGAAACTACTATTTGGGTTATAATAAAAAAAGGAAAAAGGAAAATAATTCCTCTAAAAGGAAAATAATATGAAAATAATAATTAAGGCCTCGGAAATTTGTTTTAAGTAACAATTCTGCCATTCATATTCGAATGATCAACAGACCAATGGCTAAGCTATACGAATATAACCTCAAAGCATTGAAAATACTAGACAAAAATTGTTTGATTATCAAAAGAAATATTGTATTGTTCAGGCAGCACGTATCCGGCATTGCGGGCACATTGCCAGCATGATCTGTGAGTTATTATAACGTTTCCACATAAATATAATAATTCAGAACATGCTTACTGAATGCACTTTTGAATGCACTCGAGGCGCACTTACATGCGCGCACATGCGCGAAGGCAGTCGTGTGCATGTGCGTCTGTGCGTATGTGTATATGTGAAAGCGTTAAATACATATGTAGCTTAGTATTTTGGTAAGTCTGAAGGCATAAAGAAGACAACTCTCTTTTTTTTGCTATAGCACGAATGTGGATATGAATTTCCACCTTATATTATAGATTATAAATTTTTAATTTAATTTTAATAAGACCGTCTTTTAAAATTTCAATAAGGTTTTCTCGATGGTTTTAATAAGGCTTCGTTATTGAATGAAAACCATAAAGAAATCTGACAGACTTATTTATCTCGTTTTATATTAGTTTGTCCTTTTTTAAAGCATTGCTGTAACACTATTTAGTACCCTGGAACGTAAATGTGTGTGTGTGTGTGTGTGTGTGTGTGTGTGTGTGTGTGTGTGTGTGTGTGGAGCAACAAAGTTATATTATCACATCATACTTGTAAATTGTATTTAGTTCGTAATAGTTTATATTAACAACACCTCAAGTATTTTGGCGCAATTTTACTTATTCGACAGCAAAACTTTGCTGATTCAGCAAAATATTAGTCAAATAATGGAAATATCAAAAACCAAATATGGCCTTAACATTTTAGACCTATGTACATATGTATGTACGTCAGTAGCTTTACCATAATGTACGAGTAAAATGTGACAAAAAAGATTTTTTTTTTAAATCAAAACATTTTGCTAAAAAAAAAAATAAAGCATACTAATAAGAGAATAAAGCATATACGTAAATTAGAGTTTAGTCAAGAAATTTTTATATTGTAGAATTTTCTTTTTTTCAAATTTTTTTAAAATTCAAAATCTGACAAATATGAATCTTTTCCAGCAAAAACAGGCTACGGAATATGGATGACTGTCAGCAAAATTGTGTTTAAATGAAGCCACAAACCTTTGCAATAATTTTTAATTGATATTAACGTTTATGAAGCGTCCGAGTTGTCGAGTGTCCACCGACGACGGACAACCGGGCGTCTCCAACGAACAAACAAATGTTATAACGACAGTTTCCGAAAGAATAGTTAGTACTAGTAGCGTAAAGCACGAGGAGCCAATGCACAGCGGCCGCTGGAGCTTAGTGCTCGGTCGTTCGTTCGTTCACATTGCGACGCTTCTCATTTGTGTGGTGGTGCAATCATTGTACATGTTCTAAATGTAGCACTGGATCTTGCCGCAGCCTTTGCAACACTCTTCCCCCCCCACACACACACACAAACAAATCAAACCAATACTAGTGTGTAGCTAGAGCTTCGCGACTGCACCTCACTTGAGTCTGATATAAATTCAGTTACTTTAGTTACATGCGAGTATGCTTTAAGAGGTTGTCAGCACACGCGATGCTTGCCGCCTGCTGCCGCGACGGCACGTAAACAGGTACCCACACAGTCATCAGCTGCAGGTACTTTACAACAGCAACAACAATAACAGAACACCAGTAATGCTATATGTGCACACTCGCTATCACAAATACCAAATACAATAACAACAACGTACGCGAAATACAAATCGTTCCTAGTCCATCAGGGGCTGTTGTTGGCAACTTCGCTCGTTCGTTCGTTCGTTCGTTCGTTTGTTTGTTTGTTTGTTTATTCGTTTGTATTGTAGTTGTTGTTGTTGTTCAGCGCGTTGTCAACGGCACACACCGACAACTACGTTGGAGCTTCGTTGCTATTGTTGT
The DNA here is from genome assembly GCA_949752815.1 of Conops quadrifasciatus. Classification (NCBI taxonomy): domain Eukaryota; kingdom Metazoa; phylum Arthropoda; class Insecta; order Diptera; family Conopidae; genus Conops; species Conops quadrifasciatus. The sequence continues at coordinate 35,039,774 of OX457079.1, forward strand.
TGTTGTTGTTGTTGTTACTATTCGTAGTTTTGTGTGTGTGTTGCTGTTTCTTGTTTGGCTTATTACTGTGGCCGTTGTTGCTTTCCATATGAATTTAGTACCGTTTTTATTTCATACGGCGCTCAGTATTGCGCCGCAACGCACACGGAGAGACCGGCCATCGCTGCAGCTGAGGTTTTTAGTTCTTTGGTGCCTGCTGCTTATTACAAAAAAGCTTCTTGACAAACGGGCTCCAACGACGACGACAACGAGGTGACAAAGTCCACGCAGAAATCAGAGCAATAATACAAAGAATAACTACTGAAAACGAATTTGCTAATTACTAGTAGTATATACCGAGCAACAATTCCACAGAGCAGTTAGCTACTCAGTCCAGCCGGGGTTAAAATCGGAAAGGAGACACCGCCGCCGCCGCCGCCGACGCCGCAACTAAAGCGTAAAATTGGCATTAATAGCGTTTCCACTACGGCAGCAGTGACAACTACTATGTAAAAAACAACAACCACTACAACAACATTGCCATATGCTTCTTTGGCATTTAAACTGCACAAGATTTTGAAGATCAACAGCTGGTTCTTTGGCAAAATATGTACATATATTGAGTAGAGCTTAATCACACAAACATATGCTCGAGTGTATAAGAGTACAGACGAGTATATACATAAATAAGAAATCGCCTTAAATTATAATTTCCATAAAACTTCAAGGAATTGAAAATGTCTAAAGTAATGAGAAAAACTGCCACTGATATTAACGCTAGCGTTACTGCTGCCTCTTGTTCCTCTTCACCTGCCACGAAAGGGGTAAGTGAAATGTCTGTAATGATTTTTCTTGTAGACTTGTAGAGAATTTCTTACTGTTTGTTGTATTGTATTTTTTCGTTTGTCGTTTCATTCGAAGAGGTTACTTTTATTTGCTATTGCTATTATTTTGTTGTTGCCCAAGTAAGAAACGCATATGGGTTGGTTTTCACGGTGTAACATTCCCACAAAGGCACATACATGCGTGCATGTGAAAATTAATGCATTCATAGTTGCCTTTGCGTATGTGCACATTTGTGTTAAACCATATGTCCGTCCGTATGTGCTTTTGTAGCGTGTGACAGCGTTTACAACGTGACTGAAAATTTTACTCTACCAACATAACATAACTTTTTCGCTCGTTGCATGCCACCGAAGTTGTTAACAAAAGTGTTATATTGCATTGGTTGTATGAGTATACGAGGAGTGTATTTGCATATGTATATGTGTGGGCATGGGCATGATTGTTTTCTACTTTAAAACAGCAAGTTGTAACAAAAAGCTTATAGTTTTAGCTTCCACTTCTATGAACGTTAACATTGTCCGGCCTCGTCTCAAAGACAAAATCCTTCGGGAAGGCTGCTTAAGCTGTCTATCAGCCTTATTCTAGCTGATTAACTAAGCTCACCGCATTAACAAGCACACAAAAAACTAGTTAATAGTAAATAAACAGCTGTTAAGATTTCGTATTCTGGCGAATATGTTTATTAACAACTGATTTCTCAACTATTTTGATAATCAACGAGTAGGACTTAACAGTAAAGAAAATTTCATTTTGTAGCTGTTCAATTAAGCAAATATGTATAACAAAATGAAAAAATATTTACTTATTTTATTGATTTGCGAATATAAACGAAAACAAAAAATTAAAAGAGGCTTTATTATTTTCATCTTAAATTCTAAAATTCTTAAGACATTTACCTCTTCGTGTCTTCCATTTTGCCATTCGATTATCATCTGCATAAACCAAAACAAAAATATGCCGACTCAACTCAGTGTCGTTCAGATTTTTCACCATTGGTGGTGAATTTATACTCGTTGTCAGTTGTTAATGCATTTTGAGGATACCAAAATTAACTAAACTTAACAAGAACTCCTTAACAAATCGTTGTTATGTTAACAATCAGGATATATGTATATTCTAGATATATTCCAAATGTACTGATAGATCAAAGTCACCTGATTTCAGATCAAACGACGCAACGAACGTAATATCCTGACTTTCTATGAGAAGATTGCCGTTATCCATTACTACAACGAAACGAACATATCACGCAACAGCTTGGCCAAAATGTTCCACTGCTGTGCTACGCAAATACGACGCATTCTCGACAAGAAGCATGAGCTGCTGCAGCAACAGGCGACCATGAGCGAGACAGATGCTTCGATCATCATCGAAGAGATGACCCGAAAACGGCGCAAATTCGAAATGAGCGCCATCAGTTTCATTCTGCATCAGTGGGTGGAACGCTGCCGCCAGTTGGGCCTACGCAAAAGTATTACCAACCAGACGCTCAAGGAGACGGCCACAAAGATGGCGGCCATCTTGAACTTGCCCGCCTTTCGTCCGTCGTACCGGTGGCTGAATCGCTTTCGCGGCAAATACAAATACAACGCACCCGATTTGAGTGCGGTGAATATGTTGACGCCTGGAGTGGTGGAGCCTGATGCACAAGGCTTGTTTGGTGATCTGGCCGTGGAAGATATAATTATTGAATTCAAGGACTCGCTGCCAAGTTTCATGCAAAAAGAGATCACCACCATAACCTCAACCATTGTGAAGGGGGCAAGTGTGGGCGGCGTCAAGGCCGAAGTAGAACTCGAAAATATAGATCAACCGAAAAAAGACTACGGTAAACGATTAGGGGGCGAGTGGAAAGAACTGAACAAACAGAGAAAGAGAGGCGAAATGGAACGCGAAAATGATCAACCAGAACAATTTGAGGCATCGAAAGATGAGGCGGCCGAAGTTCGGGTTTGGCAGAATAATAATTGGGAGGCATGCATGGATGGCAATGATGCCTCTCAGCCAGTCACAGCAGACAGCGCCAAGACAGCACCAAAAGAACACAACGAAATGAAGTTGAACACCAACGAAGGCGGTACGTGCGCCCTTCTGAGCAACATTTTCCCCCACTTGGCAGTGGTACATCAGTTCGCCCTGCTCAATTCGGACGTAAAAGCGTTGGAACTGATCTCGCAGCTTGGTGTCCATATGCAGACTCAAGCCCTGGCAGGCGCCTACAAGGATCTGTCGCTGGCGACAGCCAGCATTCACCCACAACAGGGAGAATTAAATCCCGGGGCGATTAATGGAGGCATCTATGCAGATATGGACGACATCGTCCTCATGGAATAAGTGGAAAAACCTTTTTGGATTCTCTTTAAGCTTTGAGTTGTAATAAATATAAGAAGTGTATATATGAAATTTTTAGAAAGTTTTCGTTTCCCCTCCCCGGTCCCATTTTCTCTACCCATCCCATTTCCGGCACTCACCACTTTAGGAGGCGGCTTGAAGATGGCATCTTCGCTACATGCTGGACTCGCCATTCTGGGCTTGACTTTCTTCGGTCCCTCCTCTCCTTCTTCTTCTTCGCCCGGCTCGTCCTTTTTCTCTTCCTCGTCTCCACCCTCCTGCACCATCGGACTTTCCAGCCGCACCAAACTCGGGGTGTTCAACTTGTAGTCGGTGCCTTCGTGCACACGCGCTTTCAATTGAACTTGCGCTTTGATGTAGCGTTCGCGAGCATGTGCATGCAGTCTCAGATCTCTGGGCGTGCGCTGAGGCCGGATGCATTCCGTGAAGATATCGATGGGTTCGCACTTTTTTTTAAAGGGACGCTGAAACCGCGATTCCTTTGTTTTTTTGTGCAGTCGCCGTAGCTCGTCTTCGACGGTCATCACCTTGGAAATGGTAGAGGTGGCCGGATCGCATGATCGCATTTCATTGGAGCATAATTCTGGCTTCCATTCTGGCCGACCACTCTCGCCCAGATAAGTCCGGACTTCGTAAGGATTCTTGGAAGGACTCGCGCTGCAGTTGAGCGGAACGAACTTCTTCAGCATATTGTTTTCGCAATACTAGACCGTTACAATTTTGGACCAAACAATCTAACAGCTTAAGATATAACAACAATAAATTTTAGATTTTTTCGAATTCTTGACAAAAATTGCGCAGATCGAGTTTCGTAGAAAATTTTGGATTTTTTTTTCGCTTTTCAAGTTTTTTTTAATTATAAACAGGAAATTTGAATGTTTTCTGTAAAGCTTTTTAAATAAAACTGAGCCATTATACAAGAATTTCAAGGCAGTAAAAATATTTATAAGCAGGCAAAAAATATTCGTAAAGTCGCATGTGGCTGGAGTGACAAAGGGGTTGGTAATGAATATGGACATGAAAATTGTGATTCATAAAGGGTTGGGGTGAAATGTGTTAACTTCCTAAATGGAGACACAGGTGAAGGCTAAATGGACAAAAGTGAAATTAATTTTCAATTTTGATAGACACTAATCAGACACTAGACGACACTAATCACTAAACTCTAAAAGAAATTATATAAAATGAAATTAAATAAAATTATGAAAACGTAGAATTTGAAGTGAATATATTATAAAAAAGGGCTTATGAAATAATGACCGTTAGTTAAAATTACCGTCACACTCTTAACAGATGTACGGAAACGTTTTTTAATTTTTTTAAACTTCTTTACTCTACTGGATTGGATACACCCTGTTGCGGCTTTCACAGAGTTTGAAAGCCAAAATTCCAATGTCGCTGCAAGGGTTGCTATAACTCAATAATTTTTCAGTGGATCATTTAAAATAATTTCAAGGGTTTACATAATTAAACATAATATCTTTTATTATTATGTTTCTACTTGCGCTCTCGCTCTCGCATACATTCATAAGGCGCGAGTAAAAATGCATTAGAAGAATCAAGAGAAAGAGAACAGATGTATGTATATATTCGTGCATCTTAAATATAAACAAGCTGGAGAACGTGTATGTCGATAGATTTTATACTTCGAGCGAGTACAAAAAACGATATTTGATTGAACCATTATTTAAGTTCTTAAATGTTTAAGAGTTTTCGACAAGGTTGCGGTTTTCGACATGTAGAAAAGTACTTACAGTTTTCGATGTAGACTACATACAAGGTGCAGAAATTCTTGTCGAATGCCAACCCTGGCTCCAATAAAACTACAGTTACTAAACGATTTCTTTAGAGGTTCTCATTTATCTCTCAAAGATTTTCCATATGATTTGATTTACGCTTGGCAACTTTCAGTGCAGCTTAATTTTTATTTGTGTCTTTCGCTCTTCGGTCTTCATTCTTCTTGTGTGCAAACCGCTTTGAAACCAAAAACAACCACACAATAAAGAAGAAATAAAAACAAGAAGAACCAACAATAGAAAAAAATAAACAAAAAATTGAAAGAAATTATTGAGAAACAGATTTTCCATTCTACATTCTCCATGTTTTTCTACAATCGGCTATGGTTGACTCAGAATAGGAAGAACTGAAAAGAAGTGTAAATAATTGATAAATAAAAAATAAAACTGTTTTCGTAATAGCTAATTTTTCCTTGAATATATTCAATGGATCCAAACAAATTTTGAAAAACGAAAGAACAAAAGCGAAAGATCCGGTTCCTAACGCTCGCTAGACTTCAGATTGTAGTTAATTAAAGTGAACAATTTTGCACAATTAGTACATAAGTGGAAATATATTCATAGCAGCCAACGACAAAAATGTGGATACTACCCAAGGAACTGCTGTTGCCTCCAGCATTTTGGTGAGTTCGGGGTTTTATTATTTTCATGTTGATTAAGGATGCAGGAATCAATTGTGGAGATTACCAACAACTGTCAATTGCTGAAAATTATAGCAAAAAAAAAAAAAAGAAATTAGCATCAATTTCACAAAAAAAGTTTTAATTCTCTCTGTAAATCAGGTCTTGCCTGATTAGTATTCACACATACCCACCTTCCCCTCACTTCTCGCTAATATGAGACTCCAACCGAATGCTGGTGTTTAAGATCTCATTTCATAGGCGTGGCGTAGTTGGTTTGCTTATTGATTGCATTTCTCTGAAAATGCAAGCTCTAAATTATACCATATGTAATGCTATCTTATATTTATTATTTTCATCTACAGGATTGATGAAATGCGTTCCAAATACTTCGTCCTCCAAAAACGACGAGGTCATGGCGAATCGCGCGGTCTTGGTTCTCTGCTAGTTGGAACCTTCGACAGCGTTTTCGATACGAAACCACCACCTTATCGTATAATACATCAGACCTCATCCTCCGATGTTTACTATGGTAATAATCTAAGTACTTTAAAGCGTTTCTCTTTTTCAGTTTTTGGGGTTTTTTGTTATTACATTATTTAAATTTATCTCATGTTATTATTATTATTATTAATAAAAATTATTGCTAATGAGTTTATATTATAAGTTTCTAATATTGTTTTATGCACTTTAATTTTCTTTATGCCAGTTACAAGAGTTTCAAATAAAGACTGTGGTCAAAGATTACATTATTTACCTCGCTCTGTTTTATAGAGTTCAAAAACATTCGTACGCGCATAATTTACACTATTTCATATTAAGTAGAAGAAGTTCCTCTCAATTAATGAAAATTTTGTTACCCTTACAAAAATTTATACTTAACTGAAACGGATTAATTTATATTTTAGAAATCGCTATCGGATCATCGCAAGAGGAAATCGTTAAAGATTGGGAATGGCTCTCTGAAAATCTTTTTAAAGTACTCAACGAAATGGAGAACGAAGAAGAGATCACCAATTTTACAATTTGTAAAATTCAATCATTATACACTCAGAATAATCAAGATGAATCCGGTGAATCAAATAATTTTAAAGTTATTGCTTCGAAGTTTCGTCAGTATTTCAAAATGCCGGAAGAGGAACAACTGGTCAATTCGTATTCTTGCAAGTATGAATGCTGCCGAAAAGACATGCAAAAATAATTGTGCTTTTCAAGACTGTTTACCTCTTCTTGTATACTTCTTTTAGCTATATTGAAAATAAGATTCCACGTCAGGGCCATTTGTATATCTCACTCAATCATGTATGCTTCTATTCGTATATGCTTGGTCAAAAGACAAAGCGCGTTATACGCTTAGTTGAACTTGAGGATATACAGCGACATGGCAACAGCATCTATTTGAAGACCATAAATGACATGCACTATAATTTCACGGTACTCTTTCACGCCAACGAGGCGCATGACCTCATTGAGCAATTGAATAAAATGGCCATACAACAGATAATAAAGGTTCGTTTCAATTCGAAGTGTTCGGAAAAGATATCTTTACTAATTCTGTCTCTTCTTCTTCTTATTCCCAAGGATCCGGAGAGTCCCATAATTGATCATAATGTCACATTATTTCAACAGCTGCCACGCAAAACATCCAAAAAGCCGATGCTTCTAAGGGATCTGACGGCGCGTCTTAAATCTGAGGAGTACCGCATGTACTTCCGCTTACCGCAAAAAGAGATCATGGATGGCAAAATAAAAGGTACTCCTATATCACAAATTTCTAAGAAATATATGGTTTTCGTCGTAATAAAGCAAAGAAATAGGAAATAGAATTATTTTTCATAGGAAAAAAATGGATTTTAAACATTTTGTAAACACTCCTGAATTTACAGCTAATCTTTGGATACCGTATTCCAAACGCTATTCCGGCGGCAATATTTATCTATCCAAGAACTTTTTCTGCTTTCGCAGCGATGTACGCGACCTGGTTAGTCTTGTTATTCCCATGAAGTCGATAAAAGTATGATTATTCACAAAAAGATCAAATGGATTCTCGCCCTTAATTCTTGCCCTCCTCATTTGCAGAGCGTTGAGAAGAAAGATGATGGTCCTCATCGTTATGACAATCAAATCGTTTTAATAACAGCGGAGAATGTACACTTTGTATTTGCGCATATAACAGACCGTGATGTGCTGTTGTCAAAGGTCACAGATCTTCTATCGAAGTTTGACATGTACGTATTAATGTGTACCGATTTGCTATGAACGACCATTCGGAGGAAGAACCATTCACCCATCACTTTCGTCATTTATTAGCCCCTTCGGTCGCGAACGCGCCAAGTATGACATCTCTTGGTGCAAACAGTCGGCTTTAATTAACACTTTCAAGACCAGCTTTAATGACGAGATGTTAAAGAAGCAAGAGCAAAAGGTGAAGTAGCCGCAGTGAGTCTAGCTTCTGTCTCTAATATATTTTCTTATGTTGTACTCAGCTTTCACGCTGGGAGAGTCATTTCCGTGATTATGGTCGCGGCATATCCATGTTTCGCACTACAGCAGTGATCAATTTGATTGTTGAAGGAATCCCGGACAAACTGCGGCAGGAAATATGGTTGGTATTTTCCGGTGCCATACATGAAAAGGAAATGAATCCAGGACTGTACGAAGACTTGGTTGAAAAGGTATTGAAGGTTTTGAGTTATCGTAAAGTATATTTCAAGCCCTTTTTGGTAAACAAAACCAAAATAGGCCGCTTGCAAAAAGTGTTCCATACATGAGGAAATCGATCGCGATCTACACCGCTCATTGCCTGAGCATCCGGCTTTTCAACATGCCGACGGAATCGGCGCCTTGCGTCGTGTCCTGCAAGCTTACGCTTTACGCAATCCGCAAGTAGGCTACTGCCAAGCCATGAATATAGTATCCTCCGTTTTTCTACTGTTCTGCGATGAAGAGAATGCATTCTGGATGTTGGCCAGTCTGTGCGAAAATCTTCTACCCGATTACTACAAGGACAAGGTGGTGGGAGCTCAAGTATGTGAATCTTTCAAGGGAAAGTTTATCGCATATTATTAATTTGTTCATTCCTCTTATGTACTTTTCGTGTGCTCCAAAGATTGACCAAGGCGTGCTCACTGAGTTGGTGCAGACACATCTACCCGATCTGCACCATCATCTTGAGAAGTTAGGCATTATTAAAATGATTTCTCTCTCTTGGTTATTGACGATTTTCATCAGCGTCATCTCCTATGAAAGCTGTTTGCATATCATCGATTGCTTCTTCTACGATGGGGCCAAGATAATTTTTGTGGTGGGTGCCATTTCATTCAGGGGGAATACTTGTGCTTTCTTCATGTGCCTCATCTTTTAGATTGCTTTGCAAATTCTCGAATGGAACCGAGAAGACCTTCTGACCTGCCACGATGATGGCGAAGCTATGGTGTTGCTAAATAAATATTTGAATGGGATTTACAATCCCGACTACCAGTTCCCAGCTTCCACTCCGACTGATACCAGGAGAACACGCCAACACACACAATCTGTTCAGACGCTTATTCACGGAGCTTATACGCGATTTGGTGCCGAGATTTCGTTGCAGAAGATCGAAGAGCTGCGCAATAAGCACAGGCGCCTGACTATTCGTCAATTCGACATCGACAACGAGAAGACGATCGTTAAGTTTCATGCCGATAACAAGTATTTCGGCGAGGACGAATTGCACAAACTGCTTGCAATAATACGCGAAGAGAAGATGACGCTCAAGAAGGCACATCAGCAGAGAATGCACGCCACTGGTGAATCGCCAGTAGGTGTCTTATCGACGCCAACAAACTTGCGCAACTTTAGTAGCGCCAACTGTACTCGTTCGGAATCCTACAGCGTGGATTTCGACATCTTTCGTCTGCTCTTCTATGAACTGACTGCGTGGCGAAATGCCCAATCAGTAGACTTGGCTGAGAAACTATTTAGGGTACGTACGTGGTATAAGACTAGTCTGAATGAAGGCCACTTTTAGTCTTTTCTACCACCCTTTCCCTTAGTTGACGGACAAAAAGAGCACCGGACTTTTGGACTTTTCACAAATCATCAATGCTTTGGGTCTGGTTTGCTCCTCAAAGTGTACCGAAAAGTTAAAATTACTCTACATTCTGCATCTGCCGCCGCTGCTAACAAAGACGGAAATCGAACGCGAAAGTCGCCCCAAAGCCAGAAGGTCAAAGGACGATGCTGAGGAAGCAATCGAAGCTGAGGATTTCTTTGGGTTAGTATGGAAAGCGTTGATTTACGGCAGGTTAGCATTTTAAACAGCCTTTGGGCGCATGAGACGTTTCCGTTTGCCATGCGTTCGCAATTAAACCATACTCTCGATCTTATAGTTGTGAACTCTAAGGATTTGCAATGATAAAAGTGAATAGAAAAAATTCCTTAAAGGAAAGATAATCATTTATACTGATACGGAAGAACATTTCTTATTACAATTTAAATATCTGAATCAACTATTTGGGTAATTTATGTTAAAGACAGTGGTTCATATAACCGAGAGTATGGTGTATTTTGATTTTACCCTGATTGCTGTCCTTCAGCAGAAGATTACCTCAGCCTTCGGTTGTGTTAAACCTTATCCTAGCTACTACTAGACCTTCACTTTGCCGGGTTTTCACGGAAATCCAACGCGGAATGTAACTGTAGGACAGCAAACCTTCTCCATAAAACCAAAAACCATCCGTAACCGCAAAATACGTAAATTCTTTACCGTAGTGATGATGCCGTCGAATCGGTCGAAACTCTGCCGTCGCCCACCGACAAGAACTTTGACGAAAATCAGTTCGTCACACAGCGCTTGCATCAGCTTGTCGGTTTGTCGGACAACGCTTACGTAGATATACAGCAACACCATACCCCGAATCACAACTCGATCGCCAATTCCTTTGGATCTTCCCTGCAGGCGGCACCAATGCGCACCTCTACATTCTATGTCGACCTGCCCACGGAGCCCAACAGCGCCGATTCGCGCAATAGCACGAATGGCAGTGCGGCCATAATGATCGGTGATGGTCTGCGGTCACAGGGACGTTTCGAGTCGATTGACACTTTCTCAGATATTTCAGATTTGGGCGCCGCCAAGGTGACGCCTCCGCAACTGAATGTAGAAACAATTTCGAATTTCTCGCAGATCAGCGATTTGCAGTTGAACGTTCAGAAAATGGAACGTACCGACTCGACGACAGACAGCAAGAGTTTGGGTAGCTTGCGGTATCTGTTAGTGGATCAGCCAGACAGTGATGAGCCGCCAAATCATACACCATCTCATATACCGAACATGAAAAAGCCGAATTTTCAGTTCTTGTGGCAGAGTCTGGTCGAAATTTTGGAGGTACAAGATGAGGATATGAGTAGAGCGTGTAAGTTGACATCTAACTCAACAGCATAAAGCATTAAAAAATTAAGTATAAATCGATAATATATTTGTGGTTGGTTAACAGTTGAAAATCTTATCGAATTGGGCAATAGTAACATGGAAAAGCAGCACAGTCTGGACAGCTTTACGCAACTTAATTTGGGAATGGGCGATGAGGTAGGAATTAAGGCTTTACCCTTGCTTTTAAAGGGGTTTTTTATTTATTACTTTCAATACACATTGTTTTTTTCACAGTCTGACACTAATGGCAATCCCACCAGCAGCAGCAGCGGCAAAGATAAAAAGCTGCAAAACGACAGAAAGACGTCGTCGTCGGAAAGCTGTTGGTGGATACCAGACTGTGACGCGGACACGGATGCGGCCGGTAGCAACGCAAACAGTTCCTCTCCGAATGATTCCGATAAATGGAATATTTCGATGAAACAATTCATAGCCACTGTCCTGACCGTCCAAACAATCCTGAAAGGCTTCGGAACGCGTACAGCCATCAAGGAGAGCATCGCAAAGATGCAGAATAATCGCAGAAAATGTGTAACCGCAAATTACTAATAATGAATATGAATAAGCAAAAAGCCGCTATCCTTTTAATTGCATTTTATTAAAGAACATTCAATATCCAGAATGCTTCAGCTAAGTACTCATGAAAACTCTTACGTGAGCTACTCGTTCTTTATATTCTATGTTCTTTGACTTTATCTTACTTTACTTGATGAGGTTTGTTCAATTTTATTGTCTGTCTATTCACTGCATGTATTATATATATGTACTATGTCGATCGTCACAGACATTTTAATTTCGAATGATTCAGTTTGATTCAATATTATGGCCTTGCTAGAATTATATCGTACAATGCAGCAGAAGAATTCTTTTGTAGCTTGCTTCTTATAATTCCATTTATAGATTTATATAAATACGCCTACAATTTATCAATATATATATATATATACATGTATTTATTGTTAAATTATTATTTTATATATGAATATGTTAAATAGTTCATAAGTGTCAATGTTCATGAATAATTCCTGTAGGAAAAATACAAACTTTTGCTTTATATCGAGAACTCGGCAAAATTGAAACAATGATCCATTATTGTTAGATCCATTTATATGCAAGATTAGATAATTCTAATAAACTATTTGTAGTATAAATACTATATAGTAATTGGTATGCGAAAGTGTAATAAATTATTTTATCGATTAACTACTACTGTTGGTCCAGATATTATTATTCATAGTGCATATTAAGGACCATCCATCCATCCATCTATTATAACGAATTCGGTGTGGCGACTAATCTGCATTTGATTCAGTCTCTCGCTGCTCGTTTTCGCCACTGCAAACATACACATCGTATATGCTCGTTCCACTGACAACAACCACATACAGCATATTCAGGTTAAAATAGTATTGAGCTTGTTAATATCCGTTTTAATTCGTGAGTTAATTTGGGGAGTTATGATATATAAGACCTTAGTATCGACGCAAAGTCTGTCCAAAGTCCGGTCCAGAGATTATTAACTTCTCTTTATTATTTTTCGTCCTCTTTTAGGTCAGCAAAACTAAATTAAAAGTCCTGTTTTCAGTTAAGATATACACAGAATATATTTTATTTCTTTGCACTATACTCAACAAGAGACAAGAATATAATCGTAATGAAATATATATAATCCATTTAAATACACATAGTATACCTTTATATGTTAGTAGAGGCTTATACTACAAACACCTAAAATATTTATAATACCTCCTTTGCTTATTCATTGTACTAATTACCATGAATCTTAGTTCGTTCCTGTTATAACGAAAAATGATTTCTTTTTTCAAAATTATGTACTGCCATAAAGAAAATGAATAGAAGTAATGTTTTTAAAGGTGGGTACATTATTTTCTAATTTTTATAAATGTTTAACTAATTAAATACTTCACTTAGAGCTCAGAAACCAATAGCTATCAAGTAGAAATGCTTTAAATTGCGGGTTAATTAATTTTAGTTAGGTTAAATGTTTGTAGTTCCAAAAAAACGAACTACCAAATTAAAAAGAAATATTATTTATTATTATATTATTTGCATTCAACAATATTATTTGCATTCAACTTATTGTTTTTGAAGCAAGTGCATAAATATCAAAGATGATGGAGAAATTTCTCTTTTGTATTAACTCTTTCAGCCTTCTATTCTGCACACTACTCTATTTAAAGCTCATCCGAAATATATATGTACGTACTACTATAATGTATTTTGCGTGGTTATCAGACACACACACGATTAGTGTGCCTAATGCAGTTTTTTGTTTTTGTTTTTTCAGTTCAGTACAATTCTCTAAGGGCATTTTCACTTCTTTAAATCAATTGAATAATCAACCCTCCTTCTACAAATCTGTATCTAATGTTTCTATAATTTTAAAATGATAAATTGGCGCACTAAGCGTACATTCAGAAGGGTGTACCGCTGACAATGTGAAAATTTTCACCTCTTATGAATTATTATACGGTTAGATGCTAGAGTTTGGATTAATTTTATGTATGTACAATCAAAAATCGCCAAAATAAATTATGCTTTAAATCCATTTAGCACGAATGCAGTAAATAGAAAATAGATGGTATGTTTGTTTGTGTATTTTGTTACTCACTCACTGGAGTAACAAAAGATTTAGTTAAAACTGATTTTCTTCAAAATCAATTCAACTTATTCAACTCAAATTCTAACGTACATATATCAAATGTGCCATAACCGCGTAACCGTTTAAACTGTAAGCTATCGAATGAACCGCTTTGTGAAAGTAACAATTGTAGCTTCAGCTCTTCAAAACGGCATTGATGTTTCTTTAAATAAATATTACAATACATATTTTTCAACTTATTCGTACAACAATAATAGTGAATAAATAGCAATGCCTTAATAAGTAATACATATATCTAATTGCGCTTGAAAACGAAAGCTTTTTATATCTTACGAAAATATCATACATGTTATTAAGACAATAGAAGTAAATAATCTTGCAAATAGCAAACCATAGAAAGCTTACACTTAAAAAATTACAAACTTACTTTTTATGAAACAATTATTATTTACATTTTAACGCTAAAGTATGTCTGATGGTACAGTAAACACGTATACCATCATGTACGTCTGAGCATGAAAAATTCTGCAGCAGGGCTTTGCGGCTGATACATATTTTACAATTATTAACACACTGGACTACACTATTTTACAATCCTCCTAAACGGATGTATATCTTCGATTCGAGCTGAAGCCCTGCTTCTCGATTCTATGTTCACAAAATGTTCTAGATTCTTTTGTATTCTCGGTTTCGTCGGCGGCGGCGTCCGTTTCTGGTTAAACACTGACCATTTCTCTCTAGGCCACCGAATCTCCGCTAGATTTCATGTCCCTTTCGCGAAAAAATCCACGCTCTGTTTTGCACTCGCGTATGGTTACGGTTTCTAGGTTCACTGTGACGTCTGTGATAACAACTTTGTCGGACATACGACATTTTGTCGGCAGCCAAAAGCGAGGCGGCACCACTTTCGGCGAATGTGGCGTTATGGGCACCGATGTGGGGGACTGCTGTACATGCTGCGGCGACAGTGAACCGTCCGAATGATTTGAGGAGCAGTCCACTTTGTTGCAATTGTTGTTCTCCGGCTGGCTGTCGGCCTGTGAGGAGGAGTCGTCATCGACGACTAGTTCGTGTCCATTGAAATGTTGCGCTGACTTTTCTGCTGGTGTCGCCTGTTCGGGCCGTGAAGCAGGAGTTTCCGGCGAGAGTGGCTGTGTGTCAGCCTTGAGGGGCGTCGAAATGGATGCTGCTGATTCTAGGCTGCTGTTACTATTGCTGCCACAACTGTGGTGCTGTTTAGCGAGTGATGGTCCGTCGGGTGAGGTTTTTATAGTGACGCCAATCTTGCCCGACTCCTTGAGCACCTCCGCCTTGCGTTTAGTGCCAATATTGATCTCTTTTCGACTCAGCGGTTGATCTTCCGAACTAGAGGAGTTCGAGTCCGCTTCAGGAATGTATGCCTGTGCTGAGGAGCTACTTGTTGCCGCCGAGCGAATCCTTGAATGTTTGCTGCTATTGTTTTCGTGAATACTCGGCGATTCTGAACGGCGATCTGATGATTTGGAGCCACGGCGATGGTGGTGATGGTGATGATGGTGATAATAGTCTTTCTCCCTCTTCTTTTCTTTTTCTTTGTCATTATGATGATGGTGGTAGTGATGAGTAGATGCGACAGCCGGTGGAGTAGATGCCGCCAGGGCACTACTGGCTTCACCCTCGTCGTGCCCTATGGAATATTCATCATCTTCGGATTCGGGATCCGGGTCACGTTCCTTTTCCTTTCTCTTAGGGCCACGCTTGGATGGAGTGCTAGAGGATTTATTACTTTGTTCGTAGATGTCAATAAGGCGTCTGTCGAGTATATTGACCTCAGGTTCCCAAGTATTGTAACGTTGATTCCAGCCCTTCCATTTGACACGGTATTCGACGACGCCCTAATATATTAAGGAAGATCGCTTAGAAGAGTTTTATCTGTTTGTCGCTTAAATAACTTCAACAAATTGGGCCCCTGCATTCAAGCGCATTCCCAGTTTAATTGATTTTCCAGGTGAAACGCTACACGCACACATACATACAACAAAAGTGTTTAAGGATAACGTAAGGATAGTGTGGAAAATGCCGCACACAACTGCACATATGCAAAATAATGCATACACACATACGAGTACATTTCTCATATTTCAGTGAGCTGAAAAAGTGATGCTGACATAATTGCATCAGTTGGAACAAGGATGGGTCAGGATGGGACAGTGGCACCTTGCAATTGGAATACATACATACACCCGAAGCCGAAAATGCTACTTACTGCTTATTTAAATTATTATAGTTCAATGATTTGTGTACCTTTCTAACACGTTTCTGTATTATTCTCTCCGCCGCGTAGACGCGATCGTCCGAACTGCCCATGATGTTCTCCAGCTTGATGAAGTACTCCGACTTTACGTCGTCGCACTTTCAGTAATCAAAGATTCTAACTAATCTCCGAAAGTTTCACTTTACAGCGTTAGCCACCGCCGTCGGAATGAACAAGACTGAAAACACAAACTATAACAAAATTGAAAATATTTGAAGCCTCGTTTTTTTTTGTAGTCGCCAACGAAAAATACTAATTGAAATTTAAGGAAATACAATTATCCCACTAATTTATATCAGAATTCTTTTTTCGTATTGTGAAAATCTGTCTCTGAGCTGACTTCCGATTGTTTCAGGGAGGAATCACCATTCGTTGAACTGAACCATAGTAAAGACCGCTGCTTGACGAAGAAAACATAACAAAAAAGAACCGCCAATAATTAAAACAAAATGAAAACTCTAAACGTCATTAAACAAAAAGTTATATTATCTCTTTTTTATTGCCGCATCATATATATCGACGGACATCATATATATGTCTTGCTCATTCTTACACGTTTTATAGCAAGTGCTCAGCCATCCTGCAAAAAAATTAAATTTATTCACCTTTTATTTAGGTTTTTTAACGTGCTTATTCGGTGTAGACAACCAAGTATAAGCTTCTCAATTTCGCTTTGTTATTTTCGGTTTTTTGCTGGTAAACAGGAACAAATTTGGAAATAACATTGCATAATAAGATTTGCATTGCATAAGATAAGATAAGATTGTCCTGTTTTGTGTGTATCGAATAAGCGGTTTTAAAAATATTTCCTCTATTATCCATATATAAAATTTTCAGTTTTATACATTCAATGATTCATTTGCCTCCGGTATATTTTTTTTGTGTATCTATATTTTTTGGGAACATACATATTTACCGTTATTAAGTAGCCCCAATTGTTTTTGTTGATTTTTTGGGTATAACTGCTCTTTGTCCTGACCCTAACGAGCAAAAAAAATGTCGCTCTCCCTTGGGGCCGGGGCTGGAACCTTTGAATTTTAAAATAAAATAACCGTGAAAAATTATTTTATCTAAAATAAAATAAAATAATACTAAAATCCTTATGTTGCGTTTATTTATAATGCATAGTTTTCGATAAAAAGTTATTTTTACATAAATTAATGGCAATTTCATTAGTTGTCTAATGATACTAATGTCATACAAATATCCTACATAGTTTCGGAGATATAGACGATATAATTTCAAATTTCAAGGGGCTCCAGCCCCGCCCCCAAGGGAGAGCGGAATTTCTTTGAGCTTGATGGGGTCAGGACATAGAACACTAATACCCAAAAAATCAACAACAAAATTGAAAAAAGAGCTACTTAACAACGGTAAACATTAGTAATTTTTTTTTAATTTCAAGATTTTGTACTATCTGTATATTCATTACATATTGATGAGTCCGGCAATAAACCCTCCATGAATCCAATTTCCTATATAGTTAAAAATATCTATCAGTAAAAAATAAAGAATAATATTCCTATCTTTCTTCAAAACTTTTATTATAACCCGATAATTCTTTAAAGCTGACAAAGGTAGTTATCCCTCATTTTTCTTTGTTGTGTTCGCTTTTGTATGCAAAAACATCAGAGACAGAGCTGGCACAAAGCTAGTCCAATACTTAAAATATTCTAAAATAAAAATGTTTGTAAATATTCTAAAATATTCTAAAATAAAAATATGTAATGATTATATACATTTTAATTCATTTTAACCCTATAATTACAATTTTACTAATTACTTTCTAAAATTGTAATCGATTTTTCGTTAAGTTTATTTTTATTAATACCGTGGTGAGAAAATTTTATCTGGTCAGCAGTATTACCAGAGGTAAATTTTCGTAGAATTGTTTTAAGTACAAATGAATTAAAGGTAAGCACACAAACGTTACACTTAAATGCGAGTATTCACATCAATAAAGAGATGATGCGTCTTATAGGATTTCCAACTTCGTGGCTCTTTTATTTGAGGCTTCAAAAGTAACAAAGAAATTGTTAGTAAACCACGTTCAAGCTATTGTATTGGCCATAGTGTTCATAAATTAACACTATGTTTCGTGTCTCTTTATCTTTGTTTGAATACTGTCAACATAATTTTAATTTGCTTCTTTCTATACGTAGGAAAAGCAAATTACGATATATGCATAAATGTATGTGTTGTACTAATTTACTGCCAATTTAGTACAGTTTCTTTCTTTAGTATAACTTCTTTCCATTGATTATGTAAATATGTAAAATTTTTTCGAATATTATATAATATGACTAATATAATTATGACTAATAACTTTAAATGGATACAGATAATGAACCAAATTAAGCAATACACGGCAGATACAACATTTTTTGGATATCATAATATGTACATTGTAATTTTAAAAACATTTACCTCTCTTTAGCGTCAATAATAGTGACAAGAAAGCCAATACATAGTAGAGAATACCTTATTTCTTCAAAAATTATTTTTAAAGTTTCTAATTGTTAATATTTCAAAATAAAATATCATTAATTAACAGATGTGATACTTTTTGCATCTCCGTGTAAAATTGACCTACATAATTTTGAAATATGTCAGTCCGGCGCAGATGCACGCAAGTCCGTCCTCTTTTGCTAAACTTCACCCCTTGATTCAAGAAGTCCTTTCTCTCGACACCCGCGCAAAGAAATAATAAATACCAAAGCCTTTGATACAATACGAGTATCTACCAAAAAAAGCTGTAGAGCTTCTGATTTTCATTCATTGTTTTGGAGAGAAAATCAGTAACAACTTCGCACTTCTTGGAAACGGTACGGTACCAACGGAAGAGGACGCGACGGCCAAATTAAAGACACACATAATGATAATATTATTCAATCAAAGAATATAGAAAAAATAATTATGTATAATAAGAATGCGAATAATCAAAGAATGTTGGTGAAACTGAAGAAGATTAAAAAAAAATTACAAAGCGATTGTGTATAAAAATTGAATTAACTAAGAACCATTTTTCGGAAAAGAGGAATAGGTCCTCCACCCACCCATTCCATGGTCAAAGGTCGCAAAATAATTGGGGCGAAACGGTTCGAGATGTTTCAAGGCCTGGAAACCGAATTTGATGGAAGAGCAAGCAATAACAATAACAATATGATTATATAAATTACAAAAAAGGTTTTAAAATCAGCAATAATAATAATAATAACAACAACAACACCAAACTTTCAACACCAAAATATCGTCATTGCTATCCTCACTGTGATACATTTAGAGCGTAAAAAGAGCGTATAAAATAATGCCATATTTAAAATTCTTAAGGGTGGTGAAAAAAATCTCAATCCTTATTCTGACCAATTTAAAAATATAAAGCTTTATGAAAATAACGTGCAATGAATAAGAAAAATATTCATAATAAATACGAAAGTTAGTAAGCAATGTACGCACTTGCAATTAATCAATCCTATGTAACTACACGCTTTAGATATCTATATGCATACATACTTATACATATACATACGAGTGCAGACATACATATTTACAAATACCGAAAAAATTAGTGCACTGTTTGTTGTTGTTGGCAGTAGAATATTAATTTTTAATAAAAACTAGAAAACCTTGAAAGAATTCTATGGTTTGTGCTGGTGATAATTTATGCGGATACTCGTAATAAAGTGCAAGTAAAATGAAATGAAGAGGGAATAACATGATTAAATTTCAGTATAGAAATTCATATTTTTAGAAATTATAGACCAATAATTAAACACCAATAAATTAAAAGATTTATTATTAAATGATACGATATGATGCGTTGCGATTATAAAATAATCCGGTTCTTGTGCTGCAATTTTTATATGAAAATTTGTATGCGTAAATGTGTATTTATATGTATTGTTAATCCAGCATTTAATAATAATGGAAAAATAAAAGCTCATGCATGAAGCGATTTTGAAGGAATCGAGCTAACAAAAGGCATTTCTTAAGCCAAACGTAACAAATGAAGAACATTAACTTTCACATCTACGCTGCTATAAAGGAATCTGTCAAAAGCAATTAACTGTCATCAAACAACGAAATGTCAATTGAGATGAACTTATTTACATAATGCAACCAACCTCACGGAAAATCACAAGATAAATGGAGAAATAATTAGAGCACTGTGATATTGACATTTGGCCGTGTATCAGAAAGAGAGATAAACTATATAATCAAAAATAAAAAAAAAGATATAAGACACACACAAAGAGAGAGAGAGAGAGAGCTTTAAAGAGAAAATTAAACAAATTTTAAGGGCTTTAAAAGCTTTGTAAAACACCGGCGAAATAGCAGTAATACGTATACCTTATATATTATACCTTATATCAGCTGTGAAAGTTAAAGAGGTTGGTAGAGGAAAACAAAAAGTTATTACATTTTAGAAATTTCTTATAAATTTATGTTTTCGCCAAGTAAAACCAAACAAAATAACACTTTGGTAAAATTAATGTTGACAAAAAATAAAATAAAACAAAAAAAACATTATTCCTACGAAATTGTTAAGAAAACACTATACTTTGCTTAAGTTCTTCAAAATAGTTCCTCAAATTTACGCGGAAAGAGTTTTGAAATCGAAAAAAACTTGGAAAAAAGCGTTCTAACCTCATTACCATAAAATTTAAATTACGAGTACGTTACAAATAAGTCGAATTATACGCATAACAGAGATAAAAAACCGAAACGAACTGGGTAAAATGAAAAGCTGCGCGAAAATTCGTTATAAAGCATTATAAATCTCATTAAAAAAGCTTTCACAGAGGGCGTAGTAAAAAGTTGTTAAAGCGTTAAGCGTTGCCAACACTAACAGACACTGAAGACAACTGAAATATCATTACCTAATCTTAACAAAATCGATCACCCAGAACTGAAGAAATAATAAAAATAATCTTCTCCAACTCCAACTTTTTACCTTATCCTCCTTTCCGCCAATCTCGCCACCGTCAACGATTACCTACCTCAATTAATTGATTAGAAAAAAATTACCAAAATATTTGGGCACTGAAAAAGATTGAATTTTCCTCCTCTAATTTATCCTTATAAGCTTCTTACTACACACACACACACACACACACACACACACACATACATACACCTACTCCTATATACACAGTTAACCTTCTTCTAATTCGGTTATGACCAACATACCGCCCGACGACACCACCAGCAACATGAGCGACGAAGTGTTCGAGGATCCTGAGGCGACACAACGACGCATCGAAGAACGTCGTCGCAATGAATACGCCAACGCCGATTATTATTGCGCACGCAGTTCAAACTACGTGGATGGTGCACTGTTGTACGATCGTGACTATTGCGCCCAACATCGTGGCACCTCTTTACATGCACGAGAAACCATCACCGCCACCGCCACCACCTACCGGACGCCCTCGCCTAGTGGTTACCCTGGTTATCGTCCGCCTCGAGAAGCCGTACTCATGTATGCCTTCGGCGAACCGGGCTACAAGGCTGATGATTATGCCGACACAGAGAGTTATGTCGATGGATGGAAGTCGTACAAATACGAGGATTTTGAGCCACCATTCGATGATACCGTCAATCATAAGGTTATCTACTATTATCAGAGCAATTAAACCGAATTCTTTGAATTGAAAAACTTTTGCTTTCACAGACGATACTCCTCGGTGACTCAGGCGTTGGGAAGACATCGTTTTTGGTTAAATATAATACGGGAGAATTTCGTGCTGGTTCCTTTTCTGCTACAGTCGGTATTGCGCTAACGGTAAGTGGCTCAACCATTAACCGTTTTTAATGCATTAACTAATAAGCATTAACTAATAAAAATATGCAACATTTTAAATAATAATAAATAAATGTGAGAGTTCGCTTAAAAATATTATTTAAAAAATAATAACTTTATTTTGACTATATAATAATATAATATAATAACTTTATTCTGACTAAAATGTCAGTTCTTCCTGATAACTTTACATGCCATGTACAATCAACTTTTTATATTGTCATTATTTACTTGTGACATTAGCTGTGACATTGTTAGTTAACGATATCAGCCTTTTGTGATTTTATATGTATATGTCTTCAAAAGTAAATTCCTCAGTAATTACTAAAAAGTAATAGTAAACTACTGCCTGGAAGTTTTGCATGGATACGTGTGTGTGCTAATTAAATGTACGTACATATGTATGTTCAATGTTCACCCGCTCTCTATATGAAATTCAAAGGCCAATTAACCGCAAGTCCTCTACTGTCGCAGAAACCATATGGAAACTTGTAAACTGCGGTATACTCGTACCTTCATTCATCTCAAAGGATCAAAGTAGGCGTTCCGATATTTCGCCTTGCGGACACCACAAGTGCCAAATTACTTTTAGCGGTTGTCTGGTTGTCTTCTACCATGCAAGGTAGAAAGAAAGGTACTACTTGAAAGGTCAGAGATCATCATAAAAAATAAATAAATTGAAAAGTAAATATTCACTAATAAATAATTAAACGAATATATGGAAAAAATCTAAAAAAATTATGTACGATACATAGATTAAACTTTTAAATACTTTTTTTTCTCCAAGTTCCTTCACGCTTGACATAATCAAATAATCAAACAATCGATAATTTCGCCAACCAAAAAAAGTTTCCTAATTATTTATTATAAATAGATTCCGACTAAGCGTTTAGTCGTGATATTAACCGTAGGTGTTTCAAGGCCTTGTTTTACGGCCTTTCTAATTTTAAAAAGCATTTAAAAAGTTTCTAATTTAAACAGATTTCTTTTTTAAATTTAATATATGTATACATTTTTTGTTTGCTGTTAATGTTAATGGCAAGATACTCGTATGATATTTTTAATGTTTTATTATTTTTATATTTTTGGGTTTTAATTAAATTGTTAAATACATATGTATAAGTAAAATGTCACAAACACCTGCCGAATGCTGACACTTTTTCGTTGCACCCAATTTCTGCTCTTAGTTAATCTTGCTTTAAGAGAACGAACGTGTTAAAGGTTTCAAGGACTGTTTAACGCGAGAAGGCGGTGTTTTCACCTCAACACCTTTCGATTTTATAAATTCATAATTACCAAGGTCACCTGAAGGTTGTGTTTGTAAATAAAAAATCACTTACCGAAGATTTATTATTCAAAAGAATTAGCTGATATAAGAAACCTATTGCGTTTAGATATCACGCAACGCCAGAAAGCATTATTTCTCAGAGAAAGGAGATTGTTTTTTTCATGAAGTGACGGTTGGTGAGAGAAAAACCAAAAACACACAAACAACCTGGCATATTATTATTTTCGGGAGAATTGTACAGAAAAAATGTAAATTGCAAAAATTGGAATTGACGAATTGAAAAGTATAAACAAATTTAGCGCCAGAGAGAAAGAAGAGATTGAAGAACGTGTGGGCGAGCATAATTTCTTGCTTTGTTTCTGAGAGAAATACAGAATTACATTCTACTTGAGGATGTTGGTTGGATGCCCCGCCCCGCCCCGCCTGCTAAAAATCCATATTTTTATGGGTATATTTTGTTTTATTCCTTTGGAAATTTAATGCTGAAAAATTTTTCCAGTCTTCTTTTTCAAAATTTGCCCACGCATACCACACTAAAGAAAATTTTAAGTAAATCCGGGAAGGAGATTGATCATTTAAGCTTACCTCTTTAAGCTTTAAGTTCGCAAAAAATATCAACTTATTCTAGCAGCAATAAATATTAATTGATGTTGGTTTAT
This sequence comes from Conops quadrifasciatus, assembly GCA_949752815.1. Taxonomy (NCBI): domain Eukaryota; kingdom Metazoa; phylum Arthropoda; class Insecta; order Diptera; family Conopidae; genus Conops; species Conops quadrifasciatus. Next base: position 35,063,446 of record OX457079.1, read on the forward strand.
GGAACCACTCTGTCAAAGCCGACAAAGTCGATGCAGAGCAAACAAATTAATTTAACCTGAAGCACTAACAAAATTAAAGCAAGCGCTTTTGTGGCAATTACTGCTAGGTGTATGTATGTATATATGTACATACATATGTATATGCAGAAACTGCAACAGGGATAACAACAACAACTGCCGTGAGTGCCCTGTTTCCGGCAGACATTCAGGCAAAAATTAAGTATCTGTGTATCATTAAAAATCCGAAAATAGCTTTTGGATTTTTAGTTGTTGGTATTCCGGCTACATGCGACGCAATCGCAATGGCATCAATAACAACAACACCAACAGCAACAATGACCAATGACCAGGCACAACAACTAACGATTCAATGTCAATGTTGTCATCGTCATCATCATCATTCCTTCCATTCGCGACAAGTTCAAGTGTGAAAAAAATAAAATAAAAAGTGCTGTAAACTAACAGAATCTGTTTACAAAGATTGTCCCCATTCATTATCACTCTCCATGCAACATCATTAGCAACAAGGAACATGTAGACGAAGCTAACTAACATCGAACATGACGCGACAACTGCTGCACATAGCAGCAGAATGGAACAGGCGCTCAGCAATCTCAGCAGCGATCACTCATTGAGTCTCTGAAATAGACGCACACCACCAACTCACAGACCGACTTGAAACCGTCAACACCATTGTCTCAAACGAATGTCGATGGCGGTTGAGTACTTGGGTGTTTGGGTTTGAGTGCCTGCTCGCCCTCCCAAAGGTCGAAAGAAAGAACTCTCAAAGGATGCTGTGCAACATGTTGAACGAACGCTTGGTGGGGAGCAGCGCCAAAACGTCTACTGTTGAGCTGACATTGAAATCGTAGCCGCGTAATGTTACCACTGCCGCCGGAGCTGGTTTCAGTTATGTATGCGTCTTCGAACACGATGGTTGGTCGCATTCGGCGTCAATATTGTCCGTATCATTCTCAGAGTGTCTGCACAATCACACAAAAATATTTGTAGTCTTAAAGAAAAGTGAAAATATTTTTGGAAATTATTTCTGTGTGTGCGCTTGTTGGCGCCATTTTTTAAAAGAACATTGTAAAAAGTTTTCAACACATGAAGTGAAATTTTAAACAGATTTTATCTGCATCAATAATATTGTGTTAAATATAAAGTTAAAAGTGGTATCAAACTTATAATTAAGTACAAAGTGCGTGAAAATTCAAAACAAAGTAACAATTTCTGTGTTTTCAAAACCGAAAAAATTTATCATTCTCTGTTTATAACGAATGGGTTTTTTCACCCCTCATTTTTGTTGTGGTTTTTTCGTCATATATTTCTGCGCTCCTCAAACCACCTGTTAATCAATTTCAATTTGTGCATTCAGTAAACAATAATCTTTGATGCGTCTGTTCAGAGGCGTTAGGAACGCCTTTTTGCAGCTAAACAAGCTTTCGAATTCTAAATAAAAATAAAAATAGCTCCACAACCTTCAAATAGCTCAACCTTCATACATTTTTAGGGTTTTCCTAAATTTGTTATATGAATTATGTCTAACGTTTTCTTCGGTATTCAAGAAAAGGACGAACATTTTAAAAATATATGATGTACAATATAAACCATTAAAACTAATTAAAAGTGTTTTACGTACATACCTATTTCTTATTCATAAAGTTATCCTATTTCCGGGTTCTCCCTTTTTTAAAACATTTGATATGCCATGACAGATAACAAAGAAATACATTTTTTTCAAACTTTCTTTTTATTCGATCAACACTTTTTTGATTTTTAGTATGTATGTATAATACATTTTTTTAATTCACAAAATATTTTAAAATTATTCACAAACAAACAAAAGAGAGCGTCTATATTTGCCTACACAACGTTAATTTTATGGATTATGTCTCGAAACGTCATGAATACAAACCGTTCATAACTTTAAAGAGTGAATGCAATTGTATACGATATACGATAAAAACAAAATGCATTCAAGCAAAAGGAAATTGTAATACTTTGCTGTCAAAGAAATTTAATTAAAATCTGTTAAAGGGACCCAATCTATGTACCTATGTATATACATATAACAGTCTCTATGTCACTGCATAATATTTCGAGATACTGAGAGCATTGTATCAAAGATTGTATTCTGTTGAAAGATAAGGCAGAGTGAGTGGAGAGAGCGTGCCCTGACTTTTACAGAAAAATATAAAAGTTTGTTGTTATAAAATACAGCTAGTAAAGGCTCCTTAACAGTTTTGAGGAAAAGAGTAAACTTTCTGAAAATACTCGTAACATAAGCCTAAAATTAAAAACCACACCGAATTCTGAGTTTTCAGATTCTTTCTGTGCGCCAGTAGCCAACGTCACTTTCGAATATAAAAGACGCCATAAATTTTAACAGCCTTTTCGAAGTTAAGTCGAACAGCCGAAGTTAACGATGTTGAAAAAATTGTTTGCTCGTAAAATTTCGAACTTTATGCCTGTAAAAATCAACAAGAGCTCAATCGTTTTCAAGAAAATTCCTTTCGCTTGCATAATTTTTTAATATAGTAAATATCTATAAAAAGATGACCTTTTAAAAAGGCTGCATTAAAAAAAGCCGGAAAAGACGCGACAATGCGATACGAACTTAATCAGAAGAATCAATCAATTTTTTTTAATACTAAGAGCAGCAAATCTTATAATGGATTTAAAAAATACTGCAAAGCATTTACTAAAACCATTTTAAAAGTTTTTAGACTTTCTTAATATTCTTAAATTTAAAAACTGTGCGAAAGCGCAAACGGTTAAAAAATGAGCATGAGGGTGTCTTTTGTATTTAATTTGGATTTCAGTTAGAACTTCAGTTTGAAATAAGAATATCAGCATTTGCGCGATAAATTTTTTGTGTTTTTTTTTAAGGTAATGTTCAATGTTATTGTGTTTGAGAGCCGCATTATAATGACATAATTCCTTTTGGGTTGTAAATGACATAATGGCACAATCGTTCGTACATACGATTCTTAAGAGATAATATGTAGGAGGTTAAATCGGCTTGGAAGGGCACTCCCCTTGCGGTATTGAGTATAAAAACAACGATTTTGTGTTTATTCATCTCACTGCATTTAATACTAATTTCCGTTGAGGGCAGTCTGAGAAAATATGTTAGGTACTATGATATACAGATGAGCCAAGGAAAATGTTAAAAACAAACAAGGGACAAATAAAAATAGAATAGACACAACTATTGATTTTCCTTTCATGATTAATTAAAATAGATACATGTTAAAACAGGTTAAAACGTTACCACTTTACATTCTACACCCACGTGGAGGCGTCCACGGTAGTCGGAAAAGTATTGAACCTTTCTATGGTATCAACATCTCATGGTTTCTGGGAGGAAAAATGCTCAAATAAAGATTTTGTCAAGTGAATTTTTAGACCAAGTTCGGTTTTTAATTGCTTGCTGCAATCATTAGTAAATTATTGGCTTTTAGTATAATTTCGCATCAATAAATCTTCCTTTTTCTTCCCTTTATCGTTTTTTATCTCTTAAAGGATATATCTATACGTTTACGTATAATGCAAAATCTTTTTTTATGAGATTAAAGGCCGATTAAAATTTTAAATTAATTCTCAAAAACACTTCAATTGTCAATTCGAGATTCTATATCAATTGTCCATTTAACTCATTGCCAAAGCAACGCGAACGTGATCAATTTGAAGAATATGCGACGCCGATCTTTTGGTTCATATGGCAGTCATTCCTCCTCTTTTTCTCACAACTCAACCAGTCCCAGTCCATCCAGCAGTCCCAGTCACAGCAGTAGTATACTCAGACGGTCCAGCCTCAGGAATCCGCCCCCTCCTCATCCGTCATCACCGGCGCATAGAGATCACTACGAGCGTCGTGAATCGTTGGTGAAGCCTACTTGGCCGAACATTACACCCGGTCAACTGTCACCGAGAACCTTGGAAAAGGTTAACTGTATTGATGATGGCGGTGAATGTCATTATCGTCACCGTCACCATCATCACAATCAACAACAACAACACCACCACCAACATCAACACCAAAAACAGCAAGATAAGCAGCACCAACAATCTGAAAATGCGAGCAGACGCATAATGGCGAACGGTGCTGGTGAGGTCGATGGACGTGATGGAGGTTGTGGCGTTGGCAATGTTGCTAGAAATACCGGAGGTGATGGCAATGCAGAAAACTCAGACAGTTCAGATGATTCACATTGCAAAGTGTTGTCACGGACTGTTACTTCAGTCACACGCAGAAATCTCAACAACGAAGATATTCTCGCTAAGGTGATGATGTGGTCTTAATAATGATGATGCTTTGTTTATAATGGTTAAGGCTCTCCTATCGTGATCCTCTTTATTCTTTTGATAAATTTTTCTTGTGTTTTTTATTTCGATTTAAGTTTAATTGGTTGCTCGGTAACATAAATTATATGAAATAAAAAGGAATGAATTTAAGAAATACATATGTATTTACTAATCTAAAATATTTTTTTTTTATAATTCCAATTTGCTGTACGCTGAACTGTCATAATCTTTGCTCCAAAGATGAAGTAAAAAAACCTCTACCTTCGAGCATAAATATTTGCATACACTTATTTATTCCTTCTCTTCTCAACCTCCTCAGCCAGCCGCTGTCAATAAATCCTCTCAGCAATATCAGAAACCATTTCTCTTATTTTTTAGTGTGCTTGCATTTTCTTACTTTTTCTTTTGTTTTTCTGGATCATTGTTTGTATTGTGATTTCTTAAGTTTTGTTGGAAGTAATTTTTAAAGAATTACTTTTTGCTTTTCTTTTTTATTCTTTGTTTATGAACTCATCACATCTTGGAGTTCATTCTATATTCAAATGATTTTACTTTTCAGGCTTTATATTCTTACGCTTTTATTACATTAGGACCCAAAGAGATAAAATTCTTCGTGAAATTGAAACCTCATCTCTTGGTATCATTCAATTTTTATCTCTTTGCCAATATTTTTTTATTCTAAAATTATATACATAAAATATATTCGGTGTACATTTTTAATTTAGTTTTTAATTATTATTTCCACACTTTTATTTTTTGGTTTCTTTTAATTCGATGAACTAAAAAAACGTATTTTTCTTGCTAAAAAAGAAGAGCTCTGCGTTTCTATATTAACTTCTACTTTAGATTCTTATTTATTTGATTTATTTAAATAGTTTTTTATTTATTTAATTTTTCCTTTTGTGGAAAAAAATTCAAATGATGTTTTATATCTACAATCTTGCGTCAATAACCATCAGGTGATGCTGCTTGGTGATTCTGGTGTTGGGAAAACTTGTCTTCTGATCAAATTTCGCCATGGAACTTTCTTATCAGGCAATTTCATTACAACTGTTGGCATTGACTTCAGGGTAAGCGTTATACTTATGCGTAACTTCGTTGGTTGTTTGTGAGCTCCTTGCTGTTCTAATTGTGTTTGGAATTTATCCATATCTATTGTTCTTCAATGTGTTTCAACAGTTCATTCGTTTGATGTAATTAATCATTTGTAATACTTATTCTATTGATTATAAACTATACTTTCTCCTTTTATTAACTTCAATGATGATTAGTTAATATACAATATATTGAATGAAATTATCAATGTGAACTTGGTTAGTAACCAAGAAAAAGAATACTTAAAACCGATTAAAAAGGAACTAAAAAATACGAAGAGTTGAGAAGAGAACGTAAAAGTTGGTTACTCTTTAAAACAAAAAAATAAAAATATGTATAACAAATTATGATTGGCTACAGTTTTTTATGGTAAAAGCAAATTTAATAAAGAGAGATACTAGAGAGCATACTTTATACAACTATGTCGTACAACAACGCATGTTGGATTCGCAAGTTAAAAATATTTAATGTGTGTACATACAATATGTAGTATATACAACATGTATATGTATTATATATGTAATATGTTTTATTATTTTTATTGAAAAAAATAATATTTTACTAGCAAAAATTAAAAAAGTTTTATTAAAAAAATTGTGTACTCCTTGATGTTAAAAAATAGATGATCTTGGATTAAAAGTTGTGTCGAAGGTTGCATAAGCATGTAGACTAAACAAATATTGTTGTATTCTAAAGTGTTTGGACACCGCAATACGAGAATTGTGTCAATAGAAAAAATATCCGGGGCTCAGTTACCGACAATGTCACAGGACGAGTAAAGTTAAATTGCAAATATACAAACACTATAAAAAACGCAATGGACAGAATGAACACAAAGAGAATACAATTTAATGGAAAAAAAAATCAACAAAAGAAATAGATTCATATATACCATTTTCACTCCAAGAACAAAGAAAAAAAATTAATTTAATTTCGTTTTCATTTTCATTTTCTTCAAAATCTGTTTTATAGAATAAAGTAGTGATGGTGGATAGCACTCGCGTAAAATTACAAATCTGGGATACGGCAGGGCAGGAGCGTTTCCGCAGTGTAACACATGCTTACTACAGAGATGCCCACGGTAACATGATAACATCATATAAAAAAGTACAACTATGTACATGTTAAATATTTTAATATTATGTATGTATGTACGATATATTATCTCAAATTGTATTTTTCATTTATGATTAAAAATTTAATGCATTTAAGTGCATACGTATTATTTATTTGTTAACAAATTATTAACAAAATTTTTATTGTAAAAAATAAGTAAATTTAAAAAAACTTCCTTAGCATTGTTACTACTTTACGACATTACCAATAAGACCAGCTTTGACAATATACGCGCTTGGCTGGTGGAAATTCGCGAATATGCCCAGGAAGACGTTGTCATCATGTTACTTGGTTAGTAAAGCGTAAATGCACACATACCAGGTCCTTTTCCATCAATCCATGATCATACTATATTTTGCCATTATTTTTAACTTCTCAGGCAACAAGGCCGACTGCAGCAGCAGTGATCGTCAGGTTAAGAGAGAAGAAGGCGAACGCCTGGCACGAGAATATAATGTAGCTTTCATGGAAACATCAGCGAAGACGGGAGTTAATGTAGAGCTGGCATTCCTGGCAGTTGCTCGGTAAAATTTGTTAATATAGTCCATATACTCGTATAATTATACAACAGTATTATTTATTATAAGTCTACAATCTGTTATACGTTGTACTATATATACTTACCGTGTTCTATGTTCTTCTTTACAATGTTATTCATGTTGTTTTTGCTGCTGTTGTTCCTGTTAAAAGACAACTCAAATGTCGTCGCAATGAGTCTGTCGATGAGGCAAAATTCAATGTCCAAGACTTCGTTCGAGAACAAACTCAAGTCAAGCAAAATTGTTCACAGTGTAGCAAGTAAGAATTATGCTTCTCAGTTGTTACAGGAGAGCAATTGAATGAAGTAAATATTAGCTTTAACGATAGTAACAATAGAGTACAGGAAAATTGTGGTGATTGCCATAGAAAATTTTTGTTTTTGTTTAGAAATTTTTTTTTATTTTTTATCACTAACTTATAGCTTTTTATAGCTAATTCATATCAATCGTTAGTGATTTAAGATTTAATTCAATTGATTCAATTCTATATTTAGTTTATATTAAAACAATGCCATTATTTTTATTAATAAGACTTAAGGGCACAAAATGAGATTAAGAAGTAATTTATTTTTGAAAAAAAACGTTAAAAACATTAAATTTTAATACCAAAAAGAACTAACATTTGTATGCAGCTTGGCTTTTTTAGGTCGAATGTAAAAGTTACAACTGTCAACTGTCAAATCGTGTCACTTGACAAATAAAAGCTTAAGATTAACGGAAATGAAATGGCGCATGCTTAATTAAAGTGATCAAATATAAGAAATTGTATTCTTGTTAGAAATCATATAACGCAAAAACACAAAAGATTATTTAATAGCATAAACACAACAACATACAACATACAATACATACACTTTGAATATCAAAAAATATAATAAATGGACTTTAATTGAAAGAAGAAACAATTTTCTATGGCATTTATAAATAAATACTATCCTATAAAATATGTACTTATTCAAATCAAATACAGCATTTCATTTTTTTTTTTCATGCGCATACATTAAAATTAATTATTTAAAGTTATTCAGAAAGGTTCTAAATTATTACTTCAAAAGATTATTGTACACTCACTCTTACAGCATTAGTTAGATTTTTATCAATTTAAAAAAATTAAAATAGACATGGTGTAATTATTTTTTTCCTGAGGCAGATAAAAACACAACATAAAATATTGTGCTACTATTATTTCGTCATTAAAAAGTTTTTAGTGTTATTCCATATTTCGCTTTCAATCTGTATACAATTCATATTTTTTAGTGTTTTCATTTTTGAAACATTATAAAAATAAATAGACAAAGTTTTGTACACACTTATTTAAATGAACCGAATTGACCATTAAATGTAAATGTAAGCCAGTATAAGGTTTAATTATGAACGAGTATGCATGTAGATATCTGAATAGTTGTTATAAAGAGACAATATAATAGAACTTAACATATATTACATTATGATATACACTCATTAATGTACTCACCTAACTGTATTGAATAAAAAATAAACTAATTATTGCAAATCGTGGTAATAATGGTTGTTTTATTTGGATTTTAAAAGAATATATTAATTAATAAAAGAGTGTGTATGTATATTTAGTTCTACACGAATAACATTAGTCGATTTATATTCTTATTGAATGTAGTATGGATGGGTATCCGTATTCTTTTTTATTCAATATCCTTTTATATATGTATGTAAATATTCTATACATAATATCGGCATCGATAATATTATAGGCCAGTATGCTAAAATGTCAGAATTATACGGAAATATTAGGTGGCAGTATTTATTTAGAACATTTCAATTCCTAAATGACAATTTAAACAACGAGTGTATTCTCGTTATTTTCACATTCCAGTGACACACATACTCGTTGATCAAAACTTTTTGACATCTATTTTCCTCCGGTTTCCTTAAAAAAATTAAACACATGTGCTTCCAATTCAATTCATTGGTCAAGAAATAAATTCAATTGAACCAGAAGATAAATGAAATCATAAACTTGTGCTTAATTAAAAACATGGCCAACAATACCTTCCACCGGCCTGGGCCTTTAAAGCAATCAAATAAGGCACATAAAACGGGGCGGCATCGTTCAAAAGGCGCAGTACAAAATGCTCAAAAAGGTGTGTTGGACTAAGGCTAAACCTAAGAAATTAACATTATTATTAGACAAATACCCTTTTCTTTGCCTTAACTTATTATGTAGGAAGAGTGTCCCTCAAAATAATTTCCCATAAAACCAAACAACAGCAAAGAAAGGACCAACGACGCAACCAAATGAATCAGGTCAGTTGGGTGCAACAACTTAAAAATGTGGGATGGAATTAAATGTATTTTGAAACTATAGATACGGAAAAATAAGCGTGATGAGGCTTTTGCTATCAAACGCCAGCTCGGCGGTCAGAATACGGCCCCTTTTCTCGTCTGTCTGCTTCCGATGAATCTGCAAATTGATCCCAAATCGGCTCTGGCTATTCTTGAGAACTGCGATGAGGAAGCAATGGTGGATCGTTCACTGGCCGGTGTTACGTACATCAATTTGCCACGTTTCAAGCAGCGCTTCGCTTTTATTATACCTCCAGTGGGTCGTGGCAACGAGGTCTCAGTACTGGATTACCTCAAGGTTAGCGATACCACCTTATTGTTGACCTCGGCAGCAATGGGTGAAGACGAAATTTTTGATAAATGGGGCATGCGGATGTTTAATATGATTTCGGCGCAAGGTATACCAACGCCCATTGTAGCTCTCATGGATTTAGAATCTATAAATCCAAAGCGCAGAGCCGTTGTTAAGTCGTCGGCACAAAAGTTCTTAAGCAAATTGCTGCCCAACGAGAAGGTGATGCAGCTGGATACAAATGCGGAAGGTGAGTAAATGCATCTGCATCTTTACGATTTTAAATGTACTAAATCATGTCGGAAATCAGGCCTCAATGTAATGCGCCGCATTGGCGGCCAGAGAAAGAATGTGTTGCTCTACAAAGGAAATCGCCCTCATCTTTTCGGCGACAGAGTAGAGTTCATACATAACTCTGACGCATCAGATGGATTGGGTTCATTGAAAGTAACGGGCTTTCTGCGCGGAACTCCTCTTAATGTCAATGGCTTAGTTCACGTGCCCGGCTTAGGTGACTTTCAAATGTTGCAAATAGATGGTCCCAAGGATCCTTATAAACTGGATAAGAAGACTGTTGACCCAAATGTTGATGAGGAAGTGTCGCCTGTCCTCTTTAGAGCTAATCCCAATCAACAAACTACACTCCAGAGTGAAAATATACCCGATGCCATGGATGCTGAGCAAACATGGCCCACAGAAGAGGAAATCGCTCAGTCGCAAAAGGAGACTAAACGAACCAAACTGATCAAACGAATACCGAAAGGTTGGAGTGAATATCAGGCTGCTTGGATACCTGACGTTGAAACTGTCGAAGATGGTGAGGCGCAGGACTCTGATGATGATGCAATGGACAATGAAGATGATGACGATGAATTTATGTCATGCGATAACAATTCTTATGATGATGAGTTTGAGAAAAACGAATCTGAATCTGAAACAGAAGAATATGCCGATACAGATTCGATCTCGGAAGTAGCACCGAATGATGAGAAGTATGACCTGCAGATGGATTTACAAGAAGAGCAGGAAACAATGCGTAAAATCAGGGAAGCACGTACAGATGAAATGTGGCCCGACGAAATTGATACGCCCTTAGATGTGCCGGCACGTGATCGTTTTCAGAAATTCCGGGGCTTGGAAAGCTTTAGGTAAGTATTGACATTTAAGTGAGCTGCAAAAAGTCTGATAACAATTGTTCTCCATTCCGTGAAGAACCTCCCCGTGGGATCCTAAAGAAAATCTGCCAGGCGACTACGGCCGCATATACCAATTTCAGAACTTTGAACGCACGAAACGACGCATTATTGCTGAGACCAAAAACGCTGATGGAGCAATGGTATGTTTTATAATTAAAAGAATAGAAAAGTTTTCAGTTTTGTAATATTCGAATTTAAAAAGAGATTTTCTACCCATTCTCCACAGCCTGGGTGGTACATTACCATACATATTGCTAATGTCTCGGTCAGTGACTGGAAGGCCTTCAAGTCAGCACAGCAAACAGAGAACATTATTGTTTATGGTCTGCTGCCACACGAGCACCAAATGTCTGTTGTTAATGTGGTTCTGAAGCGAACTCCTAACTCGGAGGTGCCCATTAAATCGAAAGAGAAACTCATTATGCAGTGCGGCTATCGTCGATTCGTGGTCAATCCGATTTTCAGCCAACACACGAATGGAGACAAGCACAAGGTAGTTTGGAAAATAATATCGTAGCTGCATTAGTTCAGCTTGGATCTTTTACACTGTTTCGTATCGTTTCCTATATTTAATCAATATTTCTATATATACATTCGTTGCAGTATGAACGCTACTTCCGCCCGGAGTCTACAATTTGCGCCACCTTTTACGCACCCATTCAATTTCCGCCTGCTCCTATTCTCGCCTTCAGGGAAAATCCTGATTCCACACTGGCTTTGGTAGCACGAGGCTGTCTGCTGTCATGTAATCCCAACCGCATTATACTTAAGCGCATTGTGCTTAGCGGCCACCCGATGCGCATCCACAGGCGGTCGGCAACCGTGCGCTACATGTTCTTCAACAAAGAAGATGTTAATTACTTCAAGCCAGTTAAACTACGTACCAAGTGTGGACGCCTGGGTCATATAAAAGAGTCTTTGGGTACACATGGACACATGAAGTGTTACTTTGACGACCAACTGCGCTCGTACGATACTGTATTTATGTATTTGTTCAAGCGCGTTTATCCAAAATGGACGTACCAAGAGTGCTTGATAAGATGTGATGATGGAAATAAGCCAGTAGTGTAGTAGGATCAAACCTTTATATAAACAAGTTATATATTTCCCATAAATTCACATTGTTTTATTTTGCTTAGTGAATGTATATGGGATAACTTTATTCTATAAAGTTATTAAATTTACATTCTATAAACATTGCAATTTACTTCCGCTTTATTTATTTATGTACTTTAGTTTAATTTACATTTACTAAGCGCCAAACTTCTCATGTTCGCCATTCATTAATAAATGGGTTCACGATTTGACTTACTTTCTCCGGTTCATTTAGATGGACATGATGAGAGCCATCCACCTCGTAATACTCAAAATTTGGATTTTGTTTTAGCACCTTGATTGCTTCATCGAAATATTCCTTAGGCTCATAGTACGGCGCTTGGAGAGCTTTAATGAATAAGTGCGGGCATTTAATGCGCTGCGCCATTTCGAGCGTCACCGCCTGCGGTAGTGCGTAGAAGAGTGACATCTTGAGACGGTTATCGCGAGAGAAGAAGTACCTGCCAGCCTCATTTTTCGATGGTTTGATGTTGCGTTCCAGTAAGTATTTGCAGCTGTCCTTATCTACCGATTTGTTCGAGCCCAAATGCAAACGGTCTACCAGTTCGTCCCATTCGTACGTCGGCGGTTCGGTCTGGCCATGCATTCGTAGTTCCCATTTGCTTATACTACCTATACGAGCACTGAACGTATCTACAACCTTATCAGCACTGCGCGTTAAAGGTTTTAAAACATCAAGTCCGATAAGCATATCGACTTTATCTGGAAATAGTGCACTGTATATAAATGCATTCACAGAGCTCATTGAATGTCCCAACAGAGATATTTTGTCCCATTTATAATAATCCATAATGCGATGTAATAATATAACGTAATCAACGGAGTGGTAGGAAACTCCTTCCGGTAACCAGGAAGATCTGCCATGCCCGGGCAGATCTAAGCATAGAAATGAAATGCCCGGAGGCAACAGAGGAGCCAACGTATCGAAAGTACCGGCGTTGTCCTGCCACCCGTGTAGGCCGACCAGTGGACGCACATGTTTGGGTCCGTACCACTTTCCAGCAATGTGGCCCCAAGGGACATCGATTTTAATCTCTTCAAACTGAAATACGAACAATGTACATATGTATTTACAATAAAATCTACATGCTACTATTACATAAACGTAGATAAAATCTTTTTTTTACATCATATCAATAATTTGCTAAACCAAATTTATTCAAAATATAAGCTTACATTTTTCAGTACAGATGGATTCTCCTTAAGTGTTGTTGTTGAGTACTGATAGTGACATTGACATTGAGGAGACTTCGTTTGATTGAAGGCTTTAGTTACTTGCAGAAAGTTCCATCGTGAAGCGCGTATGACGGACTTCATGTTTCGTCGCTACTAAAGTGGAATTAAATTTCTAAATCTGAATATATATTATGTATTTAAAATATATGCATAGTTTCTTGGCTTCTCTCACCCCTCTAATGATAACACAAACATTAAAAAGCTACAGAACAAAAATTTGCAAAGTTGGAAGGCCGTGCGTCAAGTTATATTTTGTGCGCAAAATTAAAAAAATTCAAATTATATGTTTATAAGCCAAAAAAAGTGTTGCCTTTGGTCGTTACGCAATGAACGAAAGCTTACAGTACGGTTTACACATTGCTACAATCGGTACAGCCAAAGCACATTGCGGCAGCGGCAGCGATAGCACACAGAAATTATATAGAGGCTTATGGGTGCTGCCGCTGCCATGAAAAATAGATTCTATTACGGCAGCAAGAAAAACTCTCTTGTTTGCACTCAAAATGTTGCCACTTTTCACTGAAAATCCGACAAATTGTATTGAAAAATATACGGAGAGTAAGCTCTCTTTAAAGACGAGAGAATGGCATACAGAATACAAAAACAAATAGCCGACTTGCTGTCGCTGCTCTAATGTACTTTGCTGAGCAGCTAGAGAGAGATGCTGTTGCTGCCGCTGCCGCAATGTGCTTTGGCTGTTAGTCTTCAAGCCACAAAAGTCCTGGGATGATAGAAGTTATTACCAAACATATTTGCAAAAGTATGCAAATATATTTGCATAACTGTCTGATGAACACTGACTTAACCAAGTGGTCCTTCGTTTCTACCCTTGTATCTTGTTGCTTTCTACCAGAAATTTCTCCTGGTGGTACCGTGTAAAGGGCCTTTTTACTTTTTCAAACAAGAGCAACATATTCAAGGTTATTGGTAGCCAAAATATAATTAGGCTCTTTTGGAAAACGAAAAAAAAATTATTTTTCGGTGCTGTCGACGTCGACGTATGCGACAAAACTGTAACATTTTTTTTCTGGTACGTGTCGTTGTTCTTGTCATTGTTTTCGTCGTTTTTTTATATTCGGATATACACATTTCGGTATACACAAAACAGCACACTCTTCACAAATCTTTGTTATTTTCAATAAATGCAGCAAATTTGAAAAATAACATCAAAATTGTGTGAAATTATCTTGCGTGAGTGTTTTATAATATTTTAAAATCTATACAATTCATATTTTAATTCATTAATAAACCATTAGAATTTATTACGAATAGCAAATTTTGTAAACAAGCGCTCGCACATTTTTGACAATTGCCGAATATACGCATCAAACTTTCGCACCAATTCCTATATGTTTACAGCATCAAATTTTGACAGTTATGATGTGCGTAGAAATTTCAAGCTGGCAACTCTGTGTGAATCTGACAATTTCATCAATTTACAAATTGGTTGACTCTGCTCCGGTGTTTTCCGGTGGGCTTAGAAAATCGGGAATTCGGGATAGGTTGGAATTTTATTTCTGTAGAACTAAAAGCATTATAATTTGTATTGTGGTAATCTGAAATAAGTAAATAAATACAACAGAAGGACAAAATGCCACGAATTATGATAAAAGGTGGTGTTTGGCGTAATACTGAAGTAAGAACTGTGCCTCTGGATGCTAAAAATCAATACAAGTCCATTCCAAATCCGTATCAAAAATTAATATTACAACTTTCGTCAATAATCTTCAAATTGCAATAACTTTTTTAAGGATGAGATTCTCAAGGCAGCTGTTATGAAATATGGGAAGAATCAGTGGTCACGAATCGCCTCTTTGCTGCATCGCAAGTCCGCGAAGCAGTGCAAAGCGCGTTGGTATGAATGGTTAGATCCGAGCATTAAGAAAACGGAATGGTCCAGAGAGGAAGATGAAAAGTTGCTACATTTGGCGAAACTAATGCCCACCCAGTGGCGTACAATAGCACCCATCATTGGACGAACTGCAGCTCAATGTCTGGAACGCTACGAATACTTGCTGTAAATAAGAGACTTATCATTGTTATTTATGTTATTAATTTTCATTACATCAATTGGCAGAGACCAAGCTCAGCGCAAGGAAGACGGAGAAGAAACAGTTGATGACCCGCGTAAACTGAAGCCTGGCGAAATTGATCCCAATCCGGAGACTAAGCCTGCGCGTCCAGATCCAAAGGACATGGACGAAGATGGTACGCAACTATATGCGGTGTGTACGTAGATAAATCGGTTTGAAAACAACCTTTCTTATAGAATTGGAGATGTTGTCTGAGGCTCGTGCGCGTTTAGCTAATACTCAGGGTAAAAAGGCCAAACGCAAGGCCCGGGAAAAGCAGCTGGAGGAAGCACGTCGTTTAGCAGCTTTGCAGAAACGTCGCGAATTGCGGGCAGCTGGAATCGGCAGCGGCAATCGGAAGAGGCTAAAGGGCATTGACTATAATGGCGAAATACCATTCGAAAAACGACCTGCTCCGGGCTTCTATGACACCTCCGAGGAGGTGGTTGAGAAGAACGAGCAAGATTTCAATAAAATGCGCCAACAAGATTTAGACGGCGAGTTGCGAGTCGAGAAAGAGGAGCGAGAACGTAAGAAGGATAAGCAGAAGTTGAAGCAACGTAAGGAGAACGATGTGCCGCTTGCTATGCTGCAGAACCTAGAACCGGAACGCAAGCGTTCGAAGCTGGTGCTGCCGGCACCTCAGATATCGGATCAAGAATTGCAGCAGGTTGTGAAGCTAGGACGAGCTAGCGAAATTGCTAAGGAAGTTGCGGTCGAGAGCGGCGTCGAAACGACCGACGCTCTGCTCTCCGATTACTCCATCACTCCCCAAATAGCAGCTACGCCGCGTACTCCGGCCCCGTACACCGACCGCATTATGCAGGAGGCTCAAAATATGATGGCTCTGACACATGTTGAAACGCCACTCAAGGGCGGTGTCAACACACCCCTGCACGAATCTGATTTCTCAGGAGCATTGCCCAAATCTGGCTCTGTGGCGACACCCAACACTGTCATTTCCACGCCTTTCAGGTAAGGCCTTCTTAATATACGAGGATATTTGATATCAAGCTATAAAAATTGATTGAAAAAATGTTTACTTATTCTTCAATGGTAGAACGCAACGTGCTGGCGAGGCGGCTACGCCAGGCGGCTTTGCTACTCCTATGTCAACTGCACTCGTTCCTGCAGGCAAAACTCCCGGTGGCGGAAATGTCGTTGGACAGACACCGGTCTACGTTCGGGATAAACTAAATATCAATCCAGAAGAGAGCATGAGTGTCACCGAAACACCAGCGGTTTATAAAAACTACCAGAAACAATTGAAAACAACACTTCGTGAAGGTCTCGCTACACTTCCCGCACCGCGCAATGACTACGAAATTGTTGTGCCCGACAATGAGGATGGAGAGACACCAGCGGCGTCCGCTGAGACTGCCGTCGAGGATCAGGCGGATGTTGATGCGCGGGCATTGGCAGAGAAAAAAGCGGCAATTCAAAAAGATTTAGCCAAACGTTCGCAGGCTATACAGCGAGCTCTGCCGCGACCCACCGAAGTGAATACGAAAATATTGCGGCCGCCGTCGGAGAAGCAAAATCTTACAGAGCTGCAAAAGGCCGAGGAAATGATTAAGCATGAAATGATTACGATGCTGCTGTATGATTCCGTTAAAAATCCGGTGCCCGGCCAGTCACAAAATAAAATGGAACAATTACAGAATTATTTCAAATCAAATCCGTACGAGGAATACTCCAAGGATTCTTTGGACGCTGCCCGGAAAGCGCTGGACGAAGAAATGGAAGTGGTGAAGCAGGGTATGGGGCACGGAGAGCTGCCGATAGAAGCGTATTCGCAGGTGTGGAAGGAGTGTCTCAGCCAGGTGCTTTATCTGCCCTCGCAAAATCGCTATACGCGCGCCAATTTAGCGAGTAAAAAAGATCGCCTAGAATCGGCCGAGAAGCGACTGGAACAAAATCGTCGCCACATGGCAAAGGAAGCCAAGCGTTGTGGAAAAATGGAGAAGAAATTGAAAATACTAACGGGTGGCTATCAAGCACGAGCACAGGCTCTGATCAAACAGCTGCAAGATACTTACGAACAGATCGAACAGAATACATTGGCTTTGTCTACATTTAAGTTTCTGCAAGAGCAGGAAGCTGTTGCCATTCCGCGGAGGCTTGAGGTAAATTGAAATGAATAAATGAGTTGTTTTTCCTAATACTATATGCTATTAGTAATACCAATTAATTAATAATACTAATAATAATAATGCTATTTTCTTCAAATTGAAGTCTCTGCAAGAAGATGTGCGTCGTCAAATGGATCGCGAAAAGGAACTGCAGCAAAAGTACGCCAAACTACAAGAAGAATTACAGAGCTACAAAAACCAGCTTAACGAAAACACATTGGAACAGGTTGAAGCATCAACAGGTTGAAAATGTATTACCAATTGAAAATGTATTGTATTCTCTTCGGCGAATGTCGTGGAATCATTAAAATAAAAGTAATTGAAAAGTAATAAAACGAAAACACACATTGAATATTTACTTATAAACTAATGCGATTCCTTTTTATTGTATTTAAATTATATTAATCGGACACTTTATAAGTTTTTTTCTTGACTGAAAAACCCAATAAAATGTTTAACAATTACTAATAATTAAATTTATTTGGTGCCTGAATACTAATGGTTTCGTAAAGATAAAAAAATTATTTTAGGCGACGAAAATTCAATTCAAGAAATTCTTTAACAGCTTTTCGGTCGCTGTATAAAATTTCATCAAATCGCATATCACTTTTTATGATGCTACAATATAAGAAAATATTTTACTCCTATTACTTTTACCGACTCTTATGGGCAAAGCGGCTTTGAATTTCTGATAAACCGAATTCAGATATATGTATGTACTCGTACGTTGCAAAAAGCTGCATAATTCATTCAACTACAATCTAAAGTTTTTACAACACATAACTTATAAAGCGATAAGATTGAGTTTAATTCCATGATAATAAATTTAATTATATTTAAAATTTTCGAAGCAACGAATGAATGAATGGTATGAAGAATACGGAGATACAATATAAAGATGACTTCGTGATTTGATGCTCTGACAACTGACGATACACAAAATAGATAGACAGAAGATGCCTTAAGTTCACATACAGAATGTATAAGCAAAAAAAAACTTTCGAATGCATTCATTCGACATGCGAAATTTTGCGAATAACCAAACCATTCTGATGTTTAAACATACATATGCCAAATGGCTGCAGAAATTAGTAAAAAATTAATAATTAATTCCTAAAAATTTACATATTTTAAATTTGCCTAAGTTGTTATCCGTTGTTTTTTCCTTGAATAGGCAGTTTCTGGAGACCTTTAGGGGCGTGCTTCTGTTAAGACGTGTTAAGACGAAAACGTACAAGCACGTCCCTGTTCCCGTAGCCGCGGCCGTTATTATCATTAGCCGTTTTCGATGGCAGCGCTGTTTCTGGACATTTTCATATAAGCAGCACAAATGCATTCACACACAAAACGATACTGGCTCTGCAAGAGAAGCATTAAACGAATCTGAATGGGATGGAGTTTGTGCCGGCTGCGCCATCTTTTATGTCGATATGTGAATATTGAATAATTTTTCAAAAAAACCAACCGATTTCCACATATTTTCATATTTTATTTAATGGGTTTTTTACAATTTATTTGGACTGGTTTTTGAATAGAACCTCATTGCAGTGGCCGTCTCTATTGGCCAAAGCAAAATTGTACTTGGTACGTTGTACTGAATTGGCGTTTCAAAAACGTGTTTACCCAGGTCAATCGGTTGATAAATGTTAAAGTTATTCAATGTTTACATACCGACATAAGATAACGCACCCTGTCTCGTGCAAAACCACTGCTTACCACATTTTGCACCATGCAAGCCCGCTGATCGCGCATTGTCCTCACAATATCTAAGGGATAAACCGGTTCCTTTGCTTCCATTAATGCCAGCGCGGTATCCATTAAAATCAACACTCCCGTCCGTCCAATACCGGCGGAACAGTGCACTATCACCGGCGGATTGGCAGCACTAATACATCTGGCGAAAAAAAATACTCTGTAGAAATCTACAACCATCAAAAACGGCGCGCAGGCCGCCGCGTCCATTCACAACTTACTGATGAACACTGGTCGACACTGGCGTCTCATCCTCGGGCGTTACGCCGTTGCTAGCGGCGCACTTGCGCTCCACCATCAAGCCGCCGTTTTCATCGGCATCTGCATCGAGCAGGCGCACTTGCTTCAGGCTCTCTTCTATCTCTTGCAGCAGCGTTTTGTTGCGCGCCGCTCGCACTCGCTCTGTAAATTCCAGAAACAGATCCGGATTCGAGGGCACACAATGATCGGGCCAGGCTAAGTACTGCATGTGCTGTATGTGGCGTTGCTCGCCGGTGCGCTTATCGATCAGTACGAATTCACGGAACACAAAGCTACCGGTTTCATCGGGCTGCTCACTCAAGCATTTCACCGAGAAGCCTTCGCCCAATATCAACTCTTCGCCCGTCACGGGCCAATACTGATGACATTTCTGACGACCCGCTTCCATGACCGTCGTCAGCATGACCACCAGATGGCTGCTCTCCTGTTGCACCATGCGCCAGAAGTCGGTCGTGGTGCTGGCCAAGGGCCCCTGTGTGGCAATGTAACGATTCACGACGCCCATTGGAATCTCCATGTTCACGTAGTTCGCGTTGATGTAGTCTCCGGCCACGGAATTAACCAGAGCTACGCGGGTGCAATCATCTGGAAAGGAATGAAGTAACAAGAATATTGCAACAAGACGGACGGACAGACAGACAAGAAGGCCTCATAAAGCCTCGAAACTTACACGGCGATATGTCTCTGTAACGATTTTTGGCAACGTTGTCCGGTTTCCGCGCTTCCGTTATGGCCAAGTCCGGATTGCGGCGATACAGCAACTCATACTGCGCCAGAAGAGCGCCCGACGCCAGCCCGTCGCTCAGCAGCAGCAAACTCTGATGGAAGAGCGCATCACCGTCCAGCAGATTCGAATGTGAACCGATCTCGTCACTTTCAGGCACGTATTGGTAGAACGGCTCCTCCTCTCCGGCCTTCGGCTGCGGCTCACGCGCCCTCGGACGCACGGTCAAAAGCAGTTCCCCGTTTCGGTAGCTGTGCGACTCGCGTATCATGCTCACCACTAGTTCGTGCTTTAGGCCGCGCACCTCGCGTCCGTTAATCATGACCACTTCGTCGCCTTCGCAGACGCGCGGTGTGCAGCGATCCGCCGGCGTGTTGGGCACCACTTTCGAGACCTGCACGGGCAGACTCAAGTCAATGCCGCCCTTGACGTTGAAGCCGAAACGACCTTGATCGTCGCCACGCAAACGTATGGTGATCAAGTCGCTGCCACTCTCTCGCTCATTGCTGTCGCCGATGCTGATGCGGGTGCCGGCAGCTCCTACAGGATGTGTCTCACCAGCGGAAGAAATTGGAATGGCAGCATGATTGTCCGGACTGTAGGCAGGCGGCGGCATGAGAGAGCTGTAGGGACGCGCGCTGGAGTGTTCTAGCAGGCCGGTGTCCCTGCAAAGAAGTAGAAAGAAATCAAGCAGTAGTTTTGAGGCGTACATTGGGGCGCATTGAGGCTGCATACAATCGAATGTCGTATTCGTCGCTCTGCTGCTCCCAGGCCTTGCGCGGCATCGCATCAATGGGTTTGGACGTTACTTTATTGTCGTGTGGACGGCTTGTTTTCGTAATGGTCAAAATGGACGTGGGTGCGTTGGACAGAGCGGCAATGGCTTTGCCGTTGCTTTGTGAAGAGCTGCCGTTACTTTCGGTGGAACTGCCGCCGCTGCCGCCGCCATTAGTAATTGTGATGGCCAGTTGAGGTGGTGCAGTTGCGTTGGGGACACCGATACCAGCGATTATCAAGCGCTTGCTGGGCGAGCGGACGAACGCCTTGTGTATCTTGGCACGTTGTCGCGATTCCTGGACCGCTTGTAATTCGGTGCGTCCGGAATAGTAGAATCTGATGGGTGAAGGGTATGTATATAAAATCATGTTGGCAAATCTCAGCGCCGATCGATCGATCACTCTACTACTCACTTGGAGCCAAGGCCAATATTAAGAAAGCGCGACAAGCGATGGGGACGCTTTAAACGAAAGAAGGAATGATGCTCAACGCAAGATTTCCAAACCGCCTTCGCGTGCTTGTGCGAGTTCATGCTGAAGCCAAGCAGCGTGTCATAGTTCTCAGACTGAGAAAAACCAGAAACAGCTAGAAACAATGGGTACAAACACAGAGTAAGAGTACAACTTACAGGCTCGCGTCGCAGCTGAATAAAAAAGTCTTTGCGTTTGAATGAAACCTTGACCATTTTCGCCCACGAGAATGTGTTAATGCGCAGACCATTTTGGAAGACCAACAGGCCGGTGGCAGATACGCCTAGCTGCAATTCTTTACCATTGGAATCCTGATAAATAAATTTTTTAAATATTATAATTTATTAATTATAAAACAAACAAGATCATCTCGTTATAGAGAAAATCAATCGTTATGCAGAACAAAAATTTAAAAAAAAGGGAGATCACTACCGTCGCTTTGTGCAAATCAATTCCGTACAAGTCCAGACGTTTAGCATGCTCTAAATAATTGTATTCCGCATCCGCTGGCAACTGACCACGATGCAGTTTATGCAGCTCCGATATCTTGCGCTCTGCCTCGGCCGTTTGGTCGGTCAGCAGCTGCATGCTGCTCAGGTAGCCGGCTTGATGTTCGGGAGCATTGAAGTCACCCAATTCAGCTGTGGATAAGGGAAGAAATTTAATGCGCGAATTAACGTATTAATGATGACGACTATATACTTACATTGCACCGTATAACTGGACAGTAGACATTGTGTATTTATCGAGCAGGGCAACTTACCGATGAACACATTACGCTTGATCTGCAGATAGAACTGATAGCGCGTGTACTCCTCCTGAAGGCGGCTGGGATCACTTACGAAAAACTAGAAGAGACAAAAGCAAAATGCGTCAAAGTATTCAAAGTATCGTACATTGATTGACCCCGGCCATTAATTACCTTCACTCTAAATTCCAGCAACGGAATGGTGGTGGTGGCATCATTGTCCAAGGCTAAACTGTTGCATTGTTTTTTGAATTGTTTGTGAGCATCAACCCATCGCTGGATGAGATGAACATAAAATGGCAAGCGGCAAGCAACGGATGGAGAAAAGAATGGCATGAGACAAATGTTTGCAGAAAATTATTGCTGGTATTTGTTTTTGTTGTTTGTACTTACAACAACATCACCCGGCTTTTGTGGAAACATAAGACCGAAGTAATCCTTCTCAGAGAGTTCTAGAAATTGAAATACTTGCTCGAGTAACTCGCATCCTTTAGCCCGTTTCTGAAAAAGGTAACAAATAACAACAGAAAAAAACAGACATTTATGAAGAAACATTATGAAGTTAGTTTCTTAAGAAAACCATTAAATTTATTGGGTTTTAAAAAGCCAAAATCCTTGCACATTCAAGCTAAAAAGTTGCCTTTCAAAGTGGCTTGAGAAGAAAGTAATAGTGCCTGGCTGTGTGCTCAAAAGAGCTTAAAACTGGAAAAATCTTGGAAGCTCATTCTGTTGACAATTGTTTTATTAGCAATTTGATCTCATACTAAATACGCATGTTTTAGTTTGTATTGTTTTATAATCGATTTCTTATAAAATTTAAAAAAATGTATCATTTTCAAATTCAGAGGCCATTGAAACTTTAAACGCTTTGGAAAGAAGTTGAGTATGTTTTGCACTTTGCATTAATATCTATCTACACTTAATTACTTAATCACTTAATGGATATTGTAGTACAATAAAATTCAAGAGCAAAAAATCAAAGCAGAAGAAACATAAAACAGCAAATCAAACAAATCATTATTATTATTTTATCGAAATTCAAGGCGTACGTATGTATGTTTTTAAATGTTAAACAGTTTTTTGATTTTTTTTCTTTTTTGTGAGCAATTAATGTAACAAACAGAAAGTGAAATCTATTCTATTATCTATTATCTAGAAACTGGAATGGAAACTAGTTTTGTCTAGACGAGCACGCTTTGATCCGATCTATAAGTATGTTGCTTTTTAAATGCAAAAAAAAATCTGAACTAAACGTTAATCGATGCGGTACGCTCGCATACTATGTGTGTCCACAAATGTGCGCGACAGTGGACTAAGTTATCGTTTCTTCGTTTCGAGATTATTAAAGGTTTGCGTTTTAGCAAATCAAAAATTTTTTTTTACGCTATACCTCAATTTTTTTGTAAGCAATATTTACGCTTGAGATGTTAGATTTATTTTTAAAAAAAATTAAATAAAATAAAAAAAATTTTTTTAAAAAAATTCAATTTTTGTGTAACCTGTAACGAAAAGGTGAAAGGTTTTTAAGGCTAGAAATAACTTAGTCCACTTTCTTAATTAAAAAAAATTAAAATACTTTACAATAACATGAATGACTTTGATCAAATTTAAATGAATTTTAATAAAATTTTTTTTTTAATTTTTATATATTTATCTATTAAAAGAATTTCATGCATTTGAATTTAATGAATTTGAAAAAAATTGAACCGTTAAAGTGAAATTGTTTTTACGAAAAACTGTTTTTTTTTTAAAATTGAAACGTTAGAGACATTGTATTTACTAAAAACTGTTTTCCTTAATATAAAACTAAAAATATTGTGCCGAGAAGAAAGAATTATTGGCTTCTTTCTTTTCGGCAAAAAACTCTTAGTTTTTTATGAAAAAAAAAACAGTTTTTAGTAAAAACACTGACACTTTAACGGTTTAATTTTTTTTAATTCATAAAATTCTTTTCAGATTATATAATAATTTACGAGAATATAATGCGAAATAACAGAACGCATTGGTTGGTTTCTTGACTTTGAGCACTGTCATAATTATGGGCACATATTTGTAGCTTTTTCTAGATTTATACCATATTTATAATATATAGTTATAGATTATGTGAAGTTTGTGTCTCAACGCGTATATACAATACATACGTACGGCCAGTTCTTTTTTATGATGTATTCGTTTTTATTTGGTTATCAATATTTCTCACTAAGGGTAAGAGCCATCATCAATTAAGCTAATAATAAATTATTATGGCTTTCGTTTTAAGCATTTACGCATTCTACTTATATTAGAATTCAATATTTCATCTACTATAATGTTCTAATAATATTTGTGACCCATTAGTTGGCGTCATAATAGCGTTACCTCTATTTGAAAAGTGTGCGTGGTGTCATCTAGAAAGAGCACGGTGACGCATTGTTTGCGCTGCTTCTTGTCACGCGCCAGTTCGGTACTACGAAATCGACAGGTTGCACTCAGGTTACTCCAACGGAAACGCTCAAGCATTTCTATTCGCCATCATAGCAACGTTTACGACGGCAAAGAAACGGGACGTGTACGACGCACAGAGAGAGAAGAGAGAGTACGACACGCACGCACGCACAGAAATCATGTACTTGCGACGGTCAATACGTTGTTTTTTTTTTGGATGGATAAACGATATACGATACTAAGCGTAATTCTCACTATTAGCTATTATTATTACAGTAATTAATATGTTAAATTTCTTATTGGATTGATGGATGGATTTTATGAATTGACGACCCTGAAAGTAAAAGAAGAGAAGAGAAAACGTTAATGAAAAAGAGGAAACATTAATTATTATTAAATATTAATAATATTGGCAGGCAAATTTGGGCTCAATAATTATGTATTGTATAATTATAAAGAAAAATAAATGTAATTAAATATCTAGAAAAAACCTCATAATGTTATTATGCTTTTGAGGTTGCGCCCAAAAGATCTGAATTTCTATGGCATTTTTTATTTTCGTCATGATTTAGTCTTTAGCTTTTTTGTACCTATTTCGTATTTCGTATCTTTAACGAAATTATTTTATTGTTGATAAGTAATATTCCGCAATAGTCA
Source organism: Conops quadrifasciatus (assembly GCA_949752815.1). Lineage (NCBI taxonomy): Eukaryota > Metazoa > Arthropoda > Insecta > Diptera > Conopidae > Conops > Conops quadrifasciatus. The sequence continues at coordinate 35,088,686 of OX457079.1, forward strand.
GATGTTCTTTTCTTGTCTTTAATTTCTTTATGCTTGGATTTTAGCAGACTCTTGAGAGTTTACCGTGTGTGTTTTTATTTTGTAACGCTTTTTTTCCTTTCTCTCTTATAATCATCGCTAATGATAATAAAATATTTCTCTTACATCCGGTTATCAAGAAGAAGACGAAGAAGAAGGTACAAACGTAAAAATTGTTATTGTCTCCGGGGCAACCACGGCGTTGGTTCATCTCATACTTAATTTTTGAAGTACGCCGGTAGGAAATGATGAGATGGGTGAAAAGGGATTGGCAGGGGGATGACAAAGAGTTGCCGTGTGTTATCAAAAACACGGTTTCATAATTCATGTTTAAATTTTTGACATAAATTAATGCTAATAATTACGTATTTATCTGCATAATATAATTTGAAATAATAACATTTTTCTTAGACTATTTAAAATTAAATTTTAATATTTCGTTTAGCTTTTTAAAAATTTTAAAAACACCTTGTCTTATGTACGGGCTAAAAAAATTCAAATATAAAAAAAACTAAAAATTTATATAAAAAAGAATTCAACGAATCAAACTTTTACTTTATTCAATCTAAAAGAAAATTTGACGAATATATAATTTCGATTAAAAAGTATATATTTCTTATAAATAATATTGTAGAATACATATCTCAAAATATACATTTTTAAATCGACATTAAATATTAGTAATTGAATTAATAACATTTTAGTAAGTAATTAAGTAAAATCTTTTATAGACTAAATAAAATAAAAAAAAATTTTTTACTTAATTTACAAATATTCCAATAACAATATGCCTTTGACATACATACATAGTATGTATAGTATAGTATGGAAGGAAATATGGTTTCCTGTTAGTAATTTAGCCGCAACTTTGTATAACTAATGATAGTTATAATGCGTGTGTATGTGTGCGCACATAAATATTTGAACACAAAGTTGAAAAAACCTCAATGAAAAAATAGAAAGCAAATTATCTATCCGATGTATTTTAAATTTGCGATGAGTATATTTTTGCCGTTTGAGGTTGCGTTATCAAGTACAAACTCATCTACAAATATGTCAACACTTATACATTTTTATGAACATATACTAACTATATTATTACTATGTTTTTATATAACAATTATCTATCATCAATAATTCTGTAATACCTATTTCGATTGATTTTCGAAGTCATGATGACCCATCTAGACCTTCCACGAGTATTTAATTTTGTTTCCATTCTTTTATACATATTTCTTTTCTAAACTGATAAAAAATTTTATTAATATTAAACAGTTAAAACAATTAAATCTGTTACATGAACATTTTCGATGATACTGTAGCCTTTTCTTAAGCTCTCAAGTTCTTCTAAAGCACCTCTTTAATGCCAGGCAAGCTTCTCTCACTATTCAGTTCAATTCTAAAGAAATAATTATAAAATTATTGAAGAAATAATAAAATAAATTCAATTTTTGATAAGTTCAGTTGTTATCACAAAAAGTTAACTTCTGACATTAATTAAAATACAATAGTTTATGAATTTAAATAAATATCTCAAGAAGAAATCTATCTCCATAATTAAACAATTTCAATTCTTTATCAACGTTACTAAATGATGTTGACTATACTTATACAAATACTACAATATATTCCTACACTTAAATGTTAATCAAACAAACCAAAAAAGCTTTTAAGGGGCGGAAACAGTGAAGCAATCGATACCATTCTCACAATTAAAAAGCAAACATACACACACACACACCAAAAAAAGAAAATATACATATAAAACTATTAAGCATTTCATGACGACTTTGCATGGTGACTATACAAAAAAGGCACCACCACATCCCTTTACAAACGTTGCCGGTAACTGGTGCCGAGTTTTTAAAAGTAAAACGCTTGAAACGGATGCAACTATGTACTCGCGAAGAGATAGACAAAGCCGTAATTGTTTGAATCTGCAGCAAAAGTTAGTGACACTTTTAACTGGCTGTGACTGGCTGTAGTCGCACTGGCCAGAGTTTAACGACCCAAAAGTGAAAAACGAAAAATGCATTCATTCCTCTCGTATTTCACTGAAGTAAAACGACGACATACAGAACGGACATACCTACATACATACACGTATAATAGGTCATTATAAATAAATGTAGAAAAATACAACAACAATACAAATCATAAAAAGACACCTTTTAATTTCTATATAACGAAAGCACAATATTTACGTAGTGTAGTATATAAGAAATTTGTGGGTGTGCTTTTATTATCTGTTTTTTTGTGTAAAATTTATTGTACTCGTATTAAACTTCATTTGAAAATCTTTTATTTTTCTTAAATTTATTTAAATAAAATTAATATAAAAATCTTTTATTTTCGTAAATTTATTTTATTAAAAGTAATTTAAAAATCTTTTATTTGTTGTTAATTTTTTTTTATTAAAATTAATTTAAAAATCTTTTACTTTCGTAAATTTATTTTATTAAAATGACTTTAAAAGCCTTTTATTTTTTGTTAATTTATTTTATTAAAACTTATTTAAAAATTTTTTATATTCGTAAATTTATTGCATTAAAATAAATTTAAAAGTTACCAATTTTTAAAACTTTTAACCTTTCACTTTTTGTAAATTTATTGTATTAAAATTAGATTAAACATCTTTTATTTTTCGTAAGTTTTTGTATCAAAATTAATTTAAAAATCTTAAATTTTTCGTAAATTTATTGTAGTAAAATTAATTTCAAAATCCAATATTTTTCGTAAATTTATTGTAATAAAAATAATTTAAAAACCTTTTTATTTTTTTTTTATCAACGACAAAACGGGGTTGGTTTATGGCTTTTATAGCTTTTGTGGGTGGATTTAATGGAGGGTGGATTTAATTAAATTCTCCATCAGAGCTTTATAAGCTTATCAGATCGGCCCTGCCGACCAATAGTGCAATAAATTAGGTTGATACGCAACTAATGCACATAGATAGATAGATATATCTGCTTGATATGTCGTAGAGAAAGTATGCATTCTTGCAGAACTTGTTAACAAAAACAATTTAGATTGTATTTTATGATAAATATAAATTGAAATGAACTTCAGTGAGTGCATGTCAAGGAGGTAGCTAGCTGTAAATTTTATTATTTAAGTACATACATATATAATTTGTATAAGAGATTATACAATGTTCCTTAGAAACATAAGTGTACTTCCTTCGGTGCTCTTAGTTTGTATAATGTAGATAATTTTCATTAATAGAAAAAATTATATCGTGCCATGACAACATCAATTTTCGTCTATCAACTTATTTAGTCGTAAAAGAGTAATGAGTTCCTTTTCTTTTCTTTTGTTCAGCTTGGTCTCAGCTCGTCGGCGAAGAGCATTTTGGGTGCTATGTTTTTAGGCTGAAGTCTTTCGTGCTTGTTCTATTTTTGTGTTTATTTTATTTTGCATGAATTCTATGTGAAATGTTCACTCGGCGTATTACCACTCGACCTCGTCGTCACCCCTCTAAGTACCTAGCTATGCCTCAACGTTACGCACTGTAACTTATTTTGATTCAATATTGGTTCTTACAATCTCTAATTTGTTGGTGTTCTAGTTTTTTTTTTTTTGTTTCTACAACACTTTACAGTGAGTGAGAGCACTTTGCAAGCATATTTGGCTTACTTGTGGTATTTTAAATTGTTACAAGGATTTGTAGGTCGAGTAGGTTCATATTCTTCAAGTTCTAAGGCTTCAAGAAGTTTTTGTACTTGAACGATTTTTGAGCGGTATCTCACAGAGAATGGTTGGGCAGGAGGTACAGGTGCATTGACAATCATGTGGATGGCATGAGTAAGAATGTTTAGTTTGGTTTGGAATGTTCAGTATTACTTAATTTATGGTAATTTTTTAAAATACAACACTATTTTAGTAGCATTAAACATTACGTAACCACTAAATTTAGTCAGTGCTACCTGTTTTTATATACAAATAATACTAGAAAACTTGTTATCCTTATCCTAAATCTTACCTTTTACAACTGATATGTCAGGTCTTTATTCAGACTTCTTCTTGTGGACTTTTGCGTTCTCTGTTTCACCTGGTAATGTAAATAGTAATAACTTCTGTGTTGGACGAAAATTTAGTGCTGATGGCATGGGCTTAAATTTGGAAAATCTGTGAGATTTTACTGCTGCTTGTCTGTTGCTTGAAATTTACAAATAAATAATAACGATGCACTTCCTTCCAATTACTATATAAAAATTTCGCCCCTTCAGGATGTCAGCATATGAATCATCCAACGCGTACCTGCTGCATCAGGGCTGGCGGCAGACGACGAATCGCGGAAAACTCTTTTGTCTCTAATCTTTCCTACGACTCCCAGATTATTGAATCGCTCTATTCCGAGACCATGTTCAACCAATCAAACCAATTTATATGGAAGACCCACGATTGATTAGGAAATTAAACTTTTTGTGATGTGATTTTTCTATTGTTTTTTAAAAAGGTTATTTTATTGTATGTTATTTGACAATTGAAATAGCATTCAGTAGTAGAAAAGCACTCGTACGTACATATGTACTCACATAACCACTAGACACAACTTGTCGCAATCGAAGGCAACAAAAGCAGCTTACAAAAAGAACTAAAAATTTTCATTTGAAAATTAATCCTTCACTTTTGAGTTGATACACAAATAATTACACAGAAGCGAAATGAAATGTATATTTAATAGAATGTGAAATAAAATAAAACAGCTCACTGTCACACTCGCGTATACTCAGAAAATTGAAATGATGGATGGATGGATGAAAATATGAAAGCAAAGCAATATGACAATAACGATGGCTCCTATAAAATCAACGAGTACGCACGAATATATAACTGTGGTAGTCTCTCTTAAGGCACTGAAGCGGTGCAAAAGGGATAGCAATATGTATGAAATCACGGAAATGCCACTATTTCGTAAAAAAATACCACAAATGATTTCTCATTGGACAAAGAAATATTCACAATAATATAATTCACAATAAAGTAAAAGAAACTGAAATTTAACTTTGATTTTAAAAATTTAAATCCAGTTGAAGATTGGATGTCAATATGGCAATTTCGGTATATAAAGCACTCTAAGTGCATTCGTTGATAATATAATAAAAATTATTTTTAATATAATAAAGTTTCAGTTTTTTATAACTTTTCAAAATATAAATAAAATTGTGTTATAATTTACAATGCTTGTCAATATGTCAATTTGTAAAGTTTTCGTTGTTCAAAGTATGACTGTACTTTATGTCTATTTCGAGACTCGACAATGTAACTGTGATTAATTTTATTACTGTAATTTGACTGTACAAAGTATTTTATGTTAATTGATATGAATGTTTGACCAGCTATTTGGATGGCGTTATGATCCCCTGGATCGGCCAAGTGGTTCCCTCTTTGGAGTGGGACTTAACTAAAATAACACAAACAAACAAACAAAAATTTAAATCATAGCAATACATAACGTAGAACTAAGGTCCAGAAAATGTATGAATTGAATGATATTATTAATAATGAAAAAATTAATGAAAACTTAATAAAACGGCTTGCAACCGCCTTGCAGATATCTTGTAAAACCTTGTCGAGATGTATTACGTACCCAATATTATTAGTCAGTGATTCTCAACCACTATGCCCTGGCACCTTTGTATGCTGCCAAATTCTTAAAGTATTCCGCCAAATTTTAGAAATGTAGTAGTTAAAATTAGAATGTTTTTTTTACTACGAGTAAAGTTTAAATTAAAAAAAGTACTTATATATATAAATATATGTTAAAATTATTAAATAATATAGTTTAAAAAGAAAATGTAACAATTATTTTAGAAGGAATAGGTATTTAAATCCATAAAAAAACCTGTGTGTGCTTATGACACGATAAGAGAGAAAACTTGTATTTTCTTCTATTGTACTTTATATATTTTATTCTTTTTCACCTTCTGTTTTATTATAAATTTCAAATTATATATATATATGTATATGTATATACGTATATATGTATGTATGTATATTTTAATTTTCTACCTATATTTTTCTTTATGTGCCGACAAATTTTGAAATCGTTAAAGGTGTGCCGCGACAAAAATAAGCTTGGGAATCACTGCCTTAGGTACATGATCCGTGGTACAGGTCATGACCCGTGGACTTATGTATTTTTTGCAGATCATCCATGTAGATTACTTAAATATAAATCTTATCAATCAGTACAGATTTTCAACAGCAAATACGTAATATTTATAAACTTTGAGAAATTAGATTAATTACAATAATTCATTTTTATTAATTAATGTTATTTTAATTTTACTATTCAGAACCTCTTAATTAATTGATATTGCCGATACGAGCAGTGATAAAATAAGCGCTCAATTTCAATTATCGTTGTAATGCCCACACCGTCCAGATTTTTTACTTAAATATGGCAGCGCTGGGTGAAGTATGCAAAAGATTAAAAATAGTTTACATTAGCGTTAACTCCAGATTCACCCAGAGAGCCTAATGCTATGGTTACACGGGCTAGAATTGTTGCTTCTATGTCTGTCTGAAATGTCTCTTTAATCCTTCATTCAGATCAGAACTTCGAATTTATAGTGGATACAGTTCCAAGGGCTACCCGATTTGATCCATGTTCTAAAAATGGCTGGTTTAGTATTTTAGGAGTCATACTTTGTATAAGTTTACTAATAAAACGCCATTTTTACATTAGATTAGATTAGAAGCACTCTAGATATGTATATAAAAGAAATTTTTTTTTTAAACTTGCTGGTACATACTCATACTTTCATAAAATTTTAAACACACTATGACAATTATAATTATAATAATAACAATATATGGACATCCTTTAATACATTATAAAAAATCAAGGGGTTAAGATTGTTGATGGCACAGCATAAGCTTTAATTTCTTTTGATTTGTTAATGATTAAACATTTAGTTTAATTTATAATTGGTTGTTGTTGTACATATCAATTAACTTCATACTCATTTGATCTATGCGTTTTGCATGTTTTTCTTCTCTCCACCACCACCATACGTATCCACGAATCCACCACGTATTCCGTTAGGTTTATAAAAAATGGCAAAAATAAATTCTGAAAAGGAATTCTTTTCTCAGAGAATTATTTTTCAAATATTTTCTTTTTTCAGCTCATTAGAAAGAGCTCTTATAGTAAGAGTCCGAAGAAAATGTACAAGAATTGATGGTTACCTGCTGTTTTTATTTCATTATTGTACAAAAAGGCCGGCATGTTTTTGCTATTTTTTTAATATCAGAGAGACTTCTTCGGTTCACATGTAAATATTTTATTCACCACTCTGATGCTCCATCAATTCACAATCCGTTACGAATTGATGAAAGTGGAGCAGTTGCTCTACTCCATGCTGCCTCTCAACCCATTCATTCTATCAATGAACTCAATTCCTGGAGAACAATGGGTTTGCAAAGAAAGTGATTCGATTCAGTTGCCGGAGAGCGTTTGCCAAAAAACGTTGTAACCGAAAAGTGTGAGAGCATTCTTGTGTGTTTTTGTATTGTTGATGTTTTGTTGTTTTCTTTTAAAATAAACTAGATTATTAATATTGCCATTAACAGTAAGTATTAACGTTTAAAAAGGCTTTAAGGTTAAAATTAACTTTTTTTTAAAATCTTCTTTAAATTGTTTGAAGATTAAAAATCGAAAAGAAATTGAAAAGTGGTACAGTTTGGAAAGAGTGGACAAGCGTGATGTATTACTTTTGTAATGTGCAATTGTATAATTTTTTAATACAGATTTTAATGTTTATTGTTATATTCAAATAGATTTGAAATTTTGAATTATTAAAAATAAAAATCGAGTACATTTTTGAAAGATGCTGAATGGATTTATCTTAACCCAAAATACGTTTTCTGCCATATATAATTGTATAACATGGTATAAAATAATTATAATAATTAAATTATAATAATTCCATGAATCGAGTTTAAAAATACATATCATTATTTTTTTAAACATTTTTGTTAATTCTTCAATTGATTTTTTTTTTCCCTTCATTCAGAGTATTCACAACTCTGAAAACAAAAATTTTATATTTTCAAAAAAATGTATGCTAATTGAATATTTTCTCAGTGTATGCTTTCTTATATTTACTAAATTTTGTACTGTATTAGTTTTCTTAATAAATTTCATGAAAACCCAACAAGAAATGGATCAAAATTGTTCTGGTTGACGCATTCGCAACGAACGATAAGAACCATCTGTTCGTCTGTCCGTCGTATCGAAAATAATTTCACGTTATTATTTAATAAAAATACAAAGAAAAAGAGTAAAAAAAAATGATCGCCTGATATGAACAAAACGGAGAGCGTATAATGTAAATAAATCCTTTTAAATAAAATAAAAATAAATGAAAAGAAATAACGATTAGTCATGAGATTTTTTTTTTTTTTGGAATTTATTATACACTGAGAGAGAGAGAGAGAGCTATATTTTTGTTTGGGTGAACATTTTTTAATTTGATTAAAAAACTTAGAAATTTAAATGGCATTTTATTATAAATATTTGTCTTAAGAATACAAAAATAGCTTGAATTTTTAAACAAAAAAAAAATGTTTATTAAAGTCATACTATAAACAAATAATTTTGTAAGAATTTTTTTAAGGTCACAGCACATTTAAAAAACACATTTATTTATTTTTACGCGTAATAAGTAATAAGTTGTAAATAAGTAGTGTAATAAATTGTTTATCAAGAGTCAAGAAAATACTTTTGAAAAATATATAAAATACAGATTACACTAAGAATAAGAATTTTTCTAATTAAAAAAAAATTGTAATATGTAATAAATTAATAGTAAAATATAATTATAAAAATTATATAACTATAAAAATACATATGTATATACAATTTTATTATACAAATATAATTATTTATATTATTATACAATATTTGTTTATATTTATATTCATATTACAAAAAATATAAAATACACTAGTAATAAAAAACCTAATAATAAAATAAAATTATAGTAATAATAAAAATTTCACACTTAGATTGAAATGACGGTTAAAACTCCATTGACTTCATCGGTTCGTTATCGATTGTATTTTTACGCTCTTTACTGCTTTTTGAGTGAAATTAACCCAACGATCGCCACTCAAGAAATCGTCAATTGTCCGTTCATCGATACAGTCAACATAACGAATAGCCGAAGGTTTGCTAATGGCTCTTATCTATTCGAAGATATCGTTATAGCGCCTAATCTGATCGGCCTATACGACTATGACATCGTTGAGGATGGTCAGAGAGTTTCGGTGCCGCTTCATTTGCGTGGTTGCGTATGCCGGCTGAAGCCTTGTGTCAAATTCTGCTGTCATCCGAGCGAAATCAAATTAGACTTATCGTTGGAGTGCAGCAAAGAGCTGGGCGCAGAGCTACAATATTCGCCGCTCATTAATGTAACGCTGGCCAATGGCAACGGCAGTCGAATGATGCATGTGCTGGATGAGTTTGTTGTGCAGCAGGGCATTCCCTGCAAGGCTAACTACCTGTTGACGCCACAGTTAAGAGATTATGATGATTGGCAGTTGTACGAGGTGAGATTAAATTAGATACGAAGCACGAGATGAGATGAGATGAGATGAGATCTACCATCTATCATTTAATGTATGTTAATTTCCAGAATGGCACGTTGCTGCGTTTGTACGATATGGTCTGGTTAAGTAAATCGGAATACTGCTTAACGCCCACCGAAATCAATGGAAGTTACATACTGAATCCGGCGAATTGTGCTGAAGACGCAGGAATATCTATAAGCAAACGGATTGATATTGTGGGTAAGTGCTATTTTCGAAATCTCCTTTCTGGTTTACACACTTATTCACAAGCTCAGCGAGTCACTCGTCGTCGTCCTCCCTGAAAAGTCACTTTTTTGGCAGAATTCGTATTTACAAGCTCACTTGTTCTAAAAGTGACTGGTGTTAAATTACGCTCACATAAGTTGAAATGTTCCCAGAAGGTTTGTGTACTAGATAAAGTTTTCAGTGCTAGTAGTATGTAAATTGCAGTGGCACGACTAGGTGACTTTGAGGTGACTAAAAGCTAAAAGCTAAAGACGACAGCTATTTAGGTGTCGTCTCGTGCTAAAAAGACGACGATGTAAAGCTTGTAAAGCACGACGACGACGATGACGGGTAAAAGTGAGGTTGTGAGTAAGCGTGGTAATAACGTCCTCTCTCTTTCTCTCTCTTCACAGCAATGATAATTTCCATACCCTTCCTGTTGGCGACCATCTTCGTATACGCGGCTATACCTGAACTGCGTAACCTGCATGGCAAATGTTTGATATGTCACCTCATTGCTCTTGCTCTCGGCAATACTCTGCATATAGTGATATCCTTGGAAAATTTCGAAGAGAACCCATTTTCGATGGAGACATGTCAAACTTTAGGTTAGCCACAAATATATAGTACCTCTAATGACTTTTATAATTTGTAGGTCTTTCGAGAAGAGGCGTCATTGAGACAAGAAACGAAGAACCACGACCTTTGTGTCACTTTCAAAATGACACCTCTTGTTGAAGGTGTCTCTTTTACGTATTGTGTGTACGTTTATTCTCTCTTTGCTTATAGGCTACATCGGCTCTTATGCTTTTATGGCGGCTTTCTTCTGGTTAAGCATGATAAGCTTTGACTTATGGCATAATCTTCATGCAGTTCGGAATGTTGGTAATCGATTTCTACAACGGAAGCGTTTCTATGTGTATTCCTTGTACGCCTGGAGTCTGCCTCTTCTCATAACTATACTGACAGTCATTGCTCAAAATTCGAACATAAATGAGTACCTTAAGCCTGGTTTTGGTGTTGATTATTGCTGGTTTGATGGTACGTATTGGCAGTCGGGGTCATTGAATTTCGAAGTTTCGAACGTAATGTTGATGTATGCTGTCTGTTCTCGTGCATTACATTCTCGCACCAGATACATTGTGGTCACCGATGCTGTATTTCTATGGGCCCGTTCTGTTGCTGATGCTCTTCAATTTGACAATGTTTGTCCTGACGGCGTTACAAATACGACGAGTACAAAAGGATTTGGCACGTATGATAGCCGAAGATGAGAGCAGCAAACACTGGAAGAGTCAGAGGAATAAGTACAATATACAAATCATAAAATCCTCCAAATGCGTAAAGTGCTTCTAATACGTATTTTTCCACTTTCAAAAGCTTCGGCCTATATTTGCGTCTCTTCATTGTCATGGGTGTGTCGTGGTTGGTGGAGGTCTTCTCCTACATGGTCGGCCCAAAAAACATTTGGACTTCATTCTTTTGGATAACTGACTTTTGCAATTGCGCCCAAGGCTTTATTATCTTCATACTTTTTGTACTTAAGAAAAAAGTCAGGAATTTATTAAGCAAAAGGTAAATTCAAATTCAGATTCTATTATCGTCTTAATGTAATATATGTACATATACTATTAGACTCCTATATTATTCATTATATTATAAATTAATATTGATTTCAATGCATTCAATAGAATGCAATTTAGAGCAAAGCCATGCAGTCACTCAAATTCCACACAATCAGAACTTGCTTCGGATGAAGAAATGTCCTTAAAGGAAATGAACCAAGAAACTCAAACGCATTAACGAATTTTTGCTCCTAAACAAAAAATTAAACATGAAATGAGTAATCATAAGGTCAAGTCAAACGACCAAGGTTTGTTTTACAATATTATAGCATAAGAAATTGTTTGTTGTTGGTTTTTGTCGTTCATTTCTTTGGTGAAATGTTGTTTGTGGTTACGGATGCACTTTGCTTTTTAGTTTTTGCAATTAATAGAAGTTTTTATAGTAATAAAAGTATATATTTTTATTAATTTTAGTTTTAGTAAGTTTGTGTTTGTGAATGTGCATGATGGGCAATATGTATGTGTATTGTTGCCTCTTTGACTGATCTCTTTGGCGTTTACAGCCTGTTTTTTGATGTTACTTTTTGGTGATGGTTATTTATTATCAGACTGTTAGAATTTCCTAACAAATTTCTGGCATTATTCTTTCAGTATTTTTGGCAAAAAGAAGAAGAATAATTTCTCCTCAGTTTTCAAGATGACCGTATCTGAAGTGGTTCCTGTAAACGAATAGAACAATACTAGCGCAGCGAAGTTATGGAATTTGCTGTGAAATTATTTAGCATTTCAAAATATAGTTTAAATGTTTTGGTATGCGTTTTTGTATCGTATTTGTGGCGTCCCTTTTGAGAATGGAACATGACAAAATATTCGTGTAATGTGATTTGTGTAAATATTTCTGTTTATACTAGTATACGATACATACGCACATGTGTTATACTATTACAAAGTATGTACTTATAATATTAACAATTAACTCTACTGGATACGTAAAAAATTCAATTAATAATAATTTATTACTAATAATTATATAATTTATTGTATTATTATTATTATTACTATTTGTATACAAATAATTTGATTTTGATTTCTTTGATACAGCTAAGTCCGAATAAAAATTAATACCGAATAATAATTTAAATAGTTATAATATACGCACCGAAAAAATTAATATATTTCATAATTATAAATCATATAAATTAATAATTTAGAAAATAATTTTTCCAATTGTGTGTTGAAAATGTGAAAAAAATGCCTGAAGAAAATGATGAAATGACTTCTTTACTAAATAGATAAAATTTTTCTCTATATAGACTTAAAAACTTCTGACGGTTTATGTTTATTATTATTAAAAAAAACTATTGTAATATGTTTATGATTAATAAATACAATAAAAAAAAATAAATTTCTGCTACCGCTGTTAAGTATTTTATTTTTTATAATTTTATTTTTAAGTTTTATTACTTTATTTTATTAGTTGGCAACCAAAAACTATGTGGACAATTTTTATTATTTCTTTTTGGTGGGATCCATTCAATCTCTCTTATGAAATGTTTGCTATATGTATTTGTTTTTTTATGTTCCTATAGAATCAACTTTTAGTATCAAACGTTTTCTCTTTAATTATGCCGATCATAAAATTAGAGACACTTCGTTTTTAAATGATTTACTGCTGCACTAAAACTCTCTTTAAATTAGAAAATTTTTTGTAAGCAGTTTTTTAAAGAGTCTTTTCACAAATTCTCGATTGTAAAGATCATCTCGAATTCCGCAATGGAATGGTATATCAACACTCTCACTGATATATTCTCTCTTTCGAGAAGAGAACTCGTAAACCTCTCATCGCATAATCTTCTCCGCGCATAATCTTCCCCAACACACTCCAAAAGTAAATACAATCGATCAGTTGTGTCCTCCTCTCCCACTGAGACCATCTATAAATCGACCACTAATAAGAACAACAGCAACAAACACCAACAGCAGCAACGATAGCAAACAGCACGAAAAGCAACAACAACAACAACAACAAGAACGAAAAAAAAAATTCTTTATTTAATGACATGATGACGTTTAACGAATTCGGCATAGGTTGTTTGTCGTGAGGGAGCAGTTTTTGTTGTTTTTCAAGGCTCATCAACAAGAGATCATCATCAATTTGCAACAACAGTTACAACAACATTCCTTATAAATCTAACACTTAAGATAATAACAGTTACAAAAACAAATTAAATTGTGGTGAATGACAACAAAAAAGAAGGCTATACCACAATAAAAATGTATGTGCCCAACAGCAAATGAAACAATATGAAATGACGACTTTTGGCGTCTCCGGCAGCGGCAGCAGCAGCAGCAGCAGTAGCAACTAGTCGCTTCGCCTGAGTGGAGCGTTTCTTCCTTCGTCTTTGGTCAGTTAACGCGAAATCGTCGTTTAGCAAAGTCATTTGTGGCTGAAGTTTTTAAAGAACCAGTTAATCCTAAGCCGAAATTTCGTATTCGAATAAAATGTGATCTCGTTTAAACTTTATTACGATAATAATTGAAGTTTATTTTTTTTTTAAAGCAAAAGTGTCAACTTTGCAAAAGTATATTTTTCACTAAAAGGAGAAAAGAAGTTTATATTTATTAACTTTATATTTATATTAACTAAAGTTTATATAAAATTTATATTAACTAAAGTTTAATTTAAATAAAAATACCTAATTGTGCCATGTATGCACGTACATGTATGTACATGTGTGTTTTTTTAATATTTCGCATAAATATCGTATATAAAAACTGTAGTGCAAAATTATTCAAGTAAAACATTTGCTATAAAATCTAAGCTGTTTTTCAAGAAACGTGTGTAACTTAATTTATGTCAAAATGTGGAGCAAAATTTGTTCAAAGAGAGGCTAAACGTTTAAAAAAAATACTGCAGAATTTGTGAAGATTTACTGTGCATTAATTATTATAGAGTTTGTTTTCTTAATCATATAATTTTGTTTTACATTGAAGTAAAAACAAATAATCGTAATTTCTCAAAAAAAAAAACAAACATTTAAGTACTTGAGTTATGAATAAATTAAAGTGTCAGTAAACTTGTAAATTCATTAATTTGTAAATTAAATTAATATTTGGTAATTTTTGATAAAATTTTATTATTGTAAAGTTAACTAAAACCGCGAGCAAGGTAAGAAACTAGCTTAAGAATAATAGTTTACGAAATAACAAGCATGGAAATTTATTTTCTTCCTACATTACGGATAAAAACTTTGAGTTATTTGAACGTTAAACTGGTTAAACTGTTTTAAAACAATACTAACTAATAATACCAATTTCAACCGAACTAAACTTTGATAATATCCAAAAAAAAATGTGGCCAACAGGTAAAGAGTATTTTGCTCTGCTCTGCTCACTTCATTTATTACGATATTTCAAAATCGAAAATCAACTCGTCTTGGACTTCCTTATTTCTTTTTCTTTTGCCGGTTAACGTAATAATCATTATTTATCGTACTTCTTCATTTATACTCAATGTTAATTACATTCATGCAAATAAATGTATGTAAATATTTATATTTGTATATACTCGTATGTACATATATTAAGCTAGTTAAACTGGTTTTTTTTGGGTGACATCGAAAAGTGTAGCCGTTGCCACCGTCCATGCTTATTTATTTTTCATTTTCAGCTTGGTTTATTAGAGTACATTTTGGCGTAGATAAAATAGTAAAAATTTATTGTGATAAGAATTATAATAAATAATTAAAATATTTTTTTTATTTTCACTTTTTATTTGTCAACGATTTGTGGATAATTTCTCAAGCAACATAATAATAACAATTCTTATGTATGCAGCTTGCGTTATCGATAAATTAAGCAATTAACGTATAAATAATAAATAAAATAATATTGCTACAATAAATAAACTTAAAAAAAATCTCAGAAACCAAAGTCATAATATTCGTAGATATTCATAAGATTAGTATAAAAACATTTGGTTGTTAAAAATAGCATAAGAAATAACATCAAATAAAAAAAAGAACAATACATAAAAAAAACACGACACAACTTCTGACAAACAAAAACACAAAAATATACAGACTTTTAAAAAACGTGCCTAACAAATAAATGAGATTTTGTATATTTGAAATATATTAATTTAAGAGATCTTAAATTAAGAGATCTAACTTTTAGCCATTGTTATAGAAAAAAGTGCATGCAATAATTTCTAATATTTTCACACAATTATTTATTAGCAAATATCTACAAGTATGCATGTATATACATACAAATACATATATATTTATACAAGCCAGCATTTGTCTATCTACTCTCGCGATCTTTCTTAACAATAAAGAGTTACTTCGTTCAATTCATGATATTTATATCGTATTGTATATATGTACATACCTACTTAATACAGCAAACTCTCGAATTGCATTATATTTTTTGGTTGCTCAAAAATGCCGTCTAAATTAAATTTCTATAGTACTTAAGTACTTCCCTTTTTTAGGAAATTTAATTTTTTAATTTTTTTGTATCGTATATTCCATAAATTTTTTAAAAAATTTTTTTGTTGAATTTCCTTAATTTTTTAAACATTTGCAAAAATCTTTTTAAATCACAAAGACTTTTCTGTTTCAAAAAATAACAGAAAAATATACACATTTTTTTAGCACTTTTCAAAAAAAAAAGAAAGAAAAATTGATTTAATTAAATGTTTTAATTATTTGCAAAACCATTCAGCAAACAAATAATAGATTGGTGATGGATGATGTTAGAACAAGAGACCATATGGAAAAATATAATAATAAATAATGATTTTTCTTATATCAATTTTTTATTAATTAAAATGCTAGAATTATATTGAAAAATATTTTACAGCTGTTAAGTTTTTGTCATCGTTTCTTGAGTCAGAGAATTTTTCAGAATTTTTCTTTGTAGTCAAAGCTGGCCATGCGTTTATTTTCGCTATTTATTGTTGGATAAAATTACCCAAAAAATACAGACGATTAAAAAACATTCACCAACAGTCGCAGGAACAGCCGGACTTTATCCAGTCAATTATTCATTTTTCTACTGAACACATATTTGGTTTTTTAATTAATTTAATGATATTAATTTTTAATTATTTGTATTCATTTAATCCAATTTTTGTGATTTCCATCGTCGCTGTTTACATTAGTATTAATGCAACAAGATTTACTGCGCCATTTGAAAGCTGAGAACTGCAAGTTGGATGTTGGTCAACGCAAGGTTTCTGCATTCATTCTCAGAGAATTATTCATTTTCTGTTTTTGTTGGTGGACAAAAAATTTTAACGCTTGAGTCTCGAAATGCATAATGATGCTTCTATACAAACCTAAGCCGGGGCTCTCTCCCACTCCGCTCTCTTTTTACTTGAAGCCTTGCTTTCCGGCTCGTTTGCTTGCTCTTCGTCGCCACTTCATCACCTTTGTTGTTGTTGTATTGTATATTCTTTGGTATTATGTATGCACGTATCTTGTGGTTAACACGATTGCTGTAATGTTTTGAATTTATTTATTAAAAGTTATTGATAATCATAATAACCGCAACGAGAATAATGTTAATGCTAATAGTAATAATGTAATAGTAAATGACATTAAGACGAGTATAATGTTGCCCACAAAAGTCGTTATTTTCAGAATACACTCTAACCTGTTTTTGTGCGGTAATTTTTTGTGCGATTTTTTTTCACCAGTTTCTTAAACGGTCTATACGCTTATACGCTTGGTCGATATGAATAAAAAAAAAGTTCTAAAATTTACTATTAATCAAGTGACGAAGGTTCACTCACCGCAAGTAGATAAATTCGAGTTTTTGAAAGCGAAGCACTCACAAAATACAACTTTTTCTTATATTAACAATTATGCAGCGATTTCATTTTAATAAAAAGAGTTTTAAAAAAAAATTATATCAAATTTCTTTAAGTACTCTTAAACGTTTGCCAGTTATTAAATGATAAAATTATTGTCACTATAGTAATTATATAACACACAGACAAACAGCTAGAAAATGATGGGCTGGCTAGGTCACAAGTTAGGTCGCTGCTCTCTCCAACTCCGCTCTCTTTACTTGAAGCCTTGCTTTCTTGCTCGTTTGCTTGCTCTTCGTCGTCCCTCTGCGCCACCTTGTTCGTTGTTGTACCATAAACAACTTGGTCGGTCGTCGGATGGAGAAACTTTCTGGGGAATTTCTGGCGACCTTGACTGTTGTGTAAATTTACATTTTCAACGAAACGAAACGAACCACATACCAATTAACCGTCTGAATGGGCCCGAGCTAATGAAGCCCAGTCTATGAACATTGATTAATAATGATACATAGTATACATACATACATTACAGAATTATCGCAGACGAACACAAGAAAATTATGCTATATAAAAGTCTTGAACTGTACTGAATTGTACTGAAATATGTAGATTGTGTAAATTGTTACGAATTCGTCGGCTAAAAATGGTACCGTCTTTACAATCAGAACTTTAGATCAGCTCACCCAATATAATATAACATGCTACAATTATCCATAACATACCATTAAGAGACTGTAATAATTTATACGTAGTTAGTAGTCTCTAGAGATGAAGAAATGATTACAATTTTTTAATTGCCCTTTTGTTTTCGTCCTTGAATCGCTTTCACTTTCAGTCTAAATTCTGATAAGAGTGAGAGAACATCGGAGTCTGATAAGAGTGAGGATATAAAATTATTTTCTATTATTACGAAATTAAATTCTTAGAAAAGTTTGCTATTAATGCGTAAATATGTACTTAATTTATAAATAATCTTTTAACACAATCTTTTAATAGTGCTTTCATAATATTTCATCCTTTTAAATGAAGAAATAGTAAAACAAATTTTAATTTCCAATTTAATAGTACCTTTTAAGAGATTCTTTTAACAGAGGAACATTTAACAGAGCAGCGATTTATTAGAGCACTGTGACACTGCTCTTTTAACCGTGTTAACAGGGTCTTCTAAATAGTGGCTATCTCTTAAATATTGTACAATTTATAAGAGAAGAATTAGAAGGTCGGAGAAATTACAATAGTACAAGAGTATACAATGAGCATTCTTTCTTTTCATGAACTTAAAGAAAAATGTTGTCCTGGTACGTGCAAAAAAACACTATTTTGATCTCTTAACAGCAGTTTTTGACAATATACTAAATTTATTCTACAACATAACCTTTTAACAGTGTTCCTAAATTTGTTCCTTCCACTGGTTTCTAACAGTACCTGCTAACAGTGCTTTCTAGTAGTATTCTTTAACACTGATATCTAGCAGTGCGTTCTTATAACAGTTTCTAGTAGTATTCTTTAACAGTAATGCCTTCGAACAGTATATTCTAACAAAATTCTGTTAAAAAGTGCTTTCTGAGAAGGTAGTTTTAAGTGCCTTTTAACAGTTTAGAATTTTTATGTACTATACAAATATGCATTGATTGAATTTCGTCACTTTTATTATCATTATTATTCAAGTATGGTGGTTATGACAACCTTACCTGCTTACTACGGAAGAAATAATGACTCGATTTCATTCAACAATTCAATTCTCTTACGTCATTTGAGTCTCTACGAAATGATCAAAGCAATTTTTAGTTTAATTGCGTCTCAAAGCAGTTGCCTGATTCTTCAAGTATGGACTAGAATTTAAATTTTTGCATAAAGAAACATTAAAATTATTTAAGGCACGCACCCTAACGCCCGGCTTAATTGAAATTTATGTTTATAGATTTCTTTTTCGCATTTAAATTCGAAGCGATACTATGGTCTTCTTGTGTTTCTTTTATTTAATAAAATTATTTTTTAGTTCCGCTTCGGAATATTTTTTACGTTCACAGACAGAAGCTTCTTCAAAAATAAGTATTAAATAATCAGCTAAAAGCTTTTAACTCTTAAAATGCATTTTGTCACGAGCGTGATACATTTATTGTTACTTTGGACTAGAAAAATTTCATCATCCTTCTTCAGAAATTAGCCTCGAAACTGCCTTAGAGATACTAATTTCAAAATTGGCCTACGCAGTTCTCTCTCTGTTACAAAACTGTTCCATACAAGGAGTCTTTCTCCTCTCTCTCTGTCTGGTTAGAAAAGCAAAAGATTTGAACACGCCTATAAATACATAAGTATGTACACATTCGGTCATTTCGGCTAAAGAAAGTGTTTTATTTGCTTTATTAGCAATAAATTTAACAAAATGTAATATAATATGTACTGATGTTATTAATTATTGCCTTTAATTTTCTAATGTTTTATCGCTATTCCCATGCGATTAATCAATATTTGTCTAATATCAGTGGCGCATTTGAAGGGGGGTGACGAGAGGGTGCCTCCCATCCTGTAACAAAAAATTACAAGAAAAAATTATGTCAATATTTTCATCATAAGGTGGATACATAATACAAGAAGGATACAAGAAGGTGGATACATAAATACATAAGTACATAAATAATTATTCATAATTTTTTTACTTTTTTTTTTTTTCTCATGACACGAATATTCTAAAATTTTTTCAACAGTTTTTTAGATCCGCCCCAAAATGTACTACTTCACTGTCTAACATTAACCGTTATCCTTCCAAATATGGTTTATACAATAATTTATAGTAATGACCATTTTATGAGTATCCCAGGGCGCAAACCTTTTTATTGCCTCTGTCTCTCTGTGCTCTCCTCTCTCTCTCCCTCTCTTTAGTTTACGATGTTCTCAAAAGCCTGAATGTCGAATCAGCCATTAACAGGGACCCGTAATGAATTGGGTGTGACCTTCAAGGATTAAAGGATTTAATAAAAAAATTATTAATTGAAATTTTGCACAAAAATTGTCAAAAATTGCAATAACAGAGAGAATGAGAGAGTAAGGAGAGATATGTAGTACGTAAGACAAGAGAGAAGTAAAGGCAAAGAGTAATTTAGTAGTATTGGATGGACTCGCTCTTGCTCGCTCAATTAATGCACATACGATAGAACTTCTTTTTCTTGTTCTTCATTTCTTATACTCTCTAAGTTTTTTATAAACTAAACAATATGTTACAAGAAAATGCCAAAAAATATCGTATAATACCTTAATTTATTATTCTAGAATTTATTTAATCTTAATCGCAAGCACATTTTCATGTTCTATTATATTGTATTTCCAGCAGATTTACTCGTAGTACAACAACAATAACAACGAACTGGTTCAAAACCGGAATCTCAAAGGTATCTTCAACACATCCGCAACGAAATGTTATCTTCAAGCCATCATCCACTATTGGACTTATTGTCCATTCTCTTGTGTTGCTCTGTTGTTGATATCAACGAAATATTGGCCACTCCCAGCGAAATGCTGCACACGCGCGATGTCATGCGAAATGTCCCTTGCACTTTTCTCGATACCGTCAATGTGACCGACGACTTGCACTTCCCCAACGGTTCTTATCTGCATGACGGAGTCATCATACCGCGCCATCTAATCGGCCTGTACGATTATATATACAAAGATCTCACACAACGCATAGATGTGGAGCCGCACTATCGCGGCTGTATTTGTAAGATCAAATCGTGTGTAAATCTCTGCTGTCCTTGGGGCAGCGTGTACAACAAAAGCATAAGTCGTTGTGTCAATATGTCCAGTGAGACGGAGACGGAGGGCCTGAGGCCGGAGATAGTGATAACATTGCCTGAGCAGAGTGATCGAATTGTGAATATATACAAACAATTCGCCGTGAAGGCTTTTCGACCTTGCGAGATAATGTATTCATTGCAGCCGGAGCTGGACTCCTTCGATGAATGGCGTTTATTCGAAGTAAGTAAGAACGAAGGAAAAGAAGAAGAGGAGTAAGAAAAAAAAGAGGAGTAAGAAAAAGAAGGATGGTATAGATCTTAATGAATTTTATTGTCAATGACAGAATGGTACCTTACTGCGTGTCGATGATAAAAAATACCTCACCACGAACGAGTACTGTCTGGAGCCCACCAAAGCCAACCTAAGCGATGTGGTCTATGCCATAAAACCAGCTAATTGCATCGTTCAAAGTGAATTCTCCACCATGAAAGTTATTAATGCGTATGGTAAGCTTTATGTATGTGGTTCTTAACTAGCTTTTCATCATAAAATTGGGTGAATCTTTAAATTACTTTATAACTTACGATGATGATGTAGCGAGATATGGTCTCAATCTTGGGTTAATCTCAATCCTCGCTTATTATTATTACTCTTAAACGTCTTAATGAGTTTATAATCTTGGCCGAATCATATTCATATAAAATTTAGACGATCTCTTTCGATTCTTATCAGCAAAACTTCTTAACTTCGTTTTTTTTTAGAACTTCTGTCTTTTATCTCCCTTTTTCTTCTTCGTTTTAGCCATGCTATTCTCTATACCTTTTATGGTCATCACCATTATCATCTATCTCGTCATTCCGGAGCTAAGAAATCATCACGGCAAATCCTTGGTTTGCTATCTATTGGGTCTCAGTGTGGGCTACTCCTTCCTCAGTCTCATGGCGATATACAAAATTGATACAGATACCTTGGTATTGTGTAAAGTCATTGGTACGTTTAGCCCCTGATAATTACGACAGGTTCCATGAATTGAATCTATTTTATTGTTGTATTTCGCCGCCGAGCAGGTTACACCGCCTACTTTTTCTTTATGGCCGCTTTTTTCTGGCTGAGCGTTATAAGCTTTGATCTTTGGCATAATTTTCGCGGTACTCACGGGGCAAACCGTATTCAGGAGAAGAAGCGTTTCTTCATCTATGCCATGTATGCTTGGGGCTTGGCGGCGCTATTCCTGCTCTTTACATGGCTCGCCCAGGAACAGTTCGACATTCCCATCAACTATAAACCCAATATCGGCGATGACAACATCTGCTGGCTGAAGAGTAAGTGCAGCAACCACTATGTTTGTTTGTGAACAACCACTTAATGCTTGAATGCCCCCAAATTTAACTTTACAGTGAGCAGTTGGTCGGCTTTGATTTACTTTTTCGGACCAATTTTAGTCATTATCTTTGCCAATAGCGTGATGTTCGTTCTAACCTCATTGAAAATTCATAGAGTGCAACGAGAACTAGCTCGCATTATGGCTCATGACGACAGCGCACGTAATCTACGCTCTGAAAAGGACAAGTAAGTACCAAATTCCTGCTTGAAGTTGAAAAGTATGTACCTGGTTATAATTCATAATACATTTTTCCCGATTTCATTCAATGCAACAGATTCGGCTTATTCTTACGCCTTTTCATTGTGATGGGCGTGACATGGTCGCTGGAGATAATGTCATACTTTGTGGGTTCGGATAAAGTATGGGCGAAAATATTCTACATAGCCGATATCTGCAATGCTATACAAGGTTTTCTCATCTTCATCTTGTTTGTGATGAAGAAAAAGGTTAAGCATTTGATTGTAAATAGGTCAGTATGGCTGGGTATATTACGTAATTGGTATTTGCGTACATTATTTGTAAAGGTGCTATTAATTTTTAACGGTTTTTTTTTATAAACGTCACCTAACCTAACTTTTGTCGATTCTTTACGCGGCTACGACGTCTGTGGGTTGAGAGAGAATATTCGAAATTATGTATTTTGTATTTTAGGTTTAATTTTGTATTATTTAATAGCTTTTAATTGTTTACCAATTTTCTCGAAAAGATTATTTAAACGTAATTCAAATGGTCAGCAGAGCCATTCGAATTCAACCCACTCCACTAACTCGGCCTTTTCGAGCGCTCCGGAAAAGATCGGAATGCAAGCGATGAAAGGAGATGCCTTAAAAGCTTCCAAAGAAATTAAATGATTTCTCTCTAAGGTAACCTTTACTTATGTACATAGCAGTAAATCCTCAAAAATGTCTGCACTGTTCTAATACTCATTGCTCATAAATTAAGCCTCCAACTTCATTGTTACTAACAAAAATATGACTGAAAATGTATGGTCCTGAAAAATTGATCCAAAAAATTGGCAAAAGGCTTAATGTGTTTTGTATTTTGTATGTATAATTCTGTGTATTTAATATGCAAATGGCCGAGTATGTACTCATAGTTACATGCAATACATTTCCAACTCTTTCAGAATCGCATGAGAAATCGCATATTAAGAAAACTAAATTAGTAAACTTTACTAACGAATTTCCTCAAAAAACATAATAATTATTAACAATCGAACTAACGCTTTCATCGTTCCGAGCTTCATTCGCTATACATAGTTTCTTTTCTTTCCATCTTCCATCTTTTTCAACTCGCAGTTACTCATCAGTACGTAGCGGAGGCCGCGGCGGTGGTCAACGACAAAGTCAAAGCCAGAGTCAAAATTCGACCAAAACTACGACGAGCAGTGTTGCCAACTTATCAATCAAAGTGACAACGCCGCCTGCAGAAAAGCTCTTCTTGATGGAGTATGAACTACGCACGAAGAGCGAGAAGAATAATTGAACTGCACGAATTGATGCCACCAAAAAACTTGATGCATTCCAGGCGTATTATCAATTCATTAAAGCACATGAAAATATTGTAGCTAATTACGTGTCAGAGTTATCAAGTACGAATATAAAATACAAGTATTACTCTTAAGTGTTTCTCTAAAAAGCTTACTTATTAATTCATTTCTTGTATTAAAAAGGGAAAAGCGAATAGACGAAGGGTCGACAGTGTTGTAGTTTTTACATAATTCATATCAATTTATTAGCATTTTGTAATAAATACTTACATAAGCAAACATTTAGCAAACATATAATATTAGTGCTTTTTTTGCATCTACTTGTTTATAATGTTACAATATTTATTTGAAAGATTTACTTAGTTTTAAATTTAGTTATTGTAATTATATTTATTACGTAATTATTATTTGTAACACTTCGCAAATAAAAACCAAAGAAATTAAATTTAGTTTTAGAACTAATGTGCAGTATTTTATGTAAATCATTTTTAATATATTCGCCTATTTAATCTAGTTTAATCCATTATAAGCATGCTACAATATTTATTTGAAAGAATTAATTCAATAATAAATATTCAACAATTTAATAAATATTCACTAATAAATACATAAATGTATGTATAACATATGTATGTATATTTATTACTTAATTATTATTTATATTTAACACTTCATTTCCTTTTTAAATTTATTTTATTTAATTTATTATCCAAATATAAATTAATTCTTTCAAATAAATACTGTAGCATGTCTATAATAGATGAAGAGACAGATTGCGGAAGGAACACAGTAGCCGCCACATTGTCATAAAAAGATTTGCAGAGTTTGCCGTTACATAGCATATTTATATTGAAATCGTTGCAAAGAATTAAGTGTGTATACGGTTTCGACAGACAAAGTATCCGATAACGATATCAAAAAAGTACCAGATTATATATTTTTACAGGAAATAAACAATTTTTTTTGTCTGCTACTAGAAAAAGCAGAAAAATTGGCGGGAAATCTTTTATCAATGTCTAAGAATGAAGAGTAGCAAATCATTAAGATTTTATGTGAAGTAAAATGTTTTTGAAAAAATACAACAAACAGGCAGCTACAGCAAATTATTAACTTCTGCAGCAGGCTAAAAACACACTCTCTACACTCTGCGACACATTACGACGAAGTCCAACTTCGTTATTCATAAAAGATGCCAGAAACCGATTTAATCCAATGCAGGTAACTGGTAACCCTGGTAAAAAATGCTGGATCACCGCGCTCGCAACTTTCAGCATCACAAGAAGCCGCTACGCCAATCAATTCACCAGTACTTTCCAGAACAAGCGGTCCACCTGAATCTCCTGAACAAATTGTCGCCCAATCCGAACTTATGGCCGTGCACAGTTCATGTTCCGACATATCAAGAACTTTGCACTCCTCATTTCTTAGGATTTTCATACGTCCCCATTGCAATCGACCAGGCAAAGTCTTCTGATCATTTATGGCTCCCCACCCGCTGCCTCTAGCAACGTAGTTCTCGTAGGTGCGGTAGGAAGGTTCGATTTTGGGTAAAGGAACGATTCCAATACCTTCACACAAGGCAGTGGGCGGGATTTTCAGTAGAGCAATGTCATAGAAGAAGTTTCTGTTATAATATGGATATAAAGCAATGTTACAGATCGGCACTTTATAGGCTACTTTGGCATGGTCCATAAAAACGGAGCCGAGATATACTGCAATAGCTGTTGCACTGTGTAAAATAAGTGAATGTCATGTTATGGTCTTATCCGTAAAAACCGATTTACTCACTCATCAAAACAATGAGCTGCTGTTAATAGCCAGCTGTTGCCGATGAGAGCTGCCCCACACAGGCGTATGCTTTCCCCATGTTTTACATACATTCTTACACTGTACGGGAATTGCCCGACCGCCGCGTGTTGTCCTCTGGCAATACGACCTAAATTTGCCCGATTGCCAACAATGGCGTTAATACCGAATGTGACGAAAGTTATGAAAGCTAAGAATCTCATTCCTGCCATGAACTAAGTCTGGTAAACCGTTCGAGAAACTGAAATGGTGGCGCGCCTTTAGCGAGGCGTTTTATACACGTAAGTGAAGAACTGCTTGTAAACTGTTATTCATACAGTTTAATTCAAATGTATTGAAATGATATCTTAATTACTTAAAATATGTGGTATAATCGTATATTGATGAAAGTAAAAATTCGTGTAGATATTAATCGTCTAATTGAATTATTGCCATTGCTGTTCTCTAATTTATTAATTTTGTAATTAGTTTATTGTGCAAATTATGTACGTCGGTATTATGTTTTAGAACTTATAGATATTTTTGAGAGATTGCTTAAATACTGACTGATTTTATTTTTTTTGCTGTATTTTTTATTGCTACGCGTTTTAGTATAATTCTTAGTGATATGGAAAATGAAATGATTATTTTTCTATATATGTTTGTAAATACAATTGTGGCACTTTTTCAGTGTGACCGTGAACACTTTATTGCGTGATAACAGCAAAGCTTATCAAGTCCAGGTAACTCGTAACTTGGCTCAAATTGCCAGTTCTCGGTTCACGTATATTTTTTTTTTTTAATTTCAAGACGATGATATTCCAACTACGATAATAGAGGAAAAGAGCAAAGCCTCAACAAAAGTAAAAATCTAGTCCGTTTTATTTTTTTTATGCGACATACTCGTATTGTGCGAAAATTCGTTTAATCGAATAACAAAGTAAAATAAAATAAATGTTATACACATTATTACGAGTATTAAATTTTATAATTAAAATTTTGAAAATAAACAATTGAAACAATTGGCATCTCGAGACCTTTGACATTTGTCCATGCAAAGTTATACGAATCAGCATAATGACTATGGCGAATATTCGTTAAGGAAATGTTGGAACTGGCGTGAGCTCATAGTCGAAGTCTCTTGACAGCTATTGTATTCCATTATTTATGATTGGGATAAATAGATTAGGTGCTTCTTGTATTTTTTTACTACTTCATACTATGACTTTTGTTTGGATAACTTACACGCTTATGGCTCCGGCCCATAGAGACCGTCAGACTTCGACTTTGAAGTTCTGACCTGTCAAACCGAGTTCAATGTATGCTTTCTTACGAACATCGGCCCATAAGCAACGCCGCCGTCAAAGTCGAAGTCGAAAGTTGCTAAAACTTTAACTTTTCGACTGCGTCAGCAAATTTAACAGCAGTTTATTTACATGATAGTACAGTAAATTGAATGAAGTCGAAGTTTTCATTGGGCCATAGCAATACGTTGACGTTGAAGTCGAAGTCAAAGTTGAAGTCTGACGGACTCTACGGGACGGAGCCATTATCACAAGCTTACTTTTACCCGTCGTTCTGCACAAAAACAGCCGTTTGTCGCCTTTTGCTATTCACAAGAACGACGCCGTTTTTTTAGCACGAGACGACACCTAAATTGCTGTCGTCTTAAAATTGACGTTTCGACGTCTGCCGTCGTACTTGTGAATAGCTCTTAGTCACCTCAAAGTCACCTAGTAGTGCCACTGCAATTATGTATGCTAGCACTGAAAATTTTATTTAATACACAAACCTCTTAGCACATTGCAACTGATTTGAGCGTAACATAACACAAGTAAATTTTAGAACAAGTGATTTTGTAAATACGACGTCTTCCACATTTGTAAATTCTTCCCCAAATTTCACTTAACAGTGAACAGTTGGTCGGCTTTGATTTACTTTTTCGGACCAATTTTAGTCATTATCTTTGCCAATAGTGTGATGTTCGTTCTAACCTCATTGAAAATTCATAAAAGGAATCACCTTTTATGGAAAGGAACCTGAAAAGGACAAGTAAGTACCAAATTTATGCAAGCTGAAAAGTATCTGGTTATAATTCATAATAAATTTTTCCCGATTTCATTCAATGCAACAGATTCGGCTTATTCTTACGCCTTTTCATTGTGATGGGCGTGACATGGTCGCTGGAGATAATGTCCTATTTTGTGGGATCGGATAAAGTATGGGCGAAAATATTCTACATAGCCGATATCTGCAATGCTATACAAGGTTTTCTCATCTTCATCTTGTTTGTGATGAAGAAAAAGGTTAAGCATTTGATTGTAAATAGGTCAGTATGGCTGGGTATATTACGTAATTGGTATTTGCGTACATTATTTGTAAAGATGCTATTAATTTTTAACGGTTTTTTTTTTATAAACGTCACCTAACCTAACTTTTGTCGGTTCTTTACGCGGCTACGACGTCTGTGGGTTGAGAGAGAATATTCGAAATTATGTATTTTGTATTTTAGGTTTAATTTTGTATTATTTAATAGCTTTTAATTGTTTACCAATTTTCTCGAAAAGATTATTTAAACGTAATTCAAATGGTCAGCAGAGCCATTCGAATTCAACCCACTCCACTAACTCGGCCTTTTCGAGCGCTCCGGAAAAGATCGGAATGCAAGCGATGAAAGGAGATGCCTTAAAAGCTTCCAAAGAAATTAAATGATTTCTCTCTAAGGTAACCTTTACTTATGTACATAGCAGTAAATCCTCAAAAATGTCTGCACTGTTCTAATACTCATTGCTCATAAATTAAGCCTCCAACTTCATTGTTACTAACAAAAATATGACTGAAAATGTATGGTCCTGAAAAATTGATCCAAAAAAT
This sequence comes from Conops quadrifasciatus, assembly GCA_949752815.1. Classification (NCBI taxonomy): domain Eukaryota; kingdom Metazoa; phylum Arthropoda; class Insecta; order Diptera; family Conopidae; genus Conops; species Conops quadrifasciatus. The sequence goes on from OX457079.1 coordinate 35,117,161, forward strand.
TGGCAAAAGGCTTAATGTGTTTTGTATTTTGTATGTATAATTCTGTGTATTTAATATGCAAATGGCCGAGTATGTACTCATAGTTACATGCAATACATTTCCAACTCTTTCAGAATCGCATGAGAAATCGCATATTAAGAAAACTAAATTAGTAAACTTTACTAACGAATTTCCTCAAAAAACATAATAATTATTAACAATCGAACTAACGCTTTCATCGTTCCGAGCTTCATTCGCTATACATAGTTTCTTTTCTTTCCATCTTCCATCTTTTTCAACTCGCAGTTACTCATCAGTACGTAGCGGAGGCCGCGGCGGTGGTCAACGACAAAGTCAAAGCCAGAGTCAAAATTCGACCAAAACTACGACGAGCAGTGTTGCCAACTTATCAATCAAAGTGACAACGCCGCCTGCAGAAAAGCTCTTCTTGATGGAGTATGAACTACGCACGAAGAGCGAGAAGAATAATTGAACTGCACGAATTGATGCCACCAAAAAACTTGATGCATTCCAGGCGTATTATCAATTCATTAAAGCACATGAAAATATTGTAGCTAATTACGTGTCAGAGTTATCAAGTACGAATATAAAATACAAGTATTACTCTTAAGTGTTTCTCTAAAAAGCTTACTTATTAATTCATTTCTTGTATTAAAAAGGGAAAAGCGAATAGACGAAGGGTCGACAGTGTTGTAGTTTTTACATAATTCATATCAATTTATTAGCATTTTGTAATAAATACTTACATAAGCAAACATTTAGCAAACATATAATATTAGTGCTTTTTTTGCATCTACTTGTTTATAATGTTACAATATTTATTTAAAAGATTTACTTAGTTTTAAATTTAGTTATTGTAATTATATTTATTACGTAATTATTATTTGTAACACTTCGCAAATAAAACCAAAGAAATTAAATTTAGTTTTAGAACTAATGTGCAGTATTTTATGTAAATCATTTTTAATATATTCGCCTATTTAATCTAGTTTAATCCATTATAAGCATGCTACAATATTTATTTGAAAGAATTAATTCAATAATAAATATTCAACAATTTAATAAATATTCACTAATAAATACATATATGTATGTATAACATATGTATGTATATTTATTACTTAATTATTATTTATATTTAACACTTCATTTCCTTTTTAAATTTATTTTATTTAATTTATTATCCAAATATAAATTAATTCTTTCAAATAAATACTGTAGCATGTCTATAATAGATGAAGAGACAGATTGCGAAAGGAACACAGTAGCCGCCACATTGTCATAAAAAGATTTGCAGAGTTTGCCGTTACATAGCATATTTATATTGAAATCGTTGCAAAGAATTAAGTGTGTATACGGTTTCGACAGACAAAGTATCCGATAACGATATCAAAAAAGTACCAGATTATATATTTTTACAGGAAATAAACAATTTTTTTTGTCTGCTACTAGAGAAAGCAGAAAAATTGGCGGGAAATCTTTTATCAATGGCTAAGAATGAAGAGTAGCAAATCATTAAGATTTTATGTGAAGTAAAATGTTTTTGAAAAAATACAACAAACAGGCAGCTACAGCAAATTATTATCTTCTGCAGCAGGCTAAAAAAACACTCTCTACACTCTGCGACACATTACGACGAAGTCCAACTTCGTTATTCATAAAAGATGCCAGAAACCGATTTAATCCAATACAGGTAACTGGTAACCCTGGTAAAAAATGCTGGATCACCGCGCTCGCAACTTTCAGCATCACAAGAAGCCGCTACGCCAATCAATTCACCAGTACTCTCCAGAACAAGCGGTCCACCTGAATCTCCTGAACAAATTGTCGCCCAATCCGAACTTATGGCCGTGCACAGTTCATGTTCCGAGATATCAAACAGTTGACACTCCTCGTTTCTTAGGATTTTCATACGTCCCCATTGCAATCGACAAGGCAAAGTCTCCTGATCATTTATGGTTCCCCACCCGCTGCCTCTAGCAACGTAGCTCTCGTAGGTGCGGTAGGAAGGTTCGATTTTGGGTAAAGGAACGATTCCAATACCTTCACACAAGGCAGTGGGCGGGATTTTCAGTAGAGCAATGTCAAAGGAGAAGCTTCTGTTATAATATGGATATAAAGCAATGTTACAGATCGGCACTTTATAGGCTACTTTGGCATGGTCCATAAAAACGGAGCCGAGATATACTGCAATAGCTGTTGCACTGTGTAAAATAAGTGAATGTCATGTTATGGTCTTATCCGTAAAAACCGATTTACTCACTCATTAAAACAATGAGCTGCTGTCAATAGCCAGCTGTTGCCGATGAGAGCTGCCCCACACAGGCGTATGCTTTCCCCATGTTCTACATACATTCTTACGCTGTACGGGAACTGCCCGACCGCCGCGTGTTGTCCTCTGGCAATACGACCTAAATTTGCCCGATTGCCAACAATGGCGTTAATACCGAATGTGACGAAAGTTATGAAAGCTAAGAATCTCATTCTTGCCATGAACTAAGTCTGGTAAACCGTTCGAGAAACTGAAATGATGGCGCGCCTTTAGCGAGGCGTTTTATACACGTAAGTGAAGAACTGCTTGTAAACTGTTATTCATACAGTTTAATTCAAATGTATTGAAATGATATCTTAATTACTTAAAATATGTGGTATAATCGTATATTGATGAAAGTAAAAATTCGTGTAGATATTAATCGTCTAATTGAATTATTGCCATTGCTGTTCTCTAATTTATTAATTTTGTAATTAGTTTATTGTGCAAATTATGTACGTCGGTATTATGTTTTAGAACTTATAGATATTTTTGAGAGATTGCTTAAATACTGACTGATTTTATTTTTTTTGCTGTATTTTTTATTGCTACGCGTTTTAGTATAATTCTTAGTGATATGGAAAATGAAATGATTATTTTTCTATATATGTTTGTAAATACAATTGTGGCACTTTTTCAGTGTGACCGTGAACACTTTATTGCGTGATAACAGCAAAGCTTATCAAGTCCAGGTAACTCGTAACTTGGCTCAAATTGCTAGTTCTCGGTTCACGTATATTTTTTTTTGAATTTCAAGACGATGATATTCCAACTACGATAATAGAGGAAAAGAGCAAAGCCTCAACAAAAGTAAAAATCTAGTCCGTTTTATTTGTTTTATGCGACATACTCGTATTGTGCGAAAATTCGTTTAATCGAATAACAAAGTAAAATAAAATAAATGTTATACACATTATTACGAGTATTAAATTTTATAATTAAAATTTTGAAAATAAACAATTGAAACAATTGGCATCTCGAGACCTTTGACATTTGTCCATGCAAAGTTATACGAATCAGCATAATGACTATGGCGAATATTCGTTAAGGAAATGTTGGAACTGGCGTGAGCTCATAGTCGAAGTCTCTTGACAGCTATTGTATTCCATTATTTATGATTGGGATAAATAGATTAGGTGCTTCTTGTATTTTTTTACTACTTCATACTATGACTTTTGTTTGGATAACTTACACGCTTATGGCTCCGGCCCATAGAGACCGTCAGACTTCGACTTTGAAGTTCTGACCTGTCAAACCGAGTTCAATGTATGCTTTCTTACGAACATCGGCCCATAAGCAACGCCGCCGTCAAAGTCGAAGTCGAAAGTTGCTAAAACTTTAACTTTTCGACTGCGTCAGCAAATTTAACAGCAGTTTATTTACATGATAGTACAGTAAATTGAATGAAGTCGAGGTTTTCATTGGGCCATAGCAATACGTTGACGTTGAAGTCGAAGTCAAAGTTGAAGTCTGACGGACTCTATGGGACGGAGCCATTATCACAAGCATACTTTTACCCGTCGTTCTGGACAAAAACAGCCGTTTGTCGCCTTTTGCTATTCACAAGAACGACGCCGTCTTTTTAGCACGAGACGACACCTAAATTGCTGTCGTCTTAAAATTGACGTTTTGACGTCTGCCGTCGTACTTGTGAATAGCTCTTAGTCACCTCAAAGTCACCTAGTAGTGCCACTGCAATTATGTATGCTAGCACTGAAAATTTTATTTAATACACAAACCTCTTAGCACATTGCAACTGATTTGAGCGTAACATAACACAAGTAAATTTTAGAACAAGTGATTTTGTAAATACGACGTCTTCCACATTTGTAACTTTTCAGAGACGACGGCGTTGAGTGACTCGGTGAGCTTGTGAGTAAGCGTGTTACAATTTTACCTTTACCTTTGGTTAATCATCCAACTGAAGCTCTGGATAATGGATTTATTATAGACTTTGTTATTTCTCTAAGAAAACGTTTGTTATCTCCAATAAACAATTCAGGGATATTTTGCAATACTTTGTTTTTTGAATTTTGTTACCCTCTTTTATAGATAAAAGATGCCAGAAACCGATTTAATCCAACGCAGGTAACTGGTAACCCTGGTAAACAATGCTGGAAAGCCGAGCTCGCAACTTTCAGCATCACAAGCAGATACTACGCCAACTAATTCACCAGTACTCTCCAGAACAAGCGGTCCACCTGAATCTCCTGAACAAATTGTCGCCCAATCTGAACTTATGGCCGTGCACAGTTCATGTTCCGACACATCAAGAATTTTGCACTCCTCATTTCTTAGGATTTTCATACGTCCCCATTGCAATCGACCAGGCAAAGTCTTCTGATCATTTATGGCTCCCCACCCGCTGCCTCTAGCAACGTAGTTCTCGTAGGTGCGGCAGGAAGGTTCGATTTTGGGTAGAGGAACGATTCCAATATTCTCACACAAGGCAGTGGGCGGAATCTTCAGCAGAGCAATGTCATAGGAGAGGCTTCTGTTATAATATGGATATAAAGCAATGTTGGAGATCGGCACTTTATAGGCTACTTTGGCATCGTCCATAAAAACGGAGCCGAGATATACTGCAATAGCTGTTGCACTGTGTAAAATTAGTGACTGTCATGTTAAGGTCTAATCAGTAAAAACCGATTTACTCACTCATCAAAACAATGAGCTGCTGTCAGAAGCCAGCTGTTGCCGATGAGAGCTGCCCCACACAGACGTATGTTTTCCCCATAATTCACATGCATTCTTACACTGTACGGGAACTGCCCGACCGCCGCGTCTTGTCCTCTGACAATACGACCTAAATTTGCCCGATTGCCATCAATGGCGTTGACACCGAATGTGACGAAAGTTATGAAAGCTAAGAATCTCATTCCTGCCATGAACTAAGTCTGGTAAACCGTTCGAGAAACTGAAATTATGGCGACTTGGAATATGTGTTTATATGCGCCAGTGGAGAAGATAAGGAAAATTTAAGGGTATATGAAATACGCCTATGGATGTATAACATTTACTGCGGTATTTAAAGGAAATTAAATGTAAATTACTCAATAAATGCGGTAATAAATTTTGTAAAAAAAATTAGAAGTTTTGTAGAAATATAATTGATAATGGATACGGATACTACAGCCGTCGCCAAAAATCTAATCTTATGTAGTATCTTTAATTATTTTATTGCACTGTATTTTATGGCGCATTACTTATCGGTATTTTTCAGAGAACATACATTTACATTTTTAAACTACATATTTTTTAAGTTTTTGAGTATTATTCTTAATAAAATGGAGGAAAAAAATGCTCTTATTACGACAATTCTTGTAGAATAATTTGAAAATTAGGAAACTTTATTTTGAAAATTTTTAGGCGGTAACTTTTCAGGACATGACTTCATCTAGTAGTTATCCGTAGAAAGAGAATAATCCAAACCAAATAACGCGGTAACCCGTATGTTTACATATACAGGGTGCGCCATCTTTTATGTCGGTATGTGATTGTTTGGCCGTATTCCAAGCGACGTGGACGATCTGTTGGCAATATTCTTTGAGTTAATTGCACTTTATACGGAAACAAATGCAAATCATCCTTTAAAATTCGCCGCAAGGCGGTTTCACTGACGCCAAAATTCCACTGAGCGCGGTGACGTTACGACACGTGTGGGTTCTCGTCAATACTCCGCCGCTCTTACCGCTGCTTCAACCAGTTCATTGAAACGTCTTGGGCGTTGATGAACGGCATGTCGACGATCTCTCACTGTCCCGTGGGCTCAACAAAATTCGACACCAAACGCCAAATAGTGTTGTCAGACGGTGCTTCTTGGCCACGATATTTTCGACCATATGCATGACTATTTTCAATGTACAGCGTCACTATTTCGGCGCATTAGACGTTTGAAAAACATGTTTACTCAAGTTAATCGGTTGATAAAGGTTAAAGTTATTCAATGTTTACCTACCGACATATAAGATGGCGCACCCGTTATTTTAATTGTTCTTGCGTGAGATTTCTGACGCATACGCACGCACACGAAAAAAAGAATATGTATTTCAGTGCACTTTGCTAATAATTTCGCTAATGGTTTTTACATTAGCTTAGGCTGAGAGCTTGTAAAAGCTCTGGTACGTCGCCAACATGGCGCTCAAACACCCTTGTAGGGAAAATGCGAAGCAGTTTGTAATAAATTTGTAAAATCGTGCGTTTATATTAAAAAAAAATGTAAACAATTTAAAACAAAATTTCTCTAGAAACGTGCGTTGCCCAACTCTCTTCTCTCTCTCTGGACAGATTACGTGGCCGCTCTTTTTAGTGTCGTTTCGCCAAATTCGTAACGTTTTTTTCGCAATATCAGGCGCCTTTAGAGAGGCTTTTAACCTCAAAAAGGGATGATTAAGGGATGAGCGAGCGAATTTGGTCGATTTAATTATTTTCAGTACTCATATGGCCCTTGCCATTGCTGGATGGATACTCTTGAAAAAAGGTCTGGAAGCCAAATAGACGGAGAGGAAGCATTCAGTTGAACTTTAGCACGCGGTTGAGGCAGGTGCCACACGCTAGCAGTCAGTAGTCGTGCGTAACCGTAACGGCAATCGAGTAATGTTATAGACAATAGTGCCACTATACTGCCATCGTGTAAACAATCAACACTCGAAAAAATACTTATATTCTTTTCGCACGTCATCGAGCGAATTAAATTCTCAGAAAACATTTATTTTCGGAGATATTAATTTTGTATTGTTTATTTGTTGTTTGCTTAACGAAAAAAAAAACAAAACACCAACAGTGTTGTGTACTGAGGAAGAAGTAAAGAAATAAACTTTTTTTAAAAATGCCCGCCTTTTTGCCCACTTGCCCACTTCTAATGGCAATAGCGCCTCACTGCCGCAATACTATTTGGCGCGCAACGCGTGCATCTGTTACGCTGCCGCTCTTTTGGTGCGTTATCATGCTGTCGTTGCTGCGCTTCACGCCCGGCCAGGCCGATAAGTTGTTTCCTTGCGCCTTCGCCGACACCGTCAACATAACTGACCGCTATCACTCCGCCGCTAATGATTCCGCTTACATATACGATGACGTCACTATTCCTCAACATCTTGTTGCGGAATACGAATTCATCATTTGGCAAAACAAACGCCGGCCGGTGGCAAAGCATTTGCGTGCTTGTATTTGTCAATTGAAAACTTGCATTCATCTCTGTTGCCCTGCCGCCCACTTTTACGATCTCAGGACTGGGATGTGCCAGCCAGCCAGCCTGGTCATGGATAACAACGCGTCTGCCAATCTTTTTGAAGACAATTTATTTAGGATGATGCATCACGAGCATGCAGCAAACGATAGTATGGACGATGCCGCCGCTTTTCGCAAACAGTACGCGCTGCAGACGGGCACACTGTGTGAGCATATGCGTTTCGTGACGAAGAGCAAACAAGCGCCGCTATCGTTACTTCTGGTGACGTTTGAATGTTTAGCCAAATGGTCGGTAAACCTGAGGTAATAACAGATTGTTATTGTTTCAGAATGGCACAATTTCCGGCAAGACTCATCACACCGTCTCCAGGCGTCACTACTGCTGGACGCCATTCGGAATAGAGGGCGGTACTTGGGCCTGGCAGCAGTTGGTGTGTGCAGGAGAGAAGTTGCGCTTCGCTTTGGGCATGCTGGAGTGGACTTATGCGATTTGTAAGCTAAACTTGTTGCTTTCTTTTACTGAAGTCGTTCAGTATCAATAGCCCGCCCTCTCTCGATCTCTCTCTCTCTCTCTCTCCACCCTCCACAGCTTTGATGATCACTATAATCAGTTTTATAGTAACACTTATCGCCTACACTTGGTGTAATCAATTGCGTAAGAGCTTCTACGGCTTCGCTATACAGCTGTATGCTCTCTGCGTGATCGTCGGTTACTCACTGCTAACGCATTTGGTACTAACTGAACCGAGGCGTATGTCGCAGGGGGTGTGTGTATGCTTAGGTAAGTACTAGTTATGCCTTAACCTTTGTGTATTTTTCTATTTTTCTTTTAACTATTGCTATATTTTTCAGCACGTTACACGCTTATCTTCTTACTTCTGTCCTTCTTTATTTTGAGCTTGATTAGTCTGAACTTTTATTTGCGTTTTCATGGGATTCTTTTAAGTCGTTGGAATTGCTGCCTGAGTGTTCTACCCTTAATTTCACTCGCTGTCGGTTGGTCATACTACGTCAGCTCGAGGAGTCTTGGCGGCAGTGACCCGATTTGGGGAAAGGATGTCTGCTGGTTCGATCGTGAGTGATCACTATTACTGCAGAGCAACCCAAATTAAAAGCTTCGAGAGAGTAGATTGGGTGCACTCAGTGGCTTTTGGAGTTAGCTAGAGCGCTACTCGCTCTACTCTTTAATTCTTTTAAATTTAAGGTTTCTTTTGACTTTAGAGCTTTTTGAATGTTTCTTGCAGCTCGCGATTGGTCCATTATGACATATTTCTATGTACCGGTATTGATTTCGTTCGCCCTCAGTGGATTCCTTTACATCATCACGTTGGTGCAATTGTACGAACAGCAGGAAGCGCAGCTTAAAAAGCTCCGCCTGCTTATGGAATGCAATCGGTACTTATTTAGGCGCTACATACAGAAAATATATTCGTTTGCAACTCTCATACTCGCTTCGCAGTTTCAAATCTTTCTGGCAATATTCCGCTTACAATTTCGTAGCTTGGCTTGCACTTATTATTGTATTTGTGCTAAACTATTATTCATACGAGAGATCGCACATCAGCTACGCGGCGTGCTTCTTTGCGAGTCTGCAGGGCTTCGGTGCTCTACATTCGTTGGTTGGGAAAAATGAACAGATCAAAGATTGGCTACGAGGAATCGATAGAGATGTGTAAGTAACTAATCTGTTAAATAACTACGAGTATTCTTCTCAAATATTTAGTACGTATCCCTTTTGGGGCGCGGTCTGCTTTGCAGTGAGGAGCAAGAGATGAATAAGAGTGTGGAGGAAAGAGATGAAGAAGTTGACATTGAGGAAGCTTATGCCTTGTCCATTGCAATGAAATGACAAACTCCGATTACCATCAGTCTTCAATTTTACGCTTCATTTCAGGGACTTCAGGGAGTGATGAACTTTTATACGTTTGAGTAAAACGTGTAGCCAGATTCAACAAAATTAATGGATTTATTCAATTGTCAAAAAGTGAGAAACCATTTTATCAACTTAGTTTTATACTATACGTAAATGTTTGGTGCTAATTTAAAAAATCATTATTCATTTTATTCTATATCTTATTCTAATGAATTTTACCAAAAACGTGCCCTTTAAAATTTTTTAATACTACAAATAAAAACTAATGAAATATATTTATAATTATTTGTTGTTTTCTTTTTAGAAAAAAATAATCGATTTGTTTGTTTACCGCGCGCGTGGCCTCCTTCAGAAGGGTTCTTTCTTTCTGTAGTATATTATCGCATGTATTTATTTTTTCTGCTCGCCTGCTTCGCAAAATTGCAAGGACGTCGTCGAAGTTATGCGTTACAGAATTTCTCAACGATTGGTTGTTGGTGGTTGTGTTTGTTAGTGTGCATGGTTACGCTACAGTCCAGCAACAGTAAATACATACATACATATATGATGACATACCTATACTCATTCGCTTAAGAGCAATAGGTAAAAGATCAAGAACAGCTCTGCTTCTCATCATAGATTTTACCTACTGGGCATCTAAAAAATATCGTGAGAGTCTCTGCCGTGAGGTCGTGGCCATGGTCATTAAATGTACCTACGACTACGTACGTACATATAATAATGGAGGGCTATAAAACAAAACCTCCTCCTCCCTCTCTCTAATACTAATTCTGATACAGTAACAATGCAAACAAAAGCAATAACAATTTTCGATCAGGCGCTCACAACAAATAGCACGCAAGAAAACAATACCGACGCATTGCAGAGAGAGAAGAAGTGGGTAGGTGGTGATGGTGGTGGTGACTCGGAGTAGCGAAGAAAAAGTTTGAACAACAACAATGATAACAAAGAAATTGATGGCGGCTCAACAATGGTTCTCCCTTTTCAAACTTTTTGAACCATAAAAAAGCGGTACCGTAAAGAGAAAGCAAGCATTTCTTCTCATCGGTTGTTTATGTTACTGATGATGGTATTGCTGTTGTTGTTGGTGTTTGTTGTTATTTTTGGGGTTGCATAAATTTGTATTTTCATATGCATTGTTAACCCTTGTGTCGACAAACATTTTAAACGGCCATTGTTCTACAGACTAGGCCTGTCTGTGTAGACCTATATAAAGCTACCGTGGAAAGTTTGTTATAATTGGAATGGAGCTATAGATTAACCTTGTAAATATAAGGGTTAATATTGTACACGAAATGCTGATATGTATTTTTATTTTTTGCTGCTTAATCATGTATTGTTGAGTTTTTTCAACAAAAATTAATAAAAATAAAAAATTATTATAAAACATCAAAGCCAAATAAAAAGTGTACAATTTCAGTTCAATGAAATTGTGCGAATTGAATTGACTGACTAAAACGATATCGTTTTACTGCGACATTTTATTTTAAGTATTGCATAATAAATAATTTCATTAAAAAATTCTTTAACCACGAAATAACCTACACCGCGGCATGTGTTCCTTCCGCTTTTAAAATAATTTTTTTAACATTATCTATCAACAAACACTTTTAAACAACGACAATCGCGACACGACTAACTAAAAACTAGTTAATCTTCTTAAACATATCGCGATGGTGCACAAACGAACACCACGCATTTTTAAATAACCGGAGCTCAGCAAAAGTGACAGATATTGGTAGCGTAATTGTATAAGTTTTTGTAAGTATGTTTTGTATTGTACAATATCGTACATATTTTCGATAAAAATTCTTTAAAGAGAAAAAAACGTTTTATGCCGCTGATATTATCTTAAAGAGAGCTCTTCCATTAAATTATGCCCTAACAATAATCGAGCGCATGTAGTGCTTGCTACGCACGGAATACGTATTACGTAAAAAAATTAATGTAAATAATCATTAAACTGTCAAATACCGACACTCGTAAAAACATCACACAAGTCGAAATGACGGGCGATCAGCAATGTCAGCGCAGTGCCGGACTGTAAAAGATAGAGAAACCAAAACTCAGTTCGAAGAAGAAGGAATGGGATAGATTGTGTGAAGAAAAGTACATGAAATTAATAAAAAAGAAAAAGGAAGCTTGTAGCGCAGCGGAAGCTCTTTAACTTTTAAGGGTTTCAAATAAACTGCTAAAAAAATTTCTTCTTAAAAATGTACAAAAGATGTTTTTTCTTATGTTCTTTCTTCACCCAAATAATTTATGATATTTAATTTATGTATAATACCATATTTTTAAAATAAAAAATGTATAAGTTATACTATATCTTCACTCAAATATTTACTATTATTAAGTTATAATGTATGTATTATGTTAGGCTTTGCAAATTACGATTTTAACTTTTAATTATTAGACAGCTTTTTCCAAAAACATGCAGTTTTTTTAATTAAATTAAAAATATAATTAAATAATTAAATAAGAATATTTATTTGAAATATTGCTAATTATCGATTTATTCATTTTGTAGTTTTTTCCTAGAATTATTACATGATTTCTTGGTTTAAAGTTGTATTTAATTTTTCATTAATAAATACTATTTTATTAATCATTAATAAAATCATAAATTTAGGTGATTATACCGCTTTGTTTTAGCTCTAAACCCCTTCTTTTTCTTCTTCTCCTACATTTTATTAAAGACACGATCCTTTTATAGCAAAGCCAACCAACCCTAATACCAACCCTTGGCTGGAATATTCTCTTAGTAAATACATAAGCATTTGCAGAGCTTTCGTAAGAGAAAGAGAGTATTCGCACTTCCATAATTTCAAAGAGAATAATTTTGCTGAATTTGCTTCGACTCTCTCTGTTTCTCCCTTTGTATTTGTGTTTGATTAGAAAAGAGTAAAGAGTGCACAATACATTTTCACGCCCTGCAAAAAGTGTGCTTTAGCAATACGAGTATACTCGACACCGCGTGCGTTTTACTTCTCCACGCGCGCCATAGGACGGACCATAGGAGTTAATATGTCGACTATACACGAACATTGGGAGAGTAGGCGGCAGAAAAAGTAACAGATGCCAAGATTAACGTAAGCAGTTAGATACGAGTACACATGTGTATGTGTACCTACCGGATGTAGAGCTTGTAGATCGTATTAGACTTTGATGGGTTCATTTGAAAATGCCAAATTGATAAATTTCCGAATATATTAGTTTGTATACTGAAATATTCGTATGCAGTCGCTGTTGTCGTCTTAATCGATTTCGTCTGAATCGTTAGAACGATCCGACCATGCCTCCTCCTGCCCAGCTAACCGTCTCCGGAACGCACCTAACGAACTGCACGCGCCGCATCCCGTCGTTCGATGGAAATGTCGCTCCAGAGCAGTCGACTACTCCTCCTTGCTTTAATGAGGTGGAAAATGTAATAGCGAAAAAAAATAATAGCGATATGCAAGATTGTATGATTCCGTAGCCTGAAGTTACATATTTTTACATTGCTCTTCAAAAATGGCGTCTGCTTAGGAAATATGTTGATATTTTCAGGCATTATTGATATGTACGTATGTACGATATGTCATAATTTGTCTCATTTTTCATTCAAAAATCTCCGGAAAACAAACTCTGATTTCTTTGCTATGTAGAAAAATTACTAAAAACAAAAAATTTTTAAAACTATTAAAACTAAAAAAAAAACTTAAAATTAATAAAACTGAAAATGGATTCAAATGGATTCATACGATTCAAAAATCGTATATAAAACTCGTATACGAGTATATTATTTATTTATTTATTATTTATTTATTTTATGTTATTTTATTTTATTTTATTTTATTTTATTTTATTTTATTTTATTTTATTTTATTTTATTTTATTTTATTTTATTTTATTTTATTTTATTTTATTTTATTTTATTTTATTTTATTTTATTTTATTTTATTTTATTTTATTTTATTTTATTTTATTTTATTTTATTTTATTTTATTTTATTTTATTTTATTTTATTTTATTTTATTTTATTTTATTTTATTTTATTTTATTTTATTTTATTTTATTTTATTTTATTTTATTTTATTTTATTTTATTTTATTTTATTTTATTTTATTTTATTTTATTTTATTTTATTTTATTTTATTTTATTTTATTTTATTTTATTTTATTTTATTTTATTTTATTTTATTTTATTTTATTTTATTTTATTTTATTTTATTTTATTTTATTTTATTTTATTTTATTTTATTTTATTTTATTTTATTTTATTTTATTTTATTTTATTTTATTTTATTTTATTTTATTTTATTTTATTTTATTTTATTTTATTTTATTTTATTTTATTTTATTTTATTTTATTTTATTTTATTTTATTTTATTTTATTTTATTTTATTTTATTTTATTTTATTTTATTTTATTTTATTTTATTTTATTTTATTTTATTTTATTTTATTTTATTTTATTTTATTTTATTTTATTTTATTTTATTTTATTTTATTTTATTTTATTTTATTTTATTTTATTTCATTTTATTTTATTTTATTTTATTTATTTAAATGAATTTTAGAAAATTATACCAAATTTTTTTTTGTGAAAAGATTGAATTAGATAATGTTTTTAAAAATAATATTTTGCTCATTTTGCCAAACTTACATAATTTATTTTATATAAATTTTTACTGCTTTTCTCGCTGTTTAACTCTCTATTCAAGGAAACAACATGATTTATTTCATTGAATTTTAATAGTCTTTCTGGCTTGTTATAAATAACAACAGCAACAACAACAACAAAAACGGCGATAATTGTTGGAACATACGTCAATTAAGCCACCACAAAATGGAGATATTTATTGCTTGAAATTTTGTATTGAATACGCCTATGGATTATACGAAACATACATACATAAGTACAATAGAAATGAATTCCTGCAACGATTAACAATTAAAAATCAATACGTATGCAAAATATTAGTAGTAGAAGAGTGAAAAGAGTAGTAGGTACCTATCGTACATACGATACACTAAATGTGGCAGCAACCAAAAAAGCTAGAATTAATTACTTTGTATTTCATTAGATTTAAAGCATGAAATGAAGTGTAAGCAAGTTCGAAAAACCATAATAAAATAGCGAATAACTTTCGGCACACTTCGTACACTTCCATCAACAGCAGCCAACAAACCGCAGCTGAAAAAGTTTTCGTCGTGGGCGACGAACGATTGCATCGACGAACAAACCGTGCGTAACCACTTAGCATGTAGGTACCTACTGTTAAGTTAACTGAAGGCACAATGGAAACTTTCTGCTTTCACGCAGTGTCGAAAAGTTGGTAAACCAAAAACCAAAAACCGAAACCGATAATCCACAACCGACAACCGGAAACCGGAAACCATGAAAACTGAAGGTCTACGACGTATTGATTGACGACCTTTGAAGATCGACTTCTCTGAGAACAATAAGTGGATAACCATTTTTGAATGGGATTATTTATCACCCAATATACAATACACTCCTGTATAATTAGATATATGATTAGTTTACTATTAGTAGATAATGCTTCGACATCGTAAAAGTCATAGAAGAATAGAATAGACTTAGTTTCAGAACACTTTACAGAAGATGCCTTTTAGGGAAACATGCAGAGTCCTCAAAATGTCTATGCTAGCCCGACGCAATATAATCAGAAAAATGTGAGAATGTTGCCACCTTACGAATATGTTTCAGGAACTGATCGACAATCTATACCCATACACAGATTTGTGTGTTAACGTTCAAGCATACAAATCTGTCTCTGATCGTCTCAAAGGGTAGGTGATGTCTCACAATGGCGTTACATCTCATCCAAGAATTTGAGACGATGATTCTTCATCTGAAAAATTTGAGAAATTTTTCATTTGTTCACGAATATCATCCAAGAATTCGAGACGATATCGAGACGGGACTGATAAATTCTTCATTCTTTCATGAATGTCATCTAAGAATTCGAGACGATATAGAGGCGATATTGAGAAATTTTTTCTCTTGCGAAGCGAAAAAGTATTGATCTTATCGATTTCAATTCATGAACTAAATAAATTAAAACCTTTTGCAGGATGATCGAGAGAAAATGATCTCTCTTCAATTTTCAATGTTTATGATCTGATTTTTTTACTCTTTTGTGCATATCAAAAAGCTGAAAAGATAAAACTTTTATGTTTTTGTTTTATGTTTTCGTTTTAGTTTTGCGTTTTGCGTTTTGCACTTTGCATTTTTCGTTTTAGTGTAAACAAGAGAACTTTTCATACAAACAATGAACGGCATTTAATTTATATAAGTAAGAAGAAAAAGAAAATTGGGGAAAAATATTGAAATTGTTAAAATTTTATGTGTTTTCGAACGAATGTGTTTTCAAAAGTACTTACAAAATATTATCATAAAATATTTTTGAAAGAAACAAGTTTGAAACAATATAAACTATTGCTAAAAAAATAGATGAGGCCGCCAAATACATTTGGTAAAAATATTTATAATTTTTTTTATCGTTTTTGCCGCTTAAATAACAGTTTCTATATATATAATCTGAGGCTATATAAGGATAATGTTACAATTGAAAGGAATAAATGGCCAAACGGTACGGACTTCTAAGCATGTTCCCCTTAAGCGTTCCTTTGTGCCTTCTGCTGGAATTTTTGCTTTTAAATTTAATATCCAACCATCCAACAGTTTCATTTAATCGACTAAAAATTGTCTCTCTCTCTCTCTCTCTCTATTTCTCTCTGCCATTGTCATGTTTACGAGTAGAAATTCGAAAAGGAAATGATAACGTTCTTGCGAGGTTTTTTCAATTTTTTTTGCCGAATCACAAACGAAGACAAACAGCGTAAAAATTTATTGCTAGAGTACTTCGCACATTTTCTGCAAGTTTTCAGCTGGCTTGAGGACGAAATTTTCGATATTTCGCCCGCCATTGGCTGCCATTTTTGTCAGCTGCAAAAGAAGTCAACTACTATTTCTACTACCTTCCGCTACTGCGCTTATCGTTGTTTCCTTTTTGATAAAATTTTTGGTTTTTAGGTTTTTTCTTTTTGATTACTTAGAAACTATTATGAGAGAGTTTCTGCAATGATGATTGCCTTCTGTTTTCTGTTTTCCTCAATAAATATTTTTCATTTCCTTTGGCATTGCTAAGAATTTTTTGAGGCAGACTCCTATTTCTATACAAACACAATTCGAGAGAGAAAATAGTAACAAAACAAATGGAAAAGTTCAGGAATAAACGATAAAGACGCTGCATTGCACTTCATGCGATATAATAAAAATTTCTGCTAAATGGAAAAATGAAAAAAAATGGAAAAAAGAATGACGGAAAAATTAAAACTTTTATTAAAATTAAAAACAAAAAATACACAAAAATGTGTGCTTAAAAAGCGATTTATTTATTCATTTCTCTTGAAGAAGGGCGAAAAGTAAAGAGAAAACCGAAAAAACTTCGCTAAAAGATTGTGCAGTATTCCGTAAAACGGAAAATATATTAAAAATATCCTGAATTAAATATTCTGGGAAGAGGTAAAATCTGAAATAGTTTCAAGTATTATTAATAGTAGTAATAATTCTGTGTTCTGCACAACAGATTTTCAAAGCAAGCCGAAAGAGCTTTATTCATAAAGCCAAATAGACCGAAAATAAATTTATACTTTATAGACTTGTGCGTCCATATAAGCTAATCCTCATATCTGGCATTAATTTGGAAAAATTGTTACCAATCGGCAACGGTGTTCGGTGATCGTTGCTGGGCAGGAGGAAAGTTAAGGATTTTCCTTTGCACCAGCTGCCGCTGACTGAAATAATGAAACTTAAAAGAGGAAAGGAAGGAAGGAAGGAAGGGAAAATTGCCAAACTCATGGCCGTATTTTTTATTAATTTTTTTTTTTTTTTTGGTTTTTAATACGAGCCAACCCAAAGAATTTGTTGCCGTCAATTTGAGATGAAGTTCGTACGAAGTAAGGAACGCATGTGATGGCATTGAGTACACACATACAAAAAAGCTGCTGATGTCGTTTGGTTGTGTGGGTCGGGGTGTGTAAAACCATGAAATTGCCAGCATGTTTTTGGAAATTTTCTGACCTCGTCGTGCGTGTGTGCGTGCGTGTGAATCGAGTGTGTAAAATTTACCTTCACAAAATTGGCAAATAATTTATTTTCCTTTCATTTATCATTAAATGAGTCTGGGTTGTATCGACTCGAGTGAAAAGTTATCTTGAAGTGAATGTTGTTACGTTGCGTAAAAGTGGCGTTGCCAACTTTAATAATATTATCGTACTTTTATATACACAAAAACCAATTTTCTGATTGTTGTATAAACTTATCGTTTTTATTCGTATTTATTAATTTCTTGTTATAATTTGAATTTTCCGTGCTTTAAATTCTGAAATATTTGGTCCACAAGAGTGGACCGCCTTTATCTTAAAATCGGGAGACTTTGCCCATTGTAAATCGATGGCCGTGTTCAAAATGTGTTTAAGAATCTCCTTTTCTGTGTTCAAAACATATAATTTTCTCCTTTGTCTAGTTTTAAAGTTATCAATTTTTTCTTGAAAGTGTTCATACAATCTTACTCTCTGCGTACAAAAGAAGCTTTCTATTTAACTCCTTTCGAGAAAATTGACATCAATTGTACAATATTGCACAGTATTTATTACAAGATAAGTGAGAAATTTACGATAATAGAAATTGGCAAGAATAAATTTTGTTATATTGTATTGTATTACAATGGTTTAAACCGAATCTTCTTTACATTGTTGAGACATTTCATCTTGTGACGTGTCACATCTCTACTGACAATTTGCTGAAAGGATTGTCAAACGTTGCTGTTGATAAATTCACACATCTGTACATACATACGTACATACATACGCATACGAGTAAATACGACGAGTATTTACAAACAAATTGAGAGAAAACAAAGGCACACAGTGTCGGTCACGATATTATAATATCCCAGCAAACATTTTTAGAAGCGTTCATATTAATAAGTTCAAGAAGTCTTTCCTTTTTTGAAAAAAAATATGCGTGCTCCAACAAAATGTTACATCGAAAAGAGTCTTATACGATTTAAATATGAATGTTCAAATTGATGACTCTTAAAATACCTTTTTTATGAACCATATCTGGGCACAAAATATTTTAACTCTGAAAAAAAAATTTTCGGAGTCTCTCATCTCCGAAATGACTCGTATTTATGTCAATGCTGTGAGTCTACTTGTTTTCTTCTTCTTTTTTTAAAAGAAGACTTCTTTCCTTTTGAAGTAAAAAAATTTATTTCAATTGAAAAGTTATAATTTTTAATAAATTCACACTCTTTTTCATCATCTTTCGAAGACTCACGATCCTCTTTGAAATGCAAAAGCCGCTCATGAACTCTGTTATTGGCTAAACAATTATCAACACTAACTTTTTTGAACAATTCGTGTGCTAGAAAAGAAAATACACATATTTCAATTTTTATTAGTTAAAATTAAGTTTAAGTAATTTAAGTATTTTCAATTTTAATTTGCATATTACATTGCATATTACAAAATAAATATAAATATTTTTGGAGTCTGGAAGGATTAAAATTGTGAGCCCAAAAAAGAATAACAAAAGTATTAGAAAATAATCGCAAAAGGCACATAAAAGACTCAGAAATTACTAACATATTTCTTATTAAAATTGTAAACTCACAAAACGCACAATTTTATGAGTTTTTTTTGAAGCTTATTGAAGACTCTTTTCCGCGAGCCGTCTAGGAAGAAAAAAAAGTTAATTTCTGATTCTTTTATGTATTCATAAAGAGCGTATATGCTCAGAAGTATGAATCTTTTCTAAGTCTAAAAAGACTCATATTGTTTGCTGGGATAATGACTATTTCTCCCACTTTTCAAATCGTTAAGTCGCTCACGAATTGTTTGTGGAGAAGAATGAAGCTTCTCTTTCTTCAAAGAGTAACATATCTTCTGTAGAGAAGTCAAAAGACTACGCTGATAATTCAGCTGCTGCACAGAAGAAATGAGACAAGTTAAGAAAAAGAACACCGTTGCAAAAATTACAGTTGCGGAGCAGTTTAGAGGCTCTTTTAAGGAAATCTTTTTAAAAATTATAATACGAGTATAATGTGTTCAAATGTGTTCGAATCAACTCAAATTTTGCTGTTTCGAGTTACCCAAAGTGTTATGAGATGACTTTTGAAAACTTGAAAATTCATTCTAATTAAGTCCTGAAATTAAGAAAGCTTCTTGATGAAAAAAAGGTAAACCATAATATATTTTCCCTCCGGTTTCTTTCACTCATTCCTTCTCCATTTTTTTGTAGGACAGATCGACCCCTAAAAACAGCGCTGCGGCCAATTTTAAAAATCTGTTTCGTTTACTAAAGTTTTTTTTATTGCAGTGAATTCATTCCTTTCCGCCGCGTTCCCTTTCGAACATTGAGCAGCCGTTAGCGCCACTGCCGTCAGTTGTTTCTCAATTCAGCAAGTCATCAATAATTCAATTATGCATTTATTCTGGAGTCCGTCCGTGACTGCATAACTTTGAACGAACGGCTTTAAAACGCTACTCAATTTTAATGGACATTCCATTCCGATGGCTCGACATATAGTTTGTTTGTTTGACTGGAGCACTCTTGTGACCAATCTGTCAATTTAATTTTCTCACTTTCTCAAGAGTATCAATATTAATTCTATTCCTTTTCTTTCTACTTCCAGCGAGTTGCTTTCGAAGAGATTCGAAAAACCGTTTGCGGACAAAACAATCGGACAACAATAGTGCCGTGCCGTGCCGATGACAACAATAAAAGCAGGCGGCGGAGGTGACGAATGGTGCTTGTGGTGCTTCTGCGAAGTACCGCAGTCAGTCTTTGTGGACTTATCGCATTGTCCAACATAATCTGCATTTTCTGTTTTGCGCAATCTGTATTTGTTTCTGGATTTCTTTCAGATATTGTCGACGATATGGTGTTGGTTGGTGTCACGTTGCGATGGCGATCTGAAGAACCAACAGGACAACTGAGAGAGTCTCTTCAGTCGTAACAATCTTATTGTAATATTGTTGTTGTTGTTGTTGTTTTTCCTCCTCGTTGTGCCATCAATCTGGTGATGCGCTTGCAGAACCTTGGCGTTAATTTTGCAACGCATCAAGTCACTTTCTCTCTCTCACACTCCCGCTGGCAACGCGGGAGAGAGAACAACTGTTCAATGCAGTGTAGAAGCTTGCGAGAAAAACTGTAAACCTTGCAAGCTTATGTTGCAACAGCAGAGATGGACTACATCGTCGTCCGCCTCCCGAGCGGCGGGTACTGGTGGTGTCGTCAAGACGCAGCTCGAGGCTCGCTGCTGCACAACAAAACTATTCAAACACAAACACTTTGATGGCGAGCGCGACGGAAGTTGAAGCAGAAGAAAAATAAACGTTCTAAAGACCAAGATAAGATCTTAAAAAGCTATCAGAAGATTCTTGACATACATACATATATATATATATATATATACATTATAATACGAGTATATTGACTACTGCTGTCGTTCGTTTACAAAATAATTTGATGAAATTCATTGATACGCTGAAGTGCGCTGAATAGCGAGATAAACCATGAAAGATAGAGCAGGTTAAGAAACTCAAGAAGGCTTATTTGAATAAGTTGCTGATGTGGCGGGATCAATTTTTCAGCCATAAATTTTTGCAGCTTTTATTTAAAATAAATGCGAACGTTAATCACTAATATTTGAAAATTAAAATCCAGAAAAGGCTTTTTTTTATATCGTACATACTTTATTGAGTTCAAATCCATATAAATACTCGTAGTTGTATAAATTCTCACAAAAAAACCAATATAAAAAATAATGAAGAAAATATGAAACCTCAGTAATTTTCAGTTGCTATATTTTGCCGACCTCTGTAAACGCGCTGAAATGTAAAATTCTTTTATATGCTAAGAGAAAAGAGAAAAGTAACGGCTTATTTATTTAAATGCGGCAGCTCCGTGAATGAGAAGACTTCCAAACAAAGTTTTAAAAAAAAGAATTAAAAGAGTAAAAAAAATCCAGACAACGTCAAATAGTAAAATATTTTTGTTGATTTTTGCTCTTACCGTTGAAGTTTTTAACCGCTCTGTTATCTCTGCATATTTGGACTTTCTTAAACTTGTTGACGACAACTTGACGCAAATTGGACTTCGATTGCTCTTTCCACATGATATTCTCTTCTTCTCTATGCACTCTACACTCGAAAGGAGGAAGAGAGAGAGAGTATTTATATATATGGATATGTATTAATGTTCCATTTGTAATCGTTAAAAGAAAGTCTGAAGAGAAAAGTTGATCTTTCTTTCGTCCAGTTTTATTTGACACGGTCGGTCGGTCTGTCTCTGAAAATTATGAAGGAAATTCCTTTTTTATTAGAAAAATTTATGACAAATGACGATTAAGTAAGAAGAGGAGAGGAGTTATGGCAACTTATTGAAGATGACTTTTGTGTAAAGAAGAGAAAAATGTTAACCCTTGTGTCTACAAATATGTAGGTCTGGCCAAACCTATACAATACATTAAAAGTGTTTATTGTAGTTTTTTTTTGAAACGTCTATAGACGTTAGGGTTAATCATGATATATCAAGATCAATATTTTGCTCTGCGTTGATCTTGAATTCGAATGTTTTCGTTGTTTTTTAAATTTTACTTTTGGATTTTTTCCTCTCGTCTCTTATCAAAAATTGTGTCAGCGTAGAAAAAATTGGTGTCACCTTAGTTGTCAAAATATCGTATAATTTGTGAGTTTTTTCTCTTTCTACCAAAATTGTCATCAACATCTGCATCATCATCATCATATCTTTTTCAAGTTTTTGCATTTATGTCTAATGAAATTTCAAAATTTAGAAATTTTTACTTATGGCCATTTTCTCGCTTCAACGGCGAATATTTTATTGTCGAAACATTTGTAAGACTTGTTGTGAACTCAACAACAAATAAATATAAAAGAAAAAAAAACAACTTTTGACTAACGAGCGAACAGTTGGCCAAAATAATCAAAACTAATAAAGACAAACTGAGAATAGAGAAGGAAGGAGCAACAAAAAAATGAATGCATTATACTCGTATGTATCTTTGCGGGGTGCCTTCTCAAGAGAATGAGATAATCAGCACCATTTGTTGCAAATGAGCTGCTTTTTCTTTTGAATTTTTTTGTTTTGATTATCAAGAGGTCATTGAACTATGTACATATGTATCTCTTGTGGCAACATTTTTTAAGGAATTGCTCCACGCAAATGAATGAAGCTTTCTTATCTCTATGAAAAAAGACGCACAAATAAGATTGTATAATAAAAATTGATATTTTAAATTATGTATTTATTTTTTAGTGAAAATCGAGATTATTTAATTGTATATACATATGTATTTTAAAAAGCTATAATTAATATTTATATATTAATAATAAATTTGGTTAATTTAAACACATTTTTTTGTCTGTATGTATTCTTAGAGAATTTAATAGATTTAGAGAATTTAGTAGAGAATTTACTCGGAGAATTTAATAGATGTCTATGATATCATTTATCAGTATACGATATCGATCCTCGGCTAATCTCTTAATTTGTCCACATTTGGTTTGGCCAAAAAGTTCAGAAAGATTTAGTGAGAAATAGTTCAGAATTCAGAGAAAAAAAAGACTATAATCGAACTTTGTTTTCTTTTTTTAAGAAAAAAAGAATCGCACGATTTTTCTTAAAAAACACTGATAAATATGGAAAAAAGAACTAGAGAGAAACTAAAGACAACTAAAAAGAGATGAGATTGGGGCAAAAAAAAAAGAGAGAGAGAGAGAGTTGGAGAAATGCATTCATTACTCTTCTTGCATATGTTTTCAACAAGTTATTTTATATTTCTGGAATTTATTATATCGTATACCGGTTACCTATTTTAGGCTTCGTTATTGTTGTTGTTGTTGTTTTTGTCCTCTTAGCCAAGTCAGTTGACAATATTATTGCTGTTGTTTTTTCCTTTCGTTTGTTCGTTTCTAACTTTATCGCTTTCAAATAAATTGGTTTGTAGAAGTCGAATAATAAAATGCACACTTACAAACAAACAAACACACACACACAAATATAAAACTAAAAGAGAAAAAAATAAAGCAACTACACAAAAAAATTGAAACAAGAAAAAATAGTGGCGCAAAAGTTGTTCAAAGCATTGAAAACTGGCAATTGTTAGTGTTTGAGTGTACATATGTATAAGAGTGAGTGTAGGTATAAACATAAGTGTTGTTGTGTGGGTGTGTCTTGGGGGAGTGTATGTGGGCCTGATCATTCTCGACTGCCTGTAAAATAGGACAAACAGAGATAGAGGGAGAGAGACATTTATGAAAACGACAAACGAAAATTTCAAACAATTCTAAATATTCAACACTCTAACTGTTTGCTATAGTTTTGAAAGTAGTAAGTTTTCTTTCCGGTTTTTTTTAATTTTTAACCAGAACATATTTTAATTGTGCAAAAAAAATGGTATAATGATTTTTTAAGAATTTAATTATAATTTAAACATAAACGCGAAAACGCCAAGAGCTTCTTTTACGCTGCAAACATTTGGATCATGACTGAAGTGTGCCATGGGTTTGTGATTCCTGTGCGCTCGAAGGGAATACATATGGATGTTTAGCATCAACCATTATCTATGCGAGATTAAAGTACGCGACGCGAGACTATGGCGTCGTAATCGAAGAGCAATTTTCTCTTAGAAGAGCAATTCTTAGCAACGCGATTGTGGGCAACGAATCGTTTAAAGAGTAACCATCGTTGAACTGAAATGAGAAATGAGAGAGGGGGAAGAGAAAACCTTTAACAAATAAACTTGTCAATGAATGAATGAGTTATTCCTTAAAAAAATGAAAAAATTTCCATGGCATGATTCCGTTTTCGAATTTGAATTCGAAAGGCCACATATTCACAATAAATAATGAATAAATGAATAAATCTCTCTAAAGAATAATAAATAAACAATCTATGTGCTTCCAAAAATATATATATGTATACGGTACATATTATTAAATATATCAAGCAACCGCAGGACTTTGGTGATCCTGAATTCACATGCACCAACGAACGACATACTAAGCATAACATAGCTCGATGGTACGAGTACAAGGCATAAATGCACTCCTAAACATAAACACAGACGTCTGTAAAATACACACAAACACACAAACACACACACACACATAACCACATAAGCACTTGCAATTACGTATACGTCCATTCATTGAGTTGGTCAAAGTGATTTCAGTTGGTTGCGCTGGTTCAGTTCACAAGCGGTTACTTCCAAGCTTTACATCAACAGTCAGTTAATTATTAAGTTTATAGTACCTTTGTAACTATGTACCTTTGTACTATGTTATAGAATATGTACGTTATGGAATGTTATAGAATGTACGAGTACGTACGCGTAATGTATAATTTTAGAATGTCTACGAAAGAATTTATTACAGAATTTTTTCAAAAAATTCTTCCGAAAAATCCATAACTTTTAGTTATTGTTTAAACAAGTTGTCAGTCGTTAGTCTGAGGCAATACATAATTATATATAAAGTTGTTGATAATACATAAAATATTTATGAGTTGATTTCTTCTTAACCAGAAAACAATTTATACTCAACCGAAGCATTTCGATGGTGTGCCTTCATCATTTCAGGTTTTCGAGATGCGACCTACTTACTTGTACAGTATATTAAAATGCACACTTAATTCAAAATAAGTTTAATAACGTCAGGTTTTTCTTTTAATGCAATTTTATGAAACTAAACATTTATTTATTTATTTATTTATTTATTTGTAGGCATGATTAGAAAGAATTCCAAGATACGTGAAGTGTTTTTGCTGCAAATCGAAATGAAATCGAAATGAATGAATAAATTTCGAATGAATGAATGTCAATGGAAAGTGTTACGAATGAGAATTTATTCAAAAAATCTGTTCACTCGAATCAGTTCAAAGACCATTAAGTAATGTGAAGCACTTTATTCATGAAATCAATGTGAATAAATATGAATATTTTGAGAAGGTGTACGAGTATGTTCAGTTAATCGATGTGTAGTGTTCATGCATGGTATGTAGACACCAATACCACCAATATAGAAAGTCAGACATTGATAGTTGTATTTGGTTAAGTATTTGATGAGGTAAAAATGTGTTGAACAAAGCCGGATTCCATAAAGATTTCTTGCAACGTATAGATACATTAAAGCAGCTTTATCAATTAAATTCCATTCCATTCCATTTAAAATTGTGCGTAATTCCTCTGTTGGTTTATTACAAGAGCTAAATACACGCTTAAATCGTGTAAATTGTATAGCCTGACATTTGCAATTTTCTGAAAGAGTCTGTGATTTATCACATTCTTAGGCGTATGGCTTTCACGCATGTCGAAGCCACAACATTCATTACGTTTATCCATTCGAAATGCAAACTCTTTTTATACTTGTCTTATTTTATTTTTCATTTAATCAGCCTTATAAACAATTTTTATTTTATTGAAAATTTTGAATGGTATCGGTTGGCGACAAAAAACGTTTATTAAAGATTAAGGAATAACCTAAAATTAAGCAATATAATCTTTATTGAATTAAAAATTAAAAATTGAATTAAAACCATCATCGTCAACGTCTTCTCGTTCAGAAAAAAAAATAATTAAATTAAATTCTATTAATTAAAATTAATTAAAAAATTAAAAAAAAATTGAATTATTAAAAATTAAATAAAACAATTTTTTAATTCTATTAAAATAGAATATAAATAGAATAATAGAATTTAATATAATATAATCCCGAAGCATTTAATTTTTGTTGAAATGTCCTTACTGCCATCTTGCTCTGCGTAGAAAAAACACAGAAAGGATTTGAGTTATTTTATCGACCGACAGGCTGTTAATATTTAACCGTCTTCTTTGGAATATCCCAATATAATTGTATATTAATATAATAGAGAACAGAACTGCTTCTAACTTAAGTTCCACAGAATTTGTAAGCAACGAGTACACGTACGAATATATTCTTTGAATTATAAACGAGTATTTGATGAATTTTCAAACTGGTTGTAACATGTACTAAGTTATAAAAATCTAAGTTTTCTTTTTTGAAACGCATAAATGGTTTCGGAAAACGATTACGAGAGTACAGTAAATAGTACAGTAAACAGTACGACAGTACAGTAAGACCAAAAACTTTGGAAATTAGAGGAACAACAGGACAGCAGCATTTTTGAGTCAAATTATTTGCAGCGGGTCCGAAGTGCACCGAAAATTATAGGTTGTTCATAAGAGTTAAGTTTGTATATACAATAGAGGTCTGCATGGGTCGTCTCAAAAGCACAATCGAGATACAGTAAAAGGTTCGAGCATTGGCTGCAGAGATCTCTTGGTTATTCGAATCGAATGAGACTGAACGAATACTCTGCTGAAAATTCTACACTAGACGACTCGAAAGAAAACGAGTCGTTTTATTCGTCGTTTATTCCAATTCATAAACAAAAAGAATGAATGGTCTGTTATGTAAAATGTAGGGAGGGATATGAAATCGGGCGATTTCGATAAAAAAAGAATTTCATATTCCAAAATATCTACAGTAATTAATTAATTCTTCAATTTATTATCTTTATATTAAAAATATTTACTTACGTCATTGTAATTAGTTGATTTATGAAAATAACTTCCTTCTTGTAAGACATAAACGTATTGAAAGGAATAACTCATTTGATAAAAATGACTAAAAAATTATTGAGTCAGAAGCTCGTTTCTGTAACTCTTTCGATCGCTCTTTTCTATTAGTTTTTTCGATTATACGTCATTTTGACGTCATTTTTTATCCTACTGTTTCTGTAAAAAAGCAATCGAAATAGGAAAATATTCTAGTTATCAAAATTTCCGATTGACTTTTGTTTATATTCGAATGTTATAGAAACGAATAGAAAAGATTCGACTGACTTTTTCTACTACTTATGAGCAGTCGAAAATCGAATCGAACTGACGTCACGAGAATCGAAAATCTTTTCGATTGAGTTACAGAAACGAGCTACTGATCTAAACTTTAAATCTTATTAGCCGTTGTCCTGTTCCTACCTCCTGGGACCACGTTCATCATAGAAAAAATTACGCAAAAGAAAGTAAAAATTGCTGATGACAATTAATAATGAATTTACCATCATAGTGTTTTATTCTTCATCACTCTTTTTTTACACGTGCAAAGTTCCTTTAAATTTAAATCAATCAAGCGCACAAATTAACTCATTATTGATTGTTAATAATAAATACAATACATTACATCATTATTACCATTTAATATGTGTATTTTCGCGCTTTCTCTGAAGTATTTTATGGTTTTTGTTTATACGTTTCAATTTTAGTCCAATTCTTGTTGCTCTTTTCATAGTTTTTTGATATATTAAAAATATTTAAATTCGTACTCTTCGATGTTTCAAAAATTAAAATTCTAATTAGTCACTTATTTGGTGCATGTGTGTGTGAGTAGGTATATATATGTATATGTACCTTGTTATAATAAGTAAAATATTGTAGTTATTGTTAATGAAGTTTTTGGCAAATATATTTTCATAAATTGTTAAATTATGTATTTATCTTTTTAACGATTTTAATAAACACCAAAAAAAACTTCAATTTGAAATTTAAAATTATTTAGTTTTTTAGTTCGGTTTGTGAGTTTTAAAAGATAATTTAAAAAAAAAAAATCAAAATTCATTTAAGTGAGTACATATTCATAAATTTACAATAATAACAAATTTAGCTGCCAACTTTTGACGTCGAAACCAGTTTTAGTAAGTTTCGTTTCTTTAAAATGAAAATAAATGCGTTTAAAAATTATTATTCGTTTAAAAATAAATGAAATCATTTCAATTGATTTCAAATTGATTTATTGCTGAACACTTTCTTTAATTGAGAAATTAGATTGGCGTTAGTTCTCTTTGATTTTTGAGTTTATCGGACTTTTGTTATTCCTTGAATTTATTTTTAGCATCGCAATTCTCAATCTGATTTTGATTTTGTTTGAAATTTAGGTTCCATTTTATACTTTAGTCGTCGTTTTTTATTTTCTTTTTTTTAAGAAGTTTTTTTGATTTATTGAATAAATTGCAATAATTTTTGTTCTTTGCTATTTAAATTTGTTTCTTTACGAAGTTACAACTAAGTCAGTTATTATTCGTTAATTTCTATTTAAAGTTACATACAAACATTGATATTCATGTATATCTTATATAGTATTGTATAATTTTGAATTATCGTATTAAATTTTTGTTTTTTTCTTGCAAAACGATTTTTTATTTGAAATTTTGTGTAAATTTGGTTTGGTTTGTTTTGAATTATGTAGTTTTTTTTGGCACATGATTTCCGAAACGTGTAAAAATTTTGATTTTCACATTCAATAGATTTTGTATTTGTTCCATTTTATGATATATTTTTAACTCTTTATTTTATTGTATTGTATTGTATTGTATTGTATTGTATTGTATTGTATTTTATTCTATTGTATTGTAGTAAAAATTAGTATTATTTGGCTATCGGTTTTTTTTTTGGTTTTCTGCTTCTAATATCTTCGAAATTTTCTTTTAATTTATTTTGTGTTTTTGAACTGTCTTTACTTGATTGTGATTAAGACTATATGCTGTCATTTCATCTCTGTAGCAAAAAAATTATAATAAAAAATTCATTTCTCAATATGTTCGTTCATTTTCATGTTAAGAATAATGAAAATATTGTGAAATGTTAGTAAAAATTTAATTAGGATTCATTTAAGCAGAACGAATGAATCTGAGAGCCGTACACAATGAATCACAAAATACATAATCAATCTCTTCACATCAACATCAATAACAATTCATTTCCATTTGAATTCATTTTGATTTTAAGAGAGAGCATCAAGTTAATGCTCATTAAAAATGTTGACACAAATTGATCAGGATTCATTTGGCCAAAATGAAACAACCCTCTCTCTCTCTGTCGCTCTCTCTTTGTCGCTCTTTGTTAGATAGTCAATGGCTTTTAAAATGATATGAGGAGAAAAGCTTAGTTTTTCGTATTTCTTACGCTAATCACAATCAAACAGTTCCGATTTTTTCCTTTAATTTATTTTGACACTTGAACATGAAAATGACTGAATCTTTTGATTTTGTTGACATTTGTCGTTTTTTTTTCTTTTTTCTTTTTTTGGCTTTAGTTGTTGGCTTTCTTTCCTCTGCCTCCTGCCGTTAGAGTCCGTAGTTGCTTTGATTGGCTTTAATTTTTTCCTTGCTTTGATTATGAGTTTTCTCTTAAGACTATTTGAAATAATACTGAAATTTATATGTATGCTATATAACCATTAAAATGTTGTTGTAGTTCTACAATGTATGTATATACGAGTATACTTTTTTATATTTTACTTAATTACCATAATAGCTACATTCGTAATATTTACAACAATTTACACATTTTTATTTATAAATTAAAGAAAACGACTTTAGTCAAATTCACAGAATTCATCAGAATTATAATGGTATTGTATTGTATACAATGCAATTAAAATTTTAGTATTCAGTTTTCGTTTTTATGTAAACATCTATATATTTACAATGACTTCATTATTTATACAATAATACTACTCTACATATTATTAATAATTCATTCGTTTATTTCTAAAAAATATAAATGCAATATATCTATTGGATTTTATACTATACATACTATATATATATCGTAGCATAATATATGTAGTTTTAAAAATTGTTGTTGATCATAAAAAAATGTTTCATTTGTTATTAATAATAATTTTTGTTTTTTTGGTTTTGTTTAGTAAATGTGTAGCAGTAGTAGTAGCTTCTTTTGTAATCAGTTCGAGAGTATGTTGTTTCATCAACAGTTTTCAGTATTGTTTTGTGTGTTAATAAAATCATTTCAAGTAACAATAAAACAAAAACCAGGAAACAAACTTTGTTAGAATATCCCCCTTTTTTAAAAATAAATCTCTTTTTTTTTGTAAGAAAACCTTAGTAAAATGTGTCTTTAGCTTTAGAGGAAGTAAGTCTTTTTTTATGAGTAGAAAAATGAAATTTTCCATACAGTTTTACATTTTAAATTCACCCTTTCGAAAATCAAATTATGTAATTTTAAATGAATTTAAATCGATCTTATATGGCGTTGCCATAAAGCGGTTTCACTTCGGTTTAGCGCAAAACTGGTTTTCGCAGCGAAAACCATTATAAAACCAGAAAATCTCCATTGAACTTGTTGTTGTTTAGCGCAATTGTTGTTGTGAGTTTAGCGCAAAACCAAAAAAAATTTCTGATTTTAGCTGTTGTCTACACTATGTTTCGAAGTTCGAAATATTCTGCTACACGCCATAGCCGCTTGTTCGCTTTCTATAGTTAATATGGTAGAAAGAGATAAATATTGTACACGAAAATATTTTCTCAAAATTAACAAAACAAAACATTGGTTTTGCATACAATAACAACAAAAGTAAGGGGCGAAACCCAGCAAAACCAAAAATAAAACTAGTTTTGTATGAAAAAACAGTTGACACCTAAACGATATTCGAAAGCCAAAAATCCAAAATCAAAACCATTTTATGGAAATATGGTACCATATGACGATACTAAGGTTTTCCTGCTTCAAATGAAAATGGGCGGCAAAGTTTTCTTCCACCGAAAAGACAACAACAAAAACTGCTTATTTATGAATCGTAATGATACATTAACGTTCATTATAATCATTATAAAATCTGTTGTCATGTTTTGAGGGTCTTTGGGAGAAGGGCGCAGGGAGGAGGATTAATACAGAATTATTCGCATAATAAAATTCGTTAAGGGTTAATGGGGCATTCAGAGAGGATATTTTTAGGTTATACGGTGCTATACGGGGCTATACGGGACTATACAGGGCTCTACATGTACCAGTTCATGCGCTTAATTA
Source organism: Conops quadrifasciatus (assembly GCA_949752815.1). NCBI lineage: Eukaryota > Metazoa > Arthropoda > Insecta > Diptera > Conopidae > Conops > Conops quadrifasciatus. Next base: position 35,148,473 of record OX457079.1, read on the forward strand.
GTATCTTATACGAGTACGAGTATATGTAGGTATGTACTATATATTATTTTGTTGCACATTGAAGGTGTTTAGAGGGCGTGGCAGGAGGAAACGGGGCAGGAGCGTGGGGCAGATGCTAAGAAGAGATATAGATGGTGTGAATTGTGGTTATAGAAAAGGTGTAGAAAATTTTGATTGATTGTCCCAAATTTGTGGATGTTGTGGATTTGTGTGGCACGAAGGGGGAGGGGGCTGGTGGGTTGGAGAGGGTCGGGTGGACGGTTTTGGAGCAGGCTGAGAGAGGAAAGTTCCAAACCGAATCACTATTACTTCACGGTCCGTACTTTAGCACGCTCCGAACCATCAACAGCTTCTTTATCATCATCATCACCATCATCGTCATCATCATCGTCATCGTCTTGATCATCATTGTCTTGATCATCATCATCATCATTGTTATGCGACAGTCATTTGGCTTAAATGCTGCAAACATCTCAAACGGATATCGAGTAATCAGACGGAAGTTTTTGAGGCGCCGTTTGTGGCTGTTGCTGTTGCTGCTGTTGTTGTTGTTGATGATGATGTTGTTGGTGGTGGTGTTGCTGCTGCTGCTGCTGTTGCTGCTGCTGAGATCCTTGAGACGACGTCGTATGAGATGTCTTTGTTAGGTGCGTTGGTGGCTGCTGTTGCTGGGAGTGTGGCTGTTGTGATTGTTGCTGCTGCTGCTGCTGAATACTTGCCGCAGTCGATGCCGGCCGCGACCAGAGTGTTGAGCGCATGCCCAGTTTCAACTTTTTCAAAGTGTCGACGTCGCACTCAGGCTCAGCGAACTCCGGGTGCTCTAGAGGCTTCGCACTCTCGGCGGGCACCGCATGGATGCTGGCGCTGTTGGGGCCCAGACTGCACTCGGCCGGCTGCAGCTGTATTGGTAGGAGGGTGCGCATGGTACCCGCCCTGTTGCGCGCGCGTTGGCGAAGACGCAGTATAGAGAGATAAAGGCAGTGAGATAAAGAACACAGAGAGAGAGAGAGAAATAAAGAGAGTGAGAGAGAGTGGTTTTTGTGATTTGGTCGTTTGATCGTTTCGCCGCGCAAATGGGGCTGAGGGTACTGCCTCAAACGTCACCACTCGTCGTTCCACCAAAACGTCTTTATCTCTCGAACTGAGACCGAGAAAGAGATCGAAACCGAGACCGAGACCGACACCGACACCCAGACTGTGACTGTGACTGTAACTGTGACTGTAACTGTGACTGTGAGTGAGACTGTGACTCAGACTGACACGAAGAATGAATACCTAAGATTGTTGTAGGCGCCCTTGAGGCTAATGGCTGGAATCGGTTTGGTTTAGCGTCGACAGACAGAGTCTATTTGTGGTTCTGGAGCGGAGCGGAAATCGTTGGTTGGAGTAGTGCGTTCTAGATTGGCTGAACTTGAATTCTCTGCTTGAGTTTCTGCGACTCAGTGCTCCCAGGGCTGCCTCAGCAGAGCCTCCGGCACTCTCTCGGCCCCTTGCGCCGCCCTACAGTCGTCCCACAACTATTCGCGCGTCTGGTCGATGGGATCCATGTACGTGCAGGAGATCTCACCGCTGTCCAGGCCCCCGTATTCACTGCTCTCCGCACTCCCGCCGCTGGCCGTGTCCTATTTGGGCAGCGTCGTGGCCGAAAAGAACTTCGAGGAGAGCGGCGCCGTCGAGGGGTTGAGCAGCGTGGCGTTCAGCTCGCTGCCAGCGGCGGCGGCGGCGGCGGCGGAGCTCATCTTCTGCGGAATGGGACGGAATTGCGATTGCATGCAGGCCGGGGCTGGTTGGGAGCTGACTACGGATGCGAGGGGACTACTGAGGGGACTACTTTCGAGCAGGTGGTGGTGGTGCTGGTGGTGGTGGTGGTCGGTGCTGATCGGGACGCTGGGCGGGTGTGCTAGTTTGGGGGTTATCAGCAGGGGTTGTTGCTGCTGCAGCAGCAGCGGCTTTTTGCCGCTCGCATTGTTTAGGCTGCAATTGCTACTAATACTTTTCAAATGTTGTTGTTGTTGTTGATGAGATGCTGGAGTGTTCGATTTAGTTGTTGTTGTTGTTGTTGTTGTTGTTGTTGGTGTGGTGGTTGTGGTTGCGGTTGCGGTTGCAGTGGTTTCTGTTAGTTGTAGTGTGGTGGTGGCATTGGGATACTGTTGTTGTTGTTGTAGTTGTGAGTGGTGGTGGTGGTGCTGCTGCTGCTGCTGTTGGTGTCTCTGCTGTTGGGTGGCTATCGATGGTGATTTCACCAAAGTCGGTATATGGCACTGTATCGAGTCTTGCGACTTGAAAGTGTTCGAAATCGATTTGAGGTTGCCGGCGCGAGGCGGCGACAGAATTTTGTTGGTAATCGATGATGAGGACGTGATTGTGGGGGTGTTGCTGTTGTTTTTGTTGTTGTTGTGGTGGTGTCGGGGTGTGGTGTTGGTGGAAAATTGATACTGTTGATGATACCTTGAGCGACCGCGACGTGGTAATGATTTTTGTTCGGACATTGGTGAGAGATCGGAGGAGGTGCTGGACTGTGCTCCATGGTAGATGATGCCTGCGGGAAGATGTTCAATGTTGGCGATTTTGATATTGTTGGCGACAGCGAAAAGAAGAGATTAATGTTCTTGCAATTAAATTTGATGACACAATAAAAGGAATATGACTGCTAACAGATACATATATTATGTATATACGATTATAAATATATAGGTACCTACCTACATACTATATACATATATGTAAATACATATGTGTGCAATATACATGTATATAGATAAATAAGAAATACATATATTGCATTTAATATTAGCATTTAATATAAATGACACAAACACACACACACACACACACATACACTATATTTTTGTACATAACTATAGAGATAAATATGTATATACGAATAGTTTAAAAAAATATTTGCTTAGAAAAAATGTCTTTTTTTGGAGTAATTTTCACAGCAAGAAAATCAAAATAACCATAAATTTTTATTTGAATTAATATTAATTTTGTTGTTGTTGTTGTTGTTGTTGTTGTTGTTGTTGTTGTTTTTGTTGTTATTATTATTATTATTATTGTTGTTGTGGTAGTAATAGTAGTAGTAATAGTAATAGTAGTAAAGTGTCTATATTTATTCCATGCGTATTTTTGTACAACTCTGTGTGTGTTAAATGTAATAGTGGCAGTTTTAGTTGTTGTTGTTGTTGTTTTGTGTTTTTGTTAGTTTGTTGTTGTTGTTGTTGTTGTTGTTGTTGTTGTTGTTGTTGTTGGTTGATTGATTGTATCAGATTTCTACAAATAAGTTATCGACATGTTGTGACTAAGAAAATGTTGTACAACTCTAGAGTCTGTGAAGAAAAATGCGAAAAAGTAAAGAGAAAAGTTTTTATTAAAATTGGAAAAAAATCATTTTAAAAAAATTGATGCGATTGTGAGAAATAGTGAAATTGAGTGAAATTGAGTGAAATTGTGAACGAGAGAGAAAGCCAGAAAGAAGCGGAAGTATAAAACCAAGCCAAAGAAAATGAAAACGAAATGCAAACGACAGCAATACAAAAGTTTTGAAGAAAAGAACATGATTTAGGAAAATTGTCTTAAAATTTTCTAATGATAACATACGCGCACTATGATAATGATACTTAAAAGTAGAAGGGCATGCCATAACTCTTTCATAAGAATAATAATTAGTCTTAATAAAAGTAGATAATAAATGTTAATACGTTAAGGCGAAATTTGCTTTACTTTCGATTTTGTTCCAAAGCAAACAGTTTGTCTAATTAAAATCAGCTGATAAATTCTATACAAAAGTCCATAGAAAAACAGCTGTTCCAGAGAAAACAGCCTGACAATCTCCAGGAAGAGTCAGTAAATTTCAGAAAGCCATTGAAATAATCTCTCTTCTGTCGAGAATATCTCGAAAATATTTTTTTTTTCAAAAGATAGTTACATATTTGCATTCGAAACGAGGTAGAACTTCTCTCTCGAAATGAAATAACGAGATAAGGCGAGCCTTGTCGTTTAAAACGAGATCGCGAAGGAACAAGTTCTCTTTCAAAATCCCAGAAATTACCGTTCAAGCAACGTATTATTAGCAACGAGATCACTTTAAAAAATTCTTAAAAAACGGAAAAATTCTTAAGAAAAGAATACATTTAAGAAAATATTTTATTTTACTTTAGTCTACACATTTTTCAATTGTAGCTCAGAACTTTTCCGTTTTTTTTCAGAATTTTCCCGTTTAATTTAAGAATTTTTCCGTGCAATTTCAGAATTTTTCAGTTTGATTTAAGAACTTTTGCGTTCAATTTTAGAATTTTTCCGTTCAATTTCAGAATTTTTCAGCTTAATTTCAGAATTTTTTATTTTAATTTCAGAATTTTTCCGTTAAATTTCAGAGTTTTCCGGTTTAATTTAAGAATTTTTCCGTGCAATTTCAGAATTTTTCAGTTTGATTTAAGAACTTTTGCGTTCAATTTTAGAATTTTTCCGTGCAATTTCAGAATTTTTCAGTTTGATTTAAGAACTTTTGCGTTCAATTTTAGAATTTTTCCGTTCAATTTCAGAATTTTTCAGCTTAATTTCAGAATTTTTTATTTTAATTTCAGAATTTTTCCGTTAAATTTCAGAGTTTTCCCGTTTAATTTCAGAATTTTTCCGTTCAATTTTAGAATTTTTCCGTCCAATTTCAGAATTTTTCAGTTTAATTTCAGAATTTTTCCGTTCAATTTTAAAATTTTTCCGTTCAATTTCAGAATTTTTCAGAGTAATTTCAGAATTTTTCAATTCAATTTCAGAATTTTTCAGTTTAATTTTAGAATTTTTCCGTTCAATTTCAGAATTTTTCCGTTAAATTTCAGAGTTTTCCAGTTTAATTTCAGAATTTTTCCGTTTAATTTCAGAAATGTTCCGTTTAATTTCAGAATTTTTCAGTGCAATTTCAGAATACTTCCGTTCAATTTCAAAATTTTTCAGTTTAATTTCAGAATTTTTCCAGAATTTCTCTTCTGATTGACGAGAAGCCCATGGGCTCAAATATAATAGTTTTATAGGATCTTTCAAAAAGATTATCTGCATAATCTGAAGGTATTTTGAAGGTCTCTAAAAATTCTTGATTATACGCTATATGTATATCGTCTATTTTTCTTACAGCGCGTAGATTGTTTGGTCTTCATCTGTCTACGACAATACTCTCTTTTATATAAAATACACAACTAAATGAAACGAAAATGTCAAATGTCAATGAACAATAGAAACTACTCGATGGAACTATTGCTACCAATTACTTCACCGTTATACATACTGTGCTTGAGTTTGCTGTCGTGCTGATTGGACGACTCGGTGCGGCTGGAGGTCAGTTGATCGCCATCCGACTCGGACTCCTCGCTCTCGGGCTCCGTTTTACGTGAGTGTCGCCGCCGGTTCTTCGATGACTAATGATGGGAAAAAGTGAGGGAGATAAAGCAAATGGAAAACAATCAACAATCAACAATCAGCAAACAGCAATCATCAATTAAAAAATAACCTGCTGAGCATAAAAAATAATGGCAAAGCAAAAATACGCAAAGGTTTATAGAACATAAGAGAGAGCGAGAGAGAGAGAGAAAGAAAGAGAGAGAAAGAAAAATAGAGAGAGAAAAAATTAAACTACAGAAACCAGCAAAATGAAAACCTTCGAATATAAATAAAATAACTACAGCAAAAATAAATGAAATTAAATTGTACAATATAATAGAAGAACCAAATAAATATGTATGTCATGTTACTGCAGGATACGATGGGATAAAATATCAAGCGTTTCTATGTATTGCTATCGTACGATTACTCGTAGTTAATGCTTTAGTTAGTTCTTTACTTGACGATGATACTCGAAAGAAGGAAAAATAAAAGCGTCCAATTAATTAACTAATTAACCATTTTGCTAGAGCGAGCATTAGGCGTTGTTTTTGTTGTTTTTTTAGATGTATTACTAATACACATAAATACAGAATATTTGATGGGGAGAAAAACGTTACGAGTTAAACAAAAACGCACGATATTTTTGTATGGCGAGGAGTTACAGAGTTTGAGTTTTGTTTGTTTTGATTTTGTTGTTGTTGGGCGGTTGGTGTTGTTGGTGTTGGATTTCAATACCGCAGCTGGTGGTGGTGAGGTGCAGCCTTCGGTGAGGGCGCGCTCGTGGTACATGAACGAATGCAGCAGCGTGTTGGCCGGTCCCGCGTGATGAGGCTGCGCCAGAGTGCTCGCCTCCGACAATTGGAACGTGGCATAAGGCGAGATGTCCTCCGACGTCTCTGCACGGCCGGTCCGCAGCACGAACAAAAACGAAACGAATCCATTCATTAGTAAACAATTAAGGAATAACACAGCAGGCTCGCTGGGTGGCGCGGTGGCGCGGTGGCGCGGTGGCGGCTCGGTGGGAGTGAAGGGGAAGGAAACACAAAAAAACATATGGTCACTGGTGAAGAATATAAAGGTTAAAGGATTGTGAGAGTGAGTGATTTGTGAGTGAGTGTGCTTCGTTCACGGAATAGAATGAATATTAAACGGTAGCCGTACCGTTTGCTTAGGCTTTGTGTGTTGGTGCAGCAGCTACCTACTATTCTTACTATAAGCTTAATTATTTCCTTTTAAACAAAGACAACACAATGACCGTTCAAAAATTAATACACGCGGCAGGGCGTGTCTTTGTCCGTCATGAAGTATTTGAATGGATTAAAAAAAATCAGCAAAGAATATTACTCATACAATACATAAGTCTCGTATGTGTATGTACCCATAGAACGATATTACAATGCAATTTTTTGATTGGCCAAATTGTCGAATTTATTCATGTTTTTCTCTGTAGAAATCTTGGTCAACTTCTCAGGCTCTGAGAAAAAAATTTAAAGAAAAATCTACCGAAAATGGCACAAATTGAGATATTTCATATTTTTCAAAATTGTCCATATTAATTTGAGATTTTATCATCAAAAAAGCCATCACTTTGCGAAAGAAACAACATTGTATTTTTTAAAAAAACTTGTGAATAATTTAGAGAAAAATCTACTGCAAATCGCACAAATTGAGAGAATTCATATTTTTCAAAATTGTCCATATTAATTTGAGATTTTATCATCAAAAAAGCCATCACTTTGCGAAAGAAACAACACTGCTTTTTTTAAACTTGCGAATAATTTAGAGAAAAATCTACCGAAATTCGCACAAATTGAGATAATTCATATTTTTCAAAATTGTCCATATTAATTTGAGATTTTATCATCAAAAAAGCCATCACTTTGCGAAAGAAACAACATTGTATTTTTTAAAAAAACTTGTGAATAATTTAGAGAAAAATTTACTGCAAATCGCACAAATTGAGAGAATTCATATTTTTCAAAATTGTCCATATTAATTTGAGATTTTATCATCAAAAAAGCCATCACTTTGCGAAAGAAACAACATTGTATTTTTTAAAAAAACTTGTGAATAATTTAGAGAAAAATCTACTGCAAATCGCACAAATTGAGAGAATTCATATTTTTCAAAATTGTCCATATTAATTTGAGATTTTATCATCAAAAAAGCCATCACTTTGCGAAAGAAACAACACTGCTTTTTTTAAACTTGCGAATAATTTAGAGAAAAATCTACCGAAATTCGCACAAATTGAGATAATTCATATTTTTCAAAATTGTCCATATTAATTTGAAATTTTGTTATCAAAAAAAGTTATCACTTGAAGACAAAAAAAACCCACACTCTTTTTATTTTCAACCGAGCTTCTTTATACGATACGTTTCGCAGCCAGTTTGTACCCGACAGACCGAAAGAGGGATGGATGGATGGGATGGCAATCCACTTATCAATAAAATGTCCTGCCGTGAAATCGATATTCTTACCCGGAATTTTTTCATTATTTTGCAGCGAAACCTTGTGGATGGTGGCGTAGTAGCGTTCCCGCTGGGCCGCTTCATTGTTCTGCCGATTCTCCAGCGACTCCTTTTGTATGCGATTCCCTTGTTCTGAATGTCACCAACAGGACCGATCATCAGAAGCAGAAGCAGAAGCAGAAGCAGAGGCGAGGCAGCGGTAGTTGTTGAAAAAATGGGGATAAAAGTCCAAAAAGAAAAAACAAAAAAACAATTTCATCACTTTTCGTTTTTAGGTACAGCAAAATGTGTGTGACACACGGGTCAAAGTTCAATGGCAATTAAAATTCAATCTGGCCGGCAGCTGCACCCAGACTGCGCCCAGAATTGCCATCGCACACCGCACAAATCGATGGCCGCCGCTTCTGGGCCGCGATACTCACTGTGTCTGTAGCACATGATGACCAGCGCAATCGTGCAAATCATGCCCGAGACCGTCGCTATGCTCGGTATCAGCAAGTTGACGTTGCCGTGGAAGAGGTTGGAGCCGCGTTGGCCGCGCTGCACGATTTCGGGCGGGGGCGGGTCGCCCTCCTTCGTGAGCGTGACGAATGTGAACTCCGCATGCGACATACCGGCCACGTTGTGGGCCTCCATTTTCAGCTGGTACAACGTTGCCGGCTGCAGGCCCGATATCGTGAAGCGACGCTGCGGTTTCAACGCGTTGGAAACTGAAAAAATACCCCAAAAGCGATTATTAGTGCATAATTATGGGGCCAACGATTTGGGAAGGAATCAACGTGCGCAGAAAAACTACGTTAAGGGCATAATTTCGTTCATTAACAGTCAAATTATCATACTTTGACTTAGCACTCACCCAGTATCCAGTCCCTTTCGGGGCCGTCGCTGACCGATCGGTATTGCAGCACAAAATAGAGCAGCGGGCAGCCGTTGTCGGGCCACGTGTGCAGCCGTATTAGCACCGCCGTGGAGTTGGGCGCAATCAGACTCGTCCCGGCCGGCAGGCCCGGCGACTGACCCTGTGTGCGCACGTGCAGCGTGATGCTAGCCGGCGAGGAGCCAACCTTGTTGTGCGCCGTCAGGTGTATCTGATAAGTGCTGCCGCACACCAGACCCTTCAGCTCGTGGCTGGAGGCGTGGCGCGACAGCATTAGCTCGTCCATGTTGCCGGTGGCGCGTCGATAGTGCAAAGTGTAGCTGGTGATGGGCGCATTGCCGGTGAAGCCACACTTCCAGTGCATCAGAATGCTGCTGGAGGTGGCGCTAGTCACGTAGAGCACCGGTGCTGCCGGCGGCACCTGCACTATCAAGATGTGCGTCAGACGATCGGTGCCTATGCCGTTGTCCACTTGACAGCTGTAGTTGCCGCTATCGGCGATCTGTAGACTGGAGATGATGAGGTCGCCCGAGTCCAGCAGCTGGGTGTTGTGCAGACCGCCTTGTCGCAGTGTAGTGTCGGCCTTATACCACTCGCGCTTCGGCTTGCCCACCGCGGTACAGGGCATGGTGACAGTAGAGCGCCAGGGCCGCACCACAGGCCCGCCGAACGAAACTATGCGTGCCGGCACTCGATTCGTCGTTATCTGCGAGGCGACACGCGAACTCTTGCCCTCGCCGACGCGTGTCGACGCGGTCACCCAAAACTGGTACTCGATGTGAGGATGCAGATTTTTGGCCTCGTAGGTCGTCTGCTGGGAGGGCAAGGAGCGTTTCTCGTTGTTTAGCTCCTCGCGGCCATTGACGACGCGCGTGTACAGGTTATATTTGGTAATGACGCCGTTAGGCTCCACCGGCGACAGCCAGGACACGTAGAGAGACTGCGGCGAGCTGACCACCACTTTGATGTCATGCGGTGCTTCGGGAGCATCCTCCTCCGTGTGGCAATAAAGAGGGTTCGAGAGGACTCCGTCGCCCATGCGCGTGTGGGCCAGCACCTGGACGCTGTAGTTGGCGTACTTGCGTAGGCCCGTCAGGACGGTGGTAAGGGCGGTGGTCTTGCGCGACTCCACTTCGTCTTTGGAGGGCGAGAAGTCGTCGAGTATGGGTTCGAACAGCAGCTTGTAGCCTTGGAGCAGTCCGTTAGTGTGATAGATCGGCGGCGGCTGCCAGGAGACCTGCAGCGATTGCGAGGTGAGTGCCGCACAGCGTATGTCCTCGGGCGGGCGGCTAGGAACTGAGGCGAGATAAGATTACAAAGGGCACCGAAGAAGAACTCTGAACTTACCATCTTCCATGGTTTGTGCGGTGGATGGCTCGGAGAGCGGGCCCGGGCCCACTTGGTTGAAGGCCTGCACCACAATGTTGTAACGTGCGTATTTGAGCAGGCCGCTCAGCAGCAACTCGCCGGTGCCGCCTTCGCCATCGCCGGACACCGAGCTAAAGTTGTAAGCGCTGTTGCCAGAGCTGGCCAACTTGAAGCCGACGTTGTAGCCTTGTATGTCGCCGTGGCGCAACTCGGCCAGTGGTGCCACCCAGCTCACCAGCAGTTCAGTCGACGAAAGCGGTCGCACAGAGAGATTCAGGGGCGGTCCTGCAGGTCTCTGCGGCTCGGTTTTAACGACTAGCTCTTGGCTCGGTGCACTGCGGCCCGCAGTGCCCTCCGCTATCACACGAAATGCGTAGCGCGTTGCCGGCTTCAGATTCTCAATCAAGGCCGTGTATTGCGGCGGCTCGCTGACTTCCACGAACTTCCATTGTTCGATGAAGAGCGCTACGAGTGGTGGAAAGCGAAATGATGGCTTATTGCGGAAGCGACTACACACAGACTTACGATCCACTTCCTTGAATTCGACAATATACTTCGATATTTCGGCATTGTTCAGGGACTTCGGTTGCCACTTGAGATTGACCGAGCGGCTGGAGACCATCGCCGCTTCGAGGACGGTGGGTGGCTGCGGCGGTTCCTGCACCTGCAGCTGCACCAGTTGCTGGTCGTTGCCGTACAAGTTGCTGGCGCGGCAGAAATACGGTCCACTATCTGTGGCGTCGACGGTGCGTATCTGCAGCTCCGCAGAGACGCCGTCCGGCGTTGCCTCCTGCTTAACGGAGATTCTGAGACGAAAGAGAGAGAGAGAAAGAGAGAGAGAAAGAAACTAATTAGTTAATGGGTTTATGGAAATTTCCTATTTCGATATGGCGTGGTAACGCCTTTCCAAGCGCGGGGACGAGTGTGTGTGTGGTCTTGTACCTACTTGTAATTGGTCGATGGATTCAGTGTACTTTTACCGGAACGCATCCACACGATATTAATCGGTTTGTCGCCGCTAACCGAGCACTGCAAGAGTGCGGTGTCGCCCTTCTTGACGGTCACCGAACGCGAGCTGGAGGAAAAATACGGCGAAGCTGTGAAGAGAGAGAGAGACGTGAAGAGAGAAGAACGAGCAGCAGGGAAAGGGCAGGCGCAGCAGTATTGCATATTATTAATTAAGTAATGCTCCGGAAAAAATCCCATCAGGGACCTATCTATTTTCGAGCTCATTACGGCAGCACTGATTTTGCGAACACTGATGAGAACTCGTAATGAACCCGAAAGTAGGTATGTCTCGTTGCTGCGGCGACAACACTTACAATTAACTTTCAGCTGAATGACCTTCCCGATCCCGGTGCCGATGCCATTGTTCGCCTGACACAAATAGAAGCCCTCGCGGTCCTCCTTCACGTGCTGCAGAAGCAGTGAGCCGTTGCCGAGTAATTTGGTGAAGGGGCGTTCACGCACCTCCTCGTACTCGCCGGATTTACTGCCTGCAAATTGGACAGTTTACAGAGAGAGAGAGAGAGAGAGAGAGATACAGAGCATCAATGAAGAAGACACATTTGATATTTAGGGCAGATTTTGTGCGAGATTGGTTTGTAAGCCAACCGGGATTTGTCGAAATGTTTCAAATGGTTGTCATAAATAATGCATAATTAATCATTTGGATTTGATAAAATGCTTTCCAAGAGCTTTAGCAAATTAGTTTTTCGAAAGTATATATATGTTGTTGTAACCGAATGAAATTCAAATATTAGAATAATTTAAACATTAATATTTCATATTTTCTTGAAACTTTTACATAAATTGTAAAGAGATTTTAAATTTTAAGCTTTTTCTCATAAAAAATAGTTATGATTTTCTTATTTATGGATTTGTGGATTCTTTAATGGATTCTGTGTCGATCGAAAAGCAATTAAATCGTTTAAACTATGTAAACACATACCCGTCGCCTTCTTCCACACAATGCTCGGTGTGGGCACGCCCTGCGCTTGACAGTGCAATGTGATATGCCGATTGCGTTCCACACTGACGTCGGTGGGCTCCACGATCCAACGCGGCGGAACTGCATGCCGAGGCGCAAGAGAGAAATAATCATAATCAATTAATTGAACAATTAGAACTTCAATCAAATAAAATACAAAACCAATTAATTTATACAATATGTATTTATGTATAAAATAATTTTTACTAGATAAATAAATAATTCATTAAAGATTGTCATTCTGATTCCGGAACAAATGAAATTATGTAATTATCAGGTATTATCAATTAATCAACACATCTATCAATAGAAAGTATACAGAATGGAGAACTTTGGAAACAGTTTTAGAATTCAAAACAATAAATTATTATAGAGAGAGAGAGAGAGAGAGAGCAAACAAAACGGTTTTAAAACGATTTATTGATAATTAATTTAGTTAGTTTTAGGTTATTATTTAAAAGAGAAAAGTAATGGTGGTGGTAATGAATCGATTTCAATGTCTTGAGGTTACAAGATAAGGCTTATGCAACTAAACATACGGGAAAATATACAATAACGATACGAGAGAGAGAGAGAGAGAGTATTTGTATGGACAAAACTGATAAAAAATTATTTTAAAGAAAAATATCAATATAAAACTGGTATGAAAGTAAATAAGTACGATATTACATTATGAATTTAATTTATTGTACATGTAATCGTTTTAAATGAATTATGATTAATTTAGAGAAAAAGTAATGCTCTCTTAATGCATTTAATTAATTTATCATTTACAATTTACATATTTTAATAAATTAGAAACTTTTTTCAGTTACTCCGAACGCGACCGAGAGCGACCAATGCGTGCCAGGATTATTTGTCGTATTTCTCATGGATGCATGTTATTGAAATTAGTAAATTTTTAATTGATCTAATGGTTTTATTCGTTGTAATTATTGCCTAAAGTGAGGTACAAGTACTCTGTATTTTAAATATATGTATGTAAATGCAATTAAAAAGCTTGCTAAATTCTTCACTGTAATGCCTTCGGTATGGAAATTGCTAATAACAATCTAATCGAAGTCTGATAATTGAGGTATGTCTATATATAAAAATATAGCTTAAGCTAGTCAGTCATTTGAGAAGATGACATCTCCCAACTATAATAATAATCCTTGATATAGTTCTGAATTGAGAAAGATTATTCATTTGAAGATATATTAAAAAGTTTACATTACGATTCTAATTCTTTAATATATATTTTATTGAACAATATTTAAAATAAGTTTAATTTGATATAGTTTATGTATAGTCAAATATAAAATAATTGAAATAATAACATAAAATCCTTTCTAAAATAAAATGTTTCCTCTTCTTCATTTCTATTTAATACAATATAAATACGTACATATATAATATTGTACAATATTTTGTCACAAAAGTAAAGACAAAATTTTCTTTACTTATTTAGAACGTATTAAATATTCTTTCTAGATATTTGTTGTCGTTTATATTGATTATAATATTTGCCTAATTTTAATGATAAGAATTAATTTTTAATTTCATTATTTATTTCATTAATACTGAATTATTGAGAAATTGTAACAATTTTTACTGCATGCATCCTATTTTTTTAGATATTTCGGAAAGCAGCGCAACTAAAGAAAAACAGAAATAATAACTGATCATGATAAAAAATAAATAATTATTGTCAATATAATTTAAATTGCAATTTGATTGTATAACACAAAAATTAAAAATTAAAAACCGAAATCGAAATAAATAAAAGGCATCAAAAACCGTTAAAGCAAAAGTAAAAAAAAAAATCATATTTATATCGATTATATTTTAATGTCATTTACAGCAAAAGAAGCAATAAAACATTATATGCACGGCTTGCGGGAAGGCGGTAGGGAGAAGGGTAGAGTGGCATTTAATGCAACTGAAGCTGATGACGAAGCAGGTGAAGGAAGATATATCATATTCCTAATTAATTGCTACATCGAGGTAATGAATAAAAGAATGTTTTGCAACTGAAAAATAGTTTTTAATGTAGTTGAAATTCAAATTAAATGGCATGGTTTTTTAATGGCATCGTAAATAATTTTAAGCGGCAGTACAGGGACACACATACGCACATTTAGTAGATATCGTATTATTGTTGTTGAGGAAGACTCTGACATTGCGCAATATTTCTGTTTTATTACTTCTATTGTGCGTTATATGATTTTGCTAAACGAAATAATAACAAGCAAAAAATTTTTAAATTAATAATTTCCATAAACTCACTTGAGAAAATACGATATAATAAACGATGATCGTTCACAAAAAGTATAATTGTACCTTTTATTGTAGCAGAAACAAAACTGAATTTAGTGAAACACTGACGACTGTAAAAAGTAACAGTCGGCATTAACAAGTGATATTTATTTATTAACGTTGGCAACGCTGACACGCTGAGTAAAATAGAGTTCAAAAATAGTACGAAACGGACAGACAACATCCAATCGCGATGCCATTGGATTTTTGTGCACTATTTAAGGCTATTTCGTTTTTGCAATATCAGAAAAATTAATGATTTCTAATCAAACTGAGAAACGGAACCATTTAAAAATTATATCAATACAATAATAATAATCCTTGCACACAACAGCCGCTTGTTAATTTGTGGAAATGAGAAGAACAAGAATTATAATAAAAATGAGAGTAGTGGAATGAAAAGAAGAGAGAGTGAGTGCACGCAATATTCATGTTCCAGAGTTAATAAATATGTAATTTCATCATTTTATGCAAAAAGCTATTCATTACTTAAAAAAATTATTAACAACTACTGTAGAAAAACGCAGGCACTAAATTCTGTAAGAAAGAACAACAAAAATTGAAATTAAAAAAACAGATATTAAAAAATGTGGAATGCATTTCATATTAATTGAAGCAAGCACATGCATTTTGAATTAGTCTTTTTACTGGGATTGAATTCGAACGAATGCGTTTGGCTTTCAGGCATCGGAAAAGTTGGCGGAGGGTGTGTTTGGGGGTGGTTGTTGGTGGAAGAGATCAAACAGCAGGAAATGGGCGTGGCAGCAGACAGTCGTTCAGCCAATTGTTACGAGCTGCGAGCTGTTGCAAGCTAATTTTCAGTCAGCTTTGTCAGCTTTTTCCATTTTTATATAAAAATTGTTAGCAGAGATGAAGCTTAACGTGTTCCAAACATTATGATAAAAAAACTATATAAAAATATTGGTTTAATTTAAAGAGCAATTTATTATTTATTAGTGGGTCGGGTGATAGCATTCGTTACAACAGATATCATTTGCGTAAAGGTTCCATTATGCGTAAAGGAATTAGTGTTAAAATACGAGTAGAGGAAAATCTGCACTTGTTTATCTTTTGAAAGCATTAATTATAAAGTTTTTAATTATTTATTTGTACGTTTTTGTAATCATTTGTTTTTAATTTGATTTTTCTAATAAATTTAAGCGGGTAGAAGAGTTGCAGCAGTAGAAAAGCATCGGTTTAGTTTTAGGCCAAGTTGCTTAAAATAAATACAAGGCTAAAAGCATCGGTTAAAATCTTTTTTAGAAATTATATCGTATAATAAAATAAATATAATCAGAATTAAAAGACAAATTCAAATTAAATTTTTTATATAATCAATGAAATGAAATAAAGGCAATTTTAGAATTTTTTGTCTGACAGAAAATGCATCATGATATGATTTAATGTCGTGGTTGACAAGATGACCCTTATCTCTGACATTTAGCTGTTAAGTATAAAGTACTTCTTATTTGTGATCTGTGATATTTTTATCGCAACTTTTATACCAGTTGAAATTCAGAAATTTTTCTGAAATAATAATATTATTATTATCTCAGTTATCAGTTCGAGAATTTGAGGTACTAGTAAAAATAGCAAAAGGAAAGGAGTATAAAAATATTATAACCTTTTCGTACAATAAATTAGAAATTAGGTAGACGACAATGGATTAAATATCTAGAAATATCAAAAAAAACTTGGGATAACCAGGAATTTCATGGTCCTGAATAAAATATTTCTACATTGGAATTGCTATGTAGCAATCTATCTAATTGCTATATATGGCTTGGTCAGATTTAGCTTTAAACATAAGGGTTAAAGTCTTCTTTCATCCAGATGCTCTCCCATCTTACTTTGCTTGCTCTCAATCATTAATTTTACTCCCAAGACTATTATCCAATTTAGAGACTCACCCGTCTCTTGAAACTTCGGTTTAAATGGTTGATTGTACTCCAAGGGATTTTAATTTGCATGAAAAACAAAAGCACGGCGTACCGTCGAACCAGAAATCATTAACTCTCGAATCATTAATCAATTTAAGTGTTTGAAGTGTCTCGGTAGAGCTTGAAAAGGGGTCACTTTTAAAGTTCTATAATTTTTTTGCATTTTCCATCAGAATACAAAACAAAAATAAATATAATTAATAGATATTAAATAAGCAGTGCATTTGTTTTACCTGATATCGTATTAAAAGGCCAACATCGGCTTGAAGATCGACGACTGAATGAAGAGTTAATGAATTTTTTGTTTGTTTTTTGTTTTTGGTGTTTTCTTTTTTGTTTTAATGATTAATTTCTTAGATAAACTTTTTATAGTCATTCTTAAATTCGTTTTTAAACTTTTCTAACCTTAAAAACTTAAAAACTAAATTTATAATATATATTAATTTTTTATTTTACTAAAAGAAAAATAGAAATGTGAGAAAATTAAAAATTTTTAAAAAGCTTTTATTGGATTGTGAACAAGGGTCTTCTGTTCCATTTTGAATTTTCAAATAAAAACAGATTTATTGGTTTTTGAAGAAATGTTATTGAGTAAAAGTGTGAGAGTGTGTAAAAGAGAGACAGGGTGAGAGCTAGCGTGTGAATATGTATGAATGTTTAAGTGAGTTTAGAGTATTTAGTATTCAAGAAGTCTTTTTGTGAAGAATCCTAAAGGAATCGATTGTGTTTATTCTTTAAAAATATATCAAATAATACTTATAATGGTAAGAGTAAGAGTAAGAATAATTCATCAAAGGAGAATGTGTTAAAAGCATTGAAATGCTCTGAGCATCAAAAAGATATGAGTGTAAAAATTGCACACAGTGATGCCAAATTGCTCTCATGGAACAAAAATGCACGAAACGGAGAAGCAGAGCGAATGTTAAAAAAACAAATTTTCCAGTGTGTGCTGATGACGGCCTCTGGAAAGCCTTTAACGAATATAAAGTATAGAATATTTATTTGAATATTTTTTCTTTTGAAAAAGGATAAAATTTCTTGACGTTGCGTGGACAATAAAAAATACTGGATTCGGCAGACTGAATCTGCTTATACGGAGCACTTTGGTCTCATTCGGGACAAAGACCAAAGGTCGCTCAAATCGCGTTAAGTTCCGTAAAACTGTCTGGTTCCTGTGGCAGCCCTTGAGTTATTGAGATACCACGAACAACTAGAATTTTAAAAAACTCAGAGCATTTCAGTGTCCAAATTTTTTTCTTTTGCTACTGTTTTGTCCTTCCCGATGACCGCGGTAATCACTTCAAAGCGTACGCATGAATGCAAATGCGCACACCTACCTTTTCGGTGCATTGATTGGTTCATTGCTTTCGCTGAAACGGGCTGTTGTATACTATACCTTTGACCTGCAAAACAGCCGTATATTTTATTTCAGCCGCCGGATTCTTGGCCACACACGTGTACTCGCCCGAGTGGGACGCCGACAGTGACGGTATGCTCAGCAGTGAGGAATACTGATCGAGCATGGTAACATTGGCGCCCAGCAAGTCGGGCAACGGTTCGCCGCCCTTCAGCCAGAGCAGTGTGAGGGGCGGATCGCCGCTCGACACGCCGCAAACGGTGCGCGTGCGCATACCTTCGGCGAGGCCGTCTTGAAAGACGAATGGCTCAATAATTGGCGGTACTAGAATTACAAAGAGAGAAAGGGAGAGAGAACAGAGAAAACACATCATATACGATAATATCAAAAAACTCTTCGGAATTCAATGAATTCGATAATTTGAGAGACTGTTGTGAAACTGGTCCGGTCCATTCCTTTGTGGAGAAGGCAGGCTGCTCACTGAACTTACTGCAGGTTAACACGCCGAACGACAACGTTGATTTGGTGCTTGTGAAGGAAGTTTCTTGGTTGATTGGTCAAGCGGTGGCCGAGGAGTTTGGTTTAGCTTTAGCTTACAGGATTTTTATAAATTTTGATATTTTTCTTTTTGTGATTTGTGAAGTTTTTCAAATGCTCTTTGTACGACTCCGTGGAAGCTTTTTTGGGGGTTATTTCCGTTCGGTTGCAAACTCAAATCAAAACTGTACATAACAACTATCAAACAATCAAAGAAAATCTAAGAAAAAATGCTACTTATACACTGGAAAGAGTACTCTTAAACGTCTTTAAGCAGGACGATAGTATTAACAGAGTACTGTTAGCAGAGTACTGGATAGTATTAACAGAGATTTAGCATGTAAAAAAGTTTGAAGAAAGACAGAGAGAAAGAGTAGTCATCAATTCAGTACAATTCAGTTCAATTCAATTAATTTTAAATAGTTCAATTTCAATACAATTTGATTTAGTAAAAATGCTTTGAATTTAGAAAAGGATTTTTCGTGTAAGACTGGAAAACTAAGGAAAAACTAAAACTAGAACACTTTTAGTTAGGAAACAGTTAAGTTAGAAAATATAGTGAGTGAGAAAAGATGCGGAAAAATGCATTCCGGGTTGCAGAACGTAGGTACGTACGATACGACAAAATCCAGAAGAAAATATTTACAATTTATTATAACAAAGTACAATAAATAATCTATGAAAAAAATTGTGGAAATTGTGGAAAAAATTCAAAATTCGTTTCGTTTTTATTTATGCTAAAAACAGTTCGTTTCTATTAAATTACCAAACGGTATGCGTTGGTCATGCGACCAAGTGCGCTACACAAAAACCAAAACCAAAGTCAAAAACTACACGAACGAACTCAAAATGCATTTCTTATATGTATGTATGTATGTAGAGCGAGAGCGAAAGCGGGAGTGATAGGGCCTCCTGTCGCTTGTTTACCGTTGACCAACAGAGCCTGCGAGTTCTCCACCTCCGCTGCCGAGTTGCGCACCACGCACGAATAGTTGCCGGTATGGTCGGAGCCCAGGTTCTCGATGACCAGAATGCTGTTGTACTGGTCGACCTGCTTCACCGACATGTGCTGCGACGGGTCGATGGGACGGCCGTCTTTGCGCCACGTTATGGTCAAGGGTAGGTCGCCCTTGACTACGGAGCAGGTCAGCGATGCGCGATCGCCCATGTTGAGCTGGAGGATCGATGTTAGGAACGGACTCAATTTCGGTGGAACTGTGAAGGATGACAGTGGATGACAGTCAGTGTTACAAAAACAAAAACCAAAAAAAAATATAACACTCGAATGATAGACTGACTGACGCTTCGTCTATTTGGTATGAGATTTGGTATGAGTTGGAAGCGTAGAACAACAACAACAACAACAACAACAACAATAGTAATAAATAAACTAATCACGGTTCGGCAAGTGCCGCAACGATTAGTAGAGACACAAACCCGCTGGGTAGTTTTTTTCGACTTCTCAAACGAGTGTCGCGTAGGATTTTGGTACGAGAGTAGCTTAATTTTAAGTGCTAAATTTAAGTTTATTATAAACAATTCTTGTTGTATTATCAAAAGAAATATAAATAAAATATGCACAATTGCAGTTTTTGAAATATTGTATATAAATGAAAATGTTAAAAAAAACCAAAATCTAAATGTATGTACGATATCTATGAGTTAAAACTTTTTTTAACCCCGAACTTAAGTAATCCTTTCCCGTTCATTTTTTACTTTTCATCTTTCTCCCTTACTTTACGCTGACTGTTAGTCCTTATCCTTTGCTATGACTAGCATAAAACTTTGACTCTTACAGCAAAAACAAAATACATACATAGCAGCAATATTAAAAAAATCTTACAGAACAAAAATGATGAATTTATGATGAATTCAACAAATGCATTTCGGTTGTTGTTTTTTCCATTCTGTTGTTTTTTCGTGTTTTATCCGTTTTCCGCAGAAAAAAGTCTGCTTTTCTTCTTCGGCTTTTGCAAAACACTGGAAGGTTATTAAAAGCAAATTTTGTGGTGGTCAGCGACTGACTGCAATGGAAAAGAATTTCCATTTTGTTGTGCAATATTTTTTTGGTTTGGTTTGGTTTGTTTTTTTTTGGGCCGCTTGTTGTTATGTATTGTTGTATACGTAGTAATTGTCGCTGGTTTTTGTTTGACGTATTCATAATTATGTACAGCCGGAGCGATATTTCTCTTCTTTGTTCGTTTCGTGTGGCTTCATCATCATCATCATCATCAGCAGCATCATCATTGAATAATTATTGTACATATTCTTTTGCACATTTTTATTCATTCATACTCAGTGCAGCGCGTTGAACTTAGCTGCTCTCCTTCCGACAGAGGTAGCTCTGCTTCCGACAGAGGCAGCTCTGCTTCCAACAGAGGTAGCTCTCCTTCCGACAGAGGCAGCTCTCGCAGAGGCAGCTCGTTGCCAACTAGCTCGCCGCAAATTCTCTGATTACGAGTGTTGTTCGCAACGAGTTGCTCGCTTGTTCGCTTGCTCCCTGCTGGCTCTCATTGTTTCTGAAGGAGGCTTGTCGTTGTTCCGAACGGTTGTTGCAAGCAGTCCTTCTGAAGATTGATGATGGCAAGTAAACGATAATTATAATTCATTTATCGATTATTATTAATTAATTATACGAAAATGTTAGCGCCGTTGTACAGATTAAACGCAATTGAACAAAAATTAAGTTTTATGTTTTTATGCGCAAAGAAAACTTTTCGAGAAGTTTGCTTACGTTTTTTTTTTAATTATTTTAGTTCCTTTTTTAATTTTTTTGTTATTATTGCTGAGTATTTGTGTTAGTAATTTCATTAAATTTCATTGCTTTATATATTTTTTTTACCAATACTTAATAATGAAGTTACTATTTAAAATAAGTCCTTAATTTTATTGCTTAATTTTTAACATTGCGATTTTTTTGATTTTTGATACGCCACTATTTTCATGTTCGTGTGTTGAAACTTGAAAACAACCCCTTGAAAAAAGGCGTTTATTTCCCCCTTTTTTACAGAGTAAGGAAATTTACACACATAGTAGCCAGCAGCTACTTATAATGACTATCTATACACACACACACACACACACAAACACAGCTATCTATGCGCCAGAACGTCGATATGCCGCAAGTGATACAAATCTCAATCCTCAATAATTTCCCGAATGGTAATTATGCACAGTCGTGTTGAAGCTGAAATTTGTTTTGCGTTGGCAAACACGAAACACCAAAACTCACACCCACACACACACACACACACTCCCGTATTTTTTTTAAATTTTCGTCAGCGAAAGGGAGCCATCGATTTGGTATCGTCTCAGTTTCAAAGTTAACAACCATAAACAGACTTATCTATTCTTTTGCATTTTCTTCATTATTTTAGTATTAATTTATCAGCACGACTATTCTTTATCAGCAACCGCCCACGCCCACGCCCACGCCCACAGCCGGTCTTCAACCTATTCTTTGTGTAATGAGAGTCTTTTGTTGTTGCGCTCATTTTAAAATTCCCGGAAGTGAAACAAAGAACGAAATGATAAATAAAATTGGTATTTTTGAAACTGTTTTGTACGAAGTTTTGTCATTTCTTGAGATGACAAAAGTTACAAAGTAACATTAGTTTAAAAGGTACCCTTAAGAATTGGTTTTGGTTGTGGTGTGGATGATGCTGGTAGTGGTGGTGGTGGTTACGGTGGTGTTGGTGGTGATGCTGCTGTTGCCATGAGAGAGTTTATTTGTGCCGGGACGTAAAGAATGTTTAATATTCATTCCTTCATTTTTTTTATCGCATTATAAAACTACTTTTCCCTTGAGTCAGATAAGAAATTGATGTCAGATGTCAAGAATATCAGATATCATTATGTCATGAAATTTTTTTCGATCTGTTATAATAAAATGCAATGCAATTTTATTGCTATTAGAGACAAATGGTTGAAATCCATAATGGGCAGCACCCAGAAGCCCATTTTGGGCATTATGAAATTTGTATACCTTTTTAGATCTTCAATGATCTAGCAGCGATCGTTTATAGCTCTCAAGCTTTGACCGTTATTTACTTCTTCCAGCATTAAAGCTGCTGAATGGCACTAAAATTGTCAGTTCTTATTGAATATCATTACTGACTGTATGTATGTAGTTTCTTCATCAATATTCAGTAATAAAAAGTAATAAAAACTGGTTTTTGAGTAATGCAGAAATCAGGTTTGCGTCTTCACTAAGTGTGTTAAGAAGTAACGAGTAAGGATATATTGCTATCAGATAAACATTTTCCGGAGAATTACGAATGTGTATAATTAAAGTAAGTAAGTTTTATTAAAGTTATTTAAATCGTACACGATTTTGGCAAAAATCGTTGTTGCTGTTGTTGCTAGTGGTTGTTGTTCTTGCTACTACTAATTAACCAACATTATTTGATAGAATTCCGGAGCGTTAAAGAAACTTTAATTAATTAGTTTTATTCTTGCTCTGAAGCACGCCATAACCACTTTTTAGATTTGTTAATAATCATGATGATGGATGCTGCTGCTGGTGCTGCTGCTGCTATGGCCGCTGCTTTTGTTGGTGTTCTCGTTGTTGTTATCGTTGTTCTGGTTCTCGTTGTTGTGGTTCTCGTTGTTGTTGTTGCTTTCATAGAGCAGCAATATCTTTAGCTTGGCTGGTTTTCTTAAATTTGCGCAAAGAAATGTTGATAGTGTTGTTGTCGAGCAGAAAAAAAAAGTCCAGGCTTTCGAAATGGAAAAATGAAAAAATTAAATTAAAAAAAAAATGTGATGAATCTTTTTCGTTCACGCTTGGCTGAGTTTTCAACGAGTGTTGGTTTTTTTTTTTCTTCTTTTTCTCCCTCTCATTTTCCTTTTTGGTGTAAGCGTAGCACTTTTATTCCCCTTCTTTCTCTTCTGCATCGCTTTCTTTCTGCATAGTTTTCTTTATCGTCTTCGTTTTCTTCTTCTTCTTCGTGTTCTTATCCTCAATCTCGTTATAACCAGAGCGAGAAAATTTCAAGCTCGGCGCTCAGGAAAAAGAACTTAATTAATTTTATACTTTCCACAGCTTTATTTCTTTTCAGCGCAAAAGCGCAAAAGCGCAAAAGCCCAAAAGGGTGAAAAGGGAACTCACCCCTTTTGGGGGGTTGATGGGGTAGAAATTTAATAATTTCTAAGGCTTGGCAGAAAGTATTTTCTGTTTAATTTTGGTTACGTTTAAACGATTTATGATGACAAATGATATTTTATTTTTTATACTAACCAATGACAGTCACCTCGCCGCTGCGGCGAGCACTATGACCCTGCTTGTTGCGCGCCCAGCAGGTGTAGACGCCCGAATCGGTGTTCTTCTGTACCGGACTGATGGTCAGCGAACCGTCCGGCTGCACGCGCTGCCGTATATCATCCGGCAGCTCACGGCCGCCGCGCTCCCAATGAATCTCCTCGATGGGATAGCCGGCCACCGGGCATTTGAGGTTGAGCGTCTCTCCCGAAACGGCCGTCACTTTCGGGATGAGGCGTATGTACGGTAAGCCTGAAACGGAAGCGGAAACGGAAGCGGACGTCAACGGATTGGCGAGTTGAAAGCGTTAAAGGAATTAAGTACAAAAATGAGTTAATGAAATGAAAGCAAAGATTATTTGAAAAGAGTAAGATTGTGCAATTTAGTAATTTGTAAAATTATGCTTTTACAGGCTCGTACACACACACACACGCACTTTCTCATAAACCGCACACAGATCTCATACAGATTTTTTCTTGTTCCATAAAACTGCAAAGTTCTGCGAGTTTTTCTCTTTTTATTTATCGCACGAAATAAAGAAAACACAATCTGAGTTATGAAAGGTATTAAAATATTGCTGCAATGCGTCGCTTTTTTCTGTCCCTTTCTTTGGACGTTGCAAAATAATTACATACATTTACCGAAAACGACATACATAAAGAAATACATAACGAGAGGACGTTAAGTAATCCTTCTTTTAAAGATTATTTTTCAGCTCCTTTGAATCGTCTAAAAGGATTTTCAACCGAAACAGTTTTGATGCAGACAAACCGACTGACCGCAGACGACGACGACGACGATGATGACGACAACGACCTGTAAAGGCACCCACAAAAACATCAGCCATCTTTTTTTCAAAATCGTCATCATTACTTTACTAAAATCGTCATCATTGCTGTAATAAAATCGTCATCATTGCTTTACTAAAATCGTCATTATTACTATGTTAAAATCTTCATCATCATTATTTTACGAAAATCTTTGCCATCACTCAAACTAAAACCATCATCATTATCGCAACATCATCACGCCTAATTGTCAAGATTATTTTGATCTTTTCTTTCATAATGTTGATTTTTATAATTTTATACATTCGTTTCTTCATTATGAGCACATCCAGATGAGAGAATAAATTATATAGATGATAATTACGATAATAAATATCGTATTTTTGCTGTATAAATATGGATGGTATGGTGCCGGCTTATCGACGACCGCTCTTGCGAGATTAACTTTACAGAGAACAGATTCAGTGGAAACAGTGTTGAATGTCGAATACTTTGCTGAGTTTTCGACATTTTCGACATGTCGAATACCTACGGTAGACTTGTAGACCAAACCAAATTAGAGTAGATTACACAAAATTGTCGAAAACTCTGAAAAATGTACTTTCTTCAATTACAATAGGAACAAACGAACGCTACAAAGATTTTTCGATGAAAAATACATGAATTTCAATTTTATTTATAAGTCCTGTAATTTATTGGTGAAAAAATTGAACATTTATGGGATGACAATGAATATTATTCATTCATTCATTCATTCAAGTGCTGAGTCTTGATTGTCACTTATTTCGATGTCATCAGACTCTTCCTCTATTATTCTTTTATTATTATATTTGCACTACATGCGCTCTCGCTTTCTCATACATTCAGAAGGCGCGAGTAAAAATGTATTACAAGAAACCAGAGAAAGAGAGGAGATGTATATATTCATGCATCTTGTCTCTTTCTCTTGTTTCTTTTATTATTTACACTTTGGCTCGCGCATTTTGGGTATAAAGAAGGTGGAGAACGTGTATGTCGATAGATTCTATACTTCAGGCGAGTAAAAAAACCATATTTGAATGAGTCATTCTTTAAGTTCTTGAATGTTTAAGAGTTTTCGACAAGGCTCGCCAGGTTTTCGACATGTAGAAAAGTACTGTACAGTTTTCGACGTAGACTACATACAAGGTCCAAAAATTCTAAAAAGTCTTGTCAAATGCCAACCCTGGCAATGTCCTTAAAAAAATTTTCTTAATTTTTTTTTCCATTTTAATTTTAATTTTTGAAAATTTTATTTGATTTTTTTATTTTTTTTTTTAAATTTTTATTTTTGTACTGTCATTTACTGTTTTACAAAATTGTACGAAAATTGTAAAAAATTTAGCATACAACGACCCTTATTTTTCTTGCCATCCATTCATTTATTTCGCGCGCATCGAACGGACCTCGCTGGACACCACAACGACAAATTTGACGGCGTCTGTCCGAATAAAGCTCACTCTTTCACCGCCGGCCCGTGATTGCTGCGCGGTCTGTCTACTGGTAATAAAATCAAAAAATCAAACAAAAAGAGACTAAAAGAAACAATAATAAATCGGCCGGCCAAAGTGGAACGAACAGACTCAAACGTTTCCTGGCAAAGTGTATAAACAGAGACCACTCAAAAAAAAAAACGCCATTTCAAAAAGGCTTCTGCAAAATGCCAAACATATCATAAAGTGAGGCTTGGTGGCGGGGGGGGGACAGGCGTCACACATACCTACAACATTCATCGATGTATGTAGGTCAGCGCCAGCTTTTGCTTTTGCAACAACAAATCCGTTAGCGACATGGCAATGGCAACCGCGTGATGGTTCAGCGACGTGGCCGAGCCTTCGGATGAGGCAAGGACACTTTGAATGTAATGCCATTCATTCTTTCTCTACATACACGATACACAAGAGATTCTGTGTATTCTGGCGTGACAGATTGCGACAACTTCTCTGTCATTTTATAATAAAATCCATGATTTACTATAAGTAAAATTGAGGAATTGACGAATTGAGGAATTGACGAGTTGAGGGAGGGTTGGCAGCTTTTGGTTTTTGTAGAAATCGTTTTTTGGGGGCGTTAGATTTTAAAGAGTAGCAGACGAAATGTCTGCAAATGTTGTACGAAAACCATTGCACGAGTACGGAGGGTAGGGGCAAGGAGGAGGTGGTGGGGGGGGTGTGTGTGTGTGTGTGGAGGAGTGGCAGAAACGACGTACAAAAAAAAAAGGGGAGGAAATAGTTTACTTTTTGAAGGAATTTCCTGAAATTTCTAAAGAAACTTCTTTAATAGACTAAACATTGTTTCAGTAAATTCAGGAAATTTGAACAACAAATTGTCTACCGATTATCCTCCTCTTTTTTCTGCTCCTTCCCGCTTTTTTTCGCTAACTTTTTCTCACAGCCGAAATGAATCGTTCATAGACACGGCCCGCGCGGGCCCTACAGCAACGCGCAAAACCATGCTAAAACACTATAAAATATACAAAAAAAAAAAAACAGGAAAAATGCCAACAAAAAACACTAACAACAACAACAACAACAACAACAACAACAACCGCCGTCACATTTTCAATTGCTGAGCAATTTTTTTCGATTTTTTATACTGGACCAGCGCAAATTTTTGGTGCCGCAAAAACCATTAAGTTTCCATGTGAACGACCTCAGTCAGCACCGTGAGTAGACACAAACTCACACAGACGCACCCACTAACCACACACACACGCACGCACACACTTACGTCAAAAAAAGGTTCGAAGAAAGGGTAGAGTGGCACGAGATTTTCTTGTATGAGAGAACAAGTGTTTCTCTAGAGGCAACGCAGAAAAATTGCAGGCTAAAAAAAAATTAAAAATTCTTCTAAAAAGAGACCAAGACCAATACAGACTCTTAGGTAGCTGGCATTTTTGGGTTCTGTCGTTGTTGGTTCATTATTTTTTTTCAATTTTCTTTAAAAAACACTGGGTCTTTTTTTTATTTTTATTGAATTTCGAAGCATGAATTTTTTTTTCCCCCCAAAAAAAAGGATGTGCCTCCTTTTGGACAAATGTAAATAACGTAAATGAATGCATGTATGAATAAATGAATGAATGAATGAATGAATACATGCATACACACATACATACCATAAATATTCAAACGTGCCGCATGCTGAACTCTTCCGGCTCGATTCTCGGCCATACACGAGTACTCGCCACCATCCTCGACCATAACGTGGCTAATGTTCACGTGACTGATCACATCGCCGTGGACGGTGATGTATTGTCCAATCATAAATCTGAAGCATGAAGAAAAGCATGAAAAGAGCAGAGAAGAGAACACAAGACAAAAGAGAGTAAGAGAAGAAAAATAAAGGCAAAACATCGAGAAAGTTGAAAGAGATGAGAATAAAAACAATGTACTCTTAGTATATATAGTATAATTATAAAATAGTCATACATATAGCATAGTTGAAATATGATACCATTATGATGGTGTAAGCCATACCATCCAAGACATAATATAATTATAAAAATAAGATACCATTTTCCTGCATCAAAACAGACAGAAAAACATACATAATAGTTTGCCAAGTTTACGAGATATAGGTACATATTATTCCGCTACTCAAAGGATTAATTAATAGAAAGTCTTTAGTAAACGTTTTCAGTTTTTTTTTTTTTTTTTGTTACCATCATAGCCACACCCACTTTTCACTTCAAACAGCATTTAGAAGAGAATCGCTTCAGAACACTTCATTAAACATAGATAGATTTTACTGTTTCAGAAAGTGAGGAAAATTTTGAAGGCAGAAAGTGCAATAAATAAAGAAACTTATATTGATAGAGCTGTTATCAATCCGTTTCGCCGTCGTTAACTTCCGTTGTTTCTTCGCCTTCTCTACCGTACTCCTCCTCCTTCTCCTTCTCCTTCTTCTCTTGCTCTTTCTACTTACTTTACTTTACTACAAGTATATCCGTTGCTTCATTTTTCAAAGAGTCGCTATTGATGGAAGCGACGTGAAGCCTTAAGCGATTGAGTGACTGACTGACTGCTCTTTAGACTGCTTCATTGCGTCCATATAGCATATTGCGTCCATGCAGCATGCAACACTGTCGTAGCATGACATACTACAAAGTAATGAGCAAAGGCAGTGCCCCCAGAAACTCCCGCGCTGCTATAAAAAACACAACGAGCACAAACTATAAAGGATCAACTTTTCTGGATAATCGACAATGTTCCATGTTGCTGTGAAGAGAAAGAAAACTTTCGAAATATTTTCAAAACAAACATTACAAGCAAGCTTCGCAAGAAGCAAGAATTGACAAGAATTTCTGTCACTCTTTCGTAAAGAGTGCAGATGAAGTCGTGCAGCGTTGGCTGCTGTTCATTTCTAGCGCAGGAATTTCAAGATTCTTTGAAGATATGAGTTTCTCTAAGGCGCATCGGACGCCGCCGGACTCGTCGCAATCCAACAACGTTACGGTTTGTCTGTTCAATGTGACAAAGTTTGACATACTCTTACTCTTACTTTAGTATCGTATAAAACTGTTTCTGAATTCATTAAAAAAAAAACCTTTCAATCAGGCGAAGGTACCTATAATTCGGTGTGGACTGACTGCCAAAATTTGAACGACTTTATAAGAATTTGCGACTTTTTTTAGTCGATTCGACAGTCACAGAAGTCAAAAAAGTCATAATTCAGACTGACATTGTCCAGAAATCGTACTTAACAAAAAGTCATTTGAAACTTTCTGGATTGTGTAAAGTTTCTTTCGTAACATTTTACAGATGTAAGTACTAGAGGTCTGCATGAGACGTCTCGAATGATTCGAAACTGACATAGCAACATTTTTGCGCATTTCCATTTGATTTCGAATCAAATCAACAGCGTTTTCAGCAGCGCTTCCAAAAGTCACGGCTTGATTTGAAAGCAACGGAAGCATTTCAGACAACCCCTGTAACTTTTAAGACGTGTCTTGAACAAGCCTTCGAGACATCTCATGCGGCTCTCTAGTAGGTACATTAGAGTATGTACAAATTTTATATGATTTAAATTTATATATGTATATTTTTGGGTAACTAAAAATATTAGAAAAAAAAAATTAAATAAAAATTAAAAGTAAATATTTTTTTTTTAACGAAAATCTTCGATCTAACGATCATCTTTTCTTTTCTCTTTTTTTTTTAAGGCTCCGCGCGTAACATTTTCTTAAAGTCATGAAGCTCTTTCCTTTGAGGACTTCCCGGCCTTTAAGAATTTTGCTAAGCTTTTGGTTTTTTTTAAATTTTTTAAAAATTTATTAATAACGAACGCTCACGCTGTTGGAATTTTATGCTTCGGAATATTATTACAGGATTTATATACATAAAATTTTGAGCTTTTCTCGCTCACAAGAACAAAAAAAAAGGGAAAACAACAAAAAAAAGTCGCTAACTTCTCTATTGGCAACTGCTGGTGGCAAAAATTTAAAAAAAAAAAATAAGATTTTCCAAAAAAAAGAAACATGTTTTCGTATGCGTTTGTATGGATTATACTCGTAAGAAATCTCTAGCAGGATTAAGCTTCACAAAATTAGATAATAAATTTTGCGACACAATTTTTTTTTTGAGATAAAAATCTTTGATCACACATTCAAAGGGGCTTGCAGCGCATTGAAGGACTAGAAGGCATTAAGTTTGCACAAAATAGAAAATTCAAAATTCTTGTAGGTAAATTCATTAAATATAATATTTGACAATTTTTGATAATAAAAAAAATATTTTTCAATTCTATTCATTTAAATAGAGAATAGAGAATTTATTCTCTAGCAAGAAGAAGAAGAAGAAACTCTATTCCCTTCAGTTATTTTTGTTACTTTCGAATTCAGAAGGTTTCGTAGGTACACACAAGTGCATTCATCTCAATGATGGGTGGCTTGTGTTTCCTTCTCGACATCGTCGCAATTCAATTCTTTGAGGCAAATATGCCTTTCATATATGCTCGAATATGCAAACGTAAACACACAGGCAAACGGCACACATATGTACATATGTACATACAAGTGCAGAGATGAATGTCGGTGTTGTGGAATTTCATATTCAGGTGACCTAAAAACCCATCGTATTTCGAGATTTTGTTTAAACAGTGTCACACAAAATCCTTGCTTTGCATTCCTTTATGGATGATGGAGTCGACAAACAGTCAGTCAGTCAGTCAGTCAGTCAGTCAGTCGGTCAACGTTTGCTGATGTCTGTTGTGGATAATATTTTTGCCTGAAAATCCTCTTTAACCCAGTTCTTCTCAAGGAAGACGAATACATACGATATTAAAGTGATAACTGACTGATTTTTAAAATTGTGTTGTGTATGTCTGTGTGTGTGCGTGTATGAGAGACACACTAGTGGCGATAGTAGTAGTAAATAGTACTAGTAGTATCGTACGACCTTTGTGTTAGTAATTAGAGTAGTACGATTGTGACTACTAAAAAACTTATGCAATCAAAAAACTTATTGAAACTGAAGTTATAAGTCTGTATAGCGCCGGGTTATATACATATAAATACATACCTAACCTCAACATGTACATACAGTACGTTTTTGTATAGAATTTGTTGATGTTATGTACACAGAAGGGTAAAAAAGTAGTATAAACCTAAAATAATCCTGTTATAAACCAATTATATTCAATAAAATTTTATCAGTGTAGAATTTTCGACATTCGAAAAACATTTTGACTGTACCGCCAGTAAGTTTTAAAACGGTTTACAAAAGAGCGCTTTACTAGTATTCAATGCCATCGGACCATAACCTAACTTAACCTTCATGTTAAAAAGCATCATCATCTGCCTTTAATTCTTACTTCCTTCAGTCTCATTTTATCGAAATGTAAACAACTTTTTTGTTGTTTGTAAAGTAAAACATGTTGAATTTCTCGCCAAAATAGATTATGATTACATATTCGATTAATCAATAAATCTGTGAATTTTTCAAATCTCTACTTTTTTTTTTCTTCGTCTGGAATATTTTAAAAAATCTCTTACTTAGTTAGTACTCGTACTAACTCCATGAATCAACACTAATTTATTAATTCGAAATGAATAAATTGAAATTTCTTGTACTCCTTTTGTTTATCAACTAAATTAAAATGCGAAATGAAGATTTTAAAATCGAAATTAAGCTATTAAGAAATGCAAGTTTAATACGAATAGACGTATAGAATAGAGACGATTCATGAGTATGCACAAAAGTGCATAATTGCTGATGGTTTGCAATTAAATGCTTTTCATTTGTCCGCTTTTGTGGACGTACGTACATCGACGATGACGTCATCAACGTCATCATCCATCATCATCATCGACACTTTAGAAAAAAAAAATTAAACTAATTTAATTATACTCGTACATACTCGTATGAAGACTCGTATGAGAGCTCAGCTCTCATCCAAAAAGTGGCAAAAGTTATGATAAGATGTTTGCAACACTCACTAATTCTGGTAATTAGCCGAACCATGGATGGTCATACCACCGAAGAGCATCACTACACAATTCTCTCTCTGTGTTACACACACACACACACACGCATGCAAACGCCCTCATCAAAGCTGAAGCCGATTTAGTAAAGCTCTCTCACTCTCTCTCTCTCTCTCTACTCTGCATACGAAGAGTACAAACACAAGAAGAGTACAAAAAATGCTACAGAGATAGCATGACGGTTTATGCAAAAGCCATGGTAGTGATTTTTGCTTCACACTCGTCCGTCCGACCAGAACAGAACATTTATTTGTTATTGCTATTGTTGTTGTTGTTTTTGTTGTTGTTTTTGCTAAATAAAAGTGGAAATTTGTGCTGAAAAGTTTTTAGCCAGGCTCTGAAGTAGATAGAGAAGAAGTGGCAAAACAATTTCTTGCTTCACTGCAATTTCAAGATATTTAATATTCATATTGTAATCTGGCAAAACCTGCACTCGGTTTGCCCCGCTCTCTCCGGCGCACTCTATCTCTCTCTCTCTCTCTCTGTGTCGACGATGCTTCTGCCAAGTGGAAGGTGCTAAACACTTTTCAATTTGTTTGTTGAACGCACGGCAAGGCCGTGTTTGGGTACGTGTTCACGGTAAGTGCATCTTGGTGGTGCCTGGTGGTGCTTCTTCTACTTCTGTAGATTACGACATCGATAACATTTGTCGACCGAATAGCGTTCGTTGCCAGATTACTATGCTACATTGCATGAGCAGACAGACAGACATGAATCTCGCTTTCATTTAAATATTTAATTACCGATGCTTTTTACTCGTCGTTGGTGGACGCTTTTCCTGCCAGCAAGGACAAACTTTGCGTCCTTTGGGCTTTGCGCTTGAAACTTTTTCGATTTGGCGTGTCGTTTTCGCACACGATTTCCTCATATTAATTTCAGAACTCAATTTCAAAGTTACCCGAAACTCACCGCATTTACGCCTGCACTGCACAGGAACGGAGGGAGGAACGCCCACAGGCGCCGCCATAGTGTCTGGTGTGAAGAGACCGGCGTGCGTTTGGAATTGTCTGTTGATGTTGATGGGATGACGGATGGGCGGGATGGACAGCATGGACAGCATGGACAGCATGGAGCATGGTTAGCAGCGATGTCTCGTTGTCGAAACGCGTTTGAAGGCGAGCGTTTGGGAAAGACAAGGAAGCAGTAGAAAAGAGAGACAACTGAAAGTTGTGGTAAATTCCGTTGGTGGTAAAATCAACAGACCGACCGACCGACTAGCTGTGGCAACATTGTATATATTTCCTTTTTGCTAAGTTGTTAATTATAACTGAAGCATTTAATCGAAGTACTCACTGGTGCACACTTGCACATGGCGAGTACATTCACAGTCAGTAGGAGAGGAAGAGGAGGGAGAACTGTAGTGTGTTTTGTCTGTTGGAGTCAATTAAATTTGAACTCTTCTTACTCAAATTGAGAGAGCAGAAGAGATCTATCTCTCTGTGATCTAGAGATTTTCACAGAGTTTAGCTCTTTGGTGGGTGTGTCGTGTTGTTAAATTGTGGCGAATTGTTGCGAATTGCGGCGAATTGTGGCGAATTGCTGCGGATTGTTGCGAATGGACAATAGATCTTAAGTAAAATAAAAGTTTTTCCTTTGAATTAGGAGAATTTGTAGGAAAATTTAGGAATCTCTGACGAATAAAAGCTGATTTTCTACGTTGACAATTAGTTCGCCAACGTTTCACCAACGAACTGCTTTTCGTAAGAATCTAAAGATGGCCACAAAATATTTTTCAACTATTTAAGAGATTTCTACAAAGATTTCAAAGATGGTGTGTGTGTCTCTAAGCGGCCGGCCGACTCACAGAAAGCAACAAAATTGAAGTAAAGTAAGTAAAAGGTAACGTAATGAAAGCTTATAGCGAAGAAAACAAAAGACCGGAGAGAGAAAGAGAGAGAGACAGAGTGAGAGCGAGTTTCGTAGGTGAAGAAATGAGAAATCAACAATTCATAGAGCGCTGAAAAACAAAAGCGCCATCATCGACAGGCCAACCAACGTTTGAAATGGAAGAGAAATAAAAAAATTAAAATTAAAAAACACCACAAAAAAGATTTTTACAACAACATACACAGACAGACGGACGGACAGACAGACGGACGGATGGACTGACCAATGGACGAATGGACGAATGACCGAACAAGTGGAGAACGACTTTGCAATGACGATGGCAAACTGGTGCTGCCTTGCTGGGAACTGCACCAAACCAAACCAAACCAAACCAAACCGAACCGAACCGAACCGAAGCGAAGCCATCATCAGCCACCATTGAAGCCATCATGAAAAGTTGAACAGCCACCGAATGAGTGGCTGCCGTTGCACAAACTACGACTATAAGAAGCTTTGATAAAGTTTCAACATTATTGAGATTATTCTACTTTTTTTTTAAATTTTTATGATCAATAAAAAAATTTTTTTTGATCAATAAAAAAATTAACTGAGAATTTGTGAGATTACAACAAACAAACTGCTGCTAACTCTAGAGACATAGAGAGAGAGAGAGAGGTAGAGAGACTTTTGCAATGTTTCTGAAAGTGCTGCCCCAAAGAGAATTAGAAAGAGAAAAATTTAAGTAAGCAACCATTTTTGCATTAGAAGACGTCCGAAACAGCTCTCTTGCAAGAGTCGCTCTTACGAAGAGCGTAAATGAGGGTCATTTAAGGCGCTTCACGATGCCAGCACTGGACGTGAGCTATTAGTCTTTTTGAGCGACCATCCATTTTCATACATAATCAAAACCTTTGCCGCTTGATCTAGTATTAAATAGTATTAAGCGGTTAAAACCGGGTTCTAGGGGCAACCTTTAGGTATCGCTATATCGGTTGGTGGGTACATTGATCTGGAAGCCTTTTTCTGCTGTACCGTATCTTCAAATAATTTTGCCCTTCTACCCTTGTACATATGTACATTGTTTTAGCCAGTGGCTTTGAATCCTTGCAACAACAAACACGCTGGCACAACATTTTGCAATGTATATGTGTTGGAGTTACGGGGAGAAGTAGGGGAGGAGGAGGAGGAGGAGCAGGAGAAGAAGAAGAGTCCTTGTTATTTACACTACTCAGTCAGTCATCGACGCTCGCCGCCGCCATCTTTAATAATGGAAAATGAAGTAAAGTGTACACCATCATCATTACACGGCAATTGTGAAAATTGCACACACACACACACACACATTAAACTCCATCATTCTCTACCTCTCTCTTTCTGCGTTGCAACCGTCCCTTCCTCCCTTCCAGCCATCTGTCTCTCCCTCTCTCTCTATCTTCACGGTTGTTATATGACGTATGCTGACGTTCTTCTTCTTCATAAGAGAAGAATAAGCGAATGCAAAACGAATGCCAGATGAAAGGACTTCGGTACTTACACTTTTTTAATTACCTCGTTTAATTTTTTGTCTCGCTCTTTTTTTTTTTTTGCCTCTGCCTCGGCTTTTGCCTTTGCCTTTGCCTTTTCTGCCCATTTGATGATGATGGAATAAGTTTTAATTGAAAAAAATGCTTTTTCTTCTTCTAGGACTATTTTTGAGTGTGTGTGTGTGTGTTGTTATGGGCGTTGTTGTTGTTGTTGTTGTTGTTGTTGCTGTTGTTGTTGTTGTTGGATGCAACGTTGTTGATTTGCGTTTGCGTATTTTGTTGTTTGTTGTTGTTTGTTGTTTGTTTTTTGTTGTTGTTGTTTTTGTTGCTACAGCCGTTCCACAAATATAGTTATTATGCTGTTGTTGTTGTCCTTGTTGTTATTGTTGTTGTAGCTTTTGTTGTTGTTAGTGTTGTTGTAGTTAAGTCTGCAAACTGCGTATCATTTTGATAACCAGGTTTATCGTTATATCGTATAAATCCAAGCACACACAAACGCACACACACACACACACACACACAAAATATTTCAAGAAAAAATAAAATCTTTTTTATTTTATATTTTGCACAACATTTTGAAGAACTTTTTTAATTAACATTGCGATACGCAATCATGATCATGCGTATTGCGTTTTGGAAAATAATGTCTCAATCTTCATCGTGTTCGATTCGAGCCACGATTTTTTAAGTTAATTTTGGAGAATTATTTTTCTAAATTAGAGCACTAAAAACTCAGCGAATATCAAGAACCTGAACCTTTCCTGAAACCTCAAGGAAAAGACCGAAGAAGTCTATTTAAAAACTACTACGAGTACCTAAATTTTAAAATTTTATAAAATTATTCTCTTAAAAGATTTTAACCAGAAGTTTTTTGCTTATTGACTAATAAATTTTCAATAATATTAATTCCAGAATTAGTATACTATTTCCAAAAAGTGATACGCCAAAAATTCAGAATGATTCGAGATTTATGAGGATCAATTGATCAATTTCAAGTATCAAACTATTGAGATTAATCTGAAGGAAAAGCAAAAAAATTTTAAGAGAAGAGAAAACGGTCTCAATTAAATAAACACAAATAAACTACAATAACTACTAACTACGTAGTTAGAAAACACACAAACAGTAGCAAGAGGCATTCTCTAATTAATCACCAGAGGCCCCTTCCAGACGTCTGGGCGTACCTTTAGATGTGTTTACTTAGCCATTTAGCCGCCAATGCAGTTCATACTGCGGCGGAGTCTATCAAAAAACAAAACCGAGTAATGTAAGGACGATCCAACAAATCGTCAAAGGAATTTCAAACGCTTCGACGACGCTAATCGCATTGCCACCGCCTGGTTGGCCTGGCTGGCCTGGCCCTCGGTCAATAGACCGACCTTAACTAACCGAAGGCACATTAATAATGCAATAGTGTTGAAATGATTCTCGTGGCATCGCGTGCGAGTATACAATACGAGTACTCTCGGCGGAAGTATTAACTGCCGGCCTATACATACCTACGCTTCGATATACGAGTATGTATGTACACGATGCCGTCTTCCTACAAGTACACTCTTATGGTACACTGAGTTCAATTACCTTCCATTCGATGGTAGCGGAAATCCGTCCAATGTCCATGAAATCTGTGGCGTTGGATTTCCGGTGGCCGAGCATTTGAGGCTGACGGCGGGACCCGGCTGCAGCGTTTGCTCGATGAAGCTGTAGAGCAGGACGGGCGGTGCATCTGGCGGCGGCGAGTGAATAAATGAAGAAGAAAGGAAATGAAAACGGAGGCTTTAATAAAATGCAAACGTATAGCAAGAGTATGGCCGGCCATAGAGACTCGTATAATAAACTAAACGCCATCACAATCACAATGTTATATTATATGAGTGTATGTAAATGTGTGTGTGTGTTGGTATAAAACATACATATTAAAGTGATGTATGTATGTATGTAAATATATTGTCATAGGTCTATACACGAACGGCCCTGGAAAAATATTTAAAAGCTTACCGAAATGCGTTTATACTTGATATAACCATCTATGCACAACATACGACGGGCACACATACAAACAGGCAGACATACATATATACATACGGTAAGTATGTGTACAAAGCATTTTTCGTTATGAATCCATTGTAAAAGCAATGAATATACTCATAAATAATAGTCTCAGCGAAGGACAGTAAAATATATTTTTATGCCAGAAACACAAAACAAAAGGAATTATTATAGCTGGAGAATGATAACGGATAGATAGACAAATGGACAATAAGAGAGAGGAAGAGAGAGAGAGAGGAAGAGAGATGGTTTTATTATCTGTTTGTTAATTGAAGCCTTTTCACGCAAGCCGGAAAACTTGGCAACCTTTTCACGCAGAAGTCTGTTGATCATGAAACGCTGATCATGGATATAGAGAGCTGGAAAAAGAGCTACGACACACACAATGACAGCTGAGTTAAGATGAATTATTATTTTAATAATTTTTTTTTATTTTTTTTTTTAAATTTTAGTTTTAAACCAAACTAAAAACTCCCGAATGATCTGAAGAAAATTTTCCACAGAAAAAATAAATCCAAAATTTTTATTTTTTTTTTTTTTTTGATTATTTTTTTTTTTTAATTTTAATTTTAAACCAAACCAAAAACTCCCGAATGATCTGAAAAAAATTTTTCACATAAAAAATTAATCCAAAATTTAATTTTTTTTAAATTTTTTTTAATTTTAATTTTAAACCAAACTAAAAACTCCCGAATGATGTGAAGAAAATTTTTCACATAAAAAATAAATTCAAAATTTTGATTTTTTTTTTTTTTGATTTTTTTTTTTTTTAATTTTAATTTTAAACCAAACTAAAAACTCCCGAATGATCTGAAGAAAATTTTTCACAGAAAAAAGAAATCCAAAATTGAAATGTTAAAAATTCACGATTAACGCTAAAACCATGACCATCGCTTGGAATTGTGTGTCCTGTGGCAAATTATTGCACAATATCCTAATAAATGTCTGCGCTCTCTCTCTCTCTCTCTCTCTCTCTCTCTCTCTTGCCGCAACGGAAATGACAACATTTTGGCCAAAATCGATCGATGGTGTCTACCTGCATTGAACAATTTCCGGTCAAAAATGAGCTTTTCACAAATTAATTCATAACTAATTTCAATTCACCGGAAATGAAACCTAAAAGACAAACAACAACAACAACAAGGACTATTGTTCAGTCCTCAATTAATTTTCTTTGGCATTTATTTTAAAGGTAAATAAGTAGTCATTTTCTAATCAAAATGAAATTAGCTTTTAATTTTAATAAACATTAAATTGCAATGCGCTTATATGAAATATTAAGAAGAAGAAGCAGAAGCAGAAGCAAACGAAGTTAGTGACATTCATTCGTTCGTTCCAAACATCCACACATTCGTAACTTCTTGCGGTACACTCACTTACCTCCCAGCTGCAGCTCGGCGGTCGCTTGGAAGGTGTCACCTTCCGGTCGCCGCACCACACACTGATACATGCCGCGGTTCTCGCGACTCACACGCGACACCACCAGCGTATCCTCGATGCGGCCGCTGGTCGGCAACTGCCGTCCATCCTTGTACCACAATATGTTCTGCATGCCCACCGGACTGCCGTTGCTGGTCACCAGGCAGCGAAATTCGGCCGTGCCGCCCATATGGACGCTCAGCGTGTTGGGCGAGATTTCCACCTGTATGGGCGTGGCCACGGAGAGGCGCAATTCGGCGCTCGCCTCGCCGCCCACATTGCTGGCTGTGCACTTATAGACGCCGGAATCTTCGCCCGTGACCGCCTCGATGGCAAGTATGGGGCCGAGCAGGCGTATGCGTGGACCGCTGAGGACGGGCAGAGGGCCGGGCCCGTTATGCGTGTACCAACTGCAAAAGGAAAGAAAAGAAAAAGAAAACGAAAACGAAAAGACAGCGGCCATTATTAATTCTGCATTTAAGGCTCGTTAAATTTTAACAATACGACGAATAAAAAAAAAATCCTAAATTTTCAAGGAAGAAAATTTTCATGGAAAAATTGTTTAACACAAACACAAAAAAAAAATAAAATATTTGCCATCAATATATTTGGGAGAAATGTTGTGTGTGTGTGTGTGATAGGCGTGATTAAGTGTGTGTGTGTGTGTGTGTGTATGTGCGTTTATTGCCTGCTTTGAGGCTTCTTTAAAGCACTTCAAATACATTTACGAGTGTATGCGAGTACATGCATACATACGAGTATATATGAATGCATGTCACGCACATCTGCGAGCAACTGTGTGTGTGTGTGTGTGTGTGTGTTCTTCTGTGTGTGTTCGTGTCTGTATTTTTGTGTATGTATTACTTAAAATGTTTGCATGCGTTTTAGTTAGGTACATCATGTTTACATGTGCGTCGTGTGTGTGTGTGTGTGTGTGTGTGTGTGTGTGTGTGTGTGTGCTCAAGTGCAGAGTGTCATGATCCTTCGAATGACTCCACAAAAGAAGAAACTGGCAGAGAAGAAAAGAGACGAGAAGAGACGAGTATTCGCCCTGCTGCCACCGTCATTCGCAACGAATGCTACTACCACGTTACCATGAGAAGACCATGACAGAGTATAGCCCTTCCCCACTCCCCCCTCCCCCCTTCCGACACCCACCTTTGTCGTCGGCCCCTTCCGAACCTCAACGAAATGTACATAATTCAGTGCATCGCGTCGTTCCTCTTCGTCCTTCGCATGCCGAGATTCTAAAACCTATCCATTGTTGCTACAACTGCGAGTGTCTTTCTGTGTGTTTGTGTGTGTGTGTTGTTGTTGTTTTTGTTTGCTAATGTTATGTTTAGATTGTATAGCTGTGAAAATCATCAATTTGTGTCAAAAGGATTCCTCACGTTCCTGGCAAAGGCTACGAAGCGTCCTCGTTGCTTTGTTTGTTTGGTAGATTTTGATTTTAAGAATGAATGAATGACTTAATGGTGGAAAGGGAAAGGGAAAGGGGAAGAGGAACTCCTTTTCTTCTTTGAAGGCTCATGTTATCGGTTGGTTGGTTACCACTAAGAACATCGCGCTTTACACTCTTGCAAAAAAAAAAAGGAAACATTTGTAAAATTTTACATTTCACAGTAAACTGCCTTCAAATACAATCGATATACATAGTACCGTTAAAGGTTGATAGTGTGTCCA
The DNA here is from genome assembly GCA_949752815.1 of Conops quadrifasciatus. NCBI lineage: Eukaryota > Metazoa > Arthropoda > Insecta > Diptera > Conopidae > Conops > Conops quadrifasciatus. Next base: position 35,188,737 of record OX457079.1, read on the forward strand.
AAAAAATTCCAAAATTTCAATGATATCAATAAGTCTTGTATGCTTTTAGGATTTTGCAACGTTGCAAAAACACAATTTGCTGCTGCTGTTTTTTATTCGTTTTACTAAACGTAGAGGACAACGGTTCTATTGCGTAGGTAGAGGGGGTGGCCTGAAGAGGGTTCAGTCGGAAGACCGGTCTCATGTAATACTTCAAACTGAAAATTAAGAAGTTTTTTAGAAATTTCTAAAATCATTGAAGTGAAAATAATATACGATAGATAGTATAGGCAGACAGGTATATACCTACCTATGAGAGTATATACAATTTTTTTACCACACCAGAGCAGAATTTTTTGTTATGGTCGTGTGGTGGTCTAATGTAACAAAATGGGTAACAAAATTTGAAAGGAAGTCTCAAATGAAACGAAGTTTGTCTGCGGAAAAATTTTGAATTTGTTGAGAGCGTTCGTTCGTTGTTGCTGTGCTGACTATTTTTTAAGCTCTGAACAGAGTATAACGAGTATTGTGCAATAAAAATACCTTTAGGTATTTAGGTTAACACATTTCAGTAGCTCATTTTTATCATTCAAACTCTAACGGTCTTCAAATTTTTGAAGTTATTGAAGTTTTTTGCAATAAAGACGACACGATACATTACATTTCGACAATACAATCTATTACTATAGCTATTTCGAGGAGAAGGTACGATATATTCTCGTACCGTTATGACTTCAGCAACTGTTATGACTTTAGAAAGCGTGCGTATAAAGCACGCGCACGTATTTCGTCCAAGCAAAATATCTATGAAACCATACGAGAGTCCCGGGATTTTAGCTGCTTGAGACTAGTTCGTCAAAAAACCTGGGGGCAAATTGAATATTTACAACAACTACAATAACAGTGACAACAACAACAAGAAAAAAACAATATAATGACAATTTACGATAACTCGACAGCCATAAACGTAATTTGTTTTCGTTTACCTTTCGGGTACCTTTCGATAAGGTGTTGTTTTTTTTTATAGTATTTATGAAAAAATGTTTTTCCTTTTCTCCTTTTTTTTATGGACCGAATTGGAAAAAAGGATCAAATAAAAGCACACAAATTGAATTGCTTTTTTCTGCAAGAGCAACGTACGTATTCTATGTATATGTCTATATTCTCCAAAATGTACACCCGCCCACTCTACCCATTTTCAGCCAACCCATTCGACCGTCCCGAACTTATTGACAGATTTATAATTTCGTATACGTTTTTTCATGCTTGATTAATTTACGCTCGTGAAAAACATGAATTCATTCAATTGAATTCAATATATGTATGTATATTCTTGGGATAATGTTAAAAACCAAAAAAACTCAAAAAGCCAACAACAAAAAACTAAAAAAAAAGGAAAAACGTAAAAACCAAAAAGGCGAAAAATGGCACAAACCAACGAATTCGAGTGTAAAAAATGCATCGAAATACTTTGACATTTAAATACGTTCAGAAAGCATAAAAATAACTTAAAAAAATTGCTTTTAAAGCGACTTTTCGGCACAAATAAAATCAATTAAACGAGAATTTTATAACAGGCTTTAATAAGTTTCGGAAAAATTGCAGCAAGGCATCACAAAATCATTAAGAAGCCACCTTAAAATGCCATTTAAGGCCTCGATATGGCCCGAATCAAAAGGGCCCACAGCATTTTTTAGAAATTTCTTGGGAGAATTCGTCTTAAGACGAGTTACGGAATACGACGCGATTAAGGACTTTAATATCAGGACTGTTAAATACAGTAAGAGAGACTATTTATTATTTATTAGATACGATATATGTATATTAATATATCTTGGTTAGAGAACGCCTGCTGTGTAACCTTCAGCAGTGGATCATATTACATTATGTTGAGAATGGAGACTCTCTGGATTCGTTGTGAGGAGAGAAAGTGTGCTTGGGTTGAGAGTCTATAAAAACGGGGAACGCATGTGTTGAGGTTGACGAGATGTCAAGAGTGTCTTCTTCTTCTTCTAATTACTGGCCATAAAGAATTACGAATGGGTGGCCACACTGACTGACACTGAAACAAGCTAACCATTTGTCACTTGCATTTTAATGAAATAATAAAAGCTCTTCGAGACGACATTAAAAGCAGGCGGTTCGGTTGTTTTTATTGTTACCAACAAAAATAAGAAGATAAGAAGTGTGAAGAAGAAGAAGAAAAAGAAGAATAAGAAGAAGGACGAGCAGCAGCAGCAGATGATTTAGAACGTAAATGCAATCAAAATTTAATATTTCAACATACCAATGTTGGCGAAATATCGTACCGTTGCCATTGCATGGTACATAGTACGAGCATGCACGTACAGTGTTGCAAAACAGCTGAATTGGTGCAAACACCCAAAGCATAAAATGATAATATACTCTCTCTCTCTCGCTCTTAACTCTTTAGTAGCTTTACTGTAAAATTCTTTACGTCTTTTTCTTTTTCATAGGTTTCAATAAACCTATTTCTTTTCAGAGTGTCCAATAACGTAATAAACCGTTCAATGAAGAATATCGTTGACGAAAATAACGTCATAGTCATTTCGACTGTCATAAACAGCTTTCACGATTCCTTTAGAATTAGAACGAAATTATTATGAAGATTATGGATGAGTAATTCTCCGGTGGGTAAGAGATGGAACTTGCCGTCTGTGAATAGAAATTTAAAACAAAAATATTACGTTCACTTTTCAGTATTGGGCTTTTTTTCTCAAATAAAAAGTAGAATTCTAGAATGAATTTAGAACGCATAAGTTGAAGCAGCAGTAACACACAACGAGAAAGAGAGAGAGCAAGAATTGTAACGACGAATGTAACGACGATTTAATTTATAATGGCATCGATTTCTAAATTTTCCATTGCTCCAATTATCTCTAGAATTCTCTTAGAGAAAGTTATAAAGATGGAAGTAAAACATTTAGGCGAATCGGCGACGGCTAAAAATAGCCATAACCATCGGTTACTCCAATAAACTGTGTCAAAACTGTAAAATGAATTTTTCATCATTTAAAAAATCGCTTCACCCCCGAATAACAACACGAATCTCCTCACTTTTCCTCTTGAGTGTAAAGAAGAGACTGCCAGCAAGAAATTCGCACGAATTTTCCTGTCATTTAATGAGAGAATATAAATTTAAGCTTCTCAGGCGAATAAAGACGACGTGGAGAGCGAGAGACATGCCATGCCGTTGTTAGACCATCGCCTTAAAAGAAACATTCGTGTGCGAAAGCTCGTGTACACACGCATTCGAGGCAACGCATGGAACCCATTAGATAAAACAGTGTGGAACACGTGGTAGAACAACCACAATGAATGCGACGACAGCGTTTCTTCCAGCGAAGTAATCAAGAAGGTTATGAGGAAAATTAATACTTCAGCAGGGAGGATGGATGAATGAATACACAGAGTGTCATGAAAGCGATGGCGTTAAAGAATGAAAACAGAGAGTGAGAGCAAGAAGAAACGAAGAAGAACGGTGAGTGTAATGGAAGAAACGATCAGATAGAGCGAAAGAAATTCCTATAAAAGCTAAGAAGCAGGATATACGAGTATGTACTCGTAACATATTCGTAAATGGCTCATTTTTATGGTGTCACAACATGGCAGGTTATTATTGTTGTTGTAGAGGTTGTATAGGTGTTTATGTGGGTGTACGTGTATTTTACGATGGAAATTTTACCGCCTGGAAAACAAAGAAGAAAAGAAGAAGAAAGAGAAGGAGGAGCTGTTCTTACGCGCCAGTGGCGCTAATTGTATGATTCTAGAGGTATAATAAACGGAATATGTAAGGATAGGCGTATTCCGTACTCCCTCACTCCCTCCTTAATCCCGCCTTAATCCGCCTTACAGCACACACATAAAAGAAAGCTCAGCAACAAAAGAAATAACAATACTTTTGCGCTAAAGTGTTAAATTGTTAAGGAATTTTTTTTACTGCGTAAATTGAGTAACACAATTCTTTGCAAAAAAAAAAAAAAAAAAAAAAAAAAAACCCAAAAACGCTATAAATTTCTGTACTCGTATAATATAAAATTTATATATTATATATAATATATATTCTGTACTCGTACCTCGACGCAAGCAATGTTTTCTCGTCTTACTGACTTACCTGTACTCGGGCGAAGGACATCCCTGAGCTACGCACAGCAGTACAGCGCCCTCGTCCTGCGACACTTGAACATGTGAAGTGTGTTCGACGACACTCGGCGATATGATGCCGCGATGAGCTGCAAAATTAGTTTCATTTTAGTTTTGGAAATTTATTTAAAATTTTTAAGGTACAACTTTTCTAACCCTTGTCCTGTCTACAAGACAGGAAATATTGTTTTTTCACATAGAAATAAATTTATTCAGGACCATGAAATTCTACAACTTCATTTATATTATCGTTTTTTTCCTGAACATGACCGACGGAGAATGGCATAATTAGTTCCCACTTTTTCTCTCTTTTATACCACCGCGTGAGAATTATGCTTTCTTATAAAAACTCAATACGAACTTGACATTTATGAAATATTCTTGTAAATTGATTTGTTGTAGTTATTTTAGTTATTTATATAGTAGTAGTCACAACTACCTATATAAATTACATACAACTACCTTCGTAGCGAAGTACTTTAAAATTCATCGACAAAATCAGTACGCAATCATCAATGATGTTCAAAGGCCCTCGCTACATTTACCACTGGGTATTTCATTTATCCTCTCTCACATTGAGAGAGCGTTTCAATGTCAAAGATCAAGCGCTGCTATTGGAAGCAACATTAACATTAACAGCGTGAGAGAGAAAGTACAACATCTCAGCATTTGAGAGTTAGTGCAAGAATTCTCGTATTATCGTAGTATATTATCGTAGTAGTATAAATTGACGGCAATAATTAGGAAACTAAAAATTTAAAAAAAAAAAAAATTCATTAAATACTTACAATTTATTCTCAATCTCGTTGGTGAACTGACAACAACTTGTCGCGTCAATCGATGCATGCTACGACAACGAAACGATTGTGACTCATCACTATCTTGAAGATTATGGATGAGTAATTCTCCGGTGGGTAGAAGATGGAACTTGCCGTCTGTGAATAGAAATTTGAAACCAAAATATTACCTTCACTTTTCAGTATTAGGCTTTTTTTTTCTCAAATAAAAAGGCAACAACTTAAAACACATAATGCCAAACATACACAAAATACAGAGAGAGCTTTGTATGTATCCCTAAAGTTGCCAAGATTATGGCAAAATTTGCTTAAGAGTTTGCTTTCTAATTTTCCAATCTCTTATCCAATCTAATTTCGGAATGAAATTGAAAAATTGAAAATTGAAAGCAATTAATAAGGTCTTTGATTGATTTATAAACTCGCAGTCACTTTTCGTTTCGTTTTCTGATATTAAAAATGTCAGAAACGAAGAAAGATTATCCATAAACATCTGGGCCACTTGAGGACACCCAATCTGTCTGATTAATGACCGAAAGAGTGCGATTTCAGTTGATTGTTATGATATAAAGTTTTATTCAAGACATAGCAAACATATTTCAATATTGACCCTGGGTCGAGTTTTCGACATTTTCGACATGTCGAATGTTCGACAATTCTGTCGAAAACTCTGAAAAATGTAACTTCATCAATTACAATAAGAACAAACGAACGCTACAAAAATTTTTCAATGAAAACTACATGAATTTCAATTTTATTTTTAAGTCCTGTAATTTTTTTGTGAAAAAATTGAACATTTATGGGATGACAATGAATATTATTCATTCATTCATTCAAGTGCTGAGTCTTGATCGTCACTTTTTTCGATGTCATCAGACTCTTCCTCTATTATTCTTTTATTATTAATAATAAAAGACGCGAGTAAAAATGTATTATCAGAAACAAGAGAAAGAGAGGAGATGTATATATTCGTGCATCTTATCGCTTTCTCTTGTTTCTCTTGAGAGAGAGAGAGAGGGGGCTTGAAGAGTTTTCGACAAGCTTGAAGTTTTCGACATGTAGAAAAGTACTCTACAGTTTTCGACGTAGTCTGAAAGTACTCTACAGTTTTCGACGTAGTCTGAAAGTACTCTACAGTTTTCGACGTAGTCTGAAAGTACTCTACAGTTTTCGATGTAGTCTAAAAATACTCTACAGTTTTCGACGTAGACTACATATAAGATTCTTGTCGAATGCGAACCCATATAATGAAAGAATGATTTTGTCGACATCTCAAATGGTTTATGACCCGTCTAGGGTCTAGGTCTTGGCATGGCTTCAGGTACGAACTTATCATATTCCTACGCTCTGAATTAAGATTATGCTGAAGTAAGAACAAGGTTTTAAATTTCAATACATCTAGTAAAACTTGGCGGCAATTTTATTTAAATTCTTAAAGGTCTTTAAACGCAATTAAACAGACAAGTGGCCCGCAGACAATGTTAGGCATTGAAGCGTAAGTGCTGCAGCCCTGGGGGAGGGCCGTTTGCCGGGTGAGACTGACTCTAAAAGTTGAAGGAGGACAAAGTTAACGTTAACGACAAATCGAATAGTTAGCACTAAGCTGCTGTGTGGATGAGTGTGTGTTGTTTGCCGACTGCTAGTGCAGTTTCATACATACAAACATACACATACATACGTACATACCTCCCTGCAGCGATGGATAGATATAGATGGCGGGTTCATGAACCCACGAGACGACTCGAACTAATTCCTTGACAAAGGTCGGCACCACGCAACGCAGTATGGCGGTGCAGCCTCTGGATGCCGATAGCACTTCGACGTCCACTTTGTAGGCCTGTGCGACGACTGTAGATGTGACAAATGACGGAGCGGCAGTTAATCATGGCAGAAGGAAAAAGTAAGTAGAAATTAAGAGTAAGAAAAAAGTGAGGTTAAAGTAATTTTTTTACTCTTAAAAGTATGCAAAATAAAATAAACCGAACCAGTAACCGAATACTCGACAAATTGATGCGTCGGCGAAATTTTTTTTTTTATAAAAATCTTCACTTACCAGCTCGAACCTGGACATCGCGTGAGACAATTCGTCCCACACTATTCGACGCTATGCAACGGTATATGGTATTGTGTACATCCTGATGGTAGGCAGCTGCCGGAAATGACAATAGGACCAGAGTTCCGTTGCGCAATATACGTCGGATGCCATGAATCTCGGACACGGTGGAACCGTCCGCATGCACCCATTCGATGGTCGGCTGCGGACTGCCCGACGCTGAGCAATCCAGCCAGCCGCCGGATGAGTTCGAGAACTCAACGCGACCGGGCGGCTCCATAACGTAGCCAGGCCCACGAAGATGCGCTTCGAACACCTCCGAAAAGACTAAATCTGGCGCCCCAAAAAAAGAGAGAAAAATTTAATTGAATTAGAATATAAAAATATTACAAATCGTTAAGAATACGAAATAATATCAAGCGCGTATTTATGTAACCATTTTCTAAAAAGTATTGACGTAGTTATTGCAATTTTAGGAGACGGCGGTGGCCCCAAAAAGCGCCGGAATTGCGGCACGATTTAAGCTGAATCCTTCCAAATTACCCAATTTTTTGAAATTGCTAATAAAAAAACTTGGAATATAAAATTTGCCAACAATCAAGCGCATCATGGCATCGCCGACTAAGAAGAAGACAGACCAAGACAAGCACGAAAATCAAAGAGCAGCGCGCGCCACGCAGTGAAGCCATCATCAAACAGTTGCGGCAGGGACGCCCCAGAAACAAACGGGACAAACTTTGCTGCGCCATTCACTCCGGTATCACAGTCTCTGATGGTGGTCTCTGTCATGGTGGTAATGCTGTGTTCAGTTTATGGCTTCGATTTAGATGGTTTTTACGGTAAGTTCTTGGCGCTTGTCTTTGGCTAAAGTGTTGCTTGCATTCATTCGAATCCTTTGCTACAATCAATGATAAAGTATTGTAATACGATGCGTAGTATCATGATATAAATATGTTGGTATGTCTTTCTATTAATAAATACATAGCAAGATATGTTCAGTGCAACAAAATAATTTAATATTTATATTCATAGAGAAATCGATTTTACGCATAAATCCATTAAGAATGAATATATACATACGATAAATTTTCTTTCTTCTACGAGTACGATAAATGCTTTATGGCTTTTAAAAGATTTATGAATTTCTTTTTAAAATATTTCAATTTTATTGCAAGTAAATCAAAATCCTTTGCCGAATTGATTTCTGTTATTTTAACCGCGAAAGAAAATTTTCTGCCTTTTTTTTTTTCCTTCTAAAAAGACCTCAGACAAAGTCTTGTAAAGAAATCTTGAATGAAAGTGTGTGCTTGGCTAAGAAACTAAAGCATGTAAAAAGAATAGAAAAGAACGAAAGAAGTCTATGAGGTTTTTGTAAAAAACCAAAAAGTCTGCTGGCAAAAAGGTCGAGAAGAATTTTATTGCACAAAACAATTATTCTGAATATAGTCACGAATGGTTTCCGGACCATTTTGCCCCCATACTTTTCTATTGTTACTATAATAAATATATTATTGTGTATTACTTTTCTCAACGCTTTTCTTTTGTTTAAGAAAAAAATTTGAAGAAAAGTGCAAAAAAAAAAGGATGCAGATTTGGTAAAATTTGAGGATGAGGTTTATATTGAGGATGATGTTGTTTGCTGTAAAGGCATAAATTGGTAATTTTGCATTTCCGCGCTATATTCGGGATATCTTTGGAATTGATTTTTTTTATGAGATTTTTACCACGTTTTTTGCTATTCTTAGCATTTAAAACGTTTCAAAACTATTTGAATCTTTGAGAAAACAACTAAATTGTAATCACAAACTAAATATAAATCCTTTTAGAGCTTTAGAAGACCAAAAAACTTTTCTCTCTCTCTCTCTGTGATTTCCATTTGATTAACATAATTTATTCATAACAACTAGAAATCCTTGCCTTTTTTTTGTGCAACGTTGAAACAATTCCAATTTTTTTTGCTGCCAATTCGTTCGCCTGTTCTCGAAAGCTTCCTGCATTATATTGTCTTACACCGCTTTCCCGCTCTCGCTCTCGCTACCACTCTCACTCTCACTCTCTCACTGCCTTTGTCTGGATAAAGGGTGAATTTTGCTAGTTTGCAAATAGCAAATTTTGCACACACACACACACCTTGCTTGTGGCGAGAGTCTCGAGTTGTCGCTTGGGTGTATGTGTGTGTGTGTTTATGAGTGTCCTTGCATTGTGGAGTGTCCCGTTTACGGGGATCATATTCAATACTTGAAGAAACAGAGAAGAAAGCGGCAAAAAAGGAATTGAAAACGAAAATAGCAGACGAACTACTTTTTACTTTTTTTAAAATTCTTTTATTTGGTGTTATTGTTGTTGTTGTTTTGTTTGTTTGGTGTTTTTTTTCATATTGGAAACGCTATTTATGCAATGAATGCTGCTTTGTTTCTCTTGACAGACTTAGTGACGAATTGACAAATTGACGTAAAATCGACGAATGTCACACACACACACACACGGGCACTTTTCGAGTGGCAAAGTTTTCCGTTTGTTTGTTTGTTTGCTACGAGTATGTTTGTATGTCAATCTATTCTTACACGGAATGTTTTTCACGTTCGAATACATTCGTACTTTATTGTTGAAATGACATTCGAGGGAGTAAATGTGACTGTGTGTGTGTGTTTATTTTTAAAAAAACATTTTTTTTCTCAGTACTTCAGAACCGTTTGGTCGTTGTTCAGGCGCGTCTATGAAAGGTCTTCATTTGTATTTTACAAAATAAAAAAGAAACCAGCAAAGTTGTAAAGAAGGACGAATGTGCACCATCGTCCTTTGGTTGCTTTTCAGGAACTTTTTAATTAGTATATAAACAGATTTAATCAGCTTTAATTAATTTAATTTAATTCTTACTTAAATTTAAAAATTAAAACAAAAAAAAATTAAATTAAATTAAATTAAGTAAAATTAAATTGAATAAAATTTTTTAATTTTTAATTTTTTTTTTTTACATTTTTTTTTAAATTTTTTTTTTTTATACAAATTTATATAGTATATAAACAGATTTTATCAGGTTTAATTAATTTAATTTAGTTCTTAATTTTATTAATAATTAAGAATTTAAAAAATTTTTTTTTAATTTTTTTTTTTTTAATTTTTTTTTTTAATTTTATTTTTAAAATTTTTTTTTATAAAAAAAATAAAAATACTACTACATTTAAAATACTACTCAGTACTATTTTATTTCAATTGAAAAAAAAAATTTTAAAACTGCACACATACAAACGGTCTATAGACTTCCTTTCCTATCCTAATAGTTAATTATGATAGGCACACGCGGGTTAAGAGAGAGCTCTGTGTTCATAGATCAATTTTGGTTGGGGGGAAAAACCGGTTTCGGCGATGTGCCATCTCTTCTGTGTCTTTTTTCGCTGTGAAAAAACGTCTTTTTTCGTTGCAAAACTTATCTTTATCGAACGCTGTCGGAAAGCTTAAGTAACATCGAGATATGGAAATTCTTCACCATCGCGCTTTGTAAAGTCTGTTGGGCTTTTTTTTTGTTGTAATCTTTTTCTTCTTCATCTCTATTATTGACTAACACGAAAAGGGTCGCAGAACACGAAAGAGTCGTGTCAATCAGGTCGTGTCGTTGGGTCATGCTATGCTTTTAGCATCTAACATTGCATAATTTCTGTTCAACTCTCGCTAAAAGCAACCACCCACGCTCACGCCCCCACCGCCCCCTTCCGCTCACGCGACACCTTTTTTCTCGTTTCTCTAAAGTCTGAAAATCGTTTTCGCACAAAAATTATCATCTTGTACGTGACGTGATCCATACCACTTTCTACGTATTTAAAAAGTTTTTCAATAAATGGCACGATTCCGTCCACTTTGGCAGCAATTAGCAGGCGGTGAGTGAGTGAGTGAGTGAGTGTAGGAGTTCATTAATATATTCGTTGTTAATTCATGCGGCATTCAAGCGGTTGAGCTTCTTCTTCAATCTATTGCAATAACGCTATTTATTCAACTTTGGCTTAATATTTATTAGATAAATCACTGAATGCTTCTTCTTCTTCTCTCTTAAGTCATTAGTTTAAGCTCTTTTCATGAACCAGTCTTTCTTCTTTCAGTCCTTCTTAACTCATTCCTTTTCGATATTCAGTGAAAATATTTAAACTTCCGATTTTAGGCTGCTGTTAAGGGCATTACAGTACGGCTTAAAATCGAATCGAAAATAATCGATTACAAAATTATGTATTTTAAAGTGTGCATGTACACACATTGCTTTCACCGCTATTTTGTTAAGAAGATACAATAGATTTAACCAAAATGTTGTATCGCGCATGGCTCTAATGGCAAACCCAGTAAGTTTCTTCTTTAAAGTGGGTGCGGTCGCTTTGCACTTGCAGCTGCAGCTGGTACCCTTAAGGTTTTTAATGGTATACCCCCCCCCCCCTCTCAACCCCTCCGACGCCGGCGTTTTAATGCCGCAGCTGTCTGCCTGCTGCTTTATCTACTCTCGTCGTCAGGACGAGGAGCGTCCGTGAGTTTTTTTTTCTGTGCTGCCATTAGTTTTATCTCTGCTGTGAAGTGTAGTCATCACCTCTCCTCTCCTCTCCTCTCCTCTCCTCTCCTCACGCCCTCAAAAAACCGATCCCAACACGTCAAGTCACCACACGCCCGCCCGCCCATTGATGGCACCCACCGCGCCGTTCTTCACCGATGTTCGAGCACTTTAATCCCTTCCAACTCTTTTGCTTATCTTTTGCGTTATGTTTTCATCCTTGCAATTATGAAGGTTTTTGTTTCTTTGTGGCGCAATGAGTGGAGAGTTTTTCCCTCAGAGTTTCTGCTTTCTCCTACTTTACGCCTTTTAACATTAAAAAAACAAAACAACAAAAAGTTCTCAACCGAAGTAGAGAAAAAAATACAAAAAAAAAACAACAAAAAATTTAAATGAAAATAAAAATAGGAAAAAACGAAATAATAAATAAAAAAATAGAAAAAAATAAATTCAGAGAAAAAATAAAAGCTGAAAAATAATAAGTACCTACAACAACACAGACCAACAACAACAACAACAGTAACAACAACAACAACAACAACAACACTTGTTTACACATTTCTTATTATCAATATTTAATGAAGTTGCGAAAACAAATTTTGCCGCAAGTTTTCCGTTTGTGGCAATGCTTTATCGTTCATGAAATTCATTGCTGCTTTTACTCACTACAAATTGAATATTGTTAGTTATTTTTCGAATAACTCTAACCGCTTAAATCTTTAGCCTTTAAGCCTTTAAAATTCATTGCATGCACGCAATCTGCCGGCCATCTCTGCCCGCGCGCGCTCAAACGACTTCATAAATTGCGCCGAAAAGAAACTCGAGTAATTCTCTGATCTCGCAAACAATTTTCTTATTGCTTCGAAAATCTACCACGTTTTCCTTAACTTCTTATTCATTGCGACGAGATGAAGTTTTCAAAACATTGGCAAAGGCAAAGGCGAAGGCGAAGGCGAAAACCAAGCGAAAGTTTTCAGCATCCTTGCGCTGTTGCTGCAAGACGACGCTCAGTGTGTTTTTGGAATTCTAACATTTTTCTGCTTGTTGTTTCTGTTGTTGTTGTTGTTGTTGTTGTTGTTGTTGTTGTTGTTGTTGCAACTAATAGAACAAAACGGAAATAAGAAGCAACATGAAATCGTAAGATAAACAGAAGAAATCGCAAAGAAAACAAGTTCGTGTCTGTAGATGCCACTTTCTTTGCCACTTGCTGAATGCTGCATGCCTCTTTTGGGGCAGGGGGGTTGCGGGGAGGGGGGGGGGGGTGTTTGTTTCTACCCTGCAGGTGTGGAAGCTTTATTCCTTCGATTTCTTTGATTTCGTTTTGTTTTTCGCGCCTCAAAACAATATTGACTTTGGAAATTTTCATTGCAAGTTGAATTTTATCGTTGAAGTTTTTTTGTTGCCAGACATTGATTTCCGCCAACAACAAAGAAAACAAACTGAGAACCAAAGCGACGACAGCTACGATTTTTTTAACTAAAGCGATGGACATAAAACTAAAGTGTCTCACGTTCTGCGGCGAAGGTAGAACGAACGAACAAACGAACGCATTTTCTGCATACAAAAGAAGAAAATGGGTCAAGTATTGGGTGCAGGCCATTGTGGCCTGACACGATGGTGTTTAGATAGTTCGGCATAAGTACTCGGCATAAGAAAGAGGCTGGAAAGTGCTTGGGATAAGCGAGCGTTTGTTGATGGCAAACCTGTTGAATTTCGAGCTTAATTGAAATTGATTTGAAAAAGAAAAAGACGAGAGACCGGAAATCTGATGCTGTTTTTATTTAACAGTGTCAATTAAAGTGAACTTAAACTCAAAGTTAGAGTACGAGAGTAGAGAGGAGTATGTCTATAGAGAATGTGACATAATCTCAATGCGTTAAAAGTAATTTGCACCAAACTGTTTTAAGGTTTTTCGGCATTAGAGGCTCGATCTTGTTGGCTTCGATCACCGCCATCATCTTTAAACTTACCTACTTATATTTTTTTTTTTTAAAGTTGATAATTTTTCACGACTTTTGTAATTTTTGTTAGAAAACATTTATTTTTGAAAGTCCTGAAAAATATCTAATGTCCAAGCTCGATCAAAAAAAGCCGTTTAAATTTGTTATTTATGGTTATATAAACATATTTTTAGAGAGAGATTATATTTTATCGTTTAATTTCAGATCTTTATTACGAAAAACCTTGCTTAAGGTTAGTATCTATAGTCTTTCAACAAGAGGTGTCACTTTAAATCAAAGAAAAACCCACTCTTTTTTTAAAAAGTAGTGATATTTTTATTTAAATTTAAAGCATAAACTTTAAGATTCGCGTTTTTCTAAGGATTTCTTTGTTAAACTAAGCTTTGTTTTATTGTATAATAAATTCGTTGAAAACAAAAAAAAAACCCTTAAAAAAAGTAAAGAAAACTCTTCTTTTCTAATAAACCTTCGCCAACATTACTTCCGGTTAATATTTATTAAAATAAAAAAAAATACAAAAACTGTCGCCAAAAACTTTGAAGTATTTCTTGCTAAAATTGTATATACACTTTTTACAATTTATTTTAATATTTTATGACTTAACTTTTCTTAACTTCTTTTTCTCTCAAAAAAAAAAGGTTTTTCTTCCAAAAAAAAAAACCGCTAAATGAAAGAAAATTTGCCATTTTGTAGGAAAAAAACCTTAAAAACTTTGAAGGCTAAAGACAACACACACACACACACACACAACACAAAGGAAACACTTTAGAACCGCGTTTAGAGCAATAATTTCTTAAATTGTGGCAATAAAATCGCTTTAAAACAACTTTTTCTTTATTTCGCAGTTTTGTTAAAACGATTTTCTCATAAAATTTTATTATTATTTACAAATTGATTTTTGGAAATTGTAAATTAAGTTTCTTTGTTTATTTGTTTCTAGAGCGGAAGCACGTGAATTGTTGATAACTTTGAAACTATACAACTTTCTTATTATAATTAAACCAAAATCAAATGCGCACAGTACAATTTTAAATTATACGATATTGGCTTAATTTAAGTTTAATATTAGTTTTCTGCAATAAACATATTTTACGATACAATAGTTCGCGCTAAATTTCAAAAGTCCTTTGATAAACTTTCGATTGATTGAGTTTCTTTGCGAATTGAATCGTCAGAAAATAATTCAATTTGACTTCAAAATTTGATATTAAATCAAATTCTGGTCTTGAATATTTTTTGTGATATTTTTCTTGCAAGTCAAAAAACAATCTTTACAATTAATAACTACAAACGATATTATGAATGCGATAATAATGTGATACAAAAGGTTTATAACAGTGTTCGTATATGAATAAATTGTCGAATATGAATTGAATTCTCAAAATGTCTCTAATCGATTTAAGCTATTTCACTGACACTAAGAAAATGGTTAAGTAATAGCTTTTTAAATAGCAATGTTTAAAATTCTAGAGATTTTATAGACTATAAACCTAAGACTATAAACCTAAGACTATAAACCTAAAGAAAGATATTATCCTAAAGCGAAGAAGAAATGAGCTTTATTTCATGAGTTTTTTTTTTAAATGAATTTTATTTTATTTCTGTTATTTTTTTGTAAATATTATGCAATATACTATATGTATGTATGTATATATTGTGCACCTGTGTGATGTATAATAAATTTCATGTTGCAAAAAAGTGCAAAAGAACACAGCAACAAAAACCAGAACCAGAAGAAGTATAAAAAAAAAGAAAAATTTATCCCGACGGACATGGACACGCTCATGAACACACATGAAGGATGTGTCATTTCCGTTTTGGCAACCAGAGTGTCACAGCCGCAATTGAATGGCGACAAATTCCTCACAGCGCTACCATTTCCGCTTATGGAATTCGTTAGCATATAAATTGGCGGTTATAATGCGGAATTTCTCATGTCGTATACTCGTAGTCTTCCAGCTCGTAGTCTTCCAACATTTCTACATATTAAATTTGCATATTTTTTCACACTCTCTCTCTCGCTCTCTCTTTCCCTGTCTTGTTTCTTGGCCAAGTTTTCTGCAACCAACTAACTTTTCATACCTTTTTTTATCCCCTCCAGCAACGCAAAGTACTCGTACGAGTATTATTCATACAACAAAGTGTATTCGTAGTTGTAAATATATATGAAAAAAAAAAAAAAAATGTTATAAAAACTTTTAAAGCAGAACAAAGAACAAAATGGAAAAAATTCGATTCGAAAGAAATCTGGTCCCTGGTCCCTTGCCGGCCACAAATTAAATCAATGATTATCCAAATATTTCAAAATAATGCCAGCCATAAATACGTTTTATGTTCTTTTAAGATAACGGGGAAGAAAATATAAAAAAGAGGCAGGATAAATATGAGATTTGAGTAAGAGAAGCGCAAGAATATGATAGATAGAGATAGATAAATATCGTATGTACGTCTTAAGTAGTCTTAAGTATTGTTGTTAGAAACTCGAAACTCGATAATTAATAGATTTTAAAGCACGAACTGGCAAAGAAATTTATTCTAGAAGATGATAGTTCAAAAATTAAGCAGAGAAAAGGCTACTTTTCAGTATTAGAAAATTCAATAAATCTGAGGAACCTCTTTTCTTGTCTAACTAGAGGTGTCTTCAGCAAATCAACAAAAAAAATGCTATATTTCTTGGAAAAATTTCAATTCAAATCACCAAACTATAAACTATTTGTTAAACTATAAGAATTTTGTAATGGAATAAAATTTCTGCTCGTCTCATCTCGTCTCATTTCTCGTTTATTTGATGAAAATTTAGACAAATTTTTGTCTAAATTTTCGCCTAAGTTTTTATACAATTTTTTAGTCAACACTTAGATATCCAAAACTATCATAATTATATAAAAAATATGACTACTTTTCTATTACTCTTCTATTTTCTTTTAAACTTCTTCTTTTTCGTTACTCTTTTCAGTCGAGGCGAGCTCCGACACGCTTTTTCACACTGGAGTCGAGATCTCGAAAAAAAACCAAAATCAGTGATTGGAAGGAAACTTAAGGCTCCTCTTCCTTTCCGTGCCTTAAGAAGAAATTGGTAAAAAGAAAAGCGCTTGAATTTCAATTAACCTGAAGATAACAAACTTTAGAAACTATTTTCCTGAATACCGCACAAATCTCTACTTATTTCTGCAATGAATATTTTACCGACATTTCAAAAGAGAATGCGATGAGAGGAAGCCAGAACATTGAGCAAAGATTCAAAGCGGAGATTTTATAAAAAAAATATCTGTAATTATTAATAATTTAAGGACATCTCTATGAGAATTTCTATGCTATTAGGCTTGTGTTCTTTTGTTTTAAATAATTCTCTACTGCACTAATTCTTATTTTGGCCCGAAAATTAGCGTATATATTTTTTTTTATCTTCACCGCCTTCGCTTGGTACGTACCTATAATCGTCAGGGTCAGGACAATGGTCACATGGCTGCTAATCCACATGATGTCTGTTTTTGTTTGCCGTTTTTCTTTTTACGTTTAGGTTGCGTTACGTTTCGTGGTTATTTTGTGGTTATTTTTATGGTTTTTATTGTAAATTTTTTTAATCAAATTTTGAGAGTTACGAATTAATTATTCGTAATTTTCGTAGTATTTATTAGTATTTCATCTTATTGCTGTACTAATAGTAGTTGTTGTGTTTTTTTCTTCGTTGTTGTTGCTCAGAAAGGGAACGAGGTTTCTTTTTCTAAAATTGTTTTAAAGTCTTATTAATTTTTCTTCTTTCTCTTCACCGAATTTAGCACTTACTATTTGGCAAAAAAATTTGCTGTTTTTTTTTACAACCGAATTTTCGTTAGTTTAATTCATCATTTTATCCATCGACTTTTTCTACGATGTGTATAAAATATTTCTTTCAGTTTTTAGTTTTATTCTATTGCAATCATTTAATATATTTTCACCAGGTTTGCAGTACGCACAATTTTTTGCTTCTATTTTTTCTGAATAAAATTCCAAACACTTTGTTTAGTAAAACGAAATTCTTGTTTTCTACAGTTTTCTTATTCAGTAAATCGTCTGTTGTTTTATTTTTTTTTTGCCACTTTTTTGGCCTTTAAGAACACAAACAGAAATTGTTGATGGTATAGCCTGCAGGCTTTAATGAGAAAAAACGTCCGTCCTCGGTGCTCTCGCGCTCCTGAAGGCAGCCTCCGTCGACGACTTCTGTGATTTTACTCTTCCGTTGTGCATGCACCTACACCGACACCTACACAGCGACACTCCCGCAAACACTTGCAACACTCTACACATGCACACGCCCGCCTTTTCGCGTATGTAGTGGTGATATTTTTGTTATTGTGACATTACACTTGACATTAAAAATATCAAGCGCTCTCTCGTTGCAACGCCGTCTGCCACTACAAATACATAGTTCAACTTCAACTCTCACTCTCTCCCGCTCTCAATCTCTCTGATTTATTTGTATTCCTAAGTATCGACCAAGCGCGCCGTTTTTGGTGCCGTTAGCACATTTCCGCCAAAACGAACTGAATCCCGCGAAGCTCAAACACCAACTAAATGGAGCCCGCCAGGATCTGCTATTTTGACAGCAGCAAAAGTAGCAGCAGCAGGAGCAGCAGAAGCAACGGCAGCGGTAGCAGCCGCCTGCATCTTTTTCTCGTTTCTCTTTTGCTGTGGTACTTTATCGTCCTGCTCGGCAAGCACTTATGTTGGCAGCCATGTTTAAATGCCGCTCAAGTGCGCATGTCCGGGGGGTTGACAGCTGTCGGTAAGGCAGAGTGAGGGTGGTCGGTTTTGTGTATTTGCGTGCAGAGGGCTCGGTTGTTGATTTAAAGCAGTCGGCCAGATTGATTTCTCAGTGTTTCGATGTTGTTGCATTATTTGTGGTCTGTTGTCTGTGGTAAGGATTTTGTTGCTTCAACAACGCGTGAGGTTCATATTGCTCTCTTCGCCGCACAAACCGCTGAAGAGCGAATGCCGGCTTGCACTTCTTTCATTTTCATCTTCTTTATCTTTTGCTGTTTATACATATTCCATTTTCTAACCATTTTCTTTCTGCTTAAAACATGTCCACTCTATGGAGCATTTACCTTCAAGAGTTGAGTTGCGTTGAATAGTTTTCAATTGAGAGCAATTTTGTAAATTTTTTTTTTCGCACAATTTGAAGAGCGGAAGAGCGAGTGCAGAGTCAGAGAACTTCAATAGAGCGCCATTTCGTGCAAACAGTGCAGTGTTGCTTTCAGTGCCCGCTTGACGCTCTCAATGGATGCGTTTTGATCACAAAATCTATGGAAGAAGATGAAGACGCTGACGAAGAAGAAGACGACTATAAAGAAGACGGCCACTTTTGATCTTCAAACAACAGCAAAAAGAAACGGACTGCAAACTACGAATGTGTTGTATTCGTGTAGAGTCGTGAGTACTAACAAACTTGCTGCAGTAAAAGAGTTGCCATCAGAGTTTAGTTTTTTTTTTTTATACTCGTATAAAAACTTTAATTTCTTTTATGAGAATTTTTGCTATAACGTTTAAGAGTTAATGTCTATACTTGGATCAACAATTCGAAAAAAAATAAAATCTTTTAATACTTTAAATGCAGTATTACTTCAAGTGCACTTCTTTATTACTACAAAACACTTTGTAACACTTGACCTGAAAAGTTTTAACAATTTTTCATAAAATCTTGTGCTATGGGTTAATAAATAAAAAAATCTCTACAGAATTTTAAACCATGTTAGTAAAGATTTTAGTTACACAGAATTTAGTTTCTAGAAACTTTAGTTCTACAGAATTTTAAACCAGGTTAGTAAAGATTTTAGTTTTTAAAGTATGTACAAATTTTGCTTATGTATATTTTAAGCCGTAGTAAAGTCCTTTTTACTAGCTTTCCTTTTACTTTTTGTTGAACACTTTTCGCAAACAAATGACGCAAAGCCGTCATTTTTATAATTACATGGATTAATTCTACACAAACCTCTGGAGTTATGACGCAATCCAAAGCCGAATTTATCATTTGGGTCAAGAGGTCGTACGTGAAAACAAATCGGTCAAAGTATTTACACACGCCCGCCCGCATTCGCCCCCGCCCGTAGCGGCACTCAGTGCAGCGTAAGAAGAAGCATATGGCCCATATGGCTTAAAAGTACAAAGTCCAAAAATATCCACTCATATGAACGCAAGCACACACATTCACATACATACATACAGGGACACTTTCACGCCTTTAAACCGTAAGTGTGTATGTAGAAACGTACATACATACGTACACTCACGTATGTACGTGTGTAAAATTCATGTTTGAAAGCATCAGAGAAGCATGAATCCTGCCTACATTTTTGTCCTTTCGGTTTGAGTTTGATTGCAGCCTAATTTTGAGGATTGTTGGCAGAGACCAAGAGCAACACAGTGGAACAAAATATGTACATCCAATGGTTATATTAAAATTTTTAAAAAATTTTAAAAACGCCAGAAGTGTAAAAAGATAAAAAATAAACTTTAGAAATATCTGCATAAAATCAAAATCAGATTATAAAAAAACTAACAAAAAATCATGAGATGAAGTTCAAGAAAGTTGGTTGAAGAAAAATACATATTTATTTATAAAACATTATTTCTTTATTTATTTGATATTTATATAATTATTTAAAAAAAAAAAAAGAATAATAAGTGATAAAATATTAGCTTAAATAAAATATCGTATTGTATTTCACACTGCGCCATAAAGCTTTCTTTTATCGTATTACCACGAACATTGTTGTTGTCACTTTCGCTCTTGTGGCTACTAAAATTCAAAGCAAAGCGGCCGACCGCAACAAAAAAAAACAGCAATAACAGAAATAACAACAATAAAATGGAGAGTAATAATTACAAAAGTAAAGACAAGAGCAACAACAACAACAACAACATAAATTGTGTCCAACAAAAACTGCAAAGGAACTATGTATGAGACAAATCGTCAGTCTGTCATCCCATCTCACTCGGTGAGAAAATCTTCACAATGAGAGAAACTCGGTGAGAAAAATTCACAAAAACCTAACATTTTCAGACCTTCTCTTTAGGAAAATGGGAACAATCGTACTTTATAAATTCCATAATTCCATACATAATACTTTCTAATTTTCTACGCTTTGCACATATGTACGTTTGCAGTTATTTGATAAATTAATATTTGCTTACAATAATCTGATCTGAATTTATACTAAACTTTCAAATTCTTAATTGTGCTGCCTTCAATGCAAATGAATAGAAGTTTTTTGTTTTTTAGATGCTTAAATTTTTGTGATGATGATAATTTGTCAGAGGCGAGAAGCAGCAGTAGGTACTTTTCCAATATTTAATCTTTTTTGGTTCGCAATGTACGAAGGTACTGAACACTTCGAGTCAGAAGGTTTTACCTCTCAAATTATCGTACAAAATAATGGGAAATTGTGCGAGTATGCTTGTTGCAGTAAGAAAATAACGATCGCTTTTCAAAAAAATCAATCAATGAGTTACTAATTCATGATATTGCCTAAAACCTTCACCGGTCAACCACCTGCCACAAATGTTGCGAAGTAAGAACTGCCGACAATGTCCAACGTTTTCCTACTGGGTGAGAATGAGAATGCGTAAATGAGAATGAGAATTTTGTGTACGCATATATGTATGCGCTTGTATATGGATGTGCGAGTATAGCACAAAGCTTTGAGACTTGAAAAGGATGTTCCGACGTTGTGGTGTTGTTGATTTGTTTGTGATGTTTGCCAGCGTGAGTGACAGACTGCTCTGCTCAGCACTACTCTGCTCCGCTCTGCTTTGCTCTGCTCTACTCTGCTCAGCTCTGCTGTTCTCTGCTCTGCTCTGCTCAATTCTATTTGCATAACTCAACGAGTCAATGACTTTTTGACGTAGGCGATGTGTTCTACGATACTAGCAAACGTTAACCATGCATGTACATACATACATATGGACATATACATATATATATTTATACCACAAACAACAACAGCAGCCAAACTAGCAACAATCTCGGAAAACAAGCCAAGAACGCTCTAACCGAGAAGCGGAAGTGGTGAAGAATTTCGTCAATGAACACGTTTTCCTCTTGTGCATAATGAAAAAGTAAGTCAACAGCTACTTCGTTCGCTGGGTGCGAAAACCAAAGCGGTACCTGACATAACTAACATCGTCTTATCGACAATAATGAACGTGCTCATCAATTTTTCGGTTGCGATTTTCTTACTTTCATTCGTTCTTATTTCTTTCTCTAGTCTTTGCTGGAGAAAATGCTAATTCATTTAATTATTGAATTATTTAAAGAAAACCTACGATGGTTGCTCTACGATGGTGGTTCTCTATATATTGTTTTTTAAATGTTTGGATTGTTTCTAAACTGTTTCTACAAAAAAAATTTCGACAATATTATTACAATATTAGCAAAATTTCAGACATACTGAAAACAAATTTTGGTTTTTAAAATAATGACACACAAAAAGTGAACACACATTCTAAGCCCGGTACATCAGGGCAGACCGTACACGCTTGAGGAACTCGCAAGACGGATGCTACACGTCAAAACCATTACGAACGCATTCGGGAGAAAAGTTTTGAGTTCCGTTTCCGTGTTTCCTGCTACTTCAAGCTGATGACAGGATGGTGAGAGGGCTCTTTACCCTCCACTTGGCACATGCACCGCATCGGGCACTCGTATCGTGTGCATGAGAGGCGCAGAGAAGAGGCGCTGGAGGGACGGACAACGAGTTTTCATGGACTGAATATGATTGCGGTTAGAAAAGTGTGAAGTAGATTTTAAAAAGAATAGAAGTTTTTGCACATTACATGGCACGACGTGTAACATACAACAGATGCACGACTCAACACAAACATCAGGAGGAGGAAAAAGAAGAAGAAGTAGAAAAGGAAGAAGACGGATGGTTGGTACATAATTGCTTTGTAGAAAAGTCTGCACATAAATGCAAAATTTTAATGTAATTAAAATGTGTGAAACTCTAGGTACATTCCTGAATAGATTTTATATTTATATTTATTGTATAACATAAATAATGATTAGCTGTTGAGACCCACAAAAACTTGCTCACGCCTACCCAGCAGGAAATCAGGAGAGGCCAAAAAAATTGACTTCGAATATCAGCTATAATTCAAAGAGCACAAAGGATACATCAAATTTCCATGATGGGTAAAAGCTTTGTTGTAGCTTTTACTAAGGTCAGCCGCCAATTTTTGAAAAATTGAAAAAAAAGCCGCCAGCGATTGAAAACCCGAGAGAAACAAGCGAAATTTCTCGTCTCGTCTCGCGCTTATCATTATTGCTTTCTGAAAGATATTGTAAAATTCAAAGAGAACGATAACATAATACAAAATATGAAAAAAGGTTAAGACTAAGAGAAAAAAGTATATAGACAGAGAGAGAGAGAGCATTTTAGTGCAGAGCAAAGAATTTTCCTAATGGGCTAACAATTATATATGTATATAAAAAATAAAAGAAAAGGTAAAGACGAAGAGAAAAAAGTATAGAGAGAGAGAATTTTTTTGCAGAGCAACAAATTTTTCTAAAAACAAATATTACACTGTAAAAAAATTATATATTTTAAACAATGATATGGTAAATTTTTAAATAAATTTTTTTTATAAATTCAAAAAATAATTTTTTAATAACAATTTTATATTTTCAATACCGGGAAAAACTTCATGATTTTCCCTTGATTTTCTGTGATTTTTCCTCTGTGAATTGAAGCACCGACTAAGTCACAAAGAATAAACCGATACGATTATGTGTTTAATTTAATTAACTTAATTACGGAAGAATTGATTTAATAATGAAAATTAAAAATTACTTTGTGCAAAATTTACGATACGATATAATAATATCGTATATATACAATACCTAAAATAAACTATTTTTAATTAATTAAATTACGAATACATACACAATAAAATGGAAATAAATAATTTTATTGTAGGTGATCATACAATGATGATCATCCATCAATCATTATATGCCGGGATGAATGAAAATGCCTTCCTTTCACAAGGACAATGACAACAGCAACAACAACAACAACAACAACGAATGTTGTTGTCCATTACATAACTCAATTTTCCCCATCAACGAACAAATATGAAACATACGCCACAGCTCTAGTGCAATTAACCCATTAATGCATAAATAAAAAGGATAACTTCGGTAGAAAATACCAAAAAAAAAAAAACAAAACATCACAAGCGACAATAGCGAGCTATTATGAACAAACTGACATAAATTAAATTTGAAACATACTAGCGTGCACACACACACACACACACACGCACCCATACGGTTGACTTCATATCCAGGTATATACTCGTACATACATACATACATATGTTATATCGTATGTAATGGATGTAATGAGCTTCTAGAGAAGAACGTGTGCCGTCTATGTACGTGCCGTGTGTAGGAGTGTGCGTGTGCTAGGATACATGAAGGGATGCGTTTGCAAAGTGTATTGAAGTGTACTCGTACACTCAGCAAAATAGATATTCGTAGTTGAGAATTGCTTTTGTCTGTTTGCGTATAGATTAACAACATTCAGGCAATATATGTATGTATGTATGTACATTATATACGATATATATCATTGGCTTGTAAGAGTATGTAGTGCTAATGCCATTGTGTGCGTGTGTATAGGTGCGTTTATATACGCATGTATGTATGTTTGTGCATATACACACAGGAATGACGAATCAATATTGACCTACATGCGTTCATTTGCACCAGCAGCAGCCTCAGCCAAAAACAACAACAACAACAACAACAACAACAACAACAACAACAACAACAACAACAACATATCAGAGCACAGTCAGTCGCCGTTCTCTCCACTGCAGTAACCGAATTAACGAAAGCCTCAACGACAGCAATAACAATGACGACACCAACAATAGCCACAACAACAACAACAACAACAATAAAATGGCCCTACCAAAAACACAAAAACCAGCATCGGCCAGCATCGTACATTTCTGCAGCGTTTGCCTGCACGTTTGTCCGTCTGCAGGATTCGCAAGTATCCCTTTTGTGTTTTTTTTTTTGGTTTGCTTATGAGCTCTGTTGTAGCATACATAGCTCGCTCTCTCTCTCTCTCTCTCTCTCTCTCTCTCTCTCTTTCCCTCTGAACACACAACGAATGCTTCTTAAAACTTCAAGCTACCATTATGCGTTCACATAAATTCAAATTAATCTCTTTCCGCATCCTCGATCACAATTTACAAGCCCCCACCCTCACCCCCCACCCCTTGTCCCTCCTTTACATATATACTTACATACACATGTTGGCCAATGCTTTCGGACTGGTCGGGACTTGCTTTTACTTTTCTGGCATAAAACCAATGCGATAAAATTTAACAAGTTTGAACAACCAAGAGTTTAATGAATTAACTACGCATCTAATGAATTAATCGATTGTTTGAGAAATCGCACAATTGATATTTTAACAAAAAGAAAAATTAATAAAATGATGCACCGAACAGAAATGACCTACTTTCGTTTTTACATCGATCTGTCCAACGACCGACAACGACTCAGCAACGGGTTAACAACGGGTCAACAACCGACCGATTAAAAAGCCAAAAAGACATGCGAACAATGTAACGTCCGAATAAAAACAGCGTACAGTTCGAAAAACTTACAACTCGAGCAATCTGAAGACCAAACAATCTGAAGTTCGAACTATCTAAAGTCTAAACAATTTGAAGACCAAACAATCTGAAGTCCGAACAATCTGAAGTCCAAACAATCTGAAGTCCGAACAATCTGAAGTCCAAACAATCTGAAGAGCGAACAATCTGAAGTCCGAGAAATCTGAAGTCCGAACAATCTGAAGTCTGAACAATCTGAAGTTTAAACAATCTGAAGTCCAAACAGTTTGAAGCTCGAGTAATCTTAAGTCCGAGCAATCTGAAGTCTGAACAATCTGAAGTCCAAACAATCTGAAGTCCAAACAATCTGAAGTCCGAACAATCTGAAGTCCAAACAATCTGAAGAGCGAACAATCTGAAGTCCGAGCAATCTGAAGTCCGAACAATCTGAAGTCTGAACAATCTGAAGTTTAAACAATCTGAAGTCCAAACAGTTTGAAGCTCGAGTAATCTTAAGTCCGAGCAATCTGAAGTCTGAACAATCTGAAGTCCAAACAATCTGAAGTCCAAACAATCTGAAGTCCGAACAATCTGAAGTCCGAACAATCTGAAGGTCCGAAAAGTCTGAAGCTCGAGTAATCTTAAGTCCTAACAATCTGAAGTCCAAACAATTTGAAGTCCGAACAGCCAACAGTCTTAACAACCTTAACCATACCGAATAACCGCACTACTAACCCACTGACCGACCTGCCGGGCTACATACTGAGGGGCCCACCGACCAACCATCTGAACAAATGACCAGCTAACCGATTTAACAGAGTCCGATGCAGCTGCTGCTGCGGTACAATGAATTGACGTTTACGTACGAGTGTATACATACATCAGTATCTGTCCCGTGTATTCTACATATACAAATATCATATATTCATACATGCTCTCGTATGTATTGCTGTGTGCATGTATATTTTGCAAGCCCATTTTTTTACTGCAGGCATTTATTGTCGACCACCGGAAATTACCGTACGCTTCATTGCACAACCATTGTTTTTTGCACCCAATAAAATACAGGGTCCTCTACTCGGTATGAATAAAAGTGGCAATGTTGGCACATCCGGTTTTTTCCGCTCAATTCTCTGTACAGCTTTTTATATTCTACACTTTTTTCGGCCGCTAAAGTATAATAAATCATGATTCGTTTGAAGTATGGCGCAATAAATAAGACCGATATAGTGCGATAAAAGCTCGGCTGACTGTCGAGCCAAGCGCAAACCAAACTTGTACGAGTATGTATGATTTCATAAAGTGTTTTGATGCACTGAAACCGTATTCAGGAATCTTAGAACAGTTTCAGCACGTCAGGTTTTTGAGATATCACCACCCAAAAGCGGCCTTTTGCTGTTTGATGTGGCTGTATTACGAGATAATCTTATTCTCTCTCTCTCTCTTGAAAACTAAATGTCGCATTTGAAAGTAGTAAACCTTTTTACTCCCACTCCGCCATTTTGATTGGTTCAAATTCTTTATTGCTTTGCTTTTAAAGCTTTAATTGCTTTAAAAATTAAAACTTGGGTCTTTTTCCATGATTAAGTTTTCTGTGATTTAATAGAATTTGTTATTTGCGATTTCTCTTTAAAGCTTCCTCAACCCATGCCGTACAAGTCGTACGAATTTTGTCCGTTCACTTTTAAGCAGTTTCATTCCGTCGATTGGATTTTTAATGCTTTAAATATTAAAGATTATTGAGTTATGTTTTCATATAGTAGATATGATGGCTGGAGTTGGTGTTGTTGTTGTTGTTGTTTGTGTTGTTGTTTGTGTTGTTGTTGTTGTTGTTTTTATCATTGCTATTTTACACGCATTGTTGTTATGTCCGTAGAAGTTCGCGCTTACAGGCGCACGCACACAACGCTGGACAGCGTGTATTCATCTTTTGTATACATATACATACATATACATATACATATGTAGATAGTATAAGTGTCTCTATACGCGTGTGTGTGTGTGTTTGTGTGTGTTTTTTGTGTATTGTGTGTACATAAATATTATTTATATGCATTTACCCATTTATACATACATACATAAATACGAGTATCTACACACATACAAACATATGCGTATTCGTTTACCAACCAATACCTGGATGCTGGTTCTTTGTAAATTTTTTTTTTTTTTGCGCTCTCTGTAACAACTCTTCACTGCATTTTGCGCGGAATATGTTTTTATATTCCGCGTCGTTATATTTTGGGCGTTGGCTACTTTTGCAATCGATTTCTGGGTCACATTATTTACTTAACGACGTGTCGGTCGTGATCGTCGACATCGCTGGTTGTTGTCATTTCAATAAAATCCTTCTTGTAATATTTTTTTTAATTAATTTTCAGTGGATTTTCTTTTCATACAAAATCGTTTCGTTCGAAACTCAATAACATGGATTGGTTTTCTTTTTTTATCGTTTATAATTTGGGGACAAAAAATTAAATAAAAATTTGCAATCATTGCAAAAAAAATTTTTTAAATAAATCAAATAAATAAATAAATAAAATTTCATAATACAAATAATAATAATTTAATAAATTGTCAGAGATTTAATCGGAAGTAGTCTCTCTAAGGTCTCTTTACCATTATAATTCGTCGTTCAGAGCCTCCAGAAATCGCCAGCAATCCAAGCTGTTTATCTTGCCGCATCATCTTTAATCGCATTCCTTTCGCTTTTCACTACAAAAATATTTGAAGGCGTCCACGAAAAGGACGAAAGAAGTAGAAGAAATAGAAATAGAAATAAAACTGGCAAAAGAAGATGAGGCAAGACGCGTTTAAATTAACGCAAATCTAAGAAATTATTTTTACAATTTGAGAATATTGCTCCTTCTGGTTTTTCTTCTTCTTCTTCTTCAGAGAGGAAGATGCTAAAAAGCTGTCTGTCTGTCTATCTGTCTACGCTTATCATTAAAACAACTCCAAAAGGCAATAAAAATTGTGCAATGAATTTCTAGAATTCTTACACTTAAAAGAATACATATTTACCTCTTCTTAAAAAGAAAGGGAAAAAATGGGAAAAAATTGAAAAAAAAACTTAAAATTGAAATAAATATCTATTATTATTATATATATTGTATTACTATTTATAAATCCAGTCCAGTATAAGCCTCGTCCTTAATATACAGACGTTATAAGACGTTTATAAGACGTTTATAAGACGTTTTTTTCCCAGTGTTTTGATAAGATCAACTGCTAAGAACTAAGAGCAAAAAACTAGGTACATATTTAACTCCGGATGCATGCTGTCGAGCCGCCTGAAGGCAAATTTGTGAAAAACCGACACCGACCGACCGACAACGTCTGTCGTTGTCGTTGCTCACAAGACAGAAAGACAGAAAGAGAGAAGAAAAAAGGCCAAAAAAATGGTTGTTGACACAGGAAGTGCGAAGGAGAAAAAAAAAGGTGATATTTTAAAGAGTCAGCCGGGAAGAGATAAATTAGATAAAGCATTCCTGCGGCTACGAGTAAAATGGCTCAAATGGGGGTACCATTTTCACCGCCTACCGCCTTGAAACATGCCCAAAACCAACTCATCTGATCCTAAAATGATGCTACCAATGTCATTTAATCTGCCAGCACGGAGAAAATCTTCTTAAGAATTTTCTTAAGTTGCTCTCGGCTTTCCTGGGCCGCCTTCTTCGTCTGCGTCATCATTTTCTTTGTCGTTTATTGCTATTAATCCCCCCCAACCCACCCCAAACCGCCTCATTCCAACGGTCTTATTTGGCCTCTACTAAAAAGCATTGGAAATGAAAGCGGTATCCTTAAATTAAATAAATTTCGTGTGCACGCAACTTTCGCTCACGAAAATACACCTAAATCTACTCCTCTATAAACCCCGTCCCCCTTTTCCCCCACTCATCTTCCCTTTCCGGAAAGTAAAGAAAAATGATTATCGCACAAATTTGTTTGAATTTCCGCTTTGTGCCCGCCTCTGGGTTGCTTAAATTCTTTTTTATGACTCCTGAACGTTGAAAGAGAGCGGCGGAGAAAGAGAGCGCAGCTGGTGAGAGGCGAAATAGGGCGCAGCTGGTGAGTGGAGAAAGAGAGCGGAGCGGAGAGCGAGTTGGAGCCCATCATACGTTGGATTAACCTTTGGCCTGAGTTCTGGCCGTTCGGATGCTGACACAAACTCAGATCCGATTAACAAATTCTTCCAACGTGCTGTCCCTGTCTCGTCGCGTCCGTCTCTGCTGACGAGTTCTTAACCGACTGTCGCTGGGTTCGAAAAACCGGGTAGCGTTTGTCGCCGCTACTGGGTTTTCCTTACTGCTGAAGTTCTTGAAGTGCTGAGATGTTGAGCTGTCGTTGTTTGTGTTGTTGGTTTTGCGTCAGGGCGAGTTAAATGAAAATCTTTTACAGTTCGGTACGTTTAGAATGTGACTGCTTGGTTGGTGGTTAGTTCTTTTCGATGGTTGTTACTCTCCGACTTTTTTTGCTTACTCTACTTAATTACCTACATTTAATTAAATTATAAGCTTTACATTCTAAGAAATAAGGGAATAAGATTTTGTTGTTGTAGTTGTTGTTGTTGTTGTTCGTCCAACAAAGTTGCAATATCTACAATTGTAAAAGTATCATCAAAATGGACGTCATGATGGCAAAAACACGAGCCACTTGAGCTGACAAATAACAAATGGAGAAGAAGACTTAGAAAGAAACAATCTAAGGTCAAGGTCAAGGTCAAAGGTCACAAAGGGTCACAAGGGTTGATTGTTTAGCGCATTTCATTTTAATATTTCATCGCTCAATTTATAATCGACCATTTATTTGACGTTACTTATATAATTTTTCTAAGAAAATACCGTCACGTACTTTTTGTCAGCAGGTTCACTTCACTTCAAATTGGTCTAAAACTCTGTTAATTGATAAACCCCTAAAAACTCTGATATTTATATAAAAGGTTATTAACATAAATTGTATTTCTTTATACAGCGAAAACTTGAACTCTTTTAGCAAAAACATTTCGATCTAGTGACTCAATTTCAAAAGTATAATAAATTAATGATTTAAATAATTTCTTGGTAAAACTCCACGATCGTTTTTTATAAGCGTTAGGTCGCCAAACAAATATAATTTTTCCTATCTCGACCCAACGCCTTTGCTCTGCATCACAGAGTATGAGAAGCACCCTGTATATACTCGTATATGTACATATGATTTCTGCGTTTCATATTAACGACGACGTTCTCATCGCCCTTTCCTCTTTCCGCTCATCAATCAGGTACGAATGACATGCATTATCCCCAGCGACCATTTGTCGCGCTGCCAGCTGTTACATATTTGTATGATACTCGCACAATATGAATCAGCGATGATTATAATTGTAGTCAATAATATAACGTCCTTATAAAGACGATGGAAGCGTTAAGGGTCCGGAATATAAAGCACCCTGTAACAGTAGAAATGATTAGTGATGAATCTGTAGTTTATCAACAACTAGTTTGCTACTTTTCTCCGAAAACCTGACCGCCCTACTCACCGCTACTAGTTTCAATATGACACCATGTAATTAATTAATTACTTAGTAGATATGGACGGTAATTGTGGTAATAAACGCATTAAATTCATCGTTCATCGTGCGTTAAGCAAAGAAGAACGAGAAGTATGAGAACCATCGTAGAGCGGAGAGAGAGTTTGGCTACCGACGGAGGAGAGAGCGTCAAGTTACCAAATTTACAAGCATCTGTGCCAGTACTCTCTGTAAATCTGTACTCAAGAGGCATGAGAATGCATTACGAATCGTATGCACACGACTTTGTTTATCCCAGCAGGCAATTTGTGAACTACTGGGGGACAGAAACGAACTAGTGCTAAACTAGGTTCTAAATTGCTTTTGATTCGCAATGAATTATTTAATTGTATTCGATTCAAACTAAAAAAAAAATTTACTGCAAGGTATGTTCTTCATCAAGATGTTTGCTGTTTGCTTATTGTATTTTTGTTGTTGTTGTTGTTCGTCAACATCTTACCATCTTCTTCTTCTTCTGCGATGGTGAATTAGTGCTTGTTGTGTTTTTGGTGTACGAACTGTTAAAGGATTTTGCTTTGTTTATTCATTGCAAAGATAATGTTGCTTCTTACACAAAATGTCATACTCTAAGCATTTGTGTGTGTGTGTGTGGGTGTGTGTGTGCATATATGTAGATGTGTGTGTATACTTTGGGGTATATACATACATTTCCTGTTCGTACATATACAGCACTAGTATTGATCACAAGTACACACTTCTGCCGTCATATGCAATGACATGCACTACATCAGACACAACAAGCACTCAAATAACAACATCAGCAACTACAACAACAACAACAACCGCAATGAAATTTATACGGGAAATTTCCGGACCACAAAATTCGTGAGTTATTGAACAATACAAGTACGGTTAAGACTAACACTGACCATGAGATTAGAACGGACCGAACGATCGATCAGCCGACAACAGAACAACTTCCTTTCGTTGTTTTGTTTTCAAAGGTACATGTAAAATTTAAAATTAATAAATTTAATATGCGTACATATGACTTAATATACTTTAATATCTTTAATTTTTTATAAGTATTAGTTTTTTTAATTAAAATATACATACTACAAATTTTACGCACAAGATTTTAATCGATATTTAAAAATAGGAAATATTGTTTTAAAATTTTTACCATGTTTTGAATTAATTCTTATTGTTTCTTTTCCGAATTTTGAGAATTTCTTTGCCAAAACTTTGTTAAAGAAAAACTTACATTCTGTTGAAAAGCTTAAAATTAGTTTAGATATTGTTTAAATATAATTTGATTATGATTTTAAAAAATGTTTGGACTTTGGATTTTTTTGCCAATTATTTCTTTAATTTTTCTTCGCAGTCATTATTTTAAACTATTTTTCGAGCGCTTTTTTAAATTCTTCCTTCTCTTCTTCTCAGTCCTCTTCTTGAAAAATCCACAATCCACAATAATTCTTTCCTCTTTTTTCACAACAATTGATTTTATATAACAATATGTATATTGAAATTAAAATATTTATTCCGATCAGCGAGCATTTTTTCTTCTTTTTCTTCCAAAATGAACTTGGTCACTTGGTTCCTCCTTTCAAGAATGAAAATCTTTCATTGGCATTCATGACTTTTTGAAATTCATTACATGCATTCTCACACTGATCACAACTCGATAAACATATAAATTTTTATATTACTGTATAACTATGGCTTCAGGGCTACACTCAAACGTTTCCTTTTCAATTTACCTTCAATCTTTTGGCTTCTTTCTCTGCTGACGTCTGACGTCTATTCGCCGCCCAAATCAAGTAAGAATTCTTAACAATAGCAGCAAATTTTTACAATATCAAAGAATTCTCTACAACCGGCAGAGAGTGTAAAAAACCCCTCCCCCCAGCTAATGGAATGGTCTGACAAACGGCCAGAAGAAGGCTGGCAATGCACGGAAACAGAGCCGTATCCAGAAATATTTGCGAAGAGGGCTTGCACATATTTACGAATATGCCATCTCGATTAACTGCAACTAATACAAAAATTCTAGGCGGCTTAAAAAACTGCACCAGATGCAAAAAAACCCGAATGAAAATTTATTCTTTAGCAACAGTTTTATTTTGTTAAAAGAAATGTCTAATTTACTGTCAAAAAGCTACACGTGTTTAATGCATATATTGATATTTTTTTAATTAACTTTTAAAGTCCTTGAAGTTCCATAAATTTTTATTTTTAACCTTATTGTTTTAAGCCGATTAAGATTAACACTTGATCTTCCAGCTATT
Source organism: Conops quadrifasciatus (assembly GCA_949752815.1). Classification (NCBI taxonomy): domain Eukaryota; kingdom Metazoa; phylum Arthropoda; class Insecta; order Diptera; family Conopidae; genus Conops; species Conops quadrifasciatus. The sequence continues at coordinate 35,221,632 of OX457079.1, forward strand.
TGCGTTATTTCAAAATGTAAATGCGCAGAGCTCGAGCCACCCCACCACACCCTTTAAATACGACGTCCCTGTGCGGAAAGTCGTACGCATAAGTACGTGCGAATCAGAAGAAGAGAGAAATCTTACTCAAAATAACACACTTCATCCGTCAGCTGAATAAGAATGAAGTCGAATGGACTCAATCCGCAAGGAGTCAGCCCGGAAAAAAGAAAAGGAAACGCGAAACGGCGGAAGTGTCGCCGGTTGATGTCTACGAGATGTCGGTGCTCCTCGTACATGCCAAATAACGTCAGGGAAAAAAGAGCTGATGGTGAGAGTGAGAGCTTGAGAGCAGAATAAGAAGGCAAGGGCAAGGCAAAGAAGCGTGAGCATGAACGAAGAGAACACGTGTACGGAATGCCAAAGAAATGTTGTTAACACTACTACGGTCCGTCCAACCATCTCTCGTACCAGTAGTATGAACAACAACAACAACAACAACAACAACACTACTAAAGTGTAAGCAGAGAATTGTTCCACATCATTTAGGATTCCTGAAAGTCTTAGTGTGGGAGACTTACCGGCCGCACCACCCACCCTTTCACCTCAACACAGCAGAAGGATTCAATGAGTCGCGTATTATTGACAAGGTTAAGAAGGTTTCTGATAACCTTCCCGGAACGATGCCACGAAAGTGGGAGGGAGCGGCTGATGCTTTTTTGATTGTGAACGCAGAACAATGGCTTATTAGCTTCTCATAACGCTAAAAATTCAATTTGGTTTTGTGAACACGTTTTTGAGTGGATTATTATTAAATGGAAACGATTTTCAAAAATAAAATTATTGAAATTTTGTCGTAAGCAATTTAAAGCTCAATTATACCTTTTTCTAAATGTTGTGAAATTGCAGTAAAACTAAAACGAAAGGCAATAAAAAGAAATATGTTCTAAATTTTTGTAAAAAATACTTTTAAAAATCCCATAACGCGGTATTAATACGTAATCTCTCAATATGAATTTTTAATGCGGAGATATTTTAGGATATATGTATGTATTTAAATGCTGCAATGAAAAATTTTTAGAATTCCGGAAATATGCAAATTTTAATGTACCAAATAAAAGTACTAAAAAAACTAAAATTAAAACAGTAAAAGTAAAATGTAATAAAAAAGTACTAAAAGTATTAAAAATACTTAAATTTGAAAATAAAAGTTGGAAGTGCTAAAGAAGTACTAAAAATATTAAAAGTACTAAAAAATTTTAGTACTTCTGGAATCATCCAGGAATTCTAAATAAAAAATCATTTTGACAAATATGTATGTATTTAGAACACTATGCAATTTATCCAATAAGTCCCGTTGTGCAGCATTTCTCCAAAAAATTCAGTTTGTCAAGCTATGATTTTTTAATACTCGTATCATAAAAAAAAATTCATCTTGACGTCTTGAAAGTTTTAGGGGTTGTCTGAAATGCTTCCGTTGCTTTCAAATCAAGCCGTGACTTTTGGAAGCGCTGCTGAAAACATTACCACATATGTTTCCGATAGTCACGGCTTGATTCGAAATGAAATAAAACTGCATCAACGCAAAAATGTTGCTATGTCAGTTTCGAATCCGTCGAGACGTCTCATGCAGACCTTTAGTACATACTTGTGAAACCCTCCTGAAAATATACCTCCTCTCAGGGACATTGCAAAATTAACACTATACCAAAAAGAGACAGGCCTAGCGCTTTAATATGTAGGTATGGTCAAAACTAACTTTACGGCAACGAAACTCACCATCAAACATCAAAGAAAATCCAACCAACCAACCTCGAGCGCAAACTCAACAAAATGTTTAAAATCTGTACATTTACAGAGCTTGGTAAAATGCATTTGATGAATTTGCAGGCTGAAGGGAAAAATGTTGAGAAGAATGAAAATAAAGAAAATCAACCGAGAGCCACTTGGGCGGATGGAATGGAATGCCAACGCAATGATGATGACGTGCCTGCTTCTCTGATTTCGCTGCATTTTACTCTGAATCTGAAGCGACTGAGTGATGACGAGAGCAACGAGTAACGTCAAATTGAAAGGATTGCTTAAGGACAACACGAAACTGACACACACACATACGAGTAGGTGTGTTCTGTTCCGCTTCGTTCCGTTGCGTTTAAAATGAGAGACAGACAGAGTTTGTTTGTATGAAATCAAGTCGTACGTTCAAAGAGAAGGCGGAAGGCGCGGATGATGAGTCGACGGACGGATGGTTGGAGGGATATGTGAAGTGAATGGATAAATGGAATATGCAGGTATGTCTGTCTGTCTGTCTGTCTGTCTGTACACATAAAATGTCTCAATTATTTTGAGCTGCCATGGAAGAGTTTCTTTCTTTCGTCTTTGTTGGAAAAAATTGAAATGAGAGCCTTGTGCCAAATTTCTTCTCACTTTGTTTTTTTCTACTTCTTCTACTTCTTCTTCTGCTTTTCGGCTTTTCGGGCTGGTTTCGGTTTCTTTTTGACACCATGAATGTTAGTTGAAACGGCGGTGTTTGTTATTATTGTTGTTGTTGTTGTTGTTGTTGGTGTTGTTATTGGGGTTGCTGCTATTATTCTTATATTGTACATTTCTTGCTCGTTTACTTTTTTCTATTGTACATCATAAAAGTCAAATATTAAAATTTTTACCAAGAGAAATATGACAGCAAAAAACGATGATACTCGTAGTATCGTATAAACTGACATCGCCAGATCTCATCGGTGTGTAAGCGTGTGTGTGTAGGTGTACGTTGCAGCTCGGTCATGTGCGTTCGTGTGCGTGCGCGCGTACTTGTATTTGCATACGAATTAAAAACTCTCCCAGGCAGAGCAAATCCATCCGTCCCGTGGATTAATTCGTTACTACTCGCTTGAAAACGAAGGCGAGTGTAATGAACTCTAGAGAAGTTCTCGCTCGTCGCTTCTCTGCTGCCAACATTTATGTATGTATGTATGTTGTTGTACTCGTCCCACGATATAATATTTTTATGGCGGTGATGCGCAGCAGATGGCGCTACCCGTCACGTCAGCATCAAGAAACATTAAGAAAATTATTAATTATAATTCATGGTCGTTTCTTTAATTTATTTTCATAAACTTAAGGAAACATTTATCCCAAAATTCTGAATAAAACCATATACAAAATTATATTTATGTATGTATTTTGAAGTAAAGTATCAAAGTAATTAAAATAATGAATGGATGGACGTTTTTTAATGAAACTCATGAATATCTTCTTGGGTTTTTTAGACGTTGTCATATTATTGTTTATAATTCCAATGAATTCACAAAATGGGACTGTGTTTATTTATGTAAAATAATCTTATAATTCATAATTCATGAAATAATCTGTAATTGATAACCAGATTTCATTGAAAATTATAATTACAGAAAAATTATATAATTTTAAAATTATGTATTAATCTCTTATATAATATATTATTCTCTTTTCAAATCACAGAGCGTAATAATATTAATATTAAACTAACTAAGTTTGGTATAAACTAACCAAAAAAATTAACTGATATGAACTGCAATGAAAACGAATTCTTCTTGCAATCTCTACCGCGCCCTCATATTCCCAAAAAACATGATAAAAGTTTCATAGTAGCTTAATGGCTAATTAAAGTGCTAATCAACGCTCATAAAATACTCACAGAATGTTAAATAAACACAAATCGGATTATATTAAAAAAAACCAAAAGAAGAGAAGAGCAAAAATAAACTCTCTTCGGGTTTGTATGAGAATGACAGAAGACAAAAAGCGCATGAGAGAAAAATGAACAATCGAGTGGGGGCGACTGGGCTGGAGAGAAGATCGATATATGAATATTTTCTTAAAGTTTAAGCATTAAACTTTTAACATCATCCTTTTGCTGCTCGAAGCAATTTAATTGTTACTGAATATTTTATGCCAGTGAGCTTCAAATTTATAGGCGCCATGAAAGAGACGAATGTTGCCATGTTTAATTAAACCTACTTTCTTCTCTCTATCTCTGCTCCTTCCACCTTCCGCGCCGTTACGTCAATGCATGCATGCTTTTGTAATTCTGTTGACCGGACCGACCATAGGTGTAGAAACGGTGATGATGATGCTGATAATGACGATTATGTGTGAGGGTTGCCCATGAATAACTTAATCTGTGTAACTGAAGTGGTCACTGAGGAGCACAAACGCAAACAAATGTATACTCGCATTTAATTTATCATACTCATACAGTAAAAAGTTTACCGCTTCAATTTCTCGACTCGACTCCATACGACTCCATTCATTTGTTTTAATTAATTGTAAGAAAAGCTGTTTTATTGCGCACGTGAGCTTCGAAATAATTAATATGCAAAATTAATTGATATGATTGTGTGTATATTCATATTATTTGCTTGCTGTTGTACGTAGTTCTTTTTCAATTATTGGTGATGTATTTTCGTTATCGGTACGTGTGCACATGGCAGACGCAGTGCCATATCATGTATCAATCTCATCGTCATTGACAGAGTCACTGCCATCGACTTCAAGACACTTCAAATAATGCGCTGTGAATAAATGAGCAGACGGTATGATTTCTTTTTGTTCCTTTGTTTGATATCGTCGTACCAACATGAATATACAGACATACTCTTAGGTGAATATATAGTATATACGATACATGCTTATGTATCGAAATATCTAAAGATATCATGCGCTAAACTCCACGCTTCTAAAACGAAAGGACGTTTACGCTTGCATGGCCTTTCGATGATAAAGGGCCGGGTCTGATTTGTTCCATTTCAAAATTAAGCAAAAACAAAATAACGAAGTAACTATAAGGAAGCAAATTTGTCCTCTAAGCTGTAGGTGCATTTTCGTTTTCGATAGGTTTTTTCAATAATTTTACTTCAGAAGGCGGTGTCTGTCTACTGTTTTTCTGCTAATATCCAACAACTTAAAGTTCAGACATCGTCGGTTGTACCTAAAAAAATTCAAATTGTACAAAAAGCATACTTTTAGACTGAATTAATAATAAACATTGCATCGACACACTGACTGAAAGAAAGAAGACAAATAAACACTACGTACCAAGAAACTGCCTCCCCAACAAGGACTGACTATATAATACTATAAAATTTATAATATTTGGTCTACAGTATGCTATATAATCTATAATCTTTGACCCAAAGAATGCTCTATAATCTCTAATTTTTGCCCATACGAATTTATATTAATTCGGCCTGAAAGTATGCACCATAAACAAATAATTTTTGATACCTGAAAAATGACGAATTATTGGCGAATGTTTATTCGGATGAATGAATAGAGTGTCTATTCGAAACACATGGTACATACATATATACATTGTATATTGTATGTATGTATACAATATACATGATCTCTATGAGAAATACCGGAGAACAGAGTTGAATATAAAGAATCTGTACAGTTACTCTAAATAGGTTATTTTTCTATATAGACCATTCTGGTCAGTTAAAGGGCTTAACTGACGCCTGCTGGAATTTTTAACCCTAAACGAGTCGCTAAAGGGTTAAACGAAAGAAGAATTTCAAACCAAAGAGAATATAATTATTTTTCAATGAGTTTCTTTGTTTCATAACAAAAACAAAGCAAAACACAAAAAAATACATACTCAAGCAGAAAAAAGTGACTACGTATTGAAAGAAAAAAAAAATTATACAGTATTTAGAAGAAGGATAGACCAAAAACAAACCAACAACAGCAACAACAACAGCGTCGCCAGAAGATATTAAATCAAGTCATTTGCATTGCAGTAACACGACGAGCGTTGGTTGTTGAATCAGTTGGCGAATGTTGGTGTGGTTACAACAACAACAACAACAACAACAACGAGAAGAACTTCACGATGGCGATGGCAATGGCAACGGCGCTGACTGTGGCGATGACGACAACGGTGCTATGATAAAAACAATAGGTGTACACGACGACGTAAACATTAACGTAAGAGGTTTTCATTTGAAAAAGATGCCTACGGGGAATTTTTGTTATTTTAAAAGTTGGTCTTCGTTTTTGTGTGTGTGTTTTTTTTCTTTTGCGTCATTCCTATCTTGCGAGGACAAAGGAAGAGGCGAAAAAAACGTTGCTAACAAAAGCAAAAAAACACAGTTGGAAAATTTTGCGAACGGCCAAGAGGAAGCCGGAAATACGCTACACATGCCGAGTATTATCCGGCAACTTGGTATAGGAGCTAGTAGCTAAATTATCGGAAGAGTCGGTCGGTCGTCAGAAGCATGGAAGGAAAAAAGCTAAAAAGGAAGGAAGGAAGGAAAGAAGGAAGGAAAGGCGCTAGACAAGTATAGTAAGCAGGCTTAGAGAGAGTGAAAAAAAAGAAAGGGTTTTCCGAAGAGACACAAAATTTTTAAAAGTTAGTGTGTGAGAGTGACAGTGACAGAAAGTTGCGCAAAACTACAAAAATTAAGGCTAACCAAAGCATAGTCCTTAGCCGTAGCCTCATACACAAACAAAGTAACAAACAACCACCTGCTTTTTCTATATTATTTCAATTATTTATGCACCCAAATATAACCAATACACCCAGCCACCCACGCACACATTCTGACATTACCACCCTTGCAAGTCAAACTCGTACGTTCCATGTTCCATATTCCATTCATCGGCAACAACAAACAAGTCCATTTTAATTATAAAAGAAACCGTTAAGTACACACGTGTAAGTAAGTGAGTAAGTAACAAAAACAAAGACAAAGCAAACAAAAATTAACAGACATTTTCAATGCTGTCACATAATTTTGTAGTGAGAAAAATAATATGGGACCGAACCGATTACTCGTAATAACTAAAAATATCAAAAAATTAAAAAAAAATTTAAATAAAAAAAAATTAAAAAAAAAAAAAACGTATTCAACAAAAAAACAAAAACCAAAATCAAATATAAATCAAAATTTTTATTAAAAAAACATCAATTAAGAAGTTATATAAAAAAATAAACTGAAAGCAAATATCGTACATTATAATTATTATTATTATTAATATAATTATTATAATTATTATAATTATTGTATTATTAAATTGTAAAAAAAATCAAAAATAAAAAAATAAATATTGTATTTTTGAAGCAAAGAATCATATTATTTTTATATCACTGAAATATAACATTAATTTATATAATTTTTAATTTAATTTATAATTTTATTTTTTATTATAATTTTATTATAATTTTAATTTTTATAATGTTATTAATTTATAATTTACATTAATATATATATACATATATGTATATAAAAATCTGTACATATTAAATCTATAAGTCTGATTTTCTTCTCCATGATTTCATTTATTCATTTTTGTATTTTTTATAGTTTTTAACTATATTCAATTTTCCATTGCAAAATTTGCGAAGTCGTTGGATGAATGAAAATTTGAAAATGAAAATTTATAAAATATTAAACAATCATTTATAATTATTTAATATATCAAAACATTCAAAAAATAAAGTTTCATTAAATTTGAAAACGCCCAAAAAGCTCTGAATCATTAAAAATTTGAAAAATTAAATCATTAAAAACTTAAAAAATTACTCATATTTTTTGAAAATAAACCGATTATCCGAAAATCAGAAAATCTTATAACTTTTTCGTATGCAGTGCAAGAAAAAACATAAAGAACAAGAAGAAGAAGAAGAAGACCAGCACAATGTGATTAAAATAATAATGATGACGATGATCATCATCGTGTTGATAAAGAAGCCTCATCACCTTTTAACATGTCAGTAAAACATACTGAACATGAACATCTTCAAAACAACAGCATCTCATTGCTGCTGCCTCTCAAGCAAGTGTAAGGATCAAGGATAATACTTGCTCAGCGGAAGGAAGGAAGGAAGGATGGTTGATTTGAGCGCAGAAGTGTGTGACACACACACGTATCCATATATGCATGTACAATACATTCTATCGCTGTCGACTGTGACAAAGCAAACAAATTATGCAAAAAGCAGTCAGAACAAAATTCACTTAAGATGGTATGATGAAGAATGTGTGTGTGTGTGTGTGTGTGTGTGTGTGTACACTCACTCAAACTCATCATCTTATACTCATACTTATGTACGTATGTGTGCCCTCTGTAGGTGTACATCGTATGTGTCTCTATCGTATCGTATAAAGGATATCACTTGCAGACTGATATCAACAAATCTTTTGAATGCAAAGTTTTTTGTTGTTTTTTTTGTGTTTTCTTTTTTTCGGAAGCAGAAAGGTTGCTGATTTTACATTTCTGATTGCATTCATTTCATTTTCTTTTTTAATAGATCTTTTTTTCATTTTTATGCAATATTTGATTTTGATGTTACTCATGTATATTGTATTGTCCTGTTGTTTTTTGTTTTTATGTATGTCTTCTCCAACATGAATTAAGCAAAATGGATTTTTCGAAAATGATACAATCTGATTTCGCTTTTTATTTGGTTTGGTTTTTTTTTTCAAGAGACCAAAAAAACGTACCAAAAGTATCCTCCGCAAGGAGAGAAGAAATTTAAACAATTAAACTTGAAACTTGCGTTAATTAGAAAATTTAAAAAAAATTTTTGTTTTTGTTTTTGCTACTTTTTATCTCTTTTTCTACATAGATTGAAAAGATCGAAGAAAGAAGAAAGAAATCGAAGAGTTCTTAGAATTTGTAACGTAATTTTAATAAAATTATATTTCAATTATAAAATTATATAAATTTATATAATTAAAAAAAAATTATATAAAATTATATTATATTTCACACCCATGAAATCACGCGCAGAGCTTGCGCGTGTGTGTGCGTGTGTGTGTGTGTGTGTGTGTTCATAAATGTCTTCATTTCCACGCACCAAACCAAAATCAGCCTAAAAGTATACTTTCTGTATACTTAATAAATTTCCTCTTCTAATATTTCACTATTCAGCGTGTCTTCTTCTTCCATGTGCCATGTCGCTCTTGCCTTCTCTCTTGTCGCTTTCTTGAGCTCCAGCAACGCCGGTGGCGGACGGTATCGTGCTACTCGCACATTAAAACACCAGGAACGTCGTTGTCATATCTTTTATGCGACCATAATAAATCGTTGGCTCTTGTTCTGACAAAACTAAGAAGCAGCAGGAGCAGCAGATTCTATTTCACGCTGGCGAACATTTTTCATGTTGAATGTGCTTCATAATTTTCCATCCTGCCTGACGAAGAAATATCCCAGCTCATTTCTTACAAGGAAAATTACTATCTAGAATCTAGATACTTGTTGCAGCTCTTCGTTTTTCTTGTTATTGTTGTTGTTGTTGTTATTGTTGTTCTTGTCATGTTAAGGCCATGACAACAGAGAAGGATTAAATTTTACAGCATACTTTATAGCGTACGTACATTGTTTGTTTATGCCGGAATAAAATTAAAAATGTATTCAAAACTATGGCATTATCATTGAGGCGATGTACCTACTATAAATGTTATAAAATATGAAATTTTTACTTGTTATAGAGATTAAATATTTTAATTAATTATGCTTGAACAGTATTATTTATGGATAACATGGATATTTTGGATAATATTCAGGTCATCTGATGAACTACTTTTAAGAAATCATTTGTCAGCGTATTTTTGTACGTACCTAAATAATACAAACTGATAAATGTATCGTATATATACGGCGTATATACAAGTATATACAAAGCAAACACTTATCCAACAATAACTGACACTTCGATTCAACCAACTTGAACGAGACCAAACCTTTTAAACATAAAGGAAGAGACTACCGAATATTCTACACGAAATTACCACAATTTCATAACATACACTTCGTCAAGGTTAAGGTTAAGGTTGCTTCAAAGCTATTCTTAACCCTCACAAGCTTAGTATTTACTCACGTAGCGATATTTACGCTACGCTTTAAAATTGCCATATTTTGCGCATGGATTTTTTTTTTAAATTACTTCCTCGAAGAACAATTATTGCAGCAATTTTTTTACCTCTTAATAAATATCCGAAAAAAATTTGTAGAAATATATTTTTTAATATAAAGTTTCTGGGTTTTTTCTCCATATAATACGTATTTATTTACTCGTTTACATACTGAGCTTTTTAGTTATGAAATGAACCGAACGTATGAGGGTTAAATAAAAATATCTAAAATATGTATTTTTTTTTTTAATAAATTTCAATAAATTTTTGGATGTAATAATTTGTTGGAAATTGTAATTCTTTTCTGCATATTAATATGAATATTTCAGCTTTTTTTTCCTTAATAATTTATTGAAACTTTTAAAGTAACTACAGTCATTACAGTCATTAAAAATTTCAAAAAGTTTTTAATAATAAAGGCGTTGCGGTTATAGCAGAGTTGTCTGCAATTTATATATTGGGTTGGGAAAAAAGTTGATGAAAAAAACGCCGAATACCTTTTCCTCAACCAATATATAAATCTACATTTATGTATATAGATCCTTTGGTAGAACCCCCTAAAACTACAACAACAACGAAGAGTAATAACAATCACACTTATAATAATATGTATGTTTTAATAATAATTAATGAAAAAAATAAAATGTTTGCAAAAATTTTGCCTTTCATTAAAAACATAATTACATTTTCTTTGGAAACATGAAAAAACATTTTTATTGTTGATGTTGTTGTAGTTGTTGTTGTTGTTATTATAATTATTATAATCATCATCATTGTTGTTGCTGTTGTTTTTTTGTTGTTGCCGTTCTTATTACCATTTTTAATATAACATAATCAATTCTTGGTCTGGATTCGTGATCTTTATAATGATTGACGTTGTTGTTGTTGTCGTCGTTGTTGTTGTTGTTGTTGTTGTTGTTGTTGTTGTTGTTGTTGTTGTTGTCGCTGTTGTTGTCGCTGTTGTTGTTGTTGTCACTGTTGTTGTTGTTAGAGTCTTTTTACTTCATTTGCTTTCATAAATATGCAAATAAATATTGTGAAAACATCATCGATTGTCTGTCTATGGATACCTATTCAGAGTCGATGTGTGTGTGCGAGCGAGTGAGTGAGTGTAAGTGCGTACAAGCTCCTCGATCTTTTCGCCTACGCTCATCGTGAAGGAACGCTGCTGTTAGCACCTCGTTCGTAGTACTCTCATAGTTCAATGGTGACGACGACGACGATGATGACGATGATGATGACGATGATGATGATGATGATGATGTGCCAAAGATGTTTATTTATTATGAACTAATGGAAATAGAAGAAAAACCTTTGTCGGAAATCATACCACCCTCGTCTTTCCTTCCTTCCTTCCTTTTTTTTCCATTTTTATAATTTTTCCTCTTGTTTTTGCTCTTGATTTTCTTCGTGCTTTTGCTCCTTTTTATTTTCTTGTGTTTGTAGTTGTTTACAAGATGTTCATGGTGTTGTTGTTGTTGTTATTTCCTTCCTGTTGACTTCTGTCGTGATTTGTTTACATCAAAAAGAGCATCAAATTATTACTTCCTTAATTCATTTTCAATTCATTCGCTCCGCCGAGCGATAGAGACGGAGATAGTGAGAGCGCGTCCACCAGCAGTGCTGCCAATAAAACTCTTTCTTCAAGCTCAACCCTTGGCCTTCTGGCTGTTGCGTCGTCGTCGTCGCCGCAATCTATGGTTCTACAGCCACAGAACCGCAAGCACTCGGCGCTGCCAGCCTTGTCGTTGTTGCTACTGTTGTTGTTGTAGTTCGGTTTTCTTTGTTATTTTCGTGGGTGTGTGTGTGTGTGTGTGTGTTTGGGTTTGTTGGAATGTGTGTCGCTGCATTCAAGGGCCAACAAAAGCGGAACTGAAAAAGCGGCAAAATACTGAAGCCGGTACCAAAACGAACAAAAAAAAAAGATGAAGAACATGAAACGGAAATGGAAAATAGCTAAAAAGCTATTTTGCCATCGAATGGAAAATTAATGTATTGAATACAGCGTTTCTTTAGTTATAGAGTGTGGACAGACAGACAGAAAGAAAGGCCTGTCGAAAGACCAACGAACAAATGGAAAAACAACAATAACAAAGAAATGCTAGAAATTGTGGCGAAAGTCAGCAGCAGCAGCAGAAGAAGCAGCAGCAGCAGTAGCAGAAGTTTTTAAAATTTTTTGAGAAATTTTTATTTATTTCATAAGTTTTTAGAAAGGTTTGGACTCAATGGAATCGTCGGTTTCGTGTAAACACAAAATGCCTTTGAGTGTCACTAGAATAAATTACGTACGTTTTTGGCATATAATAATATCTTAATAAGATTTATATTAATAATAATAACAATAACAGTAATAATAATATAATTCTTAATTTTAACCAAAAGAGTAAAAAAGCCTTTTTTAACCCTTTATAAAGAAATTAAGAAAAAAAAAGAAACTTAGATTTTTTTTTTTCAATTTGACCCATAAAATCCGGAACCGGAGGACAATCAGCTGTTGTAAGAGTATTTCAGCCTGCAAATATACACATACACACGCACGCACACCTTTGAATCCACAACTTAAAAATGCCAAAAAGTCAGTCAGTCGCAGCTGCTCCTTCAGCGACCAACAACTGAATTTCGACCTGCAGCACTTCGTGGCCGTCAAAAGCAATCAAAATCAGCAATGCTCGCGCACGTCACGTTCGTTACCGCTGCACCACTGCACCTGTGCACCTTTGCACCTCTGCACCTGTGCGTACCTCTGACGTCAGCGCCACCAACAGGCATGGTCGTGGCCGGTTTTCGTTTCGAAACCATCCTGGTGGTGCATTCATTTTACACTTGAGCGCGTGTGCGTATGTGAGATGCTGCTGTTGTGTGTGTGTGTGTGTGTGTGTGTGTGAATCTACACAGCAAGTACATCGGTAATTTACTCTCTCTCCCTCTCTCTCTCTCTCTCTCTGTAAACGCGTGGTCAGTGAGTGCGTAACATGTCAGCACGTTATTATTTACATTTGCGTTTATGAGTGTGCACATGCAACTCTGTGCATGTGTATGTGTGTGTGTGTGTGTGTGTATGTGTGTTTGCATGTAGGTATGTGTCATATGTGTGTGCAATAATACTTATTGCAGTTAAATGCACACGGCGTTATTATCATTCATCTTGTTATAGTTGTTGTTGTTGTTGTTGTTGTTGTTATTTCGTTGTCGTTGTTATTGTTGTTGTTATTTCGTTGTTATTGTTATTGTTGTTGTTGTGGTTGCTTTTGCATTCATTATATCTGCTCTTCTCATGGGCGTTGGCTGATTTTATATAATTTTTTGCATCCGAACAAAAACAAGTTTCTCTCCTTCCTCTCTCTCTCTCTCTCTCTCTCCCTCTCTGAAGAAATAAATTCTCTTCTCACCGAGAAGACATTTGAGAGATTATCAGGATCCTGAAAATGATCAAATGATCAAAAACTGTGTTTTTAATCAGTATGAGCAGATTCCGCATCTCTAAATTCATAAAGTATTGGCGTACAGAAAAAAAATGTTTTTTTCAAATGAATTTTGAATGAATTTTGAGTGAATTTTGAATTTTGTTACCGGGCTTTTACTAATAGGCTTAAGAATTAAGATTTTTATTTGAATTTTGAATGAATTTTGAATGAATTTTGAGCGAATTTTGAATGAATTTTGAATTTCGTTACCGGGCTTTTACTAATAGGCTTAAGAATTAAGATTTTTATTTGAATTTTTAATGAATTTTGAATGAATTTTGAGCGAATTTTGAATGAATTTTGAATTTCGCTACCGGGCTTTTACTAATAAATAGGCTTAAGAATTAAGATAAGGGTTAAGAATCAATTGAATTATTTACTCTACCTCTCTCTGCGTGCTCTCTGTACAAAGCTTCTAAGTCTAGGCTTTAGACCAGTGTTGGGAAATGTTGGTATTTTTTCAGTACTTTTTGGTTTAGAAGCTAACAAAAAAACCGTGTATTTTTTTCTTCCTTTTTAATTACATTTTTTTAATACATTTTATTATTAGTTACATTCCGGCCGCCACAAGAAATTTCAATTTGGCTGCTCTTTGTTATCAGCCAAAAACTTTCATGAAAGTACACTCGAGTGTATCGTATCGCATAATAAAAATCTTGAGCAATTGAATCAGCAATTAAAGAAGCATCAACCAGCACCGACAGTTTCTTCCTCTTTCCAAAGACATTCTGTCATAATTTCTGTCTCGGGAGTGCCGAAAAGTTTTTGGCAATTCGCAATCTTGTCACTTCACAGCCGGGGCCGATCCGATCCGGTCCGGCTGACAGACCGAGGCTAATGAGATCGTCAGTTCGTGGCGACGTCTAGTGCTCACTGAATACCAAATCATTTCTATTACAAGAATTTTATCCCAAAAATACACTTCTAAGCACATTTCCTGCTACCCACCTTCACTCCTCAACCCTCAACCCTCAACCCTCAACCCTTACCCCTCAACCCCTCCCTCTACGTCCCGGCGCGACGGAGAAAGTTTGAAGAAAGGCAAAAAACTTGCTCGCTCAATTGGCCCCGATGATTCAGTTTCAACAGAGTTGTTGAAAAAGAATTCTCTAGTTGGCAGGTATACGGTTGAAAGAGAGAGAGAGAGAGAGAGAGAGAGTGTGCGTGTGTGTGTGTGTGTATTTGGGTGGGGGCATGTTTACCACTTAAAAGTGACAACAGAAGAATAAACTTTTGCCTTTTGACTCTTCCTCGAAGTTTTTTTATGCGATTTTAATGTGCCAAGTTCTTTTTCTAGACGACTTAATACCAATAATACAAATGTATATATACATACATACACACCCAAACAAATATGAATAAAATTTCTTTTGAAAAGTAAATAAAAATCTTCTTCTATTTCTTAAATGTTGGTTTTCTATTTGCATATTCCTTTTTCTGTTTTGCACTCCATTCAAAGAACATCCAAATATTGATCCAACCAACTGGCTCCGGCGGGACACTTTCGGTGCATTTTCACACAATCGGCACCAGATTTTCCCGCTTGATACGCATTCCGATATGCAGGACTCAACCCTTCCTTCCCGGGCCTGAAAAACCATTTGTATGCAATTGAAATTAAATTGATACGAGTATAATAATTAATACAATAATCTGCTGATACTCACGTCAACAGCACATTCAGCAATTCGGCCAGCAAACCGATATGTTGAACGATCTGAGCATTTTCGCATATTGCGCGCAGCAGACACTCCACGCCGTCGACGTTGGGACCATTCATATAATTCTCCAGTGCCGCATAAGCGAAGAGTCGTGTTTCATCGGTTTCCACAAACCCGGACGACTTCGCATTTCGGCCCGCTTTCTTCGCTCTGGAACGGGAAATTGTGTCTTCCCACTTGTTCCAATGATAAATCGGAGATCTTGGTAAAGCGTATTCACCGCCTTGCAAATTATAAAAAGATAAGGCGGAACGAAAAGGAACCGGGTCTGCCAAATCAAAGGGTAAAATAGGCCCAATGGCTAGCTGTGCGGAAGAGATGAGAAGAAAAGAGGAAGGGTTAAACCACGATTAGTAATCAAGAGACAAACGTATGGTAATGAGCTAACGAATGAGTACTAATGAGTACTCGCCAAGAGGAACAGTTAAAACTGCGATTAGTAAGCAATAGACAAAAAAATGGTCATTAGCTACCGCATGAGTACTAATGAGTACTCGTCTACAGACGCGAACGCATGAGATACGAATCAGTAGTTAAAAACTGCCGAATGCCGAGTAATGGATTCAATTACGAACAGAAATAAATAACGAGTACTTAATACACCGACGAACAAGTATTGACGAATGATGACACAAACTAGTTGTAGAGTTTATTCGCGCCTAGTAAACACATGACGAACGAATAATGGCTTACAAATAGTTATATGAGGAACGAGCTAACAAATATTATTAATGAATATTAGAGTTCAGGGATAAGTAACAAATACATGGCGAACATGGTTTCATTTGAGAATGGCAATGAGCCCATCAACTACGCGTTGAAAATTGACCTGATTAATGAATAGAAATGCAGTAACGAGTACTAACGAAGTAACGAAGATTTGACAAACGAGTAGCAAAAAGTTGATAAAGGAAGACTTAACCAAATTGTAAAAAAGGCTGAATTTCTTTGAAAATTGTTAGTAAATACGAAAAAATACGTTAGAAATACGATTTGGTTTTCTTAAAAATGTCTGTTTATATTTCCATTTATGGAAAAATGTGCTAACTTAATTAATAATGAAATGGTATGGGAACGTCTATAATAAGGCGAGGCTTCAGTCTGAAAAAGGCATACTTACCTTCAGTATAGTAAAGTTATACCTAGGTGAGTAAGTAAAGGTAACCTTACCTTTAAGGCATACTTACCTTCAGTATACCGCCGCCCTCGAAGATTAGAGCACGTTTTTGACGATGCTTGAAAAATTCGGTTAAATTTAAGCCGATGCCATCGAAGGCGAATGAACACTGCACTATATACGAGTATAACAACAAACAACTGCCAAACAAATAAAAAGACTGCATTTATATAAATAAAAGGTTACTGACTGGTACTACGTGTCCGGTTGACAAACAAACAGTTCACAGAACGTTGCGTTATGACCGAAGAAGTAGATCAGAAGAATTTGACTGAGTTAAGAAATATTATTTGTGTTGTACTTAAAGGGACGACGCGACGGGTGAAATCAGTTATCACTGAAATGTTGACCATTATTATTATTATTCTTACGATTGCCCAATTCTCTGAAGACCCTTCGTTAACTTGGAATTTAGTTAACAGAGACAGAGTAAGTGTATTCGTTTGTCTCGATATCTCTCTTTTTGGTTAATCTTGTAAGTTTATATAAATGCCAATGACATTACCACGACGATCATCCTCTCTAAATACCTAAACAAATATTTGCATTGTTTATGTAAATTAGCTGTTTATTTCTCTCTCTCTCCCTCTGCACTCTTTGATTTTTATTTTTCACTTCACAAATCGTCCATATATTGATCGAATAAACTAATTCCAAGCGGACATTTTTTATGTAATTCCAAACAATCGACGCCAGATCTGCCGGCTTCATAGGCATCACTGTAAATCGGATCCACGCCACTCTCTTTGTTCGGCCTATTTAAAAACACAAACCATTGTTCCATTACTACTCTCTCTCTCTCTCACTACTCTCTGAGATATGAGAGTCGCAGGGTACTCACGTTAGCAAGATGTTAACCAGCTCCGCCAGCAAACCCACATGTTGAGCAGTCTGCGCATTTTCGCATATCGCCCTCAGCAGGCATTCTCTACCATCGACACTAGCAGCGTCCTGGCTCATGTAACTCTCCAGAAGTGTGTAGACAAAAAGGCGAGAGTCATCTTCTCGCCGTGGAATATTTGTCGAATCGAACTGATGCTTACGAGCCGCCGGATTCTGTACGAACGAACGAGCGAAGGTGTCTTCCCATTTATCCCATGGATACTGTGGAGTAGCTATTATCGGATACTGTCCACCTTGTAGAGTGTGCGAGCAGACGACAGAACGCCATGTTATGGGATCGCCCAAATTGACGGGTAACGTTGGACCCACCACGAGCTGAAATGGAAATTAGGTAGATGTAATTTCTTGGGGGTTAACTGACTACCACGCTGCTGCTTTTTCCCCACTTTCACGATACATTAACCGAGATATTGATGATCTTTTTATCTCAATACTCTTCTGAGTTCAAAGCAAAGATATTCATACCAATATTATATATCGTACCTTAATTGTACCGCCTCCTTCGAATATCAGAGATCGCTTCTGACGATATTCTCTATAGTCGGTTAAATTCATGTAATTGGCAACACCAGCCACAATTATGGCACAACGGCACACTTCTAGTAAAGTGACCGGAATTAAAAATAGCATTTGCATTTCTAGAATTCAATTTATCTACGACGTTATGATTCCACGACGACGAGCTACACACAATTACTCCAGCTAAACAACTTAAGAAATGAATAAAACTAAACTAAAATAAAAATCAAAAGACAAATCGAAGACGGTTGTTTCGGTGATAGCATGGTTTCCATACCAGTCTGTTAACCGACAGACTGTTGTTGACTAATCTTATTAACATGATTAAATCTAACGGCTTTAAAACCCCGAAAACTTAATGATGTTTACCTTATTCATACAGAATTGTCTAGCTCGTTGATAACTCAATTTTTGGTAGCTATTTCGATAGTTAAATAAACATTATTTTAAATATAAACAATGTAAATAGAGCAGCGTTGCCAAATAAGTTAAGTCGAGTACGAAAAACAGTTTATTTTGACAGAATCGACGTGAAAGTGGCTCTCTGTACACAAAATAGTAGGAGTAAAGGCTCAGTTCCATAGAGTCCGTTTGCGTGCGTATCCGTCAGAAATCTCACTCAAGAAAAGTTGAAATATATGTAAACATATGGGATGAGTTCCATTAGCTCCGTGCGTTTACATGCGTTTACATAAACTGACGTGACTCGAGACATACGAGTGTGTCCCCTGTGTGAGTATGGCCTAAACGCATGGACCCATGAAATTCATTCCTAAACTTAACATACATACACACTCGTATATTTCAACTTTTCTTGCGTGAGATTTCTGACGAATACGCACGCACGCAAACGGACTCTCTGAAACTGAGCCTTAAGATTTAAAGAGTACATATTGACTAACTTTCAAGAGAGGATCAACATTTAAAAATTGACCAGTAAAATTCAAGAGAGATAATTTCAAATTAATCTGTTATTTTTTGTTATTGTATGTGTGTTGTTTTTTCCGGAGGTTTTCAAAATTATTATCTCTTAAGAACAAAGAGATACAACTGTCTCTCACTGATCGTTGAGCATCATAGTCATCTCTTGAATAGTCTTCATTAAACATACTCTTATTCGGCAGAGTTAATTGATTGTAAGATGGAAACAATGAGAGAGAGGGCTACGATTGTTTGTTATATTAATAATAAGTATTTATTTTATCATCCAACCAAATGGTATTACACAAAATCATGATTGCATGAACTCTTATGAACTCTTTTAAAATGACATTCGCCCAAGAGAGAGAGGACGGGCTGGGCACTTCCGAGCTCGTTCTCGGCATAACAATAGTCCGGGTAGTAGTAGGGCAAGTCAGCTTAAAGCTTTATCTTAACAAACAATAACAAGAACAACAAACCAAGTCAGCTCAAGGTAAACATAATCCTTAAACGCCAACAACAAAGACTCCAAAGGCTAGTGAAAATTCCTGAATGGATGGATATTTGCCATACTGCTCCACTACATCTAGAAGGTAGGGCCGGGGAGAGAGAGAGAGATAGAGGAGAAAAATGAAAAGGAAAAGTGGCTGAAAAAACAACTCCACATCGTTTTGTGCTGTCGAGTGTGTCGGTTGGTGATATGCTTAGGTGATACGTGGATGATAGTCGTCTGAAGGCTTCTACGTACTCACACATACTCGCACAATACCTACATAGTTGCTTAGTGGCGTAGCTGGGCGCGTTAGGGAGAACGGCAGAGGGAGAAGCAGAGGCAGAGGCACGTCAGTAACTCAATATGGGATCCAGAGCTCAAGTGCAGGCTGGTACGTGTGCAGGTTGGTCTATTCAGTTTTATTTGAAGCGTTCTAATAAGGCTTCGTTTGCTTTCCCATTGACAGTCATTCAGTCAGTCATTCTTCTTTGAGCCTACGGTGTTGCTGAACGGCCAAGGAGTTGACATTTTGCCCAAGTTAACCGGATCCCGAAGTTAAATAATGCAAATTTGCATATGATGACGACATTTATGCAAATTTAATACGGCAGGCAGCTCTTGCCAACAGAAAAAGGTTAAGTTCGTTCGCGCACAGACGTACGAACGGCGGAAGAAGCAACACGGTGGTAACTCTGCTGCTGCTGCTGCTGCTGCTACTTTGACGTTCTAAACAAAGTTCTGTTAATGGTTGGTATTAAAATTAGTAGATTATTTTAACTCATTAACGACAAAGTAAACGAATGCTTCTAAATGAAGCTATTAAAGACGTCATGAGACTGAAATTTCTTTCAAGTATCATGCATTGCAATCGATAAATACAGAACCCGGAAACGATCGATGAACGGTGATAATTAAAATTGCTGAAATAAAATCGTTTCATCCAAATTATTTACATACTTATGTTAGCTATTACAATTCGCTTTACTACTAATTTTTACCACAAAAATTCTAAATTTTAATATTTAAGAAAGAAGAAGAAGAAGCATAATATTTAGGAAAGAATATTTAAGAAAGAAGTTTCCTAAAATATTAATATTTGAAGCAAGTGAAAAGTTTACTACTTGTTATCTTCACCTTTAAAATGACTTCTAAAAAAGTTTTCCACCTTGAGTTTTCTTCCAAAATGGCGTTTCATAACCTTTTTGCACTTCTCTCTCATTCGTGTTTCGTTTAATGCTTCTAAATGCATCAGCGACCGCAATTTCGCGGACACGCTGGCACACCTGTGCGCGCTCCCAGAACGCATTTCACCCCAATTTAAGGTGTCCGTATTCCAACAACAACAACAATAACTAACGGATAACGGTATCAGCATAAATTGTGACTCATCAACCGAAAAATAACACAACGGAACAGCGGCAAGATGGCGTGTCAAAAGCAACAGCCAGCATCGTACCGAACATCTAAAGTATTGCCAGCCATCTCATCTGAACTCATCAACGCTACTTCATTGCTATCTTTGCCGCCTTGAGCAATACGCCAGACGAACGCGCGTGTTCGTTCACACAAAAGCGTTGCCGCAAGGAGCAACCTTCTACCGCACCGCACCGCACCGCAGCATTTACGCAGCTATACAGTAGGAAGCATTTGCTTCTTGGGGTTGTCCCTTACAAGCCAGAGACAAGTGCTCGAGCATCTTAACTACTTTTGTCTATTTATATTTGAATTATGCAGAAGGTAATTAAAATTCCTGTAGAATTTCGTGTCATGTCGTAGCTGCGGCACGTCTTACCTCAGCACCTCGCCCTTCTTCATTGTTGCTTACTTCTACGCTGTAGAAGAAAGGCGGTAGAAAGGCGGACGATGTTGCAACCATACCATCGCATCGTCAGCCAAGTAGCGTGAAAGTTTTGCTTTTATGGCCATGCCGCTTAAATTAACAATAGAAAAACTTCCATTCATAACCAAAATGTTTAAGAAGTACGTATATTCCTTCGTTCTGCGACAAATGCGTTTGCTGTAGACCGCTCTTTTGTTCTGAATAAAAAATTATATGCTTAGAAACAGGACCGTCAGTCCTCGGTGAGAAAAGTCATGCAGGTTGCAAAGCAGGTTAAGTAGTTACATTAAGGAAACGTCCTTGTCATAAACTCTATTCAACATTGTAACTAACAATTAATCAATTTGTTCATTCAATTGCTCACTCTCACTTACTGACGGCTAATTTGTTGTATAATAAATTACTTAATAATAAAAATCAGTTATAATCAACACATGAACACCAAATTAATTATGAAATGTAAGTGTATCGATGCGATAACCTCAAGTTCAAAAGATTTAAAATTGTTTATAAAAATAGTTTTTTACTTTAATTTAATGTAAATATATAACTTATTCTTTTTAAATAAAATTTTCCCAAAATATGTTTTCTATCATGACAATAAGATGGCGCAGGAAATTACAGTTTTTGCGACATTGTAGTTCAGAGACAAAAATTTTTAAAATTTATTTAACTTTTAAAGTTAAGCAAACATCAAAATGTTTTTTCATATTTTAAGGTATTTGTTTAAGAAATTATTGGCAATAATTTTTTTTCCTTCGAAAATACATTCAAAGTCTCTACAAGTAAATATGTGCCAGTGAGAATTAATCTAGGTAACTTTTTAATAATTTCATTAAAAACCTTTTTAAAAGCACTATGTAATTTTTAGAATCACTGGAACGTAATGTAGGTTTGGTAGCACTGCAATCGGCATCAGATAGGGCTGACAACTGCTAAAACACGAACACATGCGCTTCGGCTAGCATCGAGGCCTTCCAACGAACACATCATTTGGGAATCTCATCGCTCGCGACGCCATTTGTTATATTTTGTGCTTGTGAAAAATTTGATAAAAAATATATAAACATATCGCAGGCAATATCTGCTGCAAAAAAACAAAAAAGCAGTACATTAATTTGTGTGAGTATTCTCAAAACGAATTTATTGATTTCTGTATTTCTACCCGATTCTACCGAAAAGAGGTTATCGATTTTTCTCAAAAGTACATATTTGGTTTTTACTAATTTAATTGTTTCATTGTCTAGAAAAATGCGTGGTCGTGGTTATACCAGCTCCCGAGGATCGGGTCGCGGTAATTATCGTCCCTCAAGCTCCTACAACAATCGTATGCAATCTTCACGCAGACCCGGTGGCTACCACGACAATAATTATGGCGGCACCTCACGTTACAACAACTATAATAGCAACGGTGGCGGATATGATCGTAATCGCGACAGATTCCAGTCCCGTTATAATCGCAATGATCTTGGTCAGAAGCGTACCTATCGTGTAAGTAATAGGACAATCTGTTAGTTTTGATATTACATATAGATTTTTGATCCGATATACTTAGTATATGCGGAAAAAGGCAAAAATGTGTATCTATGCGTATTGTGCAATGGCGGCAGGCAACATTAACATGAAAAAGCTAGTTGGTTGCTTCAGTAAAAGTTAATTTTCAGAAGAATTGTAATCAGACAAATTATTTCGTCTAGAAATCCTAGAAATGTTATATTCTATCTTTAACAGATTTTAATAATGAGTATTTATGGGGTCATACTAAGCACTGATGATAAGTCAAAGCTTAAAGGTGAAACTTTTTAAATAAAATATTCAATTCAAGACATTCAATTAATTTATCCTCTCAGTTAAGATTTTTTAGTCAGGTAAAGGATAGACCCTCAATTTCTCATTCCCTTCCCGAAACGTCACGCACATTAGAAAGGACAATATGATGCACTGTTCTGTATTCCGTATATATTACGCTAACAGAAATCATCAGAAAGAACGGCTCTACAATATCAAGAAGATACTCCGCTTTATAAGCTATATCAAAACAGCTAATTATTTAAAAATATATAAATTAGCCATTAAATAGTGAGAATTTACACACTTCCATATTTTAAACTTTATTTAATTTTTGCATAACGGTAAAAATTGGTTACAAAGAATAATCAGTTCTCAAAACAAACTTTAGACAAAGAGAAGGAAAAGATAGTACAAGATACAGGAGTACTATTACTTTATACATTTTCTTCTAAAAAAACAAATCACCCTTGGTTTATAGAGAAATACATATATTTTCTCGGTTTAAATAAGAGTTGTGTAGAAATTAAATTAGATTGAAGCAAACTGTAAAAAGGCATCACATTTTCACTTGAAATGATGATGTATTGGATTCAGTTTATGTTAAAAACATTGGTGTATAAAACCTATATTAATTTTTGATGGACATATACTTATGTCATTTGAAATGGAGAATACACAAGCATCGGCATACCATACCGATGGGATTTATTGGAGTGCCCGCATCTAATGGACGACTTTTACCATTCAATGAATAAGAAGAATAAAAAGGATGAAGTGCATTTGTATCTAACTTATAAACACTATACGTAAAATAACACCAACTTCTAAACCACAAGCAAATGCACAACGCCCACCATATCCTAATATTTTCGAGGAACTGTATCCGTCAACCAGGTAAAGAGATGATGATGATGTTGGCTTTTAATATATGTATTGTATGTATAAAGAAGAGTTCCTTTTCGTTTACCGGAATATTTTATACTTAACTATTCCATTGATGCTATAATACATTTCAGTATTTTTAGAAGAATAGAAAACAGTAAAATTATATTTCCAATTCTCTTTGACTATATGTATCTACAGTTTTAAAAGAATAATACAAACTTGGAAAGAATTATACATTGCTTCGAAATATGCAGAGCCAAACATAAACTTCATATTTACCATTTCATTAAGATGTAAGTACATTCCAATGGAGATATGTATATATTCCAATCATCCGGCGGGGATATAATCTTTAACACAAGTTTTTCGAAATGCACACGGATTGGATTCATGAATTTATAATTGGAAATCATCAAAAGGAAAACTTCTACAGAAGTATCACAACACATACTTTAGAGCCGCAATGTTTTGGAATAGCTGATATGCTTTATAACTAACTCATCAAGTTTTTCGTCAAATTTGCTGCAAATTCTTCGTCTCATGAAAGTCAAACAAAAATCTGCTATCTTGATTCCGGGAGATGTAGTGAGAGTTGGTAGATTCTTTTGTACAATACAAACAAGACTCGTTTTATTTAAAATATTTTATGTAATAATTTTTTTTTTCAATTTTTTGCAACTTTGAAAGTAACTGTTAGTACATATTCTATCTATTCAAACCATACATGTCCCTCATGCCCATATATGCTCCCTGAACGTTTCAGTTTCAACAAAACTTTAATGGGCATGAGCATTTTTGTCTGATTGAAGAAATCACAGCTGAAGAAACGCATCCGTTCTGAACACCGGAATAGCATTGGTTTGCGCGATATGAAAATTAATTATTAATTTATTATGGCTAAAATTTGCAAGTATATACTAAACATCAAGTAAAAATTATATAAATTCTCTTGCAGGCATCATCTCGCGATCGCTCCGATGATAGAAAGCGCCCACGTCAGGACGTAAGTACAATTTTCGATTTATACCTCAAAGAGAAAATTCGTCAAAAGAAATTTTTTTCTAGCCAAAAGTTCTCTTCTTCCCTTCTTAAAATCACTGAAATGCTATTAACAATCTATCATTTTGTATATTTGTGCACGAATAGAAATTTTTATAGAACAGATGTTAAAAGCGTGTAAAATTTAGAGAAATGGACCGCTTAGACACGCTGATTTCCGACAGGAAACGCATCAGTATCGGACAGAAACCGAGATATAAACCGTGTTTCTAAGAACAGCGTACACCAACTGTCGAATCGTACGACTCGTTCTCAGATCTGAAGCGACAGAGAAATGGATATTAATGTTGTAAATTAGCAAATTTCAATTCCGGCAAACACTTCTTGCTAACTGCGAACTGCCGAAAGCCATTTCCAAGCAGTGCCTGCCGTGCACCAATATTATTTCCATACTGCCGTATTTAGAAATTATACCATAAACCGTTTCTCCTCCCCTTCTCTATTTATGCAATAATATATAAATAAGAACACAAAGCAGGACAGAGTCAAATAACTATATAAAATCATAAAAAACTCATCATCGCCACAGGAATATCGTCGCACATCCTCAGCCGGCCGTGGAAACCGCACGCCGCCACCCTCAACGTCACAAACATCGACCTCGAACTACCATCGAGGCGGCGTAAATTCGTCTGGCAATACATACCGTAGCGGTGGCTCTCGTACCGATCGCGACGACTCGCACAGCAGACACCGCAGCTCCAATCACAACGACTCCATGGGCCCACCGAGGCGCCCCATGCGCACTGGATACATATCGCGGCCGCGTGGCGCCATGACTTCGTCGGGACGAGGAATGCGCTCATCCATTAGAGGCGGTGTGCGCATCATACACAGAGGCGAGTCGAACGACATGCGAATAATGCGCCGGAAGCTCATGTACGCACAGCAAAAAGATCGCGCACGCGTTCTCAAAATCGCACGCTTAACGAGGTAATTGAAACAAACCAACCAAACCGTAAGAGTAACTGAAGTAACGTAGCGTAACGTAACATTGATGTGAATGTTAGCCAAAAAATGAATTTGTTCAAAATTATAAATGAACACAAATGCGGCTGAATATTGATATGATACAATAATAAATACTGTACTCAAGTCGAACGACTGTTCTTCGTCCGAACGTTCTTTCGTTTTAACTGTATAGCGGTGGCCAAAATCCATGGAACAAACAAAGTAACAATCCTTACAACTAAGTTTTAATCATAAATAATTCAGTGTGTGTCGACACTAGAGTCCACGAATAATATGTATGTGTGTGTGTACTGCATTAGATCGGTGCGATGACGAGATGAAGAAGAGATGAGATCTAGTATTTTAATTTCACTTTATCTGCAGCTCTATTGTGTGTATTGACTGCACTGTTTTGGTGGCCATCTTGTTTGTCTTATTCATCTGAATCTATTTCTTTACCAAAAATTCCAATGTATTTGCTCCTTCGTGTGCCGTCAGGTCGGTCGCCGCCTAAGTCAAATCGATTTCTTCGACTACGGTGATCATGAATGCGGCGTTCTTCTGCTGCATTATATAAAAAAGTATGGGTTTAAGTGTATGCAAAAAGAGTTCGAGGCAAAACAATTTTTACAGCCAGCTTACGAAATGCGAGAGTGTATCGGATCGGATCGGATGAAAGATAGCTTTGAGTCGAGTCGTATACTGCATTAACCAGGTACAAAGACATTCTTGACGCCTTCTGAAAACGTTTAAAAAAAGTTCACCGCTACGAGAGTCGGCGTATAATAATGTGTAAAAAAACGGCTTATGTTGGCCACTTTGCATCGAGTAAACCAAATCCATCACCAACCAACCAACCAACCTACCTACACAAACAATTTCCAGTCCTGCTTTACCAGGATTGACGATATATATAATTAGACCGAACAAAAACTGATGTCAATTTTCTGTCAAGTTACAAATTTGTGTTTCAGTGTTTGACCGCATAAGACAAAAATCAAATCTACCAAATCAAACAAAATCTACTACTTTCCTAGTTGTATATTTTTACATATATCTAAAACCTGTTTCCAACATTTCCTTCCTCTTTATTAAACTTGACCACGGAAAAACGCACAGCTCGTTGCGACGTCGTAGGATTGTGCGCCGTTCGAGAAGTGACGACAGCAGATCAACCTCCGAGAAAAAGGAGGATGAAGAGGAGGAGGAGGAGGACAACAGCTCCGTCGATGAAAATGCCGCTGACGAGGAGAAGAGCGAAACGGAGAAGAAGAAGAGTGGTTCTTCGAAGCATTCCAAACGCGCCAAGTCTGAGAAAGATGGCGGCGACGACGAAGCGGAGAAATCAGCGATTGAAGATGACGATGATGATGATGGAGAGGAGAATACAAAAGATGGTTTAAACACCTCAAGCAAGTCGTCCAACAAGAAAGATGCGGATTCGTCGGCCGAAGCTGATGATGCCAATGACGGGGGCGAAGTGGAAGAAAAGGATCAAAAGGATGATACTGAAAGCGATGCCAAGAAAGAAGGTAAGAAAAAGGACAAGGATGAGAATGAAACGGAGGAGACGGAGAAAAAGGAGAAATTGAAGCAATCTTCGTCCAAATCGAAGCATACTAAAGACACCAAAAAGAAGAAGAGTAGCGACGACGATGCCCCGAAGGAAAAAAGAGAGCGAAGAGAGCGCTCCTCGCGACGCGATGATTATTCCAGCATCAGAAAAGTGGGCGGCAGTCACTTTATAAAACTGACATGCATCCATTGCCACCTCAAGTGTGTCACTTTCAAGGTGAGTTGGTCACGCACGCGTGGTGGACCACACAGAACAGAGCAGGCCACACAAACCGAACGTAATCTGAAAACGAAAAATTGCGATTATTTCTAGGAATATCAAAACCATTTGTACTCGCGCACGCACCGTTCTGCGTTGCGGCAGATTGCACTGCGCCAGAAGGCTCATCTGTCGCGCCTGCGTCTTCGCCAGCGCAATGTGCAGCGCGAAATTGAGGAGAAGTCGAAAGAAGAATTCGAATCGAAATTCTGCCACATCTGTCGTCTGCACTACCGCCAGCCGAAGGCCAAGCATCAATTGTCCGAACATCACAAAACAATCAAGAAGTTCTTGATGCCTTACTGTTCCACGTGCCATTTGGCCTTCAAGAGTCCCATGCTGTACGAGACGCATCGGTGCTCGTTGGAGCATATACGCGTAAGCCGATTGGGACCGTCCGGCCTTGAAGTTCATTGCTCTAATTCATTCTTCTCGTCTATTCTCTTAGAACAAAGCTCGCAACCGAGATGATGATGATAGTGGCGATGACAGCGCAGATGATGAGATGCGCGAGATTGATTTAAATAAATTCCTTACCGTTGATTCAGTGGGTGAAATCGACGATATAGACGCAGAAGAGGATCTCTTCAATGACTCTGAAGCCGCTCCAGACGGCGAAGATGATGCCGAAGCCGATGGTACGGAGCGACTACCCGTCGGCGCTCAGTTCGTTAAAAAGGTCGAGGCATATCAGTGCGAACTATGTCGCGTATGTGTGGCTATAACGGATAATGAAGACACTTATATCAAGAAACATTGCCTGACACGCGGTCATCTGAAGGCGTTCATTCGTCACAAGGAAGAGGAGGAAAAGATTCAAGAGGAATCGAAGGAGGAGAAGAGCGGCGAGGAAGAAAAGGAAAAGAACGAAGATGACGCCGATGAAACAGTCGCCACCACCGATGATGCTGTAAAAATTGCTGAAGAGGAAGAAGAAGAAGAAGAAATGGATGATGATGAGCAAGGCGAAGATAAACTTTGGGAAGATGTTGATAAAGATTTGGGAGACTTGCTCAGAGAAGTTGAGCCCGATGAGCATGATGATGATGAAGATGAAGAAGATGAGTCGGTATTAAATATCGACATTGAAAGGTAATGAGCGTCGTTTTTCAACTAGTAGGTACCCTTCGAGTAACACAAAATATACAAACCCTTTTCGCAGCGAAAAACCAAAATTAAAGGAACTAAATGGCAAAAAGGAAGAGGAAAAGGAGACGGCCAAAGAGGAACAGCCACCACCGAAATCAGCACCAACACCAGTCACAGCTCCGGCCGCTGTCAAGTCCGTACCGGAGGAAGTCAAACCTCCTGCTTCAACACCACAACCAGCACCCGCAGTAACCAAAGCTAAGGAACAAGCTAAGCCGGCAACTGTGACACCGGCCAAACCTAGAACGGCGAAAGTGCCAATTAAGGCACCCGCTAAGACACCCGGCAAGACGCCTGGCAAAATGGTGAAAGCGGTGGTCAGCAAGACGGCGAATGCCGAGAAAAGCGCAGCAGCAGAAAAGTGAATCCAGTTTAGGAGTTCGGCGAAAACTTTGGCGCCCACTCAGTAAAATTGTGTCACGTGTGCAATTATTATCTTATCATAAAAGAAAAGTCATTATTGTATGCTGGTGCTGCTGCTGTTGCTGCTCAATACAGTGGAGCCGGGCTAGATTGATTAAATTTAAACTTTGACTTTACAAACAGTTCTAACACGCAGAATGTAGTTGTAAGTGTGTGCTTGTCCTTTACCTTTACATTCGCCAAAATGTAAAACAAACAAACAAACATCTATGTAAAAGTTAATTAGAATTAAATAAATATAACAAAAAAACAATATGTATTCTCTTTAAATGAATCGATGATTAATAGTTTCTTTTTAAAGGATCCGATTTTTGTATAGATTTGGTTTCAGTGCACTGAAATATTCTATGTTGTTATATAAGGGTTGAATAGAAAATACCGATGGACTTGGTGAAGTGTGTAGTGTTATATTTGAGGAAATGGCTGGATTTCTTTTTCTAAATAGGTTGAACACGGTCAAAGCGACACGATACAACTTCAATTCTCAGCTGTCAAAATTACATGGGCTCTTATGGGCAACGAGAAAAAAATTAAATTTTCCTTCGACATTTAGTTTTGCTGCTTGCAGTTGGCTTAATTCTAATTTTGATAACAGCACAAGTATTTTTTGGGGTTTGTTTAAATTTTTAACGGTTGCTAAAAGTTTATTTAATTTAATTTCTTTACAGATTTTAAATTTATTTTAAAATTAAATTGCAGCAACATGGACGTGGACGAGACTCATTGAGGAAGTTAAAAAACACAGTTTAATTTTGTGGCTCTCGCAATTGATTTTTGTTTTCAACTTTTTGACAATTCAATTTTTGACCGCTCTGCAGCTTTCATCTAGGTTTATCGCCAGAGTTTTACAGCTCTCGCCGCTTTGACTGTGTTTCAGCCAGTAGGCTCAAATTTGACAGGAAGGAATGGTAAACGAGACCTGTTGCGGATCTCGCTGGAATTGTGACAAAATTGAGTTATCACTATCGAAATATGAAAGCTTATGAACAACATTAACTTTACAATCACATAAAAATAGAGTGAGGCGAGTCATATTTTATAACATTTATTTGTGCCTGGCCATTTTTCATTCACATTTTTGTGGCTCGAGGAGATGAAGAGCGGCGTTTTTTTAACATCATTCCAAGTTCATTGTATGAACTGAAATCAGGAAAAGCTCCCACATTTTCTTATGCAGCAAAATACAGCTAACAGATAGCAATTAACAATGACAACAAACATTATTACACGGTAGTAATAATCATTCAGAAATATAAGCTCTTTGTAGAAAAGGAAGATGGAAAGCGGAAATTTTTTTTGTGGGGAAAACCTTACCATCTGTAAAAGATTACGACAGCACTTAAAACTCAACTTGATCCCACATAAAATGTTAATATTCATTAGAAATTGCCGCAAATTAAGTTCACTTTCTCCAGCAACGCCTTCGGGCACGTGGTGCTTCTGCCCGGCCAAGTGAAAAGAAACGTGACGTAAATGCATCATGTTAATGGTTAAATTACATCACATAAACCATACCAATGTCAAGCTGGAGCACTGACATTTGCGCTGAAAGCGTGTGTGTGTGTGTGATTGACAAAATGTCTTGACAATTTTATGGTTTGATTTCATGTATAAGTAACGTGACACCGAAATGATGGGCATCTGTTAGTCGGGGGTACCTTGTCCTCTGTGGACATGTGAGACCGTATTGTTGGTATCGAATGCCGGAAAAGTTGAATGAGATTTTTAGTACGATATAATTAGTATACAGTGATCTTAGATATGCATAAATGACGCGGGTGTTAGGGAAGGGTGTATGGCTAAGGTATTGTAAAACTTTCACTCTGATTAAAACAGTTCGCTACTGTTTTCATTGAACAGCAAACATTTTTAACAACGCGATAAATATGAGATACGATTTAACAGTATAAAGCGTTATTGCAAAGAGAAAGGGGTGCCATATTAAGCGACTTATTCTCTACGAAACTCATATCGGTTAGAAATTGAAAGTCCAAATAATAAACCACTAAATGGCTTAGACTTTTTCCTAATATCGCAGATACCAGGCCTGTATCTTCGAAGTCGAAGCTATTATCCAGAGTTTTGTCCAACTTTTGACAAAAAGTTACCAAAGAATGAAATAAATAAAATATATATCCCAAAAAAAATTGACAAAACCAAAGTTAAAAACAGCGTTTTTGTTAATTGAAGTGTATTCAAGGTGAGATTCCTTTTATGAATATTTAAATTAGCATAACTGCAATAATATAATGGATCAGTAGAAGGTAAACCGATAACTGCTAGCTCTGCTCCAAGTAGTAAAAAGACACAAAAAAAATAACAATAAATGTTATGGCAGTCCATTTCCAAGTAGCCCGTTTTACAACGGATGGACAATATAAAATTTATGGCGATCTGTTGTATTTTAAAGTTTTAGAAAAGGCGTTTACGCTAGCCAAAAAGGCGTTAAAGCTAGTTCTTTAGACGTAGATCCAGTTCTTATAGATAACCACCACATAATACACTGTGCATGATACGAAAAAGTTCGAATATCTCATAAAAATCAGTCTACTACATCCGTTGGTCTAGTGCACTGCGGAGATTAGAACAGGTTCGTTACTTAAGAGAGTTATCTAGTCTTCATAAAGGAGCTCAGTAAATGAATAGATTTTTGATAGAATCGTATATTTAGTATAAAAATCAGTTAAATTTAGCAAATCTTTAATTTCGAAATGAATTGATGTGTTCCTGACTCTTAATGGAGAAGGGTATAAACTGAGTGTTATATCGCACAATATATCTTTCCCCGTTTTTTTGGAAGTAGGAATAATGGAATTATTCCATAATACAATATTAAAATGTTAAACTATTAAATTTTGAATTTAGCCGTTTTTATTGAGTTTGGAGTTTTGAATTTTAACAGTTTTTATTGAGTTTTTTTTTAAAATCAATATATCGTACGAGAATGCTTTTTACTTAACCATTTTAAATGGAAAATCAATCTCATGAGAGACAAAACTTGGAACAATAATTTGGAAGATACTGATTGATAATCTAATAAATGAGTAAGTACGTATGTATGTATATATGTTAGGTACATATGTAAATATACACATGTATACTGAGAATTTATCCATGAAAAAAAAAATAACAATTTTACTTTATTCTTACTTTGATTATGCCTTCATTAATTTTTGAATTAATCCTTTCCTTTAGTGTACATTATTTTATCACAAAATCGACAACGAATCTAAAACCGAATTCGGCTTAATTTTACATCTACGAGGGTTGCCTTTAATATTTCGGGAATGGGCGATCCTAGTGCTGCCATCTAAAAAGCGACGTATCTGCCGTAAAGTTCAACTTTTTTGTCGATATTTGCACTGCGAACGTTTGACGTACAGACTCTATGTGTGTTGTTTACAGTGACGAAAGATTTTTCTCGGCTTTAAAAATTTAAAAGTCCTCTTTCAGTCGCGCTTTGTAATTTAATTGTACTTTAATTTATGGAAGGATTTTTATTCCATTACAGTCGGTCGTTTTGCTCCATTCGCCACACAAAATTCCAGTTGAAGCTTTTGATTAGAGTCAAAAGACGTTAACATTTTTTACAAGACTACCAGTTTTTTAAGTGTGTCTATTAAAAGCATGCACTGAGTCCAGCAAAAACGATTGCGTGAAATCAAATTAAGTTTTTATTCTGTTTTTTTTACATTGTTGTATCGGTCAAGAAATGTACAATTAGAAGATAATTAAACAAGTGATCTTTAGATTTTATACTGACAAATTTTAATACTAACTTTTTTATAAGCTTTTAAATTGTCATAGTATATCCTACAGGTGCCCTAGTATAGGATGTCATAGTTTTTAGGTAGGGATACTTCGCTTAAAAAAATCATTTAAAGGAAACGACTGCCGGCCTATTAACAACTAAAAGAAAAGTAACTGTTTGAAAGCAATCTAAATAATAAATGAACCTTAACTAAACCCCAAATTTCAATATACCTGCTACTTTTTGTGCCTTGTTTCCAATCTAATCACATACTCATACTCTTAAAAAAAACTTTAACCAACATCGTAGTATCTCATGATACTGACTTGTCTTATATACGATGATTATCTAATTTTTCTCATAAATTTATTGTAGGACGACGCTTTAATTGATTTTGATTGTGAGAATTTTTTAGTTTAGTTGTTTAAAGAATTTGTGATAGTCTTAAATTGCAAATGGTTCGTTGCATAAACAATTCCACAAATTGTTTTTTGTTTAGAAATTTTCTGAAAATGTCGAAAGGAAATAAAAAATAATAATGATAATCGTACTCACAAGGTTATTAAGGCTTCTTCAAAATGTTATTTATTAATTGTGATTTTGTTGCTCTTTTATTTCTAGTAACATTAAATGAACTTTTGTATTTAGTTTGGATTGGATTTAGATTCAGATTGAATAAATTCGGATGTGGATTTTAGATTGTGTTCTAAAGGGATTAGATAGTATATTAAACCGTCTTTTTTGGCTATCAACAATAGAACTGTAGACCGTTTTAATCAATATGGTCAACTGTATCGTATATAAGTTTCACAGAATATCAGCGTAAGTAATTTTAGTGTGGAAAGTTTCATTATTTTAATCAAAAGTTAATTAAGGGTACACTTTTTTAAACCCTTATGTCCACTGACCGGGCCCGTAGAACAACGCGGCATGAGTGGAATAACTCCTGAAATGATATAAGAATGTATATTTTTTTATAGAAATTACTAAAGAATATATTATTTGAAAATAACCCGGGAACCTTATGGTGCCCTTTGATTGTCTGGTTTTAGGTCCAACCAAAGCAGGCTGTATACATAATGATTAAAGTTTTATTTTATTTACGATTAAAAATACTTAAAAACTTACTTTTTAACGCACTCACTGAGATTAAGCTTTGAATACCGGGGCCTGAAAGTAAACCTGGTTTACTTAACATAGTACTAATTTGGAGCGTGATGCCGAGCTATTATTTCTTAATTTCAATATTATTTTTTATGCATTTCCTTTTGGTTACAACAAAAAGGTTGCTCGTCATTGGCTGACAAAATAAATGCTGCTACGCTTTTCCAAAAAGTGGTAAGTAAATTAATCAATCGTATTGTATTTAGCCCATTGCTTTCGGCAACAAAGTATAAGACTTCTAATATTGGTACTATTTTCGAAATAAGACGTAACAAATCGGCAATCGCTGCGAAAATGAAACGATGAAAATAATCTACAGGCGGACATGGAAAATTAGCCAATTGAATTGAGTCGCTGTCGGTCGGTCGTGAGACCAACCACTCTTTTAACAGATCGATCGGCCGCGGCGGCGTCTGTGCGAAAACGAATTGTGAAGAGAGTAAAGCAATTGCTAAACAGTAGTCGTTTGTCTGTGAAGCGGACATTAAACCGATAGCTGATCGCAGACAACAGCAAACAGACAGACCGACTGATGAACAAATGTGTCTATAATGAAGCTATCGTCACATTGACATGAAACTGCAAACCGTGAATATGGATGGCAGTTTATCAAACAGAAGAACTGAAGTCTATGCAGACACGGATGGCATGCTAAAAGTCCCGCAAGCGCACGAAGTCTAACAAACAGACCATTACAAAGGTCGCCTCTATGATTCTGTTTTTATTTTTGATCGTTTTCCTCCATTATTTTATTAAAATGCTGCCTGCATTATTAATTGCTGCCTGCAATTGTTGCTCCTTCGTACCCGGGTGAACACGTTCTTCATCGCAGTCTTTTATGAATCACGCACACTTTCGCTCTCAACCAACAACGTTAGCACGTTGCTTTTAATGATTGTTATTGGAATTGTTACATTAATTTAATTGGAGCAATTGGTTGGCAATAGCTTTCGAATCTATTGTGACAAGTTGAAACGATTTCTAGCCATGTCTCGTATCGCCAACAATTAATTATCGGAGGATATTGAATAATATGACCGGAATCTGTGAAAATTAAATCAAGCGATAGCTTTGAGAGAGCTTTCGATACACGACATACCAGAACTCGTGTGCCACGAAAATGCTCTAAAATCTTGGCCAACAGACAAGGCACGATCACGATGTCAGTGAGTGCAGAAAGATTTCAGAGGCAATGAGTTCATTAGATTCATATAACGCAATCTATTGAGAAGGTTGAAGGAAAAACCTTAAACTAAGCTTTAAATAAACAAATCAAATATATTTTAAAGACTGCAACTTCCTATTTGACGTATTGTACAACCTAATTTTAAAATATATTGTAATTTCCGAATTAATATGGTTCGTTAAGATAACATGTACTTTGCAATAAAAATGTAGTAAATGGACGACTCTTCTAGAGGTCCCAAGAAAGAAAACTGATAAGACATTTGGTTCAAACTGAAATTTTTACAAAAGCGATCCATGATGAATAACTCTATACTGATTGAAGCAAGTACTGGTTACTCTGAATTTTTTCCATCAATGGTATTCGTGTTAATAAATGGTATTCGTGCTATTAGCAGTGAAAATAAGCATTCATTCTTCAAAGGTTTAACAAAGAATAACGGACAGAAATTGTTAAAATTTTCGTTGGTGATTAAGACTATTCCTAAGATGGAAATAAAAAGTCTAGAAAGATGCTAAGTCGCCTGTTCATTTAGATTCTAGATATATAGAATAGTTATACATAGAGCAAGCAAAGTTCTAATATCATCAGGTTTCTCAATTAAATTTTAATTATAAAATTGTTAGAACTTTTTTATGACCACAGCATTTTGAACATTGCTTACTTTTCAGTTTCAAATGATCTTTGACCTTTGCAATGACCTGTGCAAATACCATTGTATTAAAACAATTTATGTATTTAGGACAAAAACAATAAATCAAGCCTGACAATAGATCAATTGCTCCAATTTTTTTTTTATTTGCAATTATCGTTTGTTGTACGAATTGACAGTTCAAGTGACATTTCAACGTCCAGCCATTACATATGTACGTCTACGTATGCATCTACATCTCGTACGATACATTATTAATTACCAAATAATAGCAGGAGAAAAAAATTTGAAAGCTTCCACGCTGCATCAACAAAAATTTTATCCATAATCCAGCTAAAGCCAGCAACTTGACAAAGCAAATGTTAAGGTTGTTGATTTGTGGTTAAATAAATAAACTATGTATCGGAAAAAACAGTGAAGCGCTGCACGGTAACATCCATAAGGACCAGTTGGCCAACCAGTTTCTGCTTCTTCCAAATGCTAAAAGTGCAAGTGCCACCGGAGCTGGGCAACAGCGAAGAGAACAGTAACAACAACAATAACAAGAACTGGATTAGAGTAGACTGGTGTGGTAACATCAATGAATAACGTTCTCAATGTAGCGGCATCATCAGCGTGCAACATCATCACAGGCAGTAAAGTGGCCCGAAATTGTTTTGAATGACGTCGCGACGTCGTTGAACGTTAACGTTTAGCAACGTTCAACAGCAGTTAATCTAATAAACTTATTTCTGGTTATTTTTTAGGAAAAAATCCTACAAAATAAAAACAAAAAACGAAACTATAAACGAGAATTTGGCTTCTTGCTATTTGAATGCAGCTTGCAGCAGTAGCGGCGGCGGCGGCTTGAAGCAGCAGCTGCTGGAATTCAAACGTTTCACAACTAGCGCAGCAAAACCAGAATTCAATGTACCAGACGACTGCAGCGCCTAAACGTAAACGTAAATTACGTTGGTGTTGAAAAGCGTCGGCGCATCAACGTTTCTTTTAGCAGCCGTTATCTTTTTTTTCACTATTGCTTGACGTAATCGCAAGAAGAAGATTGTCATAAGAATTGTAGAGTTGCAACGTTTGTGTGCGTATGT
The DNA here is from genome assembly GCA_949752815.1 of Conops quadrifasciatus. Lineage (NCBI taxonomy): Eukaryota > Metazoa > Arthropoda > Insecta > Diptera > Conopidae > Conops > Conops quadrifasciatus. Next base: position 35,258,478 of record OX457079.1, read on the forward strand.
ATGTATGTTGGTTTGCTTGTTCAGGAAATTATTGCCAGTAAAATCGAAATGCACACAATACAATACAATACAACATCAACGTATAAAATGTTGCTTCATGTCAAATGACATTATTATGCTTCAAATGAAAATACATACTATGTATTTATTTTTTTTATATTCTTAATTAATATCGGTTTTGAATGGATTTTTGAAGAAATTAATATATTTGTCATAGAATAAATTTTTACCCAGTTAAGGTCATTGAATGCAGCCTAAAGACGTTAAAGACGTTAAAATTAAAGCCTAAAAACGTAGTTGTAAAGTGAAATTAATAATTAAATATTATTTTAGGCCTGAGCAGTTAGCTCTAATGTATTTTACTTATGTACGTTATTTTCTTAAGACAAAAGTGAAATATAGTAATGAACTGATTTCGTTACTTCTATTGAAAAATTTAAACATTTTAAACGTTACTTTTCGATACAACAAATGCAAATAAACTTAATCAAGCTTATGTGTTTAACGAAAGTGAAAGTTTGTAGCCAACTAATTATGTATAATCATCATCATCATCATAGCCACTATTACGTTCATTAGTTGATTCATACATTCATTCATTAGACAAATTCAAATGATTTTAGAATGTACAAAAAATTTTTAAAAATATTAAACAAAAATTATGCGTAACTTTTCTCGAATGTTATACAAATCGGATTAAGGCTAAGCTTTTTACCAAAGTGCATTTACCTTTATTTACTCTGATTTTAATCATTAATTAAACGAAATTTTTACCATTTGCATTCAAGCATTTCAAGTAACTAATTAAGGTAGGCCCTTCGTCATCGTCATCGTCGTCGTCATCGTAGTCTTTGTCGGCATCTGACAAAAACACCAACAATCTAGCATGAACAATAGAAATAATTATGGACTGCTACATGAAGATATAATGATAATGGTAAAGATAAAGGATGAATTACGTTTTGCTTCTTTTACTTAAGAGCATAAGAAAAGAGAAAAATGTATAGCTTTAAGGTTAGAAAGTAACTAATGATTAGACTAAAATTTTAGAAAATTTAACAGACCAATATTTTACAATACCATTTCGTAAACTCGTATACGAATGGGAAATATACATATAATGAATATAATATACAAATTTTTTTTTAAATAAGCAAATTCCAAGAATTTGATTATAGTCGGTGTTAATGGCAGTTTGATATAAACTTCTGGAATTGGGTAGTAGAGAAAATCTTATCTGTGGGTCTCTGTGTGAATATAATATGATGTTTACATAACACAGATTTGTGACCTAAGGTACCTAATTGCAACTAGAGCTATCTATGGGTTTCAGAATGCTATTTAAAAGAACTATGCAATCGAATGACACTCAAAGAGGGTAACCCCAACAAAAAATGTAATCCAAATCCATGAATTATGATTCCTTGATTTAGTGTGTGAGATTGAAAAACATCCAAAAAGTCAATCAATCCCACAGCTTTGTCATAAAATACTCGTAAAGACATTGCTCTTAATGAAATAATTAATCTAATAGTTGGGTTATTACGTAGTTTTATGGTATTTAATATATGTTTTATAGCCCAAATGGCCTTTAATTTATTGAAAATACAATTGAATACGCATTCTCGAATAATGTCATCTTCCCATGATTGGCTTTCATTTTTCACCTTGACCAAACCTACATATACCTTGTATTAACGTATCGTACAATATTATTTTATATAGAAAAGAGGAAACTACACGAATACATCGTATAGTATAGTATAGTCTTCAACATGATTGCTTTTATTCATGTTGAATAAATTTCATTAATATTTCATACAATTTTTCAATGAACCTTAATAAAAAATGTTAACAAAAGAATAAAGCTAGATAATGACAATGACGCTGCTCTTAAAGAAAACAAAAGACGAAGATAAATCAGTCAAAATAATAACCATAAAATGCTTGATAAGAGAGAAATAATAAATTGTCTAATTTGTTTAAAAGTAACCTAAAAAGGGTTACAAGAGCAAAATGAAAGGGTTAAATAAGAACAAATGAGAGAAAAAAAAGTTTGTATTGTATAGTATTTGTATTTATTTTATTAACCTTGAAACGAATTTGAATTCTTTAAATCATTTGCTCGTGATTTATTTACAAAGGGTGTAAAAATAAGGCAGTAAAAAATTGCCAGAAATCGTAAAACAATGAAATCATTTCTTCCAAATTAAATTAAATTAAGCTAATAATCAAGCGTTGCGGCAGCAACAACGTGACCCTTGAAACTTATCTCAATATAAAGAAGAAATAACAAAACCTTAAAAGACCTTCAAAGATATTTTTTTTCTTTGTAAATTATCCAATTTTATACAAACGTAATTTGAGATTATGTATACGCAAAAAACAATACAGCACATCCAAATATATGTATATACGTATTTTTCCTCAACCCCAAAAGAATTATGAGTTCAAGATTTGTCACCATCAACCTCAAAGCCGCCCATCATTCCTTTCGCCTCATTACAGTAGCCGTTTTAAGCGCTTCACACTAACGCCATTCATCATTGCCGGTAATCGCTTACTTACCGCCAACACCATCATAACGCTCGTTGGCTGTCAATTGGCCTTTCGTTTTTGTGTGACGTCGACGGCGCATGTGACTGCGGGCCACATCCGTCACATCTACGGATGCGAAACCAGCTGCAGCGCACCAAAACACGGCCTCTGCAACTCCAACAGCCACAGAGCTGTTAACAACTACAGCGACAACAACAGCACCCATAATATTTTACACCATTATGCTCTCTGCAGAATTAGACAAAAAAGCCATAAAGTAGAAAAACTAGACAATCTTCTCGGCACGCAGGGATTTTTTTTATAAATGCCAGTGTCGTTGCTGCATTGGAAAGACTCGTATTTCGACCGTGCTACGTGAACAACACCAAACGCAACAGTTCGCGGGCATTCATAGCGGAAAAGCAGTACGTAACGATAGCGATTGCGACAGCGACCGAATAACTTCCGGTTATTTATTTGAGTCGTACTTTGCCAGGATTAAAAGTACGATTTTTAAATAAATAAAATACTCTCCCAAATATTTTAACAATTCACAATAGTTTTGAATTTTTGTTAAACGCGAAAAAAAACAATAAGAAACAGTAATTAACGCCATTATTCAACTAATAAAACACCAAAGTAACAAGCTACGAATTCTTCTATATTCGACTTCATGTTTAACACGCGGCAGTGAAAACATTTTCTTTTTATCTGGACAAAATAAAAAACAAGAAAACACCAGTTTTTCACGGAAATGAAAACAACAACGATGAAAATGAAATTGTATATCCTTATATTCAGTTTTATTTGCGGTAAGTGCAATTTATGGCCTTTTTTTAGGTGAATCGAGTGCTCCAAAAGTGAAGGAAATAAAGAAAGACTTCAAACGCAAAACTCGCTCGACATTTTTATTTATAAAATTTAAAGAAAACTTAGAAAGGAATAAAATTCATTTCATATTACAAAATTTTTATGACTTAAAGACGGAATTTTCTATTTACCATTTTATCAATTAAAATTCTAAATATCCTAATTTTCGTAAAAGAATTTCATTAAGAAAAAAAAGCAACAACTTTAAACAAACAGAAAAACAGAACACTTAATAAGAACCACAATCAAAATTTTCAAAATAAAACCATTAGGAGCCAACCATTTGCAACAAATACAACTTTTTTGTTGCAAAAAGAACATGTTTTGTTGGAAGAATCCTAAAAATCCTTGTCGTTTCAAAACCTTCAAAAGGTTAATTATAATTCAAATAAAACTACAAATTCTGTTGTTGAAAAAAGTATATAAAATTTGTTAATATGCATTTATATTTCATATTCCTTCTTGTATATATTATTTCTTTCATATTTTTTCTTAAATTCTACGTTTTTAATTTTCAAGCAAAATACAAATTTCACGAATGGTTTTGGTCAGTGTCCTTTTCTTTTTTTCTACAATGCAATGGTATTCCTCAGAATACTTTTATCATACAATCGAGCAAGTCCTTTGAAAAAATTTTGAAATTGGAGTTAATGAAAATCGTATGGATTCCATGGAAAAACTTTCTACAATTTTTATTAGTATTTTTAATTCTTTTTCAATTCGAAATTCAAAATTTTCTACAATTAAATTTTCTACACCAAAATATGTTAATTAATTAATACATACTTGTTTAGGTTTCCTGAATGGTTATGCCATCGAAATTGACGTCGGTGCCGCAGAATTCGTTGGTGCCATAAAAAACCTACCCGAGGAAACGGCTTCGTCGACGATGGCAGCTGAAAATGATGCAAAACCATCGACAGTTGTCAAAGATAAACGTCAAGTTGGTGCAAAAGATACACAACTTTATCCAAATCATCGTCGAGTGACCGCCGAAGATGATCCGGAAGATGGTCAGGAAACCATATACGGTCCGAAACCGAATCAGTTTCTAATACGGCCGATGCTGCCACCACAAACGCACCAACAACCAGACCAGGAGCATCAACAGCCGACGACGCAGTTGCGTAATTATCCGGTGACGATTCGACCGCACAGCCAACATCTACTGGAACAGAGCCAGGAGGTATGTATGTACATAAAAGCAGAAAAGCTGCAAAGAAATTGATTACGTGTGCATCATCTCTCACCAGCATCGCTGATGAACACTTATGATGATTTCGATTAACACACGCCATTCGTCTAAAATACCGTCGTATAACGCGAAGATGTTTGCTATTAATTTTCTTTCGTCTTTATTTTAGTATTGTTTTTGTTTTATTTTACGTTTTTCCTTTAGCATTTAACCGTTGTATTATTAAACCACAAAAATACCATACAATGTTCGAAAGTTGTTATGTCATATTGCGACGCGAGAAACAATTAAGCCATCAGACAATCATCATCTCTGTTCGACTTAGTGGCAGCAAATTATACCGAATTTTGATCAGAGAAACGGAGAGAGATTTTCTCACTTTCTTCTCAACCGGATTATCGGTTCAGTAGACGATTAATTTTACATTCTTATAATGATTAAAACTAATTCGAGTTGTGCACTCAGGAATTAACGCTCCTGTAAATAGTCTCAGAGCTTCATTTTAAACGAATTTTCCATAGAACATGGGCACGATGTGAATCAAGGTTGATTAATTGTAAAAGACTTATGCTGTATCAATTGTAAAAATAGAAAAATATTATTGCAAAAAAGGCCCAATACAATATGTACGGTACTATACTGAATACAATACGTATTATGATTTACCAGAGGAAAAAAGTATTTTTGGTTTTAATTGTTTTTTGCCCGGCTTAAAGACCGTTTTAATGGTCACTCTACATCATCTATGTTTGTCTGTACTTGTATAGTATTTACAAACACAAAGTTTTAGTTTAGAAGAAATACATACACACATATTCTTCGATATGCAGGAGCATTAGTTACCAGAATTGTTTTTTAAGTGAAATCTTACACTGTAAACCTTGGCCAATTTTTTAGGCAGCCTGTGAACAGTTTTAATCAAAACTGTTATTTGTTATTGTTGTTGTTGTTGTTGTTCAAATAAAATTGAATTATAAACGATGTTTATAATTGCACAAATTTAAACATCATCATCATCATCACAACTACATTCAGCCACTATTAGTGATTAGTGTCACCGTAAGTCACGAACACTTAACCCTTGACCACGTTAAATTATGATTACAAAAGATCCATAAAAAATACACAAAGCGAAAAGTAAAAAGAAAAAACAACAATAACAATAGGTATGTTGCATTGAATTTCAGCAAAGAATATACAGTATATTCTGTATATTCTTTGATTTCAGGCAATTGTCGTTATGAGCTTTCAAGTAATTTAGGACCTTAAGAATCAACGTAGGCCACGTTGAAATTGAAATACATATATTCTATGGTAGAAAAAAATACGTAGTAATGATTTACTAAAACAAAGTATACTTCTGAAACTGACAGAGAGAATTATTATTGTCATTCTTTTGAGAATTTTCAAAAATATTTTTTATAAAAGGGTGGTCTCTTACAGCAGTGGTCCCGAATAGCGGTTGGTGAAGCTTCTATTACGTAGAGCTAAGAGCTTAAAGACAGGAAAGACTAACTGCCATTTAGTATGCAGTTCTGCTACCACAAATAGCAACACCAATAAAAACTATGCTAACAATGTTTCATTTTAAAGCTATGTCGGTTTTTTTTTGTTTCTCGATGATTTTTGATTGTTAGCGATGCATTACCATATTATAATTTTTCCAAAAATATTCGGTATGTTGCAACAATTTTAAATGTAGGCCTACTTGTACAGCTCCTCACTGCTGAGCTGCATTCCAACAAATAATAATTACTTATTATATAATATCTTAAAATGTATTATTGAAATTTTACAATCTGAAAAGGATTTCTCACAAAATCCTCATCTTCCTGAGGATTTGGCCACTGGCTTGACTAAAAAGTTGTGTTTTGGCATTTTGTAAGTTCAATTTATCTTGCAAAATATTACTAAACATAATTATCACAACCACAGTACGAGTATGCAACTTTTACTTAAGGCAAAATTAACTTATTTCTTGATACCAAGTTCTTAAATTAAGTACCTGAGAATTCCCGACAGCATCATTTTGTTACATCAGGGCCGCTACGGGTTAACATTTGCATAAAACAATAGCCATCGTGTCTGTCTGCCGGCAGAAAAATGTCTGACGTAACAGATGCAAATCTTGGATTTTCACTTTTATCCCCGAGAAGCTGAGAAGCCGAGAAGTACCAAACAGAGTTTGCTTGCGTGGGAAGAAAGTCCAAGAAAATGAAAATTCACACCGCGTTCCGTTTGCGCTGGCTTCTGTGCACCAGTCTGCAGCTACACGAAAGCATCATGGAACAAAAAGCCTCCGCAGCAAAAAGCCTTTGTTGATTTTTTTTTATTTTAGTTATTCTTCATCATGAATCGAATTGAATCATGAGAAGAGAGAAAACCAAACTGAAACCATAAGAACAAAAAAGCCGTGGCGCCGAACAAATGCCAAGACAGCTCTAGCTCTGCGCGGCAATTGGTTACGGACGGTAGCGCTTACGTTTGGGGCGTAAATGACGTCATTCATTCATTCATTGAACTCTCCAGAGGTGCTCTGATGCAATCCGAAATTGGGTTGCCTGAAAAGTCGCGCAGAGCATCAGGAAAGCGTTGCATTGTTGTCAGTAACGTTAGTAAAGCCAGCTTCTCAGTAAATAATGCCAGGTTGGGTTAACTGACTGCTAACTAGTTATTAAAAATACAAGCAGCGGTACGGGGCGGTGCAGAAGTTTCCCATTATTTATTTATTCTCAATTTTGTTTTACCTGCGAACTATAAGATTTATTATAAAATTCTCAATTTGAATACAACTTAGGCAACGTAGAAGGACGTTGTCCGGAAAGTATCCGACGCAGCAAAAGTGCTTTGCTCTAAAACTGCTTGCACTTATTTCTATGGTTAGATGGCAAAATTTTAAATACATTTTTGTCGCATTTGACCATATTCGCAGCTAAGTAATGCCTTGTAATCGATACATCGTATTTTATTTTCAGATTCAACATTTTGCTTACCTTCAAGATCTCAATCGAAATCATCCCAAGGCCACTGCAGCAGCAGCCCCGCCACGATCCGACAAACTTCAGCCCTTAAAAGCTATACCGGCCACACGATCCGCACCGCCAGCACAGCGGCCGACTGCAACGACCTCGGGGACAGAGGAAGCCGAACAACGTTATGCATACACAGTTCAAACGCAGCTGCCACAACCTCACTCACGCCACTTTAAGCCTTCAATACCGTATCAAATTGCGGCTGCAGCACCACAACAGCTCCAAGCACAAGCACACCCACAGCAACAACAACAGCAACAACACCAACAATATCAAGTAATACCAGAGGAACAGTTTCTCAAACTTATTGAAGAAGAACTACAAGCACGCGCCTATCAGGAAGCACAGCCACGCTATCAACCACAGAAACAACAACCACAGCAACGCCAATACTCTCCACGTTTAGTTCCGTCGCATTTGAATTCGATAAACAAGATTCATCCATCTGATTTGGCCGATGGTTCTGTCCCCGTCGGTCTTGGCAACTATCGGCAGCGAATATCCGAAGAGCCTAATGGTGGCTCCATCCAGTACATACCCAGTCACCAGGGTGGCCCCAAATATCTGCCATTGCCTAACTCGCAACAACACCCTCCCGCCGATGAGCCTTCAACTGCCCCAGTCCCGCCTCGTCTGGTGCGCTTCAAACCAACACACCTCACGTACAAGTCATCCCTGCCCAATCATCCTTTAGCCAAATCCTCACTGGAAAAGGAAATAGAGAAGCTACTCGCAGCAAATAGACCCTCAGCAGATGCGCTACAGAACGTCGACCACGCGAATGAACCTCCTCCGGCGGGATTAATAAATCAGCACCATCAACAGTCGTCGCCCGCTCGGCACCAGTCCAAACCGATATTGCGCAGGAAACCAGTATACAGCGGCGGTATCACCACAGCCACCAGCACTCTGGTCGATGCCAACAATCAACCGTTTGTACCTTCACTCTTTCAGTTTAACCACTATCAGCAGCCCGCTTTCATTCATCCCAACCAACAAAATGCTCCCAACCTCGGTCCCGTTGTTTATCCCACCGCCCAGCGAGCTTCTCAGCCAGCACAGCCTTCACAGTTCTATTATCAGGAAGCGCCTCCGACGCCGAGTGTCAGACGACCGTATCGTTCTAAGCAGTACAGCACCAAAGCAATCTCTGCCGGCAGTGGAGCCGGTCTGAAGGTTACGCGACCGAAAGAAGCGACCAAATTACAGCCCTACGGCTATGAACCCGACCTTGAACCCGAGTCACATTTACAAACTGGTCCGATACAATTCTATAACAATGCGCCAGATCCAAGCGAAAATAAAGCTGAGTCGCGGCCAGCAAGTCCTACACCACCACAGCTGCCGTCTAACTATAGTCCATTCCCGCTGCCCGCTGCCGCACCTTCGCAGTCCAGCATTTACGTCTCGCAAGGTACGGGCATCACGACACCCTCGCACCGGATTCGCAAGCCGTCGAAAAAAACGGCTGAGGATGTGCGACAGCTCAAGCTGCCGCCTCCCGGTGGCAAACCGTTGACGCAAGCTGAATTCCAAGCATTGCTCGATGCGGGCTACCCAGTTACGGCTGTACCGGTGCCAGTTCCCGTTCCCTACGAACAATACATCAGAGAAAATCCTGAGCATAGAAGTCAAACAGCTGATTTTCCTCTCCTCAATAGTTTGGCTCAACAGTATGCGTCGTCACCAGGACATCGTCATTCCGCCCAACATGACCCACGCACAGTAGCTGCGCCATCTGAGCCTTCAGTGCAGTTTATTGCCTCGCCGTCACACCCGAAAGAAGCGTCCGCAACAGGTGCGGAGGGCGTCACGTATTTGCGACCCATCAAACAGAAGCAGCACCGGCATCCACGCGACGAAAAGGAGTCCGCGGTAGATGGCCACAAGAAGGAAGCACAATAGTGAAACACAAGAACAACGAATATGTACTTTAGTTTGTTATATTGTAGTATAATGCACAACATATTGTCCACCAAAACCTGGTGTATAAACAATCTTTCATCGCACATTTTGTACATGTAGACACGATTAGGCTTAAATCAGTAGAATGTTATTACTCGTATTAAATAATAACTCGTCATATTTACGATTTTTATTAATGTATTTTGAAATTATGTACTTAATAGAAATTAGTTCGAACTTCTTCGAATATTTTTGGGGCTTAACAATTCCTTGATTGTGTCTTAAAGCGTAGACACACTCCGGCTCAAACTCGTTGAAAACGTACTTGTACATATTCTTTTGTTAATCTGAATGTAAGCAAAAAAATTAACCTAAAAGTAAAAAGTTAAACGGCCGGAAAACCACCCGCCGCCTACAGGAAGTTAATAGGCGGATTACTATTACTGTTACTGCTGTCTGCGGAGCTCAAGGTTTCCGGCGTTTCCTCCTTGGATTGTATGCGCGAGATGCTTGGGTCCTTTTTGCCTTTGTCACGCTCCTTGTCTTTGTCCCGGTTGTGCTTGTGTTTGTGCTTATGCTTATGTTTCTTTTTATCCTTGCGTTTTCTCTTCTGCGTAATTGATAATTGCGTAATGATTACTTAAATTTCTAGTGGAAAAACTATTATATTTACCTTAGAAGAGTTGTCTGACTTGGATTTACTATCGTCTTCTTGCTTGAGAACATTTAAATCAAAGCTGCCTGTGAAGGTTACCGCAGCTGCATCACCTCCAACCGCCGCGTTTGCTTCATCACATTCATTTTTAATTCTCTTCGTTTCTTGCGAAAAGCCAAGCACCTCATTTGTTGCGGCTATAGATTCGTTGACACAGACAGCGTCGGCGGAGTCATTTTTAATAATTTCGACAGTGTCAACTAACACTTCATCATTGTCTTCCACTTTAATGATGTCCGAGTCAGCCTCAGCCGTTCCGAATGCTTCCCCTGCCGTACGCTTAAGTGTCCCAGCAACCAGTCCAGGTGACGGCGAGTCTACAGAAATAGGCCGTTCAACCGCATTTGCACAACTTACGCTGGCCGTGGTGTCAATTGGTTTGAAATCCCCGACCGTGGTTGCCGATGTAGTCGGCAACGGAGCAGCTGCTGATCGCTTGGCGGTGCCCTCTTTAACGAGCTCCTTATAAACGTTCGACATTTCGACCGATTGCAAACACAACGGTCGCTTGTTGCCGTACAGAGCATAGTACAAGTCCACCATGTCGCAACGCAATTTTGTATCGAAAGCCAATTTATTACTGAAATATTTTACAATTTTTAAATGTCACAGAAAAGTATGAAGAAATTACTTCATATTCTTCCACAGACGCTCAACCAACTCTGCGCGATCCAAACGATTGCTGCGTTGCTCTCTGGTAAACGGTGGATTGTCGATCAGCAGCTGGGCCAAGGCATGGCGTGCTGCCGGGTCTGGATCAGTCTCTAGAAGTGTAATCAAATGATCCAAGTCCTCCCAACGTCCATCTACTTTAACGAAGTCCACCAAGCATTCCATAGCGGCGATACGCACGCCCAAATACTGCCCATACGCAGCATAACAGCGATAGATTTTCGGCAGCGATGGTAAATGGCCACATTTTTGCAGCTTGCGTATCACTTTGAGGCAAGAAACGGAAACCAAATACTTGTAAGATGGGAGATGTTTCTCGAGATTTAGAAGACGTGTCACTTCTTCCAGAACGACTCTTAAAGAATAAAAAGATTTCGTTAAATCAAAGAAATTTGAACGGATGAAGTTTTCATCATTATAAAGAGCCGTTTCTAGATGGATTATAATGATTCTTTCATTTTAATGAGTCTACTTTGAAACCTACTTGGCATCCGCAGACAAGTTCTCCGAAGTAATTGGAGTACCTCTCATCACTACTGAGACTACCGGTGTTATGGAGTTACCCAAGGCATCAACCAGTGCTGCTCGGTAATACACATCGGAATAATGATTCCGCGTGTTGTCGTTGTATTTGAACAAATCCAAAATGAAACGAATTACTTCCGGTGGACAAATGCCATGCGATGTCCTTAAGCCTGAAAATTGAAGAAATTTCAGAGCCACCGGCCGGACACTTCTATTTCTTCGCTTACCTGCCATGGCCACCGGAATGACTTTCTGCAAGAAATAGTGCTGAAAATTGGAAAAATTATTCTGTTTAATAATATGAGGTGCACTAAATGAGCCAAAGAATTTGCGAAATATGTTCAGCATTGCGGGAGGACCACTCCACTGAGTAACCATTTGATTGGCAACCTTAAAGGAATAAATTGAGCATTTGAAAACTTTGAATTTTATCAACTGAAACCTTTGTTAAACAGTGCGCAGCTTCGCAGCGCACTTTATAGAAGCAGCGCTCGTTTTCAATAGTGTCGGTCAATGCTAGCCTCGTTGCCGACGTCGGATACTTTTCCAGCGCCATTATGGCTTCGAACTGCGCAGTTACATCTCGTTCGTGACGCAACTGATATTGCCATTGAAAATCAGGTTGTTCAATATTTAAATCACGTATCAATATCATTTCCGGATCAAGTCGTATCCACAAAACCGGAGAATCACTATAGCAAAAAAGCAAATATTTCCCTCCTTAAGCTCCCCGTTTTCCCCATCAATTATTATCTGAAAATAGTTACTCCATTGCTGACAGATCCATATCGACCTCTTCGCCGGTGCAGAGCGGAATCTTCTTCTTCTTGTTGCGCCTGCTCTTCGAGTGACAAGTAATGTCCGCCTTTACGACTGTGTTCTCAATTTGCAGCATATGCTTAAAAGTTCCGTCCAGTTCTTGCAATTGTACCAACAACGGTCCGTTGTACTTTCTTACTCCCAACTGATTGACGCAGTCCTGACGTATCTCCAGTTCTATTGTGTTGCGCTTACGATTGAACACCGAGGTTAGCGAGAACTTGGCATGCCCCCCTGTGCGCACCCACTGATCCATAAACACGGACATATCCTTGCCAGTGACGGTAAATATAGCTTTGATGAAAATATTTGTGGATATTAGAAGATGCGACCAGAGACCGCTGCCGATTTTCGTAACCGCTGCATTGGTGGCCAAAGCCAACTGCTTGTTAAATACCTTAAGAGATCGATGGCATGTGATTTTTTTATATACTATATCTATAGCAAATTTCTCATATTTGTATGTAAGTATGTACCTGTATTAACAGTTCTTGACCGATGCGATGTTCCAGCATGCGTATAACCAAATGGGCCTTGCGACGCATAGCCTCGACATATTTGGGTGAGACCGTATGCAAACTTTTGATGGGAAAATAATGCACAATTTCCTGCTGCTTACTCGTAGAATTGGACGGATTTGAGCTGGACACTGGCAACGGTGCCGGTGGCTGACTGCAATCTAGTATGATGCCTCCATATTTCTCTTCATATTTGACTACTCGCGCCAATTCGGTTTGAATCCATTCTCGATACTCATTGTTGCCGAAGCACTTGCGTGAGTACAGTCCGCACAGATATTCCGCAATGCCTTTGGCAAGCCAAGTGTCCGACCAGTGATGAGACGTTATAAAACAGCCGAAGAACTGCTCCGCAATGGCGCGTGACATCAGCGTGCGCGTTACGTAGGTTTGATCAACTATAGCGATGGAATGAAGGAGATGTACGGACGCGATGCTCATGGTGGCATAAGCGGCAATATCATTATCCAATTGATCTACAAAAACCTATAGAATAAATAATGTCAGTCCACCACTACCACAAGAATAACTTTCGTTCATTAATATTTAATACACCAACGCTGTAAAAAACACAAATCGTGTTTACCAACAAGTACTAACCTGTTTATAACATGAAAAAGGATAACGAGTCGACAATGTTTCCTCAAAGAACTCAAATGCTTCGTGCAGGTAACGTACGGTGTTCTTCAAAAGTGGCATCAGTTGCGGCAAACAGAAGTGCGTCACCTCGTGCATATGCGGATCTACATAGATCTCGAAGGGACCGACAGCCAACGCTATATTCGGTGCACAAACGGGAGTATTTAGAGCGTAATGAAAGGTCTTCTTGCGTAGATCAGGTGTCATGACGACTTCAATAAGTTCGCCACAAGAGACTGCTGTCAAATGCTTATCGACAGTAAACTCCAACTTCCAAGTGCACGGATCAGCAAAGCTGTCGACACAAGGAAACCACAGCCTCGAGGAGTTCTCATAAGCGTATGTAAACATATGGGCGCTATTCGGTTGACTGGCCTCATCCTCTTCACTGACGGGAGGAATAACAAAGTGAATGCCACCATGCGGATTCTCCATGGAAAACTCAATACCGATGCGCAGCCCTCGACCCTCCTGTATCATGTGATAGCCCTCAGGTGGCACTTGTATAAGCACCTCACCTGCATTTACGTCGGGATCCGTTTTTTGAGCAGCGGTCAAATGATACTTGGAAAACGTTTCCAAGGATCGTCTGAGTTAGAAGAAACCGTCAAGACAATTAAGGAAAATATAAATATGAATTTTCACTTTTTACTCACGTTTTGACATCCTTTTGGCAGATCTCCAGAAATGGATCGAAATACACGAAGTCCGCTTCACAAACATCATTTAATACGATGCGATAGATGCGGCACTGTTTCGCATTTAGCCGGATGATACGCAGATTCTCCTTGGTAGGCACTATGGTAAGCTCAACTGCTCCCTTCAATTGTTAAGGCGGTTATTTTAAATATCTGCCTATTAAAATAGTTTAATTTTAAAATAGTTACTTACTATAATGCTCTTGCGATCGAAGCTTATGCCCGTGAGGCTGACTATTTGATGAGCTGTACAAATTGGGAGCGCGAAAATTTATAAATTAGTTTAAATTTTTCCAGAAAATTAAGATACTTATAATTTAAATGGCCGCGTTGGTGGTTCAGGATTTTCCGATTTCATTTTGTGTATTTTAATTCATTACTGAAGTAAAAAAATCCAGCTGCTGTAAAAGTTTTACAACCCTGCAAGACTGCTACCTGGTAATTCACCGGTTATTTACCTGGTAGCGCTACCCGAAGTTTCGGTTAAAGTTTCTATTATTTTCTTAAGAGCATCGGGAAAAAAGTACCAGAAACTTTTGTGTACGTGTGATCGTGTATCCCTTGCTTTCCTATAAACAAATCCATATGCTCAAACGTATAGTGCGCTCTTTCGCACCATTCGCACTCTGGTAGCGCTACCAGTAAATTAACTGGTAAAATACCAGGTTGCGATACCATTTCCAATTTTTAACTAATAAAATGCAAGTTATGGTAAATATCATGTTTTTATTAATGTTGTTTGTGAAGAAATTAAAGAAATGGTTTAAATAAAAATGAAATTATTAATTAATATGATATCACAAATGGTAAAATCACAAAATTAAATTACATTTAATGTTGAAGTAGGTACTTTGTATTCCAATTATATTTGTATTCCAAAATAGAGCAGGAACTGTGTGGTTTCATGTAGTTGGATTTGTTCAGGAAATCTTCAGAACAAATGGAAATGTTTCAGAACATCTAACAAGCTGAAAATAAAAATATTTTGTTTAATGTTTGTATCTTTTTTGTTAATTTTTGGAAATAACACTTCAAACACAACTTTCCTTGTTCACGTTGATTTTTTTCTGCGCTGCTTTTCAGGCACTAGTAATGGCAGAATGAGAAAAAATCCATTTCAGCCGCGTTAATATTGGCATTTCTTTCCCACTCAGCCACCATTGTCAAAAAATAGTGAGACCGTGTTAGTGATTCTTGAAAATAATGCAATAGTGTGTGCGACTCGGTTATTCTTGTTTTGCTGGGAAATGTTTACTTCAGAGTTGTTGCCGACAATAAAATCAACAGCTGATTACAGTGATGGCGAAATAAATTGGGATCAACTGAACAACTTTTTACGTTGCTAGGTTACCAGCAAAACAGCATGGGCGGTAGTTTCCTTCGTAAAAACCACATTTTTCTACCGACGTATGTATGTTCCAAATTGTCTTTCAATTTATTGTATGCCATGATTATTTATTATATAATATAGATTTATTATAAAAAAATGTAAAATACGTACGTACGTATTCACTTTCAGTTCTACCGTCGTTTTCCTTTTTATTAAGCTCTGATTTTTCCATTAAATTTAACACTAGATATTTCAAAATTAAAAATTTCAATATTGTACATATTTCATTTTCCCTTAAAATTCTTAGTTAGCCATTAAAGTGGTCGAAATCTATTAGTTAGTTAGTTAGTTGTAGGCTGATTACTTGTTTGGAAAACAAAATTCGAATATGGCCGACGACGAAGATAAACCAAAGAAGCACACATTCGAGAGCTTATTTCACGTGTACGCAAATTTTCGAACCTATGCGGTGGATTTGGACAATGAGGACTATGACAGTATCCTGTTATCACAAATCGACTATTGGCTGGATCAGGCAAAATTACTTAAAACCGTCTTTTCACTCACGGAAACTGGCTTAGCCTATATGAAATTCAAGTAAAGCCGTTCTCAAATAACATCACTCTGCCAAGTATTTTAATCTACAGTTTTATCTTGTCAGAAAATGGCGTTTGGATTATGAGGATTTTCTGGATTTTCTAGCTACGATTTGCAACGGAAAAACCATAACGGTTGCTGAGTTACAAGAACTCCTTTTGGCGGCTGGAGTTCCTGGTGGCGCTGAAATTGTTATAGTAAAATAATGTAATTTATGAGGCGCAGAGATTGATCATTTTTTATAGGAGATATTTTCTAAAATTAATAAAGTGAATAAAATCTAATTATTTATGATTAAGTACATATGGTTAAGATCAAGGTTGGCTTCCGAATTACATTTTTCTTCGGCTTCGCATTTGAACGATACTCCTAAATATATGTATGTACCACACCGACCTTCTCTGTTCATTCCTACATTCAAAAATAGCATAAATTTTTATTGAAGTTTTTTATAACTTTATTTACAACGTATGATATTCATAGTTATCTTCTAAACATATGTATTTATTTGTATACGTTCATTATGTATATATATAGAGACTATATAAATAAAAATGGGTTTTCAATTAATAATTCCTTTACTTTTTTGCTACACCCGAAAAATTTCGACTCTCCAAATAATTTTAACATGCGAAATTATGATGAAACAACTATGAAACATGTACCTATGAAGTTATTATGAAACAACAGCACATCGTTCTATGAAGTTTTATGTATTCTTTAGCACTAGTGGAGATGATTATAACGTATAAAAATATAAAGATTTGCCAAATTCATAAATTCTTAAATTATATTCATAAAGATAAATAATCAATTTAGCATTGAGGCACAAGTAATCGCGTGCTTTAGAAAACTAGAAACCAGATAATGATAGAAATGCATTTTAGTGTATAAGAAAATTTCTATAAAATGTAACAGAACTTAACCGAATTATAAACCTCTTTTCAGAATAAAGAGAAATAATTATGTGACCGTAGATGATAGCTTGAATAATAAATGAATTTCTTCTACTTTGCTTTGCGTTACGATACAAATTAACCCCCTCCTTCACAATTTTAATGGCGCTGCTATATATGCTCGCTTGTTATTTACTGGAAATTATATAACTGAGAAGCAGGATTTGTGATATTCTTTAGAACTCGATGAGAGCTCTGCTCATCTAATTCAATTTCTTGGCTATTCAATATCAAAAGGAATGATAAAAACAAATGCTTTTCCTTCCGCCTGCCTGCCGTTTACATGGGCCCATCGATGGCGCTCACTTTGAGGCGGAAATAATAGACAGATCGAGCGAACAGAAAAGCAGCAATCAAAAAAGTGCCAATATAAACCACAATAATACCACCGTGAGTCTAAAACAAATGTAAAAAATGTTTTTTAAATTGCAGACATTGAGACATTCTGGAGAGACTTTTACTTACCAGCGAATAGTTATAAGTCCCCACAGTCACACCAATGCCAGTGCATAAGAATACCAAACCCAAAACGGTAAACAGTATACCACGGCCGGCAGCGAATCGAGAACCAACCGATGATACCTTCCGGCAATGTGGACAACGAGCCAGTGCATTGTTGAATGTATTAAACTGTGGATTGCAGCAAGAATGAAAATTTATAGAAAATAATTCAGCAAAAGCCCGCCTCACCAAAAATGTATCGGAGCAATGACCACAAGTGACACGACACATGCCCGGCATGGCCGGCACGGGCGGTGTTACGGGGCTAGGTGCTAAGTTAATGATGCGTTTGCAATCGGGCCGAGGGCATGCAATGCGCTGCGACGAACTCTTGCAAATGAGCAAACAATTGCAAGGACAACGAACGTACTTCTTGCCAGGCGGAGCATTACGTATTGGCTACGGAATAAATATATAAGAAATTTAAGAACAAAACCTTAAATTTTTTCTATTTAGGCTGAAAGATCATTGTTCAATTACTTACAGTCGCTTCGTTGCACTCATTACACTTGACGACATGTTGCTCCCTCTTGTGAGTAATGTCAATCATATGCTGGCACACGCGACAAGTAACCATGGGAACGCCGGTCCCGGTGCTCTGTTGATAAGGTGGCGGTACCTCATCGGGGCCAACAATGGGTACAACGGTCGCCCCACCTGTGTATGAAAAGTGGAAAATTTTCAAAAACGCAAGCTACAAATATTCGTTAAACAATTTAGGAAAGTTCTAACCTTTCTTATAGAATAGATACATCGATTAAACAATACGATATTACGCTTTCCTTGCACTGATCCAAGCATTATAAAATAACTACAATATATTAAATTTAAAATAAAGTACAATCAATTAATCAATATTGATGAAGCACGCCGTTGTTCCGGAACGTACGGCTTTTTATTTCAAAAATATTTGTGCCATTGTTCATAAGAAACAACCGAATTAAAGAGATTCATTCATTCCATTTTGCATGAATGACATTCACCTCCTTTGCGATTTCATGGCGGTAAATACAAAAGTAGGTAGGAAACGGCAAAGATTGTGTGTTATCATGAAAGTATTCTTATTCTTTGGCAACAAACAACCCATTCCTGAGATTAGAAAAAAATTGTATTAAGACGGTAAAAAGAAGTTTTTATGAAATTCTAAGAGAGTTCAACTTTAATCCTCTTCAATAACCCGGTGGTTTAAGGCTTATGCTCAGTTTATGGATGCTTTCAATATTTTTTTTGTGACTAATGATTGTTTTAGGAATTAAACTTGGCATGTAAACAGTTTTCTATCTTTATTATATCAGTAAAAGCGATGGAAATACAAACCACTCAATTGTAATATCGCAGTGCAAGCCGCAGCTGATAACGAAGGGAGAAACAATCGTAACTAGCATCAGCAATTTTTATGTAACAAAAAATTCATACTACTATAAGGGTAATCTTTTAATGTTCACAAAAAGTTTTAACTTAACAGCTAATACAATTACATTGTTGTGTTATTCTAAAAGAGTGCAATGAAATATACGATAATCAGTTTTAACGATTATGAGTCATACGAAAATATTTGCAAAACCGAAAGTAACCATTTATAATTTCTACTATTTACCAATATACAATATAATTTAATAATAATATATATAATATAATATAATATATATTATAATATAATAATATAATATATATAAATAATTTATAATTTACCAATATACAATAATATCATGTAAAATTTCATTATTCTCATCAGTTTATGTGAGAAATTATTCTCATGAAATATCTCCAAACATAAATATCTCATGTTGTCATGTTTGCACACTTTTTCGGCTTCCGGAGACCGCAAGTATTGCTTGCAATGAGTTTATTGCACTTCATGAGGAAGTAACGGGTCATAAGAAGAAACTATGTCAAAAGCAGAAAACCTCTGCCATATCGAAGACAGCCGCAGCCGCAGCTGCAGCCGCTCAATCATTGATCTGTTAGTTACCTCGACACTTTAAGTGTTTACTTACCTTGAAGGCGTGGACGATTTGTTTCGTCCACAGAGTTTCCTCCAGCTTCTGTGGTGTTGTACAGACTTGCGGAGTCGGTATTTTCCAGCAAACTTTGCTTCTCAGGATCAGCCATATCAGCGCACACAATATCAACCAAAAAAAATAAGTTCTATTTTGACGTCACAAAGTGCAGACAATTGTTAACCTATTGCAACTGGACTGTGGCCGAGGAGTTTTATAACGCTTTTGAAATTCAGAAGCGTTTAGTGAGAGGATGATACCGAAACACTTACGATTATTCGAATTCGATTTACGATTGATTCCTACCAATAAGATTCGTAAGTGCAGCGACAGCTTTGGTTTCGCAAGACTGTAATGCAAAAAGAAACACCCAATTAGAAATGAAGAAATATCCAATGAAGTAGGTACTTCATTTGATACAGAAAGCGAATGATTTGATTATTGTTTCTCTCCTAATTTCTGTTTGCTACGCCTGTATTCGCCCACTGTTCCCTGTAAACCGTCTTCACTGATGCAACTTGCATCCCGCCCTCCAGAGATCAATTGACTTTGCTCAATTCACTCTACGTATTATTTTCTTCTTTGGCCCTTCTTTGTTGCATATACAAAAATCAAGACGCACCAAGAAAATGACTTCTTCGCGTACGGCCTTATTTCTCTCGAACCTTTAAAATCGATCCCAACACTTTATATCCGAGTTTCTGATATTCTACTCACAAAACCGCACAATTTTATTTCCTACCGATTAGAAACAAATCAGAATACAAATATTACCAATTTCAAAGGAAATTTCTGAAAACTTCTCTGCAGCTCCGTAAAATGATACACCTATCAAGAGAACCGACGAAAACGAAATTTGCCGAATAGACCAAATAAACAAATGTCACGAACTTAAAGCAGCGACATCCAGATGTCAGTTTATCGCATACTTATTTTCAGAGCTGCCATAAGAGAGTACTCTTAGAAAGAAATATATGTATATGCGAAAATTTTTTTCTCGTTTCCCATAAGGCCCATGTAAATTTAGACAGTTAAAAAATGCAGCTTGCAGTTGCAGTCAGAAGTTAAGTCAGAAGTTTTTTCATCTTCTCCCGATATGTGATTGTTAACGCATTATCCCCCGTATTTCAAGAGACGATTTTTTTTTTTTATCGTTCCGAAAATCGTCTCTTGGAATACGGGTGTATGTCTCATTCTTATTATCTCTGCAAGATTATATAATTACTGTAAGGAATTAAGAACAATTAAGAATTAAGAACATTAATTAAGAACAATTAATCCTTCGCCTAAACAAAATATGCACAAAAATTACTTTGTTAGTTATTTTATTATGTTTTGTTAATTATAATTTTGTTAACTTTGACAATAGGATCACTAGAAATTTTAACTGAAATCTCCTCAAAAAATCATTTCATATATGTTCGGGAAACAGAGTATGAAACATATTGGTCGCCAACAATTTTTTGGCGGTGAATATATATATTATAATATTACATTACATTATTAACTTAAATTAAATACCTTATAAATTACACATCTCAAAATATCACGGTTCCAAAATTATTTTGTTCTAAATATGTAGGAAGTGTGAAACGATACCAATCTAAAAAAAGCACACCATCTAAAATATAAAATCTAAGGGGTAGATTTCTGATCTACGAACGATTGACATATCGCTCGTTCCGCTTTGTTATTTTCCAAATTTGTTGTTGTTTACCCGCAAAAACAAGAAAATAAACAAAGCGGAACGAGCGATATGTCAATCGTTCGCAGATCAGAAATCTACCTCTAAATAATGTTGCTTTCTGGCAGCACTCATTTGATAGCGTTTTTCATCACAACGGTTTGAGCGATTTGCATTACAATTTTATTTTTCAATTATTGTAATTTATAATAAAATCAAATAAATCTAAAAGAAATAGAAGCAGGTTAGTAAGCCCAGCATTCATATAAATCAGTTGGCACTGAAAGTATGTCCGATATTGTTACGACTATGTTTCTGGGTGGATGATTTCATTTTTCCTTGAGCAGCGACGAATAAGAAATTTCGCCTAGTACACAGCATTCGCTAAGCTTGGCTTCGTCGCTGCTGATAAACTGTCAACGACGTCTTTAAAGTAGAAACAAATTCGAATTCATTACTTATTCGGATATTTAATCTGGATTTTTCAATTTCACCATTTTTCAGAACAGGCCAAGTGGTTTACTATATATATCGACTGCGCTTAGAAGACTCCAAACTAAAAATCTGAAAAAGTGTGCTGTACGAATATATAAGAAAAATTAAAAACTATTCCACCAATAAGCTCCATGGAATCCCCGCCGATGTTCAATAGCGTCGAAGATGAGTGCAGGTATTGGAAGGAACGGGCTAAATTATACCATAAGGAGTAAGTTGGGAAAAATTTGTCGCCAACATACAGCAGAGCCTCTTAACACTTTTTTAAAATTTTCTCACCCCTTGCTGCGTACAGATGGACAGATGTGAAGCAAGAATATGATGAGTATGTGGAGCAGTCACGGCAGATGGAAGCTGAAATGGATGCCACACTCGATCAGAAACAAAGTGTCATTAAAGATCTCAGAATGAAACTTACTTATTCGGAAAAGGAGAATGAATCACTTAAGGTAGATGCACCAAACTAAACTGAACACTTATGACGCACAATTTGAATTTGTATAATAACAACAATACATACATTCATATACTTGTTTAGGTCTAGAATTATCATTTCTTGTCTACATTGAATAATCCTAAGTTTATATTTATTTTCCATAGCTTAAACGTGATTCGGATGCAATCGAATTTGCTAACCTTACAACACAATTGGAGACTGTCAGACGTGAACGGGATTCCATGAAGGAGTATTTGCGTCAGTTGGAACAGAAGAACGATGATCTGGAAAGGGCGCACCGAATTTTGAACGAAAGCATTGTAGATTTCGAAAGAATGCTTGATAAGGCATATGAGAAGAATGCCTTGCTTGAAATGGAAGTTGATGAGAAGGAAATTTTACAGGAAAAACTGCAGCGGCTTATGGATGAAACACGAGGTAAAACTATTGTAAAGTGATGCCTTCGCTGTCAAAAAACTATTCTCTGCATTTTGTTAATTTTTAAATTTATTTTTTACAGATCTCAAACAAGAATTGAATGTCAAGACAAGATACGTTCCCAATGGTTCCGTTAGTAATGCGTTAACAAATTCTACAGCGATTCCTAATTGCATAGCTATGCTAGAACAGAATGGTGATGTCTTATTGAACTCTCTGCAAAATGCTCCCGCAACAACAACAACAAGCAATACAACCGCAACAGCAGCCACCAATAAGAATGACTACAACCACCTCTCGATCAAAAGTAAGATTATGAAATCCATTAAGCAAACAAAGCGCGCTTTAAAGATCACAAAATCATGTCGAAAATAGTGAAGGTATTGAATGACATCAGTACAACAGACAACTTAAGACTGGATACACAAAATGCACATATGTATAGTTTTTTTTTGGGAAGAAAAGAAAGTATGAAAGGCACTTGGTCTCCGTCTACGTAGTGTAATTAAATAGGCATACGATTAAGCTTTTTTTATGGTTAATAAATATTGCTCATAATAAATGTGCTCATTTTATGGAAATCTAATTTAATGTAATTAAGCCCAGCATCATTCATTTGTTTGTAAAATAATTCCGAATTAAATAAGAAATTAATATCATTACAAAAATATACATAGCCGCATTTCATTTCTAATTAAAAATGTGTGTTTTGTGTACGTCTGTTTCCCTAAAAAAAAATAGCACAGAGTCTCACTATTTTAAGGTGACGAGTTAAAGCATGCTTAAATAACTTACGATCAAGTACAAGAGAGCACCTTCTTCAGGAAGGAGCTGATATGCGTACATATATTGAATGTAAACTCAAAAGAGGAACCATCCATTTTTTCAGATCCTGACCACCTGCTGAATGGAAATGCTATGCAGGCCAGTTCTAGAACCTCCGCACTGAATATAGTGGCCGATATGTTGAGAAAACTCAATGTAAGTCGAAGAATAAATATATTTATTTGTATACGTTTCCCCTTTTTGGGAATAAATTATTACATATAGCGAATAGGCATAATGACTAACTAACCACATCCATTTACGGTATTATGGCACTACCAATAACCACCGCTGTCACCATCGCTACTATTACGCGATTCATTCTTAGAATTATTACCGGCAAGAAAATAGAAAATCATTTTTGTACCTTTGTGTGTGTATATATTTTTCAGCTGGATAAAGTACTAACTTGTCCTCATTGCGCAAAGTTTCGCTGTGTCTGTGCTCCTCCAGACACAGAGCAGCATAATTGTAGTAGCCTTAACAATGATGATGTTAGTCATTTCGATCGAAGTTCTACAACGGCTGAGGACAACTTTTTGCAGGCGGGCACAAAAGCAGCTGTGCCTAACTTGTGCCATAACCGCGGAGTCGGAAATAACAATCGTTTAAACTTTAATAATACAAACATGTTTAAACGTTTCGCTCAACGAATGAGCGGCAATTTTGATTTGTGTACAACCGCAAGTACCGCACAAACTTCGTTTGAAGTTACAAATATTCCATCGTGTGAAGTTCCTCTGAAATGACATCAATTACTCTGTTATTTATATTACGACTAAATTAATACTTTTATATTTTAATAAAGTATAAACTTTTTGTACACTCTTTTTATGTTTATATTAGTATAATAAGCAAAATTTTTCCTTAAACTTTATCCAAATATTGACTCAGGTACAAAATTGAAGGAAAAAAAAAAATTTATTTAAGGGGAAAATGAAGAGTGACGATTTTTGGCTTTGTTTAATTGTAACCATATAGAAAATCAGTACAATCCGAATGAAATTTATATCGTTTAATTAGGCGTACCCAAGCAAAAGATCAGAATATTTTAATGGTGCAAAAGTATTAAAGGCTTTAATGTTTGAGTCTTGAGAAAGAGACTCATGGTATTTAACGGCATGACCACCATCGCTATCACCACACTACAGACACTCATAGTCATTGTCTCCTTTGCTTTAGTCTTTCTATATATTACTAATTTACTGTAACCTAATGACCATTTTATTAAATCCTGTTTTCTGGTTTGTGTGCGGTCTTTTTTTTTTCTTGTTGCTTTTACAGGCCATGGAGACCAAACTGAAGACCTATCGAGAGCAGGCTCCTGCCGGGCAACCACGACAATGACAACCATTCAGTTGCAGCTCAGCAGCAGCCAACGCAACGACACCAACGCCAGCAACAACAACACATGCAGCACAAATGATTTCGGATAACTAAAATGCAAATCACAATTTATAAATTGTTCGGAATGATTTTGTGCTGAGAGCATTGTTATTTTATCTGGATTATAGATTTGTTATATAATCAGGATTTTGGTATTAGCGAGTGACTGAGATCAATTACAAAGCACGTATTATAGACATACAGACAAGACATTCTTTCAATCACTCGCTCTTTAAATAAATGTCCCCGTAAATGCGTATATAAATGAGAGATATATCGTATATAAAAATGTATACATATACATTTCTGTTTCAAAGGAAATCCGACTAAAAGCATAACAAAAGGTAACAATAAAAACAAGGGACACTAAAACAAACAAACAAACAGATAACCTCTATTGATTTTATATTATACCTTATGGCTATAATATTTCAAATTGAAAGAGCTCTTTAGCATGCGAAGAAGTAGCAGTTGAAGTTGACCAATCGAAAGATAATTATGTACGTAGTTGGTAGAAACAAAAACGCTTGTGATTAATTATTTATTTTTGCTTATTGTATATTTTATACCTCCTTTGTATTTTCTGTGAAAACTATAATTTTTACAAAAGCTTACATATTAATTTAATACTTACTATCTATAATAAAATAAAAAGAAAACACTTGAGAAAAAAAATATGTATGTAACATACTTGAAAACATAATATTGTAATATTAAGTTAAGAGACATTTCGCCAGCCAAAGGCGGCGCATGAAAAAAACAGTAACAGCAGTTGGTAAGCATAATAAGGTTGTAAGATATACGAGTATAATAGATATACGGCATGAGGCCTATCTTTTTCAAGGCTCAGAGCAAAGACTAAAACTAAACTCTAAACTCTCAAAAATAAACGTAGGCGAGTGTAAAATTAGCTATGATGTGATGAGTGTGCGCCTTTTGAGGCACTAAGGGTAAACTTCTTGTTTTTCTCTTCTTTGTACCATAATAAAAGGCATACAAATTGCGCACAGATATTAACTCAAATTATATGGACATCAATGCTAATATGCGCAGGTCGTCAAAGCCTACTTACATATATAACAGTTATGAGTATATATTCGTATTTTCACATATATATATGATCATGATTTTATATATCATACGGATATCAAAAACAGACACAATTTCAACAACAGACAACTTTCACAAAAACGAGAAACTTTCCTGTTTTTTAGCCTTTGGTTTGGTTAATAACTTGACCTATTCATATATGAAGATATATATACATACATGTATTATAACTAAGCCATACGAGTTTACATGCTCGTATATGGATGGTTAACTTATTAAAACGACTAATTAACTTTTTGGTATTTCAGCGGCAAACTTTGAATGCGTTTTAGAAACTTTGAACTGTGCTCTAAATATAAAAGTTAATAATCCGAATTTGGTCAGATAAAGGTGGCAGAAGCTTTTGTCCATTTTTCATAAATATTTCTAAAAGAATAAATTTTATAATGTTTATTTTAATTTTAAAATTAAAATTACATTAAAAAATGAAAGGATTTACATGTGTGTGTATATATAATTTTGTTTTATGATGTTGTTGGATTTGACAGGTTGACGACCATCAACCATTCATCTATAAATTTTTTTCATATATTTAATTCTTAAGGTATTTAATTTTTTTGTGTTCATTAACTAAAGTAAAAAAAATTACCATGAACACACCACAAAGTTGTAAATGTCTACCAACTTATTTTTAGTTTTCTTTATAATTACATTAAATTTTATTATTAAAAATTAATAAAAATGCTAAATTGCTGCTCCTTGCTTTTTCCACAAACGGATGGAAACTTATTTTATTATAAACACAATTATTTTTACATACATATATGATTTTATTTCAAAATTCGTATGATTATTTAAAAATAAAATAAATATTGTGTTATATTTACAAAAACACAAAGTCTTGCGGGAAGGTTTTAGAATTAAACTTTTTTATTTAATTTATCGTTTTGAACTATACATACCTAAATCATAAATAAATCATTGAATGATGAATTTATACAATATATAACAATAATAATACTAAAAGCGAAGGACTTTTTGTTTGTTTGTTTGGAACGAATAATTTAAAGGAACCGCTGAAGCAATTTAAATATTTGTGGGCAGGATATAGACTATCTTTAGTGTCCATATTTTGGCTGAGGCTTGCGCTGTACGCGTTTGAACGGTGTGATAACAGCCTATCTTTAGAAGAAGACACTAAAATTCAATGCCAAAGGAGGAGGCGTGTTTAATATAGAAAATTATATACAATATATTCTTGCTTTACATAAAATTTTTTTAAAAAGTAAATAATAATGAATCCGCGCAGTTTTTAAGGAGTTCCTGGAAGTTTGTTAAAGTCGAAAATTCCTAAATCAACATTCTCTATATAAATTTATTGCGAGGATCGAACAAAAAGAGTCTGATTTCTAGTGCCAGCATGCGAACAGCTGTTTTTTAGGCAGAGTTCAACATGGCGTATGAGTAACATTTAAATCCAAATTTAAACGTTTAACCGTCTGTATGAACTATGAAAGTAATGAATTTTTGTCTCAAATAATAAAGCTGCTTCGCTAAAAACTAATCATGATCATAATCATGTAGTCAAGACAAAGGAAATTTTGTCGCACTGACTGATGTGTCCTTCGACTCACACTTTTAGACAAATGTAAGAAACTTCCTTGCCAATTTAATAAATTGTCGAGAGATTTTTTATTCGATTAATAACTTGAAGGACTTTGCTAGGAGTATGTTATAATCATCAACTATCATTACTGTCATTGACAGACGACACTCGACGAATGTAAAAATTTTGAAGATTTTCTGACAATAGTGACAATCTTCTAATAATAGTAAACTTCAGTTTATTATTTATTTGACTTAACAGCTAACTTTTAATTTTTAAGTAAATTTTAAGTTTGAAGTTACACAATTATTAATATTATCACCTTAATTTTTATAATACCATTTTTTTCTTATGTGACTTCTGATTTTTTTATATACATTTATAGAAAAGTCTATTTTTGGTAATAAATAATAAAAAAATTATCTCAAAAATTGATTTGTTTGTGTAGAAGTTGTCTGCAAGATGTGTGCTATATTCTATATGATGAAACGAAGGCTCAGTAATAATTATATTCGTTAGCTACATAAAATATAGAAAAAATTTATAAATAAATGGTCAGAACAGGTCAAAAGTGGGTAATTTCTCTGCAGTATAAACAATTGTTAATTTACAATAGTATGCGTATATATTTAAAATACTCAAAAAAATTCGCAGTCAGCAAAAAAAAAAAAAAAAATATTAACTATTCGAAATGATTAAAAACTCTAAAATTTCTTCTAAGAATATATAATTTAATATTTTCTTTAAGAGTTTTCGCGGAATCGTCCAAAATTCGGCGATGGACAAATATTTGTATTATTTAAATAAAATTTCGAAAATATTAAATTGTTGATACGTATAAAATATTACGCTGCTGTTTGCATATGAAAAAACGGCGATGTATTAAAATTCTGTACACGAAATAAGCACAAATAAAATCAAAATAAAAAATGCCTTACTTCGAGTTTCTTCATAGATTTCTTCTAAATTTCTTCATAGATTATTTATTGTAAAAATACAATACGCGTACAATCTTAAGCGACATCAACATAACAACAGCAATAGCTGTAATGTGATAAAACTTATCCATCATTGACGGTAAAATCAAATCGAAAGAATACTTTTAGTACTAAAATTGTTTGACTCTAATAAACCTTGACTTGGCGAGGGCGACGCCAGGAGCTGCTCAACTCACCTGCTTCAAGGTGAGTTCGAAGAGAGCTTTTATGAAGTTCTGCAAGAGTAGCGTTGCTGTTGCATTGCTCGAAGAGGCCTTACCACCGCCGCCACCGCCAGTAATGACTGTAATTACTTTGTAGTAAATTTATGTTCAAGTGGATCAGGTCTCTTCTTTTTGCTTCGAAACAACAACAAAAACAGCAGCCGTGTAACAGCCGGCATAATTAACAGTTTAGAATACTCTTTCGTGTATTCTTGTTCGTGGAATTTGTCAATGTCGTTGAACGATTTTCCCAAGTGACGTCCGTCGGCCACTGACTAACAATTAACTGCCTAACAACCACCAGACCAGGCCCATTCTTCAAACAACACAACGGCCGAGCTCGTTATTGCAGAACGAGCCGAAGCATTTAAAATTCTTATGGAGCGCTAACAAATTGCGTGCTTCTTGTTTCCTGAAGTGCGTACGTACTACGTATGCATGTGTGTATGTACGTACAGTGCGTCTGCTGAACTGTTCTCGTATGGTTTTTGTGATATTTTCATATGTGTACGTACATACATATTTAATTGATGGTCATGGCAATCGGGCAGTTTGTACAACTGTTTTCGTTGCTTCAATGTATGTACGTTTGTACATACATATTTGTCTGAATATAAGCTTTAATATCAGTACGCAGATCAGATTCGCAAATTGGAACATATATTTTCCAAGCTTATTTCTTGAAGGTCCTTCTACAATAAATTATGAAGCATCAATTATGACCAACTACAGACAAATTGTTCCTTAAAATATCTACTTAAGACGGCTGGCTGTCTGCGCCACAGTTTATATCCCATTATGTACATACGTATGCATGTATGTATGTATACGTTTCACAACGAAACAAGAGCTTTTCGAAATTTCAAATGTTTGTATAAAGTTTCAGATAGACATCAATCTTTATGGTGATAGACGTATTTTACATATGTACGTTTCAAGTAAATAGCGTGCAACAGGTTGCAAAAAATTCAATGTCAAAACTGTACAGATCAACATGTTAACCTTGATGAAAAATTACATTAAATTTCTAATTTTTTAATTGAATTTCGTTTATGTTAAAGTAGGCCAATGTTTCTTATATTAACTGTTTTATTGTACGAGTATATACTGACTGCTTTCATAGAACATAATAGTTATTGTCAATTTTTCGTTATTGTTGTTACACATAACGACATATAATATATATATACATATATTCACGAGTATATTTTACTATTGTATTGCGTTATTAAAAGAGACTAAAAAGAGAATAAAAATTCAGTCAATGAAAAATAAAATCAATTTCAATCCTAAACTCGTAATTGAAAATAAAAGCTATGAATTAAAAATCCTAAACCAATTCAAAATAGGCCTCAATATTTCAAAACTCAAAATGACAACTTAAAATAATTTAACATTCGTCAAGTTAAGAGCATAGTTTCGAGTATGAAAGGCATAAAATCGGGCTTAAAGCCTTACGCTCATTCTTACTGGGCCATTGCCATGCTAAGAGCGCTTTCCTTGGTCTGCATGACCGCCTCGCATTCGAAGGGAAGATGCTTTGGTGTTTCACTTCTGCAAATACAGAAATGGCAGATATCTGTTGCCTCAATGCCTGGGTTTTTGAGGTGACCCCTGAAGTTACAATATCTAGTAAGAAGCCCGATCAGTATCCCCAGGCCTGTTCAATTGCACATTCTAAGGTCTTTGCCTTTGCCTAAAGCTTTGCCTTTTTAGGGCGCCATACTATACACCCAATCAGGAGCTTCGTTACCTTCCAATCCTTATACACTCGATCGAAACCCATTAAAATAGTCTCAAATTCGGTTAAAAAATTCTACGAATGTTATACTCGTACTTTTAAAAAATCTTTATTGTCTCAAATAATTTTTAGCTTTATAGCAGAGCTCTAATAAGCTTCCTGCCTCCATTGACGTTGATAGTACAGCAGTTTATAAATGAGGTCAAGTTGAGTTGTCTTCTCTGCACACCTAGAAAAAATACAACGAATACATCTACATAGGCTCGTACACACACACACACACACACACACACACACACACACACACACACACACACACACACACACACACGCGCAACAACAACAAGAACAAAAGAGTTTCTTTTTGTTTTGTATAAAAATAAATGGGTCAAAGTCATGGAATTGACCATCAATGAATGATTTTACAATCAACCAAAAAAAAAAATTTGGTTGCATAAAATTTCATGCGGTAAAGCTTTTGAAGTCACAAAATATTTTGCGTTTGAATTTTTAAAACAAAAATATGAATATTGTTGTTAATGTTAGTGAGACTTGTACATTTCAGGTATCATCTCACTTCTGTACATATACTTTTTGATATGTATTATAAATTTATAAATACGTTGATTGTTTATTCAATTTTTTTTTTTAGTTCTTAAAAATGTACTCGTAATATAATCGTAGAATTTATGAAACCTTTATATTCATAGATAGTACATATTTTCTTATTTACCAGACTAGACTACCAGACAGCTTCTTTCTCCCTAAAAGCTTTTGAAAGTCTTCTCTGAAAGTGGCTGGGATTTTTCTCTGCAAGGTTCTCAATATTCAACTCTCCGAAATAGTTCAAATGCGTTACGGTTTTAAGAGCTTACAAACGACAGGTAGATAGTAAGAGATCGAAAAGGAAATACCTGTTGAGAAGTAGTCACCCCCCCCCCCCCCCCCCCCGCCCTTCTCCGCCTTCATAGTCATATCATGTCATAAAATATTTTAGTGAAAAGCAAGTAAGAGGTGGTCGGTCGGCCTGGTCGCAGCTTATATGCCCTACAATCGGCGTTGTCGATTTGATGATGGAGCGCCATTTTCATTTCACTTTTAGTGACAGCCGGAGAGTATCGTCGGCTATGCGACGACAAACTGTTGCTTCAAGGCTGCTTTAATTTAGTACAAACAACATGTGCGCATCCGCCTCCGCCTCTCACACTCCTCGCGTGTGGCATGTGCGTCGGTAATTCTCTGTCGGTTACCTCCTGTTGCTTTTCGAATGGGGAAATTTCTCCGGCTGCACACAGTATTTGGGGATAATGTGGTGTTAACCTACTGCCAGCCTACCAACGGCTTGGCTTGGTCGGCTGTTAATTTTAGGATTCAACACTGTTGCTTCGCTTTCGGTGGTTTTCAGTATCGAAAAGGACTCTCCTGTGTGCGAACGTTTACGGTGCTGCGAGGTTATCTATTTGTGAAGTTATTTTTGGCAACAAAAATTTCAAGATTGAAATATGAAAGCAGGTGAAAAATTAGAAGTGCAAAAATAATAATATGGAAAAGAAAAATGCTTTCACTTCGAAAGCGAAACACTGAAAAATACGTGCAACGAATTGGCAAATTTTAAGAAAAGACGGGACGAGACACCTTTTCTGATATTACTACCCTTAGTGCGTTAAAGAGTGCGTGTGTGTGTGTGTTAAAAGTCGACGAATTTTTGCCTGCGTCAAAAAATATCCATCTGGTGAAAATCAATAAAAGTTGTACGAGTATTTGCTAAAAATTGCTTTTTTTTTATGGATGGATACGTATGTATGTACATACATATATTTAGAAGATATTCGTATATGTATATGATAAAACGAGATTATTATTTAATAATTTTAAATTTAAAAACTAAGCACTTTTGCCCTAATAAAACAAGATATATCGTATTTCGAGGGTGTTTCAGTAAAAGGTATCTACTATACTAAAATATTTAAATAATATGCTCTTATAAATAAATAAATTGTGAGTACAATATACTATATGAGTTATTTGCGCCCATTTTTCAAATGTACATAATTTAAAATGTAGAAAGTACCCGTAATTCAAAATTTCAGACCACAACCTGCCCCTTCCATAGACCTTGTCTTAGACAAGCATCAACAGAAGAGACAATTAAATAAAGCTTAATATTAAATCAAAGGGAAGGAAAATTGAGAACATTTTCAACTTCGAAATGAGAAATGTGTTTATGACAGGTGTTAGTTATGACTTTTAATT
This sequence comes from Conops quadrifasciatus, assembly GCA_949752815.1. Taxonomy (NCBI): domain Eukaryota; kingdom Metazoa; phylum Arthropoda; class Insecta; order Diptera; family Conopidae; genus Conops; species Conops quadrifasciatus. The sequence goes on from OX457079.1 coordinate 35,291,103, forward strand.
AATTATACATGGTGCCACGTTCATAAAAAGGTTTATATTTTTGACATGATAATTTATTCAGCGCTTGAATTTCATTTAATTGAACGCTTCATTCAATTCTAAGACTATTGTAATTATATTAAACTCACTTATTTTCCGAAACTCTGAACTTAATATCTTTCTTTTAAACGAAGCATAGCTAAATAGTCTTCCAACAGAGCTGATTAATCTTTTAATATATATATCCTAAATAATCCTTAATTTTATTTATGCCATGAGCGTCATTCTAAACTTCATAACCACTCAATTGGAAATTTGGTTTGGAAACAATTATATTAAGTGCGCGTATACGTTTATGGTACCTAATTGGTTTGCTTGAAAATCGGGCCTTACTTATGTAATTAATATTTTTAGGAAATAAAACGAATAAAACAGGAATTTTACAAAATCAAATAAAGCCCAATTCTGACCTTATTTCATTTCGGTGTTATTTCATAGAGCCTTGGTTTACTTTCCTAAATTTGAACGCAACTTTGAAACGTCAATTTTGGCTTGACCTGAATAGTTTTTGGCTTAGAAATTATTAATCCAAATTGCCGCTCCGTCGCTCTTTAGCAAACAAAAGTGTTTTAAACAATACATTCAATTCATATCTGCTGTGCGAGCACTCCCTCCCACCTCCTCTCTCTATCGACTGTCCTGCTTTCGAAACGTTAGCTATGTCAACGCTCATAAACGCATACCCGCCTGCCGCATTTGAGCATTGTGGTAACCTCAGCACTTCGCAGCTAGCGAAAGAACCCTAAATTTGCAAATGAATTTGTTTGTTTTTCGTCATCCAAACAAATATAAAATACCGCGCACATCTTCTTCATCTGCAGCGGATAGACAGAGAGGACGGATAGGAAGGATAAGAAGAGGAAGTGGAGGCATACGCTTTATAATCTCTTCATTTCAAAGAGTAAATAAAATTAGATCCATCATAAATTTTACAACTCAATTATTTTATCGTAGAATGTATGCCACTACTAGCATATTTTTTGTTATAATGTTTGGTAACGTAATTATAATATTTTCGTAATATTTTCGCTGACAAACGCAACTTTCTTATGCCTGAACATTTTAAAAAAGTATATGAAAACTTTTAAAGGATTCAGTTTTAATAAAAATTTTCATAATTTAAGTTTTATTTATTACCATTTACCATTACCATTACCATTGCCATTACCATTACCATTACCATTACCGTTACCATTACCATTACCATTACCATTACCATTACCATTACCATTACAATTACCATTACCATTACCATTACCATTACCATTACCATTACCATTACCATTACCATTACCATTACCATTACCATTACCATTACCATTACCATTACCATTACCATTACCATTACCATTACCATTACCATTACCATTACCATTACCATTACCATTACCATTACCATTACCATTACCATTACCATTACCATTACCATTACCATTACCATTACCATTACCATTACCATTACCATTACCATTACCATTACCATTACCATTACCATTACCATTACCATTACCATTACCATTACCATTACCATTACCATTACCATTACCATTACCATTACCATTACCATTACCATTACCATTACCATTACCATTACCATTACCATTACCATTACCATTACCATTACCATTACCATTACCATTACCATTACCATTACCATTACCATTACCATTACCATTACCATTACCATTACCATTACCATTACCATTACCATTACCATTACCATTACCATTACCATTACCATTACCATTACCATTACCATTACCATTACCATTACCATTACCATTACCATTACCATTACCATTACCATTATTACCATATTTATTACCATTTATTGCCATTTGGTTAGTATTATATCGGACTATACAGTAGGTTAAATTCGTTAAATTTTAAGGATTGGTTAGTATTTCGAATACAGGAATGTCCAATATATATAACTTGGTATATGGGACAATACATTATTATATTATATAATGTATTGTAATGAAAGATCTGCGATTGAAGTAAGTGTAAAATGCAATTTAATCCATATACTTTTTTAAAGCTGGGTTTACCCTTCGCAGGCCGTACCGGTACAATTGTAACTCTTATGTATCTGAATTGCAACAACTTGGTATGGTCTCTAAATAGAAGTAGTTCCTCCTCGATAGCAATAATTGTATTTTCTACTCTAATAAATTTCATCATCATCATTTAAAGCTATGAAAATTTTACGATATGATACATATTGTCCATTATTTTACCAGCGCACAATGAATCTGTCCGAAGATGCTTTCAGTTTAAATTTAATAAATTTTTTACTTGTTTTTGCCTGTTTGCAGCAATTATATACCAAATCTTTGGGATGACTATTAATTTTAGAGGTCTCTTAAAATTAGTGTAAAACTAAAGAAATATATTTGAAAAGAAATTTATTGTTATGTTTTTTAATTTATTAGTTCATTTATTGTAATGTCAAATAATTGAAAGAGAAAAATTGAATCGAATTTTTGTATTCAAGGTAATACAAAAGTGAATTCAAGTTACCTGCCTGCCTACTAAGGGTTAAACCGTCGTTTCATGCAGTATTAATTTCAATAAAAACGGATATCCTTTGGTGCCAATTTGTCAATTTGCCAAATTAGTTAAAAATGACGTCGTGCGTTGAGATCAGAAATTTACAGAAGCTTCCAGGAATGACAAGTACGAATGACGCATTTTTCATTGCAATAGAAATAGAAGTGACTATTTTTGGAACGCGGTTGGTGCCGAGAATATACTGTGCAATGACAAACTGCAATTTAGCACCCATACCACGCATTTCAACAAACTATTCTTAGAATGCAAATTCAAAACTTACAAATTAAGTATTTAATAGAATGTTAGTAGCTTTAATACTTTCGAGTAATTGTGTGTAATGAACTGACCTGAATCTTCAGGCAAATTAGTTGTTACTGCAGAAGATGACTCTTCAGATTTCGGGTTGGGGGGGTTTTTGTAAGAAAACGGTAAATATTTGACTGCTGATTTCCATTTGATTGGTAAAAGCAAACATAAAATAGCCTGAATACATACATACATACATACCTACCTGTGCGTACGAAAGGTTTTGAAGACGAAAGATACACAGAAACACACTCATGTACGTACGTATGTATGTATATACGTTGTAACCAAACAACGAGTACGTGTGCCGAAGCTCTTTGACTATATTAACATGCGATAAAAACCGTATGCATTCCTAATAAAATGCCGCACACGCACACACGCACACCGCTGCAGAAGTGAATTAATTACTTTTGTATAGGCATGAGGTATAAATGTGTGGCTGCGAACGAAGTGGTCAAAAGAGTCCTTACATTTACAACTAATCATCATCATCATCATCACCAGACTGATTAACACCATACCGTTTCCACTAATTTATGGCATATTACTTGGTATGTATGTACTCGAATGTATGTACATAGGTATGTATGCATGCACTAATATGGTCCGATAAGACTTGACAACCAATTATCAATTATTGCCAATTACTTACTATGCTACGAAACTGTGGAATTATTAAGTACGGCATCGAATTTCTTAATTAAATCTTCTTAAAAGCTAAGCACAATCACAACTGACTTATCCCGGAGGATATGTATCGCAAGTGTTGAGCAAATTCGACTGGAATAGTCCTGCCAAAACGTTAATTATTTCACTGCGAAAAGAACCGAACCGATTTGTTCGGTCGACCACAGAAACCGGTGGAGGGTGGGTTGTTGGGCTGGAAAGGCATCCACTTCTTGTGGTTTGCTCCAACTATTCAGAGAGACAGACAGACAGAGAGAGAGAGAGAGATGGTTTTAGTGGAAATATTACGAGAATTTATTAATCTTATCTGAACCCATAAAGCCCTAAGAAAATCTAGCAAAATATTTCGGTAATAAACCAAATTTTCTTTAAATATATTTTAGTATAGATGAAATTTTTAAAGGCATATTTTACGAAATCTCTTACTCATTAAACCTAAATAATAAATAAATGAATAAAAACAAAATTACTAAATGTACGAATACATACTTACTAAGTCATGATCCTTAACCACGCCTCCCCAGCACAATAATCTGCAATTAATATTATTTAAATTAATATTTATTTAAATGTAATCGATTTGCGACCTTTACATACATACATATATCTTACATTCGTCTGTGTGTGTGTGAATAACAGCGAGACCGTGTAAAATCGTTCATCGCCACTTAAGTGGAAGTTGTAACCAAAATAGAACAACACAAAATGGTCTTCAAAAATACAAATTGAAATGAATTGATTGAAAACCTTTACAACCCACAAAAAGTGCAAAAGTATCAACAGTAAAAACTGTAACTAAATTAAGGCACATACAGCATAACACTGTTTCATAGACTAAAGAAAGAGTACGCATTGAAAGTTGGTTCATCTTTCGAAAGTCAAAGAGAGCCGACGCCGACGCGAACGCCGGCTGGCCGACCGGCTGTTTATGGGTGCTGTGGCTGAGCTGGAGCAAGAGAGACAATTCAAAGAAGATCAGAACCAGCAACAACAATACCAACAACGTCAACGACGACAACAACAGTTCAACTGTCCAAACCCCAAAAGAGATTCTGTCACGGTGACGGAGACAAGGATTTTCTCGCGTTTCGAAAGATTCGTCGATCAGGTGCACTCTTCTGCAAGTGGTGGCAAAGCAGATGCACCGGCCACGAACGAAACTGGCAATGCCCGATCATATATCGCCGGTAATCAAAGTGCAGCAGTGAACAGTTCAGCAGTTACCACCGAAACACCGACCGGACTGGAAGCAAATGTATTAACCGCGAGGCAGTCGAAAAACGTGTGTGAAAAACGTAGTGCCAGTGCCATCACGCATAATGATGCCGTCGCCAATCAGAACGGAGCGGATGGTGCCGGTGTCATCATAGTTGGAGGCGCTGCGGGCTCAGGTGGCGTCTGTGCTAGTCCAGGCCGGTCACCACGTACTCGACCGTCCAGTCTGACCACCGTCTTTGCCAAGTTCATCGACGGTATGCCATCATCCATGATGTTCTCGAAATTCAAAAGTGGCGGCAGCTCAACCGGGCCCCAAACGATCAGCGATACCAATCCGATAGCTTAGTTTTTCGAAATCGGCAAGCAGACGGCTTCCGCCGGTTCCGAATTGGCTTGGAAGATACACGATGCATATCGAAAATCGGATGGCAAAGTAAGTGTGAAGTGTATAGCGAAAAGGCGTTGAATGCGTTAAGGGGAAGAGGAACCGTGTGGGCACGCTTGTAATCCACTTGAAATATCATGAGCGTCTATTCTTTCAGGAATGCTCAATATTTATTTTTGAGAAGAAAATCGCCGAAAAACTACACAAGCCAAGACGTAAGGAAACCATTACCGAAATTTTAAGAGCGTCTGTCAAACAGCTGGAAAGATTTCGACATCCGAAGGTAAATACAGAAGAACGTTAATAAATAAAATATTTGAAAATAGTGGAAGGAATACTTAAACTTCGATCCTACTTAGAATATATGTATATTCTAACCGAGCCCGCTTTTAATAAAGTACATATACATATACTCTACTCAATATATTTTAAGATTCTTCAAACTATTCATACCGCAGAGGAATGCTCGGAGACCTTGGCTTTCGCCACTGAGCCTGTGTTTGGAAGCTTAGCTAATATTTTAGCTTATTATGTAAGCAGTAGCCCATTTTTGAAAACCCGAATTCCGGAATCATAGCAAATTTATTTTAGCAAGACTCAAGCAATTATGGTGCAACAACTAATAACGCTGGTCCGCAACAGCATCAACTACCGGCACCGCCAAAGCCACAACATGCCAAAGAATATTACTTTCTAGATATAGAACTTAAATATGGAATTTTGCAGGTACATTTCGTAACAGTTACCATTTTCTGCATTATTTTAAAAGTTATAAAATTCTTTGTTCATATTTTCGGCTATACATACATATATTATTTATTCTGTATTCAGCTTACCGAAGCTTTAGCTTATTTACACTATTCTGGGCACGTGCTCCATCGCAATCTCTGTCCATCTTCCATACTGGTGACAAAAAGAGGTACCTGGAAATTGGCTGGTTTAGAATTCATAGGTAAAGCATAGGAACACAATTTATGTTATGAAATTTTTTAAAACAGTTATAGATATAGATTCTTTGGTTTTTTTAAGATCTTTCTTGCTTTAAGATTACGCCATACTTACATCACAAAGAAATTTGCTTACTTTTTTTTCCAAATTTTTCTTTGTTATAGAAAGACTTAATGAGGCTGATCTCACCGATTCCATTAGCTGTCAACCCTGGAGCACGAGAGTATCGAAAATGGCGCAACCAAGTTTAGATTTCACAGGTTGTATTGGAAATATGTATAATATATTCAATTGCCATCATAATCAAGTTGTTTAACATTCTTCTCTCGATTTCTATTAGCTCCTGAAACGCAATTACAATCATCTTGTAGTATACTTAGTGATATGTTTTCCCTTGGAATGATTATCTGTGCGATTTTCAACAATGGCCGACCCTTAATACAGGCTGGAAATTCATCTTCCAATTATTTAAAGCAGCTGGAAACGGTATGTTTGATAGAATAATTGATTAATAATTTCTTTCAGTGGGTCGGTTTTCGAAATCTTAATAATATGCGTTTAATACAAATCTATTTAATAAAATAAGCAATAAATTTTAAACAAATATAATCATCGCCACTGAGCTTACGTCAAGAATAATAATAATAATAATAATCCTTAAAAAAACAGTTTCAACCGAAAATACTAAAATAAATTTTAAATTCAACTATTATCAACAATCACAATTTCATTTTCTCTTTTCTGTATTTGTTATCATTACATTTTATTTTCAAAATCTTCGACAGATTGAGCTGAAAACTTTTTATCTTTCATTATAATCTGACTGATTTTTCTTTCCGCTCTTTTCATACTTACCGTGACCCACCACCACCACCAGCTGGAAGAAAATGTACATGCCATGATAAGCCGCGTTCCCGTGCCACTGCAAGAGGCCACCTCGCGTCTAGTTAGTCGGGATCCCACAGCAAGGCCGACGGCACAACTTCTGCAGCTGATTAAATATTTCAGGTAAGTCGTATTTAGAGGGTTATTCTTCACAAAGAAGAAGTTGTTTTAATATCTCATTTCTCGAGAGTTAGATGTAAGGCCAACTACACAAAATCTAGTCGTTTTACAGCGATGATGGTGAAAAAACTACTTACATATAAATCGATTTAAATTACAAAGGAAGTTCTAAAAATTCTGGGTATAAATTATAATTTTTAATTAAAATTAAATTAAATTAATTTAAAATGGTTTATACCGAATTAATATAAAATTTTATCATATTTCATTATATCGAAAAGCAACACAAAATTGGTATAACTTTAAAACCATTTTTTGATAGCATATTTTTCCTTTCAAGTTTACTTCAGATCTATAATTCGTATTAATTGTGTTTAGGTTAACAAAATTTATAATGGACAATCTTTGCCTTTCAATTGTGAGTACTTTCCATCTTTATACATAACATAAAATAACATAAAATTTATACAAAAATGGTTGAAATAGACATTTATATGATATGGAAAATATCCTATAAATATCAGAATATTCGATTAAAGGTTTTTTGATTAATAATTTAGAGCAATAGTATTTTGTAATAGAAATTAAAGCTAAGTGGGAGAGAAAGTTTTTATACTTATAGAGTATTTTTTATATAAAATATTATATAATTTTATACAATGAAGGAGCATAAATTTTATAAAAAGTTTGGTGTTTGGTATTCTAATCCGGTATACATTTTATACCAAGCATTTTTAGAGTGTATTGAATTATTTCAAAATTCTCTTATTAAAGCTCAATCCAATATATTATTTTATTGCTATAACCTTTTGTCTCTTAATTCCTGGTAATAAAGAAAAGTTCTAATTTATGACGAGTTCGATTCAAGATGTTTTTCATTCTGCCTGTGAAATAATGTGTAACAAAGAACTGGAAACAGTAGAAACAATACCAGAATAAGGACATAAATAGAACAATACCGCTTTATGTCAAGAATAAAAGTGGTCTTGTAGGGATACTTGTATATCACAGGCATTGTTGGCTTAATCATTTCATTTCATTTTCCGCCACTTGGCGCATTGTGTTCCGGCTTGTGGCAGAGCAGAGACAAGCTGTCAACAAACTCCTGTCGTTTGATGTTGAGAAGTGTTGTTGTTTTTGCTCGTAGTGGTGGTGTTCGTGGGTGTGGTGGTGTTGGTGGGTGTGGTGGAGGTGGTGGTTGTGGTGGGGGTGGTGGTAATGCAGATGGGTAAAAGCTATGTTGTGCTGAGGGATGCAGTCAGGCGGTAAACTTTCAAGATGGCTATGATTTTATGTGTGTGTGGATGATGCACAGCAATAATATTTAAAGCATAATATTTAAAGAAAACAATAAAAAAGAAGAAACAAAAGAGTAATAGAAAGAAATAAAAACAAAAATTCTATGCTTGACTTTTTCAAACTTGTAAATAAATAAAATTAAATAAATACCTACACTTATAAAAACCCTAAAAACTAATTCCATTCCATTTTAAAATGAAAATTGGATTAAGCGATTTAGACCAATCTCAGTACTTTCATGGAATCAGGCAAGAAGAAAATTCTTAAGAAGAAATTTCTTTTTAAGAAATTCCTAATAAAGAACTTATCGGCAGTAGAAAAATTAATAATTAAAATGTTTTACTACAAACTTTGTTCCAAAATAATCTGAAATATCTAAATAAAATATTGGAGATTATTTTATATATATTTTCTTAAATAGCGTGGAAATTATTTTTTATTATTTCATTTAAATTTGAAGGTTTTCCGTATATAGAATTAAAAAAAAAAAACTATTTCTATTTTAAATAATTTTCAGTGATCCGGCCGTGAATGCTTTAAAATTTCTTGATGTTATCAATATGAAGGACCCATCACAAAAATCCCATTTTTACAGGACCACTTTAAAAGAAGTTATACAAAATATACCGAGGGTAAAATTAATGTGATGCCTTAATTTAATTTATTACGTACCAAACACGTTCGCTCACGTTTCGTTAACGCCGTATTTCCGGCGTCAGTATAAAAAGAGTAAAGAAATACAAACAAAATTTTTTCTATTTTTTTCTATTATTATTTATTTTATTATTCTTATTATTATTATTTTCTATTATTATTATTTTCTATTCTATTTTTTCTATTAGTAAATTCTATACTAATATTACCATATTCATACTGATCATTTTGCGATAATAGAAATTATGGTGGCAACACGTGTGGCCAGTCCTGAAGGCTGAAATGCAAGCGGGCGAAGTTCTGGCTGCGGTACTGCAGCCGGTTATGTGGCTCGTTCAGGAGGCCACCCTGGAGGAATACGAAACTATGATATTTCCAACTTTAAGGTAATTAGATTTAATTTCTTAATCATTAGATTAAAAAATAATATCGTACAATACACCACGTTACGTTACGTCTTTCGAACATTTTCGAACTATTTTTCTGATTATAGATTTGTATTCGGATCACCCAAGTCCATACAAGCGACTGTTACCCTTCTCGAGAATCTTCATCAAATCATTGAGAAGACACCGCCTGATCAGGTCACAATAGAAGTGATGCCGTTACTGTTCAATTCATTTGAGAGCTCTACAATTCAAGTTCAGGTACGTGAAAATGTTAAAATGTTTTCAGTAAAAATAGAGTGTTTCCAAACAGGGCGCAGCATTAATCGCTGTGGCAAATGTCTACGACAATATCGATGAGTTGTCGATACGACGGATGGTAATGCCGAAGGTTAAAATGGTATTCGAGAGGAACCTTAACGACGTCAAGATCGTGATGAATGTACTAACATGCATAGAGCGCATCCTGGAAAAGCTAGAAAAATCTCAAGTAAGAAAACTCGATTTAATCTTTTGGTCGGTCTTTATGCAATATTTTAACAACTTTTAGATAATGGACGAAGTAATACCTTTGCTATGGGATGTACGTTTAGCCGATCCAGATATCATTTTGCGTATTGTCAGTAAGTGAAGGACTCTGTATGAATTTTACAAATATTTACAATTTTACAATTCTATCTATATTACAATTCGTGTGTATTGTACTTTCTACTTTTCAACCATTATCAATCGCCTTGAAATACTATTAACTGCATGTCCCTCAAGATATTTACCGAAAGTTACTTAGCGACAAGAGTTACGGCCTCACAGTACATATTATGGCCACTAACATTCTGCCATCACTCATACCGCATACCGTCAATCCGGCACTAAATCTAGACCAATATACATATTTGGTGGAAGTGCTGCAGGAGATGTTTGATCACATCGATCGCCATCAGCGCAACAAATTAAAATTGGACAACCTCTCGATACCATCGCCGGATCGCCATCGTCCTTTGCGCCATCAGTTCTCGTCGGACAATATGCATGTACCTCAATTTAATATACCAAATCTTCGTATTGACCAACGCAAGACCTCAAGTGCCGAAGATATGGCAAGAAAAAATTCCGCAGGTTCGTAGCAACCGATAATAATAGCAATAATTGGCAAATATTGGCCCTTCCTTGTGACACTACATTCCGTAAAGCTTAAGTTAAAGTTACTCTTAGCGATTAAAAGATTAAAACTCTTCCACGAAAGTTAGAGACATTCATATATAAATATTTGCCGCCCAATAACCCATGTTTTATTTTAGGATCTGGTATGTTGGGCGGCTGGTGGTTCGGCGTATCGCCATCGTCACCGGATAGTAACTTTTTGCGCGTGGCCAATGCTTTCCCCAACCGCCGACTCTCCGACAACACTCTGATGACCCCAAAGATACGTATCGCTCCGTCGTGTGCATCCTCACCGGGTGGAACGCCAGGCAGTGGTTTGCCCACGCGACGGCACTCAAGCATCGGCCCACAGGAACGCCGTGGCTCGACCATCAATTTATCACCACCGACTGTAAGTGTTCGCCTCTTTCCATTGCTCTTTTTTTATTGTTTAATTTGATTTGTAAATTTAAATCGTTTGACAAATCATAGACTTATCGAAATTAAAGCAATCTAACACTCAGTTCATAAAGTCTTTAATATTAATATTAACAATGAAAAAGCCACAACAATTTAATTTTAATAATTTAAAAACAAATTAATTGCTTTGTTTTTTGGATAAATTGAAATTTAATTATTTATTGCCTTTAAAAGCATCTCATTAGCCCTTTTACTTAGGTAAAGGCTCTTTAAAGCGTAGATATACTATTTTTAATTATACATACATACATACACGTATATTAATTAGCATACTTTATAGCTAGCTCTACATTAAAACATATTTATTTCTAATGTCAAATACTTTTAAACACCCTTTTTATATATCGTATCGTATTTAAATATATATAATTTTTTGTTAAAATGTTCATTATTTATTATTTACTTTCAACCATACAAAAGTAATTTTTGAAAACCCAAAGCTAATACTATTTTCAATCATATATCCAAACTAGGCTTACGGTTTCAGTGTCCGCGGGGGCTCAGGATCGAGTCTTTCTGTTCCTTCGTCCTCTGCCTATGTTGTAAGTCTTGAGAAGTCTCGGCTCTTCAGTTTAATTGTGCGAGTGCAAAGAATACTGACGAATAGACCAAGTACTCGTAGACCATACGACGACCAAGTACACCAAGAGAGCACGCACGCTTTTCTGTCAATGGCTGCATTGACGTTTTACATACATTGGAAGGGCCTGCGCACGTTGTTTTTTTTTTTTTTTGTTTGAAAAAGAAAACTTTATCTTTAAAAAATTAATTGTGTCAGTGCTTGTAAATTGTTGATTTTTGATTCCTTGGAACAGCAGGCTATCAGGTATTGATTGATTGATTGATTGATTGATTGATACACGTGACGTTGGAAGATGTACCTTGTGCAGTTATTGTTGTGTGTTTTAAGAATATTTATGGGTCCGCATGCATTTTCGTAAAGCTTTTGGGATCATTTTACTGCCTCTTGCTGCTGTATGACCTTCTCATAAGCTCAGCTTCTGCTTGTTATGACAAGGATTATAAGTAAATTAATTCATGGGCAATTAATTATTTACTTGTCCAACGAAATTTATTAAGCTCTTCTTATTGAAAAAATATGTATTCAGCATTGTCAATATTTTTAAGTATTGTACTATATTAATGTACATAATATGTATGCATATGAAATGGAAAAGGATTTCGATATGATAAGCAAAGGCTAAATTACATTATTTTTTTAAAATTAAATTATCTCGACTTGTTGGGGAAATTACTTCACTTCTGACCAGCTCTCAGAATTTACAGGATTTATAGGTTATGTACACATGCCTACTTTCTCTACATTGTCGCATTTGTATTTCGCTTCCATTCTTGTAGAATAATTATACGCTCTTAATAATGACATTTAAATCTCAATTTATTATGGGCTAGATTTCATTTCTATCACTCAAATATTTCAGCATTGTCAAGTTAATAATAGAATAATCTTAATATTTCACGAAAATTCTCTTCATCTTGTACATCAACCATAGGTAATTTTTATCTAGTAGAGACATTTTCGAAACGCTTTTACCCCTTCTGCAATGCTTAGGGTAAGGTACTTCTTATTTGTAAGGAAAATAATATTTAAATTTAAAAATTTTACCAATCAAAATCCATCATTAATTAACACTAAGAAATATAACAATCTTTTATAATAACAGATAGTGCGTGTTTTGTGCGTTTTTTTACTTGAAATATTTGTTTTATGCAATCGTACGTACCCACAACTCTTGGGTTATAAAAACTATTGTAATATGTTTTTGGTTTCTTGCCTATGATTCTCCTTGATCGGTCTAATTTTTATTTAAACATAAGTACATACATATCTAAAACTTTTTCATTTCGGCCTTCTGAACAATGTCAGTTGATATTTCTATTATTTTTAACTTCTGGACCAAATTGCAGCTTGCACGGAGCATGATCGTGAGTACACGTTTTTTAAGTTTTAATTTTTTAAAAGCGCCATAAAAACGGAAAATCAATAAAATACCATAAATATGTGTTATTTATTATTTCATTTATTTATTTATGCCCTAAAAGGGTTTGGTGGGAGGGGGTTCTATATAAATGTGGTTTTATATATTTGCCCCAAATTATGAAAGTGCCCTAATTCAAATTTTCTGGTTTTCTAGTTACGGTTTGCGTTTTAGCAAATTAAAAAATGTTTGTTAATACTAGACGTCACAATATCTAAAAGAATATTTATTTATAATATTTAGAAGCAACTGATAAAAATGAAAATTACGATAAATTCAAGCTAATTAATACTAATAGAAAATTGGTTTGTTGTATAAGTTCTCTTGTAAATATCTTCGGGATTCGGGCTTGTAAATAAGTTTTTAGCTATTTTTATGATGATCAACAAAAACTCTCAGGCTCTAATTTTTGCTTTATATACTCGTCTTCACTGCTATATACTGCTATATACTCTAACCTCTTAAAATAAGAACACAAATATTTCGGTTTATTAGACTGATTTACTTCTATGAAATTATTTCGGAGCTCTCGATTCGATTTCTTTTTCGTTTTGCAATCTTTTAAACGGTTTAAAGCTTCTGTTGCTTTTTATGTTACTGTAATTGAGAAGTTTTTATCATGTACATGTTTAATGTTTTGTACTATATAACGTTCTGTTCTTACTTGGTTACTGTTACTCATTATTACACTTGGTTACTCATCGAACTCGTCTGTTGCTTTGTGTTTAACAATTTGTTGTTGTTTTCCTTTTTTTAACCTTTTGTCGGCAGCTGCAGCAATACAAGCAAGAAATCACTTAATAGTCAAACATAAAAGAAACAAACGATGATGGAAACGATTTCAGAGCATTTTAGGAATGCTGTTCAACGGATTCTGATTGAACGTTTGAACTTAAGCTGAAATCGTCTCCATCAACCTTGCACTAGCACAACACCCACGACCACCAACTTCGACTCGCCGCAAGCTAATTCCTAATCTTTCAAAGAAATCTTCTCTATTATCTTCCCGGAAACAGGGCGGCTCCATGCCGAACACTTCAAGTAGCGTGCCATTTCTGCTGTCGTCCAGCATGCAGTCCATACGATCACGCCGCACCTCGACCGTCTTGTCGTCGGGGCCGTTGGGATCCGGATCAGGCATCTTGCAGCAGCTCGGCTCCGGAATGGTAAGACAACTGAATTCGGTGTCGGGCAACGCCAGTCCCGTACACCATTTAGCAATCAATGGAACACGTAATTACGTCCGAAAGTGTCCGTCACTCAATATAACCTTCAGCCAATAAAAGACTAGAACACCTCTTATAATGTTGACCCACTAAAAAATGTCACCTCATTTAAAAATGGACTGACTTTTTTGACAAAGGCTCTGCGACGAACGATTAACGAGAGATAACGTCACTATGATAAAAATGTACACAAAACGAAGCCAAAGAAATACAACTGATATATGTATGTATGTGCATACATATATCTCGTATATACATTTAGATATAAAAACCTAAATATACATATATACAACTAACTAAATCTAAATCGTTTATTTATATATACATATACATAAATACTATATAAAAAATGGTTGTAATATATTTCTAACTCAAATCTGTATAAATGATTTTTGGAAGCAATATAGACGGGCAGAGGGTAAAAAATCTAACCACTAATTTCTAACTTAACTGCTTACTATATACGACGTGTTCATGTATTAGTTCTTAATGTTTAGTAATAGTAAAAGTAAAAACTTTTGAACTAATTGTTGTTAGTGCGATAGAAATAGTTTTTTTTTTTAATATTGTAATATTAAATATGTATAAATTATGTAGCTTTATATTTGGTAAAGTGTTCATCGATCTTAGATTTAACCCTCTTCTACCCAGTATGCGGTTAACAATTAAAATATACTATTAAAATTCAAAATCAGTCGTAAGCTATATATGTATGTTTTTAAAGCCGAATTGTATTTCGATTAAATGGAAATTTTATAATCGTACAGTAGTTGCAAATAAGTAAAGCTATCATATATGTATGTACATACCACATTATAATTGTCATAGCGTCCACTACAACCCCTGCCCACCCCTGCTCAAAATCTGTAAATTTAATTTTCAACACTTTCGTTTATTTCTTATTTGCGTACTTAGTAATTGTGCTATTTATATACTTACCTCCAACCACCCGCCCACCCCCCTAATTACTTGTTTTAAAAAATATGTAAATACATAAGTAATTGCTTTTAAATACATGCATGAATATTATAAATCTTTGTACATTTTTAGATTTTTTCATTTCAAGAGTTATTCATATAAAAAATAATAGAATTTTTATATACCCGCGGTTAAAAGAGCTTTGAGCTTCCCACATAGTATTTACATGTACCTGTATACAATAAAGATATAAGATTCAAAAACCTTTTGGTTACTATTTTCTCAAATATTTAGTCAAGTACTTAATACAAGTACTTTATATAATATGTATATCCATATGCATAATTATTTAATATTTGAGCCGTTTATTTTAAAAGTGAAACAACTCCACTTCATTCAAAATGGAGTTAATGATGAGAAAATGTTTATTCTGGTTTATATATACATATTCTGGATGTAATCATATATTATGAAAATATGTATAAATCATTTACAGGCCAATCTTTTTAAAATACAATACAATTCTCATAAAACAAAACAAACTTTTTCATAAAACAAAACAAGAACTGTATTGGATCGCGAATTAAAGTAGAATGGACTTTCGTCACTTTCAAAAGAAACGTATCATTTAGTAAATATTTTAGTTGACATTGAGAAAAATCTAACTTTGCTCTTATTTCTGCGATTGGCATATAATATTTTCTTCTTTAAAGCGTTTTATTTTGCTTTTATTCTTAAATCTAAATTGATGGCTGTTGAAAATGGTGCATGTGCATGTGTCTTATGGGGTCGCCCTTCTTTGTGCTATTCTCTGTCATTTCTCGGCCAATAATTACTGTCTGCCCATCTGCCATTGCATTCGTTAGAACACTCAAAATCATTAATATTTCAGTAGATTATACCAAAAAATGCGAAAAGTACAGAGAAAATAAATATTTTAAGAGCAAATGTTAAGTTTAAAAGCGAAAATATTTTTCTTCGAGCAAAAACGAGGTAAAGCATTTTTTTTTTTTTGTATAAAAATTTGAAATTTTTGGGAAATTGAATGACTGACACTAAAAGGTATATAATGAGTACGATATACATATATGTATATAATATACGTTTATATGCAATTTTTACGACAATCACTTTTACTTCTGCTCAATTTTAATGCAATTTCATGTTAATTTTTTTTAAAAAAATTTGTATGTATGTATACGAGTATATGTACATATTTTATTTTAAAAATATTTTCCGCGCTTTCTAAATAACCTAATTTCGTTGATATTGGTAGTATTTAATATGTTATGAATAATTGAAATTCAGTTTTTTTCATTGTTATTATTTTTTTATAAATTTTGGTCACTCTTCTAGCACTATTATAATTCGCTAAGAGCAAATTTTCATTTTGATATTAGAATTTTAGAAATATTAATTTAGATATTCTGAAAATACCTTAAGACAGCCTACTCTTTAAGGTCTGTGCTGGGTCCAGGGTAAAAATTTCAGTTTTTCCTTTGCTCGCAAATCGTATTATTGTATTTCTTTTTCCTTCAGCAAAGTCTTTTATCTTCTTTTTTTGGTCTTCCCAAAGGAAAGTCGGGTACAATTTTGATGATTGTGTGCGGGGGAGGTAGAGCTCTGGATGTCTATGATGTGGCATGTATTATAATGTATATATGTCTGTACTTGTAATATCATTTCCAATTCACATGTGAACAAATTGAATTTTTATGTATTAAATATACAGCTGTTTAATTTTACGTAATTTTAATATGAAAATCAATTTGCATTTTATTAAATTATAAAATATTGAAATTTTAAATTTTTTATCTATTTATAACCCTTACAGTACCAGCTTTTCTCCGGTCGAAATTAAAGTCTTAATCAATTATAAAAGTGTAAACAATTAAAAATCACAAAATAATAAGTATGATGCAATTGAAGTGAGCAACAACAAATGAATTTCTTAAATAAAATTATAATGGTGTATATACCATCGTCCTTATATCAATGACATATAAGTTCTTATACTCGTTCCTATATCGTTCCTTATATATGTATGTGTCAACCTGGAATATATTGATGTAATCCACCCAAAAAGATGCAAAAATGTTGGATGTTGAAAATGTCAAATATCAATTTTATTTTAAAAATATCAAAATTTTACTTTAAATTATGTTTAAAAATAGCCCTTTAGTAAATCATGATTCTTTTAAGAGCAACCAGATCTTAGTGAATACTTATTTTGGTATATCGTTATATCATTGGAAGCCGGAATAGTTATTTCGAAGATCGCACCAGAATTTTATTATATCCTTTTTAAATTAGTTTTATTTTATACTTTTAAGTTAGATTAAAAATACGACATGTATTGTGCCAGCCATGATATGAGTCGTCGCAGCAATCTCTGCGAAATGATTTTTGATTTCACAAATTTTTATAACTGTTTGGTGTATTCATGGATAAATGTTAACATTTATTGTAATTTACAAATACAGAGAAACATAAAAAAAGATATTTCAAAAATTTTAAAGTAAATTGTCAATATATGTACATTCATAATGTGCTGTAGGCCAAGAGATGATTAAAGAAAACCGAATTACATTGAGGTGGTAACAATGACGGCTTGTCTATTAATCTAAATGGCTACTAATTGTTATTTTGCCAAAAAAAGACTAGTTCCTTCATGTTATTTACAATCTTCTGCATCAAATTAATAGAGTAATTATAAGATTTATTGCACGTATAAATTTTAAACTGAGAAAAGTAAAGAAAATATCAACAACGGGCGGGTCCTGGAATGTTGAAAGATTTACAAAATTTTTAAGTGAGGATATAGTCCAGGATATACGAGTGCTACTAATTTTTGGCTGAAAATATATTCATAATTGATTATAATGATATTTTAAATCCATACTAACAATCCATACTAAAGATATCATTTAAGTGTCAATCATTAGTATTTTTAATGTATCGTATAAAGAGTTTTTATTACATTTTTTACAGTAAAAACTCTGCAATTATCATAATAGATCAAATTTTAGTGATCTTAGTTTTTTTGATAAACGAGTTTTTAAACTAAACTATTAACTACTATACTATGAGATCATATCAACTACACTCTGATGATAATACTAGAAGTCAATTCGAATTAACAAAAAATGCAATCATCTTTAGATAATACCGTATTACGCGTACAATCATCACTGATTAATATCGTACCATACTACAATCATTATTAGATAATAAAAAAATATACGTGGCGTATAACATATATATTTTTTCTTCTCCTTTTATTCTACGACTTGGATGTTAATTGTATTGTTAAAACTTTCAGATCAGTAAACATCTGCATTTAACTGCAATCATTGTACAACATTGAACATGAAAAGTTTTCATTTCAAAAGTAATTGATAGACAATCAAAATACGTATACATAGCTAAAAGAAAATTCCGCACAAAAATCTATAATAAAATTAATGATTTTTGAATAATGCATATGTACTTACTTGCTCAGTTCGTCCGGTTAGCGGTTCTTTAAAAGTTAAAAATTTGTATTGTTAGAAATAATTTCAATTTTGGAGAAGTAAAAAAGTCTTGTTTTAATTTTGAGAATGTATCGTTTAAATAATTATTGATTGAGAGTTAAGAAATTTTTTAAATTGCAATTTCAAAAATATTTTTTATTGCATTAAAACTATTTTTGGGTACTTGTAGTACATATCGTCATGTTCATTTATCACATATCAATATCATTTATCATATATTCAAAAGGACTGAAATTTAGAGGACTTACTACCTAAATGTAACTAATGACTAATTAGTCAGCTTGAGTTTTTTGCTTACTAGCATCAAAGGCTTTATAATTAAAATATCTCTAGAACTATTAAAAAAAAATTTCACCGCAACTGTCGTGAACTTTCTCTTGTGATTAAATGTGATTGTTTACTTACAAGTACTTTTTTTGCTAAACATATTTACAAGCTAAACTAAACTCTTGTAATACTGCAAGCAAACAATCCTCAAATCTTTATTGAAGCGTCACCAATATTTATTACAAAAGAACATTTCGGCCAGTGACAACTAAAAAAAGTAAACCTTTTCTTATGAATGTCAACCCGTTTTAAAAAATATTTACATACTTTATAAGAATCAAATTGTTTCTATTGACTTATCGTACTAAACTCAATAAGAATAATGTATGTCAAAAAGATTAAATAAACGTAATATATGTCACAAAGAAAACAAAATATTGATTTCATTTATATTTATTTTTAAATTCGTCTAAATTTATAAATATTTTGATATATCATCATCAATTCCTAGCGGATCCAGACTTAGTTTGGCTCTCAAAGTACTTCTGTCTAGTTCCTTGATGACACCTTCATGTAGAATATCTTTGATATGTTTTGTTTCACTGCCAGCTTGGTCTGTGTTCACATCATTGATTAAACTCTAAAATTAATTAAGTTTTTTTAGCATAAAATCTCAGTAAACGTTGCGATTTTACCAAATGTTATAGGCAGTGGCGTATTTAGCTTTCGCTTTTGCATGGTTCAAATTCTTTGGGGCTTCAGGCATTTCAACTGTTTTTCTCCCCCTAAATACGCCACTGGATATAGGATCTAAAATTACATATAGCTGATAAAACTACATACCTCAAATTCCTGAGAAAGGAATTTAGCGGATTCTGCATTTAACTCGGTCTGCGGTAAACCCATTAAAGCGTTACCTAAAAATTTGTATATCGACCTGAATGGATAGAAAGGAAAATTATAATTTTCATATTCGTATGTAGTCAGTCAGTGTAAATACTTTAAATCAATTCCACCCAATTCCGAGGGGCTTACATGATCTTCGTTAAGTGCTATAGCCTTTAGAACAAGTGCAGTCTCGTAGTCACAAAGCTCATGCAAACCGGCATCCTTGAAAAAAGTCAGCCAGTCACTAATATTTTCAAATGAAAGTGAGGCACATTCTTCGCCAACGTGAATCTGTGCTTGGCTAGCTTGCTGATTAAAATATCCTGTAAACAGACGCAGAATTGAAACGTAAATAATCTGCAAATTGTACTTTCTTTATCATTTTCACCTACCGAGAACACTTTCCGGATCAACTTTGAATCTGCTGATGGCTTCGGCAGTGCTCCACGCACTACACCCGTTTGTCATTAAGCATTTCAGAATTTCATTCTTATTGTAAGCAGAAATTCGACTAACGCCACCAATTGTTCCATTGGCACAATCACTTTGCGGCTCCTGCTGTTCCTGCTCTGTTTGTGTTTTTTTTAAATGCTGTGGCTGCTCTTGGTGGCTCAAAATTGGCTCTGTCAAGTCTAAACATGGCACTCTTTCCACAGGAACCATATCTTTTTGTTGCTTATCTTCGTTGAATGCTAAAATATTTTCTTCCCCAATTTCTGACTTCATAATTATCGACGATGGCTTATTCATTTTTTTTTCAAAAAGGTTTATAATGTAAACAATTACCAACAATGAATGGAATAATGCTTAAACAAGCTATCACTGAACAATCGCACATTCCAGGGTTGCAAAATATAAAGGTGAAAAAGTCTCCGTTCTTAGCAA
This sequence comes from Conops quadrifasciatus, assembly GCA_949752815.1. Lineage (NCBI taxonomy): Eukaryota > Metazoa > Arthropoda > Insecta > Diptera > Conopidae > Conops > Conops quadrifasciatus. The sequence goes on from OX457079.1 coordinate 35,311,926, forward strand.
AATTAATAATTCACCACCTTTCTTAACTATTCATCAGTTGTGATTGGAACATGGTTAATTTGCATTCAATTTCAACTGAATTTTTGGGAATTGAAAAAATAATTAAAATTTAAATTTTAACAACATTTTTAAGAGTATATTTGTCATGAATAGGGAGTCTTTTATCAGCTTTATTTTTCTACTTAATTTTGGTATAATTTTGGTGAAGGTGAAAAGTTCAAAATTACTGAAGATTTTAAGTGTTAACTTTTTAGGTGATTTAATAACTTTATAAAGTGTTCAATGTACTCTCATCAAATTATTTAAAATACGTAAAAACAAATCTTTAAAAACACTTTTTATTAAACACTTTTTAATGTTCTCTCATCAAATCATTATAAAGTTCATAAAAACAAAACTTTTCCAAGCATTGTTTCCGTGCTAAAGGCATGCATTCTATACTGTATTCACTCTTCTCACACTCGATAGTAGTATTTGAGAAACCCGTTCGACAATTAATGCATTCAGTTACAATCTTGGCCGCGAGCCACTTGGACCTTTCCGTTTCCTCTACGCAGTGCGTCTATTAAAACCAGTATAACCTAAGATTATACGTGAAATTGTTAAGTGTTCGACTTAATCCACAAATTTATAAAGCTAAAAAACAAATGTACGAAGACCGCAATTCTGCGAATCCATTCACCTCAGCTGCCAATAATGCGCTTTGGAGTTTACAGGGACGAAATGCTCATAACGCCGGTAGTCCTGTGACCAATGCATCCCCAGCAGCTTTGCCGCAAAATCTTTTCACCAATCCTGCTATTCAACCATCGAGTGTCATAAACCTATCCAATTCCAGCGATGTAGTTATCGGTCCAATGACTCAGTATCAAGGACCGGTCACAATTTACCAGTATATGGATGCGACGGTCGAGGCGCGATCCATGCAAGCGAATGGAGGTAAACATTATTCGTGTGTAATGTAATAAAAAAGTACTTAATAACTAACGTAATAACTTACCCGTAATAATGAATAATTTATTAAATCCCAAGCTTTCGATGAGATTTTTTAATTGAACTCGAAGCTGCTGAATCTTTCTCATCCAAAGAGTATACGAAAAAACCTGTCAGAACTCTACACTTTTGTGGCACTATGTGTTAAAGTTATGTGTTAATTGCAATTCTCAAATAAAAAGGCTTTTGAATTTACTTTTTATTTGAAAACAAAAATTGATAATTTTATATTCTGTCTCTGTTGAACTCCGGAGACCATTGACACTGAAAATAGTACATCGCCGAAACCGGTTTGTCTCCAAATCAAACCAGACAAATGATGACGGAAATTCGTTCCAAAACGCAACCATAGCGTTTATTTTGCATTCAGATTTGTTTTAAATATTCATTTGAAAAGATCATTAAAATCATTTATCCATTGCCACCTTTAACACCCGAAGAAGCTGGAGAGAAGGCATTAAAGCTCGATTGACTTACACACACACACACACAAAGTAACACACACACACACACACACACACACACTGGGACTACTTGTATTCCATAATAACAGAGAGCCATGCAGCAACAAGAGAAAGAGCAATCATCGTCGTGTGTTGATCCAGCGAAGCGGCAGTTAGTCAGTTAATTAGTTAGTTAGTGAGTTAGTCTGTCAGTGCCGATGTCACTGAATGTGCTCGAGGGCGAAAACCGCGAAAGCGTCGAGGTGAATCGCTGTGTCGGCGGCGACGGCGACGGCAAAGTACTCGCAACAAGTGTCGTGTACATATTCGCCAAAATTTAGTAAACGACTTGGTTGACTTTAGTAACAATTTAGTTGGCCGGTGGTTTGTACGCCGAACGCGCAAGTTACAAAAAATTTAATTTAAGAAAAAATTTGCACAAATCTGTAAAAATATAAAAACTCTACATATTACAAATAATTACAAATGAAATTGTTAAAAAAATTATTCAAATAATTTAATACGATATATTAATTAAATGTATACGTCTAAATAGATTCAATGTGATATTAACATAAAAAACATTAGTATACGGTGAATAAATCTATTTAATGGGCATGATTGGAATATTTTTAATTTAAAAAAACAATAACAACAAACCGACACACCGAATACTTGTTGATGACGTTGAGGACAAAGGAATTGATTAGTCGTAATGAAATAATTTGTTAAAAAAAAAGAAAAAAACAAGACTGAAAGAGACTATGACATTTCGTAAGAACAAAAAAAAAATCCATGACAGGAAACAACCAGTTAAGTTTGACGTTTACTAACATATACAACCAAATTAAAAGTACGTACGAACTTTAGTTTTTAACTTTGAAAACTAAAAAAAAAGGAAAACTATTAGTGTTTGTGTGTTCGTCTGTAAGAGCGGGTGTATATGTACTATATGTATATGTACATATTTATATATGTACATACATATAATATTTATATATACAATACACAACAAGTTATTTGAATTAATGTCAGAACGTTTGAGTATAAGAGTGTTTACGTATAATTTTAATTCAAGAAGTTTTGTACTAAAATTATCCTAATTTTTATTAAATACTCACTCATTTATTGATCTGCGAATATGTACTTAAAATGTATATTATAAACATTATTAATAAAAACTACTTAAACATTAAAAAAAAAATAAATAGATAAAAAACTAAAGCAAAATGAAATTTTTATTGAAAATTAATTCGGAAAAGACTCGTAAACGTTATCTCCAGCATCGTGAAAATGATTGGTGGTATTCTAGTTCTAAGCCACAAACCATTACAACAACGACAACAACAGCAATAACACCAACGACTAACGTTGCAAATACTACCACAGCAAATAATTCAAAGTGCCATGTAATACCTTCCCTTGTAAGATGTTAGTAAGTTTATGCTGCTCTTAATTAAGAATAATAATAATTATAACTAGTTTTATTAATAACATATAACAAAAATTACTAGCGCTATTTTTATATAATAATATATAATATAATAATATAATAATAATAATAACAATAATACCTTTATAATAATATAATAATACGAGTATGTAACATATTATTTGATATTTGTGAGGCGCACTGAGAGGATGCGCCTGCATGAGTTATAAAATTTGCCCCATCGCTGATTATCTTAACCCTTATGTCACAGACGTTCTAACAATGCACCCAATACTCGAATACTATTTTTCTTAATTTATGACTTTCAGGCATTAATACATCACGCAACACACGAAATACTGCGATAACACAAAACCTAACAACTACATCAAAACTTTTGCTCCTGATATTATTGATAGTCAGCGTGGCCGTGGGTATAGTAATCTATTTGGAAGTAACCAAATTAGCACAGAAGCCACAAATGGGTCCCATACTATTCGGCAACAACTACGAACATGGAACATGTTAGTTGCAACAAGCTTGTCGTAATACTTGTACAATACAATACTTTCTTTCTCAAAGGCTAAGAGTACTCTTACAATTGGTTATCATAGATTTATCGTATACATATTTCAAGTATCTCAGTTCCCAATCTAGGAAACGGACATCTTATTGTCGATCGTAATCAATGGGGCGCCTCGGAGTTGGCCAAAGAGCTGACGGTGCCGCTTCAACAGCCTATACCTTACGTCCTCATAACGCACATCGGCGTCCAATCGAAACCCTGCGAAAACATTTACAAATGCTCGATCAAGATGCGCACCATTCAGGATTCGGCCATTGCGGAGAAGAATCTACCGGATATACAGTCAAATTTTTATGTAAGCCGAACGAAGTACGAACGATCGCATGATAATCGAACATCGATCTCTCTCCGCCAGGTCGCCGATGATGGCAACGTTTATGTTGGCCGCGGCTGGGACTGGGCGAACACGTACGCAAACAAAACGTTGGCGATAACTTTCATGGGTGACTACGGTCGTTATGTACCCAGTACTAAACAGCTGGAGGCAGCTCAATTTCTGCTTGCCTACGGCTTGACAAACAGAAATATTCAGTTGGATTATAAGCTGGTGGCTCAAAATCAGGTAAGCCGGCTATGACGCCTCTCAGTCTGCAATTATGATTTCTATTCGATTTTTCTTCTTCTCACAGACTAAGACTACGAAAAGCCCAGGTGCCAATGTCTATAGACAGATCGTAAAATGGCCCCATTTCTATCCATGCGGCATCGATAAGAATCCACGCTGCGGCAGTGAACTCGGTCTGCCTGCTGTCTGGTCGGGCAATATGTGAAGATCATAGTATATTTGTCGCGTTCGTTATTATATACGACATATCCTAAAGTATTGTTGTACGACCATACAATAAGGTATGGTTAAAGTATGTTTATAGTACGTACTTCAGTTACTTCTTATCATAATACGAGTATAATTATTGTACAATAATATTTAAAGTCATTGTTTTTGGCAAAGAACGCGTTTTATTATTTCCTTTAGCCATAAAATTTAGTACGTTTTCGTGATGCCGGCTAAAATGTTTGTGAAAAAATGTTGATAATTAAAAACTCACGCGGAATACTTGTCTGTAATAAAAAAGTAATTGTAACAAAATAAATAATGAAAAGGGCCATTTTGAAACCGCAAAAAAATAGTTTCAATATAGGCTGGAGTAGTCTTGCCCTAACAAAATTACTTAAATATGTTATTTAATACGATTATTAACTATACTTATACGCATTTATGGTCAGTATCGAGGCCACCATATTGAGTTATGGAATATATTAAGAGCATTCAATCTTCACTTAATCTTATAGTAAAAGTAGAATTTTTACTTCTACATAAGATTTATACACGTACACGTACTGTCTCCTGACAGTATAAAAAGAAGATTATGCATCATCAGAGCAATGAGAGAAGCTATAATTTCAGTATCTTTGAGGCCTGGTAAAGCTGTCCGTTATTTCTATTTTTTTCGTATACGTATAAAAAAGCTGGAATTTCCGCAATAATTCTGTGAATATCAATTCAAGCTTCTCCGAGAGATCGAGATTGCTTTCAGAAGTTAAAAAAATAAAAATATACAGAACATATGTATGTATATGTATAATAAAGAAAAAAAATATCTCTTTCTCTCTCGACACGATTGTATTGTATATTAATTTTATTTTTTATGCATAAATAATTAAAAAATGGCACACGATCATTTCGATACAATCATTTATAACAGTTATATCTATCATTCTTACCAGATAAATGTATGATATATTATATATCATTTTGTACGAGTATTATTTAAAGAAATAATTATGAGATTATAATTATAAGGTTATACATATGTGTACATATGTACATACGTCATTAAATAAACTACTCCAATTTATTATTATATACATATATGTAGGTTCGATGAACAATTATATATATGTAGAGCCTGGAACAATGAAGGAATAGCATTCACAGGAACATTTCATCAACTAAATTAAGCTAAAAAATTGTAGCTTAATACTTTCTCCTCAATAACTTTAATACGAGCACAGGTTTTCCATATTCTCAGCGAATCAGCGAGAGAGTCAGAAAACAATGAGAGATTGTTGCATTTTCAAACCAACGATAATGATAATAAAAATGCATTAACTTGATACGAAAATGTACGAACGGGTCGGTTTCTGAGGGCGTGTGTGGAAAGTACGTAAGTAAGTATGTGTGTGTGTGTGTTTGAGCGAAATCAATCAGTCAATATACAAATACTAAGAAGATCTGCATAATACAATAATGTGCCGCTTTTATTGTTGTTTTTTTCTCCAGGTTTTATTTAATTCACTTAAACGCTAATTAAAAGAGCTGGAAAGCGCGAAAAGCACGACCCGGGAGCACGACGCTAAACAAACGTACACCGACCAACAGGCTTCAGTTGGTCACTAGCATTCGTTCACGGCGCAAACGGTTACGGTTGAATATTTGCGCCATCTCTCGAATGAATTGTTTTGCGCACTAAATGTTGGTTGTTGTTGCTAAATTATTTAATGCAATACTAATACATACAAATGTACATACATATATGTACATGCTCTGCTATGTAAAAAGTTATCGGTATATGAAATAAGGAAAAAATTTAAAGCTTAATTTTCATTTAGAGAAAATAAAATCTAGCCAGAGAATTTCAGTGCAAAAGTAAGATTTAAGGCTGCATCGTGGGCTTTAATATATTTTAATCATAATACCTTAACAAAAAACAACAAAAACTAATATGAAGTTGTTATAAAGTTAGCGAAGTGATTAACAAAGTTATTATTCATTAATTAATTCTACTACTATGAAAATAACAGGCGGTACATGAATCAGTCAATTAGTGTTGATGACGTTTTTTGCAAATCAAATATCGTCAATGATCCAGTGTATACTCCTAAATCCAGACAATCATAATATAAACAATGCAGTTTAAATATACATAGTTAGTATACATAGTCAGTTAAATATTGGCAATTAAGAATGTAAACTAATTATCCAAGAACAGCTGACAAGTGAAAGAAATATCAACTTGTGTTATACAAGAAAATAAACCCTTCGAAAGAAAAGTTAAATAAAATAAAAGCTATATACGTTTATTTTATGTATATATATAAATAAAAATAAAAGTAAATATATAATGAAAAAATATACATATAAATATATGTATGTATATTAAAAAAAGAATTTATTCAAATATAACAAAGGATATATAGTATACCAAATTTTATATATAGACTTAATGAAGTTTATTTTAGATTTATATAAATTTTAATACAAAACATTTTTTACATTGTATATTTCTTTTTTTTTTTCATTTATGCGTATATTCGTATATATACGATATATTTTTATTATCAAGTTATATATGAATTGTAAATTCACAGACTGTCGATAGCGGTGTAAATATAGAATTTCCGAGAAATTGAAAACCTTAATGACGAAAAGAAAGGATTCTTACTGATTCGCTGATAAAAAAACAAAAATGTTCGTTCCAAAATACAAAAACGCAAATTGCAAATTGAACCAAATGTAGGTACGCGTATACTGAACGAACCAGTTTCGTTTTTATGAGAGTTTGATGCAGTGATGTACGGTGGGTAAACCCTCCTATGACGCGTTACTCTTATACCACGCGGTTTCCGTTCAACTTTTTCTCCCTCGTTTCTCCCTTTGTACATTTGGGAGCGTTCTCTTTGCCAGCAGTTTTTGTATGGTTCGCCTGTCATATGGTTTCTAATAGGTCAATTCTGAGTTTCTTAGAGCGCGGTTTCCATACAACGCGGTACGATTCGTTCTAGGTTGACGAGGGTTGACTGTATTTAGGGGGACGGTGAGCCTCCACCAAGACCAAAACCTAAACACGCCATTGGTACGCGTCGAAGATTTTTTTTATACGGATGTTCTATACTCAACTGTTTCAAACCGCAAAATGGAAATTTCTTAATGTTTATTGATTAAAATTATAAAAAAAAAACTGGTTTGCGTTTTACTCATTACGAACGTTTATTCTTTATTCGTTCCACATCATAAACTAATTTTACTCTCATGGACTTATGAAAAGAAATATAGACTTATCGGTTATAGTGTCTAATTTACATGATCGACTGATGATTTTATTCAACAAACATTTGTTGCTGCTTCTTCCGACACAATTTCTAAAATAATTTGATTACAGCTAAGTACTTAAAGACGATATCATTGTTTATTGATTGCTTAAATTGTGCCTACTATTGATGAGAAGCAATTGTTTTTATTGTATATTGCCCAATAAATTCAAATCAATTTTTTATCTACATATAGCCACTCCATTGACCCCCTCCCCTTTCAAGAGTATTCACCGCCTCAACTACCCTTCCGGCTCTTTGAGTTCTTATCACTTCCGGGGAAATATTTGAAAAATTCCAAACTAAAAGAAATACCTTTGGTATTGGTTTATTTCGTGTTTTGTTTCCATTGTATTTATTATATTTTATAATTGTATTTATCTGAATAATTTGTGAGTGTATTGCAGATTTGTTATGTATTTTCCTTTACTCCTATTTTATCCGTATAAATTATATACATATACATACATATTCATACAGTTCAATTCCATTTTAAACTTTTTCTAAAAAAGTATATTTCTCCAACTAGAATTTTTCACTGTCTTTTAGTAAATATTTTTACTTCAAACTCTCCCATAAAACTCTCTCTAAAACATACGAATTTTGATTTTCCGTAAGAATCTGACAAAGTAATTTTTGAGCGATTCGTCTAGTATAGAATTTATAATCTATTCAACAGACTCAGTAACTCACTCTAGACTCTCGAATTGATACAATTTAAATAATTTATGTTTTATAATCTCCACAAAGAAAAAGAGAATTACACAATATCATGGTGTGTATATTTTAGTGCACTCACGGAAATTTTATTTTTCCAAAAGGTATGAAAACAAATTCTCTCTAACCAAACTTTTCCTGCTGATAGCATTTCGATTAATAGAATGTTTCGAAGTTCAACTGTATGTATAGTAGATCTCTGAAAAGCTTATCGTTTCTCTTATCGAAAGAATGGAAAATGTACGAGTATGTATATAAGCACGTGCTGTAATCAATTGTAAAATCCATGCTAGCAGCTATTGTATTATCATAGAGAGCGCTAATACTACGACTTCTTACAATTTCCCCATTTTATTACAGCTCTCTAGAAGTGCTAACGAAATTCATAAGGTTGGTATAAATTTAAGCAACTGTAAAGTGTCTGTAAAGTATTGTATATACTGTTAAGTATCAAAATTAAAAACAGAAGGAAAGGCACCATAAAGAGTCTACCAATGCACAAGCTCTTATTGATAACCTTGTCCTATAAAATTAGATAAACAGAGTTTAAGCAGGAAAGAGTTTGATACATTTTTATACTACAATTTTAACCCAATATATTTGAGCCTCAGTCAAGACTTCACAATACTTCATCACAAAACTTTTAAAACGGGATGCTGATGCCGCTTGATGGCTTTTTGATCCAATAAAGAAGGATCCAATGAACAAGCGTTTCACGATAAGTTTGTGAAAGTAGAAATTAAATCCGAATGCTAAGATTTCACAAGAAATCTTACAAAAAATCTTACCTACCAACTATGCGACCAGGTCGCAATTTGAAATTAAATTATTTAAGATTTTTCTAAAACCAATTGGAACTTACAGCTACAAAAAGCCTAATAGAATGAATCAGGATTCATAATTCACCAGAATTATTCCCTTTTAATTACTGTCCCACTTTTTCTACAGGCCCTTTTTACGCGTCCTCTCGAAAAATTAAAATATACATATATTATTCTTACAAATTTTACCTTCGAAAATGCAATTTCTATTTGTTAGAAACAACAACAACGTTCTGGGAAGAAGGGCCTTGTATATTATTAGCTACTTCAGCTCCTTCTTGAACTTTATCATTTAGATAAAAAATGAATTAATCGAAATCGGAAACGAACATGTATTTTTCAATTAGAATGTAAAGAAAAATTAATGAAAACATGAAATCGAAATTGTCGTATAAATTTGCTGCTGATTTTATTGGCAGAATTGCGGTGTAAAAGTGGAAAAAAACTATCTAAATTTTAACGTTTAGAAGGTTTAAAACAAAAAAAAAACAAATATGCATGATTACAACTTTACAATAATATGGCACAAAATAAAAATATTATAGTAAAAGAAAGTCAACCTGTTTTACTTTTAAAATTAACATTAATCAATTAATATTTTTCTAAAATACCGATATTACTCTTTCTTTTATTAATTATGTAATATTTTCTAATTTTGTTTTTTTTGTTTTTTTACTACAGCTACACTAAAAATGTTAGCCTAAACGCCGGCTACCACAGCCTGCCTTTTACGCAATAAATCCTTCAGAACTTCCCAATCTTTTACCAGGATTTTACATTGAAGCAAGTTTCTTTGACAACAAAAATGCCTGAAAATGGGGAAAATTCAGTGATGAAACATACATCGATTAACTCAAGTACATCATCCGATGATTCCGGAGTTTTAGTAGTCGAGAGCACAGCAAGATGTAAGAGCAAGAGGGCCATCTCTAGAGAGATTGCCCCTGCAGACAGACAAAAACAACAGCAAGAAAGCATTAAAAACAAAAATTCTATAGATAATCGTGACATCAGCAAAACGAAAAACTCAACAAAAATCAACATTCAGAATTTTATTAATATAGCAAAAACAGCACACGATAACGCTGCACAAAAACAGTACAATGAGTGTTGTCACGATCAGGGGGGACCTGTTGCTATGCCTCGAAGTTCATCCAAGACAACCTCACCAACGGTCTCCATACGCAGTACCACGATTTCGATAGTCTCAATTGATGAGATGGCAGACGAATCGAGTGTGGTCGATTCCGATTCGAATATAGAGGCAGGTTACGATGAAGAGGAGGCGGAGGCGGAGGATGGGGAGCTACCTCATGGTCGTTATATAGTTAAGAAGCTTGGCCAAAAGACCACGTATGCACCGAACAGTCCAGATATTCCGAATATAGGAAATGGTCTGACAGTCCTTGGTCAATACATTACACCGAATACAAACCTAACGAATGCTGAAGTTGTTGCCTTGCCAAATAAGCTAATTAATGATAGTAGCAGACTTGGTCCGCCGCCGCCAAGCACGCCGCAAATTGGCAGCATCGCTCTTTCCAATTCAACGGACGTAACATTTGGTGATAAACATTTCTATGAGGGCCCAGTAACGATACAACAGTTCTTAATAGACCATCGAGAAAAGTTGAAATCGGGCGGAGCAACCGAAGGACAGGATAATCCAGCCTTTGAGCAAGCTACACCAGAAGTTGGTAATAATTTTTTGTTTTCTCATCTAAAAATCTATGCAATCTACGTATAGGTATCGAGCAACTTATGATTACCTACAAGTAATCGCAAAATAAGATCATAAAATCAAGTACATTAATTATAAATACATTAAATCTAATCGTTCTAAGTATTTTTTTTTATTAATTAATATTTTTATCTAATAGTATGGAAATTAAAAATTATTAAATTTTCTTGGTTTGATGATCCACGGACCATATCAATTTTCACAGCTTTTCTTTACTTCCTCCTCAAGAGCAATCGTCGGTTCACTTTTCAATACTATTCTGAATGCGTAACTTTCCAGTATTAGAATTATAATTATATTAATTTTTTTTTAAAACCTTTAGCCAAGTTATTTATATTAGCCAATATTTCTGCATAAACCGAATAGAAATTTAACTTATAAGATGACAAACAAAAAGCAACTGAAACGGAACTTTGGCTCGATTAACGATAAAAAAAGCTTATTCTCGTATACGATTTGCACATACATACTTATCTTATTCAGTATCAATCAAATAAAATGTATTTTCCTAATGTAGGCACTCGTATTTTTATTAACGTTAAGTATAAAATATCTATTGGTACCGGTTTACACTGAACTTGCAATCAGTTGTATTATCCGTTGCTTACACTTAAAAACCGGTAGGTTATGATATTTTGGCTTCTGTAACCGGTTTTTGTTTGTAGAAACAATAAAGGCAATTTACTAAGGTTTTGTTCTTAGATATATAATGTCATGATGCTATGCATGTACATATGTATAGTAGGTCTAAACTTTAGTAGGTCTAAAGTTCACCTGAAAACCACGTTCTCATGACACGTCATCTTCGTAGAACAGAATACAACGCAAAAGAATCCCCGAAGAATATAACAACGCTAATTCCTCTGATGTATGATAACATGGATTTTAATTCTAGTACCGTTTTAAGAATGAAGGTAATACCCTTTCGCTAAAAATTTTCTATTCTTTTCAGAAAAGAGTGTTGTAAAGGTTTTGTGATTAAAAGAAAGGAAAACAATTTTTTACTACACTTTTTCACTACAATTTTTCTGCATTTTTAAAACAATGTCCAGTAAAAAGTATTTACAATATATGAAAATGAATGCTAAACTCAACATCATTAACAATATAAAGAATCTCATTTCTTTTATCCATCTAATTAGTATACAAATATTGTAGATATAATGTAGTTATATAGTATAACGTATGTATATACAAAATTATCAAATATGAAATTTTGAAATTTTTATTATTTTAAATAAATTCTTCGCATGAATTTAGCATTTATCTACTACATATAATTGGTCTTTCAACAAGAGATGTCATTTTAAATTTCGTATCATTTTGGAACTGTCAACATTCAACAGTGTCATTGTGATGTCATTTGAATATTATAAATTGTTTCGATTTATCTTTAAAAAATGAAAGTACTCACAATCATAGGTTTACACTCTCTTTCATATTTAAAAAAAAAAAATTTTTTTTACTTACAATTTTGTTTACGAAGCAATGTCAGTTCTGATAATGTACTCGTATATAATTGTATGTAAATAAAAAATTAAGATTCTTGAATATTTTGATGCCTCCTTCCTATTTTTGGACTATCTGAGTAGTCAAAGTCATTGGTTCTTATTCGTTTTCATATATGTATGTACCTCTGCATATAGTATACGATATTATTTTATATTAGCACATACCTAAATCAAATTCATTTTAATCAAATTAAACTGTGTTGTGTTCTTGTTTTTTGCACCTTTTCAAAGGGGATTTTTTCTTCAAATTAAGATAATTAACCAAATACAAGCAGTAATAGTGTACTATGTCATTCATCCGATGCCGAAGCTTTCGTTATTATAAAGTAGCACGTCTGATTCATTTACCCTGTAGTCCTTAGTTTGCTTTTGACGATCGATCGCCACGCCACGATTCTCTCTATAACTAAATTTTAAAAGATTTAATACATTATTACAATATTGAAATATATACATATACTAAATTGTTTATTCTGTGACAATGCGTTCAACGGTGCTATTAAGTGACAATTTGATGGCTGTAAATAGTGATGCTAGACGCTCTGATGAGTACTCTGATGCAAGTACTCGTACTTGTGCATCCAATGAAAGTTTACATAGTAATGCGTCTCTTACGCAGAGTGATATTGTGTTAGGTGATGATGATTATTACGATAAATCAAAGAACTCTTGTTGCAAATGTAAATTACAATCTGGTGGGCATAAAGAATTCATCATCGAACAAGTAAATGAAATTTTTGAAGAAAAGTTTGCCAGCGTTTCTTTAAAACACCAACAAGAATTGGAATATTTAAACGGACGGTTGAATATCATCGAAGGAATCAGTTTCTATCAATGTAAATATATGAGAAAACTGAGTTTTTAGGGATAATTTTTTGGTACTATTGGTATATAGATATGTTTTGCAATAAAAATTCCAATTAATGACATCACATTAAAGTCTGTAATGAAGCTTTTTTATATCGTATATATAGTATAACGGAAAATCCAAAAAGTTTCGGAAAATGTTGAAGATTAATCAGGAATGCGAAAGAATACGTTTGTGAACAAAATATTTTTATATACCAATTATAATATTTAGTAATATTTAGTACAAAATTTAGTACAAATTTAGTACAACATTTAGTACAACATTTAGTGTAAATTTAGTACAAAATTTAGTACAAATTCAGAGCAAAATTTAGTACAAATTTAGTACAAAAGACAAAAAATACACACAATCAGTGAGTAACAATGAAATGAGAAATTTGGCCACTGATATCGATTAGTTTTGGAATCTTATACATTTCAATATCACACAGTGATTAATTGATGTCAATTTATATTTGTTAGTAAATATAAAGAAAATTTAATAGATACAATTTTAACATACCAAAAAAAATGTTAACAACTGATAGAAATAGTTTAAATTTTAACACACCAAAACATATTAACAATTGATGGAAATAACATTTAGATTAAAAAATTAAAATTTTATTTTAATTTCGATCACGTATATAAGTTAATAGAGATGACTTATAAAGCCTTGGTGGCATTATTATATTTTATTTTATTTCATATTGAGCTATTTTTAACATAGGTATGGAACTTTTTTGCTAATAACACATTTTTTATATACTTCTTTCATAGATCCTTCAATCATAACCAAAGAAACACCAAAGCAAACTCATCTACTTCCATTTGGATTACCGGTGAATCGTAAAGCAGTCTTCATCACTACCGTTGCGCTCCTGCTGATCTTATTCATTGGGATACTCTTAGTAACCACCAATAATCTCTTTAAGCCAACAATAGAGAAAAGTAAGAAAATTGGAGATGGCGATGATTCCCGAAAGAATATTCCAATCCATTCAAACATTGGTATGAAGTATTTTAGTGAGGCAGTTCATAGCAACAAAAAAAAAAAAAGAAAAATAATTTAGTAATAGAAAATAATCACTCATCATGATGCTCTTTATAGAAAAGAACAGTCATGATGACTACGAGTATAAGCTTGAACGTGCAAGCTACTATTGCGTGAGGTAACAGGTTAGATACAGAGTTAGTTCTCTTTGCGTGTTGTTGTGAGATTTGCTTCTGGTTAAAATACAGCAGTGTCCGTTTGCCTTTGTCTTCAAAGGATGATAAAAAAAATTTTCAACATTTAGAAATGAAATAGAATTGAATGGTTTGTAAATATTAAAATCAGTACGCAGCCGTAAATTGCATACATCATACATCAATTATTAAAGTATGATGAAACTTCATCTGAAATCGATTCTCAAAAACTATCGTATTTACAGATCCAGATCAATCGGAAGAAGAACCACATGCATTCAATGGCACTTTCTATTTAGTACATAGACAGATGTGGCAGGCTAGAGCGCCAAAAACGAATGAAATGACTAAATTAAATATGCCCGTTCACAGAATAATCATTTCGCATACAGCTTCTCAACCCTGCCAATCTTACGTACGTAGAGTAAACACTAATTTTTTGCAGGCGGCTTGAAGAGTTTCTTGTATCGTATCATAAAAAATTTCATGAGAATATCGTTTTTGTTGTCGACATAAATATAGTTTCGTTCTCTTTCAAAGGGCAAAGGACACGTTGCTTCAGTCTTTCTTCATGAAAATGATTAAATTTCAGGGGATATTTATAAGGATTACCTCATACAAAAAAACTATTGCGTTGCCAGTCTTTTAGGATTAATTAGTGCGAGCACAATATCTTGTCTCATGCCACGTAGTTATCCCTTTTTCTAACAATCGTGGCCAGCCATAAATAGTTTAATTTTAATTCATGTTAGAACAGACTTGATGTTGTACAAGCGTCATTACTTCGTCCTCATGAAAAGTTCTCATACAAGAAACTTCTTTAATTCGTCCTCTAAAATAAACTCCAAGCAAATTAATCGATGAATGTAAAAAAAAAAATAAATGCCGTCTTCCTCGTCGTTTTCTTCAGATGATCTGCGTTTCTCGTGTTCAAACCATACAATCCTTCCACATGGACTCGAACGGTTGGGACGACATTGGATATAATTTTCTTGTCGGTGGCGATGGCTTGGTGTTCGTTGGGCGCGGTTGGGATCTTCAAGGCGCCCACACCAAAGGCTATAATGTAGATAGTATTGGCATCTCATTCATTGGCACCTACATTTCGGTGAAACCCACTGCGGAACAGCTGGCTGCCGCTACACTCCTAATCAATGAAGGTGTACGTCTCGGAAAGCTGGTGCCGAGCTACAAACTTTACGGTGCACGTCAATTATATGCCACTGAGAGTCCGGGCGAAGCGCTATACAAGATCATAAAAAAATGGACACATTGGTCAGCTGTTATATGAACTGAACTGAGGAGAAAATATCATGAAGGCGGCGGCATGGCATAACCACTTCGTTTGTAGTAAAAACAAAGAAAGAAACACGTTTGAGAAATAACATTGCAATAACGTTTTCTTTATAAGAAAAAAGAAGAGATAAATATTTTATCGTAGATTAATTTTCTAACAATTTCTTAAAAATCCATTTTAAGAAAATGTACGATATGTAAAAAGGATCTTCTATAAAACTAAAGATTCGTTTTCGTAACGATAATTCGTAACGATTTACAGCTGATTTAAATTACTGTGAAACCAGATCAGAGATTCAGCTTCTCGATTCTTTTAAGCCACTTTGTTGCTGTCAATTTGTTTATTAGCCATAATTAGCACTTTGTAACCGTTTGTGACTGTCCAAATGATCGCACAATGTTAATACGTAGTTCTTATAGTATGAGTTTTTATGTGTTTGTGTTATGTTTGCGTGCATGTGTTTTGTGTAAGTTAGTAGTAGAAAGGTTTATCAAGAAATAAAACGTTTATTCTAAACACTTTCAATTGGTCTTTTTCAATTCAATATTGGTCATTTTAAATTTCACTAAAAGTACTTGCTTCATAATAATCGTTATCGTAACTCCATATTTTCTCTAAACTCTAAAATAATAATTTGTAACAACAATAAATACAAACAATTTATTTCCTTAGAAAAAGACTACATCGGCAGTGGCTCTGTGCTACGCATAGTACCCAGGGATGGATGGTTAGGCCAACCTCCAAATTCACCACCCATTTCACTCAATCTGCCCGTGCCACGTGCGGTGATAATCTCAACACAGACTGAAGGCTGCGAAACCCAGGTGAGTAGCAAGAAGGAATAGCATGATCGATCATAACAACAATAACTTTAAACGGGATTTTCTTCTCTTTCTCTCTCTCGATACAGGCTGCCTGTACGTATCGAGTACGCTTTATACAGACCTTTCACATGGAATCCTACCGCTATGATGATATTATGTATAATTTTCTGATCGGCGGTGATGGTAATGTTTATGAAGGTCGTGGCTGGGATTACGTGGCTGCCCATTTAAAAGGTCACAATGAGAACAGCATTAGTTTGGCTTTTATTGGCACATTCCGCCACAAAGAACCAAGCGCCATCCAAATGAACATTACCGATTTACTACTACAAGAAGGTGTTCGAATGGGTAAACTTACCGCCGATTATAAAATCATTGGCGCTAATCAATTGGAACCGACATCTGTGGCAACTTCAGCTGATGCGCTCTATGCGAGCTTCGAAAATTGGACACATTGGTCGAAGTTATGAAGATAAATTTTATTTAAAAGCTACTTTTTTATAATCAATTGTTTGAGTAAGAATTCATTATAATTAATTATCGTTTAGCGAAATAAAATTTGAAACGTCTCTTCTTGATGAAATTAATCTTATTAGATGTAAATTAGTCCATCAATCGACCAGCAACACAATATAAAGTCATTATTTTCTTTCCCTACTCATAAGTAATAATTTAACACTTAACATTACACACTTAATCACTAATGATTTTATATATGGTATATTATTAATCATTAAAACTTCAAGTAAGGAGAAAATTTTGATGATAAGCAATAAATAATACATACGAGTTTAAGTAATATATAAGAAAAATTATTAACTTTTAGAAACCTTTGTGATACTTTACATAAAATTATAATAAAATAAAGAAAAAATTTTTCTAAAATATACCTAATACTTAGCATTATTTATACCCATTAATTTTTTTAATTTTTATTTGATAAAAAATGTATTAAAGTAACAAATCAGCGAGGTTTTTTTAAAACATAACCTTTTAATTTTCATTGTTATTATGATTGTCGGAAATGCACGTATGAATACCTCACAAATTATTACCATAAAATTGAATTTTTATATATTAATGCCTACGAGTATTATCACAAAAAACATATCTTTTAAGAGAACGTTAAATATCTTAAAATAATACTTATAATGACACTCCCTGATACTCATATAAATCAAATACGGGTAATTGATTCTGTGAGTCATTCATGAATCGTCTTTATTTGCCTTACCCAACTCTTTTGGGTACTGGATAATGTTAGATATCAAAACAGCTGTTTTTATTCCTAAAATACTCGTAAGTAGCGATATTCTCGTGTATCATAACTTCCTAACCGATTTTACTACTGGGGGTGGTACAGCCCCCACTTGTTTAAAAACCACAACCATACTATAACACATTCCTTAAATATTAATCTAGGTTTAATAAGTCAATTAGAACTGTTTTTTAAAACATGGCCTTCATGGATTTAGTACTAAGTACTATAACGCCCGAAATAGGACCTACTAATATGATAGGTGTATGTTTACTCTTACAACTCAATTACATTCTTTAAATTGGGGGGGGGGGGGGGGGGGGGGGGGGGAACCTCAATAGGGAAAAAGTACACACATTACAACTCATACAAACGTTATAAATATATTTGCCAATATATTTTTTGTATTGTAATCGCGAAAATTTTGAATTCCAGATTTCAGCGGAAATATACCTTTGGACCATCCCTGAATCCATTTTGACTAGTTTCGTCGTGACGACTGTACGTATGTATATACGTATTAGAGAGCTGCATGAGACGTCTCGAAGACGTGTTCAAGACGTCTTGAAAGTTTTATGGGTTGTCCGAAATGGTTCCATTGCTTTCATATCAAGCTTTCGATAGTCACGACTTGATTCGAAATCAAATAGAAGCACTGCATCAACGCAAAAATGTAGCTACATATGTCAGTTTCGAATCATTCGAGACGTCACATGCAGACCTCTAATACGTATGCACGTATCTCACATAACTCAAAACGGCTAGCCGTTTTAATAATTTTATTTAATATTGTAATTTTATATGTAACTAAAAAACGGCCAGCCGTAAAAAGTTGATATTAGGAATTATAAATACCTTTTTTAGAAGGTATGAGTTCCGTTTGAAAAATCTGCTATATTTAAAAAAAAACGGGGGAAATCTTAAATTTCCCCATAACCTGCATAGAAACCTGGATTTTCGTCTTTATATGGAGAAAACCTATATTAAAAAAACACGGCTTTGGGTTAGCATTTTTGACTATGTTGAGCTTTTATTTTGCGCCGTGTAAGGCAGCCGAACACAAGTAGTAACGCATCTTCATTTTAGTTTTCTGAAAAAATTCCCCCTTTTAATTTATGAATGATTTACTTAAGGGTACATCATATTTTCATACTTTTTTGCAATGATAGCACAAGAGCATTTCAACAGGACCCGCAGGTACTAGTCGCTGGCTTTTAATCGCTCAATCTGAGGATTAGAAAAGCCATCAAGAATTGATCAACCGATCCGAAATATGTAATTGTAAAACAAACACAATTAGTTTAGTTCGTAGTCATAAAGCCATATAATATACATATATACATAGTCATATAATATATATGTATCGTGTTTTTTTATTCATGTAAAAAAAAATTCTCAAAAAGTATATTTTTTTTTAAATGGGAATGCGAATTCTGGTCTTCATTTTGCGATGAAATTTTTCAAAATTGTTGCCCAAATAAAACTTTGGATGCAGCTATGTTCCCGGTACTCAACATATATGTACGAATGTAACGTAATAAATTGTAATCAACAATAAATATCTGTTATCAATAGATACTTTCATTTTAAAATAAATTTCCTTATCAGAAATAGTTATAGATCATTTCCACTTTAGCCTGTTCTACACCAAAAACTATAAAACAAATTGTCCGGTTGTATTCGATTTAAAATGTCTTTATATATCGAGGCATTAGTACTACGTACCAGTTTGGTATTTTTCTTACTGATTTTCTTGACTAGAGCGGATTTAAATATAATTACAAAAACACATTGGGGAGGAAAAGAAGCTATAAGTGAACTAACCCCCTTTGAGCACCCAGTATCGAAAGTTGCTATTTGTCATAAGGCCAGCAGGTTGTGTAATACACAGGTACATATACAAGTAAAAACCGCTCCCATATAATCTTCTTTTGGCCGTGCACACACAACAACTAATTACAATAAACATAACATGAACAAAAAGGGAGGCTTATTTGTTTCCAATACTCGTTTTCTAAATTCTAAATATTGGCGTTCGGGTTTTCTTTTAGGAAGCCTGTTCGGAGCAGTTAAGGATAATACAAGAATATCAAATGAAATTCAAACTATTTGATGACATCGGCTATAACTTCTTAATTGGAAATGATGGAAACGTATACGAAGGTCGTGGATGGGATCATCAAGGTGCTTTTGCTAGAGGCTTTAATGCCGACACTTTAGCCATCGCTTTTATAGGAAATTTCGGAACAACAACTCCCACAGGTGAGGCCCTTCAAGCAGCTCAAGAATTAATAGAAGAAGGCCTTCAACTGGACAAAGTTGCTCCCAATTTTAAGTTACTAGGACACAGACAGTTAATAGATACTGAGAGTCCTGGAAAAGCGCTGTACAATATCATAAATCAGTGGCCACATTGGCAGCAGCACCTTCAATAAACCCTACTTAACTTGAATTAGGAAAAACAAGTTAACATAATTCTTCGCCACTCAAAACATTCGAAATTACGTCACCCATTAGCTATTTCTTCTCCAAAAGAATCATCCACAATAATATATTTCAGGCGTAAGCGTTGATCGATTTATTTAATTAGCTTTCCCGTGTCTAATTAATATGAACTTAATCATTATGCATTGAGTGCTCTTTAATATCAACATTAAATGGTTAAACAGTTAATCCTTCAAAATTCCGAAATATTCAAATAAATAACAAGAGCGAAAGGAAATATTTAATCGATTGTAGTGTGTAAGATAAAAATGCATGAGTATGCAATAAAAAATATTCTGGTAAATTATGTAAACGAAGAAGTGAAACATAAAAGAACACTAGATAACTAAAATAAAATACATAGTTTCAAGTATTAGTTCCACCCAATAATTTATAACGTTAATACAGGAACTAATGAAATCAGTTCTTTTGGAAAATATATGTAAGTATGTATGCAAGTATGTATTTATGTGTTATTTTGCAGATAATTTTCAATGTATTTGCTTAATTTTGCTGACGTACAATAGCTAAACATTGCATCAGCCACGCCCTTTTAGTTTGACCAGCTACTGTCTCTCCATGCTGCTTCCGCAAGGGTTGAAAGCAATTAGTCAATGCCACGTAGGGCCGATTCGCTTCCAATTCACGACGATCCTCATCGCTGGCCACCAAAACACAGTCATCGTCGTCGTCGTCAATGATTTCTTCCTCTTCGATATCACAAATACGCTCTGAATGCTGATAAAACGATTTGTCCGTCTTACGCAGAAAGTTGTACAGCGCAACGCAGCCCAAAGTTATTTTACGAGCATTAGCCTCATCAATTCTCAGCGGTTGGCCTAGTATTGGGAATATGTTACTCAACATTTGCAAAGCATCCGACGCATGTTGATTCACAGCATCCATCGTCATGCAATAAAAGGTTTCTGGATGATTATAAAATTTACTGAACGTGTAGCTAGGATCATTGCTGGTTGGCACATAGTATACAGAATTCATGAGGTATGGCTTAAGAGGCAGTGCGCCATGACCCACAAAATAACCCGAAGTGCAAACAGAGTCTTCATTTGTGCCAGTGCCTGCTGGCAGCTGCAGTTGATTACTCTCAATTAGCTCAACAATTTTTGAATGGTCGAATATCTCTTCCCTTGTTTTGGCAGTTGTGCGCTCTATGTCGACGTATATGAAATTATTGTTATTGTCCACAAGTGCCGAAAATATTAGAGGTGGATTCGTGTTAAATTGAATTTCCTCATCTGGTTCCTCATTACGTGGATTAGTGTAGAACTTGATTTGCTGCATGGTCAGATTGCCAAAGCAGTTCGGCAACTTTTTCTTCTGTTGCAAGTCGTTGGCGATTTTTTGCCATTGTTCATCAGTCTTTGGTGTACAGACAAATTGGTCCTTGAGTAGATCGTAAATGTTGAGACATATATCAGCGATCATTTTGAGTATCACAGGTTTGGAAGCACGAAAGCAATAATTGCGACAGGAGTGAACCTCACCTAAAATCAATGTTGTTAATGATCATTTAAACTCTGTCCGAAAAACTTACCAGTGGCCAAATATTTCAACGTAATTGCCATGCGTTCCTCCGCGCTGAATGCCTTTTTCTTGCGATGTGGTTCGTAACCACTAATAACAGGTTCCAGCTTAGTTACCAAATAGCGAAACTGCTTCTCCGTAATATCAAAAAATGGATTTAGTGGATAACTTTCGTTACTTCTAAATTGTATCTCTTTCTGCAAGTTCTCCTTAGTCATAAATTCTGTTTGATTCTTTTTCAACCACTCTTTAGTCCACTCAAGACGGCGACGACAATTCAAAATTCCTGCCAAGTCCAAGGCCGTCAGCTTCGGAAATTGTCGAGCAGCTGCATTACCGTTGTTTGCGTTAACAGCGCTATCCTCACGCTCCTTCAGTACACCGATAACTTTGATCTTTAAGTGCTCCATCGGGACGTAATGCCGTTCAAGAAATAATATACTGGAGTCTATGTCGTGTGATGAAATCGATTTTTAGCTCGATTTTATCAGCAACTCTTCCACGGTAACTAAATTTCATATAGACTTAAAAACTCGGGTAAAGTCACGCGTGTTAAACTATTTGCTTTAATTATATAATTCTTAAAATATAGCCACCTACGAATACCCTTTCCATATCCTTTTTAACTTTTCTTTTTTCCTAGTTTCTCTGCCTTTTGTTCCAAAATTTTCCAATTGGTGTTGAGGTGGTTGCTCGCTCGATAAACGAAAATCAACGAATTGTAAACGAGTCATAAATTGACAGCTGGTGCAGAGGTGCAAATTTTGAGGTAAGAAATAGAAAGCGGAGTAAAATCTTAAATGTTATGCGCAATAAACGCCGGATAAACTGACCAAACTATAGAAAGAATTCACCACTAAAGTAGTGTAATTGTAGTAGTGTAATTACAACGGTATTAATATGCGGACAACGGTATAAGAACTGTGTCGTTTAAAAAACTTAAAAAACTGCACTTTTAGATATAGATATATGTATAGTTAACTTAAATCTGTTAGCTTTTTTCAAACAATGTCATATTTCAAAAAGCTGTCTATGATATATGTATGTAATGCACCAATGGGTGGAATACTACAAATTTTTTTGAGATGATATTCCCCAATGTGGCAATTTCGGTAGTAAAATTTTAGATTTAAACCTTTACTTAAAGCTAAAAAATTTAGCTCCAAAAATAGATGAATTTATATTTTACTATAAATAGTAGGCGTGGCTGGGGTGAGGTGCTTAGCATTTTCATTGGTAAAGAGCCTGTGATGACAAAGGACATTCGCGGCAGAATCATGCCTCAATTCGTTCTGTATTGTGATTTCCACAGACAGCAGACATACAATGGAAAGACATACAAGAAACACAGACGGACAGTCAGAGCTAAATCAACTCAGGAGGTTATTTTGATCTAGAACAATGGTCTTTGGCCTTTTCAATAAGATTTTTCCTTTTAATAAGATTTTTAATAAGATTTTTCATTGAAATATTACATTTTTATTAGGGAACGAGAGCTGATTTCTGATCGTCTTTCTTAAGACGAGAAAACCGCCTCTTGGAATACGAAAAGGCGATAACTTTAATGTTTTAGGTGAATTTCAACTATTTCGGTGACTCTTAGAATACGAAAGAGTATTTGAAAGAAGATCTCAATAGTTAGTGACTCTTGGAATGCCTCTGTATATTATGAAAAAGCGTAGTAGTCATCTATTACAAAGTCCCACAAAACGCAATTTGTCCCACAAAATATTCTTTTTCGAGCAGACAAATGAAACTGGTAACATCAATAGAGTCTATCCCACCACAACACGTGAAATTACGAATATAAAAAGTAAAGCGCGAAAGGACATCGGCGTTCACCATCGGAAATCCACCATTGCCTTTAATATATGGAAATGACCGCGACGGTTACAGCTTGATTTCCTGTTTCTGCAACTATTCCCCTGTATACATATTTTGCAATCGTTGGTAGTTAGAATGTGCAGATTATATAAATTATATAAATTTGACCCAAAATCACAAAAAAAGTTCGAAAAGAATTTTAGGTTATCCCCCGGATACTGTACACACAGGACAGGGCAGATTTCCTGTTTTCGCTTTGCTATTTTCCGAATTTGTACTAGTTTTTGCTGGTAAATAAAAACATACATATGTATTTGGAAAATAGCAAATTAGCGTTTATGGATAGCGTTAACTTAAATCCAAACGAAATCTTGGATTTTACTAAATCCGTGTTATGTAAACACCGTTTTATGTAAAAACCATATTAGGTAAACACCATATACGCGGGTACGAGTATCTTTTACACAATTAATATAATTATGTATGATGATATACATAAATAATTATAATAATAATCCCGAAAAATTCTAATAAATTAAAAGCCATTTGAAGGTTTTAGTTATTCTTTTTAAGCATTTATTTTATAATTATTATTATGCGTGAATTATTACAAATATTTTAAGTTTAAGATAAACTTGTTTATAAGTTGTAAGTATGTAAACATTTATGTCCTTGCTAACGCATGAAAGACTGTGCTCAATTATCTGCAGATATAATAATGCATTGTAATGTTTTAATACCTTTATTGGTTATTAGCATACATATTAATAAAATTCTCAATAAAAGATATTCGCCCAAAATATAATATTGACTTTAAAAGCATTTACTTAGAAGCACTTGTTTCATTTTAACCTGTGTTTTTTTAAATCAGGCTCGTTCAAAATACTCGTAATAATAAAAAATATCCAATTTATATGGAAAAACTATACGAGTATCAGAAAATTCAAAACCAGCATTGAAAATATTACGTTTGGAATGTGAAAATCATCATTTTTAAGATAATTATTTCTAATATTTTTTCAAGAATATCAAAAAGTAATTCTTAATGCTCCACAGATCTATGTAGTTCAAGTTTTTGTACATAAAGTTTTTGCACATTTATGACAAGTTTTTGCACATAAATGGATATTATGAGCGGAAGATGTAAGTTTAACTAAGTCTCAGATAAATTAATACATTGACCAAACATATTCGAATAAACACTCATAAGATACCGTTTACTACCTTTAAAGGTTTGCAATAAGACTTTCTAAAGCTCTAACAGATAATTATCATTCTTTTCTTAATTTTTATTTACGATAAGGCTAATAAGGTAATATCAACTGAAAGCTAATTATAGACTTTATTGTTAAGAATAAGCTTTTTGATTGTAAGACAACATATTGCAAAATTTCAATAAACAAATTTTTTTATTAATACGGTAAAATTTCTTCTTTAAATCATTTAAAATATTTAAGACATTGATGGATATTTTACACAGATTTGTTAAAACAGACTCTGAGAGGTTGTCGTCAGTCAGATGTTCTGCGCCAGTATCGCCTGAAAGAAATCGAAATATCCCTGTTATTTATTTAGAAATGTATTTTTTATTATTGATCTGTTACCTCATGGTAGTAGCGCCTTTAAGGATTTATATCTCTTTCATAAGATGCATATCTAAAAAGAGAAAAATGTAAAAAATTGGATTTTTTAGTCAATAAAAGTTACAGGAGCGAGTTATGCTAGTAAAGAGTCATACAAATTATTCACGAATTTAACATTTTATTTTATTTTTACTCTAAAATTTTTAAAACCGAGTTCTCAATTCCAAGTTTATCAATTTAAATTACCTTTTTCTTTTATTATGTTTATGGTTGCTTTCAGTTTTAAGTAATAATCTTCCTTCCTAACTGAACATATTATGATGGAAACATACCACCCTATGATTTATACTATTCATACCTTCATATTGCTTTACATATAACATACAATGGTTATAAATTATAACTAATATTTAGGTGGTTACTCCTGAACGCCCGGGCCTTGAAGGCCCAGGAGTGACTGGCGAGTCCCATCAGTCAAAGCATACATATTCCGAGCGTATGGGATTCTACGGGTTCTACGTCTACGTTAGATGGTTCTAAGGATTTTTGTTTATTTTTCTTTGTCTGTCATTTGTTGTATTTCACTATACCAACTCAGACGAAACATTGTTACGAAACATTGCTTGAAATATTTTACATATTCCTTTCAGTAATTTTTAAAAATGTAAAGATTTTGCAGCGAAAATTCGCTTTAGTGGTATCTGGTAACATCGGTGTGCTGACATGAGATTAGAGCTAATGTCGGAGAGTGCTTTGAAGTATTTTTTTTCATGGTGCGCAATTTGGGTTAAATTAATTTTTTATATTTTGTGCATATTTTGCAAAATACATAAGATATAAATGCAAATTTAAGTAGAAGAGTGTATCTGAATGTGTTTTTATTAGTATTTAGAAAAATAATGCACAAATTTTTGGATAGTTGTATGCAGACGCATGGTTTTCCGATAGGCGTTGTATACGAATCACATCAGGTTCTAAAAGTGGTTGGAATTCGTATGTTTTTGTCTACAGACCTCAAAAGCATGTAAGAAAACCAACAACATACATAAAATCGGGACTCGCTTGCTTGTTCTTCTTTTTCAAAAAGCAAAGCATCTGTTCAGCGAAAATAACAAAACATAATTGAGAAGAATTCATGGGAACTAAAGTCCCGGGCGTTCAGGAATAAAACCAATAGAAAAATGGATATGAGTTCAGTGTATAATAATATTATGGGAACGTGTGCCTACGAGTACATAATGGATTTCTTTGCTTTTCATAAGGCTTAATAATTTGAATGTCACAAAAATGTTATGTTATTCAAAAAGAGAAATGAGGTGAGAGCTTGAATTTAAAAAAAAAAAAAGTGAATACTTCTGGAGGTAAATGTATAGTCGTCATCTACGAGTAAGTATGTATATAATTTTTGCATAGTAATTATGAGAGCAATTGCAACCTACGCGCTGCTTCTTTTATATTACAAATTTTTAGTGGTAAAAAGTAAAAATTTATCGCCCAACTTCTTCTAAACGTACTTTATTCGTCAACACTGAAATGTATAATAATGAAATTATTATGAAAAAAAAAAATGATAAACTAATTCTTTTTTAATGCCCCATTTTTCGCGCAATTATACGATAATTTTCCTCAACGTGCAAGGCCCTTTTTGTCAAACTCTTTCTAAAGAATACATAATGAAAAAGTCACCACCACCGCACCACCAACATAGCCACTATACATTATGCAACTGAAACCTCCACCTTCAAGAAAAAACAAATTTAAAAAAATAAGCCTCTAAATAATTACCTACGCTTTACCTACCATTAATATGTATTTTCAAAATTCGTTTCAATGATTAGCCTCAGTAGTCGGTTGTTCGATCGGTTTTTTACTCGGTTCCGAATCACTGATCTTTAACTCTCGTCGAACTTCGCTGACGACAGTGGTTTCGTCATGTGACCAATAACTTGTCGTTGCGGTGGTTGTTGAGTGGTTGGATATGGCCATCGATGTAAATGAATCCTCCATCAAGGTACTGGACGCACAACTAGTTACGCTTCCTGACATCTGAGAGTTTCCGGCGCTTGTCTGGTAAGTGGCAGTGGTGCCAGCTGAACTGGTATTTTGTTCGGCACTCGAGATCATATTAAGTGAGTCCACTGAACTCTCTTTAGTCATTTCATCTGTGTGTAATGGTTCAATATCTGCACCACCCATATTTGCGATGGATGTTGTTGTTGTGACCACATTTTTGAGTGTTTGCTCTTGGCTGACGACATCAGTTGCAATTACTTCAAGGCTGGGAATATTAGCCCAGTTAGAACTTGTGGCCGCGGCTTGATCTGCACTAACTGCAACTTTGGAAGTCGCCATCATTTCTTCAATAGCTTGGGTTACTTGCGCCTCCTCGGTGATCTTCTGCTTCAAAACTTCTGTAATATTTCGAATAGGCAGAACTCCTTTGTCTTCTACACGCACTACCGACCGCGTTGTGGTCTTTGTAGTGGTGTGTCCACTCTCACTGCCGTTAGATCGACTGGACTCATCCGATCGCGAAAGCAAAAGGGCGGCTTCTTCTTTGGCCTTTATTTCAATTAGATGCGCTTCTATGCACGCATTCTCGAGGCCTTCGAACTCTTTCAGGCTGGATAAAGACACATCATCGCCACCGGCTGCTGTACCACTTCCACTGTGGCGCACTAAATACCGCCTG
The DNA here is from genome assembly GCA_949752815.1 of Conops quadrifasciatus. Lineage (NCBI taxonomy): Eukaryota > Metazoa > Arthropoda > Insecta > Diptera > Conopidae > Conops > Conops quadrifasciatus. Next base: position 35,339,803 of record OX457079.1, read on the forward strand.
GTGAAACTGCCGTTGCTGGAATCTGTCGAGCCTTGGTTGATTTTGTTTCTATTCTCCAGAGAGATTGCCTGCTCCAGAGACTCGAACTCTTGCAGACTGCTCATTGAAACGTCGTCATGTTCGCCGCGTGCGAAATATCTGCGACCGGCGAGTACATCATATTCGGGAGTGCTTGAAAAAGAGTCCTTGAAGCTGCTTAAGCGGCTGCTGCCCACTTCTAATTCGCCGTCCTCTTCCTTTATGTCTTCCAAAATACCGCCCGTCAGATCGTATGGATATCGTAGTTGAGCATCGGTCAGTTGCGTTTCAACCCATTTCTTATTTGCTGCTGCAATGTCGGTCACCTCTTCCGGCTGCTCTCCACTGCTGCCAGCTGTTGGTGGACTTTCTTCGAAATCGAAATTTAAGTCGTCCCGATACAATTGCGAACCCAGTTTGGGGTCGGCTGGAGCTGATTTGATAATCAACTTCTCCACCTCTTCGTCATGGGTGGACTCGTATTTGGCCGATTTGATTTTAATACTCTGTCCGCCTAACTCCACTTCATCGGCCTCCTTCGCTACTTCCTCGATTATAACGAATTCATCCGAGATATCTGGCTGATCTACCATTTCAAATGAATCAGGCGAATCCGGAGCCTTCTGTTCATCATAGTCGGAGTCTCCTCCGATTTCTGAACGTTTTAATTCAGCTAATTTTTGCATATATTGCTCCTGAACGCGATGTTGAAAACTTTCGTCTTCCTCTAGCTTATGATGTACCGGCAAATCGGGTGCCTTGTGCAATTCCTCTTGCGTTCTCATTTTGTAAAGTGCTTTCTCCGGCGGAAACTTATCTTCCGTTTCGCCAGCTAAAGGTGACTTCAGTGATTCCTCTGTGACAGTTATGTCCGGTATTTGAGCATAGTTTGTCATATTCTGCGAGGGCCTACGCTCCTCGACGCAAGCCTCCAGTTCTTCTGTAATACTGTCTTCGACAATTACTTCAGCAACCAGCTGCGAGGGCGTAAATGGGCGTTTCTCCGGCTCAAAACTATGATCTATCTCGGCAGCGCCTTGTTTCTTCTTCTTTATTTTGCGATCCTTCGGCGACCGAAATTGTCTGGCATACTCGGACTCATATGGATCGGTATCGGACTCACTTCCCGACTCCTTACCCTCGCCCAAAACGGGGCCGATATCTCTTTCGGTGATATCTTTAAGTTCGTCGCTTGAAATGGCAGTACTTTCGGTGCGTTTGTGCCCACGTCGTCTGGTTTCACCATGCAATGCTGACTGATCTTTTGGTGACTGATCCATTTCTTCCAATTCCATTTCGAAGGATCCTTCCTCTATCTGAAAGGAGATTTGATCATCCGGCACCAACCCAAAACCTTCGATACCAGCCAGAGAAGAAGATCCCACCGAGCCGATCATGTCATCGAAATTTTCCACAACCGTATCGACATTTGAAGTACTTGACATACTGACTGATAGTATACTACTACCATCGTCCAGACTGGAAGCTAATTTCACAACATCTTCGAAAGACTTGCGACTGTCACCGTGAGTGATTAAAATATCTTCAAACTTGTCTACATCCTCTTTCGTCCCCTCAGCAGAACAAATTAAACCCCAAGTTTTCTCAGCTTCTTCCGGCTTCGGCTCAGTTTCTGTTTCTGTCGTTTTTACGGATTGCAAAGTCGGCGATATAGTATGTTCATGGCTTTCACTCTCTCCTACTTTCGGTTTGAAGATCATTTCTTGTGAGCGTTTCATTAGTGATTGCTGCGTCTGCTCCTCGCCCAAGGGATAGACAGCTTCGCCGATTTCTAAGCTATCTTCACCGCTATCGTCTGCATCCAAGTCACGTATTTGAGCAATTTCTTCGGGTTCTAAGACATCAGGCTCATCAGTGGTTGAGGCTACCAATGTTTCGGAGAGTTCGGAAACATCTATACTGCCCAAATTAGCCGATGTTTCTGAGTTTAGGCTCTTGATGCTCTCATGAGAGCTGATACTCCGGCCGCTGCTGCTGTCGAATGTACTCACTGCACTTATGTACTCTGTAGTCTCACGGCATACTGAAGACGCATCCAGAGCCGTTTGGTATTCGGAAGAGAAAGCTTGCGTTAGCAAATTCTCCATGTCAGAGGAGGCGGTGCGACTTTCACTCTTCTCAAAGCTTTTATAACAAGTATCTCCACTAGAGCTGGAGTTATCAATCTCCGGGACGGACCAACGATTAGAGGTGTCAAGAGATTTCTCGCCCTTAACGCGATGTTTGACCGTATCAAAAGGCTTCATCGTTTGTTCTGCACTAAACTCGGAAAATGTGCCTTTCGAAGATGGCATTAATTTGCTGCCACTGTTTGATTCTTCTCCTGCTTCTGTAGTTTCAATAGCCGTTGCCAGTTTCTCTTGATAATAGTCCTCCATGGAACTGAAATCCTCAGCCGTTTCCGAAGATATAAATCCAAGGGAGGCATGTTCTTCCTTACTCGCAGCTGTATTTTTCTCTTTTGAGCTGGAGTCCTCCTCAGTGCCTTGCGATACGAAACCTAGGTCATCTCTTGTTTGTTCTTGACCATAATAGGCCATTACAGCCGCCTTATTGAGGGACTCCCGTGTTGCTGCTGTATAATATTCTACATTTTCTTCTTCAGCTGTGTGTTTATCCAGGTTGTGCAATTCGATTACGCTATCAGGAATTCCTATAAATGAGGAGATGTCACCCTTTCCCTGAGTGTAAGATTTGTCATAGGTGTCGGAACTTGCAGCTGCTCTGACTTCAAATTGTTCTTCTGGCTTGATTATATTTTCTCTAGTTGGAGCAGCAATGTTCGTCGTCGTTATGCTACGAAATTCGAATTCTGATGGTGATTCTTTGATAGAGCTACCGTCTTTAACAACTTGTTTAAGCTCATCATGCAATGCATCCAGAGATTGCTGGACCTCGTCCAAAGTCTCTTCTACTTGCTTCGCAGAAACCTGAAGCAGCGGCTGCTGTGGTGAATGAACTACTTTGTTCGTAGATATCAGAAACCCGTTCTCAAAAGATTCCAACTCAGGTTTGTGTTGGGTGGAAACGACATCTAGTTGCATTGGTCTAACAACAGGATCAACAGAATCTTTGACGGGGGTTATAATATCGATATTTTCTTCGACAGAAAGCGTTGAAACATGAACACATTTTTCATCTGATACTACCTTATTTTCTGCCTGAATATCTTGGCGCGCTCTGTCGGTGTCAGCTTTTATGCTGACACTATCTTTATCCGCTAACTTAATTCCGTCTTGACCCTCTTTAATTGGACGAAATGATGACTCCTGGTCAAGCAAATCATTTCTAGTTTCAGAACTTTGCCGAATTAATTTATTTTCCAATAATGCAGCATCTTGTTGTACTTCCTTATTCTCCTCCTCCGACTCTGCCTCTGAATCCACAGATTGTTCCTTCATCAAAGCTATGTCGTCCGCTTTAATTACTTCCGAGACAAGTTCGGCTTCGGGGGAGATTGGCTTGGTTGGAGTAGTTTTTGTGATTATATTATGACTGGACTCTCCAATGTAGAAGCTAGTTGTTTTTCCATCAACAGCTGCGGAAGCGTCGATTTCCACATCGTCCACTGATATCTCGCTAATGGGATCGACCGACTCAACGAAGGGTTCTTCCGAGTAGGTCGCTATAATCTTCTGTTCGTCTGTTCGCTTGGATTTTAACGAGGTTTCCATGGAAAACTCGGTTTCGCTTTTTGATAGTTCATCGGTAATATCTAAACTAATTAAACTGATATTATCTCCCTGATCCTGACAGAGAGCGGCCAAGTTTTGGAAAGAATCGTTTGGTTTTAGTTGCACTCGCGGTCTGGGAATAGGTGCAGATAGAGACGACACTTGCGACAGGCTATCGTCCTCATCCCGCAAAAAAGCATGTCGAATTTCGGTTTTGATGTCGAATATCGGAATATCGCCTTGAGTTTCGGCTTGAGATTCTACTGGAGAGACAGGTTTACCTGACCTCGGCTTTGGCGTTGGAGTTGGAGTTGGTACGTCAACATGCGTTGTTGTTGTTGTTGTGGCTGTTGTGGTTGTTGGCACCGGAGTTGTTTCAGTGGACTTAATAAACTCGGCGCCTGTTTCTATAAAACATTTTTTCGAAAATAAGGTTGAAGTTTAAAATTCCTGCAATAGGTGTGAGAAAAGTGCAACAAAACAAAAACTACCCCACAACAACAAATATGGATCATTTTATATAAAATTTCCTGGAGTTTTTTATTTAATTCCACATAAAATTTTCGCTTCAGTTTTCTCTTCAATTTGTTTAAATTACAGCGAAATAAAACTGGAAAAGTAGTTATCTGAAGTGGAATATGACAAAATCGAAATATGCCTTTAATTATACAATTGCGATTATCTTAATTTTGTAAAATGATTTAATTTAATTTCAATATTTAAAATTTTCAATATTTCCTATTCTTAAAAATGTGTATAGCGCTAAATTTTTTTATACAATAAAAATGTCAAATGGTAAACGGAAAATCACATCCCAGGAAACCGCTGTTACACAAGGTGAGTCCATATTTTATACACAATGATCCACATTTGAAAATAAAATTGGTAAAAATAATAGCAGTAATAAATTATACCAAGACACCCACCTTTTCGATTACTTTAAAATTTTACAGATAAATTTTGAAAAGACGCACATTTCAAAAAAAAAACTCACTATCTTTCAAACAAAGCGATTTTAAAATAACGAAGGACGAAAAATAAATACTCCGCGAGAAATCGAAATTTTCTGTCATATTGAGACAATGCCATATTGTGAGATTCCGGTAAATGAAATTCGTATTTATTGTTGGTCCATAAACTGTTCTCTTACAAACAGAAACCTATGAAATCAGCAATGAAAGGTAAATTGAAAAGCTTTAGGTCTACATATATATTAGATAAAATAAGTATGAAAGCAAATAAATTAATGTACGAGCATTTTCACGTTATAATTATCAACCAAACGCATAATTATTAACCAAATTAATACCATGCACGGATATTATATCGTATTTAAGAAACAGAAACAGAATATTTTAAGGTATATGCATTTAGACTTGAAATTCTCTTGAAACTCTTTTAGGGCGTTTACTCTAAACTATTAAGCAGCAGCAATTTTTAATATTTTGTTTAGTTAAGTTTATATTAAGAATTCATCAGTTTTGGGTCTACCTGCAATCAAATAATCTTCAATATCGTTGTCGGGCGTACTCTGTTCTATATCGGCCGAGCTATTAATCATTCCCGAAACACTGTCCTCCCAACTAATTTTGGAAAATTCACCTTGTAAATTACTAATTTCATCATCATTCACAACCTCCACAAAATGTTCGTCAAATTTCTGGGCTTGCTCATCAATGTCAATGTCTATAGAAATTGATGATAACTTTTCAAATTTCCCATCAATTCGTTGATTTTTTATTATATCGCCATCGTTGAGAATAGTAAAATTTTTTGTTGAATCAATTGATGATGTATCTAAGATTTTAGGAAATCAGAAATTACGATATGATCACGATGTTTGATTGATTGATGATTGATACGTGATTGATCGACACACTTTGTTAGTTTACAAAAGTTAATTTTTTTAATACTGTTGTGACGGTATATAAAACAATCAATCACTAACTTATTTAAATAATAAAGCAATATTTAAAAATTGAACTACTTCAATAACTTTAAATTACTCTTAAATTACTTCAATTACTCCAACGTCTTTAAATACTAAAGCAATATTTAAAAATTGAACTTCTAAGGTCGCGTTTAAATATTGGTTTATTATTTTAATTAGCTCATTTTTGTTTAATATACAGTCAATGGTAAAAAATTATATATATAATCCTCATATCATAATCATATAATCGTAATAAATCATACATTTATTGCATTAGAAGTCTATCTAACATAATAAGGATAAAAGAGGCTCCGTGAAATAGCGCCCAAATGAAATAAAGTCAATTTTTTTCTTATATAAATATTTTGAAATCGTCAAATTTGGGTGTTTTCTAATTTTTTTGGACTTCATTTAATTTTTGAAAAAAAAATATTTTAAAAAATTTAAATGAAATAACAGCCCACAATGGGCTTTATTTCAGTAGGGCGTTATTTTCTCAAGCCCTAAAAGTGATAACTTTTAAGCTAGTAATCCAAAATTTGTAATAAATTTCGTATAGAAAATTGTGAAATTCTGCCTGTATCTTAATTACCTTAAGAAAAAAAAATTTGGCAAGAATCTTGTTAGATTCCGGAAACGATACTCTTCGGAGAAAGAAAATCTTCAGTTCTTTAGGATAAGGACTATCCTTCTAAACAGACTAAATAGAAATAATAGTTAAATGTGCCCTTGTCTGGCATCTGGTATATACTCCTTTGGGAAAAACAACGACATTTATGCTACCTAATATTGCATTGTAACTACGATAGCGTTTACTGGACCAGAATACTTTCAATTTTATTCCTTGCAAATCCTCATTTCCAGAAAAAGATAAAATTGAATGAATATAGATTAATCAATCAATTTGACATGAAGTGCTGTGTATGCAATGAAAATTATTGTTGCGAAAAACCAATTGTTCATTTAAAAATGTGAAAGATTTGTGCCTAAAAAACTGATTCACCATTTATAAAAATGTGCAGTTAAGAAGTTTTAGCTAATTATAATTTATAGCTTAAAGGTTTCAATTATATAATTTCAACGTACATATTTATCAAACGATACTACGAGCTGTTTAGTACTTCTTTTAGTACTTTTTTTCTCCTCTTTGTTTTAACACTTGGAGGGTGTTATGACAGAAATCTAAGTATAGCTACTGAATGTTAAGTCTATACTTTTACTTTTTTTGTTACTACTAAAATACTATACTACTCATATCTCATTTTATTTCTTAAAAAAAAACAACGTCTCGGCGCTACTTGACTACTATACATATACATATGTATATAAAAAACCATAGAGTGGTCCTATGTGTAAAGCCATTTGTAACAGTTTTTATAAAATATATGCATTGCAATGCATACCTTTCAATTGGCCAAGCTCATCTTCGCCAGCCGTTAGTACGCCAACTGTTTTTGCTTCGAAAAGGCCATTTGTAGCGTGCTGCTCTTCTCGGATGCCGACAGCAGCCACCGTAGCAGCATCAGTAGTCAATTGACCGGATGTCTGGTGCGAGGAGTGTTCATCGGTGAAGCTTAAATTGTCGTCGAACGACTTTCCTGACATTGACTCAATGGTCGGTGACTTGATGACATCTAGACCATCGACATCATCGCAAGTGATGGCAAAGTTATCGCTATCGGAAGTATTGGAATCGTTTAAAGGTTGTTTGCTATCAACAATTTCGTTTGTCGACGTGACAAATTCTTTGCAATGCTGTTGGCTTTGTTTTTGGGCAAGTTGGGCACTTTCTTCCAACACATTTTCTACTAAAATAGAAGCTTCCTGACGTATTGTAGCAAACTTTTCAATATTATCATCGATAATAGATCGGATCTCATTATTCGTAACACTTACGTTGCCTGCAAAATAATTATATTTTTATGTATGTACACAAATGCATGTACTACGAGAGTATTGAAGAAGTTAACCACAAAATGTTGCAAAGAACATACATACATTAGGAAGAATCTAAAATGGTGTCTTAAACAGAGCCAAATAAACCGTCAAGCGGAATGAGAAACAAATTTACAAGTATGTACATATATACGAGGTTAATGGGAAGCAATGATTGTTGAAAGCGTGCAGTCAAAAGATTGATGGTGATTAAAGTGATCAATTAAAGCGATTTAATTATGAGGGAAATATGGAAAACAAAAACATATACATACATATGTATGTATTAATGGGAGTGAATGTGGGCGTTATATAACAGCATACAGAGATATGTATACAATCAAAAACATTAATATGTATGTACGAATAATAAATTCGCATTTTAATAACTTTTATTAACATTTTAAAGTCTTTCCTTAATTAACAAATCATCACCTCTGATGACTGTGGTTGTGTAGTAAGCTTTCACTATACATAATAGCAACATTTTGGTTTGATTTTATAACGCAAATTTAAGTACAAATTGTCCCATACGTATCATAGACTCTACAAAGTCTGCAGACAATACAATTTTCTAAACGAACAAAATCGAAGTTAAGAACTTATTATATTTTTGTTCTGTTTTTTGTTTTGTTTTTGAATGTAACCGACCCAAAAAGTGTATCACTTAAAACAGAATAGGTACATTTGCGTGAATATGTTTAAAATTGAAATGTTGAAAATAATTATGCTTTAATCATAATTTGGTCCTATGCATATACATACATTAAAATAAACCCTAACGATTAGAAATAATGAGGATTTTACCTTAACAATAATCTAACATAATACTAATATCAATAAATTTATTATAGTATTTTTACCCTACACCCGAATGGTATATAAAGGCAAATTCACTTTGTTTTTTCGTTTGTAACGGATTAAAGGGAGCGTGGTAGATATTAAAAAGTATATCTAGTCCGTCTTTCTGTCTGTCCGCCTGTTTGTGGAATTCACGATTGCGGGAGAACGAATAAAAGTATCTGCATGAAATACACGAATATGCTCTGTCATCCTAGATCGATTGTGCTTAAGAAAGAAACAAATTTCACCAGTTACTTCTTTATACGAAAACAAAATGTAAAAAAACAGCTGTTTTTAGAACTCACTTTCTAAGCTAGTGGGAAAGATCTAAAGCCCAAATTGTATTTTAGTAATTACTGTACGCAATAGACTCGATTTTACACAATTTACCAGTTGTAAGTGAAATTAAAATTGGCCTCACCCGCCTATTTCTTCATCATCGATGCGACAGATGCATCGTTGTAGGTTATATGAGTTTCGACCGGTCCAAAGTTTTATACTAAATTTTAAAAATTATCGTGTTCATAAATCTTTGAATGTTTTTGTTTAAAAAATAAGATATGAATTTCTCTATTGCGGTATTAATTTGGTTAAAATATGAATTTGTTAAATGAAATGAGAAAAAGTGAAGCATTTTTCAGCGGTAAATGATGTGATCAATAAATCAAATAGAAATCGTGAAAGCAGGTTGAGCACATTGAGTTGAAAAAAATTTGGAAGTAGGTACATACCTTGACTAAATTCTGACTCGGTCTGTGGAGTAACTAAACTTGCTGAAGGTGTGACGGTATCTTTCTTAATTTCTTCTATGACTTCTGTAAAAGATAAAATTTAAAAAAAATTAATATGTAGGTATTGCCGGTTCATTTTTCTTAAACAAAAACATACTTTGGGAGAGTAAATAACAAAAGCAAAAACTAAGAAGAAAAAACAACAATAAGTGTATTAAAAATTAAAGATATTTTAAGTGCATACTAAAGCATTTTAAGTTACTTAGAAAACAAAGCCAAAGCAATTGTCTTTCAGGCAATTTTTTTAACTAGGATGATTCACCATTATAATAGTTCAAAAAGTTCCGCCTCTATAGCACTCCTTTCTACCTGGGTAAATATCTTATACGAGTAATATAGTTTATGAATTTCAATCAATTTTTTTTGTTTCAATTAAATAAATTGTTAATTTATACGATACATTTATTCTTTTATATAAATATTGCATGAATCTTTCAATATTATTTAAAAAATCAAATTTAATTACAAAAAAATTTTATGCGAATTTAGTTCTACGCAATTTGTTTCCATACGTAACATATATTTTTTTAGTACATACTAGAGGACTGCATGAGACGTCTCGAAGGCTTGTTTTAGTCGTTTTGAAAGTTTCAGGGGTTGTCTGAAAAGCATCGTAAATTACTTTCAAATCAAGCGGTGACTTTTGCAAGCGCTGCTAAAAACATTACCACATATGCTTCCGATAGTCCCGGCTTGTTTCGAAATCAAATGGAATCATAAACATTGCATCAAAGCAAAAACGTTGCTGTCAGTTTCGAGTCTTTCGAGACGTCTCATACAGTCCTCAAGTACGTACTATTTTATGAGGTTAATGTAATCTAGCATACGTATAAAGTAATGCACATAATACGCAACTCGCATACTTACAAATGTAAATTTCTTGGAAAGTTTTGGGCGACATACTTGTATATATATATAACAATATAAGTGTAGTTGTTTTTCTCTAATGATGTACTCTGTGGTATAATATTATGTACTCTTAGGCGGATTACACATAGGTACATACATATATCTACTCTCCTCCCTTGACAGCAGATTCATCTGATTCTACATACTCAACATCCGTATGAGCCTCACGAAAATCCAGCATTCCTTTTATGTTTAATTTCTCTGCCTCTACGTTGAAGCAATTCCCAGCTTTTTCATGAACCGTAGTACAATAGTCGCCCAGTATTTCCTTGAGATGACTTGAACTGCAATCAACTTCCTTGATATGATCGTGGCCTTGATCATCAGCATCGGCATCTGGATCAGATGTCATCTGTATATCCTCATTATCGGTGAGGCCCTGGCCCTCCTGTGGCAGTGCCATTTGCGTAATCATTTGTGATTTCTGTTTTTTAAGTTTAAGTCGGCTGAAATTTTTGTGGGCGCCATCCAGCTCAGCAGAATGTTCGAAGTTAACACAACTCGCAATATAATTGTCAGTAAAACTTAAAATACATGCGTTATCAGCGTGAACAACATCAATATCATAGTTGCCGCCGCCGCCGCTGCCATCATCATCATCTACAAAATCTTCCATATCGGTCTTAATAATTTCCTCATTACTTCCATGATAATCTGGCTGCTGCTGATGATGTGGGCGACCATGTTTAGGTTTCAGTAGCGGCGTTTGGACTCCATCACTAAAATCCACGTCTTCAATATCGGTTGTACTACCTGGATGCTCAGTGTTTCTGGCTTCCAAAAGTTTCGATTTACCTTTGCTCAGGCTTCGTGATTTAAGCTTCTTCTTCTTATTAGTTCCGGCAAAAAATATCTCCTCAACATCTGTCACCGATTCCTCCTTGCTGTGAAGCAGCTCAGACCTTTTCGTAGCCAATTGCTTAAGTTTGTCGTAAATCACAATAAATCCGCTTTCTACGAAACCTTGTTTACCACCCATGGCACCGTCCGGGATAGTCAGTATTTGCAAATCACTCTCATGGGCGCACGAATATTCGTCTGTGTCTGTCGATTCGTCACCCGCGGAGTGATTGCAAATGCCGAATCGAAACTCTTTATGCATTGGCATGACGCTGGTTATGGTGTCGCCATTTCGGTGTTCTTTGAGTGCAACTACTTCTCGTTGGGCTGGTGGTAATAAATCAAAGGGAACAGCTTGGCAGCGGCTTTGTGCTTCATTATCTAATTCCGGACAATCTGGGTCTTCCGGCCAGCATATATCTTCAACATCAGTTAAATACGAGCCGTCATCTTCTGCTGCCAAAATCACAGCACGCGGTATGGGCTTTGCATCATTTTCCTCATCATCAAAGCTATCAACTTCTGATGCGGAATCATCCAATCTTTCTATATCAGTTAACACTTCTTCATGGTTAGAAGCTTGTATGTCCAGAAGTGCTCGAAAACTATTTGAGGATAGAATAGAAGCTCTTCTGACTTGTCCATCGTCTGAACAAAACATTACATCAATTGCCGGTACACTCATATTACTGGCACCTTTGCACCAAACGTCATCACCCGAAGACGAAGCGGAGTATTCAATTTGACATAAATCTTCGTCGCCGGAAATTTCCAAGAACTCATCTTCAGATGCTCTGTGCAAGGCGCACGCATACGCATCCGCTTCAGATAGCGCGGACAACACATCGCTGATTTCGCTAAGATTATGGCCATCGTCGTCGTCGTCGAATTCATCACTATTTCGTTTATTCAGGCGTAGCTTATCTGTAACGCATGTCTGTCCCTGATCTCGCAAATTATCGTCCAAATTAACACACACAGATTTCTCAATAGTCTCCTCAATATCTGACTCGGTATTGAAGTCCTCACAGTCTGTCAAATAGTCCAACGCACCGTTGAGATTCTGCGCTTGCTCAAAGTCTCCGTGCATAATTTCTGCGCGTTGTTTGCTATTGTCAACGATTAACGCTTGTTCTTGCACACCGCTCTGAAGGAACTCGTGTAGCGACATTTTCAACTCTGGGAATATTTTACTGGCCTCCTCCTCCTCTTCATCGGCTTCGGAATCATTGTAATCCTCCACGTCGGTGAGGTCACTGTCCGCCATGGCATTTGTAGGCGGCAGTAAGCTGTTTACCGCGAGTATTTGACTATCTAAATTTTCCACATCGGTTACGACGTCATTACTTCGATCATAAATCATGTCATTTTCGTTGGAACTAAAGTCGGATGAGTCAGAACTCTCGTGCTCGTTTGTTATGGATATTTTTGGTAATTGTTCTGACATATCGCTGATCGAGCCAATTGATTTAATTAACTAACCTAAATATACGTCTTTGTTATTGTTCTGGACATTGAAGATAAAATAAGCTCAAATTATTACAACCATTTAGAATGAAAAATGAGAAGAGACATTGTGTATCGATAAGAGAAAGAAAATTATATATGCGCAAAATAAAAAAATAACCAAAAAAATTACAAAATATATGCATATACTTAGTGACTGCAAAAACATATTTGTTCCCAATTACCTTCTTTCTTCACTTCAGCCCCTTTTCGCTCAGCCCATGGAGAAACGATGTCGTTGTCCACGTCCACAAGTTGCAGTGTGGAATCTATTGAGCCGCAACCTGTGGCCTGTTGCATACGCAGAGTTTCGGCAAACTTGGCGAACGGACTCAATGTCGGCTCGGGTGAGCTCGGACTAGCGGTGTACAGCCGCTCCTGCTCAGATCCGTAAATGGGCAGAGCAACTAAATCCGATAGGCTTGAGTCGGTAGTATCGACAAAGCTCGTGTCGAAATCAGTGCCACCATACCTTTGTTCATGTGACGATGAACGCATCATATGATGCAGGTCGTATTCAATATCAGGCTGTCTATATATAACTTCAAATGATTTCCCGGGACCCAGAGTTTTGGTAAAGACTTCACTTGTCATCACGAGCCTACTCCCCGACGAAGATGATGACGCATTTATACTCTCGCGTGATCTAACGGAGAGAGTAACCTCGGAATCTTCTTCTATTAGTACCGTGCTGGCTGTTGACAGTACCGGTTCTCGGCGCACCGTAACCGTTGAAACACGCGTGGTTGTTGCTTTGGGCGTTTTTGTTGCTAGCTTAAAATTTGCTTTCTCTTTCTCTATTTTTTTACCAAGATTTAGGTTCCTAGGTCTCATCGGTCTACGAATGCCACTAGATGGTGGTGGTGGTACGCTGTTACCATTGTTTACACTCTCTACTACACTGGATTCATTAATAGTTTCCTTCATTTCCTTTACCACTTTTGCATCAATTGCTTTCATCTGCTTTAAACGGTCTTTGGCTGTATTTGCCTTAGAAATTGGCATTCTCGTTACCTCTTTTTTATTGTCCTTAAGAGATTTTGTATCCACTGTTTTTTCTGTATTTTTTAAGACCTTTTTACCAATTTCTTTTGTTGTAACGGATGAGGTTTTTGAAAATCTAGACCGCTGAGAAGTTTTATTTTTTGAAATTGATTCCTTTCTATTTTCATCTGTTCCAATATGAACCACAGATGTCGTTTCCTTTTTAACGTTGTTGTTGTTTGTCAGAAACGTTCTTACTGGACTACTCTTCAAACTTCTTTCCCTTGAACTGGAGCTTTCTCTTGGCAATTTACTTCCCTTAGCAATATTTTTGTGTTCATCTCTCCTGCCTCTAAGGACTTCTTTCGTTTTTTCATGAATTTTCTCCTTAACGACGACATTCGTCTTCGTTGTTGATTTTAACATTGTAGACTTTCTTATTAAATGAGGTGCTGGCGGTGTTATTCTAGAGGCACTTGAGGTTTCGGCTGTCACTTGTCCTGTTCGCATGGTATGGGCAATTGTAGGTTGCATGAAGTGATGCATTTTGTTGGATAATGGAGTAACCGAACGCCTTTTCTCAATATTTTCAAGCTGCTGTTCGGCCTTGTTAATCGTGGGCTTCATTGATTCAGTCTCCATGGCACTTGTGGCAATTTTTTCAACTCGTTTTGATCCTCTACCTTTTGGTTTGGAGTATTCAATCGCATCTGTATGAGCTGATGTTCGAGAACTATCTTTCGGCAGCTTGGATTTGAGGCCGGAAGTTCGTACAGACTCTATGTTTTCAAGCTTTTTCTTTTCCGCTTTTAATATTATTTGTTGTGGACTTCTTGAAGGTATAAACGATGTTTCTCGCGCTAACTTTTGCTGTTCGAGCGAACGAGTCATCGAAGAAGAAGTGGAGATTTTGGTTGATTGGTTCGTGTTTTTCACGAATTTTTGTGTAACATCCTTTCTTGAAACATTACTAACAAAAGTGCCTACAGAAGCATTTACTTTGGAAAATACGTAACTTGCAGACTGCTGTGAAACCGCTGAGGGACCTTGATCTTTTTTCCTAATGTTAAATTCAGATAATTTGGCAGTTTTCTTTGTAGGAAGGAGTGTCCTTTTTAAAGGAGCATTAGGTTTATTACTTTTTTCTATCATATTTAAATTTCTGCGTGGCGTTTTATCTTCATTCATTTGTTTTCCTTCTGGTCCCTTTTCCCTTTTTTGTGATATAAAATTCGGAATTCTGTTTATTATTCGACTATTTCGATCCTCTGGCATTGATTTAGTCACATCTATTAACATGACTTTTGGTAATTTCGGTTTTTCAACAGCCGAAGTCTTTTCTGACTCCCTATATAATTGTTGTATAGCTTTGTCTGTTTTATCAATATTATCCAAATCTGTTAACTTGGTTTTGGCTGACTTTGCAGGCGAAAAGGGAGAAACATCTTTCTTGTGATCTCGTCTTTCTACAGCCTGTAAAGTTCTCTTGGTTTCGTCACGACTATCCTCACTTTGATCGTCGGATACTGATTTAGTAATATCTATTATCTGGGTTTCACGTAATTTGGGTCCTTCATTAGCCGAAATTCCTTTCTTTTTATACCGTCTGTCAGCCTGTTCTATATCTTTTAACTGAGTTTTCGATTTTCGAGACAAAACAGGATAATTCACCTTCTCTTGTCTATTAATGCGTTCTTCAATTTGCTTTGTTTCATCAAGGTTATCAGTTTCTTGCTTGTCAGGTATAGATTTAGTCAGATCTACTAACATGGGTTTTGGTAATTTGGGTTCTTCAATAGGAGAAATTCCTTTCTTTTCATCGCGTCTGTTCGCCTGGTCTATATCTGTTAACTGAGTTTTGAGTAATTTTGGAGACGAAACAGGAGAGATCTCTTCCTCTTGCTCTCGTCTATCAATGGGCTCTACAATTTTCTTTATTTCATCAAGGCTATCAGTTTTTTGTTCGTCAGGTATAGATTTATTCAGATCTACTAACATGGTTTTTGGTAATTTAGGTTCTTCAGTAGGCGAAATTCCTTTCTTTTCATCTCGTCTGTCAGCCGGGTCTATATCTGTTAACTGAGTTTTGGGTGATTTTGGAGACGAAACGGGAGAAATCTCTTTCTCTTGTTTTGGGCCATCAATGGGCTCTACAATTTTTTTTGTTTCATCAAGGCTATCAGTTTTTTGTTCGTCAGGTATAGATTTAGTCAGATCTACTAACATGGTTTTTGGTAATTTAGGTTCTTCAGTAGGCGAAATTCCTTTCTTTTCATCTCGTTTGTCAGCCTGGTCTATATCTGTTACCTGAGTTTTGAGTAATTTTGGAGACGAAACAGGAGAGATCTCTTCCTCTTGCTCTCGTCTATCAATGGGCTCTACAATTTTCTTTATTTCATCATGGCTATCAGTTTTTTGTTTGTCAGGTATAGATTTAGTCAGGTCTACTAACATGGTTTTTGGTAATTTAGGTTCTCCAGTAGGCGAAGTTTCTTTCGTTTCGTCTCGTCTGTCATCCTGGTCTTTATCTGTTAGCTGAGTTTTGGGTGATTTTGGAGACGTAACAGGAGAGATTTCTTCCCCTTGCTCTCGTCTATAAATGGGCTCTACAATTTTCTTTATTTCATCAAGGCGAACAGTTTTTTGTTTGTCAGGTATAGATTTAGTCAGGTCTGCTAACATGGTTTTTGGTAATTTAGGTTCTTCAGTAGGCGAAATTCCTTTCTTTTCATCTCGTCTGTCAGCCTGGTCTATATCTATTAACTGAGTTTTGGGTAATTTTGGAGACGCAACAGGAGAAATCTCTTTCTCTTGTTTTGGTCCATCAATGGGCTCTACAATTTTCTTTGTTTCATCAAGGCTATCAGTTTTTTGTTCGTCAGGTATAGATTTATTCAGATCTACTAACATGGTTTTTGGTAATTTAGGTTCTTCAGTAGGCGAAATTCCTTTCTTTTTATCTCGTCTGTCAGCCGGGTCTATATCTGTTAACTGAGTTTTGGGTGATTCTGGAGACGAAACGGGAGAAATCTCTTTCTCTTGTTTTGGGCCATCAATGGGCTCTACAATTTTTTTTGTTTCATCAAGGCTATCAGTTTTTTGTTCGTCAGGTATAGATTTAGTCAGATCTACTAACATGGTTTTTGGTAATTTAGGTTCTTCAGTAGGCGAAATTCCTTTCTTTTCATCTCGTCTGTCAGCCAGGTCTATATCTGTTAACTGAGTTTTGGGCGATTTTGGAGACGCAACAGGAGAAATCTCTTTCTCTTGTTTTGGGCCATCAATGGGCTCTACAATTTTTTTTGTTTCATCAAGGCTATCAGTTTTTTGTTCGTCAGGTATAGATTTAGTCAGATCTACTAACATGGTTTTTGGTAATTTAGGTTTTTCAGTAGGCGAAATTCCTTTCTTTTCATCTCGTTTGTCAGCCTGGTCTATATCTGTTAACTGAGTTTTGGGTGATTTTGGAGACGAAACGGGAGAAATCTCTTTCTCTTGTTTTGGGCCATCAATGGGCTCTACAATTTTCTTTGTTTCATCAAGGCTATCAGTTTTTTGTTCGTCAGGTATAGATTTAGTCAGGTCTACTAACATGGTTTTTGGTAATTTGGGTTCTTCTGTTAACTGAGTTTTGGGTGATTTTGGAGACGCAACAGGAGAAATCTCTTGATCTCGTCTATCAATGGGCTCTACAATTTTCTTTGTTTCATCAAGGCTATCAGTTTTTTGTTCGTCAGGTATAGATTTAGTCAGATCTACTAACATGGTTTTTGGTAATTTAGGTTCTTCAGTAGGCGAAATTCCTTTCTTTTCATCTCGTTTGTCAGCCTGGTCTATATCTGTTACCTGAGTTTTGAGTAATTTTGGAGACGAAACAGGAGAGATCTCTTCCTCTTGCTCTCGTCTATCAATGGGCTCTACAATTTTCTTTATTTCATCAAGGCTATCAGTTTTTTGTTTGTCAGGTATAGATTTAGTCAGGTCTGCTAACATGGTTTTTGGTAATTTAGGTTCTTCAGTAGGCGAAATTCCTTTCTTTTCATCTCGTCTGTCAGCCTGGTCTATATCTATTAACTGAGTTTTGGGTAATTTTGGAGACGCAACAGGAGAAATCTCTTTCTCTTGTTTTGGTCCATCAATGGGCTCTACAATTTTCTTTGTTTCATCAAGGCTATCAGTTTTTTGTTCGTCAGGTATAGATTTAGTCAGGTCTGCTAACATGGTTTTTGGTAATTTAGGTTCTTCAGTAGGCGAAATTCCTTTCTTTTCATCTCGTCTGTCAGCCTGGTCTATATCTATTAACTGAGTTTTGGGTAATTTTGGAGACGCAACAGGAGAAATCTCTTTCTCTTGTTTTGGTCCATCAATGGGCTCTACAATTTTCTTTATTTCATCAAGGCTATCAGTTTTTTGTTCGTCAGGTATAGATTTAGTCAGATCTACTAACATGGTTTTTGGTAATTTAGGTTCTTCAGTAGGCGAAATTCCTTTCTTTTCATCTCGTTTGTCAGCCTGGTCTATATCTGTTACCTGAGTTTTGAGTAATTTTGGAGACGAAACAGGAGAGATCTCTTCCTCTTGCTCTCGTCTATCAATGGGCTCTACAATTTTCTTTATTTCATCAAGGCTATCAGTTTTTTGTTTGTCAGGTATAGATTTAGTCAGGTCTGCTAACATGGTTTTTGGTAATTTAGGTTCTTCAGTAGGCGAAATTCCTTTCTTTTCATCTCGTCTGTCAGCCTGGTCTTTATCTGTTAGCTGAGTTTTGGGTGATTTTGGAGACGTAACAGGAGAGATTTCTTCTCCTTGCTCTCGTCTATAAATGGGCTCTACAATTTTCTTTATTTCATCAAGGCGAACAGTTTTTTGTTTGTCAGGTATAGATTTAGTCAGGTCTGCTAACATGGTTTTTGGTAATTTAGGTTCTTCAGTAGGCGAAATTCCTTTCTTTTCATCTCGTCTGTCAGCCTGGTCTATACCTATTAACTGAGTTTTGGGTAATTTTGGAGACGCAACAGGAGAAATCTCTTTCTCTTGTTTTGGTCCATCAATGGGCTCTACAATTTTCTTTGTTTCATCAAGGCTATCAGTTTTTTGTTCGTCAGGTATAGATTTAGTCAGGTCTGCTAACATGGTTTTTGGTAATTTAGGTTCTTCAGTAGGCGAAATTCCTTTCTTTTCATCTCGTCTGTCAGCCTGGTCTATATCTATTAACTGAGTTTTGGGTAATTTTGGAGACGCAACAGGAGAAATCTCTTTCTCTTGTTTTGGTCCATCAATGGGCTCTACAATTTTCTTTATTTCATCAAGGCTATCAGTTTTTTGTTCGTCAGGTATAGATTTAGTCAGATCTACTAACATGGTTTTTGGTAATTTAGGTTCTTCAGTAGGCGAAATTCCTTTCTTTTCATCTCGTTTGTCAGCCTGGTCTATATCTGTTACCTGAGTTTTGAGTAATTTTGGAGACGAAACAGGAGAGATCTCTTTCTCTTGTTTTGGGCCATCAATGGGCTCTACAATTTTTTTTGTTTCATCAAGGCTATCAGTTTTTTGTTCGTCAGGTATAGATTTAGTCAGATCTACTAACATGGTTTTTGGTAATTTAGGTTCTTCAGTAGGCGAAATTCCTTTCTTTTCATCTCGTCTGTCAGCCAGGTCTATATCTGTTAACTGAGTTTTGGGCGATTTTGGAGACGCAACAGGAGAAATCTCTTTCTCTTGTTTTGGGCCATCAATGGGCTCTACAATTTTTTTTGTTTCATCAAGGCTATCAGTTTTTTGTTCGTCAGGTATAGATTTAGTCAGATCTACTAACATGGTTTTTGGTAATTTAGGTTCTTCAGTAGGCGAAATTCCTTTCTTTTCATCTCGTTTGTCAGCCTGGTCTATATCTGTTAACTGAGCTTTGGGTGATTTTGGAGACGAAACGGGAGAAATCTCTTTCTCTTGTTTTGGGCCATCAATGGGCTCTACAATTTTCTTTGTTTCATGAAGGCTATCAGTTTTTTGTTCGTCAGGTATAGATTTAGTCAGGTCTACTAACATGGTTTTTGGTAATTTGGGTTCTTCTGTTAACTGAGTTTTGGGTGATTTTGGAGACGCAACAGGAGAAATCTCTTGATCTCGTCTATCAATGGGCTCTACAATTTTCTTTGTTTCATCAAGGCTATCAGTTTTTTGTTCGTCAGGTATAGATTTAGTCAGATCTACTAACATGGTTTTTGGTAATTTAGGTTCTTCAGTAGGCGAAATTTCTTTCTTTTCATCTCGTCTGTCAGCCGGGTCTATATCTGTTAACTGAGTTTTGGGTGATTTTGGAGACGCAACAGGAGAAATCTCTTTCTCTTGCTCTCGTCTATCAATGGGCTCTACAATTTTCTTTATTTCATCAAGGCTATCAGTTTTTTGTTTGTCAGGTATAGATTTAGTCAGATCTACTAACATGGTTTTTGGTAATTTGGGTTCTTCAATAAGCGAAACTCCTTTCTTTTCATCTCGTCTGTCAGCCTGGTCTATATATGTTAACTGAGTATTTGGTAATTTCGGAGACGCAACAGGAGAAATCTCTTTCTCCTGTTTTGGCCCATCAATGGGCTCTACAATTTTCTTTGTTTCATCAAGGCTATCAGTTTTTTGTTCGTCAGGTATAGATTTAGTCAGGTCTACTAACATGGTTTTTGGTAATTTAATTTCTTCAATAGGCGAAATTCCTTTTTTATCATCTTGTCTGTCAGCCTGGTCTATATCTATTAACTGAGTTTTGGGTGATTTTGAAGACGCAACAGGAGAAATCTCTTTCTCTTGTTGTGGTAATTTAGGTTCTTCAGTAGGCGAAATTCCTTTCTTTTCATCTCGTCTGTCAGCCTGGTCTATATCTGTTAACTGAGTTTTAAGTGATTTTGGAGAGGTAACAGGAGAAAGCTCTTTCTCTTGTTTTGGTCCATCAATGGTCTCTACAATTTTCTTTGTTTCATCAAGGCTATCAGTTTTTTGTTCGTCAGGTATAGATTTAGTCAGGTCTACTAACATGGTTTTTGGTAATTTAATTTCTTCAATAGGCGAAATTCCTTTCTTATCATCTTGTCTGTCAGCCTGGTCTATATCTATTAACTGAGTTTTGGGTGATTTTGAAGACGCAACAGGAGAAATCTCTTTCTCTTGTTGTGGTAATTTAGGTTCTTCAGTAGGCGAAATTCCTTTCTTTTCATCTCGTCTGTCAGCCTGGTCTATATCTGTTAACTGAGTTTTAAGTGATTTTGGAGACGTAACAGGAGAAACCTCTTTCTCTTGTTTTGGTCCATCAATGGTCTCTACAATTTTTTTTGTTTCATCAAGGCCATCAGTTTTTTGTTCGTCAGGTATAGATTTAGTCAGGTCTACTAACATGGTTTTTGGTAATTTAAGTTCTTCAGTAGGCAAAATTCCTTTCTTATCATCTCGTCTGTCAGCTAGGTCTATATCTGTTAACTGAGTTTTGGGCGATTTTGGAGACGCAACAGGAGAAATTTTTTTCTCTTGCTCTCGTCTATCAATGGGCTCTACAATTTTCTTTATTTCATCAAGGCTATCAGTTTTTTGTTTGTCAGGTATAGATTTAGTCAGATCTACTAACATGGTTTTTGGTAATTTAGGTTCTTCAGTAGGCGAAATTCCTTTCTTTTCATCTCGTTTGTCAGCCTGGTCTATATCTGTTAACTGAGTTTTGGGTGATTTTGGAGACGAAACGGGAGAAATCTCTTTCTCTTGTTTTGGGCCATCAATGGGCTCTACAATTTTCTTTGTTTCATCAAGGCTATCAGTTTTTTGTTCGTCAGGTATAGATTTAGTCAGGTCTACTAACATGGTTTTTGGTAATTTAAGTTCTTCAGTAGGCAAAATTCCTTTCTTATCATCTCGTCTGTCAGCTAGGTCTATATCTGTTAACTGAGTTTTGGGTGATTTTGGAAACGCAACAGGAGAAATCTCTATCTCTTGCTCTCGTCTATCAATGGGCTCTACAATTTTCTTTATTTCATCAAGGCTATCAGTTTTTTGTTTGTCAGGTATAGATTTAGTCAGATATACTAACATGGTTTTTGGTAATTTGTGTTCTTCTGTTAACTGAGTTTTGTGTAATTTTGGAGACGAAACAGGAGAAATCTCATTCTCTTGCTCTCGTCTATCAATGGGCTCTACAATTTTCTTTATTTCATCAAGGCTATCAGTTTTTTGTTTGTCAGGTATAGATTTAGTCAGATCTACTAACATGGTTTTTGGTAATTTAGGTTCTTCAGTAGGCGAAATTCCTTTCTTTTCATCACGTCTGTCAGCCTGGTCTATATCTGTTAACTCAGTTTTGGGTGATTTTGGAGACGAAACGGGAGAAATCTTTTTCTCTTGTTTTGGTTCATCAATGGGCTCTACAATTTTCTTTGTTTCATCAAGGCTATCAGTTTTTTGTTTGTCAGGTAAAGATTCAGTCAGATCTACTAGCATGGTTTTTGGTAATTTAGGTTCTTCAGTAGGCGAAATTCCTTTCTTTTCATCTCGTCTGTCAGCCTGGTCTATATCTGTTAACTGAGTTTTGGGTGATTTTGGAGACGCAACAGGAGAAATCTCTTCCTCTTGCTCTCGCCTTTCAATGGGCTCTACAATTTTCTTTATTTCATCAAGGCTAGTTTTTTCTTTGTCAGGTATAGATTTAGTCAAATCTACTAACATGGATTTTGGTAATTTGTGTTCTTCAATAGACGAAATTTCTTTCGTTTCGTCTCGTCTGTCATCCTGGTCTATATCTGTTAACTGAGTTTTGGGTGATTTTGGAGACGTAACAGAAGAGACCTCTTTCTCTTGTTTTGGTCCATCAATGGGCTCTACAATTTTCTTTGTTTCATCAAGGCTATCAGTTTTTTGTTCGTCAGGTATAGATTTAGTCAGATCTACTAACATGGTTTTTGGTAATTTAGGTTCTTCAATAAGCGAAATTCCTTTCTTTTCATCTCGTCTGTTAGCCTGGTCTATATCTGTTAACTGAGTTTTGGGTGATTTCGGAGACGCAACAGAAAAAATCTCTTTCTCTTGTTTTGCTCCATCAATGGGCTCTACAATTTTCTTTGTTTCATCAAGGCTATCAGTTTTTTGTTCGTCAGGTATAGATTTAGTCAGGTCTACTAACATGGTTTTTGGTAATTTAAGTTCTTCAGTAGGCGAAATTCCTTTCTTATCATCTTGTCTGTCAGCCTGGTCTATATCTATTAACTGAGTTTTAGGTGATTTTGTAAACGCAACGGGAGAAATCCCTTTCTCTTGTTTTGGTCCATCAATGGGCTCTACAATTTTCTTTGTTTCATCAAGGCTATCAGTTTTTTGTTCGTCAGGTAAAGATTCAGTCAGATCTACTAGCATGGTTTTTGGTAATTTAGGTTCTTCAGTAGGCGAAATTCCTTTCTTTTCATCTCGTCTGTCAGCCTGGTCTACAATGGGCTCTACAATTTTCTTTATTTCATCAAGGCTATCAGTTTTTTGTTTGTCAGGTATAGATTTAGTCAGATCTACTAACATGGTTTTTGGTAATTTAGGTTCTTCAGTAGGCGAAATTCCTTTCTTTTCATCTCGTCTGTCAGCCTGGTCTATATCTGTTAACTCAGTTTTGGGTGATTTCGGAGACGAAACGGGAGAAATCTCTTTCTCTTGCTCTCGTCTATCAATGGGCTCTAAAATTTTCTTTATTTCATCAAGGCTATCAGTTTTTTGTTTGTCAGGTATAGATTTAGTCAGATCTACTAACATGGTTTTTGGTAATTTAGGTTCTTCAGTAGGCGAAATTTCTTTCTTATCATCTTGTCTGTCAGCCTGGTCTATATCTATTAACTGAGTTTTGGGTGATTTTGAAGACGCAACAGGAGAAATCTCTTTCTCTTGTTGTGGTAATTTAGGTTCTTCAGTAGGCGAAATTCCTTTCTTTTCATCTCGTCTGTCAGCCTGGTCTATATCTGTTAACTGAGTTTTAAGTGATTTTGGAGACGTAACAGGAGAAACCTCTTTCTCTTGTTTTGGTCCATCAATGGTCTCTACAATTTTTTTTGTTTCATCAAGGCCATCAGTTTTTTGTTCGTCAGGTATAGATTTAGTCAGGTCTACTAACATGGTTTTTGGTAATTTAAGTTCTTCAGTAGGCAAAATTCCTTTCTTATCATCTCGTCTGTCAGCTAGGTCTATATCTGTTAACTGAGTTTTGGGCGATTTTGGAGACGCAACAGGAGAAATTTTTTTCTCTTGCTCTCGTCTATCAATGGGCTCTACAATTTTCTTTATTTCATCAAGGCTATCAGTTTTTTGTTTGTCAGGTATAGATTTAGTCAGATCTACTAACATGGTTTTTGGTAATTTAGGTTCTTCAGTAGGCGAAATTCCTTTCTTTTCATCTCGTTTGTCAGCCTGGTCTATATCTGTTAACTGAGTTTTGGGTGATTTTGGAGACGAAACGGGAGAAATCTCTTTCTCTTGTTTTGGGCCATCAATGGGCTCTACAATTTTCTTTGTTTCATCAAGGCTATCAGTTTTTTGTTCGTCAGGTATAGATTTAGTCAGGTCTACTAACATGGTTTTTGGTAATTTAAGTTCTTCAGTAGGCAAAATTCCTTTCTTATCATCTCGTCTGTCAGCTAGGTCTATATCTGTTAACTGAGTTTTGGGTGATTTTGGAAACGCAACAGGAGAAATCTCTATCTCTTGCTCTCGTCTATCAATGGGCTCTACAATTTTCTTTATTTCATCAAGGCTATCAGTTTTTTGTTTGTCAGGTATAGATTTAGTCAGATATACTAACATGGTTTTTGGTAATTTGTGTTCTTCTGTTAACTGAGTTTTGTGTAATTTTGGAGACGAAACAGGAGAAATCTCATTCTCTTGCTCTCGTCTATCAATGGGCTCTACAATTTTCTTTATTTCATCAAGGCTATCAGTTTTTTGTTTGTCAGGTATAGATTTAGTCAGATCTACTAACATGGTTTTTGGTAATTTAGGTTCTTCAGTAGGCGAAATTCCTTTCTTTTCATCACGTCTGTCAGCCTGGTCTATATCTGTTAACTCAGTTTTGGGTGATTTTGGAGACGAAACGGGAGAAATCTTTTTCTCTTGTTTTGGTTCATCAATGGGCTCTACAATTTTCTTTGTTTCATCAAGGCTATCAGTTTTTTGTTTGTCAGGTAAAGATTCAGTCAGATCTACTAGCATGGTTTTTGGTAATTTAGGTTCTTCAGTAGGCGAAATTCCTTTCTTTTCATCTCGTCTGTCAGCCTGGTCTATATCTGTTAACTGAGTTTTGGGTGATTTTGGAGACGCAACAGGAGAAATCTCTTCCTCTTGCTCTCGCCTTTCAATGGGCTCTACAATTTTCTTTATTTCATCAAGGCTAGTTTTTTCTTTGTCAGGTATACATTTAGTCAAATCTACTAACATGGATTTTGGTAATTTGTGTTCTTCAATAGACGAAATTTCTTTCGTTTCGTCTCGTCTGTCATCCTGGTCTATATCTGTTAACTGAGTTTTGGGTGATTTTGGAGACGTAACAGAAGAGACCTCTTTCTCTTGTTTTGGTCCATCAATGGGCTCTACAATTTTCTTTGTTTCATCAAGGCTATCAGTTTTTTGTTCGTCAGGTATAGATTTAGTCAGATCTACTAACATGGTTTTTGGTAATTTAGGTTCTTCAATAAGCGAAATTCCTTTCTTTTCATCTCGTCTGTTAGCCTGGTCTATATCTGTTAACTGAGTTTTGGGTGATTTCGGAGACGCAACAGAAAAAATCTCTTTCTCTTGTTTTGCTCCATCAATGGGCTCTACAATTTTCTTTGTTTCATCAAGGCTATCAGTTTTTTGTTCGTCAGGTATAGATTTAGTCAGGTCTACTAACATGGTTTTTGGTAATTTAAGTTCTTCAGTAGGCGAAATTCCTTTCTTATCATCTTGTCTGTCAGCCTGGTCTATATCTATTAACTGAGTTTTAGGTGATTTTGTAAACGCAACGGGAGAAATCCCTTTCTCTTGTTTTGGTCCATCAATGGGCTCTACAATTTTCTTTGTTTCATCAAGGCTATCAGTTTTTTGTTCGTCAGGTAAAGATTCAGTCAGATCTACTAGCATGGTTTTTGGTAATTTAGGTTCTTCAGTAGGCGAAATTCCTTTCTTTTCATCTCGTCTGTCAGCCTGGTCTACAATGGGCTCTACAATTTTCTTTATTTCATCAAGGCTATCAGTTTTTTGTTTGTCAGGTATAGATTTAGTCAGATCTACTAACATGGTTTTTGGTAATTTAGGTTCTTTAGTAGGCGAAATTCCTTTCTTTTCATCTCGTCTGTCAGCCTGGTCTATATCTGTTAACTCAGTTTTGGGTGATTTCGGAGACGAAACGGGAGAAATCTCTTTCTTTTGTTTTGGTCCATCAATGGGCTCTACAATTTTCTTTGTTTCATCAAGGCTATCAGTTTTTTGTTCGTCAGGTATAGATTTAGTCAGATCTACTAACATGGTTTTTGGTAATTTAGGTTCTTCAGTAGGCGAAATTTCTTTCTTTTCATCTCGTCTGTCAGCCGGGTCTATATCTGTTAACTGAGTTTTGGGTGATTTTTGAGACGCAACAGGAGAAATCTCTTTCTCTTGCTCTCGTCTATCAATGGGCTCTACAATTTTCTTTATTTCATCAAGGCTATCAGTTTTTTGTTTGTCAGGTATAGATTTAGTCAGATCTACTAACATGGTTTTTGGTAATTTAGGTTCTTCAGTAGGCGAAATTCCTTTCTTTTCACCTCGTCTGTCAGCCTGGTCTATATCTGTTAACTCAGTTTTGGGTGATTTTGGAGACGAAACGGGAGAAATCTCTTTCTCTTGTTTTAGTTCATCAATGGGCTCTACAATTTTCTTTGTTTCATCAAGGCTAGTTTTTTCTTTGTCAGGTATAGATTTATTCAAATCTACTAACATGGATTTTGGTAATTTGTGTTCTTCAATAGACGAAATTTCTTTCGTTTCGTCTCGTCTGTCATCCTGGTCTATATCTGTTAACTGAGTTTTGGGTGATTTTGGAGACGTAACAGAAGAGACCTCTTTCTCTTGTTTTGGTCCATCAATGGGCTCTACAATTTTCTTTGTTTCATCAAGGCTATCAGTTTTTTGTTCGTCAGGTATAGATTTAGTCAGATCTACTAACATGGTTTTTGGTAATTTAGGTTCTTCAATAAGCGAAATTCCTTTCTTTTCATCTCGTCTGTCAGCCTGGTCTATATCTGTTAACTGAGTTTTGGGTGATTTCGGAGACGCAACAGAAAAAATCTCTTTCTCTTGTTTTG
The DNA here is from genome assembly GCA_949752815.1 of Conops quadrifasciatus. Lineage (NCBI taxonomy): Eukaryota > Metazoa > Arthropoda > Insecta > Diptera > Conopidae > Conops > Conops quadrifasciatus. The sequence goes on from OX457079.1 coordinate 35,366,582, forward strand.
CTCCATCAATGGGCTCTACAATTTTCTTTGTTTCATCAAGGCTATCAGAGTTTTGTTCGTCAGGTAAAGATTCAGTCAGATCTACTAGCATGGTTTTTGGTAATTTAGGTTCTTCAGTAGGCGAAATTCCTTTCTTTTCATCTCGTCTGTCAGCCTGGTCTATAATGGGCTCTACAATTTTCTTTGTTTCATCAAGGCTATCAGTTTTTTGTTCGTCAGGTAAAGATTCAGTCAGATCTACTAGCATGGTTTTTGGTAATTTAGGTTCTTCAGTAGGCGAAATTCCTTTCTTTTCATCTCGTCTGTCAGCCAGGTCTATATCTGTTAACTGAGTTTTGGGCGATTTTGGAGACGCAACAGGAGAAATCTCTTTCTCTTGCTCTCGTCTATCAATGGGCTCTACAATTTTCTTTATTTCATGAAGGCTATCAGTTTTTTGTTTGTCAGGTATAGATTTATTTAGATCTACTAACATGGTTTTTGGTAATTTAGGTTCTTCAGTAGGCGAAATTCCTTTCTTTTCATCTCGTCTGTCAGCCTGGTCTATATCTGTTAACTCAGTTTTGGGCGATTTTGGAGACGCAACAGGAGAAATCTCTTTCTCTTGCTCTCGTCTATCAATGGGCTCTACAATTTTCTTTATTTCATCAAGGCTATCAGTTTTTTGTTTGTCAGGTATAGATTTAGTCAGATCTACTAACATGGTTTTTGGTAATTTAGGTTCTTCAGTAGGCGAAATTCCTTTCTTTTCATCTCGTCTGTCAGCCTGGTCTATATCTGTTAACTCAGTTTTGGGTGATTTTGGAGAGGCAACAGGAGAAATCTCTTCCTCTTGCTCTCGTCTATCAGATTTTTGTTCGTCAGGTATAGATTTAGTCAGATCTACTAATATGGTTTTTGGTAATTTGGGTTCCTCTGTTAACTGAGTTTTGGGTGATTTTGGAGACGCAACAGGAGAAATCTCTTTCTCTTGCTCTCTTCTATCAATGGGCTCTACAATTTTCTTTATTTCATCAAGGCTATCCGTTTTTTGTTTGTCAGGTATAGATTTAGTCAGATCTAATAACATGGTTTTTGGTAATTTGGGTTCTTCAATAAGCGAAATTCCTTTCTTTTCATCTCGTCTGTCAGCCTGGTCTATATCTGTTAACTCAGTTTTGGGCGATTTTGGAGACGCAACAGGAGAAATCTCTTTCTCTTGCTCTCGTCTATCAATGGGCTCTACAATTTTCTTTATTTCATCAAGGCTATCAGTTTTTTGTTTGTCAGGTATAGATTTAGTCAGATCTACTAACATGGTTTTTGGTAATTTAGGTTCTTCAGTAGGCGAAATTCCTTTCTTTTCATCTCGTCTGTCAGCCTGGTCTATATCTGTTAACTCAGTTTTGGGTGATTTTGGAGAGGCAACAGGAGAAATCTCTTCCTCTTGCTCTCGTCTATCAGATTTTTGTTCGTCAGGTATAGATTTAGTCAGATCTACTAATATGGTTTTTGGTAATTTGGGTTCCTCTGTTAACTGAGTTTTGGGTGATTTTGGAGACGCAACAGGAGAAATCTCTTTCTCTTGCTCTCTTCTATCAATGGGCTCTACAATTTTCTTTATTTCATCAAGGCTATCAGTTTTTTGTTCGTCAGGTATAGATTTAGTTAGACCTACTAACATGGTTTTTGGTAATTTGGGTTCTTCTGTTAACTGAGTTTTGGGTGATTTTGGAGACACAACAGGAGAAATCTCTTTCTCTTGTTTTGGTTCATCAATGGGCTCTACAATTTTCTTTGTTTCATCAAGGCTATCAGTTTTTTGTTTGTCAGGTAAAGATTCAGTCAGATCTACTAGCATGGTTTTTGGTAATTTAGGTTCTTCAGTAGGCGAAATTCCTTTCTTATCATCTCGTCTGTCAGCCTGGTCTATATCTGTTAACTGAGTTTTGGGTGATTTTGGAGACGTAACAGAAGAGACCTCTTTCTCTTGTTTTGGTTCATCAATGGGCTCTACAATTTTCTTTGTTTCATCAAGGCTATCAGTTTTTTGTTTGTCAGGTAAAGATTCAGTCAGATCTACTAGCATGGTTTTTGGTAATTTAGGTTCTTCAGTAGGCGAAATTCCTTTCTTTTCATCTCGTCTGTCAGCCTGGTCTATATCTGTTAACTCAGTTTTGGGTGATTTTGGAGAGGCAACAGGAGAAATCTCTTCCTCTTGCTCTCGTCTATCAGATTTTTGTTCGTCAGGTATAGATTTAGTCAGATCTACTAATATGGTTTTTGGTAATTTGGGTTCCTCTGTTAACTGAGTTTTGGGTGATTTTGGAGACGCAACAGGAGAAATCTCTTTCTCTTGCTCTCTTCTATCAATGGGCTCTACAATTTTCTTTATTTCATCAAGGCTATCAGTTTTTTGTTCGTCAGGTATAGATTTAGTTAGACCTACTAACATGGTTTTTGGTAATTTGGGTTCTTCTGTTAACTTAATTTTGGGAGATTTTGGAGACGCAACTGGAGAAATCTCTTCCTCTTGCTCTCGCCTTTCAATGGGCTCTACAATTTTCTTTATTTCATCAAGGCTAGTTTTTTCTTTGTCAGGTATAGATTTATTCAAATCTACTAACATGGATTTTGGTAATTTGTGTTCTTCAATAGACGAAATTCCTTTCTTATCATCTCGTCTGTCAGCCTGGTCTAAATCTGTTAACTTAATTTTGGGAGATTTTGGAGACGCAACAGGAGAAATCTCTTCCTCTTGCTCTCGCCTTTCAATGGGCTCTACAATTTTCTTTATTTCATCAAGGCTAGTTTTTTCTTTGTCAGGTATAGATTTATTCAAATCTACTAACATGGATTTTGGTAATTTGTGTTCTTCAATAGACGAAATTTCTTTCGTTTCGTCTCGTCTGTCATCCTGGTCTATATCTGTTAACTGAGTTTTGGGTGATTTTGGAGACGTAACAGAAGAGACCTCTTTCTCTTGTTTTGGTCCATCAATGGGCTCTACAATTTTCTTTATTTCATCAAGGCTATCCGTTTTTTGTTTGTCAGGTATAGATTTAGTCAGACCTAATAACATGGTTTTTGGTAATTTGGGTTCTTCAATAAGCGAAATTCCTTTCTTTTCATCTCGTCTGTCAGCCTGGTCTATATCTGTTAACTCAGTTTTGGGTGATTTTGGAGACGTAACAGAAGAGACCTCTTTCTCTTGTTTTGGTCCATCAATGGGCTCTACAATTTTCTTTGTTTCATCAAGGCTATCAGTTTTTTGTTCGTCAGGTATAGATTTAGTCAGATCTACTAACATGGTTTTTGGTAATTTAGGTTCTTCAATAAGCGAAATTCCTTTCTTTTCATCTCGTCTGTCAGCCTGGTCTATATCTGTTAACTGAGTTTTGGGTGATTTCGGAGACGCAACAGAAAAAATCTCTTTCTCTTGTTTTGCTCCATCAATGGGCTCTACAATTTTCTTTGTTTCATCAAGGCTATCAGAGTTTTGTTCGTCAGGTAAAGATTCAGTCAGATCTACTAGCATGGTTTTTGGTAATTTAGGTTCTTCAGTAGGCGAAATTCCTTTCTTTTCATCTCGTCTGTCAGCCTGGTCTATAATGGGCTCTACAATTTTCTTTGTTTCATCAAGGCTATCAGTTTTTTGTTCGTCAGGTAAAGATTCAGTCAGATCTACTAGCATGGTTTTTGGTAATTTAGGTTCTTCAGTAGGCGAAATTCCTTTCTTTTCATCTCGTCTGTCAGCCAGGTCTATATCTGTTAACTGAGTTTTGGGCGATTTTGGAGACGCAACAGGAGAAATCTCTTTCTCTTGCTCTCGTCTATCAATGGGCTCTACAATTTTCTTTATTTCATGAAGGCTATCAGTTTTTTGTTTGTCAGGTATAGATTTATTTAGATCTACTAACATGGTTTTTGGTAATTTAGGTTCTTCAGTAGGCGAAATTCCTTTCTTTTCATCTCGTCTGTCAGCCTGGTCTATATCTGTTAACTCAGTTTTGGGCGATTTTGGAGACGCAACAGGAGAAATCTCTTTCTCTTGCTCTCGTCTATCAATGGGCTCTACAATTTTCTTTATTTCATCAAGGCTATCAGTTTTTTGTTTGTCAGGTATAGATTTAGTCAGATCTACTAACATGGTTTTTGGTAATTTAGGTTCTTCAGTAGGCGAAATTCCTTTCTTTTCATCTCGTCTGTCAGCCTGGTCTATATCTGTTAACTCAGTTTTGGGTGATTTTGGAGAGGCAACAGGAGAAATCTCTTCCTCTTGCTCTCGTCTATCAGATTTTTGTTCGTCAGGTATAGATTTAGTCAGATCTACTAATATGGTTTTTGGTAATTTGGGTTCTTCTGTTAACTGAGTTTTGGGTGATTTTGGAGACGCAACAGGAGAAATCTCTTTCTCTTGCTCTCTTCTATCAATGGGCTCTACAATTTTCTTTATTTCATCAAGGCTATCCGTTTTTTGTTTGTCAGGTATAGATTTAGTCAGATCTAATAACATGGTTTTTGGTAATTTGGGTTCTTCAATAAGCGAAATTCCTTTCTTTTCATCTCGTCTGTCAGCCTGGTCTATGTCTGTTAACTCAGTTTTGGGTGATTTTGGAGACGTAACAGAAGAGACCTCTTTTTCTTGTTTTGGTCCATCAATGGGCTCTACAATTTTCTTTGTTTCATCAAGGCTATCAGTTTTTTGTTCGTCAGGTATAGATTTAGTCAGATCTACTAACATGGTTTTTGGTAATTTAGGTTCTTCAATAAGCGAAATTCCTTTCTTTTCATCTCGTCTGTCAGCCTGGTCTATATCTGTTAACTGAGTTTTGGGTGATTTCGGAGACGCAACAGAAAAAATCTCTTTCTCTTGTTTTGCTCCATCAATGGGCTCTACAATTTTCTTTGTTTCATCAAGGCTATCAGAGTTTTGTTCGTCAGGTAAAGATTCAGTCAGATCTACTAGCATGGTTTTTGGTAATTTAGGTTCTTCAGTAGGCGAAATTCCTTTCTTTTCATCTCGTCTGTCAGCCTGGTCTATAATGGGCTCTACAATTTTCTTTGTTTCATCAAGGCTATCAGTTTTTTGTTCGTCAGGTAAAGATTCAGTCAGATCTACTAGCATGGTTTTTGGTAATTTAGGTTCTTCAGTAGGCGAAATTCCTTTCTTTTCATCTCGTCTGTCAGCCTGGTCTATATCTGTTAACTCAGTTTTGGGCGATTTTGGAGACGCAACAGGAGAAATCTCTTTCTCTTGCTCTCGTCTATCAATGGGCTCTACAATTTTCTTTATTTCATGAAGGCTATCAGTTTTTTGTTTGTCAGGTATAGATTTATTTAGATCTACTAACATGGTTTTTGGTAATTTAGGTTCTTCAGTAGGCGAAATTCCTTTCTTTTCATCTCGTCTGTCAGCCTGGTCTATATCTGTTAACTCAGTTTTGGGCGATTTTGGAGACGCAACAGGAGAAATCTCTTTCTCTTGCTCTCGTCTATCAATGGGCTCTACAATTTTCTTTATTTCATCAAGGCTATCAGTTTTTTGTTTGTCAGGTATAGATTTAGTCAGATCTACTAACATGGTTTTTGGTAATTTAGGTTCTTCAGTAGGCGAAATTCCTTTCTTTTCATCTCGTCTGTCAGCCTGGTCTATATCTGTTAACTCAGTTTTGGGTGATTTTGGAGAGGCAACAGGAGAAATCTCTTCCTCTTGCTCTCGTCTATCAGATTTTTGTTCGTCAGGTATAGATTTAGTCAGATCTACTAATATGGTTTTTGGTAATTTGGGTTCTTCTGTTAACTGAGTTTTGGGTGATTTTGGAGACGCAACAGGAGAAATCTCTTTCTCTTGCTCTCTTCTATCAATGGGCTCTACAATTTTCTTTATTTCATCAAGGCTATCCGTTTTTTGTTTGTCAGGTATAGATTTAGTCAGATCTAATAACATGGTTTTTGGTAATTTGGGTTCTTCAATAAGCGAAATTCCTTTCTTTTCATCTCGTCTGTCAGCCTGGTCTATATCTGTTAACTCAGTTTTGGGTGATTTTTGAGAGGCAACAGGAGAAATCTCTTCCTCTTGCTCTCGTCTATCAGATTTTTGTTCGTCAGGTATAGATTTAGTCAGATCTACTAATATGGTTTTTGGTAATTTGGGTTCTTCTGTTAACTGAGTTTTGGGTGATTTTGGAGACGCAACAGGAGAAATCTCTTTCTCTTGCTCTTTTCTATCAATGGGCTCTACAATTTTCTTTATTTCATCAAGGCTATCAGTTTTTTGTTCATCAGGTATAGATTTAGTTAGAGCTACTAACATGGTTTTTGGTAATTTGGGTTCTTCTGTTAACTGAGTTTTGGGTGATTTTGGAGACACAACAGGAGAAATCTCTTTCTCTTGCTCTCGTCTATCAATGGGCACTACAATTTTCTTTATATCATCAAGGCTATCCGTTTTTTGTTTGTCAGGTATAGATTTAGTCAGATCTACTAACATGGTTTTTGGTAATTTGGGTTCTTCAATAAGCGAAATTCCTTTCTTTTCATCTCGTCTGTCAGCCTGGTCTATATCTGTTAACTCAGTTTTGGGTGATTTCGGAGACGCAACAGAAAAAATCTCTTTCTCTTGTTTTGCTCCATCAATGGGCTCTACAATTTTCTTTGTTTCATCAAGGCTATCAGTTTTTTGTTCGTCAGGTATAGATTTAGTCAGGTCTACTAACATGGTTTTTGGTAATTTAGGTTCTTCAGTAGGCGAAATTCCTTTCTTATCATCTTGTCTGTCAGCCTGGTCTATATCTATTAACTGAGTTTTAGGTGATTTTGTAAACGCAACGGGAGAAATCTCTTTCTCTTGTTTTGGTCCATCAATGGGCTCTACAATTTTCTTTGTTTCATCAAGGCTATCAGTTTTTTGTTCGTCAGGTATAGATTTAGTTAGAGCTACTAACATGGTTTTTGGTAATTTGGGTTCTTCTGTTAACTGAGTTTTGGGTGATTTTGGAGACGCAACAGGAGAAATCTCTTTCTCTTGCTCTCGTCTTTCAATGGGCTCTACAATTTTCTTTATTTCATCAAGGCTATCAGTTTTTTGTTTGTCAGGTATAGATTTAGTCAGATCTGCTAACATGGTTTTTGGTACTTTAGGTTCTTCAGTAGGCGAAATTCCTTTCTTTTCATCTCGTCTGTCAGCCTGGTCTATATCTGTTAACTCAGTTTTGGTTGATTTCGGAGACGAAACGGGAGAAATCTCTTTCTCTTGTTTTGGTCCATCAATGGGCTCTACAATTTTCTTTGTTTCATCAAGGCTATCAGTTTTTTGTTCGTCAGGTAAAGATTCAGTCAGATCTACTAGCATGGTTTTTGGTAATTTAGGTTCTTCAGTAGGCGAAATTCCTTTCTTTTCATCTCGTCTGTCAGCCAGGTCTATATCTATTAACTGAGTTTTGGGCGATTTTGGAGACGCAACAGGAGAAATCTCTTTCTCTTGCTCTCGTCTATCAATGGGCTCTACAATTTTCTTTATTTCATCAAGGCTATCAGTTTTTTGTTTGTCAGGTATAGATTTATTTAGATCTACTAACATGGTTTTTGGTAATTTAGGTTCTTCAGTAGGCGAAATTCCTTTCTTTTCATCTCGTCTGTCAGCCAGGTCTATATCTATTAACTGAGTTTTGGGCGATTTTGGAGACGCAACAGGAGAAATCTCTTTCTCTTGCTCTCGTCTATCAATGGGCTCTACAATTTTCTTTATTTCATCAAGGCTATCAGTTTTTTGTTTGTCAGGTATAGATTTATTTAGATCTACTAACATGGTTTTTGGTAATTTAGGTTCTTCAGTAGGCGAAATTCCTTTCTTTTCATCCCGTCTGTCAGCCTGGTCTATATCTGTTAACTCAGTTTTGGTTGATTTCGGAGACGAAACGGGAGAAATCTCTTTCTCTTGTTTTGGTCCATCAATGGGCTCTACAATTTTCTTTGTTTCATCAAGGCTATCAGTTTTTTGTTCGTCAGGTAAAGATTCAGTCAGATCTACTAGCATGGTTTTTGGTAATTTAGGTTCTTCAGTAGGCGAAATTCCTTTCTTTTCATCTCGTCTGTCAGCCTGGTCTATATCTGTTAACTCAGTTTTGGTTGATTTCGGAGACGAAACGGGAGAAATCTCTTTCTCTTGTTTTGGTCCATCAATGGGCTCTACAATTTTCTTTGTTTCATCAAGGCTATCAGTTTTTTGTTCGTCAGGTAAAGATTCAGTCAGATCTACTAGCATGGTTTTTGGTAATTTAGGTTCTTCAGTAGGCGAAATTCCTTTCTTTTCATCTCGTCTGTCAGCCAGGTCTATATCTATTAACTGAGTTTTGGGCGATTTTGGAGACGCAACAGGAGAAATCTCTTTCTCTTGCTCTCGTCTATCAATGGGCTCTACAATTTTCTTTATTTCATCAAGGCTATCAGTTTTTTGTTTGTCAGGTATAGATTTATTTAGATCTACTAACATGGTTTTTGGTAATTTAGGTTCTTCAGTAGGCGAAATTCCTTTCTTTTCATCCCGTCTGTCAGCCTGGTCTATATCTGTTAACTCAGTTTTGGGTGATTTTGGAGACGAAACGGGAGAAATCTCTTTCTCTTGTTTTGGTTCATCGATGGGCTCTACAATTTTCTTTGTTTCATCAAGGCTATCAGTTTTTTGTTCGTCAGGTAAAGATTCAGTCAGATCTACTAGCATGGTTTTTGGTAATTTAGGTTCTTCAGTAGGCGAAATTCCTTTCTTTTCATCTCGTCTGTCAGCCTGGTCTATATCTGTTAACTGAGTTTTGGGCGATGTTGGAGACGCAACAGGAGAAATTTTTTTCTCTTGCTCTCGTCTATCAATGGGCTCTACAATTTTCGTTATTTCATCAAAGCTATCAGTTTTTTGTTTGTCAGGTATACATTTAGTCAGGTCTACTAACATGGTTTTTGGTAATTTGGGTTCTTCTGTTAACTGAGTTTTGGGTGATTTTGGAGACGCAACAGGAGAAATCTCTTTCTCTTGCTCTCGTCTTTCAATGGGCTCTACAATTTTCTTTATTTCATCAAGGCTATCAGTTTTTTGTTTGTCAGGTATAGATTTAGTCAGATCTGCTAACATGGTTTTTGGTACTTTAGGTTCTTCAGTAGGCGAAATTCCTTTCTTTTCATCTCGTCTGTCAGCCTGGTCTATATCTGTTAACTCAGTTTTGGTTGATTTCGGAGACGAAACGGGTGAAATCTCTTTCTCTTGTTTTGGTCCATCAATGGGCTCTACAATTTTCTTTGTTTCATCAAGGCTATCAGTTTTTTGTTCGTCAGGTAAAGATTTAGTCAGATCTACTAACATGGTTTTTGGTAATTTAGGTTCTTCAGTAGGCGAAATTCCTTTCTTTTCATCTCGTCTGTCATCCTGGTCTATATCTGTTAACTGAGTTTTGGGTGATTTTGGAGACGTTACAGGAGAAATCTCTTCCTCTTGCTCTCGTCTATCAATGAGCTCTACAATTTTCTTTATTTCATCAAGGCTATCAGTTTTTTGTTTGTCAGGTATAGATTTAGTCAGATCTACTAACATGGTTTTTGGTAATTTAGGTTCTTTAATCGACGAAATTTCTTTTGTTTCGTCTCGTCTGTCATCCTGGTCTATATCTGTTAACTGAGTTTTGGGTGATTTTGGAGACGTAACAGGAGAAATCTCTTCCTCTTGCTCTCGTCTATCAATGAGCTCTACAATTTTCTTTATTTCATCAAGGCTATCAGTTTTTTGTTTGTCAGGTATAGATTTAGTCAGATCTACTAACATAGTTTTTGGTAATTTAGGTTCTTCAGTAGGCGAAATTCCTTTCTTTTCATCTCGTCTGTCAGCCTGGTCTATATCTGTTAACTGAGTTTTGGGTGATTTTGGAGACGCAACAGGAGAAATCTCTTCCTCTTGCTCTCGTCTTTCAATGGGCTCTACAATTTTCTTTATTTCATCAAGGCTAGTTTTTTCTTTGTCAGGTATAGATTTAGTCAAATCTACTAACATGGATTTTGGTAATTTGTGTTCTCTAATCGACGAAATTTCTTTCGTTTCGTCTCGTCTGTCATCCTGGTCTATATCCGTTAACTGAGTTTTGGGTGATTTTGGAGACGTAACAGGAGAAATCTCTTCCTCTTGCTCTCGTCTATCAATGCGCTCTACAAGTTTCTTTATTTCGTCAAGGCTATCAGTTTTTTGTTTGTCAGTTATAGATTTATTCAGATCTACTAACATGGTTTTTGGAAATTTGGGTTCTTCTGTTAACTGAGTTTTGGGTGATTTTGGAGACGCAACAGAAGAAATCTCTTTCTCTTGCTCTCGTCTATCAATGCGCTCTACAGGTTTCTTTATTTCGTCAAGGCTATCAGTTTTTTGTTTGTCAGGTATAGATTTAGTTAGACCTACTAACATGGTTTTTGGTAATTTGGGTTCTTCTGTTAACTGAGTTTTGGGTGATTTTGGAGACACAACAGGAGAAATCTCTTTCTCTTGCTCTCGTCTATCAATGGGCACTACAATTTTCTTTATATCATCAAAGCTATCCGTTTTTTGTTTGTCAGGTATAGATTTAGTCAGATCTACTAACATGGTTTTTGGTAATTTGGGTTTTTCAATAAGCGAAATTCCTTCCTTTTTATCCCGTCTGTCAGCCTGGTATATATCTGTTAACTGAGTTTTGGGTGATTTCGGAGACGCAACAGGAGAAATCTCTTTCTCTTGTTTTGGTCCATCAATAGTCTCTACAATTTTCTTTGTTTCATCAAGGCTATCAGTTTTTTTTTCGTCAGTTATAGATTTAGTCAGATCTACTAACATGGTTTTTGGTAATTTAGGTTCTTCAGTAGTCGAAATTCCGTTCGTTTCGTCTCGTCTGTCATCCTGGTCTATATCTGTTAACTGAGTTTTGGGTGATTTTGGAGACGTAACAGAAGAGACCTCTTTCTCTTGTTTTGGTCCATCAATGGGCTCTACAATTTTCTTTGTTTCATCAAGGCTACCAGTTTTTTGTTCGTCAGGTATAGATTTAGTCAGATCTACTAACATGGTTTTTGGTAATTTAGGTTCTTTAATAAGCGAAATTCCTTTCTTATCATCTTGTCTGTCAGCCTGGTCTATATCTATTAACTGAGTTTTAGGTGATTTTGTAAACGCAACGGGAGAAATCTCTTTCTCTTGTTTTGGTCCATCAATGGGCTCTACAATTTTCTTTGTTTCATCAAGGCTATCAGTTTTTTGTTCGTCAGGTATAGATTTAGTCAGGTCTACTAACATGGTTTTTGGTAATTTAAGTTCTTCAGTAGGCAAAATTCCTTTCTTATCATCACGTCTGTCAGCTAGGTCTATATCTGTTAACTGAGTTTTGGGCGATGTTGGAGACGCAACAGGAGAAATTTTTTTCTCTTGCTCTCGTCTATCAATGGGCTCTACAATTTTCTTTATTTCATCAAAGCTATCAGTTTTTTGTTTGTCAGGTATACATTTAGTCAGGTCTACTAACATGGTTTTTGGTAATTTAAGTTCTTCAGTAGGCAAAATTCCTTTCTTATCATCACGTCTGTCAGCTAGGTCTATATCTGTTAACTGAGTTTTGGGTGATTTTGGAGACGCAACAGGAGAAATCTCTTTCTCTTGCTCTCGTCTTTCAATGGGCTCTACAATTTTCTTTATTTCATCAAGGCTATCAGTTTTTTGTTTGTCAGGTATAGATTTAGTCAGATCTACTAACATGGTTTTTGGTACTTTAGGTTCTTCAGTAGGCGAAATTCCTTTCTTTTCATCTCGTCTGTCAGCCTGGTCTATATCTGTTAACTCAGTTTTGGGTGATTTCCGAGACGAAACGGGAGAAATCTCTTTCTCTTGTTTTGGTCCATCAATGGGCTCTACAATTTTCTTTGTTTCATCAAGGCTATCAGTTTTTTGTTCGTCAGGTAAAGATTCAGTCAGATCTACTAGCATGGTTTTTGGTAATTTAGGTTCTTCAGTAGGCGAAATTCCTTTCTTTTCATCTCGTCTGTCAGCCAGGTCTATATCTGTTAACTGAGTTTTGGGCGATTTTGGAGACGCAACAGGAGAAATCTCTTTCTCTTGCTCTCGTCTATCAATGGGCTCTACAATTTTCTTTATTTCATCAAGGCTATCAGTTTTTTGTTTGTCAGGTATAGATTTATTTAGATCTACTAACATGGTTTTTGGTAATTTAGGTTCTTCAGTAGGCGAAATTGCTTTCTTTTCATCTCGTCTGTCAGCCTGGTCTATATCTGTTAACTCAGTTTTGGGTGATTTTGGAGACGAAACGGGAGAAATCTCTTTCTCTTGTTTTGGTTCATCAATGGGCTCTACAATTTTCTTTGTTTCATCAAGGCTATCAGTTTTTTGTTCGTCAGGTAAAGATTCAGTCAGATCTACTAGCATGGTTTTTGGTAATTTAGGTTCTTCAGTAGGCGAAATTCCTTTCTTTTCATCTCGTCTGTCATCCTGGTCTATATCTGTTAACTGAGTTTTGGGTAATTTTGGAGACGTTACAGGAGAAATCTCTTCCTCTTGCTCTCGTCTATCAATGAGCTCTACAATTTTCTTTATTTCATCAAGGCTATCAGTTTTTTGTTTGTCAGGTATAGATTTAGTCAGATCTACTAACATGGTTTTTGGTAATTTAGGTTCTTTAATCGATGAAATTTCTTTTGTTTCGTCTCGTCTGTCATCCTGGTCTATATCTGTTAACTGAGTTTTGGGTGATTTTGGAGACGTAACAGGAGAAATCTCTTCCTCTTGCTCTCGTCTATCAATGAGCTCTACAATTTTCTTTATTTCATCAAGGCTATCAGTTTTTTGTTTGTCAGGTATAGATTTAGTCAGATCTACTAACATGGTTTTTGGTAATTTAGGTTCTTCAGTAGGCGAAATTCCTTTCTTTTCATCTCGTCTGTCAGCCTGGTCTATATCTGTTAACTGAGTTTTGGGTGATTTTGGAGACGCAACAGGAGAAATCTCTTCCTCTTGCTCTCGCCTTTCAATGGGCTCTACAATTTTCTTTATTTCATCAAGGCTAGTTTTTTCTTTGTCAGGTATAGATTTAGTCAAATCTACTAACATGGATTTTGGTAATTTGTGTTCTTTAATCGACGAAATTTCTTTCGTTTCGTCTCGTCTGTCATCCTGGTCTATATCTGTTAACTGAGTTTTGGGTGATTTTGGAGACGCAACAGGAGAAATCTCTTTCTCTTGCTCTCGTCTATCAATGGGCTCTACAATTTTCTTTATTTCATCAAGGCTATCAGTTTTTTGTTTGTCAGGTATAGATTTAGTCAGATCTACTAACATGGTTTTTGGTAATTTAGGTTCTTCAGTAGGCGAAATTCCTTTCTTTTCATCTCGTCCGTCAGCCTGGTCTATATCTGTTAACTCAGTTTTGGGAGATTTTGGAGAGGCAACAGGAGAAATCTCTTTCTCTTGCTCTCTTCTATCAATGGGCTCTACAATTTTCTTTATTTCATCAAGGCTATCCGTTTTTTGTTCGTCAGGTATAGATTTAGTCAGATCTACTAACATGGTTTTTGGTAATTTAGGTTCTTCAGTAGGCGAAATTTCTTTCTTTTCATCTCGTCTGTCAGCCGGGTCTATATCTGTTAACTGAGTTTTGGGTGATTTTGGAGACGAAACGGGAGAAATCTCTTTCTCTTGTTTTGGGCCATCAACGGGCTCTACAATTTTCTTTGTTTCATCAAGACTATCAGTTTTTTGTTCGTCAGGTATAGATTTAGTCAGATCTACTAACATGGTTTTTGGTAATTTAGGTTCTTCAGTAGGCGAAATTCCTTTCTTTTCATCTCGTCTGTCAGCCTGGTCTATCTGTTCTATCTCAGGTCTATCTGTTAACTGAGTTTTAAGTGATTTTTGAGACGTAACAGGAGAAACCTCTTTCTCTTGTTTTGGTCCATCAATGGGCTCTACAGTTTTCTTTGTTTTATTAAGGCTATCAGTTTTTTGTTCGTCAGGTAAAGATTTAGTCAGGTCTACTAACATGGTTTTTGGTAATTTAAGTTCTTTAGTAGGCGAAATTCCTTTCTTATCATCTCGTCTGTCAGCCTGGTCTATATCTATTAACTGAGTTTTGGGTGATTTTGGAGACGCAACAGGAGAAATCTCTTTCTCTTGTTTTGGTCCATCAATGGGCTCTACAATTTTCTTTGTTTCATCAAGGCTATCAGTTTTTTTTTCGTCAGGTATAGATTTGGTCAGGTCTACTAACATGGTTTTTGGTAATTTAAGTTCTTCAGTAGGTGAAATTCCTTTCTTTTCATCTCGTCTGTTAGCCTGGTCTATATCTGTTAACTGAGTTTTGGGTGATTTTGGAGACGCAACAGAAGAAATCTCTTTCTCTTGCTCTCGTCTATCAATGGGCTCTAAAGATTTCTTTATTTCATCAAAGCTATCAGTTTTTTGTTTGTCAGGTATAGATTTATTCAGATCTACTAACATGGTTTTTGGAAATTTGGGTTCTTCTGTTAACTGAGTTTTGGGTGATTTTGGAGACGCAACAGAAGAAATCTCTTTCTCTTGCTCTCGTCTATCAATGCGCTCTACAAGTTTCTTTATTTCGTTAAGGCTATCAGTTTTTTGTTTGTCAGGTATAGATTTAGTTAGACCTACTAACATGGTTTTTGGTAATTTGGGTTCTTCTGTTAACTGAGTTTTGGGTGATTTTGGAGACGCAACAGGAGAAATCTCTTTTTCTTTCTCTCGTCTATCAATGGGCACTACAATTTTCTTTATATCATCAAGGCTATCCGTTTTTTGTTTGTCAGGTATAGACTTAGTCAGATCTACTAACATGGTTTTTAGTAATTTGGGTTCTTCAATAAGCGAAATTCCTTCCTTTTCATCTCGTCTGTCAGCCTGGTATATATCTGTTAACTGAGTTTTGGGTGATTTCGGAGACGCAACAGGAGAAATCTCTTTCTCTTGTTTTGGTCCATCAATAGGCTCTACAATTTTCTTTGTTTCATCAAGGCTATCAGTTTTTTTTTCGTCAGTTATAGATTTAGTCAGATCTACTAACATGGTTTTTGTTAATTTAGGTTCTTCAGTAGGCGAAATTCCTTTCTTTTCGTCTCGTCTGTCATCCTGGTCTATATCTGTTAACTGATTTTGGGGTGATTTTGGAGACGTAACAGGAAAAACCTCTTTCTCTTGTTTTGGTCCATCAATGGGCTCTACAATTTTCCTTGTTTTATCAAGGCTATCAGTTTTTTGTTCGTCAGTTATAGATTTAGTCAGATCTACTAACATGGTTTTTGGTAATTTAGGTTCTTCAGTAGGCGAAATTCCTTTCTTTTCATCTCGTCTGTCATCCTGGTCTATATCTGTTAACTGAGTTTTGGGTGATTTTGGAGACGCAACAGGAGAAGTCTCTTCCTCTTGCTCTTGTCTATCAATGGGCTCTACAATTTTCTTTACTTCATTAAGGCTAATTTTTTCTTTGTCAGGTATAGATTTAGTCAAATCTACTAACATGGTTTTTGGTAATTTAGGTTCTTCAGTAGGCGAAATTCCTTTCTTTTCATCTCGTCTGTCAGCCTGGTCTATATCTGTTAACTGAGTTTTGGGTGATTTTGGAGACGCAACAGAAGAAATCTCTTTCTCTTGTTTTGGTCCATTAATGGGCTCTACAATTTTCTTTATTTCATTAAGGCTAATTTTTTTTTTGTCAGGTATAGATTTAGTCAAATCTACTAACATGGTTTTTGGTAATTTAGTTTCTTCAGTAGGCGAAATTCCTTTCTTTTCATCTCGTCTGTCAGCCTGGTCTATATCTATTAACTGAGTTTTGGGTGATTTTAGGGACGCAACAGGAGAAATATCTTCCTCTTGCTCTCGTATATCAATGGGCTCTACAATTTTCTTTGTTTCATCAAGGCTATCAGTTTTGTGTTTGTCAGGTATAGATTTAGTCAGATCTACTAACATGGTTTTTGGTAATTTAGGTTCTTCAGTAGGCGAAATTCCTTTCTTTTCATCTCGTCTGTCAGCCTGGTCTATATCTGTTAACTGAGTTTTGGGTGATTTTGGAGACGCAACAGGAGAAATCTCTTCCTCTTGCACTCGTATATCAATGGGCTCTACAATTTTCTTTATTTCATCAATGCTAATTTTTTCTTTGTCAGGTATAGATTTAGTCAAATCTACTAACAGGGTTTTTGGTAATATAGGTTCTTCAGTAGGCGAAATTCCTTTCTTTTCGTCTCGTCTGTCAGCCTGGTCTATATCTGTTAACTGAGTTTTGGGTGATTTCGGAGACGCAACAGGAGAAATCTCTTCCTCTTGCACTCGTATATCAATGGGCTCTACAATTTTCTTTATTTCATCAATGCTAATTTTTTCTTTGTCAGGTATAGATTTAGTCAAATCTACTAACACGGTTTTTGGTAATTTAGGTTCTTCAGTAGGCGAAATTCCTTTCTTTTCATCTCGTCTGTCAGCCTGGTCTATATCTGTTAACTGAGTTTTGGGTGATTTTGGAGACGCAACAGGAGAAATCTCTTCCTCTTGCACTCGTATACCAATGGGCTCTACAATTTTCTTTATTTCATCAAGGCTAATTTTTTCTTTGTCAGGTATAGATTTAGTCAAATCTACTAACACGGTTTTTGATAATTTATGTTCTTCAGTAGGCGAAATTCCTTTCTTTTCATCTCGTCTGTCAGCCTGGTCTATATCTGTTAACTGAGTTTTAGGTGATTTTGGAGACGTAACAGGAGAAATCTCTTTTTCTTGTTTTGGTCCATCAATGGGCTCTACAATTTTCTTTGTTCCATCAAGGCTATCAGTTTTTTGTTCGTCAGGTATAGATTTAGTCAGATCTACTAACATGGTTTTTGGTAATTTAGGTTCTTCAATAGGCAAAATTGGTTTCTCTTTATTTCGACTGTCGGCCTGGTCTATATCTGTTAACTGAGTTGTGTGTGATTTTGGAGACGCAACAGGAGAAATCTCTTCCTCTTGCTCTCGTCTATCAATGGGCTCTACAATTTTCTTTATTCCATCAAGGCTATCAGTTTTTTGTTTGTCAGGTATAGATTTGGTCAGATCTACTAACATGGCTTTTGGTAATTTGTGTTCTTCAATAGGCGAAATTCCTTTTTTATTTCGACTGTCAGCCTGGTCTATATCTGTTAACGGAGCTTTGGATGATTTTGGAGACGAAACGGGAGAAATCTCTTTCTCTGGTTTTGGGCCATCAATGGGCTCTACAATTTGCTTTGTTTCATCAAGGCTATCAGTTTTTTGTTCGTCTGGTATAGATTTAGTCAGATCTACTAACATGGCTTTTGGTAATTTCGGTTCTTCAATAGGCGAAACTCCTTTCTTTGGAAACGAAACGGGAGAAATCTCTTTCTCTTGTTCTCGTCTATAAATAGGCTCTACAATTTGTTTTGTTTCATCAAAGCTATCAGTTTTTGGTTCGTCAGGTAAAGATTTAGTCAGATGTACTAAATTTTTTTTTGGTAATTTAGGTTCTTCAATAGGCGAAACTCCTTTCTTTTCATCATGTTTATTGCCGTGTTCGGAATAAATATCTGTTAACTGAGTTTTGGATGATTTTGGAGACGAAACGGGAGAAATCTCTTCCTCTTGCTCTCGTCTATCAATGGGCTCTACAATTTTCTTTATTTCATCAAGGTTATCAGTTCTTTGTTTTTCAGGTATAGATTTACTCAGATCTACTAACATGGTTTTTGGTAATTTGGGTTCCTTATTAGGCGAAACTTCTTTCTTTGGAGACGAAACGGGAGAAATCTCTTTCTCTTGTTCTCGTCTATCAATGTGCTCTACAATTTTCTTTATTTCATCAAGGCTATCAGTTTCTTGTTTGTCAGGCATAGATTTTTTCAAATCTACTAACATGGTTTTTGGTAATTTAGGTTCTTCAGTATGCGAAATTCCTTTCTTTTCATCTCGTCTGTCAGCCTGGTCTATATCTGTTAACTGAGTTTTGGGTGATTTTGGGGAAGCAACAGGAGAAATCTCTTCCTCTTGCTCTCGTCTATCCATGGGCCCTACAATTTTCTTTATTTCATCAAGGCTATCAGTTTTTTGTTTTTCAGGTATAGATTTAGTCAGATCTGCTAACTTGGTTTTTGGTAATTTGGGTTCCTCAATAGGCGAAATTCCTCCCTTTGGAGACGAAACGGGAGAAATTTCTTTCTTTTGTTCTCGTCTATCAATGTGCTCTACAATTTTCTTTCTTTCATCCAGGCTATCAGTTTTTTGTTCGTCAGGTATAGATTTAGTCAGATCTACTAACATGGTTTTTGGTAATTTGTGTTCTTCAATAGGCGAAATTCCTTTTTTATCTCGACTGTCAGCCTGGTCTATATCTGTTAACGGAGCTTTGGATGATTTTGGAGACGAAACGGGAGAAATCTCTTTCTCTGGTTTTGGGCCATCAATGGGCTCTACAATTTGCTTTGTTTCATCAAGGCTATCAGTTTTTTGTTCGTCTGGTATAGATTTAGTCAGATATACTAACATGGATTTTGGTAATTTGTGTTCTTCAATAGGCGAAATTCCTTTTTTATCTCGACTATCAGCCTGGTCTATATCTGTTAACTGAGTTTTGGATGATTTTGAAGACGAAACGGGAGAAATCTCTTTTTTTGGTTTTGGGCCATCAATGGGCTCTACAATTTTCTTTATTTCATCGAGGCTATCAGTTTTTTGTTTGTCAGGTATAGATTTTTTCAAATCTACTAACATGGATTTTGGTAATTTGTGTTCTTCAATAGGCGAAATTCCTTTTTTATCTCGACTGTCAGCCTGGTCTATATCTGTTAACGGAGCTTTGGATGATTTTGGAGACGAAACGGAAGAAATCTCTTTCTCTTGTTTTAGGCCATCAATGGGCTCTACAATTTTCTTTGTTTCATCAAGGCTATCAGTTTTTTGTTCGTCAGGTATAGATTTAGTCAGATCTACTAACATGGTTTTTGGTAATTTAGGTTCTTCAGTAGGCGAAATTCCTTTCTTTTCATCTCGTCTGTTAGCCTGGTCTATATCTGTTAACTCAGTTTTGGGAGATTTTGGAGAGGCAACAGGAGAAATCTCTTCCTCTTGCTCTCGTCTATCAATGGGCTCTACAATTTTCTTTATTTCATCAAGGCTATCAGTTTTTTGTTTGTCAGGTATAGATTTTTTCAAATCTACTAACATGGTTTTTGGTAATTTGGGTTCTTCAATAAGCGAAATTCCTTTCTTTTCATCTCGTCTGTCAGCCTGGTCTATATCTGTTAACTGAGTTTTAGGTGATTTCGGAGACGCAACAGAAAAAATCTCTTTCTCTTGTTTTGGTCCATCAATGGGCTCTACAATTTTCTTTGTTTCATCAAGGCTATCAGTTTTTTGTTCGTCAGGTATAGATTTAGTCAGGTCTACTAACATGGTTTTTGGTAATTTAAGTTCTTCAGTAGCCGAAATATCTTCAACAGGCGAAAATTCTTTCTCTTCATCTTGTTTCTCAGCATTTTCTACAGGTTTTGTTGTATCATGAAGGCTTCTTCTTCTGTCCATGTTATGGGTTGGTCTATCCATATCCCTTGACTTAGATTCTACGTGAAGCGAAATGAATGAAATTTCATTCGGTTGTTTCAGTTCACTTTTTTTGCCAATGAGCGTTATAGTTGGCTTAGGTTTTTCAATGCTATCCTCACTGTCGTGGTCTTCAAATAATGTCTTTATATGTGCCAACGTCGATTTTGGGGACTTTCTTGTTTCTTGTAAAGACGAAATTAAACTAATTTCTTCCTCTTTGTCTAATGTGGCACGATTAAGAGGCTTCCTCGATTTCTCAGGGGTATTCTTATTTTCAAAGTCTGATATTAATTTTGAAAGATCGTTGAATTTTAACTCTAATGACTTGGTGGGTACTTCGGAAGACGGTAATATGGAAATTTCTTCTTCTTCATATGATGATAGATTCTTCTCGAACTTTGGTGCGGTCTTCTTTGTCGAAGAATCTGCAAATATCTCCTTTAACCTCAAAGATTTAGTGATTTCTATGGAATTATTGTCGTTTTTGCGTGGTAAATCTTTTACCATGTTGGATTTTGTTTTTTCTTTCATTTCTATTGTATCTTTTGATAACAGGTACACCTTATGGTTAGCTGATTTTGGTAAATTTGTTTGCTCAATGTAAGGTTTTGAGATTTTCATCGAAGTTTCGTTTGTACAATCATCATTATCAGGTTCAATGTTATTGTCAGGTAAGTATTTCGTAGCTGTGCTAACTAACGGTTTTGAGGGATCTACATTAAAAGAGACATTTCTTAATGTACTTATTTGTTGGTTGTCTACAACGACATTCATTTGATTGGGTTGAATTTGCTTAAAGTCAGATGGTTTCTTAATAACAGTTCCTACGATTTCTACGATTTCGTAATTATTTCCTTCTCCTGATCCTCTATATCTCTTATCTCCCATCTCCAACTTAGAATCAGACCATTCCAAATCTGCTTCATACTGCTTCAGGGCGGTACTCTCAGGAAGTGGAAAGTTCATTTCAGTCTTTAGTCTAGTTTTTCTCAATGGAAGTTCGTGCATATCATATTTGGTGTAAGAATTTTTATCAAAAGTTTCATGAAAATATATCTTTGTACTCTCTGTATTATCATCACATTTTGCTAAATCCTGATCTAACCGAGAAACTCTTGTCTGTTGTGCTGAAGTGTGATGTGATATATCTTGTTCTTTTTGCGTAACTCTATATTCAACTTGCTCAGCGGCCTTTTCATTTATACCCTTTAAGTTTTCCACAGCAGATATCTTCTCTCCCATCATTTGCTGCCCTAAATCTACCTCAATATGACGGGACGTGAAGTAACTAAATGGACTGAATACTTTTACCTCTGTCGGAATATTGGTTATATTTCTCTCAAATGCCTTTATAACTTCTCTGACGTTTGCCCGACTCTCAGTGATATGTACTGGGTCCATTCGACCTCTCCCTCCCTCTTCTTTATTGTAAGCCAATTTTTCGTTAATTAAAAATGTATGAGTGCATTTTTTAATGGCCGTTCTCTCCGCTTCAGGATAATCTAAGAAATAATTCGTTACAGCATTGCCTTCCTTCGAGAAAGCTTTTGGGCCTTTGCCGCTACCTTCTTCTGGGTTGGTGAGGCGCAAGTTATCTTCTATTGCCTCAGCCATTTGAGATACGCCGCTAATTCTACGTTTAGTACACTTCCTCTCACAGATTTCTTCCTTAATTTCTAGTATATCTTCATGATTTTCTGCTGCTCCTGGAGCGTGTCCCACAATTTCTGCTGGAGCTTCACTACAAATCAATTCCTCTAAAACTAAATCTGCTTGGCTTAAAATCTGAGCTTCAATATGTTTAATGTCCAAATCTTCTTCGTCTTTCATCTCTCTTTTCGCCACGGCGAAGGGTACCGCTTCTATAGTTGAAATCGATAATTTCTTGCGTTTAGTACACTTTCTCTCACAGATTTCTTCCTGAATTTCTGGTATATCTTCTCGATTTTCTGCTTCTCCTGGAGAGTGTCCCACAATTTCTGCTGGAGCTTCACTACAACTCAATTCCTCTAAAACTAAATCTGCTCGGCTTAAAATCTGAGATTCAATATTTTTAATGTTCACAACTTCTTCGTCTTTCATCTCTCTCTTCGCCACGACAAAGGGTATCGCTTCTATAGTTGAAATCGATAATTTCTTCTCAATACTTTGTATAACTTCCTGAACTACAGGAGCTGCATCAACTGCATCAAAGTCACCGATAGCAGATGACTTCTTAAAGTCCGTCCGTAAAGGCGTGGCTTTATTTTCTAGTAGCAAAATTTTCCGCTTAACGTCACCGCTGCCAATTCTACGCTCTAATATCTCCCTATCACTAACGAAGCTGCTCTCCGTTGTCAACTTATCCTGCTCTAGAAGAAATTTAATTTCGGGTTCGAATTCAACGTTAAACTGCGAAGTCTTGAGACGACTATCAGATCGTCCGTCACTAACAACAATTTCCTGCTTCTGGATTTCCTGCTCTGTTTGTTCTTGCAGAAATGTTAGCTCCGGCTGGAACTCAACGGTGAAATGCGTAACTTTCGGTACATCGGTGTGACTACTGTCACTCATTTCGGAAAATGAGGTAGTGTCTTTTAGATTTTGTCCGGATCTATTTTCGATTCTTTGCCATGACAACTTTTCAGCTTGGCCCGATTTTAGGCCGTGAATACTGATGTGCTCTGATCGTATAAAGAATGTCGTGTGTTCCATCGAAAACGGTCCATTGTTGTGAAAGGATATAAATAATTGTTGCACGAAAAATAATATTAAGATTGGGATTTTATGAAGTTATGTAAAACGTTATTATTTTGCTCTCACTGGCATGCAATCTATAGGCTTATATCATACACTGAGTTGAGACTCCTTCGGAGCAGCTAATGGAGCCAAATGGAGTTTACAACAAATCCCATACAAAGAAGCAAAAACATAAACTAGAAATATGTATGTATACATATTGTAATAAATAGTGATCCAAAATTGTGATCCAAAAAATCGGCGAAAGCTGCACAAAAAAGTTCTCAAAATAAAGTTTACAAGTGTTCAACTTTTGACATTTAGTGTACACAAGTTTATGAGATATGAAGTCGTGGCTTAGCAAGGAATGAAGTGTTTATTCTGAATCGTGCAAGGTTGGTTCTACTGTCAGTTGTTCTATCTGTCTCTCTGTAGAAGAAGCTTAAGAAGATTGAACATAAACAATTGAAAAATTGAATGTACAATAGTTTTGTAAAACAAGTTCACTTCTATTATAACAGAATTTTCTTCCATACCACGACCTCACATACCACAGTCATATCCCACAAAGAAAAGTGCTCAGATCAGAAAAAAAGAAAACAAATAATTACAAGCAACTTATTTATAACAATAAAATATGGCTTTGTAATTGCGACGAAGTGACATAGCCGTACGTATATGCTTAGCATTTACGAGTAGTAACTACGATAGAATGTTGAATTGAAATACGTATGTATGAATGTATATGTACTATATGTATGTGTGTGTGAGGCAACATATTAAAATTTGTATCATCAAATTGCAGTTAATAAATAATAAATCAAAACAAAAATAATGCACGAGGAGTTTTGACGTATGTATTTTTGGTAATATATTGAACTATTTCATCGATTCGATTTAAAAGGTAAATTAATTATAGAATTTATACGATATAATGATTATTGAAAATACATATATCAGTGCCCAGGTTTTGTATATATCACCAGAACTCAGTAAATTCTCGTATTTTTAAGGCTGCTGCTTTTGGACAAGAAATTAATTATTTCTAAACAATTAAAATTAGAAAAACCATTTTCACAAAAAATTTATTACATGAACGACAAACCCGACAACAACAGTCACCACAGTCTGCAACAACTGCAGCAATTTTTGTTTTAAACATATTCTATATTTTATGCCACAAATTTAATTTGCCTCAAAATAATCTAAGAGATGTTTGTTCTTGTATTCAACATTATTAACTTGCTTCATTATCACTATTGTACACTCAACTTTATTTCACTTTATTCAAGAGTTTCGTGAATTCGTGAATTATTTTTATGCTCCTAAAAATTTGTTTTTAATTTAGAAATAAATTTAGAAATGTTTATTTCAGAAAACAAAAAACATAATGTAATGTAACTAAATATTCGATACACAACGTCTTCCACACATTTCATTTTATCAAATTTAAAATAGCGTCATACTATTTCTAGGAAGAAACTTACCGTATTTAATAATACTATTTAGAAAAAAAAATTAATTTTTCTATTATTTATATTCGAATGATAATATTCAAATCCATGAGATAAATCCTAAATAGAATAAATTCTATCAAGTAAATTTATTTAATTTTTTTTTTTTTACAAAATATTTCGTAGGAAACACTTCACCTCAACGTTTTCGATACTATCGTTAAGAATACTAAATTACGACTGGAACTGAATGTCAATGCAATTCTGGCCAAGTTATGTCAGAAGAACACCCACAAATTGGATTACCCAAATACATACACATGTACATATGTATGTATGCGAGCTAATTACGAGTACATACATGGTTTCTCGAAGAACTTGCGTCCGGTATCCATGTTTTACTAATTTTTTAACACAATTTCGCTGTAGCATTGTGAGATTTTAGGTTTATTAGTTAGAAGCTTAATTAATACTTATTTAGAATTGTAATAGCGTATTTTATATATACAATACAATATATGTATAAGATTAGTTTCCTCATCCCCAAAGCCAAACATTGTACTTTTGTATTATTGAAAATTATATACTTGAGTACGATACAAGTATGCACTCTTATGGAGAAGAACTCCTTATGTAGATATGAGTTGGGGAAAAAGTATTCGGCGTGTCTTCAGTAAAAAGAACCTTTTTTTGTATACAACATTTTGTATACCACATACAACATTTTATTGCCCATTCTTTTCAATTGTTTTCGGATATAACCATTATTCCTTTCTTGTAGATTTCCGGGGTTTTATCTTGGAAAAACTGACACAGGTGCTTTTCGCACTGCCCGTTTGAAGTAAATTTTTCCCAGCAAGAGTGTGTTGCAGAATTTGAAACAAATGATAATCTGATGCTGCGAGGTCACAGGACTATACAGTGGACGCATCAAAACTTCCCAGCCGAAGTCTCTTAGTTTTTGCCGGGCCAACAAAGCTGTATGTGGCCTTTTTTTGGACCCATTTTTGCACTCAGTTCATGAGGCACCCAAACATCGAGCTTCTTTGTGAAACCAACTTTATGCAACGACGCACCAATCTCAATAAATTTTACAAATTATCAGGCGATTTGTCACCTTTGAAGCAAAAAAAAAAAGTTGCCAGAAGCAACTAACCGTTTTAAAGTTATGACACTTTACAGTGAAGCGATGAGAAAAACGCCGAATACTTTTTCCCCAACCGGTGTTAAGAAGTATTAGTATAAAGTTTGAACGAAAAATAGAGCAGGCTCTTTAAAATAGTAAAAGTTTGCGTACATAATTTAAAATTGGCTAAACAGATTTCTTAAAAATTAATCAAATAAGTATTGTGGTATTTCCACGAAGAGGTCAACACCATGTTAGTTATGTTGGAGCTAGAGGAAGACATTCATGATATTTATAACGTATTTTAAAAGTAAGAATACAGCCATTAGAATTGATTTTGAGTTTTTTCTAACAATCGATATGGAAACCATGCAAGTTATATCGTTCATTTTTTTTTTGTCTTTGGTTTTATCACTTTCTCATACATACATATGTACATACGTATGTATCTATATACCTATCTATATACAATGTTTTTCGCCCAAAAATATACAAATACTCATATGTTTGTAAGTAAATACATGTGTAGATATGTCTGTATTCGTCAGTCCAGAAACTCGATAGCCAATAGTAACTGCCATCTTTTTCATATGTGAATATGTATTAAGTAGTTTTATTAGATAGAAATAATAGCATGGCGGCTCTTCATTTCACTTTTCATTCTTCTAAATCATAATAATTTTCATTATAATGATTCGATTTGATTTAACCATATCTCTTATGGTGCAACAGACTTAATTTTCATTGATAATGAATGAAATTGCGTATGAAATCTCTTGAAAAGTCATGAAAAATCAAAAAAAAAAAAACGACAACCCAAAAGAAAATAATAGGAGTACAAAATATCAGACGTGAAACATAAGGCATAATGCAATTTAGAAAAGAATGCAGTTAGTAAAAGCCAGACATGAAGATTTTTTTTGCTTGAATTGAATGAATATGAAAGTTTGTAATTCGGACTAACCTGTTATGGAAATATCCGATTTCTTCTTTATAGTAACTTCCGCATCCATTGTTTTGTGGAGCGTTGTAACCGTATCGGTTACCAGATCTGAAAAATAAAGTGATAATTTCATTAATTCAGTTCCATTTATAGTTCCTTTTCTCCTATAATAAAAAAAATAAAATAAAATAAAATAATAAAAGAATTCAAAAATTTAAAAAAAAGTAAAATACAATAAAATTTAAGCGCCCACATAAGATAATCAATCTTAGAAGACACCGAAGGTTTAGGAAGCCCTTTGAGAAGAAGGCTCAAAATAGCTTACAAGTATTAGCTATTATTGTACTTACATATATATCGTAGTATAAAGAACAAAACATTTATAAAATGCTAACCTTTTATTTGACTAGTAGGACTAGATACCGCTTCCCCGCCTGTGCTACTAGTCATTGTTTCTATTGGAGTCGGTGGAGGCGTCTGAGAATGAGGAATTTCTGCAGCTCCTGTTAAATAAATTATTTTAATTTGTTAATTTGTTATAAGAAACTAAGAAACTGACCAACTGAAATGAGATTTTATCTAAAATTTCTAAACTCACTTTTCGTTTTACTGGCATCGTCCATATCTATTAATCCCTCACTCATCTTCCTAGTTATAGTCTCCTCTACGGACTTGCAGAACTCTGCCTCGGTTAATGATTGACGCTGTTCGGGCGCTAGAGAAGTGGTAGCCACCACCTCAACACTTTCAACTTGTGTTGTCTTCTGAATCGGTAGGTGTGTTTCTTGTTCCGAAACAAGAAATTCTACGGTAACTCTTTTAACTTCAGTCGGCTTCAGTGTTGCCTGTTGAAGCACTGAATCCTGAATACTGGCATCTAATTTCGTTAGTTTCGTCTCACTTGAATCCATGCCAGACGACTGTCTTTCTCTGAAACTTGCAGTTTCAATATTCGTGGCAGAGCTTGAAGATTGGGTTGGTTTTTCCTTACTCAGCAGATCTGCGGCGGTAAGCTCTTTGGCGTCAAGACTCTTTGGCGGAGCTGACTCTTTTACTCTCTCTTCTAATTTTCGCTCAACTTTCTCACTAGGTGCAGTTATTAATGATGATGATGACAACTCTTCAATATGTCCAGAAATTGGATGAGAGCTTACAATGGTAATCGTTTTGGTTCTATCTAAAGGGAATGGAGATTGTGTTTCTTGTGTCATTTGTTCCAAATACTCTGACATCTTTTTATCTACTGTCGATCTTTCGTCAACCTCCTCAAAATCATGCTTGTCCGTTTTAAAAGCTTGGAATTTGGTTTTTATTACTTCTGATTCATTAATTTGAGAAGAAACGTTCATAGCTTCTGTGAATTTGGCTTTGATATCTTCTGGAAGTTGAGAACTTTTAATGGTAACAGTTTCAGTTTCCACAAAAGGTGCAGCAGCAGCAGGCATTTCCTTCTCAAATTCTGTTATAATCGTTTCAGTGGTAACTGTGGGTTGACTCCTGCCAATAATGGTTGCCTCCATATCATCACTTTCGAAAGGCTTAGTGATTATTCTTGTTTCAGTCCTTACTGTACCGCTTGCAGGTGGCACAATATCTTCCGATTCATGGAGACCGGAACTGATCGTCGTTGTTGTAATGGTTGTGATTTTTGTTTCTTCAACTATGGAGGATGGCTCGACCTGTTCATAATCATCTGGTCGTGTTTCCAATGAAATCATTTTCGATGAAGTAGTAGTCACTACCGGTTTGATGAGCTCACTTTGCTTCGATTCTGTTGTCTTCTGATCTGTGGTCTCCTTTAATTGCTGGAGTTGAGGACTTTTAGCCGACACTGTTTCGCCGGCGACGAGTGTAACCATCGGCCGTGTCTTCTGCTGCTCAGTAGTTAGAAAATCTTGAGTAATTTTTCTTATTTCACTTTCGACCAGTCCTACAGCGCTTGGATGAGTTGTGTCAGAAATAATCTCCGCAGATTCTAGAGATTTTTTACTTGTGGGACTTGTCGCCGCTTCTTCTCCAATGCTAAGGTCTTTTGCTGAGGACGCTGATGCCTTTCTCTCACCTTCCGCAACGGTTTTGCTGCCTGATACGAACACTACTTTTTTTACTTCGGTAATTTGTGGTTCTCTAATTTCAGGCGAGTCAGCGACGACCTCAATGTGTGCTGCTTTGAATGCTGCTTTTTCAGGAATTTCCTTTGTTTCTATTAATGTCACTGTTGTGGTGACTTCATTTTTTGAATCCGCAGAAGTCTTCTGGATTGGTATAGGAATAGTTTCCTCAGTGTCATCTAGAAACTGTTCCAGAATCGTTGATGCAGAAGATGAATCTGCCAATTTGCCCAATTCACTTGAAGTTGTTGACACAGTTGGCGATTCCTTACGTGATGAGACGTCACCGGCTGTGGGTGTACCAGTTGCTGCTAGTTGCGTTATTTTGCCCAAACCAATTGCTTCTGCGATTACGACGGACTCCTTGAGAACGTTAGAAATGGTGGACAATTCTTCGGTTTGTTTTGCAGTTTCCTCGGCCGCTGCTCGGAATTCGCTTTCGAATTTTTTGGCGTCTGAACCGAGGAGGTTTGTAGCTTCCTTCATTGTCTCAATTAAAGTTTCTTTTGCAACTTTATCTTGTTTAGTTTTTTGTGTGATTTCTGTGTTTATTACTTGCTCTGTGGTGAGAACCTTCTCTTTTCTCTTACGCTCATCTGCTTCAGCGATCGATTCCTTTGCTAGCCTTTCTACTTTACTCTCACTCTTCTCCTTAAATTCCTCCACAAATTTCTCCCGGATCGTGTACTCTGTTGGTAATTGACTGGATTTTTCCACCTGGAGAAAATCTTCAGTCAATTTTTTCGTCTTGCTCTCCTCCTCTGTCGCGACTTCAGTTAAGTTCACAATTTTGGTGCTTAACTTTTCTTTGACTTCAGGCGACTTTTCTGTGCAGCTGGCGTCGCGAATATGCTTCAGACTTTCCTTCTCGAATTCCGCCTGCTTGGACGGTTCACTCACGGAATCGTCCTCTTCGGAACTTCTACCGGAAGTCTTGAACTTCTTTGTTAATTCATTATCAAAATCCGTTTTGCTGATTTCCGCTGTTTCCATTTTGCCCATTTTCATCTTAATAACTTGTTCGGGCACAGTCGCTGACTTGATGATGTTGTCCGTTGGTAACTGCATCATAATCTCTGATTCGTGAATGGCTTTCTTGTCCTCGATGAGACTTTTTCTCTTTATCTCCGTTATTTCCTTGGCGATTTCTCGCTTTTGTGTGGATGCGGGTACCTGTCTCTCCACAGACAGACGCTTGACAATCTTCTCACGTCGCTCCGCAACAGTTCTCTTAGTACTCTCCTCATCTGATTCAGACTCTTCGACCTCTTTCTCCTCAGCCGAATATTTAATCTCTTCACGTTCATGTATTTGTTGTATACGTTTACCTGAAATAAATTAATAAAGCACATTCCACACTCTTAGTATTAGGAAATCATACTCACTTTCTTCGCGCGCCAACTCTTCCACTGATGAATCGGTGGCGGTCTTCATTATGTCCGCCTCATCGAAATCACGCGAACGCGACAGGCGTCCGCTCTTACATTTCTGCATGATATCCTCGCGTCCAATCGCCCGCAACGCGTCTTCCAGCATGAGAATATCATAGTTCGGCTTGTCTTTGAACAGACGTATCATGCTCTGAGCCTGTCTAGCGATGCTGTCCGTGTTCTGATTGATGATTTCATCGATCTCTTCGCTGCTAATATCGATTTCGGAAGCCAAACGAATCCAGTCCTTGCCCAACAGATTGGAAAGGTCCACAATACGTATGTCACCGATGTAGTGATCATTTTGATGCTTACTCTGGCCGTAGAGTGCTGTGTGGTAACTGCTGGTGACCTTGTCGGTATATGCATTTACACCGTCGGGTATGACGGTTTCGGGCAGGACAATATTCAGAATACAGATGGGATGTTGCGGTGGCTCGCCCTTGGCTACTTTCGGCTCTTTCATAAACAGAGTGCGGCCCACGATGTCGGCGTGCTGGTCCTTTACACGCACAGTGAACGGCAGCCTGTTTTCGCGGAAAGCCTTGAACGGCAATTGCAGTTGATCGCCGGATTTCGTCACCGGTATCAGATTGCCAGCCATTTCAATAAACTGGGGCTTTCCCTCTAGCACTTCAACGTCTCTACTCTTGGCCACCTCGGTGAAGAGTTCCTGTTTCTCGAGCGTTTTGTCCTCTTTGTCATCGGTCATGCAGAAAACGCGTAGTCTGGCCTCCTGAGACTCCACCTTCTTGGCGAAGACCACAAATCGGGCCATAAATGGGACATGAATGACTTCCCTGGAAAATAAATGCAAATGCAAAACCAATCAGTGGAAATGATATGATACACATTAGTACTACTTACTTATACAGCTCGGTGGCCATTTTTGTGGCCTCGGAAATGTTGCGGCAATCCATTAGCCAAAATCTAGCCGATACCGTGGTGGTGAACGATACGCAGTCATTGACGAACGTGAGCGGAGTCGAGCCGGTAACATCTTCCCATTGAGCCCGTGAGGGACCACCTGCATTAAATTGAAGACATCATGAAGATACCTCGCTCGATCATTGTTCACAACGAAAAGAGGAAGAAGTACGATACAAAAATCTGCTGCTAAGTATCAACACAAAAGAGGCTTTGTTTGAAAGTTCGGAAATGTTTAACAGTTCTTTGTTTAGTTCGAATTTATCGTACGAAGAACTCAACGTGGCTCTAACGTAAAAAGGCAAATTATTACTAAGAAATAAATCGCTATGTAAAACAAGTTTTTAAGAAACGAAAGCTACACAATAATAAAAAGGCTTTTTCTCTATTAATTTCTATTAAAAACGAAAACGAATCGCAAATATTGAAAACAAAGTGTTTTATAGTGAATGAGTATAATATTTGAAAAATGCATTTGAATGAAGAAATATTGTAGAATAAATTGCAGCAAGTAGACAGTATCTAAAGTAAATTTTAAAAGTTTTTATTTACATTATAAAAGAGCTGACTGAAAATTATAAACACGTTAAAGAAAGAAACATGGTACGGTACATTTTGCGCAAAAAAAAACGACTGCAGATAGGCACTATCTATAATGTATGAAGATAGCAATGCAATATTTTAATTGGAGAATGCAAATGCAAAGCGATTGCTGAAAAAAACATGCTAGTTGAGATCTAAACTAATGTTTTTAAGTCCAGTCTTACGCAAAAAGAAGTTAATTAACTAAAGAATAATTGAAAGAAACGGATGACACTGTGAGGAGTTGCCAACTTGAACTGATCTATGTGTGTGTGTGTGTACGACGTACTATATGCACATAATAAGTAAATAAATTTGAAAAAATAAAATAAAAAAAAACAACTTAACACTTAATATTTTATATAGAAAACCCAGGCTAAAAGTGTATTTTTTTTTTTTTATAAGATTTTGTAAAATTGTAAAAGTATGATTTAATGTATGAAGCATTGGTTTCAGAAAAGGTCCCTTCGGTGCCATAAAATTATTTATGAATGTTTAGAAATTTTACGTCTTTCGCTCTTTGGTTTTTTTTTTCATTTTTCTGGCCTATTTTATTATTTTTATACATATTTAGCATATTAGAATGTGCCAATTGTATAAATCTTTAGCAAAGTACTTTGTGGTGGCAGTGAAATAATGTATTTTTATTATATTATAATTTACAAAAAATTTAGCTAAAAAAGTTCTTAAATTCTGCTAAAATGTTTGGAATTTTTGAAAAACATTTCAAAATCAATATATCAATATAAAAAAAATAGCTTACAGATTCGTTTACTAAAACCTAAAAATTTTATTTTTGATAAAATAACTGAATCATAAATAAAATACTGTTAAAGGTTTCAGTTTATTCTGGGAACTAATTTTTTCTGGAAGTCAAAGAAAAAATTAACACATTAAAATTGAAATAAATATAAAAATATTAATATTTGTATAACTCATTGCCTCAGAGTTATAGCAAAAATGATCATACATACTTGTATTGTAATAATTTTAAATTTACAGAAACCCTTCGGGAAATACCTAGGATCTACTGCTAATGGTTTATTCTAGGAAAAGCTAAAAATGTGCTTTATAGCACATATTTTTTGTAACTGGCCAAAGGACAGCAAATCAATTTGGATTTTAAAATGTCTCAAATGTCTAAGTCTAAAGATATTTCCAAAGATTCCACTGAGAATGTATAACTTTAGCATACGTTTAGCATATTTCAATATATTTCATTTTCAATTCGCACAATTTTCAGAAAGTTCAGTGAAATTTCTAAACAATTGCTTTTTTTTCAAGAAATCAAGAGAAAGAAAAATATATCTTATACGATACTATAAAAGAAAAATCGGTGAATTTGAAAAATTCATGAAAAAAAAGGAAGTAACAAACGTAATAGTAATAAAAATGCTTAGAAGCATAAAGAGGATATTTTGATTTTTATAGATAATAGTTAATTATACAGAGAAAAAAAACATAAATCCAACCAAAAAACGTAAAAAAATATAACATATGGTTATTGCAACCGTTAGTTCGTTCGAAAAATATTCAATACAGTATATGCAAAATTTGAGAATATTATTGCTTTGATAATCATGACAAAATTTTTTTTGGTTTTTTTTTTTTTGGTATTGGAATTATATTAATCGATTTGTTTTAAAACAGTACGAGTATTTCCTTTTTAAGAATGATATAGAGTTTGAACTTAAAAGATAACTAAGAAGTAAAATAAACGGAAATTTCTTAGTCTTTATTTTATGTGGTATAATTTTATCTCGGTTGTTTAGTTGTATGTTGTTTGTTTATGGATTGAAATTTCTAGTTACCTTTTAGAGATCTTTTCCGAAACACACCTTCATCATTGATGGAAAAAAGAATGGAATGCGTGCACATTGCATTATCGCATTAGTACGAAATTATACAATTTTTGTTTTTTTTTTGGTTTTTTGTATTTCTCTTTTATGTCAATTTTATAGAAACAAAAAAACAAAAAGAAAGTATATAACAACAATCCAGTTTCATAAAATCAATATCAAATTATCTTTGCTAAATAAAGCATAAACAAAAAAATAAGATAAGTAAAATACCTTCTACCACATGGAAAATAATTAACCACGAAAAAATATCGCTAAGAAAGAAATTATGAACGTGAAAGAAAAACCGAAAATTCGTAAAAGTTTTCTTTAATGTGTTTGGCTGCAGATGAACATCGATATAGACGATACATATACGAAAACCGTTACATTCAAAAAATCTATATACATACTGGTACATATATGTATAGATGTATGGATGTACGAGTATATAAAATGGAGAAAGAGCTATTTTAGAATTTCAAAATTGTTAGCTCATTAATTCTAGCTCAATCTTTTAGTGTTCGAAAAAATATCTCAACCGTTTTTGTTTTGCTTAAAAAAATTTGAAAATTAAAACAAAAAAAATAGGAAAGCACTTTTTTGTTACTTTAATCTCTAACATCATCAGAAAAACACCATTATCCTTATTGACCGCTTAAATACACAACTAAAATACGCATAAATTGAAAACTAATTGAAATTGAATGCATCGCTGCTTATTTGGTGTTTTTTCTTTTAATATGGATTATAAAATAAAAACCGACTGATTTTGCAAATACTTCTAATATATCGTATAAACTTTTCGATAAATTGAATTGGCCTGAGGTCATTTATTCAAACAATCGAGAGTATGTTTCGATACTTTCGAAATTTATTTATTTATTTGAAGAAAAGTAATTTGTGCCCTATATTAAGAATCTTTAATTTTTAAAACTTATACGAGTAGATACCTAATTTTATTGTTTCATTCCCTGCGATGACCTTAAAGTAGTCTTAAAGTAATCATTAATATCAGCCAACAATGAAATGAATGCTTAAATAGTCATTATAAAATAAATGTTAATATTTATACAGTTTTTCAAATATTGTAAATAAAAACCTTATTTCTCATGAAAAGAAAAAAGAAAACTGAAAGAAATGTTTTTATTTTCAATAA
Source organism: Conops quadrifasciatus (assembly GCA_949752815.1). Lineage (NCBI taxonomy): Eukaryota > Metazoa > Arthropoda > Insecta > Diptera > Conopidae > Conops > Conops quadrifasciatus. The sequence continues at coordinate 35,400,467 of OX457079.1, forward strand.
ACCCGTTTTTACAAATTCTAATAAATTTCATATTTGAACTACTTTATTATTTTAAAAAATTATTTAATTTATGTTGAAATAAATTTTAAAATGTTTTACTAGTTATGTATTTCATGTAATAACAGAATTATTACTTTAATATATCGTCTTACAATACGTATACGTCTAGTCGAGCTAATTGTAAAAAACTCTTTGAAAAATTTACCCATTACATACATACTTACATGATTCCATGATTTTCTCAATATAATTTAAATTTTTTTGGTAATTTTAATGTTTATGGTAATTTAAATGCTTAGACTATATACGACTATATACGATTTCAGCTAGAAATGGGAAAATATTTCGTTTTTATTATTGTTATTGTAATTTTTTGAAGTGAGTAACTCATTTATTACTTGTTTTAATTTTAAATTAGAAAACTATTTTACGAGAACTTACAATTTAGCAAAGCAATCTGAGTAGGTATATAATTTTTAATAAAAAAAAGTAAATTTAAAAAACTTTTTTCAATCTGATTCTACTAAGATTCTACTTTATTTATGTTGAATCTATATTTACCAAAATCTATACTAAACGTTTCTACTGGTTTATGACATATTCATTCATCCCACTGGTTTATGACATATTCATTGTTATCGTAGGTGAAAAAAATTCTGTGAAGATCGACTCGAGGTAAAACCAAGAACCAAAACTAAACGACAACAAAAAACAGACAACACATTGATGATGATGATGATGATAATGGTGATGGAAATAATATCGTATGATATTTCGAAAATGTCACAAAAATTTCAAAAATTACAATTAACAATCAAAGCAAAATGCTAATAAAATGGCACATTATGAATTTGTTTTTTACTTTTAAACGAGTCTAAACGAATAAAATTCGCAATATATTAATGTATTTTACTGTATTTAGTTATGAACAATAGTTACGAGTACCTACATTTATTAAATAAATTAAAAAAAAAAACAATAAAACTTTGCCTGAAAGAAAAAACCTATTCATAACACATAACACAGAACTAATAACTGAAAGTAGTTGAAACAAAACGAAATCAAAGTAACACTTTTACTATGGAACGAACCAAACGAACCAAATCGTATCGAATGCCTAGCATTATTGTCTGCATTCGTTAAAAGGGTAGAGAGAGAAAGCAACGATTCGAAACAACATACCTGTTATGGAGCAGAGCAGGCGCAAGGTCGGAGTGTTGCCGGAGTATTGGTTAATCATGCCTTGGCTGTGAGCCTTCGGCGCCGGCATGCTCAGTGTTATTGCTTTGTGAAACTTGCGACGACGCGGCTCGACGGTTACGATCGGCGACACTGCTACGCCGCGACCCAGCAGCTTAGCCGTTAGGTCAGGATCGACGGGCTGTGCCTGCAAGTAAGCGACATAACAGGGAAAGATGTGTGTTTGGTTGCGCTTTCGGTTACCATTAAAATATACCAAATGATTTTTCAACGCAAAAAGGTGGTGGCCATTTCACATTGCTTAATTGATAATGATGTATACCTAAAATCGGTTTTTTACATTTAAACAAGATAGAATTAAACGAAAGAAAGTGAAAAAGAAATAAAAAATTTTAAACGATAGTAGTACGATACTTACTGTACCTACTACTTACAATGAATAGATGCATACAATCTTTATGAGTTACATAAAAGTACTCGTTTTCAATTTACGAAACATATGAGTACAAAAGAGTATTTACGTACTAAATTTTTCTTTACTACAAAAAATGTTGTACACATTATTAGGTAAAAATATACCATATGTATAAGATAATTTTGAAATTATGTACATAATGTATGACAAAAATGGAATGAACGAAAGATTTAATGAAACAAGGCTGGTTTAAAACGTAAAAGAGTTAATAAAATTACAATTTCAATGGTTATCTTTTTAATAATATTATTGTCTCATCGTATCGCAAACTCTTCGTACCCATTATTCCCAATAAATTTAGTTATGAAAAAACTTCATCATGCATTTAGCTAAATAACAACACAATAAATAACAACAATAATAAAAAAAAAAAAAGAGAAATAATATGAATAATACAATATAATAATATGATACATAATAAAATTATCAATAATCAAACGAGTTATAAAAAAAGAAAACAATTTTTTGTTATTCTTACATAAAAAGCATTAATTAATAAGACAATAGTCTTTATAATTATTTCACAAAAATTAAAAATTCCAAAAAAAAAATTTTTTTTTGGGGGCCGTTGAAAAATCATTTTATATATTTTCTTATATTAAGCAATCAGCAATCTTGCCGCATTGATCCTGACCCATTTCGATTACAACGATCGAATCAAAAGTATTCGGATTTTTTCGAAAAAGGAAGCTAACGCTTATGCGAAAAACAGCATAACGCTCGAATCAAAAGCGAAACAAATTAAAATTAGATAAATAAAAGATTTTTCATATAAAGTTTTGCGCAAACTAAATTTATTGGGTTATAATATTTTCGATTTTAGTTGTTATCGTAATACGTATTGTTAATAAAATGTATGTGAATGACAAGTGATCGAATTAATAAGTGATGAAAATATAGTATACATAATTTTACATAAAAGTATTCGGTATGTTTGTACATCATTCATATAAGCTTGTATACTTGCATACTTGTATATGTATATTTATTTACAATACATATAGAGATGTACAATTGTAGTATTCTTGTAGTAATTAAATATATTCATAATATAATTAATACTCATATAGATTTCGAACTAGTTCAAACATCGATTATTTATAATATTTTGTAGAGATATTTCTCTCCGCTTATTTTTTGTTATTTATGTATATTAGAACATAGTTTTTTTTTCAATATTTCATATTTAGTAAATGTAGTATGTACTAGGTATGCGTCCATTACGGAATCCCGGAATCCCAGACAATATCGAGATTTTCGAGATTAATTTATCACTTGAAAATAATATACAAATGACTTATCTCTGAATTGATTTTCATAACAGGGTGACTTATCCGGGTTCTCTGTATTTCTGTATTTCGGGTATTTTTGTATTTAATTTAATAATATTAGTAAATCTCAATTATGTGTGAATGTGCAATAAAGTAAAGCTATTTGATTAATTAACAATTTGTTGAGCAATTTATTAAACAATTTTTATTTACGAAAAAACGAATTAAGGTTTACAGCGCTTGTTCAATTTTTAAATTTTCCGCAATACCGGACACTATTTTTCAATATCAAAAATCCCGGCATTACAAAAATTTTTCGTCACCTAAAATGCCATTTCATACATAATATGTGTACAAAACTTTAAATTCTGCCATCAGAAATAACTAAGTTATAACCCAAATTCAAAGTAACGTATCATCAAGTGCAAGATTTTCTTAAACAAAATAACGTTATTTTGTTTCAGAAAACAACAATTCAAAATAACGTAAAACACACACAGCAAAAAGTGTACTTTAAAAACAGTTTTTTTTTTATTCAAAATATATTTCTAGTTTCATGTTAAGCCAGATTTGAAGATTTTGCTTCAATATCTCAAGTAGTTTCAATTTTATATCGTTTTTGCTTCTCCTGTAAACTTATAAAAAGTGATGTTACGTTATTTTGCTTTTTAGATGAAGATATATGAACATATGATGAACATATTTAGGTAAAAAACCAATTTAAAGAAACTTTAACTTAAATTAAGTTAATTTCAGTGTTTTTGTTATGTAAATATCGTAAAATATTAATAAATTATTTGCTAATTATTCTTAATTACTCTTAATAGCGAAATTATGAACAACCAACATAATTGTTACTTTTAAATTATTATTGTATTTTGTACTGTACCGTAATGATCAACAAAACATTTTTTTAAGGAATGCAATAAAAAGATACCGAATGGTACTATGTATAAAGTACGAAAAATACTGAAATAGTAGTATATAATTTTGTTTAGTATACAAATAGAATAATATGTATAAATACACAATAGCAGTGATTAGTTTTCTATATAGTATGCCTTTAACTCATAGAACGGAGATTAAATGCTTTCGAATATTCGAAAAATTTACAATTTTATCGAATCGAAATACATAATTTTGCCGTTAAAAGCTAGAGAGATTGTCCTATGTCGATATTTTGTATTCTAAGAAATGGTAGTATAAATAATAAACTTATAGGAGTATTTTTTTAATATGTATATTTTATATATCTCTTAAACTTGTTTAGAGAATAAAGTTAAATAAAGTCAATAAATGAAGAAACAAGCTGTACGGTTATTCTAAAAACATTGCTTTTTGACATAGACCTCTTTGACTTTCAAGCGCAAAGTTATTTAAATGCTTGAACTTTCTCATCTCAGAAGCATTTGGATTTTCTTTTATTCTATTACAATTTTTTTTGGTATATAATCTTTTTGGTATAACTAAATCGGTTGAAATAATACTTGTGAGTTTTAGTGTGTTTGTGAATTTGCTTTCAATTTTACGTTTCTTCTTAAAATTATTTTATTTATTGTAATTCGCTTAGCTTTTGTTGTTTTTTTTTGTTTTGCTTTTTTTTACCAAATCAATGAGAAACGTTTCTTTTTCGGTACATGATTAACGCTTATTTTACGCAATTTTTCTGGAGCCACACCTTTGCGCGGTTTAAAGAGATTTACCTGTAAGCCGACTTTGATCTTTTTGGTTAGAGCGCCCTGCGGAAAGACGGCCTGCACTTGCGGCACCACAGTGCTGGACACCATGCCGCCCTCGGGTCCGATGGCGTGCACCTCTTGGCGTATCCGTGACACGACCGCAAAGTATTGTGGAAAATCATAAGTGACGAAACGGCAGACATGATTGCCAGCCTGTTCCTCCAGTTGAGCAATTTCTACAGAACGAAATTTCAAAAAGAGAAGTTTTGAAATCATTCAATTGAACCATGACCATGACTTCGTGGTCTGACTACACAACACACTTTCTCTCTCTCTCTCTTTGTCTGTATTTCTCACCTTCTGGTTCAAAACATTGCTGCATTATATCGTGTATAATGTCCTCGGAATTATCAATGCTGTGTTCACGCCATGTCTCGCCATTATCGGAACGCAGTATGATAATTTCACGTTCTTTGCCGCGCAATGAGGCGAAATGCGGCACCTCCATGATGACCGGCCCTATGAACTTCGTGGACACGGGGCCCAATTCAAGCACGCGACTAGCCAGTGCCTCCCCCTCCATCAATTGCGGCGGATGCATTGTGCGTTGCGGCTTCACGTAGCGGCAAGTTACGCGCGTCGGTTGACAAGTGGCACGCGACGGTATAATTATACGGACGCCACTGTGGCGACAACCGCGTAAAGCACCTCCACGCGCATCAACCAGAAACGATACAAGAAAGCTAAAATCGAAGAGAATACAGAGAATTATTATTTTCAATTAAATTAAAAATTATTTGGAAAAGTCTGGTGGAACAGCAGACCCGCCTTAGAAAAGCAGATCATCTTCGGTCGTCTGGATTATAGTTTTCTTTTTTTTTAATATTGTAGCAATTTTCTTTTTTTATATTGTTTAACTATTTCATTTAGTTTATTATAATTAATTTGAAACCTAATTAAAATGTAGGAAAAAACTGAATTATTTACAATTTACTCTAATTTTTCTCACACTTATAAATTATCTATTACCATGGTCATTATTATTATTTTTTTTTGTATTAACGTTATGTTATTTTTTTCTTCTTTTATTAATACATATTATAATTACTTACTTTCTCCATGAAAGCTTACGTCTGGGTTCAGACATGAAATGTTAAAGAAATTATTAAATAATAACAAAATAGTACTCTCGTCTCGTCTCGTCTGAACATACCCAACGTGTGGCGTGTCCTCCTGCTGCAAGCCGTTGCCAATATAGATGCCATCGACAGCTGACTTTCCAGCACCGTGAATCTGAGCCTTGTGCGGACTAATCAGCTCCTCGGTAATGGTTTGTTGTTGTAGGCCGCCCACACCGTATTCGGCACTCTGAGCCATACGATTCGAATCGACGCGCTCGTCACGCGTCACATCGATCGGCAACGAATCATCGCCTAGAGATTTCATTTCGTCAACGGTCAAATATCGATATGGTTGATCGGAAAGCATATTATCTTCGCCTGAGTGTGTTTATTTTTTTTTTTTGTTTTTGTTTTTTACATATCGAATTCGGTTTTTATTGGTTTTGTTGTTGCGATGGAGCAGTGCATAGAAGGAAATAAAGAGATATATATGTATATACAATAATCGCAATGCATTGCAATATCGAAAAAGTTTTGAGGAAAATGCGTATGATTCTTCTGACATCATACGGCGGCATGCAATTGAATAATTTCATTTCTAGAAAATTTCATTTTATTGTATACGAACTTAAAACATGCCTCTGATAATGAATAATAGAAATTAATATTATATAAACTAATATAAGATATTAAAATCAAAAAGTTAAGTATTTTATAGCGTTCTCCGCGTTACAAGACTCAGAAGCGTCGAATTACGTCGAATTATCGACTTTTTTCTTTTAGAAAACTATTCCTTTTTTTCACGAAGAAATAGTTTTGGATTTGTTGTTTGGTTCTGTTGTCATGGCTAAAAAGTGTGACCACTTCAAGAATATACATATATGTATATATGATACATACATATGTACATATGTATGTTGATTATATTAGTTTTTTATTAAATCTAATGATTACAAAAAACACCAAACAATTAAAATGCACAAACAATGAAAGCCAGAAGTTTTTAGTCTTTAGTGTGTTTTTCATAAAAATAGTTTTTCCTCTAACAATGCATACATAGTATATACACATTCTAAAACTATTTCATAGTTAGATTTTGAAAAAAAAAATTATATTTAATATTTGATTTGTATAAATTAGTGGGTATATATTCATAAAAATTAGCAAAATGTTGTCACAGATAATCTAAAATAATAATTTGGTAGCTTCAAAAGCATTTAAAATTTGAATTTGAAAACCATCAACCATTTAAGAAATGAAAATAATTAAGCAGCAAAGATAATTAATTTAACATTCATTAACGAGTACTTATGTTGCATACTAAAAAGCTTTTTAGTATGTATTAATAATCATATCATATACAAACTATCTTAGGATTCCATATAAATACGACTAAGTTTATTTAAGTGTTGAAAATATGAAAATTATTCCCAACATCGTTTACCATTTTTATGCAATACACACACACAATTTATGATTTAAAATTTAGCAATAAGTGTATGTACAATGCCTTTTTATATACTATATTTAACTAAATATTGTATATGATATACGATAAGAGAAGATTTTTATATTACAAAAACTTCTTTATTTTATTTAAGTTGCGCTACTTTAACCTTATATATACAATAAGGTTAACCATACATTGCATACAAACCATTATTACACATAAATTAATAGACACTGTATCAATACAAACCGATTTTTTTTAAAAATCAGGCATTTAAATAATAATTTAAATTTAATTAATTTTATAATTTGTATATATTTATATTTATATTTGTATATAAATAATTTGTATGTAATATAATTTGTAATTTTATAATTGATAATTTTAAAATAATCTCAAATCTATAGCATGCATCATCATATACGATACGTAGGTATATATGTATATACAGGGTGTTTCGCATAAGATGCGACAAAAGGTTAGGGCATGTAAGTTGAGTCCAGACAAAAAAAAAATATATGGTAGTTAAGGAGAGGGGGGTCAATTTGCCCTTCCCCGTTTAGGAGCTAGTGGCAGGCAACGTACTAAAAACACGACTTTTTATCGTAGAAAATATCTCAAAAAATAACGGGGACACTTAGATCATTTCTGTTTCCTATTTTTGTAAGCCAAATATATGTACATTCCTTTATATGCTTATTAAAATTAGGATCCTTGGTTAAACAGTTTTTGAGAAAATGAGTGTCAAAGTTGAAATTTTTAAAAAATCAATTTTCAAAAGCAATATTTGGTAACATTTTTTTTTTAAATTGAGTAAATAATAGTAATTTTTTTCTGATCTCAAAGCTCTCTTATAAATTCTAAAAACAATTCTCTAAACAGAAAGGATCTAGGTCCTATAGTGCCTGAGAAAATCGAAAATTACGAAGTATACTTTTTTTCCAGAAAAGAAAACTTTTTGCGTTTAACTCAGAGCAGTTCTTGCACTGAGGGCGAACGAATGTTGTTTTATATACTATGTATATATTATTCACTATCGATATACCTAAAATATAAATGTATGTACATATGTATGTGTGCTTTGTTATTGTTGAGTATTTTGATATATGTATATACATGTAATATATTCTATCAATTATAAGTATGATGGATATGTATTTTATTTACATTTAGACAACAAGAAAGAAAAAAGGAAAGTCTGTACATCTAAATTTACAATTTATTAAATGTTTATTAATTAATAACTTTTATTTTGCTTTCATTATTTAATTTATCTCCACCGACAGTGTTGTATTGTTGCACCGGTTTTGTATGAAGCTCCTTAGGAGCAGTCATCTATGTATAACTATTTATCATATACATACATATATTTAGCATAAATATACATACATATATATCGCATATTGTATATTGTATAAGCACAACTAAGAAAAATTTCTTATAAATTCGATATATGTAAATACGTAAAAAATATTATATTACAATACGATACAATACGATATGATACATTCAACGTTCGCTGCACATACATACATATTTACATACATTATTATGCAAAACTTACAAGTTATAAAAAGTGACTCTCCATGGTAATATGGAAGATAGACGTGACTGTTATTCATATGACGGTCACCTTTAATGCCATAACAAGGATCCAAATCGGCTGTGTCACCTACGACACATACGAATATTCAATTTCGTTTTTGTTGTTGGTTTTTTTTGGTTCATTATAAAATATTATCTAAGTTTTTAATATGGTTTTGTCTTGTTTCTTGTAAATAATAGCGGTAAATATGTTCTGAAGTAGCCTTTTCTGTATGAATACGAAAAATATACGTAGTATGTACGTATGTATATGTATCGAACTTATAGAAGAGTTGAAACAAAGTATTACAATAGAAGAGAGAGGTTTATACTCGTACACGGCGGTTATTTTGAATGTCGACACAAGTTTACTTTGGTAGATATGTATATACTTTTATATATACATACATATGTTTAAAAATCAAATCTACAAATTTTGCAAATTTTGTAAAGCGAAAATTTCATTTTAAGAACAGTTTAACGAGTTTTTACGCCAAATAGAATTATATAATTTTAATAAAAAACCTTAGACCAGTTTTTTTTTTTAATTTTTGCTGCAACACTTATACCACTTTCAAAATAACTTGAAAAATGCTTGAAAATGTTCTCGTATAATAATACGAGTAATAACTTATTAAATTCCTAAATGTTCTGTGTTTTTTTATAACTTGAAGTAATAAAATATTGTATTATTAGAAGAAATATGTAATAAGCAAATAACTTGAAAAAAATTAGAACCTAAAAAATCAAATCAAATGACATTAAATACCCAACTAATAGTGACAGTGGACCTCACAATATGTTTGTAGTATTCGTATTCGTATTCGTATGTTATACTCGTACATATTCGCATGCGTGGCCGTGTTAAAAAATGTGTAATAAAGCATACTTGTGGTGAGTGTGGTGAGTACTGGTCGTACTCGTACTATATCCAATAAGAGAAAAACCAAAATCGCCACAATTCGTGTTCCACAAATCACACTCACCTCCTTCCTCCTCCGAGTCCGACATGAAAGTCTCATGCATGGCTTCCGGTGCCACCACTCGATATTTTTCATCCGCTTGCGTTACCGGTGAAGTTTGCTCTTCCTTGGTAATCGATTTAAGCGAATCCAATACACTGATATAACCGAGCTTACGTGCGATATGCAATGGCGTCTGACCGTTAACGGTCTGAGCATTGGCGTTGGCCTTATGTTCCAGCAGCAGGTTGACAATGTGACAGTGGCCCTGTTGGGCGGTCTGATGCAGCGGTGTATAGCCGATGGCTGTGGCAACATTGACATTGGCGCCGTGCTGCAACAAGAAGCGCACCATATTCGCCTGACCGAAATGGGCCGCCACGTGCAGCGGCGTATAGCCGGCCTTAGTGATCATATCAATGTTGGCGCCGTTCTTCTCCAGAATCTCGGCCACATTTACATTATCCTCTTGGGCGCACAAATGCATCGGCGTCAGACCGTTTTTGGCCGGATGATTAACACTGGCTTTGTGTTCCATCAGAAGATTGGAAATCTCAGCATGACCTTCCTGCAGAAGGCAGAGAAAAAATTCAATATATATAGAACATTTGTATATGTAATAATATTGTCATTTTAAGGATACTACTGAATACTAAATACATAATTTGTTTGCGTTACGCAGCGTCACGTACCTGACTACTGAGATGCAATGGTGTGAAGCCAGCTTTACTTTCAGCATTGGCCTGCGCGCCATACTCCAGCAGCGTGGTAGCAATGTCCATTTGATTTTTGCGTGCCGCAATGTGCAGCGGCGTATGACCATTCTTAGCGGTCGCATGTGGACTGGCACCCTTTTCCAGCAGCAGCAGCGCCACCGCTTGATTGTCATAGTGACAGGCTACGTGCAACGGCGTCACGCCGTTTTTACCTTGAGCATCGACATCGGCCTCTTTCTGCAAAAGCAGTTGGGCCACTTTAATGTGTCCGTACTTAGCGGTCAAGTGCAGCGGAGTGAAGCCTTTTTTGGTGGCCGCATCCAATGAGGCACCGTTTTCAATCAAAACCGCAGCAACCTAAATTGAAAAATAGTTTGAATAGACTTAGACTTAAACCGTAAGAAGTTTTGCTCTCTGGGAAGCAAAAGAAAGCAGAGTGTTAAGCAAATAAACACGTAGTATAACGCATTAAATCATACATGCCGAAAAGTTAATATTTAAATTAATATAAAAAGGATCAGGGGCGCGTATTTAGCTTTTGGTTTCGGTGGCGACTATTTTAGTTGAGAGACTGATCATAATTAACTAATGAAAAGCAATAATAGTGAAAATATTATAAGAAAAATAGAGAAAAAAAATAAGATAAATTTTTCAAAAATACTGAATGAATTTCTCCTTTTCATTGCTTTTCAGATCCTTCTTTAAAGACGCCACTGATACGCCAAGGATACGCCAACCGCTTACTCATTTCTACAATATTTCGAACAAACACGATGAACTTAATACATATATAATTTTTCTATTACCGAAACAAATTTTCAACAAATTAAAGTCAAACAAAGAAATTATAATGTTTAAAAAGGCATCAAATATATTTAGAAACCAACATCAAAACATAATCGCTAAATAAATAAATTAACAATAAAACAAAATATCTGAATTTAGGCTAATACGACTAAGACACAATTGGACTAAAACACAAGAGATAATTAAAACAACATAAAATCAGCACGTCACTATTCAAATATAAAACTCCTGATGGCGAATCCAAAACAATTGCATCAGATACACGGTGTCGATGTGGTCCAAAATCTTGCGCGCAATCAGCTGCCTTACCTCGTCTTGGCCCTCCTTGGCGGCGATGTGCAGCGCTGTGTACATATCCTTGGTGGTAGCGTCGACTTGGGCGCCATGCTGCAGCAGCAACATAACGATGTCAACATTGCCCAAACGTGAGGCAATGTGCAGTGGCGTCTGTTGCTCGCGTGCGCGTGCATCGACCTGGGCCCCATTGCGCAACAAAATGCGTATAATATCAGTCTGCGAATATGTTGACATTATTATTAGTTTTTGCTGCAATCAATGTAAGCTGTCTGCGCTGACGCTTACCTGATTGGCTCTGGCAGCCAAATGCAGCGGTGTCTCTCCGCGTACAGTCGGCACATCCGGACTGGCATCGTGCTGCAGCAGATAGATAACAATATTCATGCAACCCATAAAGGCCGCCACGTGCAACGGCGTCAAGCCGCTCTCGGTCGTCGCACTGATGCTGGCTCCGTGACGCAGCAGTAACTCGACCACCTTAATTCGATTCTTCTTGCAAGCGATGTGCAACGGCGTAAAGCCGTTAAGAGCGCGTGCATTGGCGTCGGCATTGCGATCCAACAGCAGCTTGGCGACACGTACGTGTCCGCAGTGGGCGGCCACATGCAGAGCAGTCAAATAGTCGACCGTGACTTCGTCGACTGGGGCGCGGTGATAGAGCAAAATGCGTGCCGCATCCACGTGTTCACCTTGGGCGGCCATGTGTAGCGGTGCCAGGCCATTTTTCGTCTTGGCGCTAATAGGTGCGCCACGTTCGAGCAGCATGTCGACCACCTGCTCATGGCCGGAGCGTGCAGCGCAGTGCAACGGAGTCAAGCCGTCGCGTGTTCTCGCCTCGATGTTGGCGCCTTTCTCCAGCAGCAGCGAGACCATGTTGGTCTTACCCCATTTTGCGGCCACATGTAGAGGACTGATGTTGTGCTTCGCCGAGAAGTTGACATCGGCGCCCTTCTGAATCAACAGATTGGCGATGGCCTGATTGCCATAATGTGAAGCGATGTGAAGCGGTGTAAAGCCAGACTTGGAAGTGACATCAGGATTGTGATCGTTCTGAATAGCACAAAAAATGGAAAAAGTCGGTAAAAATTTAATAATTGACTCTCAAGCTTCACCGTAACCTCTCGCACGTGAGTATGACTTTCGTCTTGCTTCTCATTCTGGCTCTGACTCATTCTGACTCACCTCTAGCAACAATGTAGCCGCCTTGACATCATCCTTTTTGGCCGCAATATGTAAAGCGGGCAGACGAACCTTGCCGCGTGTATCGCTCTCGAGCAGCACTGCGACCACCTTGTCGTGTCCTTGCTGCATAGCCACAGCCAGCGGCGTAAAGCCGTCCTCGGTGGCTAGACTTTGATTGGCGCCATTCGCCAACAGCAGCTTCACCACCGAATCATGATTCTCCTGGGCGGCCATGTAGAGCGGTGTAAAACCATTTTGGGATTGTACATTGACAGATGCATTGTGCTGCAACAACAACTGAACAACTTCTTCCTGACCGGCCAGCGAGGCGATATGCAGCGCTGTGTTGCCCTTCTTGGTGGCGCTGTCCACAATCGCACCACGTTTCAACAATTCGGCAACTACATGAATGTGACCATCTTTAGAGGCCAAATGCAGAGCATTCAAACCGTTCTGAAAGGAAGATTGATATTGATTGTATTAGTACATATTTTCCTGACAGCTACTGTCTGTAACTCTAAAACTATTGTAGTAATCAATATATCCAATAAGGAACGTACGGCATTGCTGGTATTAATGTCGATATTGTTTTTCAAGTGTTCGAGGACCCGTTCCAGGTTGCCGGCTCTTGCAGCTCGTAAGAATGATGTGTTTCCATCACCCTGAAAAACGAAACGGATAAAGGTTTAAATACAAAATACTAAAGGTTAAAATACGACACTAAAGAGCATAAACGTTATTAGGTACATCTGTATATACAGAATTTAGTTTGAAGAGAAATAGAATATAAACAGAAAAAAGATCAGAATTGAAGAGTTTAAGGACTTTACAAAAAATCAGCAGCGCAAAATTAACACGCTTTCAAACATTTAAGAAGACTGGAAAAAAGTGTATATTTTCAGAGGACGAATTTGTGCTCTCTGAAATTTTTTAGTTTATACAAAATTGAAAACTTTAGTAGCTGCCTAAAGTCTAAAGCTTTTAAAATATTTTGCTCGAGGGCAAAATGATTTCGATTGTTGTAACCAACATTTTGAAAAGACATAAATTTTTTGTCCTTCTTGACGACAAATTTATTATCTTTTCTCTTCTCTCATATCTTCCAAGTAAACAATTTGTTGTTATGATTTGCGCAAGTCCGTAATAGGATGAATGGAAAACAATTTTCAAACATCACCCACAGCAAGCAAAATAATAAATTCTCTTTCTCTAATTCGCGCTCTGACTCTCTGCCAATATCTCGCTCTACGCCTCTCGCGTTTTATATTTTTCTTTTTGTTCTCTCTTCCATGCGCTCACATTTCCTTTTTCTCTTTGATTTTCGAGAGGAAGTAGTAACCGCTTACCGAATGAAAAAACTCTAAACTCCAAATAATTTCGTTTATACGATAATGTATCGTACTAATAATATCTGGTAAGTGTTATACAATCAAATGGTGCAGTCAACTAACACATTGAACCACCCGAAAAATTTAATAATTTCTACCACTTTTATGTTATTCAGATTCTCCTTTTCTCTTTGGTTTTCGAGAAGAAGTAAACGCGAGAATATTTATTTACTTCAATATTCGAGAATACATATTTACTTACTCTTCTTTCCATAAGAAGTAAATATGTACTAACAATATCTGGCAAGTGTTATACAATATGGTGCAGTCAACTGAACCACCCGAAAAATTTAATAATTTCTACCACTTTTATGTTATTCAGATTTTCCTTTTCTCTTTGAATTTCCAGAAGAAGTAAACGCTTGACAGATTGAAAAACTCTAAAGTCCAATTAATTTCGAATATACCATAATATAACAATATTTGGTAAGTGTGCAATACAATAAAATGCTGCAATCAACACATTAAACCAACTCAAAACTTTATTAGATTCTACTTTTTTTATATTTACATATATTTTATTTTATACATATATTTTATTATATTTATTACTACTTTATATTTTATTATTATGTTAATAGTAAAACGTATTTATTTTAATGTATTTATTTTATACGTATTTATTTCAATACATAGTTATATTTTATTGTTATATTTTATTTAAAATTTATTTCATATTATTTCGTTTATTTCCTTATTTCATTTATTTCATATATTTCTACAACTAACCTTATATTTAAATTTTTCACCAAAAAAAAAAAGCAAATTAAGCTTGTAAATTAAACTTAAACTTGTAAATTACCAAATTGAACTAAATTTAATTGAAATTATTAGAATAAATAAAGCATAAATAATCCAATAAAACCAATTAATTATTTTTAAATTAAATAACAGGAGACCATTTAGAGATACAAAATAACCGCAAATCCTGCCAAAAATCCAGCTACCGTTAAAAAATTGTTTTAATTTATTTAACGTATTTAGACAGTTTTATTAATTTTTCCGCAAAATAATATACTTTGATGACCACACCCAATAAAAATGGCGTATTCATAAAAAAAACTGGAAAATTATATATCATTTAATATTTATCTAAATACTACAAAACTAATACATTTTTTTTTAATTTAAATTTTGTTCAAATCGAAACATTTTATTACAAGCAAAATATTTGCTACAGAATTTTGGGAAAAATCAATGAAAATATCCGGTGCGAAAAATTGGGTGGGTCTGCTGAATACATAAACGAGTGTGGCCAAAACAATCGAGCAGTTTTTATATTACTTTCCGGAAAAACTCAGCCGTAATTAAGTTTAGTTCGATTTTTTCAAAAATCATATTTTTTTTTGAAAAATAATGGCATTCTTCCTTATAATAATTCTCGTATATTCTCGAGCCTTCTCGGACGGGCCATACCACCAAAAGCTATGCACAAAAATCGATACGCTGCAATCGGACGCCATTTTGTATACGAGAAAAATCTAAGTCTCGCCCCGAAAATTTTCACTTCCTTTGATTTCAAAGAATTTAAGAAAATTCTATATATTTTCTTACCTGTATTCCATTTTCGGTTACCATTTTAAAAAATATTTAAAATTAATGTGAGAAATGTAGAATAGTCCAGATATGATATTCGCCGTTAATTATATATATAGTATATATTGTGTAAGCTTAAGTATGGCGTCACTGCTTAGTCATGATTTTTCTTCATTAAAAAATAATTGCTCAATTCTTTAAAAATTATCATGAAATGTAATTTTTTGTATATTTTACACTAAGCATTGCGTTTTGTGCGATATAATTTTAAAAAAGTGATGGTATATTTCATTAAAATCACTGAAGTTATCTGAAGTTAATCCTTATAGTATATATTCTATACTATAAATCTCTATATGTATGTAGATATAATAGAAATTTTGTCTACTGGAAAACTTTGCGGAAAGAAGTACTTTTTGCTTCCGAACACTTTAGAATTCAACTCCAGACTGGAGCTGTTAGCAACTCCCAAGTATCCTTTTTGTACTTGCGACTTGTAATGCACAAGCAAAAGGATACACGAAGGACCTGCGCAATAACCGGCCAGGTTATTGATTTTTCCTAATCCGAAATTGGAATGACCTGTGGCAATTTAAAGGGGGTGGCTGAAAGTAGGTAATGCTAAAAGTTCGGAAACGAAGGGAGAGTATGAAAAGGCAGGAATATTGCAGGATAAACATGAAAACAACGGGCATATAATGCGGAAGTAATGCATTACAGACTTTATGTACCTATGTATTCAGAAGCTACAAACATTAGGTGGACTAATAACAAAAAGAGGTTATTTGAGGCCGAAAAATGTAATAAAAACTCGTCTCTCATATTTTGATAATACTTCTCCTACAGCAAATCCTTTACCCATGATTTTAATAATACGAGAATTATCTAATATTTGCAAACATTATTAAAATTAATAATAGCGAGACAGAGCTTAAGAATTAACACAAAAAAGCTGATGTCATTTTTACCTTGTAACCTATAAAATCTAACGTTGAGAAAGATCAGGCCTCACGAGAAATGATAATTTAGATATCATTTAAGCTTATATAACTAAAAAAGTGGGTACATATAAGCGTAAATCAGTGTTCTTTTGGGTTCTCGAAAAAGCCAAATAAACACGTTTTCGACTGTATAAAACAAATAGATGGTTAGTTTACTTCCCAAATCGATGAACTACAAAAAACGAAAAATGGAGAAAAGTGACAAAGAACTACATACACTATGTACACAAATGTGGCCAAACAAGTTTTGTCCCTTCCTGAACAGCCCTAATCCTTATTTTTACAGCAATTTATTTAAAATATATTGTAAATAGGTAAGATTTGAAAAGCAATGTAATTAATTCCATTAGCAAATAAACAATCCATATAACAATTAAATATGCATGTACATAGGTATGTTTCTCATGCATAAATCTGAGAAATGTAATTTAAATAATATTGTATTTGTAAACAAATATCATAAAACACGTGACTATGGTAATATATTTATATGTACATACATGCGTTATATTCTGTATGTATATTTATTTAGCTTTCTTCTTTACATTTGACACTTCATAAATATTTACATCTCTCAACAGTCTCTTTTTCTTTGTGCCTCGACGAAAGAGGCACAACAACCCTGTCTTTCAACCCTGATAATCTCTCTCTGGGAGATTCGTGGACTTTGTCATCTGACAAAGTTGAATATTCAACTAAAGTGTTATACGTATTTGTATTTTCAAACGCAAGGGGATGGATGGCCGTGCGAATAGAAAAAAATTGCAAAAGAAAATAAGACAGGGTGAAATGTGCACGTAGAGGGGATGCCTAAGCCAATATCCATTAAATTCGCACATCAAAATAACATCATTTTCTTTTTCTCATTGCTTTAGAATTTATCGATTTCGCCATAAACAACTTTTGTGACTATGACCCGGAAAGAGAACTTTACAAAATGTACATATGTATGTAAATACAAGTTCGATACACTGAAAAAAACTGTGTTATACGATAAAACATTGAACAGTAAATTTATGAAATAAATTTTAATTCCTTGAAATCGAAAATGGCTTTTATAATAGTTAACCATTTGCCATTATTACATTTTTGCTTTCCTTTTCCCACCTGTCTCTACACGTTCTTTCTCTCTCTCTCTCTCTCTCTCTCTCTCTGTCTGTCTTCTGATAAACTATGTAAAAACTATACACATTACAACTAATTTTTTACGTTTGAAGACGCATAAGTGCCGACGTCAGTAAGTGTTAAGATGATGATTCAGGGTGCAAGCAAAAAATGGCAGTAGAAACAGACAAGGCTAATGATAATTTAGTATAATTGAGGTAAAAAAAAGAAGCTATATAGTATATAATACTTGATCCATTGAATCATTTCTAAAAGTTTAAATTTTTACTAATAATTTCACTTCTTCGTAAAGCATTCATTTTCGACAAATTGAAATATTTTTTAATACCTAATAAAACTTAACACACGAAGAGAGAGAAAGAGAGAGAAGGAATATTTTTTATTAATGTTGCTTTCATTTCATTTGAAATTAAAATAACACGTAAAAAACATATCACATTAGTATATTTATGTCGTTGTCTATAAATCCACATTTAATTAACTGAATTTGTAAAAGTCTTCAGAATTTTAAAACCGAAGCAGAATTTACAATAAAAATTTTTTTATATTAAATAAATTAATATGTAGTAGGTATATATTTTCTTTTACTTCGCAGACTATAACGTTTAACTTGCCATTTTCAAGACCGCGAACACCGAAGAGCCACTGATACATGATATGTACTTCTTTGGCAAAGAGCTGCACTTACTCTTTACAATGAATGACAATTACAATAAACGTCACGAATTGGTGTTGGTATGCTTTGATGACCATCCGTCTAACGAATGGCAGAAGCAAATAATCTCAGCTCAGAAATTCTGTTCAAGTCTAACATTATTGCAATTGCTTTTTTAGAATTGTAAAAAGTTACCACCTTTTTACCACCAAATAAAGAAAAAGAAAAGTTATGGGGCATGTTTTATTTGTTCGTTATTATCATAGATATTTGCCCATTTTTTTAATATATGTAAAAGCAGCTATTCGTATAACATTTACTATTATTAATCAAATGGCAATTCCTTTCCAACGAAATAAAATCGCTGAAAATAATCTAAATAATTTTTGTGAAATCCAATAAAAATTAAACACAACAATTTAAACACATTAAACACATGTAAATAATATTGTAGCACCGAGCTATACATATACATATGTATGTACATACATATCTATATATAATTTCCTTTCTTATTCTTTACACCAGCTCATGCTGCCAGATATTTGGCAACATTTTTTAATAATTTCTGGTTTTCGTTAATGTCTATTCTACTTTTTATTACTTAAAGTAGTTTTCTTTTTTTCTTTATTTTAATTGTTATACTTTTTTTTATTATTTTATTTAGCTATTTTTTGAATAACTTACACCCAAACTTTGCAGTGATGGAAAACGTTTCTTTAAGGTCAGCATTATAGATAAATATTTTATGGAGCTGCTGCCAATGCACAATTTAGACGCGTTTTTTTTTTCTTACTTTTTATAAGCAACAATTTAATTCTTGACAATTTTGATAGGCTACAAATATTTTACAAATTTATTGTGTTAAAAACAAAAACAGCTTTTTGATTTGATGATGCTGTGGCGGCCAATGTTTGTATTGTATGAACGAACATACAATATAAGCCCTGTCAGTCCAACACCAGACAAACACTAGACACAACTAAAAATTCTATTAAATCTATTTTAGATCAGCAATCATGCCGGGAGAATGAGTTAGATACAGTTTAGAGAGAAGAAAGATTCTTTGTTTTATTTTGTTTCTGCTTTTTTTTTTGTCTTCATTGAACATATCTATTTTTAAATTTCGAAACGACGTATACCGTTTGTCTGAATACTTTCTTTCGTTCTTGATTAAATTGCCTGCCTTTTGTCAGTTACGTTTTGCGTGTGAAATGGTCTGTTCATAGGTCTGTTCATAAATGAATGCGACGATATTATTGCATTATAATTACAAAATGTTTTGATTCGCAATATGTACGTATGTATATAATAAAGTGTGTTAATTATTTTTATCTTAATATATGTACAAATGTAAGAGAATAAATAATACTCTCCTTGACGAATGACGTATAGCGTATATGACGAAAGTAACACTATGTATTAGTGTGTTCGTTATGGTCCTCAATGGTTTTGGTGGGATGAATCGTATTAAAACAACAAAAATACTCGTAAGAGTACATTATTTATATTTAAACCTTGTGAAATGTTCGATTTTAGCCTCAAGCTTGCCAACTTTTTAATTTTTATTAGAATAATAAAAGAGTGTCCGTTAGTGTAATGGATGACCCACTGTTGAGAGTCAACTTCGAACTCATATTCTGTCATTTGACATGAAGATCCAATGAATCCCAGAGCGAGCATCCTCTGCTCTCTTCTACGATTTTATGAACTTACCGAACTACGATGACCCGTCGGACAGTGTGCATGCTTGTTGGGGCTCTTTCCATGAAGTGATTGATTTGGTTGTGATGACGTGTGTTGTAATGGTGGACTCTGATGATTCTGCTTGGGAGAATTCTGCTGAGAGTGCTGCTGCTGCTGCTGCTGCTGCTGCTGCTGCAGTTGCTGTTGCTGTTGCTGTTGCTGTTGCTGCTGCTGCAGATGATGATTAGTAGCATGTGGATGTTGATGATGATAATGATTATGGTTGTGTGAAGTTGGTGGAGATGGCATATTGTGCCCGCTGTGTGGCAAGTGGGATGAATGCGGTACACCGACTTGATGGGTGTGATGATGGGGAACGTGCCCTTGCGAGGCTTCCAGCAGAGTCGGTTGTATATGGGTAACAAATTGAGCCATTACGCGTAGTTACTGTAGTTTCATAATGACCAAACAGTTTCTAAATTTGTTTAATGAAATTTCGCTATTTTTTTCTGTTTATTTTCGCAACGAACATTTATTTTCTCTCTCATGTATACATTCGTATGTATGTAAACTGCTTCTCTATTCGGCTTAAAATATATTTAGCACAGAAAACATTTAGTTCACACAAGAAAAATTTAACAAAATTTATTATATACCTTCATTTTTACAATCGATTTAACACTTTGCTATTATTTTTTGTTTATAAAATATTGTCTTTATTTATATGAGTACGTTTTTTTTTTTTGGAAAATCCTCAAATATTTATTTTTCATATCGTTTATTGTTTTAATTTATCGTTTCTTTAAAAAAATACAAGAAACTTTATGTTTGATGAAATCATCTTTTTGACCTCTTTGTTGTTTTTTTTTCTCTTTGATTGGTATACCGAAATAGGGAGGAAAAATTAAGTACAAAAATTAGTTTTTCTTCCTTCCAGAAGCCCGGACAGGACAACCTTTTAACAGGAACAAAGTCAAATAACTGATGTTTTTAAGTTTCAATTTCACTCGCTTTAGCACGGAATCTGCAAAAAAACTCCTTTTCGGTATCTACACCATGCAGAATTGTTTTATTGCTCTTTCGATGGGATGACGCTGCACAGTGGATACACGACTGGAGCAATTCATGGAAAAACTCTGAAAAATACTTCAGGCGAAATTCGCGCACATACGAAATATTTCAAAGATATTCCTCCAAGTTTAGATTAAAATAAGCTGGTGTGGAATTTTCATTCCATGTAAAATAAAAATTCAAGTAAAAACTAATTTTACTTGATATTTATTGTAATATTTTAATGTAAAAAGATAGACAGAATATCTAATCAAATTGTCCTGGTGTTATTTGCGAAACCATCCACCGTCCCAATTGGATTATTCTTATCAAAGGACTATAGCGAATTTATCTGTTTTATGTACATACATATATGCAAGTATGTATTTAACTTAGTTGCTTTAATTACTTGAAACACTATAAGAAAAATATATACATACATATTTCTAAAGAATGTTAGAAAAAAGAATTGTACTTTGTTTTACAAACGAATTTTTTGCACTCCAGCAGAAAATATTAATTCGGATTAACACCAACAGCTTCAAAATTACAATTTTACTGTATCGTATAAAGTATAAAAGATGTATTCGAAACCTGTTTAATCTAAATAAATTTTTTTATTAATTTATTACAAACATGACCCGTTAACTGTCGACATATAAATAAAAATATTTCAAATAGAATTTTTTTATGGTGATTAATTTGGCCATAATAATAAGATACTAGTATTAAACTGTAGGAATCTTTGGAATATGTTTTAAAATGTGGGTATATTTGGACCCTAATCAGATTTTTAAGATCGATAATACATTTTGACATTAATTTCTTAGCTTGAATGATTAAAAATGAATGATATAAAACGCAGATCGCAAGAGCACAAGTTACAAATGTATTGTAAGTATAATACTTAAATAATTAAAGTATTAAAGTATAATAATAATTAAAAATTGCAGACTTCATTTGATTTGATACTCATACAATAATAGAAGATTGTTAAATTTTAATATTAATAGTTCATCATCATTACAATTAGAACTTTCTTTTTCCTATTACACTTTCACCCTAGCACTAGATCCACCACACAGCAAACCAACCAGTGTTTTTTTCGTTCCAACTTTCAACAAACTCACCCTTACTTCACATATTTATAGTATATAAATAATTAATCAACATAATTGCCAGTCACAAAAAATTTTGCAACTAATTTTTATATAATGTTTACATTTCAAAATTTATATTCTTAAATAGTCTTATAATCTTGAATATTTACATAATCTGCTTACCGGTTTTGTATGTCATATTGTTTTTATTGCATCATTTTATCTATGTATAATAGACATGACATATTATTTTGACATATTATTTTTTAATACGTTTTTTACCTTTTAATACTTTTTTTCTAAATAAGGCTACAATTTCAATACTTTCGCAATTATTTGATTAAATTTCATTTTGTGATAAAGCGCGTGAAGTTTGAAATGAAAAACTTAAAAGAAATTCAAATTGCGTTTATTTCAATAAATCTTTGTGGGTGCATTTTCCATCAGTCAGGATGAAGATGCAGAAATTATAAATTACATTATTAGAATTGCCTTAGACTTGTTCGTTTACTTTTCTAATAAAATGCAGTGAAATCGTGAAAATTTGTAAGCACAAAATTTTAGTTAACGAGGCATCGAAATTTTTAATACAAAATAGAAGAATACGTGATTGTAAAATATAATAAAAGTTTTGTCAAAAAACTACTTACTAAAAATAATAGAAGTTTGTGTATTGCAGTCCTAGCAATGTTCGATAACAAACCTTTCGTAAAATTGTTTATACTCTTCTGTAAATACAATATAATACAAGTGCTTGACCGATTTCAGCCATAATATTGTTTTTATCGATAATGCAACCCGCTTTCTTTTGTCCCTAGTAAACAACAAGGGACACAAATGTTTCACATGGAACAAATTCATCTTTGCAAAGTCCACAGTTCATTTCGTCGTTTTGCTGGGCAAACAACAACAAATCTGACATGTCTCGGGACATACAATGTCCCCTGTGTGAGTACGGCTTTATAAAACAAATTTGTTTAATGTCACGATCAGCACGCATGTATCTCGTTAAAGATATGAGCCCACATTTACGTCTGTACGCCCAATTGATAAAGGCAATTAATGCTTTAAGTTAAACACACGCAACCAAATGCATATTTCGAACTATGTATGTGCACTATAAATATAAATACCCTATTAAATTTTGTTGTAAAGTATACTCGTAACATTTACAGAGGCATTCCAAGATTCACGAACTATTGAAATCGTCTTTCAAAATCGTCTTTAGACGATTGAAATCGTCTTTCGTATTCCAAGATTCACGAACTATTGAAATCGTCTCTCAAATCGTCTTTAGACGATTGAAATCGTCTTTCGGATTCCAAGAGTCACCGAAATAGTTAAAATTCTTGCAAAACGTTGAAATTATCGTCTTTTGGTATTCCAAGAGACGATTTTATCGGATTTCTTCTCCTAAAAAAGACGATCAGAAATTAGCTCTCGTTCCCTAATAAAAATGTAATATTTCAATGAAAAATCTGGTTATATATTTTTTGATTCACTTGTATAGTTATTATTTTTTATTTTTATTTATAAAATAGATAATAAATAGTAAATACATAATTTTTATAAATAATACTAATTCCAATTTTGATTTCGAACGCGAATTAATTCCTTCTCAGAGTCTTCAGCAAAAAATTCCACTAAAGGAATCCATGTTTTTCAATGAAGCTTAACACACGAGAACACTTCTGCTTGCATTAAACCGTCGCTTGTAGGCGAGGGAGATGAAGAGCATGGTAGTTCGTGCATTGAAATTCTTCACTCTTGGACCTGCATGAACAGAGCACAAAACTAACACATACACAATTTTAATTAACGAGGGTTCTGAATATTTCACCAACACATACAAGTGACAGGCCAATCAAAATATTCAACAATATACATACACGGAATGTTTTCACTTGAACTGTGCAATACAATGGAATTTTCCATTGTTCACAAGTTCGTACAGTGTTGGAAAATTTCTAACAAAAAAAACAATGGTAATTTTTTTTTGCTAAAATCTAAGCGAAATAATATAAAATAACACAAATATTACTCTACATATAATTCGCGATGTATATTCTATATTTTGGTAAGGTTTATAACTTTGTTTTTCGCGAAAAAAAACAATTTTTTTAGGTTTTTATTTATTCAACATAACTACAATAATCAAAGTTTTGCCTCCTAGCACTGAAAATGTCATCTTGAGCTCAAACTGCAGTAAAAGCAAAAGACGATTTGAGTTTCGTGAATCTTGGAATGCCTCGTTCCCTTTTTCGTGACTTTTTTGCCGAGATAGTTTAACGATTGACCTCGAATCTCAGAATGCCTCTGTTAAACGTTAATTCCACTTTTTAGTGAATTGTGGAAGGTGTCTGAAGATTTCAACAATGTAGCATCAATCTGGCAGCTCAATCATTCAGCGTGAAGCCGACATTTCCTATTCATTTATGGCGAATTCAGAAGTGTGTTTGTGTAAATTTGTGAGTTTTCTGAAATAAATGAAAATTTCTTGTAGAAAATATTAGCAAAATATTGCGGAGAAAAAGAATTTTATCTAAGCGATCAAGCTTCCGTACATAAAGCTAACAGAAAACTTCCATAACTATATTGAAAATGGCAGCAAAGAACTATACAGGCTTTAACTACAATGGAGGCGCCCAATATGTGGCTCCAGCAGCGGGCACCGTTGCTGCTGGATATAACACCGCCCCCGCGCAAGTGGCATATCCGGTCGTGTCCAATGCTAACTATGCCAACGAATATCAAACTACGGGCGGGTACACCGGTACTGGAGCGACCCCCAATTCAAGTACCTCCGTCTATGGGTATGATTACAGTCAAAGCTATTACCAACAAGCCTCAGCAAACTATAACACCACCCCACCGACTCCTACGGTAAGCAAAACTCATTACTCTTCTCCACCAGTAAAGAATGTAAATTTGGGAGCAAATAAATCTGGCGGTAAAAATAAGATAAACGGTTCTGGAAAGCAAACAGGACCTGCACCACCCACGATGACTCCAGCGGCCGTTGGCTATGTCAATTACGATGCTATCTATAGTGCCGCCTCTTTATATGTCCAACAGCAGCAGCAACAACAAGCAGGAAAGGTAAACAATACTGGATATGGATCCAACTGGGCACCGTTTAAGGGTGGGCGACGTACTGCTGCCGGCGGCCCGGGTGGAAACCGAAACGCTGATCCGGCTAAAGGAAGATTGCACTACTGTGAAGTTTGCAAAATATCCTGCGCCGGTCCGCAGTCTTACCGTGAACACTTGGAAGGGCAAAAGCATAAGAAACGCGAAGCTGCATCCAAATTACAAGCAACTGCACAAGCCACAGCACAGAATAAAGGAAATAACCAACATTGTGAACTCTGTGATGTCACTTGCACCGGAAATGACGCCTATGCGGCTCATGTGCGTGGATCTAAGCATCAGCGGGTTCTCAAACTGCATCAAAAGTTAGGAAAACCGATTCCAACGGATGAGCCAAAGAAAATTGAATTCGTTGCGGAGGCTGCTAAAGAATCAGAAGAGGCCAAAGAAGTCAGCGCTAAAGCAGCAGCAGCGAACGAAAACGCCGATTCTGAACGTAAGTGCATAAGCGTCTGCAGGAGGCAGTACGCTTAGAAATCAATTTTTAATGTAATTTTATTTGAAGAATCGACAAATATTAAACCGGTCGGTGGTGAGTACATAGAGGAAATCAAGGACAATGATGGCAAAATGGTTAGTTTTAATTGCAAGCTCTGCGATTGCAAATTCAACGATCCTAATGCCAAGGAAATGCACATGAAGGGACGCCGGCACCGTTTGCAATACAAGCGCAAGGTGCAACCAGATTTAGTCGTGGACTTCAAACCTACTCCACGCCAACGTTTTCTGGCAGAGGCTCGCGCTCAGCGCGCGTTGTTGCAATCTCAACGGGTCGGAAATCGCGGTTACTATCAAGAAATGGATGGAGGCGGCAACATGTTTTGGGATGACCAGCAACGCGGTGGTCAGTATGGAATTAACGAATACGGCAGTTGGGTACCTCGAGGTTTCATGGGTATGAGATAATTGGAGATTTTCCAATAAACTAATTATAATCGCATAAACAGAGCTAATGAAAATTACCTTCTACAGGATCGCAACGTGGTGGGTTTGGCGGTGGTGCTGGTGGTGGTGGCCGTGCTGGGTCCAATGGACCTCCACCGTTCTTCGGTATGATGCCCGGAGCTCCAGGAGCACGACGACCGGAGAGCTCAGATGATCGCCACGCAATCGCGCGTCATGCCGAAATATATCCCAAGGAAGAGGAATTACAAGTTATTCAACGGATTGTGTCGCACACTGAGCGAGCCCTCAAGTTTGTTTCGGATTCATTCGCCGATAAGCCTGACGACGGTGCCCCCGTGATTAAAAAAGAGAAGCCTGATGGCGTTCAAGTGAAGGATGGGCGCGACAATCAGATGTTTTCATTCCAAAAAGAAACAGAGGCAAACAATGCGCGCGTCCTGAAAGGAGTGATGCGTGTTGGTTTTCTTGCTAAAGGGCTATTGCTGCAGGGTGACCAAATTGTGGAGTTGGTAGTCTTATGTGCCGAGAAACCAACTGTTGGTCTACTCAAAAGAGTTGCAGCAGAGCTGCCTAACAAGCTGCGAGAAGTAGCAGGTAAGACCACACACAGGGAACGAAATTGAAGAACTTTTTATGTATGTATTATGTATGTTTGCATATTTGAAATTTGCGGCTGTTTGCGAAATACGGTGAATTTTTCCAGAGATACCAGGTGCCTACACTTTCCACTATTAAAATACATTGGTTTTCAACCAGTTATTAGAATGTAATTTTGGTTTTAACGAATTCATTGCCTGCATTAATTTCTTCAGGATATTTTATTAGAATAAGGCTAAAAAGAAAATCTGATTTTCTTGGCCTATTAGTCTAGAAAAACGCACCCAGAAAGCGCACGTCTTTCCTAACAATTCAACGATAAACAATTTTCGGAGTTTTCAGGTGCTCTGTACTCACAGGACGTTCTACTTCTTGACGTTCATTGATCGATTTCGACCCTGGAAAAAACACTTCCTGCGAGTGTATCCTTAAAGTGTGCAAATATTCATAGACTCGCGGACTGGAATATACGGTAACACGACCACTGCACCCAAATTGTTTGGGGTTGGCACGTACCAAAGGAATATATTTATACAAAGTTGTTGGTTCAGCTTTTTCACAAATTAGTGCGTTCGGCTTCATTCCCGCTTTACTTTTATAAAACCCTCGAATTTAGTTTACATGACTTAAAAAACTTTGTATAAGTAGAGTCCTTTCAAGAATTATCACAAGCAGTATCAAGTAATAACGTATGTTAACCATATTCGAATGGTAATTTTTCCCAAAACCAAAGAAAATCGACATTTTAATGATATTGATGACGAGAATGACTCCATTATATACTAAATATGGATGGAGTGTAGAGTAGATCAAAAATAGATTTTACGTCTAAGACTATGAAATTAAAATCTATTTTCTTAGGGTAAAGTTATCATGCCCCCCCGGCTTGTCACGGTTCACGCGAGTAGAATAAAAAGCCTAAGATGAATTTAAATATTCGACGTTATTGAAATTTAATCAAAAAAATTTGTTCATCAATCAATATTAGAGTTTCAATTTAGGTTTTGTTAAATAACAAATTACAGGCGAACCGGATACTGTGACTTACGAGGTCACAACGAACTTGCCGGAAGCAGCTATATATGTTTCGGACGAGTCGGTCACTGTCACCATAACCCTGACATCGCCACTACTTCGCGAAGTCGAAGAAGCAAGTTCTGAAACTGAAGCCAAGAAGTCTACTGGAGATGCTGCCCTCCTTCCACTTGCACCATGTTTGAAGGCAAGCCCTTTAACCCTTTCTAAATTTTTCCCTTATAATCCATTAACCTTTGGAAACTTTGAATTTTCTCGCTTTTAATTTTATAGGCCTTGGCAGAGCTACGCCGTGCTAAATGGTTCCAAGCTCGTGCCACCGGCTTACAGTCATGTGTTATGACTATTCGGCTACTGCGCGACCTTTGTCATCGTGTGCAATCTTGGCAGGCACTGCCGCAGTGGTCATTGGAATTGCTCGTCGAGAAAGTTATCTCATCGGCCGGCTTTCCTTTGTCGCCCGGCGAATGCTTACGCCGCATTATGGAATCTCTATCTACCGGGTTCATTATTAACGGGCCTGGTCTGGCCGATCCTTGTGAGAAAGAACCGCAGGATTGTTTGATGGAATTGAGTAAACAGCAGAGAGAAGACCTGACCGTAGCAGCCCAACAATTTCTACGCTATATAGCATTTCGTCAGTTATACAAAGTATTAGGTATGGATCAATTGCCAGCCATCAAATATGCAGCGCGCCAGTGGCAATTCAATCGCAAGAGATTGCGCTCAGCTGGAAACGGCAGTGTGCCGGGAGATAAAAACGACACCGACGAGAAAGCTACAGAGGTTAAAGTGGCAAAAATTTAAATACAGAAGCGCCATCATCAGTAAAACTCAAATCATATTGCTCTACCTACATAAAATAAGTTATTTAAATAATGTTCAAAATAACTTTGATCAGTTACATTTACTTTACTTAAATGAAACTCTAATTTGTAATGGCTACACTTTTTAACGAATATGAATGAATTACAAAATAAAACAGGGGAGAATAAATGGTATTTTCCGCTGGAAAAACTATTAAATATCGGCGACGACTTTTATTTATAATTAATATATGTACTGAAATGGAAGTGAATACATAACACTACGGTACTGCTGGATGGTATTCACGTTTTATAAAATATATAATAAAATACAATATATCGTTGATCGATCGATTTCGATTGTAGTTGCTATGATCTCTAACTTATTTACACCATATTAATTTCCATTCCGCTATCCTTCCACACTTTTTTTTAATATTCTTAGCAAATAATTGGTGAATGAGAAAGAGACTCCGATAGTCCAATGTCCACCGTCGTAACGGCAAAACGATGTCTTCTTGCCAGCATGCAATGTATTAGCATTCATTATACATTGTAACGTCACCGTGTCGAAGCTAAAGTGGTGGCTTCTGTGCATTTCTCATTGGTGAAAAACAAAATTATAAGTTCAAATTTTATTTAACAAAATAGTGTACCGTTTACATTTATCATGGCATTCTTAAATAAAGTAAGTTGTCGATAGTTACCCGTACTGTGTAAATTGGTGTAGATTGATTTCCTTGTCCGATGCGACCCAGCACAGTACACTTGTTTGGCTTGTTTGTACCAATTTCTTATCACGGATGGCGGCTGAATTTGAGAGATCTATATTTGCAATATGTATATAGTATATAAAAAAAATCAATTGCAATTTCTTGAGCTAAATATTTATTCCAATGAATGTATCATTTCATTTCAACATACTATATAGACTATGATTTTATTCTTGTACATTAAAAGAAAAATTATTATAACCCACACAAGTGCAAAAGACTTGGAACACTGATTCCAGCAAAATGAAGGAAAAGAGCTAAAAAATCATTCAGGTTTTATTTTTCGAATTTTACTTCGCGAATTTTCAGCCTTCCGAATATCTGCAATAAATAGGATTACATATTTATTGCTTATTGAGAGAGAGAGAAGAAAAAAATTTGGCTTGATAAGATTTGTTGAATGTTTATGCGTACACGTCTTGCTTATACATACATACCCATATAATACAATAATATCCCCCTTCAGTTTTTTACCAGTTTCTCATCTGTGCGATGACACACACTAACACTGACTTGACGTTGCCCAAGTACAAAATCGACATACATACTTGGTAACACCGCGCGAATCTTCAAAGGTAGCTCAAATGAAATTCGTTACCGAATATTAAAAGCTTTGTTTTCTTAAAAGTGAATTCAGAGATACTTGCCCCAAAAACCCATAGCTTACTAGCACCTCCTGGTATGGGTGAAATTATAAAAAACATTTAAAATCGGGAGATGCTCGTTCTTTTATCGCAAGTAATGGAGTTTGTGTTTTCTTGATACAACTTACAATTAATTTTGAAAATGTAAAAAAAAATTATTTCTACATTTACTCCTTCGCAGATTATGGGCTCATTTATGCGTCCGTTGGCAGCCAGAAGCTATTCGATGCCACTGCACGTTTCGCCGACTGGTCCTTCTTTTGGCATTACTGAAGAGCAGAAACAAATCCAAGAGACTGCGCGTAAATTTGCGAGAGAAGAAATAATTCCGGTCGCAGCTCATCATGACAGAACCGGAGAATATCCTTGGGATATTGTTAAGAAGGCCTGGGAATTGGGCCTTATGAACAGCCACATCCCACAGGAAATTGGCGGCATGGGCTTGGATGTCTATACCACCAGTCTGGTTGCGGAAGAATTGGCCTACGGATGCACCGGCATTATGACCGCATTGGAAGCCAGTTCTCTAGGAGTAAGTTTTGGAATTAACGAGGAGTACGACAATATTTGAGAAGATTCCTCAAGAAAAACGACTTTCAAATTATCACTTTCATTAGAGCCTGAAAATATGTAACTCTTATTCAAAAAATTTTTGAAATAAAAGTATACTTTTATTAGCGGTGAGTGGGGACCCCCAAAGTGCTCACAAAGGGGTGTTTCGACCCAAATATTTGTATTGACAAATCAATAGGAAAAATCGTAAAACGGATTTTGGACATTGTGGTCGATGGGTGGGCGGTTCGGTTTTAAAACCCCTTTGTGACCACTTTGGGGGCCCCGCCCACCGCCTACTATGACCAAAATCCGTTTCACGATATTTCCTATCGATTTCTGCAATACAAATTTTTTGGTCGAAAAATAAAAAAACTTTGAATAACTGTTATGAAAGGCTTTTAAAAATAAAAGACTTTTTTTAATGACTTTTAAAATTAAGTCACTAAATAACTTTTATTCCGGGACTTTTTTAATATACATAAGTTATGTATACAAATTTATAGCTGTGACCCTCATTCCTAAATAAAGTTTTTCCATCAATCAGCAAACGCCCATAATTCTGTCCGCTAATAAAGAGCAGAAGAAGAAATATTTGGGACGTTTACTCGAAGAACCACTAGTGGCGGCATACTGCGTTACCGAGCCTGGAGCCGGTTCCGATGTGAATGGAATTAAAACGCGTGCCGAAAAAAAAGGAGACGACTACATTCTGAATGGTCAGAAAATGTGGATAACTAATGGAGGCGTGGCCAATTGGTATTTTGTGCTGGCGCGCACCAATCCCGATCCCAAAGCGCCGGCCTCTTCGGCTTTCACCGGCTTCATTGTGGAACGGGATACACCCGGTCTGACGCCGGGCCGAAAGGAACAAAACATGGGCCAACGTGCGTCCGATACACGTGGCATCACCTTCGAAGATGTACGTGTGCCCAAAGAAAATGTCTTAATCGGCGAAGGTGCCGGCTTTAAAATAGCGATGGGAACCTTCGATAAAACACGACCGCCCGTTGCTGCCGGAGCCGTCGGATTAGCGCAACGCTGCATGGATGAAGCGCTGAAGTATTCGATGGAACGTAAAACATTCGGCGTACCAATAGCGTACCACCAAGCAGTGCAATTTATGTTGGCCGACATGGCGATCGGCGTAGAAACTTCCCGTTTGGCCTACCTGTTATCCGCCTGGGAAATTGATCAAGGTACTTATTAAACATTCATTGCTTTGAATAGATAGTTTGCTAAGACTTTTTCCAATTTCTTGATCTTCGCCACTCTGGCAGGACGTCGCAATAGCTACTACGCCTCGATAGCCAAGTGTCATGCTGCTGATTTAGCGAATAAGATTGCCAGCGACGCCGTGCAGATCTTCGGAGGCAATGGCTTCAACAGCGAGTACCCGGTTGAGAAGCTTATGCGTGACGCTAAAATATATCAAATCTACGAAGGAACATCGCAAATTCAACGCTTGATAATCTCCAGGAACATGTTTGAAGCTGCTAAACAAAAAGCAAATTAGACACCGCGATGTACGCGCATGTGTGTGTTCAAATATAATTTAAAAATCAAGTTTTCTTTTCTTTTTATATTTAGTAAAATATATTTTTCTCAAGAAATAGTTAAGAAACGAATTCGTATATATTTCAGTTCATTAAAAAACGGTGGGGAATTTTTAAATGTCAAAAACTATTTGCAATTTCGAGACGATTCAATAGTTAGTGAATCTCAGAATACCCCTGTAAATGACGTTTTCTCAAAGTAATCTGTGAAGTTGGAGTCTCAGAATTTATTTAAATCCCACAAGTTCGCAATACTCTGGCCGCATTTACACAGGGGACATATGTCTCGAGTCACGTCAGATTTGTTTTTGTTTACTGGGGACTAACGAGTCGTTAAGAAAAATATGGCTGAAATCATTATACGTTATTATATTTGCAGAAGAGTATTAACAATTTTACGAGCGGTTTGTTCGATAACATGTTGATAGTACTTCAAACCACGAACTTCTATTGTTTTTTGTTACAAGTTTTTTGACAAAACTTTTAATATATTCTAAAATCACGCATTCTTCTATTTTGTAAAAAAATGTCGATGCCTTGTGAGCTCAAATTGTGTGTTTAAGAATTTTTACGATTTCACTGCGGGTTATTAGAAAAGTAAACGAACAGACCTATCAAATTCTAAGGCAATCCTAACATTTAAGCAATAAAACATTGCTTTGATTTGGCGCATAAATAAATTAAATTTTTAAGAATACCGGTGAGCAATATTATTTATATCAAGTCTTATTCATATAAAAAATATGGTAATTTTTAGAAATGCCTTTCCAAGGGACGAATGACCATACGGAAAAATTTTTAAAACGCCCTACAAAACAAATTTTCCATTTCAAACTTCACGCGCGGTATCACGAAATGAAATCAAATAATTTGCAAAAGTATTGAAAAGGCTACCATTTAGGAAAAAAGTATTAAAAGGTGCCAAGACGTATTAAAAAATCTTGTTGCAAAATAATACGTGTCACTACAACCCACATTCCAAACTGTCCCCTGTGTGAGTGCTATCGGGGACTCATGAAATGAATAGGACCAAGTCTCGAGACATACATATGTATATATCCCCTGTGTAAGTACGGCTTTTGAAATCGAAGAGTGGAACGAGCCGTACTTGCAGCGCATGATCCGAATATCCGTCTCCATCCTCCACTTAATTTTTTGCTTGACTACATCCTTGAATGAATTCAATTCTGAATTCAAACTGCAGCAGGGATTAAATGAAGTAAGATTATTTAAATACAAAAATACTTCTTTGTTTACACAGTTTCCAAAAATTAATAAAACAACAACATTTGTCTGCACTTTTTTTAGGAATTACCTAGAATTCGGAATTTATTGTCGAGACGAGGAATTTTTACTCAAACCATACACAAAGCTTGTACCTCAGCTGCGGCCATCTGGTTATATCCACTGAAGTATTTCTAATGATAAGCATTCTGTATGCTGCCCTTCAACAAGCACGGAACAGTTTATTGTTGTAGTAAAACAATACTACAACCAACAACGGTCTAATGCAGTGTTTCTCAACTCAAAACTCATCGCGAACCGGAAAATATCTGCTTTTTTTATGCGGACCGGTGACAATATTGTTTCAAATTTAAAAAATTATCTGTTGTAAAAAAACAAAAAACTACATTGAGCAAAGAATATTTCCTATTTGTTTACCAGTACATAAGTATACTAATCAATGTGGTCGCTGTTTTTCCTTTTGCACAATCTTGATATTCTTTATGAAATTGATCATAATAAAATTAATAAAACATTTCGAAAGTAACTCTGTTTGCCTGTAACCTTTTAAAGGCAAAACCGCTGCACCGATTTTGGTGAAATTTAGTGTGCTGATAGCTGGAACCCTGAGGAGGGACATAGGCTACCTATTTTATAAAAAGTCGACCTCTAAATATGAGATGAAGGATTGTAGGGGAATTCAATCTCAATTTTAAATTGAGTAAACATTGTACGGGGCAGAATAGATGTCAATAATAAATGAATTTATATCGTGATAGACACAAACAAGCGAGGGCCCCCCCTTTTGGGGCCCTCGAGTTGGCAAGGCAACCCTATAACGGGCCTCCTAGCCAGATATATCATATGATGGATGATAGAGAGACTGATTTTAATACGATACCACTCTGCAAGTAACTGCCCGGTCATTTTTATGTCGATATATATGCAAGGGAACGACTGTAATGTGTACGTACATATGTACATATGTATATCATTAAGTCAAACTAAGTTAGAGCAAGCACTATTCCACGCGAACGAAGTTGCGGGCAACAGCTAGTATTATATAATTTAAATAAAATACGATACAGTATTTTCTTTAGCTGTTGATTCTACGAATTAAAACAAAATTGTGCAATTTATTTACAAATTAAACTATCTTCTAGCTTAACTGTTTACAGAAATTCAGAATTTTCTTTTTTTAACTCTTGATAAGACTCTTGATAAGAAAGTTAGTTCATGAACCAATTTTACGTTTTTGAGACAAGTCAAGTCAAATTCAAACGACAAATTATTTTTATTGTAAGTTTTAACCGATTATAAAGTATTAGTCATAAAATGTATTTATTCTATCGAATAAAATCTTTCAGAGAACAGAAGATCGTACAATGTTAATTAATCATTGCAAAGACCATTTCATATAAAATTGTTTATTTAAATATTTAAATTGTTTTAACGTAGTGCGTCATAGAAAAACATTCCGTTATAGGAGATAATCAGGCATTTAATTGGTTTTAAAAATGGAATATTTGTACGATATGTTTATTTTTTCCAAAAAAGCATCCATTTCAGCGTTGCCTTCTCATGGAAAAACTTTCTACACAAATTATTTTTATTACGGGTTTAATAATTGATAGTAATGGGTTTAATTGGGATTTCCAATTTTGGGAATTTCGTTGAAAGCAAATTTTTGCTTAAAAAATATTTACGTATGTACGTAAATTTATATGTACATATATGTATATAAAATCATGCTGTGATTAAAGCAATCCAAGCGCATGTTCTAAATGAATTATCAAATTGACAGAGAAAAACCTAAAGACCTAGGTACATAATAGATAATGCTTGCCCCTCTTCTTATATTTAGAATTCTTTCAGCGACTTTGAAAGCTGAAATTGCATCAAAGCGAAGTACGACTGACTTGCTATTGCGTATTGTAATTTTTTCTATATTGACATGAGAAAACAAAACTTACAAAATGATCAATTTAGTGAACAAGAAAAAAATAACCTCAAACTACAGAAGCAACAAGAGAGGGGGAAAATGTTACATGTGCATTACGTATTACGTATCAATACACGTAATCGTAACGATTGCAAAATGAACTTTAAGTAAATAAAGTGCAATCACAACAAAAGAAACAGCGACGACAACAACACTAGAATTCAATAAATCTGATAACAAGTGTTTTTGCATTTTGTTGCCTTTTTATCAACAATTCAAAACAGAGCTAGACTCATTTAAAGGCAGCTGATAGACACCCGACCGTCGACCGCGCGCCACAAATCAATCCAATCCACATCTTCATTCACACTCTTCTACCTTCCAGACTGACTGATAGCAGCCGCCAGCCAACGTTTAGTTATATTTTGTCGCCTTTAATTGACACATCGTTTTTTGTATAAAACGAACACGATTTTGAAATTGTAGTTAGATTCTCAGCGAACGGTAACGCACAACAAGCCATGCAGTGAAATCAGGAAAAGAAATTTATTTTCTTCACTAGAGACACGAGGACATACGAATAGAGCAAAATACCAACAAAAGCTTAAAGTATTTTTAATACTCAAGACATCTGGACATAAAAGAGAATTAAAAAGCCTGCGCTGATCAATAAACAAAATCATCCGGACCAAAAGCTACACATTCGTTCCACCAAATTGTCAATCTAGTAATCAGTGATCCACTTGTCATGGGTGCTCAAAGCAACATCAATGCTCTGGTCGGAGCCACCACTCGTTACATTGCAGGCCGCAATGCTGTGCAAACCGTCTACTGGCGATCTGCGGCCGGCGACAGCGGCAGAATGCTGAAGTATAATCGTACCTGCGAATTTGACCGATCGCTAAAGGTTCCTGCCAGTATCCGGTGCCAAAACCTCAACCAGAGTTTTCGAGTTTCAAGACAGTAAAGCAGTAGAAAATGCGCCGTCGGTATGTCCAAGACCTTACGTTGGGCGAAATAAAGATCAAGGCGATTTGCAGTTGTTAGGAGAGCTTTATTCCGCTTTGGAGAATGAATTTAGGGAATCAGTAGATGCAGTTCGTATGGAAACAAATTGGATATTCTCGATGGGCGAGTAGAGGATTTAGATAGTTAGTTTCTTAGAATAGGCCTGGTGTGCGCGTAAAATTGTAATCACTACTACGACACTAGTGTTATATTATTGTATGTACCGTGTTATATTTACACCATTTACAAGTTATTATTGATTTTTTTCTGTGTATCTTTATTGTTTTTTTTTATTTTTATTTTATAAAGTTGTTGATAACAGTTTTTTCTTCTCTTCTTCTGTAACTCATGTTGTCAGAAAAGAATAGAAATGTAGTAAAATTATTAGGTGTGAATAGAAAGAGACGATAATGGAAATAGTTTTCTGTATGTATGTCATTGAAACCGTTGGAGCAAAATTAAACTTTGATCAGTCGAAGATCATGTGTTCCCATCGTGTTCAACTATTGATAAGTATTGAAAGATCACCCAAGGAGAATGTACAAATTCATTTGAAACAACAATTATTTATTACGTAATTACAATTTTTCTGAAAAAGGAAATAAAAAATTAAATTAAATTTATATATAAATGAAACTGTAATGCGGATTAATTTTATTAGATGATATTCAAAATTTTTGTAAAAGTAAAATAACTCTAGTACGAGTATTTAACTAAATTTGAAAAAGAAAATAGAGACTGTAAAAATGGTAGACAGTCAAAATCCCGAAACGACAAAATCCCGAAAAATGTGATATTTCCGAAATGAAAAATTCCGAAAATTGTGTATCACGAAATTATACTCGTATTAGTTACAATTTTTCCCGAAGCGAAGTACGCATCTACTTTCCTTTTTTTACAATAGCAGAACAGCAAAGTTGTAATATCGAGAGAATTTTGTTGTCTGAGGATTATAATCCTTGCCACGGCCGAAGGCCGCCACGCATTAAGACTTTTAAGCGAAAATACTTTGCATTATGGAAAGAACTGTGTTGTCTGCGGGTTATAATCCTTGTCAAGGCCGTAGATCGCCACGCATAAAGACTTTTAATGCGAAAATACTTAGCATTATCGAGAGAATTTTGTTGCCTGAGGGTTTGAGATTTTGTCCTTTCGGGATTTTGTCATTTCGGGATTTTGTCTTTTGGAATTTCGTTACCAACCCGTAAAAATAACTAAAATGAAATTCGTAACAACACCCTCCAACCCTTTCGGAAAACTTAACGAACATCAAGAAATATTTTTGTCCATTTAATTCGACTCAGAAAATTAAAAAAGGTGTTGCTAATTTCTACTGGTTGCTGAACATGAAAAGTAGATGCAATATAGAAAAAATCTTAACTTGACAAAGGTTGACGAAAATTCGTTACAAAACCCATCATTATCCAACCCTGTCGCAAAACTTAACGAACATCAAGAAAGAACGAAAAAAGAAACTGAAGATGACATATCACCGAATCCGGTTTGTTTCCAACCAAAATCATCCATTATCATGCAACGCTGTCGGCAATTTTAACGAAAACCAAGAAAACAATTTTTGAGATATATGTACTTTATAAGAAATATAAATTTAATCAAAATTAATCTGCCAGGCAAAGTTAAGACGAATAAGTTAAGAATCTGTAAAGACGATTCATGGGTACATAACTATTTTTATTTAAGGTTATTCGTTATTTTCGATTAATTAATTTTGCTATAAGCTTTAAAACTAGGCATGTATATCTTGTATATATCTATATGGTATACCTTCTTCTATATTTATAGTTAAAAAACCTTCTGCTTATATCTAATATCTCTATGTGTCTTGTTTCCTCGAAAACCATTTCATTTCCAAGCTGCAAGAGTTAATGAACTTGGGTTTTAAAGCCGAAGTTATCTGTGTCTCGGTTCCAGTTTAAGCACATTGTCGAGCGACAGGGGCGACCAACATTTTTCTATCCAACATCTCAGAATTTTCTTTACATTTTGAGAGTTCGTTTCTTATGTCTCCTATTAGCAAAATGCGCAAAGGCTGGGTTAGGCTGTTGTGGATCTCCTGGATGCAACGAACTAATTTTGTTTATTTGGTGAGAAAACTGAAAAACGTTGCAATATATACATACGTCGTTTGTCTCAGAAACGAATGGATGTAGAGAACAATTTCAGCTCTCTAAGATGTTATTGCTAAAGCTGCGATTCCAGTGTTCCAGCTACCACTGAAGGAAAACTACATCTAAAATCCTCTGAAATTATCCAAATTACAAAATTACTGTACACTAAACTATAGTTTAATAGAATTTCAATTAAAATTTAATTAAAGTGCTAAAGGATTTCAAAGTTTTAATTATTTCTGTTGAGGTTTCTTAAGTGTTATATAGTTTTATAAAAAACCGTCACAAAACTGTTGAAATTACACGAAAGTTTGTGTCGTATTAACTAAAGAGATGGTTAATATAACAGATTGAAAAGTTATAAAGTATATTGAAAAGTTTTTTTTTTCCTTTATTGTTTTTAATGAATATGTACTGTCGGTGTTAATTTCTATAGCGTCTGAGTCACATGCAATAAAATTAATTTATATTAATTTTAAATGTATACATATTATACATATATCAATACAAAAAAGAACGGTTAGTAACAAATAATTCTCAATTATAAATTATTAAAATCGTTATTATTGAATTCTGCCGAGATTGTTCCTTGATATTGACTTTTATTGGAAGATAATTTTTTTTTGTTCTCTTTGTATTATATTAAGTTATGCAGGTGTTATCTGATGGGAGGTGGTAACATGTGCTTACCGCATGTTCGGTTTTTCGGCAAAGACATGCTTCTGTGGTGGCCGGTATATACCTATGTATGTAGATAAAACGGATTATAAGTATACAAATTATCGATTTTGATTTCAGAGTTCAATGTCGTTGATACAAGTTGACAGATTTTACCTAAAGATTAGTTTATCACTTGTCGCTGAATTTTTTCCAAAGGTTCATTGCCTCATACTACGATACAATACCTGATAGTGCGTGTTATTTTCATGCCATCATAATTTAAAAATAGAAACGGTGCTGAAACAGCCGCGGCACGGCACCGTTGTAATAATAATTTGAAATCATACCGAAGTCAATTGAACTTAATAATTTCAAAAGAAATACGGGTTATCTTCGATAATCTATTGTAAAATACGGGTAAAACGCTGCTACAAGTGGTTATATTTATAATAAGTGTGCAATAACTTGATGGTGGCCCTCATATTTGATACTTCCATACTGATTAGTACATCAGTAAGCGGGTGCACTTTCTCTTACACGGTAAGGTCGGAAATAAATTATGTACTATAAAAGGTCGTTTTTGTTTATACATACTTTCTTTTATAGAAATATTTAACGATTTAAGAAAAACTGTAATATTCCATTCTGAAAATAAAAACACTTTCTATTTTTCATTTTTCTTCACTTTATTCATTTCTTTTTGAATAAGTA
This sequence comes from Conops quadrifasciatus, assembly GCA_949752815.1. Lineage (NCBI taxonomy): Eukaryota > Metazoa > Arthropoda > Insecta > Diptera > Conopidae > Conops > Conops quadrifasciatus. Next base: position 35,440,445 of record OX457079.1, read on the forward strand.
TATTTTCTTAATTGAAATTTTTAAATTTAATGTCATGTTATTATTTATGTATTGTATTTAGTATGTCGTAACATACGTTGTAATATTAATATAATTATTCATAGTCACTTTTACGATTACAATCATTACCGTTTAAGTTGTATAGTATTTACTTGTATGGTATATATTTATAAATAAATTTATAATAAATAATGTGTGTTTCATTGCTGTTGATTTTAAATTGCGCGAGCAATGTGCGCGTACATAAATAAATTAAATATTATTTATTTATGAGCTCAATTTTTATTCATTTTCGTGTTATGCTTTGTGTGTATGTGTGTGTATGTGTGTGTGTGTGTGTGTGTGTGTATGGAAATAGGTTGTTTTTGTGTTTTTTTTTTGCTTAATTTTATTATTAAATAATTTATGTTAATTGCATTTTTTCACTTAAAATTACAGCCTTTTTTTTAATTCGTTCTATAATAAATATTTTTTATTTTTTTTTTATTTCTACATTTACATTCATTTATTATGCATTATAAATATAATATTTTCATATAATATGTATGTATATATATATAGTATATGTTATGTATATATTATCAATATACGCTATGGTTTTTTTTTGTTGTTTTTGTATCTTATTCTCTTGCGTTGTACTAGATACTTTTAAATTTTTGAAGGTTCAGTTGCCACAAACGTTTCCTATATGTCTTCGTCTCCGTCTACTCCTTACCCAATTTTTCCTACCCATTGCCCATTGCTTCTCTAGCTTGCGTATGTATTGTGGTATGAAGTATCGTTTGGATTCTATTGCAAATTTTATTTTATTAGTTTAAAGAGTTTTGATGTGATCCATTAAGAGTTTGCTATCGTATGCGTTGGTATTATGATTGAATATGTATGCGTATATCTATATATATATAAATGTGTGGGTGTTTATGTCTACTTGTATGTATACACGTATTTAGTATTTCTTTTCTGGTACAACTCTTCAACTTTCAACGCAAATATCATCGCTTATTATAATATCATCGCCAATCCTTTTTTACCATTCATTCCATTTTACTTCTACTCTATATATATATTTTTTGCATACATATATATCGTATATATATGTATATATGTTGTATTTTTAGGTATATGCTTAACTTAATACATAATTTTTCTTTTTTTGTTTCTTTTTCTGAAGGTCTCAAAAGAGAAAAATATATTTTCTTAAATTGTACAATAAAATATCAATATTTAATGCAGTGTGTTTCTCTTTTCTTCTTATTATTATTATTATTATTATTATACGTATTCATGTTAATATATTGTATCTTTATATAATATTTACTTTGACAATTTTGATTTTATATATTTCGTTTTTTGGTTTTATTTAAAATTCTTTTTTTAAGAGGAAGAAGGAGAAAATAGAGATCAATAGGATGTTATGTACGTTTATTATTGTATATATGTATGTATGTATATAATTTAGCTCCATATATTTTCTTCAATTAATTTCGTTTATATTAATTTTCTTTTTGAACTATATATTTTCATTTTTGGATATTAAATTTTGTATCAATAACATCAAGATTTAAAATGAATACTATTATACTTTCGGAGCTTTTTATCCGGTAACATTTTTAGTGATGGAAGATGGAAGATATGAATATACTAAATAAACAATAAATAGTGAAATAAATTAAATATGCTAAATAATAAGATAGTACTGATAGTACTTTATTTCCGTATCAATTCCAAAAAAATTAACATTTAAAGACTATTAGTAGACTGCGAAAATGTGTACATATAATCCTGTATTGCGACATTTTAAAGGAGAAGAGAGGCCAGTGTGTTATATATCAGAGGATAGATATATGTATGTATTAGCCTCAACACAGTCATTTCGTCGACGATAAGCGATGAGTGATGATAGTTGTTAAACAAACAAAAAAAGAAGAACAAGACGTACTATGTGGCTAAGGAATTAGAACACGAGCGACTACCGACGTCGCTTTCGTCGACGAAAGCAACGAAATTTTATTTTTTTCTCGCTTCCCATAAGAGCCAATATAATTTTGACACTAGCGACGTCATTTGTAGTCAACGAAATTTGACTGTGTTCAGGCTATATGTTTGTTATATAATGTCGTATAGAAAACATATGAATTATAAGCTTTGAGACTCCTTACTTTTCTTAATCGAAACTGTAATCTGGTGTCGAGTCGAATTCATACATACATATCCCTTTAACTAAAGTCATGGAACTGGTTTTAATATATTTAATTTCATGATGAATTCTTTTACAATGACCCACAGAAGAATGCATTAGAAGAAGAACAAATATATCTTGTGAAACAAATGAAATGACTTTCTTTAGATTATTTTTTAAAAGAAACTTTTCATTACGTCCTCGCGTTTAAAACACGTTTTCTGATATTATTTTAAAAGCATTCGAAGATTTTTAAAAATAAATCACTTTGATTTTCGAAATGAACGTTTTCACGACACAACAATTATGTGTATGCAATTTCTTAATAAAAATTTAACAGCTTCAACATTACCATATTTTCGCACAAATATCTGTGTTGAAAATAATGTAGGTATAAAATATATTCAAAGAAATTTTTAATACTTCAGAATCTATGTATAGATATATAGAATTTAGCTTTATGTACGATAGATATAGTTTTAATATTGTAGTGACAAAAGAAAAAAATATTAGTATTTCCGGCCTTCTTTCGTAGTTAATAAAAATATCTGTATTATCTTATTCGTTCAAGTTGACTTAACGAATTAATTTAACTTTTTTTAGATCTTGGTTAAATTTTAATTATTTCAATTTTTTTTCCTATATTTTTCAATAATTATATCGTATTTCAATATAATTTTGCGAATATCGCAAATAACAATAAAACTACAAATAGCTTCTAAAATGTTTGATAATGCTTCCGATGTTACTATAACTGTCTTATTTTGGGTATATCTTGTGGTTGCGATGAAATCCATTTTGAGATTTGCTATAATTAATTTTCACAATTTAGTTATTATTGTTTTTATTGTTATGCTATTTTATTAAATTTATATGAATGAATGCGAATCGTTTATTGCAAATTTCTGTCAACCTTTTCGTTACACTTTCTTTTTTGTAGAATTTACAAAATGTAGTTGTGTTAAAGACTTTAAGGTAGGTACAACTAAAAGCAAAAATAAGAAAAGAAGCAATAATATTGCAAAAAATGGTTTATATAAAAAATCCTTAATACTTGATTTTCGTATTTGTTTGCTATTTCCATTTTTTTTGCAATTTTAAACCTGCCTTTAAATTCATTCTTAAATTCATTCACGTTTCCTATGAAATTTTTAATATTATCTTATTTTCAATGTAGTTTATTTATTTTCTATTGCATTTTGCCATTGCAAAAATTACCAGAATATTTGTTTGCTAATTTATTAATCGGTTTAAGATATTTATTGCAGTCTACGTCTATTAAGTCGCAAGTAAGTTTTGTAGAAACGAAAGTATTCGAAGCCATATGCGTTCATATTCTGCAAAAGCACACACACTTCACCATTTTTTATTATTGCTATATCTATTCGATGATATTGTTCTGTGTTGTGTTCTATTTGTTGCATTTGTTGGATTTATTTAAATAACAAAAAAAATTGTCTAAATAGAATTAAAGAGATTTAATATTAAATATGTCTATTTAATAACTACAATTATAAATTTTTTTATAAGAAATAAAAAATACTGATGCCAATTAAATATTCGCGGTGTGTTTTGTCTCACCTTTGAAAAGATCTCTAGATATACATATGTATGTATGTTCATGATTTTAATTAACCACTTAAATTCGTTTATCGATTCGATTCGAAGTCAATGATCGTTAATGGGTTCCAATCAAAGCAAATCAAAGTCTTATACTGGCAAATAATTAAAATACTGCACTTGATAAATATAATCTGAAATTAATTGAAGCTTTTAAATCTTAATCTTAATCTTAAAGAAAGAAAGAAAGTATAAAAAGTTAAAAAATATAAAGATTACTTGAAAAAAAAGGAATACATATCGTATTATGAAATTTAGAACTAGCGCTAATTTAATGACAAACTGAAAAGATTGTGAAATAGATATTACGAAAGCAAGAGATTTTTATAGACTTTCGATGATTGGAGAACAAAGTCATCGTAAAGTAACGGTAATCTATTCTTACCGTTATATAATATCAAGGCCGATAAACCATCAATGGTGGAAAACTTTCAATTTGAAATGTTTTATAAAAGAATTTTTTCTTAATTTTTTATTAAAATTTTTTTTAAGTTTCTTAAATTTCGCAAAGTTATTATATTATTGTGTAATATTTATTACTTGTGGCATATTTTACGATGGAATACTTTATTTCTAGCGCATTTTCTTTTATTCTTTTATTCCATATTTATTTCTTTTGTCAATATTTTTATCATTTATACGATATAATAAATTTACACATGATTTTTACACAGATTCTTTTAAAAATATATATTTGTATATGTATGTATGTTTTTTTTTTTTTTGTTAAGTGCATTTGTATATGATAACGAGTTTTTGTTTGTTGTTGTCGTCTCATTCACATCATTTTAATCAACCGTTTTTTACTAAAAAATACTCAACAATTTTCAATTGAAACCATTTCGTTTTAAGTAATAAAAATTTTTTCTGTCTGTCTTTCGTCCTGCGTGCAATTTTCGTTACGAATAAAAAAAATTTTCTATAATAAAAACCGTTCAACTGTTCATTATTCGCGTGCAATCGCAAATCGATTTCATACCATTCAAAATAAATGTAAATATTAATACAATATTTGTATGACCTTCTTTTAATTAAATTCTTTATGTTTTTCTTTACATTTATTAAGTATGTATATTTATATTTCTCGCTCATCATTATTATTATTTGATGTGGCCAATAAATTGTTTTCTCTTTCAAAGAACTATATCAATTTTTTCTTAAGTTTATTCGAGTGGCTTCTCGATCGACAATTCAAAATACATCGACTGATCGAAGAATAATGTAAAGAAATCGTTTATTTTCATTATTCTTCTATTAAAATTGATAACAAATCGGTGGCTATTCTTGTTAGTTGTATTTATCAGTTATTCTCTAAGTTTTGGAAATCTAAAATACTTTACTAATCTCACGTCATTTCAAATCATTTCAAATTGTTGAATGAATTTATTTCATTTATTTTCTTACGTGTGAAAAGTAAGTGCAACAAATTACGATATTACAAAATTTTAAATTGAATAAAGAATATAAGAATTAGACACGAGTGAGAGGAAAAATTCCAATTGATTCAAAGCAGGTTGTTTTTTATTGAGTATTTATAATAAAGTATTTTTGCATTAAATTGTGATATAAACTAAAAGCCTTAATACATTCCATTCCGAAAGCAACAATTTATATGTTAAAAACTTATCAAATGTTATATTTATAATTTTGCAAATACCAACAAACTCAATTCAAATTTTTTAAAAATAGAAGACTGAAAAAATTCGGTATTTCTTTATTTAAAATATAATATACTAGCACATACCAAACCACAAAAATAATATTTTTATTTTATCTTCTTTTAGAATATTGCAATGTACCAATTAAAATGTTCGTTGCTTTATTATTGTATGCAGATTGTATTCAACTGCTTTTGTTTATATGTATATATTTTATATATTGATATTTATATATGAGTGTGTACAATATTATTATAATATTATCAAGTTTTGCCACTTAATAAATTTGATTAAATTATGAATAAATTTATAAATATCTCGAAGATATCTGCATTAATATCATATTGTTTTTAATATTTTCTACGTGTATATATATTCGATACTCAGTTATTTTATGCATATCAGAGTGTATATTTGATATATTTATCTAATATATTATGTAAACGTATCATAAATACGCTCTAGTATATACATACAATATTATTTCAAATTATGACAAAACCTATTTTCTGCCTAAAGAGATATTTTCATCACAATTGTATACTCTTTTTTAAATTTAAAAAAAAAATGTTTATTAAAATTTTGAAGTGAATAAAAAATTTGTTTTATTTTAAAATTTTACCTTGAAACTTCAAAATTTTTCCATTTGAAGTTTTACTTAATTTTTGTTATTGATTTTACTGCGTTTCTTTGTTTTTCTGTATTTACCACAATAAAAAACCTTGTATATTTCATTTAAATATTAAATATAAGTACATATTATATTTTTGTAAATATACTCGTACATAAAATATTTCAGGTTTTTGGGTTGGTTTCTCCTTGTTTTTTTTTTTCATTTAAGTATTTGTTCATCTCTATATTTCTAATATTTTTGTTTTATTAAATTAGATGTTTTTACGAGTACATATTTGTTTATTAACCATATTTATTTGCATGTCAGTGAGCTCTGTACGCACATTAATTACAAAAATGCTCAACATTTTTTGGCGTTAATCACATCAACGAGTACATATTATCGCTGCATACTTTTCGGCTTCCGTTCATACTTCATATGAGCGTCACTAACCACACCAACAAGAGGTTTAAGCGAAGCAATTAGAACATTTAACGCTTGATGGTACTTCAACCCCAATCTAAACACGCTGCCAATGAGCATACTGAGTAATTTAAAGTCTCTACAGATCCGTTTCTAAATGACAAATTTCCGAACGAATCATTTCGTCAACTTTCCAAATCTTTCTCGTTTTTATGTAATTTTTGTGAATATTTTATTTAAAAAAGGAGCGAAAAAAGATTACTACATGAACAAAAAAACATAGATTACTGATTTTACTAATACCTACTACTTCATACTAAGCTTGAAAAGAAATTTGTGAATAAAAGAATGTAAGAAGATGATGGGCTTTGGTTTAGAAACAAACCGGTTTCGGCGATGTCAGTGTGTTCTTTCGCTCTGTACACTGTAAAAAGTAATCACTGATTAATTATTTGGAAAAAAAATAATTTTGCTTCCGTTTTCTAAAAATACATACTCCAAAAATTAATGAAAAAGAGAGTAAAAAAAATTGTTATGAATTAATTATGCGTTTTCTTTTCGTTAATTAAGCATTTTTGTAATTTTTGTCGCAGGCGTTATTTACATATATTTAATTTTCTATAAATTTTTGTCAGTAAATAATTTCGTTTTGTATGCTCGTTTATGCGGTATTCGCATTTTTAGTGACGCATAACAGTATTATTGTTTATATTGTATATAATATACAATGCTTGTATATTTGTGTGGAAGTATATATTAAAATACATTTTAAGTTTCACATGTAGAGAGTTTTAAAAATGTTAATTTTTAATAATTATTTTCATTGCCTTCAACTTTTCTTTATATTAGTTTTAGTAATTCTATAGTTATACATAAATAATTAATAAGAAAGTTATACACATTGGCATATATTTATGCGCATATATGTATATAAGAGCATATTATTTACTTGTACGCATTACATTTACTGTTAGTTGAATATTATTTGAAAAGGGAGAGAAAGAATCTGAAATGGTTTTTTATATCGTACAATACTCCGCGTTTGTTAACGCATTTTTGTTTAATTACAAAATTCAATTTATTTTATCTTTAGCTAATTCAGTTAACGTCTAATTTGACACAACCGTTATTCTTTCGTTAATTATTAAATACTTGGAATATTTTACTTATTTCTCAGTACTTTTACTTTGCTAAATAAAATCTTTACACTCATTTTTAATTTATGTTTATGCGTTAATTTGAGCACCGTTTTTTCATTTTTTTCAACAAATAGAATCGAATCGATATTTTCCAAATTCGAAGATCTGTTGAGTTTGTGTATTGATTTTATACGATGAGTGTGAGTATTGCCTGACCGTTCAACGCTTGATTACTAATGATTAATAAAACTTCGTTTAAAACATATTTAATCAAAAATACTTTAATGTAATCAAACAAAAATCAATTTTTAATCAATAAATAAACGATCATATGCTTTGAAAAGTGAAACAACTTTCGGTAATAAGCTACATTCGCTTCAAATGATTTAACCAAAAATTTCTAAAATTTACTTAGCCATACATACATATATATGTATCCATCCAAAAAATTATATATTTATCCATCTAAGGGCCCAATTTTTGTTTAAAGTTTTAATCTAACCAATAAACACTATAAACGGTTTTACTCGTTACTTTGATTACGTATGGCGTAATACGTATGTCGTTATAAGAAGAAATACATACGTATAAATGTATTGAAAAACATCAATATCCTTTAAGGACTCAATTACTGTTTAAATTTTTGCTTATGCTTTATGGTACAAGACCACAACGAAGAAAGACTAAGTGAAGACGGCGCATTACAGTAGCCGTTTTGGCTACAAACCATTACACCGGCGTAAGACAGAAATGCATTCGTAAGAAATAGATTTCACAAAATTATTGTTCTGGAAATTGTTTTAGATAAATCTATAGCTATTGCAACACATTTCAAATTGCCATCACAGTATTTTTTTGTTGCGGGAGGGCAGGGAGAAAGCGAAGAGGTGATTGAAATTAATATGAAACGAATAGATGTAGCGTCGACGATGTCGATCAAAATTTCAATGACTTAAAAAAAATCCGGGCTAAAAAATAATACTCGTCTCAACAAAAATTTTTGTCAAAACTGAGGGCAATCCTATAACTTTTAAGAAAAGAGAGAGTTAACTGAAAATAGTGGAAGTAGTGAATCCTCGCAACGAGTGAATGAATGACGTACAACACTAGTGCAACGAGTGTCAATTGCGAGTACACACGAGTATACTCATCGAAGCTGCGAAATTTATTTATTGCTTGAATCTGAGCCACTTAAAACTAAAAAAGGAAAGAACGGACCGTAGCCAAAGAAAATAAACTAAATACATAATTTCAAAACAACCAACAAAAAAAAAAAAATGAATTATGTACTTACAAAATAAATAAAAAACAGTTTTAATTTCATCGTGTTTTTGGTTTTTTGTTTCGTTTTTTTTTTTTTATTTATTTATCAATTTATTTAATATACTATATAGACTAATTTTTATTTATTTTAATACATTATTATATTCTTTTTATGTATCGGTATTAAATTATTTTGTTTTAATTATATTGTTCTTTCTTTCTCTCAGTGAGTGTCTCGTTAGTGAGTGCTTCTCGGTAAGTGTGTACGCGCTGTCGGTACACGCATGACATACTCGAATACATTTCTTAATACGAGTAGAAATACATACATAAATAAGTTGAAATTAATTATTTAATAAATTAATGTACTAAATTACAATAATATAGTAATTTGTTGTTCTTGCTCTCTCTTTCTCTTTTGTAGTTGTTTTGTATTGCTTTGCTTTAATTGTTTTTCAATTTTAGGATCGTTATCATATAAAAAAATTAAAAAAACGCAAAACCAGCCCTAAATAAAATTATAAAGTGTTGTCTGTTAAATGTTTTTCTTTAATGTATTGTATTTATTTTTCTTGTGCTTGTTGTTCTTCTTCTCCTTCCTTTTCTTCTACATCATTCATCTTTTATCTTTCTACCTCTAAACGTATGTATGTATATTACGAATAATTGCATTAATTAATTAGATAAATGATTTTCTTTGATGCTACTGTTTTATCGTACTTTTACGTAAACTGAAAAATCATTGAGAGAATGATTGATGAACTGCATGAAACATAAAAAACCAGCGCAAAGAATGGCAATAATTTTAATGAGCAATTGATATATTTTGTTGTTGTTGTTGTGTGTAAGCAAAAATTTCAAAGTAAGTTGCGAATACATGATTGATAATGAAATAATCGTCAATTAATTAATTTGCAATTACATAATTACATTTTACAAAAAATTCAAAAATTGGAATATTGTTAGTTGATATATAATTTTACAATTTTCTTGAATTTTTATGTTTTTGTGATAAATAAAATCGGAATTAATTTAATTGAATCATTGAAATTGAACATAAAATTGCTTAATTTTTAACTGAATTAAATTTGTTAAAAATTATAGGAAATAATAAATAAACAAAATTCTATTGCATTAAGACGTAATGAGTGCGTCGTCATAACGCATTCCTGTCCTTTGTGATGTTGATTTTGTTGCTATATATCTTGTTTTTGGTTTTTGTTTTTGTTATTGCCAATAGTTATCGCTACGTACTTCCAAAGAGTTTTCTATTTTGTTGTTTTTTTTTTTGGTTCTTTTCGTGGGATTATTTTAGTTCTCTTTATACACTATGTATTTTCATAATTTCTGTTTAGTTCAATTCAATTTTTCACTGGCTTTTTCGGTTTCTTTTTCCCCGTCTTTTTAATCCTTATTCTTTTTCTTCTTTTTATTTTCATTCATGTATGTATGTATGTATATACTATGTATGTACTCCTTTGAGCTGTACTACGACGACGCTCTTTCTTTATACTGCTTTCTTAGAAATTTTCTCTGCCATTGCTCGTTGCTTAACTTTTCTTGTTTATTTTTCATTTCTTTTTGGTGTTTAGTGCTTATGCTTTTATCGGTTTTTTCTAACTCTGTTAACAACAACAACTCCTTGTCATCTCAGTTTAAATGTCTGTTGAAAGAAATTAAACATTTTGGTTCTTTTATAAATAACTCTTAACCTTAATTTAATGCAAAAGAAATAATATCAGTTTTGTGTTGTGTTTTTCTTAAATATCTAAAGTATGTATTAAGGAACGGTGTGTGTATGTGTTGGTTTTGAGCGCATTCAAATTTTTCGCATTCAAATCAAAGCAGCAGAGTAGTTTTTAAGCATTTAAAATAAATTTAACATTGTTTTCAATAAATAAAAAAATGCAAAAAAAATTTTATTTAAAAACGTCATAACATTTCCTTGAAGTTTTATTATTTTAAAAAACTTTGCCATAAATAAGAATTAAGAAAATAGAAGAAATCTTTATTTAAATAGCTCTGAAGTTTTCGTTACGAATTTTCTTCAAGCTTTTGTAATTAAAATTCTTAATTCCTAATTAAAATATTTTGCGCGAATTTCGTAAAATGGCAAATTTGTATAAAACTAATTATTTAATTGTTTACAAACATTTTTGAGTCATTCGTTTTCCTCTCCAAATTCCTATTTCGTATTAATTAAAGTTTGCTTTACGTAATTACGAATAATCGCGTTAATTAATTAGAAAAATTTCAGAGAAGCTATTATCGCTAAATTAACCAAAATGCAAGTAATTTTAATTATTTTCAAAATCAACCCTAATAAGAGTAAAATTAAGGTATGAAAGAAATTCAAAATCAAACTTTTTAAATCTAAAAACGGAACTAATCCCTGCATGTGTAAACTCTTGTACAAAATTGTAAAACTTGGAACATGCGTTCTATACAAAAGGACGCCTGTGAGCTCTAAATATGCATCTAAATCTTGCATATGCAAAGTAAGTTCACGATTTGGTTGGAATTTGTCGAAGAAAAGACTATTTCCAAAACTACATTTTTTCAATCTAAAGCATTAAACAAATTTTTGCAGACAACAGATTTTTAAATACTCATTAAACATTTTTTTTTTGCTTAACTAAAAATTTTATAAAAAAGTTGAAAACATATACATATTTTATTTTAAAATTATTAATTTCGAAAATTATAGCCAAAAAAAATTAATTGATTAATTTTTTAGAATTAACTTCAAATTAATGTGTATGTGCTTATTAGCACGTGTACATGTACATATGTACGCACGTGTCTGTATATTTTTAATAAAATTATTGTCTTTTCTCGTTTTCTTTCTGTTTTTCAAACACGCTTCACGCAACAAAATTAATTTTTTTTTAACTCAGAAACCGCCGCTTATTCGTCAACGAGCAGTAACAATTTGTCATGCTACCAATTGATTGATGGCCGTATCCTTCACAAAATTTAAGAATAAAAAAAACTTTGTTGTTATTCTTTTGTTATTTTTATTGTGGATAATGTTGTAATGATGTATTTTTAAATTTGAAAATAGGTTTTCATTTTTCTCTCTTACAATAGCTACAATTGAAGATTTTATTTGTATGTATCAGTTTTCTGTGCGTGTGTGTGTGGTTTTTGTTTCTTCTTCTTTATTTCTTTTTAGTTGTTGTTTTCGGTTTGATTTAATTGTATTTGTATTTGTTGGTGGTGGTTTTTCTTCTTTTGCTAATTTCAATTTTTATCCTTTCCGTTAATTTTTAGCCTATAAAAACTGGCATCATTATGAAATGCGCACCCAAATTTGTATTTGTTTTTGTGGTTTTAATTATTATTGTTGCTGTTGTATATATATTTATATACATATATATATGATTCTACATTAATTTAGTTGTAGAATAGTCATGGTGGTTTGCTATTGTTGTTTGCTGCAGCTAATAATTAAAAATGTTTTTATTTTAATCTAAAATATTTATTATAACCTTTTTTTTAATACAACAACATTTTTAGCTTATGATTTATCACTAGGTTTTTAGTTGTTGCTTTATTCATATCTTTTTATTTACCCATTTTTGAATTTTCTTTGTTGTTTTTTTTTGGGTTGAGAAGACAATTTTTTGAGCATTTTACAAATTTGCAATTTTTTAATGCCTTAAAACTACAATTTATTTTTAATGTAATGTATTCTGTAATGTATTAATGTAATGTATTGTAGTATCTGTTGTGTGAATTGTATTTGTTTTAGTTTTAAAAAAAAATTTTAATATTTCCTGAAACTTTTATAGAAAACAAACAGAGATGTTTGATGACTACGCCATTAGTTTAAATTAGTAGCATATTTTCTTAAGCTATACAAAGTTTTTTCATTAACTTAGTAAAATCTAAATTAACTGAAGCAATACAAATTTTACAAATTTGTTTCGCTTTTTTAACAATACTTAGAAAAGCAAATTATAATTAAAATTCGAAAATATTCACTTATAAAAAAGAACTTTTCAAGCCAAAATTGTCAATATTAAAAAAGACTGCATTAAAAAAAATTAAAATATTTATTTATTTATTATTTAGCTTTCTTTAACTAGTATGACGATGTATGTACGTACGTTTAGTGTTGTTGTTGTTGTTGTTGTATTTGTTTGTTCATTGCTAACGCATAAAATTGCTTCTTTTAATTCTAAATAATTTATGTAAATTTTTTCTCTTTTTAAAAATATCACGAATTTTAATAAGTTTTTCATTTTAGCTAGTTTGACTTGAAGAAAAATTCTAACTAGAAATTTTTTAAAAAACTATAATAATAATCCTATTAATAAAAATAAACATATATTATTATTAACTAATTATAAGTATGTAGTTTTTTATTAGTTTAATGTATGTATATGATGTTTTATACACTATTTAGGTATAAATACTCGTAGTTTTACTATACCATTTTTTACAACAATTGCTTTTATTGCTTTCATTTCATCTATTCGTATTTCGTATTATGTATCATAATTTAATAGAATTCTTAACTTAATTGTTGTATGAAAGGGGGACAATTCTCTTTCTATCGCTGAACAAAAACTAAAATCAAAATGTTCAGGTTTTTTTTTGGGGTTTATCTTATTAAAAAAAAATATGCTGCGAAGAGAATCTTAAGTAAACTTCGTGGAGCCAATTTATAACTTATTGAGATTATTGAGAAATAAAAAATTTACTCTAAACAAAGAAAAAGAAAGGACGAAGAAAGCTCAACCGATTTGTAGTTTCTTATCAAAGACAAAAGACAAGCAATATTTTATTATTTGTCGCAACTTCGCAGCGTTGAAAATATGTGCAGGCAGCATTTTCTGAGCTTGGTATTGATATATGTAATTAACATACACGTGTTTAATAAGTTTTGCCACAAATTACGTATGTTTTCTTTTGACGAACTCTCTTTCGTCCATGAGCTTGCAACATGCACTGCATATTCGGGCCTTAAGCATTTTTAATGCCTTTCAAATCGACGATTTGAAGTCTGATTCTAAATTCCAAAACGACAACACGATTATTCGATTTAAAATTTGCAAACGTATGGAAAACGTTCACACATTTTCTTTGAATTAATTCGAAGAATCGAAATATCCAGCAAGCAAGTCCCAAACATTGACCTAAACTACTTTTTAATGCTCCCTGAACTATTTCCTTATTAATTGTTTATGTACGAAATTTTATATAATAACTTTGTAATATTAAATATCAGGACTGCTGCAAATTGATTTACGTAAATCATTTTTAAGAGACAATTTAAGACAAGAAAAAATTAAAAAAAAAAACATATAATACTTAAACGAATTTATTGAATTTATTACGTTGACGTTATTCATTATTAAAACCTCTTGTCAGTGTTCATTTTTTTTTTACTACTCTAAAAGAAATTTCGTTCTTATTTGATTTTAAAAAAATCAAGAAAAAATTATTGCTTTTGTTGTTGCTTTCTGTTGTCATGAAACGTTGTTTATTTTGATTTTTACCTTCATCTTCTTCAAGCCAATACAAATTTTTATAGTCAATTAAATTATGTCATTTTCAATCTATTCATTTCAATTAATACTTTAAATTTTTTTTTACATTTGTATATATTTTGGAAAATTTTTAAAATCGCTTTCCTTCAATTCTTTTCGATCTTTTTCACGGCAATTTTTTTGTTTGTATTTGTAGGTACAATACATATGTATTTATTTTTATATATATTTTGCGTATGTGAGTGTGGGTGTTGGTGTGTGTTAGTGTAGTTGTTTGCGCATATAATCGTGTCTATGTGTATGCACTTTGTTGTTAGTTTTTATTCATTATACGATAATTGCTCTTACTATTACGAAATTCAATTCGATTTTTTTGCCTTTTCCTGCGCAGATTCTAAGGTAAGGTCTTGCTTTTGATTACTAAAGGTATAGTATAGGTACATATATATATATATATTTATATATACATAGTAATATGTTAATATGTATATTTCATTTTATTTTGTCTTTAAGTATATTTGCTTTCTCTTTTCCTTTTGTTTTTCTAGCTTCTGCTTCCTTCACATTATCTTGTCGCATTTTCACGCATATAAGTACATATAGGTCTATACATATTTGTATATGTCGTTTCTATATGTATATATACTATATATATATAGATGTGTGTAGATATATACGCATTCTATATGCTTTAGGTATTTTATATTTAATGCTTATTGATACTATTTTTTTTTTTGTTTCTATATAAGTTTTATCATTTCATTCTTTGTCATTCGGTATATACGTATATGTATGTATGTATTTACTATAGATACTATACTATACTATGTAGAGATGTTTGTATATATATATATATATATATTTATATTTATAATATTAATAATTTATCAGTAAATAATGTTACTTAATTTGTATTATTTTATTTTATTTAAATCGAATCTTCGCTTTGGAAGCAAGGATGTACTTTTTTTCTCATCAGTATAATCGTATGAGTGAGTAGGGTACATACATAAGTCGTCAACGTCGCTTTAGCGTCGTACTCTCTCTAGCTCTTTATTACGCTCAACAAAAACAACTATACAACACAGTAAAAAAAATCGTTTTATTGCACAATTAAATTGAATTGTATCAATAATCTCTCAATTAGTTCGCAAGCACGCTGCCGCCTTCTTTTCTCTTCCTTTCTCCTATGCTCTAAACCATCCATCCCTAACAACCTTCTCTCTTCCTCAGTGTCACGTCTTTCTCTTTTTCCTCTTTCATCTTTTTCCCATCACACGAATTGAGTGAGTGTGAGTGAACAGCATTCTCGCAGCATGATCCTCAGCGACATTACGAATGCTGGTTTAATTGTTGTTCTTGTTTTTCGTGGTCGTTGTGTTGTTCTGCTGGGGATGTGTGTGCCTGTGTGTGCGTGTGCGTGGTTGTACTATTCTTAAAATTTTATTTTATATTTTGTTTGTTGTTTATAATTTTTAAAATCGTGAGATTCTATTATTATTTTTAGAAATTTTCTTTGGTTTCAGCCGCATATTTTATTAGTATCAAACTACAAAAAAAAAAAATTTACACATGTCCTTTTTGTTAACCATTGGCAACCTATCCCCCCCACCCCGGATCTCTCCCTCCAACGAACATATTTCTTTGCATTAGAACAAAACCATGAGGAGGCCGCTTCCACAACGTTTTTGTAGTTTTGTCGTGGTTTCTCTCTCCCTCTCTCTCTCTTTCATTCTCTAACGCTCCCTCTGCTTTCTCTGTTTTGCCAACATTTTCATCAAATCCATTTCTCTGGTGGTTTTGTGTTATGTTGTGTGTTTGTGTATTTGTTTGCGTCCTTTTTATGAGGTGCCGCCGAGAGCCGCGCGCGTTTTTAGTTTTGGTGGCTGTTGTTGTTATTGTTGTTGTTGTTTTTGCTGTTGTAGTTTTGCGTCGTTGTATCGTCGTAATCCCCAAAATTAACACGGATAGATTCCTACAAAATAGCGTAAATATTAAAACACAACGTTGGTTGGCATTTCGTATTACTGCTGTTGTTGTTGTTGTTGTGGCTGTTATTTTTACTATGAGCATTACACAGGCTGACGTGAAACATGAAGGAACCATCACCATATCAGGCCTTTAAGATATTCTGACTTAAGTGGCGGAATAGAAGCTGCTTTTTCACTATGTTTGAGGTTATGTCAAATCACAAAGTAATCTTTCCGAAATCCAAAAAAATCTTTATTTCATCTAAAAGCATTAAGAAGAGCAGGCAGGATATTTCGAAAACCTGATGTGGTGGCTTCTAAAATTCTAAGTCAGATTCGAATTCAGCCTCAAAGACCTTTTGAAAAGTATAGTCTTGTCTCTGATTTGAAATATTTGTTCGGCCTGTGTTATTGCTTTACGTGCAGATTTTTTATCTATTAACGATTCGTTTATCCCTCGGTCTGCCTTGTTTTTTCTTTCCAAATTTGTTGCTCTTTGCTCGAGCAAAAACAGGAAAATCGTTCATAGATCAAAAATCTACCCTTTAATTTGTCTCTGGTTGGGTGTTTGTTTGTAGGTGTGTAGGTGTGTGTGTGTTTGTGTGGATGTGTGTGTGTGTGTGTCCGTTTATGTTTGCAAAAAAGAAATTCGTATATTTTTTACCAATTTATGTAAAGAGCATCATAATTGGTTTCAAAATAAATTAAAATTCTAAACAATTATTAAGTATTCAAAAGAAACCAAAACACGTTGAGCTTAAGCTTCAAAGTTACAAAGCTTTCTTTACGATATTAAGCTCCTCCATCAGCTTCTCAATACCAAACTTTTAAATGCTTTGTACTACAATAAATTCTGTACTTAAATTAAAATGCGCGAAAAGCCACTAAATACGTACATAATCAATTAGCGGCGCATGCAAAAAACAGGCAGCTCTAAAAATTACAATTTTTAAATACAGCTTGTGCTGCTTGTATGTATGTATGTGTAAGAATATGTTGGTATATCGGTGTGAGGTTGTTTTTTTATTGTTTCGTTTATCTCATTATTAGTTATCCTTTAGTAGTAGTTACCTTGATAATTCTGAGGCCAAATGGTGGGTACATTCTGCAATAAACAGAAACAAATACAAAACAACATCTTAAAGCTATTGCTCCATTAAACAAAACAATATACGATAGAAAGCATTACCATTGGCACACTGTAGTATTGATAAAATGGTTGATATTGCATCGAAGGTGGGTAGATTGTGGGCACGCCGGCTGCTGTAAAATCATTAACTTTTTGTTAAAAGCAATGCAAGTTTTATTTGTTGTTGCTGTTCAATGATATTCAAGTACCTGGTGGATAGACGGCGGCGGCAAACTGATCGATCGGCATATTGCTGATGGGTGCTGGCGGTGTTGTTGTGTAGTAAACGGCACCATTTGTGGCAACAATAGACTGAAGAAATTCCAAATGGAAATAGAGTAATAAGAGAAGAGTAATAAAGATGGAAAATTATGAAGAAGAAAGAGAGGAGTAAGAATGAAGAATACTTATTCTTTAATTTATTTAAAAAGTTCGAGTTGTATTCTAAATAGCTTCAATAAATCCATCGAGAAAGTGATTAAAACCATTTGAAAAATTGTAGAAGAAATAGCAAAAGCGTGGCAAAAGAAGCCTGCATTCTTAAATACTTCCAAATGTTGAAAGGTTTTTATAGTATTGCTTGCAATATTTCTCAGCCTTTCTCTGAAAGAGTGCGGCATTGATTTTAAAATGATCAACGTTGTCATTATTAAAAGGGTCAATTATAGCTCTTAGAAGAACGGTCATATCCTTTAAAAGACCCCTGACAGGGTCACTTGACATCATCTAATGTCATTAAAAATACTCAAGATGATGCTTGCAAGGTTTGTGGAGTTTTAAAGTAATATAGGATATTTCTGAAAACGTTATAAACTTTAAAACTTTAAAGTAATAAATGCTCACCTGTTTTTTAATGGCTGGCGCAATGTTCAGTTTCCGGTCCCTCAGCACAACACACTCACCCTGTACAGATCAGATCACAAAAGCGGTTCGCAATCGCAAGGAAAAACAAGGAAGAAGAGAAAGAATAAAGCAGATAGAGAGAAATAAAAAAAAGAAAGTTGAATATAAAAATTTGCATTGCTTTAATATTTCTTATAAAAAAAACACATTGTCAAATGCATTTCATTACAAAACTTTTTAAAAAAATGCTATATAAGGCTTGTAACAAACGAACTCGTGTAACATTTTCATCAAAATGAAAACAGGAAACTTTCAAGAAATTAAATATTATTATTATTATAATATTATTATTATGTAATTGTAATGCTAAAAAAGCGTTGGTTGCTCCATGGAAGAAAAAAAAATAACGAATACTGTTTTGGAAATTTTGGATTTTTATTCTTTCAAAATTAAATGTAATTGATGAGAATTGACTAAACTAAACTAAACTAAACTAAAAAAAAACAACACTCAACTAAACTGAAACTGAAATTGGAACGGAAACGGAAACGGAAACTGAAACAAAAACAAGTAGTCTTTTTCTTATATTTATTAGGTATGTACGTACATATGTATGTATGTACTACATACGTGTACCAACCAACCATCAGTACATAATAACAGAAAATATAAGAATTAAAAGAAAACTATTCAGCCTTCAAACACTTTCACAAAAACTATAAAAACAAAAATGAAATTAATGAAATAATTATGTACTATTTTCAATTTTTTCGGCAATTTCCAAACTAACAACAACAAAAATAATTATACACATATACGATACGGAGTACCAACCATCATCACTAATGGCTTATTTTGACTTCGAATGAGTTGAACGAAAATTAACGAAACGAACGAACGTGAACGAAATAATATCGTAATCTCGAAAATATTGCAATTAGTGGAGATTAATTTAGTTTAGTTTGGAGTGGAAAAAGTGGAAAGAATATACGATATAAAGTTTCTTTTTAGGTTATGCTTTTGCTCGGGAAGTTTTTTTGAGCTCAAAAATAATTAGAACAATTTTAGACAGAAAGAGCGTGTGGTGTTGGTGGTGGTGGCAAGAGAAAGGAATAAAGTGAAAGGTGGCAAGTATTATTCATTTGAGTATCATTTATTTTTACTATCGAAAGCAGCTAATTTCAAGAGTACAAAAGCAAAGGTGCATAGTAAAAACTGTAATTAATGGTGTCGAAGGGAGGAGGAGAAGAGAAGGGTATAACAAGTGGGTTAGAAAAGGTGTAAAAAGACGAGCCTCCTCCTTTACTTAGCCGCTTTCGCTTCTTGCGCTTAAACTCTTTCCGTATGATCACGAAAACGAGCGTTAGAGATGGCAAAAGATACCTCAACATTCTTTCTAAGTATGTACATACATATATTCGTAGTAGTGATGATGAACCATACAAGATGCGTTTCCTTCAAAATCTACTTAACGAAAAGTGAGTGAGTCTGGGTTATTTTTAAACTTAGGGTATATACGCATATTAAATAAATTTGAAACGCAAGGAATTGAGTTGCAGCTTTTCGAAATAATCACAAAAACAAAAGACATAGCTCGGCGTATAAAAATACATTGCTTTAAAAAAAAAAAGAGAGAACAAGAAAAACAGAGTGAGATAGAGATAGAGATATAAAGAATATAAAATAGAGAACGAAATTTCGATATACAAAAATACCACAAGTGTAAAAAAAAAGAAAATAAAAACAGAAAAAACGAAAAAAAAGAAAACAAAAAAAACAAAACAAAAAACAACACAGGACTACACAACAAAATTAGTAAATTTAAATATTACTGTGTACCTATCTATCTATATAAAAGGTTAAACCGGTGTAGTGTTTATTATTAAAAAATTATTAGGTACTTTTTAAACGTGATTAATAATATAAAATAATGTTTATCAAATAAGTATGTAATAATAAGTACTCGACTAATAGGTAGTCGAGAAAACTAAACCTGCTTTCACCAAATGATTTTTTCTAGAGGATAACTTCTGTGGTTTATTGCACGACAGCACCCAAAAATGACTTATACAATGACGAAACAACAACAGCATATATATCTATATAGCAACATTAATTAAATAATATTAAATGAGATAATATATAATAAAACAAATACTATTTCAACGATAGGCCGAAAATCCATCCGTAAAAATAAGAAAAAATCGAAGCAATTTGATCATTGCCAGCATAAGAAACAAGACGATCATTATTATTTGTAGAAAAAAGAACTCTTTAGAATTTTATTTTTTAACCTTCACTCTTGACTGACTTGATCGAGGCAAAGACAATAGATTAAATTAAAAAAACAATTTCTTTAATTTATAAAAAAAATTGAATACCTAAATATATTATATATTATTAAAATATATTATTTTATATAAAATAAATATAAAAAGACGAAAAATGTATCTTAGAATTTCATCGGTCAAAATTATGCCCTTTTGAAGTAACTGAAGAATAAAGCTTGTACCAATTTTTCACTATAAAATCGAATAAATACGAAATATTTAATTATTAAGTATTAAACAATTAAAAAAAAAACAAAACTAATACGAAAAATCTATTAATTTCGATAGATTTTAATATAAATATCTTGAAGATTTTACACACACGCCTACAAACTTGCAAAATGTGGATACTCAAAAGGGCAATGCTAATTATTTCAAAACCAAACAATAAATTTTTAAACTGGAAAAATTAATTGTTTTTTTTTGCATTCTTTTAAGATGAGAATCCGAGTGGAATAGAAAAATTAGCCCACATGCTCCTAGCATTTATTTCTGTAGGTATTTAAAAGGGAGTGGAAGCCATAAATAGGAAGGAATTAATAAGAAATGCCCTGCCCTGCTCTGCACGTGTATGTATGAAGGTTGATATCCAAACAGAGTCGCATTTAATAATCTACCGCATAAAAATTATTAAGCTCACAGAAAAGAAAAGAAGAAATCATCTTATCAATGCAAAATTTTAAAGCGCAAAAAGCGAAAACTAATAAATTTGTTCCTTTAGTGTAGGTGGTTGAAAAAATAGGGGGAGGGCGGGAGTGGGTACAGAAAAATATTAACAAAATACAAAAATGTATAACATAAAATCATTTTAAAATAAACTAGCGAGGAAGCGCGCGCTAGAGTCAGTAGCGATTTTGTGACAAACGCATCTAAACTAAAAATAACTTATTTTTAAAGGCGACAAATGTTCTTCTTATTTCTTTCAAATATACCTTGCTCTTTTTCTTCTATACCTTGCCTGTTTTCGCCTAATACTCTTCACCTTTAAAATAAAATTCTAATTAAATATATACTTTTATATACAATCTATATATGCATGTAGTAGCTTGCGGTCTAGTTTGATAATATACGAGAGTATTTGTACGACAAATACTATGAAAATCTGCAAACTGCTGAACGAAAAACATAACGTAAATCAATTTAACAATAATAAAAAATATTGCTCATTGCTATTTTTGTTGTTATTTTTGTTGTTTGTTGCGTCTCCTGTAGGATGAAAGAACTGAACGAAAAACGAACCAGGAACAAAGTGCGCAGAACGTACATAATTCTAAAGAGAACAGTTTAATAAATTAATACCAACGAAAAAGCAACAAAATAACAAAAATACATATTGCATTTTTTGGTTTTTTTTTAATTTTGTGTATCTCTAAATAACAAAGTTTTAATTGCGAGAGTTTAGTTGGAAAAAAAAAAAACAACATTAACAGTATAGAAAAACTTTTCTGTTATTGAAGAAAGAAAGAAAGAAAGAAAGAAAACTGTTTTAACTCTTGCGCTTGCTGATTATTAAGTAAATAACTAACTGTTCGAGTAATATAATTAATGAAGAAGAAAATTGAAATTAGAAAATTGAACGAACAAAATCAGGTTGTTTTAAAAAATCTTCCCTGAATATTGAGCTTTGAGCATTTATTCTTGGTGGAGTAGACTGGTAGTGGTTGGTGGAAGTAGTAGTAGTAGTAGTAGTAGAGATAATAGTAGTAGTAGTAGTAGTAGTAGTAGTGGTAGTAGCGGTTGAAATGATAACAGTAGTGGTAGCTGACGAACGAGTGGCATTATTATTTAACGGTCGCCCGCTCGCTCGGCCGTTCCTTTAACTATGAACGCATGAACGCACGTTGGAAGGCATGCCGTACGTAGAACGCGTTCGGAACGGACGATTTTCTGTGGACGATTGATTGTGTTGTTGTATGTTCGTCTGTCTGCACGAGTCCGTTATGACGATGTTGCCAACGACCACGACAATTGCCAGCCGCACTCGCTGCACTCGAAAATGTGTTCTTAATACATTTTTTGTCTGTTTGGTTTTATTCAACAATACACATTATTCACGATTTCTTTCGATTTCGATTTTTATGTAATTGCCTAAATTAGATGAAAAATATATAATGGAAGAAAACAAAATAAACTGGCATTAATAAGAAACTCACAATAAATTAGAAAAATTTGAAAACCTTGCATTTCTTAAATGCAAAGCGAAAAAAAAATAACCTTTATCTATTTTTTATGTTAAAAATTAAACTCGTCTAAGATTCAGATAAAGTTTTTGTACATCTTTCGCGTTTGTAGTTTTCTAAGAGTTACGGTTACGGTTGGTTTTCTCTAAAGTGAATACAGTTTCTTAGAGCTTCCGAAAAATTAAAATTGACCGAACTCTCTGCAGTCATTTTTGAGTAAAGTAAAAAGCAAATGACAATTGTCGACATGTCTCTCGACGACTGAAATAATTTCCCTTTCGCTACATTTACAGAAATTTAATGAAAACACTGAAAGACACAAATCTATTGTTTACATAATCATTTGCAATTTTACAATTGCTCTTTCTTGTTCTGTTAATAAAATAAACTAAAATAAAATAAAATAAAACATAGTAAAAGCAGCAACCGAGCTCATTGCACTTACGTCGGTCTGCAGCCTCTGTGCCTCCTGTTCCGTTTCGAAGGTAACAAAGCCATAGCCCTTGCTCACGCCGGCCCGATCCACAATGATCTTCGTTGACTTCACATTGCCGTAGGCTGAGAAGACACGACATAAATCAGATTCCGTTGTGTCGCCGCTGTCAAAGGTCAAATTTAAATGGAAATTAAAACAATGTTGCCATATCGTTATTGTACATCAATAAAATGGACGATCATAAAACGAAATCGAATCGAAACGAATTGTTTGAATCAATTAACAACCTTGTACTTACCTTATGCCACCCACAAAAATTCTATTTGGTATCAGAGTGCCGTATTTGGGCGCCGACAGCGGACCCTCCAGTGCCGGCGGCGCTGCTCCGGTCGGTGCTGCCATTTTGTGCATCGGCTGTGGTTGAATTTTAAAATTGGCAAAGGGTAGAATCTTGGCGGCTGTTTTTCTGCCCCTTTTTTAGAATAACTCTGGCAAGAAAACTAAAATTTGCAAGACGCAGAACGGTACGATGCGCTGCGGTGCGTTGCGGTACGGCGAGGTACCTAAGTACTGAGAGCGCTGTCTGCGTATATTCTATGTGTATGTGTTTGTTTGTTGATGTTTAAGCCTGTCCGTCTATTATTTGTCTAAGCGAGTTCAATTCAGTTCAGCTCGATTGAGGCAAGCGCGTATGATGTTAACAAAATTTCCTGCTCTTTTAATAGCTAATCGTTTTCTGTTGTTGTTGTTGTTGTTGTTCGGTTGTTATTTTTGCTACTGCCTATTAGAGTTATTGCTGCTATTGTTGCGTCCTTCCTTTCACCCGAAATCAATTCTGGCGATATTGTATTTTTAGCGCAGGAAACTCTGAAAAACAAAAATACAGAGGAAAAAATTAAAATTGTATATTTTTAATTGCTTTCACAAAACACAAAACAAAAAGTACAACATTTACGAGCTTGTACTTCAGTGAATAATAAAATAGCTACAAGTAAAAGCCTTCCCTTCGGCCTAATCGAATCGAATATGCTCTACTTTTTGCTTTTTAAAAATCATATCCGAAGAGTTTGCTGTTTCAAAAAACAGAAAATAGGGATATCTTTTGAAAAGCATAACATCTTTTTGAAAATCTTCGAGCTCGAAAAGACATAACTGAGATGTTTTTCTCGATGAGTTTTTTGACTGAGTTTATAACTAAATCGATAGAATTGAAGGATCCCCTTTTTTTTATAATTTTTGAATTTATGTTCATTCGAGTTCTCATTTATTTCTTTTCTAACCTAAAATTTGTCAATTGAAATGACGAGCTTGCATCGCGCGCTTAAGCTTAAATAGTGCGCCTCTTAATGGTACACTTTAATGTATGTACTGTTATGAGTACATTGCTAGTACTTGCGAGTACATGAAAAAAGTACATGAGCTTTTATTATGAGGAAAAAGCAATGTTGTAAGAGTTTGAGCAGATCAGAATTGGTTATCTAAGCATTACATTAATCTTTAATAATATTGAAAATGGGTTGCCATTACACATAACAAAAATATAGAATTGTCGAAACGTTGATAGAGAACTTATCGAAGAGCTATAACTCCTCATTTTTAAGGATGCAAAAAATAAGTTTCTAGCCTGCTTCTACATTGCATCGCATCATTCTGCACTCTTTTGATTACCAGAAATTCTCTGGTTTTGTTTTTGATAGCGACCGTTTGCGATGTATATTTATTAATTTTATAACCTGCTATTTTAATGTTTTTATTTTAATAGATTTATTTAGATACAAATTTAAAAAAAAAAACCAAATCTAATTCATGACAAATAATTAGAATGACAAATAATAAATTTTAAAGTGTCAGACGACCTTCGTCGATTATAATAACATAATGATTTACTAATGCTATAATATGATTTTATCGTTCACTGAATTCATTTAAATACATTTATTTAAAATTAATAAATTTATAATTAATTTTATATTAAATTCAAGATTATGTATTTGTTTTTTCTTCGAAACAAATTGATTTGGTTTCTGTTCGTTTTTATTTTCGATTTGAATTTCTGATACTTCTTTGTTAGCGTAGACATGTACATATAATAATAAAAATTTACATTTTTTCATCCATTGCTCGCTCAATATCTTTTTATAATCATTTAATCAAATATTTCATTCATTTTCCATTAATATAGCGTGCGCATAGAGTCACCAACGACAACGACTTCTCGGGGTTGGGCGCATTTCATGGTCCAGTGAGTGCATTTGTGCCATATTTGCAGTGACTTAGAACTCAATCAAAAAACCCAACCCCAGAACTTTAATGAGAGGTTACAAAACTACAATAAAAAACCAATAAATAAAAAATTGAGCTGAGAAAGAAACTGCGTGTTAGTATCAACATCTTGAAAACAGCTGATTTATAGTATGCCTTTTTCCGCCCATAAAGTTATTTATAGACATACACGGTCGAAAATTTTGGTATGTTATATTCCAACCCAAAGAAAGTTGAAAAAATTGAAAAATTAAACTGTAATTTTCGACCGTGTAATGCAACTTATTTGTGGTCTTAAAATGGTCTTAAAAAAAATATTCAATTATTTACACTATCAAATTATTGTAAGCGTTCTTTTTTGAAGAGTTGATTTTTACATTTTGATTGAATAAATTTTAACTTTATTATATTAATAACCTTTAAAAACCATGCCCAAGGAGACTCCAAAAAAATAAGGAATATTTTTATAGAAAATGCATGCTGTAGCATTAAAAGAAAAAGCTAATAAAAGAAAAAGCTGATGACTAACCTAAGCTTAAAACAATAGCATATTTCAAATATGCAATAGTATTACTTTTAGTATTGCAAATTTGCTACAGCTTTGCAAATTAATGTTTCACAAAATGCTATGCATCCAGTTTCGTTCGATTGTGAGTCACCCTTTAATGAGTAAAGAAAATCAGTAATGAGAGAGAGAGATACGCAGAAGAAGCACAGTCTAAAATTTACGAATATCAACTAAATCAGTGAAGTCATTTCACTGAAGGTAGATTTATTTTCAAGAACCAAGCACGGCACGACACGATCCTATCACTATCACTCAGTAACAGCATGGGCCGGGCCCCTCCCTTCTCCCTCTCTTATATGAGACATTCTTTGGTGGACACATGGTTTTAAAAGTGATCCGAAAATAGTTTACGGGAATGTAGTATGGGCATGTATGTGTGCATAGGTATAAATCGTATGCAGGGGGTACATTCAAGCATTGGAAAATCTGATGCATTTGTTGTTATGTGAGTAGATGTGAATAGATTGTCTCACATTAAATATAAGTTATTTGAAAGCTTATAGATAAACTCTTAAAACTCTGAAAGCAATTTATTTTAAGTGACTATTTATTAGAGAGCTGCACGAGACGTCTCGAATGATTCGAAACTGACATAGCAACATTTTGGCGTCGATGCAGTGCTTTAACTTGATTTCAAATCAAGCCGTGACTATCGGAAGCATATGTGGGAATATTTTTAGCAGCGCTTAAAAAAGTCGCCTCTTGATTTGAAAGAAAATTATAGCATTTTAGACAACCCCTAAAACTTGTAAGACGTCTTGAACAAAGCCTTCGAGAAATTCTCATGCAGTCCTCTACTATTTATATTTTTTTCTAAAATAAATGAAATTATTAGAAGTAGTATTTATTTTAACCACATGTATTTCTTCAAGATAGAACCAAGATCTATATTCGAGTTAACAAATTTTTGCAGAAATAGAGATTAAAAAAAAAATAAAAACGCAAAGTCAAAATGGAAATTTGTTGTAGAAAACTCGAAATTTAATTTAAATTTTGAACTTAAATAATAATCATATTGTGGTAAAAATGACAATAACATCGCCTTTTTTCATATTGTATCGTATATGTCTCTTTTATAGTTATTTATATATCGTACAAAGGAATTTATAAATTATTCCATGCACATAATTTCTGTCTCACAAATAGACAGATAGTAAGAAACCCAATTGATATAATTTTCAACTCTTTGGTCATACATAAATGAATGTATTACACTCGTACGAGCACAAAAAAAATGGAAACCAAAACAATACAATGACATGCAATATAAGTCAAAGGTCATCTCAGGCGATGGAACATACAATACTTGTATGTATACAAAGCCAAAGAGGCGGCAGGCTTGAGAAGGGGCAGCGTAAAAGTAAGTGCACGAGAAAGAAAAAAAAGAAGAAACAATGTGCTCCGCTTAAAGTAACAGAAGCTATGTTAAGAATATAAGTTACAAAAACAAAAGAAATTCTCTTGTACATCACTAACAATGTTAGGAATGAGAAAGAGCAACGCATACATATGTATGAGATATGTACATATTAGTGTGCAGACAGGATACATTGTGTGTTATGTTTAAAATTAGAACTAAGGAGCCTGTTATATTCGAGTATACAACACCAGCCATAATTCAGAAGAGCTATAGAACGAATCAAAGAGACATAATAGCAGAGAGCTTAGAAAATACAGAAGCTACGGAAGGACAAAAAAAAATACAAGAAGAAGAAAAAGAAGAAGAAGAAGAAGAAGAGCACTACAAGATGAACGACAAAACCAAAAGACTGCGAGCTAAAAGTATGCTAAACCATTTGATGAGTTAAAATGAGGTGAGACGCAGAGAAAGAGCTTTACGTTACGGTAAGGAAAGTGCTAGACCACTTTGACAAATACAAAAAGGCAGGGACAGACAGATTAATTTAAAACCCGAAAGAGCATCCAAAAACCGTCAAATCCACAAACACAATAACAACAACAAAAACGACGAGAGAGTAAGAATTTTTCAACAAATAAGAGCACAAGAATCAATAACTGAGAGTTGTCAACACGCACGAAATAAAACGAGAAGAGAGAACGAGGAGGTGGAAGTGGCTGAGAGGGATGAAATGGATGGATTGGGAGAGAGGGGTGTGGAGAGGGGGGGGGGTTAAGGTGGGAAGGAGGAAATAATTAAATTAATGTTACTCTTGTGTATACGTAACATTCTTCTCAAATGCTGAGACTTTCTAATTTTTCCCTGACATTTCTTTTATGTACGTACATATGTATGTACCTATGTATATATAGATAGAAACGTATTTTATATACAATATATTGTATATAATATATATATGTACGTATATAGAAAACAAGGCATACACAACGCAATAATCTTGTGCCAAAAATATTTGCACAAGAAAAGATAATTTTAAATTTTACGTTAAACAAATTAGCAAAGTGTAAAATAACGGAACGACAGACGACAGAACGACGTAATACATCACAGACGCGTACACAATTGACAAAGATTCATTAGAGGCGAAAAATCTCTAAAGCAAACCATCCATGTACTCGGAAAGAAACTTTTGAAGAATTTCTTTACCGAAGAAAATACGAAAACATAACGTACAAAATCCAATGAACATTTACCAAAATAAATCTTGGCTATACTGCGGTGTGCCACAAGTTCTCGATGGCGACTTTTATTAGCTTTCCTTGAAAATACGTACACAGAAATGTACATACATATGTATATATACGCGCATTTCTCTATATATTGTATATACATACATACGTACAAGCACATATCTTTATTTCTTTAACTATAAATAATTGTTAAAGAAATATAATAAAATTAATTTAGTATATTTATTTACTAATTATTTTCATGAAGGTACTAAGATAATTTTTAATAAAATAAAAAAACAATAACCATAAAAACATTAAGAATATTTTCCATTGCTTCCTAAGAGAGAAATATGTATATTCCTATTATATTGAAAACGAACGATTCTATTTTTTTCTAGTGTACAAATAACCTGCGTATCATGTTTTTAAGTTTCGAAAAATGCGATCCTTCAAGTACCTTCATTTTCGAAAAAAGTTCCTTCAAGTACTAGAATTTATTTAATTCCTAAAAGAGTACGAGAGTTCCGAAAACTGTTTCTTCAAGTATGAGAATTTATTTAATTCCTAAAAGAGTACGAGAGTTCCTAAAAGAGTTCCTCGAAGTACGAGAATTTATTTAATTCCTAAAAGAGTACGAGAGTTCTTAAAAGAGTTCTTCAAAGTACGAGAATTTAATTAATTCCTAAAAGAATTTAGTTAAAGAGTATTGTTCTCCAACAGCGATTGCGATATAGCGCGAAAAAACAAATAGTTTTTAATGTATTTTATTTAGGTACATAATTTAAATGAAATTTTATCATTATTAATCGTTGACTAAGAGCGTTTCAAAGTGGTAGTTTTGTATTGTAATTATTGTATAATAATTTGCCTAACATTTTATTGGATAACCTTCAAATTCTGAAACATAAAATCAACGTTGAATGATTTAATTTCATAAATAATAGAAGTAGCTGCCCTGAAGTGGTACATTTTTGAATAGTGTTTATAATTTGATTTTTCTTTATTTTTTTTCGTAATACGATAAATGGATTTATTTCGTAAGATAAATGGATTTACTTTAAGAATAAATTGAAAAATATTTTTTTTTTAAATGGGCTAAAATCTGTAGAGCTCAATTTTCTAGGATTTATAACACTTTTTTACAATAAGTTAGACAGAATAAATACGTATAAATTAGATAATTGACAACGATTGGAAGGTAACAAGAAGAAGAAGAAGAAGAAGAAGAAGACTGGGAGAGAGACCAAGAGAGAGGGAGTAGTTATAAGGTACACAACCAAAAACTTGATAATCAACAATTTAGATATAGCGTTTGATGATGGCGCAATTGAATCAGAACAAGTTTACAATATTAAACGATTGAACGGTTTCTTTTTAGGTCAAGGGTAGACCCTAACAAAGCACGATATATGTATGTATGTACATGCATACTCGTATGTATCTACAAAAATTTAGCTATAAAATATTCGTGGGTGTGTGTGTTTTTTTTTTTCTACACAATACACACGCTTTTCAAGTTTAATTTCAGTGAAATAATAATTTCAAGGATAATTTTAAGAATGTCCTTATATTGTAAACACATTATTATTAACAAATAAAATTACAAATTCATACTAGAATTCTTAATTTATTCCTTCAATTGTTGGTTGCATTTTACTCGTAGTTAGTTTTGTGAGAAATTGTGAGAAGAGCAACTTCTATGAGTTTTTACGACTGATCCATTCATAGTTACGTATATATGTATATGTATGTACTACATACATATGTACATTTACCACTACATGCACATTTGCACATAACTAAACACATACGATATGAACATGTGTGCACGAGTGTAGCAAGTCAAAAAGTAGGTAAACAAGTGAAGCAGCCTGGATTCAATGGATTCGAAACCAGTAAGAAAAACCAGACAGTTCTAGCAAGCGACTGACTGACCGACCAACCCACCGACTGACCTACCGGTAAGCAGAGGCCGATTAAATGGCCGTTTATGTGTCTCAAGACGTGCCATCACAAAATAACCTCAAACTAAGCAAACTTTTAATCAACCGAGCTGCCAACCAACCAACCTATCGACCAACTAACCAGACAACCAAGTAGACAGATGAAGAAGAAGAAGAAGAAGAATTGTGAACAAAGCCACAAGAATATCAAGAAAACTTCTATTCTGCTTCAGACTTTTCATTGGATTGCAATTTTTCTTTCTCTCTTCAGACGACAAACGGACGGTCGGACGGTCGGACGGTCGCACCAAATCGTCGAATGTTCATTTGTCAAGCAAATGAAGAATTATTTTTCTTTTTTTATTGTTTTCCTGGTTTTTTAGAGTTTGTTTTCTTTGAGTTTGCGATTCTTTCTTCTCTTTTTTTTTTCTTGGCTTCGTGTTATTCGAAAAGTTAGATAAGCCAAAAATATTTTGGCAACACCTACTAGTGCCACAACAACAACAACAACGTATCGTCTGTCTTTATTTCATTTTTTTTTTAAAATCTAAAAACTTATAAATTGAGTTGAACAAAAAAACACTGCTGCTCACTAATCATTATAATGAAAATAACTTTATGAAGAAAAAAAAAAATTAACCTGAAAATGCTTTAATTATTCTTACTTGGCGAAAATTCTTCAGTTTTCGCTGAGGGCCAAGATTGAATGACGTTTGTGCTGTGTGCTGTTTCGCTCGATACTTTTTTTCGTTTTTTTTTTCAATTATTTTATAATTTGTTTTCTTTGGGCACACAAAATTTCACTTTTTTTTTTTTGCCTTTTTTTTCCACCCCAAAAATGTTTAGCTTCAGCTAAATATTATTTATTTAAACTATTAGCACCTTTTTTTAAGCGTTTTTTTTTTTTTTGTTATATTGCAACTTGTGATTTTGTGATTTAGTGATTTATCACACAATAAATATCATCAAAAATTGATATTATATTGTACAATAATCAACGATAACTGCAAGATTTTTTTAAGAATCATTAGAATGAGCTTTCATGTGAATAACGTAGGAATCGATAATTTGAAGATTAGCCTGGCTCTACTTGATGGCCTGGCTCTACAAAGTAGCAAGTTATACACTTTATAGCAGGTTGTTTTTGACTTGGTTAAAATGGCGATTTTCGCGTTAGATATTGCTGCTGTTGTTGCGATTGCGATTGCCAGTGCTACTGCTACTGCTATTGTTGTTGTTGTCGTTGTTGGTATTGCTTTTTTCTATTAACACTTCTTTTTGCTATTTTCTCTTTTTTTTTTTTTATTTGTAAAATATATGAATGAGGAAAAACAAAGGCCAGCAAGAACGACGTTGTGTGGAAAAACAGCTCTTGAACAGATGCTGAGCAGACCGAGATTGAGATTGTAACTGAGAAGAGGCCGTCGCCAGTGATTCGCGTAGTGCTTGCTACTAGTGCTGGTGGCTGTTGTTGCTGTGGCTGCTACTGCTGCTGCTGCTGCTGCTGTATACACAAAATCCTGTTACAATTTTTCTGTGTCATGCTGGCAATAAAGCAAAAACAACAACAACAACAAGAAAGCGCACCAGGAAAAATGAAAAAGGGAAAAAGCAAAACGCAAAAAAAGTCGTCAAAAGAGAAGGAAAACCAAATAAAAAGAAGAGAGAAAATCTAGTGAAATGCTTGAGAGAGCGAGCGCGAGCGGACAGAAATAATTTCACAATTTTTTTAATTAATTACACAACATTTATTTATAAGTTTTTATGTCCTTATTAAAGGTATTAAATTTTTTTTTAAAATTCAGGTTTAATGTTTTTATTGCTATGTATTTTTTTTTTGTTCTCTTTGTGAGCTTATTGTTGCAAACAAATCAATATATCTATCGTATGTAACAATATTTACTCTTGCGGTCTAACGAAAACGTAACGTAATCGAACGTAAGCACGACCAACTGACTCTACTAACGTCGTACTGACACTGGCTACGTGTGCGTATAAAAAAAAATGTCGTGCTTCTGCAATCGTTTGTAGAACATCATCATCATCGATTCAAACGATTTGCCGAGAGCACGAAATATTGTAACATTTGTAATTGTGCTGATTCGCCTTCTGACCGCTCTCGCTCTCGCTCTCTCGCAACGACTTCTGCTCGCTCCATAGATTCCACCACCGGAAATGTCGTTGTTGGTAGGTTGATACTTTTTTTCTTTCTTTGTCTCATGATGTAGTATTAATTGTTTTTAGATCACTACACGTAATAAGAACAGACAGACAGACATACACACACACACACACACACGTACGTACACATCTTGATTACTGATTGCCACCTGTGCCATAAATTCAGCATTTTTTAACTCTCTCTCTCTCTCTCTCTCTCCCTCTCTTCCAATACCTCTCTCAATAACTAAATCATATTTCGTTGTACGTTCTGTACATTCTTAGGTTTTCATATGAGTTTAATTTGCAGCCTGCAGTAAAAATTATAGCCATTATATAAATATACATATAATAAGTCGTAGCATTAGTGCTCATGATTAACCCACAACAACAAACATTAAAATTTAAAATCTTTAACTTGAAATTAAATAAACAAATTATTGCAATATATTTACTCAAAGAAAAACGAATGAAAGGCCGAAAAATTTTTCAAAATTGGTCCAAGCTAAGATTTTTATTATGTACATATTAGTGACGGAAAGATGCCAAAATTTGTAACGATTCCGATACGGATTTAACGATGCTACGTTAAAAACTTCGATTCCGATTCCGTTTCCTCAAATGAGTTAAATTCGAATTTTTCAAAACTTTTAGTTATTAGTATGTAAAACACATTCCTACATATTTTATGAACACAGTAGATTTATTGAAATAAATATATTTAGTAGTTTTATTAAAATAGTAGATTTTTTAAAATTTAATTTAATTCACATTCACATTAACTTGACGTTGAAGACTATGAGACATGAGATAAAAAATTCAGAAATAAAATAAAATTTACATAACATTGCATTTCATATCTAATGTTTCAAATTAATTTCTTATTGAAATAAATAGACGCATACGTATACACGTAAGAAACTGATCGAATCTATGATTCCGATACCTGAAAAAATTTAGGTACTTCCGATTTACGAGTCCGATTTCAAGAATCGTCCCATCACTAGTACATACATATATCGTATATAAATATGTACAATAATTCAATGAAATAGTAATTCAACATTAAACTTATTAAATATTAAAATATAAGTATTAAAATGGCTTCCAATGGAACGGGTACAGTTACCGCTTAAACCTCAAGCGGAAGCGTCGTTACCTTAACTGAAAAATCGAATAGTTATAAAATCAAGTTTTCCCAAATATTAAATTTTGAATGATTTCCTTCCATCTAATGACGTCTATATGACGTTAAATAAAAATACAATTATTTAGACATTATATTACATAATTTCAATTCCGAGAATAGAACATCGAACTTGACCTTTTCTTAGTGCATACAATATATATGTATGTAAATGTCTTTTTAAATTTCTGTGAATATAAAAAAAAATCTGTGAGACTTGGATAACTTTTAACATAGCATTATTATAACAAATTTTATTTAATAACTTATAGCGATTTGTTGTTAATGCTTTCTGTTTCAGATAAGTCTGAAAGTCTGGTTAAAAACAATCACAACGATCCAGAAAATTTTGAAGAAAAAAACATTAAAGCTTTTAAACAGCTAAAATTTATGAAGCGTAAAAAATTTTGTAAAAAAATCAAGACTTTAGCGCTGAATAGCGTTTGTTTTATTATTGTACGTACGTATGTATATGTATGGGAGAGTGTTGCCAGATCTGTACTTATCGCAAAACAAAACGCACACACACACACAAAAACATTGTCCAATACATTCTTCACTGCATCAGTTTATTGCCAAGCAGTTAAGTCTACACACACGCGCGCGCGAGAACCAAAACATTTTAAAAGCATTAACAAAATTGTTAAAAATTGTAGTACATATTGTACATACTTTGTTGTTGCGGAGCAATGAGCTGTAACGATTTAAGTACGGATATATTGAAAAGATTTGGTTGTTGTGATGTCAATGCATGTATGTCAGTGTGTAGGACAATATGTAAGAATGTACCTGCATATAAAAGAATTTATCGTACATACATTAAAACAAAAAACATTAAATTATAATTAAAATGAAAGGAAAAACAAACGCAGCACTTGCAAACGTTTGAAAGAGTAATAAGTTCCAAACGATTTTATTTAATATCGTAGCTTTTTAGCTTTATAGATTATCAATAATATCAACACTGAAAGCATGAACGCTCGTACATACATACATTCTCGTATTCTATTAAGAGTACATTTACGTTCATTAAGAGCGCTTTGGCGTTTAAAATATAATACTTTTAGAACATATTTTCGTTATCCTTCGATATTTGGGTTTTTTAGACAAACCGGTATCGGTGATGTGCCTTCGTGTACGTGTATTTTTCTAAAGAACTTAGAACTAAGAACGTTTAAGAACTTATCAACTATGGATATTGATTAATGGAAACTCTGGCTCGCTCCCTCTCTCTCTTTGGACAGTTCAAATTGACGATAAATTCTTTTACATTATGATA
Organism: Conops quadrifasciatus; assembly: GCA_949752815.1. Taxonomy (NCBI): domain Eukaryota; kingdom Metazoa; phylum Arthropoda; class Insecta; order Diptera; family Conopidae; genus Conops; species Conops quadrifasciatus. Next base: position 35,475,716 of record OX457079.1, read on the forward strand.
ATTTTAGTACGATATATAATTAATATAGAAATATAAATATGAAGATTATGATTTTTTGGAAAAAGACCTGCAGGATAAATAAAAAAAAAATAAGATAAAATAATAGAAAGAAGTATTATTATAAAATATTAAAAGCAGAATAGAATCTGAATAAAGGAATTACAATGATAACCAAGAACATAACAAAACATTGCAAGTAATAAAACAAATGAAAGAATTTAAAGAGCCTGAAGGAAATACATATGTATGTATGTATATAAAATACATATAACATTGCACACCAACATCCATGAAGTGTATGCATTCTGTGTAAGAAAATTGTAAATTTGTTGTGGTTTTTTGTTAGCTTCGACTGTAATACAACAAAAGTATGAAAATACACCAACAAATGCATATAAAAAATTCAATAAATAGGTGAAGAATATGTATTGCGTTTATGGCCCGGCCCACAAGCATTCAGCCATCGTTAATCGAGGAGGAAGGCAAGCAAATACTCGTACGTTCAATTGTGGAATTTCTCTCTTATACAATTGCCGAGCATGTCTGTTTGTTTGTTTTAACACCCCTGTTTCCCCCCCCCCTCCTCCACCCCCCATCAATGATTCCCCTCTCCACCACTCCGCAAACCCTGTTTTGTTGTTTGTTTAATTTCTTGGGAAGTTTGAAAGTTTTTTTTATTCCTTCAACAGGAACAGTTTATATTCTCACACCAGCCTCAGATCTGTTCTCACTTCAGTGCAGCAAAAAACAAAAACAAAACATCAATTTTAACCTCACTTGGAGAGCTAAACAGCTCCGCACCGCACACCGCACACCGCTCATTGCGTTAGTTTTCGTTCTCTTGCATTATTTATCGCTCTTAAAAATCTCAGCCACTGTCATTGTCAATCGCCATCGCGTGCGCTCGTCGAGAGAAGCATTCACTGTGAAGGGTGTCACAGGCACCTCCCCAAAGCATGCCCTCTCCTTCCCTCCTTCACCAATCCCATATAGTCCACCCGCAAGTCTACAAACAAAACTTGATTTTCAACGCGATGTGCGCAATACACGCCGCCACACTTGACTTCGCACAAAACTTCAGAAAAAACAAGCTTAAGAGGGGAAAAAAACAACTATCATCACTAATAAAAAGGCTAACTAACAACCAAACAACAACAACAACAACAACAACCAATTCCGTAACTAAACGTTGCTGAAACGTTGGCCATTAAGGCGCAGACACTGACCACCCTTCATCATGATTCAGTCAATCTCAGTCAATTCATATCCTTCAAATATAAGAATAATCGGAAACATGGTGTGTTTGTGTGTGTGTGTGGAACAGAAGCTCAGAACTCCAAGTTAGCTGTTCCCAGCTTATCCCATTTGTTATGTCACGTTGAAGGATAATGTGTACGAACGCATTTCATTTTTGATACTTTTTCAGAATATGCAGATGAGGATTATGTATGTACGAGTAGGCAAGCATGTGTAGGTATGTAAGTTGGTGGGTAAGGTCTTCCTCTGTAGGTAGGCTCTATTCTGTAGTGTGGTTTTTTTTACTCGTAATAAAATATTTTAAAAAGTTGTCCTGATATGATTATGACTGAATTTATTTCCAACTTTTAACATTTTAACCAAAAAGGAACGTAAGATTATGCATAAATTTTTGGAAAAAGTTAAAATTTAATTTAATAAAAATTTAATGAAAACTCAAAAACTCAATGAGTATTCCTTATCTTCATTGATTTCAGTATCATTTAATCGTTGAAAATATTCTGGGTGTAAATTATAAAATATAAACGTCAATTCAATCCAATCTATTCTATTAAGATTCAACAATTAATATACAATACAATACAATAGAAAAAAAAATATGTGTGTACAATTAATATTATTAGCATGTTGATATATACAATTAATGTATGTAATTAGCAATATATTATTATTATTAAAAATTATACCCATAATTTTTTCTTATAAATTTTGCAATATCGTTGCGATATACGTTTGGTCCAACCACAGTAAGACAATCCGACGCTTGGCCAAGTATACTCGTAGCATAACTTTCCTGAACAAATGAATATTGTGTATTCAGATACACGAACAACAACAACAAAAGCCAAGTACGCCGAATATGGTGAATATGGCGAAAGAAAGACAAATAAAGTAATAAGACAAAAAAGTATGTAATAAGAAGTCACATGCTGCGCTCACCTGTCGTCAAGATCAAGAAAATTGAAAAAAAAACACATAAATAAATAAATAAGAAAACTAGTTAGCAAAACAGCAAGAGCCACAAATCAAAAAAGAGAGAAAGAAACCCCCCCAAACAAGCCTAGATGGTGAACGAGTTGGATCCAAGACAAAGCTAGGGCCAGATTCTAATTGAGAGAGAGAGAGAGAGAGAGAGAGAGAGGCAGGCAGTGTAATAACGAGAAACCGCCTCAGGGAACAAATCAGGCGAAAAGTGAGTGGATTAATTTGGCATCGAAACGAAACAGCAAAGGCAACTCCAAGCTAACAAGAAATAGGTAGGCAGGTGCCCCCTTTGGAGAATTGTTACAACCAGTATTAACCGTTACGGAGAAGGGAGTAGGGTAGGGGGGGGTCAGTTATAATGAAAGAAACAATAAATCGGGTTACAAAAACAATTCAATTGAGCACGAGCTGCTGTGAGCGAACGTCGTTGGCTGCCTGGCTGTGGCTGGTTGGTAGGTTGATAGGTTGGTTGGTTGGCTTGGTCGACATACTGACCTAATTCGGAGCATTCGATTTTTACAGGCTTTTCTAGCCAGTTGGCTTCTCCTGCAGGACAAACGTGGGGAAAGCTAGACGTAGTTACAAGAAAGAAACGGGGCCGAGCCGCTGTGCCGCGGCTTGTAATGAACCATTAATAAAATTTTCGCATTCTATATTTTGTTACATTTTAATGTAGCAATACTTCTTGCCATTTTTCGTCACAAAAATCGTTGTTAGTAAAAAATTATGAAATTAGTGAAAATTATTGCAATTTAATTTGCCCGAAAATGCCACAATATATTTACTTACCAATAAAAATCTGCTCGATCTTCTTCGTCCTCTCCTATTTAAATAATCCACAAATAGAGGTGAAGCTAAAATCCTTCGTATAAATATTTTCTGCTGCTTGATTTTCTTCACAATTCTTTGAAGCTAAAATTTGTGCTGCTTCGATTTTTCTCCCCCTTTGAAATTGTGAGAAAAAAATTGGGCCTTCGGATCTCCTATAGATATTTTTTTTATAAGGTAGTTTTCTGACTCTCGCTGGTTTAGCACCCAGAAGAACTTTTTCTAACTGCTGGGAAGAACTTTAGCTTGCTTCGGCAAAATCAGCTTTACGTCTTTTGTTTGCTCGAGTCGAGTTTTGCGTTTATTTTTCACACTTTTCCACCAAAAATCTCGCGTTTCCGTAGTTGCTTCAAATTCTCTATTCTCCCAAATTCGACGCTGTGAAGCCTGATAAATTTGATTTAGCAACGTATGAATCGAATTTTCAACAATATTTTCAGAACTCGACGGAACGACTGAGCGACTGACTTTGATCTAAGTTCCTGCTTGTGGAAAATTCTTGTATCAAGTGAAAAGTTTTCTCGATTTTCACTGCGGGTGGAGAAATCGCACAAAAAATATACAAACCAGAGACACAAACAACTATTTATGTCGAATCGCACTCTGCGAGAATAGAGCTTTTACAACGAGTATTTTTACTCTCTGTGGGAGGTGATTGTCTATAACGAGTATCTGAGGTTGACACTTGGAGCAACGAGAATGATTACATTTTTATTTTTGTTTCTCATAAACACAATAAAGGTAGGTTGGTTTACATTTACACAATTAGGGATGTTAACACACTTGTTTGAGGGTGTTATGAATTGTAGTCAGCGAAAAGTACATACCGATAACAATATCTTTTCGTATATGTATTTATGATATGATGAGATGTTTTTTGTATGAAAGTTGCATCGTGTATCTTCATTCTGGTTTCCACGTGTCTTCTGCATTATTAAGGCCCAAATAAAAATCCAAAATCAAGCTACTAATTCTAACTTTGACTTTCCAAATTACGATTTTAATTTTTCCTAATTCGGTAGTGCTTAAAAAATAATTTTTCTGTGCTTGAACTTGCTTAATTTGAGCACAGCACAACTCTTCAATGTTGTTTGTATTTGTTTTCGTTTTTTGCGCCGATCCCAACAACAACAAAAGTTTTTGTCGCTCTCGTCTGATTTAGGAGTTATAGCCCTTTAAAATTTGAACATTTACTGTCTATATCTCCTAAACTGCAAAGTATATCAGGATGATTCCATTGACGATACCGTACCATTGTGAAGATATGACAAATATCTTTCATTTATGTAAAATAATATAGACCACTTTAGACCATTTTGTTGATTGAGGGTTATGTTCCCCGCCGCGGCCGAAGGCCGCCTATACGCGGAAAAACCTGTATGCAACAAACTTTACATTACCGAGAGGATTCTGCTGATTGAGGGTGATGATCCCTGCAGCGGCCGAAGGCCGCCAATACGTAGGAAAATCTGAATGAAAAAACTTTACATTACCGATAGGATTCTGCTGATTGAGGGTTCTGATCTTTGCCGCGTCCGAACGCCGCCAATACACGGGAAAACCTGAAAGCAAAAAACTTCACCATACCGAGAGGAAACAAAATTGGAGAGTTTGTGCTGTCCTCAATCTGTTCCAAACTTTTAGAATTGCAATGTTACCAAGTTGTTGTAAATTATTTCATATTGGAGCAGTTTTTCATTAAAATTATTCTTGGAATGTCATAAAAGTATTGACATAACAGTTTAGGAATCGTCGAATTTAATTATTATTAGAGTGAAAAAGAAACGTCAAAAGCTTAAGAAGTTATATTTTCTATGTAAAAGAGCTTAGCTAATATACAATAATAAGAATTAAGTCGAGGGTGCTGATAAGCTAGTATATAATGTCGTTAGTAGATGTTGATTCATGGCAAGTATAAAATTGCATCGCCCTATATTACTTGTGGAAATAGGAAGAGTAATTTTCCTTATTCTGAAAACAGGTTAACGGAGTATGAGGCCTGCAATCGTCTAAGCCATACCATCCTAACACAGATCACCCAGAGAGACCAGCGTCAAAAACTCCCAGCTGAATATGAACGTCTTTCATATAGCATACAAGTCGGACTTAAACAGTTTGAGACAGAATTGAAGCTTCTTAATGATAAGCTTGACTTCTCAGATTCTAATCGATCGCTGTAAGTGCCAGCCAACAGTTAAACTACTTCCACTTTGGATGTAAGCTACCATATATGTATTTATGTAGAACTTTCGAAGAAATCGAACGCCGCCAACGACAAGTGGAAACACTGCAGTCTCAGCTACAGCAATTAAAACGAAAGAACACGAATGCAACACGTTCTGATCGTGCTGCCTTGCTAGAAGCTAGCGCGTCACAATCAACATGGCAAAGTTATGAAGGAGCTGGCGATGCCCCAGTAATCGATACTAATGATGTTAAAACTTTTAAACGCCGTCAAATCGAAATGCTCGAGGACCAGGATCGTGGCTTAGAAGTTCTTTCAAAGACATTATCTAGACAACGTGACTTAGCTTCACAACTGGGCCAAGAAGTAGAAGAGCAAAATAGTGAGTCACTCCTGCCTGGTTGAATGCATTTTTAAAAACACCTCCCAAACTTAAAATTTACTTTCAGGCTTACTTGATAATTTAGCAAATACGATGGAAAGTGTGGACGCGGGCGTAAGTTTAGAGACCGGAAACATCGGAAGGATTAATCGTACAGACAGCACTTGGGGTATGCTTTTTCAAACTCCCATGATTAGAAAAAATGTTAACTGAATTTCTTCCACAGGTTATTGGATTGTTATTACGTTGTTATTCGTAACCATAGTAATTATTGCTATAATTTAAACACACGAGAACTATAAACGCATTTGAAATATTTCATATACATATTCTTATGGGTTGCGATGAGTTAACAATTGAAAAAAACAAAATATTAACCAAATATTTTTTATCACTCCACACATAAGTACCTACATATTCGTATATTTTCTAAGCCTGTACAAAAAAGTAATATTTTAAAAGAATTTTGGTTTTAATTTGTCCACAAAAGTCTATTAAATAATTTAATTTTATTAGATTTTGCGGTTTGTGTTGCAAATTTTTTTTAGAACTATTTATAATTAATAGAATATCAGCAGCAGACAATATATAGTTAAATCTTAAGCCAAGTCTGCAACGTATGGCACATGTGCCAAATTTCCAATAGCACCCATCGACAGTTTGGATGAAGCGACTTTTTTGGCAGCCTAAAATATAAATATGGAAATGTTTAAATGATTTACATTTTAAATTTAACGGAAAATGTTATCATTACATCTTGAACGTCCTTAGTTGTAATGGCATCAACAGCAGAAACGAGCGCATCAACATTTAACACCTGTTTTGTGACGGCAGCCTGTACAGCCATTTCGAGGAGCAGACGTCTGTCGGTTGCGTACGATTCTAAAACATTCATCTTCACTAAAGCCTTGCCGCGATTAACGTCGTCATCCGACACAGTGCCAGACTTCAGCACGCGTATGACAGCATCAACAGCCTTCAAATGAAAATATAATCGTCTTTTTTTATTGGGGGAGAATCTTAAAAGCTTATACTTCTTGTGTGTTGGCTTAATACTTGCCTTTCCGATGACACTAGCATCGGTCGAAATTACTGCACCGAAAAGGCCAATATCAGAATAATTGGCATTAAATGCACAAGACGAGGCTGGCATATCGCCGACAGCAGAAGCCACTGCTTTGCCCAAGCTTCCATTGGCATTGCCGTACTTGGTAGCTGGAGCAGAACCCATAGCCTGTTGCAAAATGGCAAAAGCCAAAGTTTCCTTTTGATTTGTCAATGAGCCACCCAAGCCGCCAACAGCAACGTGAGCCATGGAGCCTGCACCATCCTTGCGTAAATCACCACCATAGTAGTCGGCCGAATCAGGTTTACTCTCACCGGAATTCAGTTCCAAACACTGCGCAAAGCCGGATAGGGTATTCTGCTCTATACCCACGCCAACGATAGAGCAACGATTTTCGGTGCAATTGCTCGCAAAATAATGCGATAACGATTCGCTAGAAATTTTACCTATTTGGTGCTTGGGAATATAAATGGAATTGCCAAGACCGGTACGAAATGCGGCTTTGTGCATCATTTCTATAGCGTGAGCCTTTATTAATAAATAAAGTAAATATTCGATTTTTTTAATAACGGTCCTGTCGTCTATGGTTTAACATACGTACCGCTGGTGTCACTGCGGCTACATGTGTACGGATACGCTCAACGCTGTCAGACAATTCCCATGGCTTAAACGCTGGAGCAATAACATCTTCTAGAAATCGTAGACCGGTCTCAATTTTGTCCGAGGTTGTTTCCACTGAATAAGCAACGATTTCCCGGCCGCTCGTACACCACAAATTCCCTCCTACTTGCTGTATATTTCGTGTGATGGCGAAGCCCGTTGCGTTCGCTGTGCTCAAACCGGTTGCAATTCGCAACATATGAGAGGCACCGCGATTTTCATAGCTCTCGTAGCGGGAACCGGCGCTATAAAGGTTAGCAATTAAGTACTGTTGCATTGTGCGGTTACGATATCTACCGGAAAACCACAGCTACTCTAGAGATGGGAAGACTACTTCCGGCACAGGCGACAACAACTTTGTTGGGTAGGACAGTCGACTCCACATCTGCAATTTGGCCTTGAGGACGTGGACATATAGTAGCAGCATATCCACGCCTCTAAAATAAAAGAACAATTTTATAGGATCTGGTGGTGGAGCTAAGGACTTCTTACTAATCAGATGCAATGAAATAAATTTTCATTTACGTAACCCAAGAGGAGTTTTCCGATACCTTTGAGTACACTCTTTTCGATTAAAACTTTATACTTACAGCAACAATCTGCAGAAGGGGGATTCTGTTAGCACTGACTGCCATTTTGTAACTTAATTATTTTAGCAAATAATTCTAAAATCTCAAAAATAATATTTCCTCAATCGGGATACTGGGTTCTCAGTAGTTGACAAATCAATGTGCAGGTTTTACCAACTGCGAGAAATAAAATGAGAAACTCTGAACTCTTAATTGTAATAGATTTAAAAATGGATTAAAAAAATCAAGTTCTCAGCACTAAAAAACTTAAATAAATATGGATTTTAAAATAGCAAAATTAACTATTATTTAATATAAATAATATTAACTATTTTTAATAAATAGTTATAGTGTTAATTAAACGAAAAGCTTTCAAATCAATTAAATTACGGATAAAACTTTTTCTGTTGCAAAAACAAAATATACATATATAAATTACTTTATTCAATTTTTTATTTAAGCTATTTATATTTTTTATATATAAATAATGTACAATATATATAATTATTAAGATAAATTTATATCGCTGCAAACAAGGATGGATATACTCGTTGTTATGAATAACAAGAGCGTTATCTTTGGCCTGGCCGAGGCTCATATACCCTACACGCGCATCCGTCAAAGCACTTACAAAAGTCGGTGAGTGACACCAACTTTCATTTTATCTGAGAAATTGATCTATAAGCACGGATGAATCCATATTTGCAAAAAAAAGTACAGCCTAGCATAACAAAGAATATTCGTACTAAATTTCATGACGATACCTCTATTCTTCTACTGTAATCGAGATTTCCACAGGCGGACAGACAGACGGCCGGACTGGGCTAAATCGACTGAAGAAGCGATTCTGAGCCAGAATAGATATACTTTTCTATAGCTACCACGTCTGCTTTAATGAGTTACAAACGGAAGAACAAAGTGAGTATACCCTCATCCCTTCGGTTGTAGGGTAGAAAAACGATTGAATTCAGGGCGGCGAACATTTTTCACAACAAATACACGACCAACTGTCATCGGCTTGATTTACATTTTCGTGTTGAATTCGCTGCGAAAGAGTTAAGTCGGGTAAAAAAGTTGGAGAGGAAAAGTTGTAATAACAAAATTTCGTGAATTTTTGCTGCGGATGTTGCACTTTCTTTTCCATTAAATGTTGAAATAATAATCAAAAATCTAAGACAAGTTATACAAATTGTGAATGAAAAAATAATTTAAAGTGATTGGAAGACAATGGCATCATTTTTCAATGTGGGTGGCTTGGGTGGAAATCCCTTTTCCACTCCTGTTGGACAACGAATCGGTAATTTAATTAGAAATATTGAAAACGTATAAATATAAAAGGTTATTGCCCGTATTTTTATTTTACTCCGATCACAATACTAATATTAAAGAATAAAATAGATTATAGATATTGATGAAAATGCAAAGTCGTTCAAACGACCCGAAAGAGAAGTGCAAAATGACGGTGGTGCAACATGACAACTCACCTGCTACTTACCACCTGCATCCCATAAAAAATGTCACTACAGCTTTCTCTATCATGGAAGCGATATGATACATATTGCCTAATATGTACTCAATACCTTTTATTAGTCTTGAAATATTTAATTATATATATTTTAATTGTAAATACATACTATAAGAAAATAAGAAATTATTTGTGAATATAATTCTACTTTGGTATTTGGACTTCATAAAAACGATTGTTAACTATATTCCACATCAAAGCATGAGTCATGATGTGTTGTTACTGTAATCATCTAAAATCTCTCATAATAGAAATTGTATTTAATAAAGATCATTTTGCTATGCATGTTTACATAACTACATACATATACTGAATGTTTTAATTATTATGATACCAAATTATGGTAGTATAATATTCCTTTGTAAAATACTGCAAGGCAGCGAGCGTTTTGTATATATACATATATATTAAACAAGCTGGAAGGTGGATGTATAAATTGATGGATGGATAAGATAACATATGTATGAATGTATACATGTATGGTTTATTATTTATTGTTTCCAATTTCAAAGAACTGAAGTTCTAGCATTGTCATCATCCATTTATTATTAGTCAGATACAAAATATTTAAGTTAATATATATGTACATATGTTACTACATAATAGATACTAATAGATATTTAAAAACTTGTATAAATCGTAAATATATGTACATACATACGAGTATGTACAATATTTTCCTTATAACTTTTTTTTATTTTAGAGGCTTTTCCAAAGTCAAATCATTGTTGATTCTTTACAGTTTTTGTTAATAAAAATCATTTTTTAATCTATTGATATTCTAATATCAAGTATAAATCAAGTGCAATAAGCAATGCCGTATTTTTTTGGGTAGATAACCTTTAAGTGTTCGAATCTTATAAAATAATTAATATATATTTCCTTCGGTTTTTATTATAATCTTAATATGTAGTCTTTTAGGGCTAATAATAGTCTTTAGCACTTTATAATAAAAGTAAGTTAATGTTCAGTTATCGATGTATTGTATATTTGCATTTTTCTATTCTAAAACTTCTCATATGTAAGTACATTTTTTTCATAATTCAACATTAAATAATTATACGAGATATAATTCTTTTAATTACTTTTACAGAAGTACATACTTATGTATAAATAAGCTTAAATTACTTTCTTTCTTTTTTTTTTGAATAGAACAAGCAACCGATAGTTCCTTGGCTTCAGAGAACTGGGCACTTAATATGGAAATCTGTGACTTGATCAACGAATCCTCTGATACAGCACGCGATGCTATGAAAGCTATACGGAAGCGCCTAACACAGAATGCAGGCAAAAATAATCAAGTCATTATGTACACCTTAACTGTGCTGGAGACTTGTGTTAAAAACTGTGGAAAGGCGTTGCACGTGTTGGTGGCTAATAAAGAGTTCATTCAGGATCTGGTGAAGTTGATTGGACCGAAAAATGATCCGCCAGCCGTGGTGCAAGATAAAGTTCTTAGCTTGATACAAATTTGGGCAGACGCTTTTAAAAATCAACCCGACTTAAATGGTGTCACGCAAGTTTATATGGAGTTAAAACACAAAGGTATCGAGTTTCCACCCACTGACTTGGATGCCATGGCACCCATTTATACACCACAAAGGGTATGTTTGATGTACATACATACATATAGCAATAATTTATTAATTACGAATTCGAATTTTTATATGTGTTCTCCCTCAGAGTGTTCCCGAAATGCAGACGCAAGCAATCGCACATACCACAATTTCCCCCCAACATGTTATGCCTGCTGCAGTTCAAGTGGGTTTTTTAAATCGAGGCTAAAATTTCTTATATTCTCAAACGTTTCCTATAGCCAACGGTACCCATGACCCTGAACCCAGAGCAGACAGCCAAGATCAAATCTGAATTGGAAACTGTAAGCATCAACATGTCCATTTTGAATGATATGTTGAATGAGTTAAAAGCAGGACAGGAACAACCTGAGGACTATGCTCTGCTTAACGAATTAGCCGCTACATGCAAGTATGAAATTAAATGAATGCTCCAGTATACCATCCCATTTGAGCGTCAATTTCAAGAAGAGGCCTTACTTACTTTTTCTTACTTCGATTTTTCAGAGAAATGCAGGGTCGTATTGTAGATCTCATCGGTCGTATAAATGATGACGAAATCACTGCCGAACTCTTGCGTCTTAACGATGAGCTAAATATTTTATTTATGCGCCATCAACGTTACGAAAAAAATCGCTCTTCTAACAGCAATACTTCACCATCGACTATACTGGGTGCAGCGATAGGAATACCGCCAAGTGGTACCTCGGCGATAGTCGGTGTAGGTGCTGATGCTGGTGCAACTGCTGCTAATTCATCCTCATCGCCACCAGTGCATCCGAAGCTAATTGATTTTGCGGATAAAAGCGATAAACTAAACAATACATTTAGCAAATTCGGTACGTGCAAACGGCTTCCGAATACACATACATTTTCTCTTAATAATAATTTGCAGCTATAAATCCAGCAGCGCAGCACCAGAACAAAGATGCTGATGAATTCGATATGTTGGCCCAGTCGAGATCGGATGGCAATGTGTAAGTTTTCTGTATAGTGTTATTACTCTTGTAATACGATTTTAGAATCCGTTTTTTTATCTCGCAGCACTAAATCGGATTTGCTAAAAGATATTACTTCTGTGGATGCTGCAGCTGGAAGTGTTGGTCTGTCTTTTAAGGGTAGTGGTAATGATGCGGGTTCACCGTTGGTAAGTAAAGTGAGTATTACGACAACCTTTTCAAAAAATATTAATTGAAATGTTTTCTTTTCGTGATTTGTTTTTACTTCTTTTACCAATAAATTTTTATTTCATTTTTCTTAATGATCACTGTCTGCACTACCAAAATATTTTAATCATTATTTTATTGCGCTTCGCTTATACGTCTCTCGTTTTTTACATGATTTTACATCCACATATTCCTTCGTTTGCTTTTCAAAATTGTACACTAAAAAGCTGCCCACAAAAGATACAGAATTCGATGAAATGGAAGCGTGGTTGAGTAATTCTGTAAGTAAATTGTTCGCATTTATAACATTTTATCATCATATGTAACAATAAAAACCACCATAATTTCATTTTGCTTCAAGAAAGTGGTTTTGAGGATTGATCAGTTTCTAATAGTTCTTTGTAATGTCATGTAAATACTAGTATGCGTAAATTTGGACAAGTTAAATAGGAAAGGAAATTAAAGCCCGATTTTGTGGTAGAATAATTTCATTATTTTCTTTTTTGAAAATTCTACAAACTGAATTTTTATTTCTTTTTAATGGCTAATATTTACATTTGATGACTCCTTCTATCGAAACAAATTTTTGTAAAATAATTCGTGTCTAAAGACGTCATAATTTCTTTCGCAATTTTTCTTTAAAGAAATAAAAACAAAAAACAAATATTCCAATTTTCTGATGGTACATAAATCAAAGAAAAATTATTTTAGAAGATACAAAGAAGGGCCCAAATGAAAATAGAGCACGCTGGGAATAAATTTTTTTTAGCTTCTGGAAATCGAACAATATAAGCGGAAGAGAACTCGGAAGGGAAAGCTTATGGTAATGCGAAACCAGTGACGCGCGCGGCGTTTTCTTTTAAATTTCACGATTTAAATCATAAGTTGCTACTACCTATTTTTATGCAAATTTTTTCCTTAACGATTACGTTCCTCTTATGTTATGATTAACAACGATTGATAGCACAAAAATTATATTGCAGAAAGAACCTGAAGGCACAGAGGAGACTTTAACAAGCACCGAATTCGATAAGTTTCTCGAGGAAAGAGCAGCAGCTGCTGAAAATCTTCCTAATGTTGCTCCAGCAGCAACTAATACTGCTGAAGCCCAAAGAAAGGTGACAAATTCCAAGCCCGAAGAAGAAGATCTTCTGAAACTTTGAATGTCAACTTTCCCAAAACAATGTTAAAATTTATCTAAGCAGACGTAAATATTAAGAGAAAACAGAAAGTAATTAGAAGATATCAATAATATAGCTTCATAGGTACGTAATGCTTTACGTAACGCAGCTGAGTAGAAATTTCCATCAAAAACTTCTCTTATAGTAGACGAACTCTTTTTGCATTTATAAATTTGGTTTTATTGAAAAAGTATTTTCAGAAATTTTTTGAACGATAGAAAAATCATATTGTGATTCCTGCTGCTGCTTTCTGGTTGAGAACATTTTTTTAATAATGTATTGAACCTTGCCTTTCCTAGATATTTTCCAGACGTCCAGTTGAAAGGAATTTTTTTCCCTTCCGTCTAATTAAGCTAAGGTTTTTTTAGTATTCGGTGAATATGATAGAAGATGAAATATTCAAAATTCTAAGATGCCTGTATATTCTTTGCTAAACATTTTTGCATAATTTAGTAAGGTAAAATATTAAGACTATTAATTAATTATAGATTATGTTACTCTACATATTATTTACGAACAATTTATAATATTACATTCTATGTTACGTAATTGATTGTTATTAATACTGTAATAATTATTATCCAGTGGAAAAATTTATGTATAAATTTGAATTTTATAGTATTAGTAATTAATATTTAAATATACTCGTATCAGTAATTATCATGGTCATTAGATATGTTAATAAATGATATTCCAATAATTTTAACACGGAATTTTTAGAAGTTCGATGAGTTAGTTGGTTGATCACTTCAAACCACAAAGATAAGAGTATATTTTTTCCTTAACAATTTTTTCCTAAAACACACTTTGGTTTTCGATTGGTTTTTGTAATTTTATTTTTAATTAGTTTAAAAAGAAATGTGAGCACTTTCAGAAAATCAGGCTTTTCTCAAAAAAAAAAATAAAAAAATAAAGAAAATAAAGAAAGGACACTTACCTTACTTCCAAAATAAAAGACCCAATTCATTGCTTCACCCATTTTGGGTAAAACCTTAAACATAACGTGCTTAATAATACACAAAATGTTACAAGTGACTTCTCGTTAGATGCTTTCATAATTTGAATCTTGTTCACCTTCATTTGCCACCTCTTTGGTAATATCGTTTTCTTCATTAGTCTTCCTTCGCTTTTTCACAGGTTGTGTCATTAATTCGGTACAGGCTAAGAATTCTTCTTCATCGTTGAAAATGTCGTCATCGCTGACTCGGTTGAGACCGCTTGACACCGCTTTCTTGGTTGTCTCATTTATTTGATTTACAGAAGCTTTACTACTCGTAGACGGCTCTGTATTTAATATTTCTTCAACACTATCATCAAGATCTTCTTTATCCTCTCTTGGGATTAGTAATTCAGCTATTTTATCCTTTTTGCTATTCAGAAGTAATGTGAATTTTTTTAAGAGTTTACTTTCAATATTGTTTTTTTCTTCCAAGCACATTTCGTAAGCGTTACATATTTCTTGATAGCTTTTCTGTGCTCTGATTTTAAGTTCTAACATTTCCAAAGCTTTCGCATTTTGTACACTAATAAAGTCCACTGCAGTTTCCAACATTTTACTGCTGACATTGTTGTCTTCAATTAATTTTATATCCAGATATTGTATTATTGTAAATGTATCTTTTTTAGTAAGCAGAAACTTTTTTTGTTCCCGGTTAATATCATATTTAAATTGTGGAAGACCGTGGTGAGTCGTTAAAGCATTGCGACATTCCTCACGAAAATCTGAAAAAATTATTTCAAGCTCTTTTGCTATTTCTTCCATTTCCTGAAGGCTGAGTTCCCCTTTGAAGGTTTTATTCGATATGATTTCATGTATGTTGAAATCGATATATTCGGCTTCCCATTTTGTAAGAATCAGGAAAGTCCCGGAATCGGAAGGAAGTTTATTTAAATAAATATCGTCCATTTTCTGGAAGTATATAGTTATTATTCATATTTTATTTTATTCTGTTCTGAATAACTTTGAAATGTTAGGAAAAGTTAATGAAATTGCTTCTACTTAGTAGATTCATAAGTTCTGGTACACTGTTTTTAATGCTGAAATGAATGGCTCCCAGCGGGCCAATTATCCATCAAAAAGAAGTCTGATAAATTGTCTTTGAACCACACTTGAGTCGTTTTTGCTTTGTGAGCTGGGACGCAGTCTTGATGAAAGTTTATGGGGTTATTGATGAATAATGTTTCATGGAGAGACTTCATAACATTCTCCAACACGTTGAATTGATACACTCTTCGAACTCTCGGATGAAGATGTTAGTTGACCGATTTTCCTATGGTATGGATTTTCTCTGAGTGTGGATGAATATCTTCATTAGTTTTTTTTACGGTAGGTGAATTTACGTTTGTACCAGAACTTATAAAAGTATTAAGTATGTATGTGTGTATAACCATTCTTAGCTTAATCTAGTTACTAGATTCTAGTATATAGTAATAAATTATCAGGTGGCAACATTACGAAATCACGATCGTATGAGGCATTGCCATTTCATCACGATGTCAAACAATTCCTAAGAAATTAAAAATTTGATCAGTCCATTTCGAGAAGACGTACGCATACAGTGGCTGTTATTGTGTCCAGTCTCCTAGCGGTTAAGGTTTCTTCTAGATAAAGAACAATTATAATGGCTCTGCGAATGAATCACTTGGTGCAAAATGTCAAGGTCATGTACATTATGCGGAACAACTTCCTTCGTTGTATGTCTTCAAAATCGGATTCAAAAAACATTGGCTTCATTGGCTTAGGAAATATGGGTACTCATATGGTTAGTAATCTAATGAAACACGGACACAAGCTACATGTCTTCGATATATCAAAAGCTGCTTGCGATAATCTGAAGGTCAAAGGTGCAACTGTTTACGAAAATACTGTCGAGCTGGCAAAAAGATCCGATTTCGTGATTACAATGCTTCCTAACAATGACATCGTCCAGAGCGTTTATGAACAGATGACCGAGCATGGTGTCAACGATAATACAATTTTTATAGATTCATCGACAATTGATCCAAATCTAGCTAAGCAGTTGCAGAAAATGATATGCTCGAAAGGTGCAAGCTTTATTGATGCGCCCGTCTCAGGAGGTGTTCCCGGTGCCGAGCAAGCTACGCTGACCTTTATGGTAGGAGGCACAGCCGCCGAGTATGACGCAGTGAAGGGTGTACTCGAATGCATGGGAAAACGTATAACGCACTGTGGCGATTACGGTATGGGCCAGGCGGCCAAATTGTGCAATAATATGATGTTGGCTATATCCATGGTTGGAGTATCAGAAGCTATGAACTTGGCAATTCGTTTAGGTCTGAATCCAAAAACTTTTGCTGATATTATAAATTCTTCAACCGGCCGCTGCTGGGCATCTGAAGTGTATAACCCAGTGCCTGGAATAGTGGCAACTGCTCCAGCCAACAACGATTATAAGGGTGGATTCTCGACCGATTTAATCACTAAGGATTTGGGCTTGGCCACTGGAGTAGCAACCGCCTCGAATACACCCATTCCTATGGGTGCATTGGCGCATCAAATATACCGCATCTTAAAAAGTCAAGGATTAGGCAACAAAGACTTTTCCGTTGTCTACAATTTTATGAAAAACGAAAAATTCAATTAAATAATTGAAGCAAATTTAAGGACCAGTTTGCATTTGTATTGTTAAGATTAACAGCCTAATTCACTAGCTTACTTACACCCGTCGTTGTCGTCAAATGCAACAGATTTGCAACTATTTCCCGTTGTTCCTCTGCCATGAACCAAGAAGCATTTGTAAATCTATAATGACGACGACGACGGCAGAGTGAGTGGGTAAAGTGCTAGGCTAACTTAATGGCATGTATCCATACATATATTTTTTTAAATTTTAATAGAAATTGTTAACAATGCCTTCTTTATTTTCATAATAAAAATTAACTGATTTGTAAGCTTTCTGTCTTTCATATGCTAAAATTTGGCGGATAGAATGAAAGTGCTAACCTAATTCATTTAATTATTTTAAATAGTCTACGTCAGTTCATCCTAATGTAGCTTGAATATACACATTTAATTCAAAATCCTTGCCAATATTAACTCACCAATATTTATTTATTTATAAATATTTCTTAAAATCAAAAAAATATTGGACTCCGAATTACTGCTACTAATTTTGACAGTTCTTTTATTTACAGGGCTGTCTAAACTTTCGATGTTACAGTGATTGTGTAGCTTGTACGTAATGAAAGTTTAAAGTTAAATTATGTGGAATTTGTTGTGGCCTTGAAAAATAAGTTCCAAAGAAATTTTGATTTAGTTTTAGTATTATATATATTAAGTACATATAGTGTCATTTTTTTATGTATGTTAAAGTTAAAAAATTATTTTGAACAAAAAAAAATTATTGCATTGATAACTTGGAACTCATCACTTAACCGTGTCAAGTTGTAGTTGAAACCTCATTGAATTTGGATAATTTCCTCCTTTCATAAAAAAGTCGCTTACTTTCGCCAGTAAATTCATTCTCACAAATCAAAGTCGCATCTATGGGATGTATGAATTTTTTAATTTGTATCTAAATTATAGAAACAACATTTTTTTCGTGACATAATGTATATATTCTAGAATTTTGTGTTCTATTAATTAATAAATGCGAAAAGCGACGAAATTAAATAACTAGTAAATATTAATTTTAGATTCTTGTTAACTAGTGTTAGTTGTAATGGTTATTATCGTATTTAATCCAATTGGTGGCTTCTAAGAAACCCGTCTGGCAACGTCGTTTTTTGATGTAGAATCCTTTCATTTTGCTTTTGACAAGGTGATGCGTCTATTTTTAAAAATCCTACGTTTGATTATAATAATTTTTTGAATTATTTGTTCGCCGCGATGCCGTTGGTGTTTATGTGATGAGCGATTCAGACGACACCGATATTTTGTTGCTAATTCCCCCGGATTTCTACATAACAACATTAGAGGAAAACAATAAAATAGAAACAACCCAATTTAAACAACAACAGGAGCAGCGACTAAAGGCCTGCCCATCTGGTGAATCCTTCAATGATTCCATTTCCAGTGCATTCCAAGATTTTGAATGGGAATGCGATAACTTTTGCTGCTATTGTGAGTCTCTGAAATCCTGCATGAAAGTTATGAATCCGAAAGACAATCCGCTTCAGAAGAAAGCTGATGCTGTTGCGATGCCACCGCCGAAATCAACATATCAATTCCTTCCGTCGCGTAGAAAGGCAGAACTCAATCACATAAATTCACATCTATCGGCACTCGAACATGAACAGATGACTGCTCCATCCGACATATCTACCATTTCTAGTTGCACGGTACGCACACAGATGGGCTGCAACACACACAAGCCGCCAAAACCGGGCACACAGAACGGGCTGGTCCACTCAACACCCAAGTGCTCGCAAATACCAATAGATCACGGATTAAATGTGGCCGTAAACCACAATGACGATGGCGTGTTAAATGAAATCGATAACTTCCTGGGTGGAGGCGCACAGTGGAATCCAACAAGTGCCAATCATCACTTTAGTGATGATTATCGGGGACACAATGAAAAAAACGAGGAACACGCCAAGCAGGAACCTCACGCCTTATCACTGCCGAACTCCCTCAACCGCCTTAGTTTGGAACAGAGATTTAATAACTGCGCCGATCAGGCTAAGGATGCAGTGCAAGAAGAAGCAAAACTAATTAGCTTAAGTGAAATTTGGGGCAATGGATTTGATGGCCACGGAGGTATTAACACAGTTGTAGCACCAACTGCAACTAGTGCTTCTCTCAAGGAGGAGCAACTGCGACGCCAACATTTGGAAAGGAAGATTTGTGCATTGCAGAGTCGACTATTGGAGTATCAACAGCGTTTATCTGTGGCTATAGATGTTGATCGTTCAAAGGATTCGGCCTTGACAAATGCTCGAATGGAAAATAAGAGGTAGATAATACTTATTTTATTCCTCTTAAAGTTATTAACTAACTTACTTGATGCTAGCTTGCAAAATGAATTAAGTGAACTACGAGAAAAAGTTTTTAAACTCGATACTGAACATCAGCAGTGTACGAGGAAGCAAGACATTGTTCAGCACGAACTGGCGCAGGCGGTAGATTTGGCGTCAAAGTTTCAAACTAAAAATGAAAAGTTGGAGGCAGAAATCGCAAATATTACCAGGTACATACGTTGGATACGTTTTTCCCGTTCGGATTTTAATTTGAACGTAGCTGTAGCTACGCTAAAACTACATTTAACTTTTTCTGTTAACTTTCTTTTCAAAATTGTTAGGAAATTTAATGAATTAAATACGGTTTTAAAAAAGGAAATCGATGAATTAGAGCAGAAGATTCATAATAGTAAAGCATCGGAGAAAATGGCGCTGGATGAATTGAACAAATACAAGGATAAATTGGTTAAAGCTGAATATCAGACTGATAAAGTAAATCATAAGCTTTATAAGTAGTTAGCAAATTAAAAATTTAGTCTACTTCAATTTAAACTTTATAGCTAAAAACACATTGCGCAGATTTGGAAAAAGAAAATACCACAGTGCGTCAGCAAAAAGAATTACTACAAGATTATCATCAAAAGCAAAAAAATCGCGCCGATGATTTGGAAAATCTAAAAAAGTCTTTACAAGAAACAATAAAAAATCTTACACAAAGTGAGGTATTAAAACGAAACTATTACATACGATTGCAATGATTTTTTCTAATCTTATGATGGCGTATATTTCAGGCCGACTTGAAAAGGAAACTTGAACTTCAACAGAAGACATTGAAATCTCATTATCAGCAGCAATTGGAAAACGTGGTGGCACAAAAGCTCAAAGAATTTCAAGAGCAATTGGATAAAATGGAAGATAATCTACGCAGCGAATCACGCGAGCGTGAACATCTCATTGCTGATCGGGCTGTTAAACAATTAGAATTAATTAATGAGAAAAACGAATTGGAGTTGAATTTAATGCAAGAGAAATACAAGGAAGAGGTCGAGCTGTATCGCATCCAGTTGGCCACTTCGTCAAAAAAAATCAATGATTTAGAAATGAAACTTAATGCATACAAATCGAAAAGGTTCGATTATTATACAAGTGTCATGCAATTGAACACCTTAACACTGTTGACTGCTTATTTATTTATATATTTTTATAGAGCTGACATTGCGGAGAAATTACATGATGTTATGGAAGCACAATGGCAGAAAGCCGTGGAGATATTAACGTCACCCAATCAGTGTAGAAAAAATGCCAATGAATCGGATTTTTCGGACTGTCCTGATAAACCGACCAAGCCAGAATTAAATGGTTATCCTCATACTCCAAAGACAAGCAAAACTAATGATGTAGTAGGAGATGGGTGCCAGTCGCCACCTTTGGATCGATTGCAAGCTTATATTGAATTGGTAAATATTGACAAAATCCTATTTAATTGATAATAGAGGTCTGCCCGATGTACACATAAGAGCAAATGGATTTGAGCAGATCTCTCAAATGATTAATCATTTAAATGAAAATCCATTGTTCGCTGAATTGAATTGTTTTTGTAATCTCCAGCTGCTTAGTAAATCACCCAGTGACTTTAAGAAGCTTGACGAAATTCTGGCACTATCGACGAAAGCGAAAATCAAAGAAGATAAAAGCACCAAACGTGCTTATAATGGAAAGCCGCCATGGAGGGCGTAGTATCTCTACTCTCCATAGTTCAATGTTATCAGTGCAAAAGAGACCGACGATGTCCTTGTTAACTTTACATATATATATCTTAACCTTTAAGAAGGTTTATAAAGATTATATACATATTTTTTAAATAATGCCTTTCTAGTGTATGCCCTTTAAAATTATACACTAACTCTATGTTGTACAAATTGAAACAGAAAAGACACAAAAATATTTTTGATATGAGAAAAACTTTCCAGTAAGTCTTTTTTTACTCAATAATCATTTAACAAAGTGTTTATATCTCTTAGTTTGTATACAAATACGGATAGATAATATTGTAAAATTAGTATGTAATTCCAAAAAATTAGCCTAATTTTCTTATTTTAAAATATCAAAAATTTTAATCTGTCCATAATATATACATTAAACCACAGTATGTTCGCTAATTTTAGTACTTATGTATAATAAATTTACTATTTTCTAGGTATTCTTTATATGTATTTTGATCATTGCATGGCTAAAGCTTTGTTTTTGATTCTATGATTATGTTCGCTTGGTTGAATAGCTCAATTGACTGAATTGATTTTATGATAATTGCTTAAATCCAATTTGCGGAAATTTCGGTGAGTTGCCGTAGAGACTGTCGGTTTCCCAAACTTGAATTTTCGACTCTGCTGTCAGTACTACCAGATGCTGGTGCGTTGAGTAAGCGATGCTGAAAGGAAAATAATTTTCCCTTTATATCTGAGCAGTTTTGATACTTGATATAATACTTGTTTAGTATTATATGTATGTACCTTCTAATGTCCGAAATGCCCGTCACAATATCGGTAACAAAGCTTAAATTCCAACTCGACCATAAGCGTACCACCCCGCCCTCCAGAGCAGTCGCAATGACATTTACACCTACGCCCTCTTTGATGAATGAATAACAAACCGCAAAGATGGCTTCTTCATTAATTACGTGCTGAATATAGCGTGCATTAACCGAGTGTAAACGTAATATGGACTTTCCATTTGGATGCATGGACACGTTCACAAAGTCATCTAGATTTTCTTCAGTCACCTCGAAGCATTCGTCGGGCGACAATGCAACCGACGACGCATTTGAAAAGTGTTGCCGTGACGGCGTAGTACACATCTGCTTTTCTCCATTGGCATGATGACTGTCGGGGTTTGGTGAGCCGTGAGGCGTGTTGTTCTCGACACTTTTGCGGGGAGGAGTGATGGTATGGACGGTGATTATGTCGCCCAATGTTGGACTAATGGCCACTTGTGTTATTGGAGAATGATGAATTTCTGCGGGTCGCTCGATTGTGCGCACGTAACTCCAACTGAAATAATAACAAAACAATGTTAAATTCCCCACAAACTACGCCATTGAAAGAAAAAATGTAACAATTTACTTGTTAAGATCCCAAATCACAGCAATTCCATCACGGCCTGCAGATACAGCTATTTTGAATTCAACCGACAAAGTAATGCATGTTATCTCGTCAGTGTGTCGTATCAGCACGCTTGGGCCGTACCAAGCAAGATCGGCACCCTCTTTTTTATGCCCTCCATCGGTGGCTCCACTTGTCGCTGCCACCGATGAATTCGACAATGATGAAGATGCCGACGGATCATAACCATCTGCATCTGTATCCGTTCGCAAAACAATTTTAGTGGTCATCTTGCGAAACGCTGAGTTGTATGAGAGTCGTAGGCTACGTGCATTGCCAACTCTCTGTCGACTTTTGGTAGTGCGTTGCAAAGCATCATTACTGCAACATTTGTACACACTGATGCGGCCGGAACGATGACCGCACCATAGCTGATTGGAATTTGGATCAGTTCCGCAAGCGGTGATATCATCGAAGGCAGTATTGTGAAGTAAATTCTTTGGTTTGGCTAACATTTTACTTAGCGGCTGCATTCGCACGATGCGATCTTCATGTCCCCAAGAAATGACATTGAATGTATCTGCTTCGGCGCCCTGCATGACACACGAACGCAGCGGCAGACCGTAAACTACGTTGGTGCTATTGAAAGATACCAGATATTCGGCGCCTGGTAACTTATAGATGCTGCCTAATTTCGGCTTGGGTAACTGCGGTGAGCCGACATACACACCCCAACGTAAGCCATGCACACTCTGGACTATTTCCTTGTCCGCACTGAGATTATAGTTTAGAGTCTTCGTGGCGGGATGAGCATTTCTGAAGAGCTGGCGCGGCATTTGACCGTACGTTTTGACCATGGTTTCTACAGCCTTCCGTTCAATCGGATCAGCAATTTCGGACTCAATGAAAACAGAATACGTCTGAAAGTTATGAAATCAGTTAGAAATTAACCGCATGAAATTAAGCAGAACTGTTACCGCTGGGTGAAATACATTTATCGCTTCCACAGCATGGTCTCCAGTTTGCTTGTATCCAAAAATTAGATCGATCCAATGATGCAGATTGTTACGCACGAGCTCACATTCGAGAGCTTGTCGATGGATCAGTATAAAGAGGCGGGGATCACGCGCGCACCACGGCGGCAATGCAACATCTTCAACGCGTTCGCCACTTTGACGGCAGCCGAAATTGAGACGCTCAAAATTTTCAAACATTTCTGGCAGGCAGAAAAATTCCGGGATCAGCTCCTTAACATCGGTGGGACTGTCGCGGCTCGCCAAGCTCCAAGTAGTGCTCAACGCGTGGAAAGTGCGATCAGGAAGATCGAAATTGTTATCTGAAAAAAAATCGGAAAGTGTTAAAAAAGGGGCAAACATGCCTTTCTAATGTAACTTTTAACCTCCTCTCAGAGAAATAATTTATTATTTCATAATAAGTATGAAATAGTTTTATGACCTCGGATATTCACATCATCGCATTAATTAGTATGATTTAATATATTACGTATATAAACAATTTTATAAAATTACCTTGATAGTGCAGGAAATAGCTAGTGAATGGCGGCACACGTACAAGAAAGTGTAAAACCGTGCCTGAATTTGAATAGTGCGAGCTATAGTGATACGGTTTCAGTACCATTGAACCCATATTCGTCATTGTATTATTAATATACTACGAAAGAAGATTTTCTCCGAATTATATTCGATTCTTCTCCATTTAAAATTCTTACTTACACTATAATTATTGATGTAATGCTGTTCGTTTTCTTCATTTTGTACTGCTATGGGCTTTTCGAGTTTACGGAAATTGTTGCTATCCATTAAGTCTAATACTTCTGATTTATAGTTCGATAGAATCCAAGGAAAAACTGGATATTGCATTAAATCATTGTAGGTGCGTCCAGCGATTTGATTTAAGGTCATCAGATATTCCCAATTTGTCAGCAAACCTTCGCGCCATTGCTGTGTGATGAGCAACACCTTGCTCTGGTCCGGTTGAGCAACGATTTTATCACAGAACACGTCACGCATTATTTTCCAATCTTCCTGATTTTGCAATGAAAAGAACAACGAACGATTTGTTTCAAGAAATATTTCGAAGGCTTTCTCCTGATGTTGATAGCGCTTGAGCCAAATTTCCGAAATGTTCGCTATGTCGCAACACACATAAAAGTATTTGCAATGCCGGGTAGCCAGGAAGTAGAGCTTGTGGTCGGTAACGATAATTTCGCCATCAATCTCGCCATCCACGGGCAAATATTTAGCTGAAAAATTGTAGAGGACTTGAGAGTTAAAGGATATGTTCAATTGCTGATCGTAACTAGATATCAGGTAATCTAGATAACGATTCTCATCGTTATAAACGAACGACAAACTGGTCCGTTTGGGATTGTGAGAGGTTTTATTCGATGCATTAGGCACACGATAGTCCTCCATTATAAAGCGCCTATCGATGTCTAAGCGACACCGACGCATACGGGTGTGCACTCTGGAAGGACCTTCAGTATCATCAAGTTCCCAGGAACTAGAAATAGAGATTATAACAAAAAGGAGTTCTACACAAAAACACAAATAGAGGAATTAACTAACTTTTCGGCATAATCCCTAGAGTACCATGGTGCACCCTCGTGTGTCATGCGTCTGACGATCTCCAGCAATTTTATATATATGTACGTTTCGTCATATTCTTTCATGTGACTCATCAACACCTTTCGTTCAGCATTCTAAAACGGAGAAAATCCAAAAGCCATATAAGTACATGCCTGAGCGTATTCGAAAGGCTGTTTTTACTGAATCCTTTACCCAACAAACCTGTAATTCGGCCACATGGCGCGTCAACACCATCGACGACTCTATACAGCTCAATGCCAGACTCTCAAACTTATAGATAGTTTTTTCTAGTAATGATTTTTGCTTAACAGAAATATTGCAACGATTCAATTCTATACGCTCCAGTTCATTTTCCAAATTCCACGCAGAGTCGGTTTCGTGTATACCCAAATGCTGGCACAGAGGTAGTAAATTCGGTATAGGTTGCGGCAAATCTTCCAACAGGCACAACCAGAGCAGCGACTTAATCATCTTCCCATCGCAAATGATGGACGGTATGAATTCATCTTGACATGACAGCCAGAGGGTGTCTATAATGAAAGAGCGTAGCGCATGTGGGCGTGTTGGCTGTAGGCCCCAAGCAATGAAATTATTACAACGTTGATTGATCGCCAGACAGAACGTGACCAGAAGTTCAAAGAGTTTTATTTCATTTTCGCTCGGTGTGTAGGTCGCATCGAAAATGGTAAAGAATTGGGAACAGCGATCAATTAGTAAATCGAGGCGTGTTCTTGCTTCAGCTGTGGTAATGGTGGCATCTGGAAGCCCTTTAACTGAAGAGAAAGTCTTGTTCTTGGTTGTGTTTTGAAGCAGTGAAGCAGTGCAGAATAACTTACTTATGAAACTGTAGGGTGTACTTCCTTTCTTGAAGAACAGATTGATCCAGTTCAATTGAAGTTGGCCCTGCACTGAGCGAAATCCCTTTACTATGTTCACCGGTTCTCGTTCTTGATAGAATGAACACATGTTAAGAATATCCCAAATGATCTGTAGATTTTTCAATAAGGCCGTGATTTAAAAAAATTTCTTCCGGAAGAAAAATATGAGGGGTTCTTTAAAAAGTCGTATAAAACCGCATTTAGTAATTTTAGTTTAGTGAGGAATTTATAAAGATTTGTTCTCTAAATTGAATAAATCCCAAATGGTCCACCCAAAATAAAAGGTTTCTTATCATTAACGCCGATAACGCAGATACCACTTATTTTGAGGGGAGAGGTTGAGGACCCCCTTCTTTAAAAACTAATGGAATCAATCTATGGAAGATAATCTTACATTCATGTGGCCTACAGATTTCAAAGACCTTTCGCCGATTTTTGTTAACAAACCGATGATAGCCCCTTCAGTCCTATAGTAGGTGATATTTGTACGCAAGTATATATTGTGCAAGGCCTTCATACAACACTGCAAGAGTCCGCCCTCGATTAAAGCTTGATTGTGTTCTGTGTCCTGCTTGAAGAGAAGAAAATATGAGCTACTATGGAAAACGTTGGACCCTATCTAGGCTCACAACCCTGGTTGCAGGTTGGATAGTGATTGAAAGTCACTGTTTATTATGGTCCACATTGTCCATAACTCAAAAGAACAAAACTTCAGTTGTATTAAATGTCCGGTGAAGTTTTGCTAATATAGTTCGTAAGCTACGAACCATATAGTATACTGGGCCCTGTATATGTCAACAATTTGACGACAACTTGATATACATATGTACCTTTAAATACAAATACTGCAAAATTTTAAACGCCTTCGCTGTAAATTCGCTTTGATCCATAATTGGTTTAGTTAAGAGCGCCAACAGAGCGTTTATGCCAAAGCGATTTTGTATGCGTACAAAATCGTAATTCAAGAAAGCGTCCAGACTACCATACAGACCGCTCACCCACTCCAAACAGGCCTCAAACATATGCACATCCGTTGGATACAGTGACAATTGGTTGGCTAAATGTATCGGATAAAAGCTTTTAATTAATGCTTGTACATCGTTGGAGGGAAGACGCATGGTCAGGGCCGCCAGTAGTTTTATTATAGCCGTGCGTACCGCAGTGCTCCGATGGTTAGATAAAACGAGAAGAAATTCCGCTTTGACGTAATGTCGCAAAACCTACGATAAAATTATGATTACATTTGATAAATATATTCAATTTTCTGACTATTCTGGGCACCTCTTCCACGGAACTGTCAGGCAAGAGGCATAAGAAATCCTTCAGTAACTTATAGAGACCATCTTGCAATAAAATTATACCCGGCGAATTGTGAAAATCAGTTTTCGTGCATGGTTTTGAGGGTTTTTTTACGGGCGCTGCCGGGAGCTGCAACTTTTTTAGAAAAGTATCCTGACAGCCTCCGCCCACTTGAGTTCCAACGGCTTCAGCGGCGCTGCTGTAGCCATCATAGACGCCGCCCAACGATGAAGCTTGCGACTGTAAACTACTTTGGGAGTCGAGTTCTCTTCCTCGGAAGACTCGTTTTTCACTGTCCGTAAATGCCAAAGAACGCAAAGAGTTGGAGGAAACCAAGCGTATGCGCTTGCGCGAAATCTTTTGCCGCGGTGTTGGTGTCCTTGGCAGCATGGTCGCCGATGGTGATTTGTGCAACTTATTGGCTGCATTCGCTGCCTTCCTCGGAGTGGTCGCAAAACGCAGATTCGAATGCCGTTTGAATTTCGTGTGCCATTTCGTGGCTTCTACCGGACTGAGCAAGCGCAAGGCATTCTTATTGAGTCGTGAACAATCTGCAACATTCTCAAGATTTTCCTCGAATTCCTCCAAAGGCCGTTTGTAGGTCGAATTTCGTGCATGCAATTTTCTTAATTTTTTAATGCGGGCCGTTCTTTGCACATCCAATGAGTCTGTAGAAGCCGCTGCAGTATTCGTGCCAGAACGTTCGACGGCACGGCTGAAACCACGACGAAACGGTGCAGCAACACGACTTAAGTTTGCAGCTGTTGTCAATGAAACAACAGATCTTTCCTTACCTGGCGGCGGCTGTGGCTTCAGTAGAAAATAAAATTTGGAACGATCGTGAGTGATGTAACATTCGCTAGGCTTGTGCAGCAGCAGGAGCAGCTTCATGATCTCATCCATTAGCGACGGTGACGGCGGTGAACCGGCAAACACCGAAAGAATGTTTACGAACGATTCGGCTGCATCGCAGGATATGTGAACAGGATTCGGTGACTCGATCACGTACATTTTACAAAGGTTCAACATCTCTTTTATGAGACCAGCTTTGCTTAGCTGTTTCATATTGATGTCTTTGTGGGGATGCTTCTCGCGTGTGAGCGCCAATATACAGCGAAAGAGTGTGTCGAGTACGTCAGAGTTGTCGGCTCCACTGCGATGCCAATCAGAATAACGGCGCAATATCGATACAATAAGTTGCGGATAGACCACACTGGCCGCGGTGTTTTCGTTCACCTGAAGAGTATCCGTGCCGCGTCGGCTAATGAGCGGCTGGGTGCAGGCGCTGTTTACAATACTCTTCAGAAGATTTACATCTTTGGTGCATCGTTCCGTTTTGATTATGAAACCGATAAGACTGATGTAATCCTGCCGTTGAAATTCGGTGTATAGCTGTGTATCACACAGTGCCACATTGAGCAGTATATCGAGCGCTAAGGATTGGGTAACTGAATTATTGCTGATCTCGACCGCCTGCAGAGGAGAACGGGGCACATTACATTATTCTTTCGGTCTTCTGAATTGTCGAAAACTTACACGAGCAAAAAGGTACATTAGCGTGGAGATGCCACCACAAAGTATCGTCGCTGTCTGCAATGACTTCAGAGAGTTTTGTGTTGGTTCTCCATAGAATATCACATCCCGTTGTTGACCTTCATAAGGTGTAGAAGGTATTAGAACTTTACTGATATATTTTTTTCTTAAGTACGCCTTACCGCATGTAGAATCCACTGCATTGTCCACTTGAGGTATCTCATAGCAAAAAACTGCGTGCGGCTGTTGCGCGTTGTATGTTAAAACACACGAGTCCCGAAATAGCTTCATGGAGTCGCTGAAATTGCCAAAGCTGGCGGTGTACAACTTACTGAAATTCAGATAACCATAATTCGGCTTCCAATTTCCAACTTGGCACTGGGTAAGATCCGAAAATTCCGGTCCCATGGCGGTCAGATTGAGCATTACGTCACGCGCAATAATCTTGCGATTGAAAAGCATAAGACTCGAAAATGCCGTGCGTAGCGGATAACCATCTATGGTAGAACGAGATTCGGTTCTGGCGGTATAATTCGCCGATTTCGCCGCAGCAGCATAACCATCGCCCAGACAAATCAGTTGAAAAGACTGCGAGCTGCGGGTTAACGACCGGACATTGCGAAACGGCAAACTGATAATATGCTGTTCGAGACCGTCGACAAATATAGTCACGGTTAAACAGTCGGGCAAAGTATCTATGGCAAAACAAAGGTGCGTCCATTTATTTTTCATCATTCGAAAGTACTTCAACTCAACACTGGAGCCATCGAAGTACGAGTCCGGTTGCCCACCAGAGCCAGCGTGTCCATTGAAAATATGCTGATTTAAACTGTTAAGTACCAGCAATTTTATAGGCTTCAAGGCGTTGCGCAGAGAGGAATGGCCCTCACCAATTGGTTGAGACGAGGAGGGAGGAGGAGAAGGAGGAGGCAGAGGCAGAGGCAACAACGGTTGATTGGCGTTTGTTGCAAGTATTTTTTGCGGGTGTCTGTAGCTCGCGGTCGAGGAGGCGTATGTATTGAACGGATATGTGGTATCGTTGGCCTCATCACTTGGCGGTGGCGGGGACAACTTCAGTTGCGCACTCGGCTTGCAAGCCTCGAACACAAGATTCATATTGCTGTTGATATAAATACTCAACATAGCTTGATTGCTACCGATTGAGACAAGATGAGATTTCTAAAAGAGACAATATAATTTGATAAATGTCGGTCGTTGTTGGGGTTGGTTCTGTTTGTTCTTTCGTTGTACCAGGTAATCATCTGCTGAGCTGCGTGTTTCATCATCCATCAGTTGGCTGGAGCTTTTGTGGAGCACGGAGCTTTTGATCTGAGCCCAAATTGAGAGAGTAAAGCCATCGGTCGACCAGAGTTTGGTGTGCGTAATCGGTATAAAGCAAGGTGCTCTGGTAAACGGAGTTAAGGCCTGTGAATGCAGATGGTAGTTACGCACTTGATCAATTTGTTCCGTTATTTTTGGTTCCGTAGCGTTCGATACACAAGTGCTGTCTGAAATGCATAATAATTTGAAAAATCTCAGAAGCGACTATACTATACTCTGTCGCATCCATCTAACTAACCTAAAATGCTTGGAAATTCCAATTCTACACTTGGTTGAGGTTTCTTCTGCGTATTCGTCGTGCAAATGTGGTTCATATATTTTATGAGTATATCAATGGGTGGATTTCTGGTGGCCAAAATATTGTAAAAAGCTGTTAAAAGGTCCGGAGTATTCAAGTCCACAATGAGCTCAAGCAAAGATTGTTGTAAGGCTGCAAATTAGATAAACATTTTAAACTCGGGCCTAAAACTAAAACCTTCCGGATCATTTTCCAAACCTTTTAATTGCACGTCATTGCATTCCAAAACAGGCGCAAAGCCACGTAGCAAGAACAGTGGTCCACCCAAATGTTCGCGAATCACAAATAAACGGTTAGCGAGTTGTGTTAAATGTTCACACCACCCTTGTGGATTTTCAACGCACAGTTGCGACAACTCTATGAGAATCTCCACCACCAGCTGACAAAGTCCAGTGTGCAGCACATGGCTGCGATAACGGGAGTTGGCCTGAAATGAGGTCCACATGTCCATGCCGGCTGCTGCTTCCAACTCAGCTTCGGTATCAGACAACTCTGGAAACTCTCCATCAGCTTCGTAACCTTCATCGGCCGTCAAGTAGAAATCATCACGTTCATTTTCGCTGCATTCGACTTCGCTGTCAGGCCAGATGACAGAGGTGCGTGTGGAGAAGTAATCGAAATCGGTAGTGCCGCTACTCTCTCCGGAAGGCGGTCGTCTTCTGTGTGGCGATGGCGTGGTAATGACCATGCTAGTGGTGGGCGGTGGCGGTGGCGGTGGCGGCTGGCTGTCGCAAAGTGTCAGAAAGTTGGTGTCGTTCATAACGAAGCTATTTGTGGTGGTATTGATAACTGTTGGTGGTGTATGCGAGCTACTGCTTAAAGAACGTGAGAGTGCATGACTCTGGGCGGTCGGAGTTGTTGCTGATGGAATGCTATCTATGCCGGAGATGTTGGTGGGAGCCATTTCGTCTGTGAAGCTGTGAACACCATTGCTACTGCCTCCAGCTGCGCCTCGGTCATTCCAGTTACAAGAGAGTTCTGCGATCCTTAGCAGTGTTTGTAAAGCTTGTATTATGATATTTTGGGAGCTGGATTGCTCCGCCTGGTATTCCTGCCAGTTTGTTGTGGCATTGCTCAATATAAGGGCCTTAAGTTTGCGCAGATGTTTTTGCATTTTCTCAACTGATGAAGACAGAGAAATGGTACCAATTATTGTTGTTTAATGGAAAACATGAAATTTCATTTTCTTTTTAGTAAACTCATTCTTCTCTACTTTCTTATGGATGCTGCCTGCTGCTCCGTCTTAAGCCGCAAAAACTCAAATGAATATTAAATTACGACGCAGCGATGGATAGTCAAATGGTGATAAGATTGCGAAGATAACGCGTAGAAAGAATGAGCGAATTTTAGGAAGGTCATAGAGAAAAAAGTTTACTGCCTTTACGCCATTTTATTATACATTTTTAAATATTCAGCCACAAGAAAAGTTTTGTGCAGTATGAAAAAAATTTGTCGGCCACGAGAATTCTAAGGTTAAAAAGGGTAAAAAATAAATTCGTGCTTTAGAAAAAGCCGACGTACATATATATTAATGATAAGTGATAATGAGTATGTTGAAAGATGATGACGTTCTCGGCGATTATGTTCGCGATGATGATGTCCTCGCTTTTTTAACAATGCAGCTAGCTACTGCCAAGGTAAAGTGAATTGTTTGAATGATTGTAATGGGGCGACCGCAAGCAAGATTATGCATAAGCTTATCTAATTGATCATCATGTTAACATTTTCATAGCGATGATGTTATCATCTAAAAATTATTTATTTCATTGTATTTAAAAATCGATGACTCCTCCTAGTAATTTTTAAACATCATCAACATTTAAGCAAAAGTTATTTTTTAAATGGTCTCCTTTCGAATACTAAAATTATGTATATCGATTTTAAAACACTCTCTTTAAACTCGCAACAGGGCACACTTTCTAGTGTGCCTGAGACTGACATAATTACCTTCAGCAATTACTTGAATACTAAACTGACCTATACAGGCAATTTTACGGTCCATTGGTACGACGAACCTCAAGCATTTTCCCCCTACTTTTATCGACTGAACTATTATAGGAAGCCTGAAAAATTGATAACTTCGTCACTATTCAATCTTAATCTTATTTAGTACGCACGGTTGATAGATATACAAACGTTAAAAATTTTATAACGTTTAAAAATATAATTATATAAAATATAAGTAACATTAGAAATATAAGTACATATAATACGAGTATATGCAGTCGTATTTATTTCTCAAGAAATATCGCTCAGAAATTACTCTTTATACTGGAAATAATCGCTATTCTTTATCTTTGTTGAGGTTATATCTTGATTAAAATGTATAACAAGACAGTTTTATTTTTACAAAACGAATTTATAATAACAAGGAAATATCGTATTATCTGCAAGCACGCACAAAGAACGGTTTTTTCCATTATATACTGCTACAAAATTTTCTTATGATGATATTGAAAGTGTAGCCTTTAATATAAGTATGTATTATCTTTTCTGCGATATTGCAAACATTTACCAAAAATATCCAAATTGTGAATAAAATTAACACTTAATTTTTTTTGTTTTTGATTCGATTATATGATTTTATTACGTACATACATACGTAAATCTTGTATTACATTATTTCAATACATTTCATAACTTTGTGATTGATTTTAAACAAAAAAAAGAACCACGGTCGTATAGTTTTATAAGGTTTTAATTTCCAAATTATGTAACCTAATATGTTAGATTTTTACTTTTACTTTGACGATTTTAGGTTCCGCTTTGTGGACTTTTGTTTTTAAGGTAGAACCGAGAACCGACAACCGTTTCGATTGTAGATTTGTTTACTATTATTTCTTGTTGCTGCACTTACACGTATGTACTCAAAATTTCATATGGCTTCCTGCTGCTGCTGCTAACTCATGCTTGCTTGTTTGTAGTATTTCGTTTATTGCTTTGGCATGAATTCAGTCATAATCGAATTCCAACAATACAAATTATATATGGGCAAGCGTGATTTTGTAGCGACTATAGTATTCAGAAATTGATTAACATAAGAAGTTATTTGTAATTACTAAATTTTGGAAAATTTAAGCTAATAAAAGCGGCTAATATTCTACCTATAAATCGATCGTGTCTTAGGCAGTAATATTATTCCTTTAGATATATCGAAAAGATCCGTGATGATTTTCTAAAGCAGAAATCAAACTATACCTACTATCCTATATCTAAATATGAGATAATCTACCATACAAATTATTTACCATAAAGAAAAGCACTTACCATTTTCATTCTGGTAGCCTTTAGTAGCTATAGCCATAGTAGCCTCAAAAAGCTTCAAGAGTAATTTTTTACAATCGCCATTTATTTCAAACAATAGTTCAAACAATTCGTCATCAGTTCGCACCGATGATGAGATATCGTTGGTTGATGCCGACTTCTCATATGTATACAAATCATGCCATGAATTGAAAAGGCTGCTTCCGAATAGTGTGCCGAATACTCCGAAAAGTTTGTATAAAAGTCCACCCATTTCGGAATGTGGTGTCGAAACACCGCTGGACGATGGGAACGAGGAAGAAGAAGATGGCGCAGCAGCTTGCATATACTCCAAAGTATTTAAAGTTAAAAAATATTTCTCATAGTTTTGCATATTTTCATTTTCTTGCACTCTCTGTAGTGCAGTAACTTTTTGTTGGCGTATATCGAAAATGAGTACGATGGTGAATGGGTCAGTGAAAGAATAGCGTTGTTGTTTTTTCAAATGGTATAGAAAAGAGCTTTCTGCATTAAATAATGCAAAAGCATTAGAAAGTAAAGCTTCCTCACGATTAAAATCTATTTTAAAATCTTCAGCATCACTTTTCCAGGAAAATATGTTATTTTTTATATTTTTCAATGACATTTGTACTGAGCTCAGTGAATAATCAATCTCTTTATCAGCTGCATTGTACGGCATCGTCTCCATCGTCGACGTGCTGCTCATAAAAACTTCCTTTGTAGTTCCACAATGAAATCGCTCTGACGCCCTTTCCTCTGGCAGTAGCAGTAGAAAACAACTTAAGGCATTATAATTCAATTTAAGTATATCGATTATGGTTTTATCTCCGTATTTTAAATAATCCTTAGGCAATTCCTCACATACTTCCATAAAGTTACGCTTATATTCAATTTCACCATCAGAATGAATCTCATCGTTCTCATCATCATCATCATCCTCCAATTCAACAACTATTGAGTAAATTTTTGCAAATTCATTGTAAAAGTATTGACTGGTTTTTAAAAGTTTATAGTTTAGAGACCATTGCAAAGCCACAATGTTCAAAATTTCCAAAGGCTTCAGGCTTGTTGGTTCAACTTGACCCATGGAACTGTTGCCGGTCACCGTTTCATCCAACCAAAATAACCTTTCTGAAGTGTTGGAGAATTTGCTGCTTTTAAGAATTCGCCGCAGCATTGCATTGAAAATTTGCGCCGCTTGATCGCTGCTGTGTAGTTGTAAAGTGATTAGGCGGCGGCTTAAGATCGCTTGCTCTCTCGCATGATCTCCTAAGAATGTTATGTTATCAATGCCAATCTTGATGAGCTCACAAACAGTGCGTATCAATTCTGGCTGCATAAGTAAATCCTCCAAGTGTTTTATATTCTCCTCATTATAGAAGGCTTTGATGAGACGCAAATCACTTAAGTAAGTGACGAATATGTTTAGGCATTCATGCAGTATTTTTATGTGATCGACTGTATTGGTTTCAGTGTTTAATTTATGCGATGTGGTTTCCGGCAGCTGCCGATAGCTACCACTAGCTGCCAATACCGCGTTGTCATTAAGCGTGTTGTGGGTACTTGTTTCTCTGCTATTTTGACACGAATAGCCATTGCCATTGCTTGTAGTCAACTGTTCCTGTGGATGTATTTTCTTTTTACTGTGCCGAAAAATCGGCAAAACGATTTCAGCCAATATACCTGCCGCTATGTCATTGGTCAGCAAATTCGCTATGTGCTTCACATGCTTCAGATACATGGTGAGAGCTACGCTGTCATTAAGGTTGAGCAGATGTTCGTACAATTGCCGATAGAGTTGCAATAAGTTGCTATGAAATTCCAAAGTCCTTAACTTTGCATCGCATTTAGAGCAACTGCGATCACTACGACGTTTGCCATTCGCTTGCTGCTGCTGCTGCTGCTGGTGCTGTCCCGGCTGTTGCATCTCGCGTACAAAGACAGTACTTAGGAATTTTCTAGAAATGAATTTGTAAATGGATTTCCGTGCTTGCGGCCTAACTTTCGGCACTATGTCGAAATATACAGCTAGAGTGGTCAAGGAATAATGACAGCAACAGGTACCGGACCGTAGAAAATATTGTATAGCATACTCTTGCAATTGCGTGGGTACAAGCGGCAGAATATCAAGTAGTAAACTCTGGAAGAAGCAGCCCAAGGTAGGCAGGCGGCAGTGCATCTGACGAGGGTGGCATTTGCGGCGACGGGGAGGCTTTTGTAGAAACACCGTAGCAATATGCTGTATTTGCTCTTGATCGTATCTGCACAGATTGTCAATAATTTGAATGTGCATCTTAAAAATGCAACTAAACAGTTTATCTATTTCACCATCAAGTGCACCCTCATGTCGCAACGACAGCAGCTCTGTTAAGATTTGTATGCACACCTGAAGGACTGGTTCATCAATGAATTTCAGAGTATATAGTTGTGCTCTGCTATTTCCTGTTGCCGAACCAAAGATGACGACAACGTTGTTAATAATGCCGAAGATTATATACAACAAGCCAAATAATATCGCATTTGCATTGTGGCTTAAAGCGGCCCTTTGGCGTTTATTCGTCTCCAGGGCTATTACCAGCCGAGCAATAATAAATTGCAGCTGTATGGCATTAGGATTTGCCGCATGTGCGAAAAGATTGTTCAAGCAGTGAACGATAAGCTGCAATAATTTGCCTTTTATTTTACAGGCATTATCCAGAGTGCTGAATATGTCTTGCGGTTCGAAGAGTAACGTTTCGAGCACAAAATTCAAGGCTGTTGTACTCATCGATTGCTCCGACAGCAAGCCATCCTCACTTTCGCTGTCAACACATTTTATGAGCAATTCAATGAGCATAAAAGTGATTTCATCGCTTGTTTTTGTCGCATGGTTTTTATAAATGGTTAAGTCATTTATCACAACATTTGAAGCTAGCGATTGCTCAGAAGATTCAGCGTCGTTTAACAATGAATGATGCTTGGTATGTGCGGTATGTGTTTGACGTTGATTCTTATTATAGAGTTGAAATTCATTTAGGTACTCTGTTATGGATGATGCAGCCTTGGGCAGTTCAAAGTCATAAATTTCCTCATTCCAGCGACAATTTGGAAAAAGGTTTATACACAAATTGCATAGACTTTTTTGTGAAGCTACAAGCTGAAAATTGATGGTACATATTTATAAAAAACTTTTAATATCGATAATTATACAATTCGGTAAATCCATACCTTGATATTGACTCTGCACAAAAACTGCAAAAGATGTTGGCCCAATTGATGAGTAAGGAAGGAACGTAATGCTAAAATTTTATTACAATCATTCGGTGCACGCAAAATGAGCTGAAACGAAAGATTGAGTACGTATAATAATTAAAAACAATGTTAATAAAATCAGCATCAGTGTGTTAATATTACAAAATATGATACATACTTTATTTTATATAGTACAATAATGTATGTATGGATTTGCGTCGGATAGTACTTGTACATACTTGTGCAAAATTGTGATTATTCCTAATGAGTTTTGCGACATCTTGGCCGTTAATACTTTCAGTAAAGGCGGCGGCATTGTTATCACTTTCTCTGCCCAGCTGCTTCGGATTGTAATACTCGCATTTACTTATAATGTCGTATACCCTTTGCAGAAAGAAAGAACAAATCTCCTCTGGTATTGAGTTGAAAAAACTGTCGGACAAATAAAGAAGGAGTGAAAATATATTCTGTATTCACTTTGAGTATTTAAAGACCAGTACAACATTGTTGGTGTATAATATTATCAAAATCGAGAGTGCTTTTAATACGTTAAGTTAAATAGTATCGCAATTTTTCCTCTATACCTTCTTACAACCTTCTTGCGATCACCGCAATGTGTGTGGATGCATCAAGAACAAATTCACTTTATATTGTATTTATATACTTAATATAATAATCGCTGTGATTTTTGTTCAATATCAATTATTCATGTATGTATATACAGCTTTTATCGCAAATCAGGGTACAGTACCGCAACATTAATTCTGGAACTCTTCAGTTTTTGTTTTGTTAACAGTTTACCATTTGCATCACGTTTTCATTATAATCGTAAATCGTTTTTAAGGATGCATGTAAGTACGTTGGTATATTTAGGTCCATTTAAAACAGACATAATACAAAGTATTAAAGATAAACTTTCCGATTTGTTTTTATAACGTAATTAATCTCTTATATTGAACTTCGAAGTATCTTTAATAACGAAGTATCTTTAATATCTTTCATAGCGTAAAGAATATCTCTAATTGTCTAATCTTCAAACCTTTATATACGTATATATGTACATCTGTACAAACTATGAGCTGTTCTAAGCTACTTAAACTACAGACTAATAATAGTCGTTTCAGAATAAAAATAGACAATCCAAGATTAATAGATCTAAAACTCTGAGCTTCAGTTTGAGTTTGCTTTTTTTGTCATTCTTTCAGCTATGAGTATTCCTTTCACAGAAGCTATAAGGATGATACCTGCAAGTATATTGCGAGTGTAGGTCGGTCATATATGTATATTTTTTTGGCCGCTGGTCTCTTCCTTGCGTTGGCCTAGCTAAATCCGTCTTTTTCATTATTGTAAAGCGATTTTATTTAGCATTTCTATTTTTAATTTTGAGGCAATTTATTAAAAATATTATTATAATACCTTTTAAAATCAGACTTTTCTAGTATTTCTTCGCTGATGTATTGAAAGTTGTACAAAAATAATTCCAGCCAATGTTGCTGCGCATGTAAATTATAAAATAAAACAGAATTTAATTAATTTCCATCCTATTTTAGCTGAATATAAAACATCTATTTAACAGGAATTCACCTTACCTTGGTGTCTAGATCATCACTGGCATTCAGATAATTCTCCCAAACATTTGTTAGTGTGTCCTTCAGTAAGGTTTCATGCTGCTTATACTCCATGTCAACGGCATTTGTGGCCAGTTTTTACTTTATAACTCTGGTTGATTTCTTCAATTGTTTGTTTTTTGTTAGTTATGTTATTGCTATTATTGTAATTAATATTATTATTATTGAGAATGCAACGATCGACGTTTGCTCTTGCTTAAAAAATAAAAATCCCAACGTTAACAACAACAACAACAACATCGACAAACGCAACCGATTGCTATAGAGAAAGACATACGAAGTCAACGATGACCGCAATGAAAATGAAGTTAAATTAAAAACTAAACTTAGTTGCGAAGCACCGATTAACCGCATCAGCGTGTTGTTGTGTTCTGGCTCTGCTCCGCTCTGCACTGTTACAGCAACAAGAATAACAACCAACGTATGGAAATGAAAGAAATTACAAAAATATGGTATTTAAGTGCAGCGGAGGAAAAGATAAAGGAATGCTTAAGTGGAGACAACATGAAGGGAAGTGAAGGAAAATGAGGTGATCTGTTTGACGATAGAGATGGTATAGAGAAGTTCTTGCTGGCACTAAACCGGCAACTATCTTTATTTCTTTGGAGCCGGCAACAAAGTAAATAATGTTTCTTATATTACATGATATGACCTGGTATTGTGAAGTAATAAATGACTGTGAAATCGTTTCAAAATCTTGTAATAAAAATAATTTCATATATTTTATGTACATTGAAGTACATAAACCAATATTTAGATAATATGCAAAATAAATACATTCATTTACTATTATACATTCATGAATAACAGTTGTTGATTCACGAGTATGCTTCTTCATACCAAAGTATAAAATATATGTAGGTATATTACAACAAACATTCTTTGTAAGTTGTGGAAATAATTAAAAGTTTAAGATTTTGAAAAAGAACAATTTTGGATACTTGAGAAGAGTAGTCGCTGTACCTTTTAAAAACTTTCTTGTTTTTTTTGTTTCGAAATCGGTCATAGAAAATCCTACTAGAATAGTTGTCCAGGGCAAAAACTATCTTAATTGAAGGATATAGGAAACTCCACAGATTCTCTGTAGAAACAGACCATGGAAATTGCAAGTTCAAAAGTTACTTTATAACATTAGAATCGTTATGCCATTTTGATTATTCTGAATATTAAAGACTAGTGCTACGCCTTAGGGTGTCGTCAAATCCATACAAATCTCAAAGAAATCTTCGAACTCTTCAATATGAATTACGAGTATCTACATTACATGACATGGCCAATGGATTCGAAGTGTTAAGCAAAAACGGTCATGAAGAATCTTCCATCTGGACAATATACACAGAACCATCTTTGAATAACCATGGCCATGGCCATTTTCTTTATTTCCTAAAGTCATAAAAATAAATTTAACTGTTAATTTATTATACATGTTTATTTATACATCTGTACATATTATTTATAAAGCTCAAGGTTTGTTTTTTCTCTTTTGTTCGCTAGCTAGGATTTAAGGGTCCTAGGACTTGCTAAACCGATTTAAAAAATACACAACGTTACGAAACGTCCACCCAAACTTTTCTACAAGAAGTTAAAGGTTATTAATCTACGTTTATAACCATCGTAATTGGATAAGTTTCTAATTTGTAGGTAAGTTGTAACTACAAGATAAAGTCTATATAGGAGTATCTTTATATATGGTACTTAGGAAAACCTACATAAACCTAATAAATACGAAACAAATATTGATTTAGAGAAGTCCTACGAAAGGACTATTTGCAGATGTTACAATATATACGCTTATATATATGTATTTTCAACTAGTTCCTTTGGCACTAGTTTGTAATCAGGAAATGTATGGCATGAGTTCCACAATACTTCTACAGCAAAGACAAAGGATATAGAATAGTATTCTATAGTTTTTAGCTGCAAGAAATCTATTGTTATTACTGATATCGTACACAAAAAAAAAAGAAACAGTGAAGATATAAGAGCAACAGCACCAACATGGCTGAAAAATATCAACCAAATTATACCTAAGAAACTAAATCTTATGAAATACATAAAATATAAAATTTATTTATACAAACACTTTTTTATTATAAATAATAACACTTTTCGCAGAGTTAATAATTATTAAACCGAAATAATTTCTTCGCTATATTTTAACTTCTCGAAAACTGTTGTATATACTTCTGTTGAACGAAGTCTTGATGAACATTCAATGCCTTTGTTTTTTAGTGTTCAATATTAACCATTAACCATTTTTGACCGAGTTTAACATCAAGACGCAAAATATAAAAATAACATAGAACTAGAAAGATGAGCTAAAATTATGGAGAAAACGTACTAAAAGGGAATGAATTGTTTGGACAAAAGAAAAACAAAAACATCTGTTAGTACAATGAAATGTCAAATTTTAGTCGAACGTCAGCTGTTTAGCAAATCTGTGAGATATTTGGCTTAGTACGTTCAGAGTTTTCGTACTGCCGGAGGAATAAAAGGAAGTGGTTTTTAGTAGGAAAGGTATCACCTACAAAATTTTTTAAACCCCTAATAAAAGTGTCGTTGTATAATTACTACCTATTTTTTATTCATTTAAAGAAATTTTTTTAATTTTTTTTTTAATTTATTCATCACGTAATTGAATATTGTTAATTTTACTACCTTTTCATAGATTTTCTGCTATACTACTAATTGTTAATTTTGCCCTACAGCTACACTCCTTAGACGTGATTTCTATTATATTTTTGGAATGCAAATTAGAATTAGTTGGAAACACAAATTATCTCTGGTTGGGAACAGTATTTATCACTGGTTTAGGATTGGATTTCTTTTATTTATAATTTGGTATAAATAAAAGCTAAGTTTGGTATTGTGTCTTATTATACTTGTCTTTTCGAAAACGAAAAGATGCTTGCCGTTCAATCCTATCGTTCCTTAACAAAAAGTTTTATTTATTATAAAACCTTCACTTTCAAGGTAAGTGAAATATTTATATGTAAATAAACTATAATAATAAAATTTACTGTGTGTTGTAATGATCGCCGTGGGTTAAAGCTCACATGCGAGTTTTAGAATTTATTATTTTGACAGTTTTGATAACTTGACAATAATTTTTAATTATTTTATTTTATTTATATCTTTTATTTTGAACTTTTGATCGATCTTATAATGAGATGCTAACTCATGTTATACTAGTGTCTGACATTGAAAAGAGTTCATGGACGAAAGTGTAAACTGCAAGAATGAAATACCTTT
Source organism: Conops quadrifasciatus (assembly GCA_949752815.1). NCBI lineage: Eukaryota > Metazoa > Arthropoda > Insecta > Diptera > Conopidae > Conops > Conops quadrifasciatus. The sequence continues at coordinate 35,517,446 of OX457079.1, forward strand.
TGTTTTGCCAACGCACCTTCTTCAGCGAGTAAAAGCACCCACAAATTTTTCTTGAACACATACATATGTATATATACTCGTTACTTGAAATGTTAAAAAAATATTATTGCCAATGTTTTAGTTATACGAATTTTAAAGGTTTTAAGTATTTTTTATATTCTGTTTGGACAGAAAGTAATTAAGGATTTAATGGGAAAACTTATGATGTAGAGAATTTTTTTTAAAAACTTTAAATTTTTAGAACTTCAATTATATTATATAAACTTCAAAAATATTATTTAGGTTATTAAAAGTCTGAGAATCGGAATTAAAAAAATACCTTGGAAGAAAATTTTTTATTAGATTAAATTTTATATATATTTATACATTTATCTTATGGACTTTGATCTAGTTTTTTGGATAATATTTGTTATATAATAATTATATTTTATTTAATTTGATTTTGTTTTAAATTTAAAAAAAAAAATATTTTAGCTGTCTCATTTTTGAATTGGTATTTATGTACCTGCAATACCAAACATATTTTAGAAAAGAAATTTAACGTAGATTTTTACTGTTATCTATCTCTATTTAGTCTTGATCTTTTGCTGAACCCGTCTTAATGATATTAATCTTATCTTAATGACAGACTCAATGAATTCTCAATTGTTCATCTTCCACAATTTATGAAATAATTATCGTTAATATTTAAACTTTAAATCTAGTTTACAGCATGCTATTCCACTTTGAATAAATCTTCATCGAATAAAATCTACGCCAGCTCAACTGATGCCATTGCCGATATGAAGGATGGTTCAAAGGTGCTTTTCGGGGGATTCGGCGTTTGTGGAATACCAGAAAAATTGATAGAAGCTATTAAAAAGAAAGGTGTTAAGAATATTACAGCTGTTTCGAATAATGGAGGTAATTAGAATATTATTAAAACAATTGTATTTATATGGTACATATAGGAAACTATTGAATACTATTAAAAGGTGTCGATGACTGGGGTTTGGGACTATTGATCAGAGAGAAGCAGATATCGAAAATGATTTCATCGTATGTGGGAGAAAACGGCGAACTGGTGCGACAGTTCCTGGCCGGGGAGCTAGCTCTAGAGCTGACTCCGCAGGGGACATTAGCTGAAAAGATACGAGCAGGAGGAGCAGGTTAATTAGTCACTTTATTTGAAATATGTATGTACTTCTGAAAGCGACTTTCCAAATTTTTATCTCGTCATTTACAAAGGAATCCCTGCGTTTTTTACCCCTACTGGTTATGCTACATTGATTCAAAAGGGCGGTGCTCCAATAAAATATACTAGAGATGGTAAGGTAGAAATTTCAAGTACCTCAAAACCTGTACAAAAATTCAATGGAAAAGACTATGTAATGGAAGAATCAATTTTTGCTGACTACGCCATGATCAAGGCCCAAAAAGCGGATCCCTACGGTAACTTAGGTATGAATTGACAGAGTGTAGATAATGTCCATTTCCGTTCTGTTTCCGTTTGACTCTTAATAATGCTGATTTCTTTCGCCAGTATTTAATAAATCTGCTCGCAACTTTAATGCGCCCATGTGTCGTGCCGCCAAAATAACTGTTGCTGAAGTGGAGGAAATTGTTCCCGTCGGTGGTCTTGATCCCGATCAAATACATGTTCCCGGCATTTACGTGCAACGTATTTACAAAGGCAGTAACTACAATAAACGCGTTGAGCGTTTACGCATTCAAGAGGACGCAAGCAATTCCTCGCCCACATTCAAGGATGCGAAGATCAGTCCGGGCCAAGCATTGCGTGAACGTATTGCCAAGCGTGTTGCCATGGAGTTCCGTGATGGCATGTTCGCAAATCTGGGCATTGGCATGCCGGTGCTCTCCTCCAATTATATTCCTAAAGGTATCAATGTTATGTTGCAATCGGAAAATGGAATTTTGGGCCTGGGTCCTTTTCCCACCAAAGATGATGTCGATCCAGAGTTGATTAATGCCGGCAAAGAGAGCGTTACCATAGTGCCGGGTGCTTCATTCTTTGGCTCCGATGAGAGTTTCGGCATGATACGTGGTGGCCATGTGGATCTCACAATCTTGGGTGCAATGGAGGTTTCGGCTACAGGAGATCTGGCTAATTGGATGATACCGGTTAGGAAAATATAATTTCATATTGTTTTATTAAAAATAATGTTGTGGCATCTCTGCTCCCAGGGAAAATTGGTGAAGGGTATGGGAGGTGCGATGGATTTGGTAGCAGCGCCAGGTACTAAAGTGATCATAACCATGGAACATAATGCTCGCGATGGTTCTCCAAAAATACTGGAAACGTGTTCGTTGCCACTAACGGGTAAATCTGTCGTCGACATGATCATCAGCGAAAAGGTGTGTAAGAAAAATCCATTCTGTTGGATTTTAAGAAAGATTCAGATTTCAGTGCTTAATTTCCATTGATTTTCATACAGGCTGTCTTTACGGTGGATAAAGGTGTAGGCTTGACACTTGTTGAAATTGCAGAAGGCTACACAGTTAATGATGTAATGGCTTGTACGGGCTGTAAATTTTCAACTTCACCCAATCTTAAGCCGATGGGACAAATAGATGTTTCGGAATAAGGGAGAACGGTAAAGGGAGACAAGCGCTTTTTATCTGGAGTGTACTCGTACATTGCAGATGATGGGTTTATATATTAGAGAAGCTAGAAAGTGGAGATACCTAAGCGTTAACATCAATCAACCAAAGTGATATCGTGTGCATTTATTTTATCTGTTTTTGATACAAAGATTTATTCACATTCGTACTACGAAATTACCGTATGTGTCGTTTTTATTTGTATAAAAAAAGTTTATATATTTTTATAAGGCTAAACAATACACAGACAATAATGAAAATTATATTCATTCATATTTTTTTGCATAACAAATACGAAATTTTTGCTTTTCAGTTTTTCAGCTTTTCCAAAAGTTTCCCTTAGCCATTGCCTACAAGTTTCGATGTATCTGATTTTCTTGGTTTGCGCATCTGACGATTCAACGTTTCGAAAACTTTCAACTCTATTTCCGATTCTGAGCGACAAATAGCGCAAAACTGCGAAGTAAGTATGTGCAGCGGACTGCAGTAGAATAAGGGGGTTATTCCTGAACGCCCGGGCCTTTAACTACCATGAATTCTTCTCGATTTTGCTTTGTTATTTTCCATTGTTGTTGTTGTTTACCAGCAAACACCCGAAAATGAACAAAGCATAATTGAGAAGAATTTATGGGAGTTAAAGGCCCGGGCGTTCAGGAATAACCCCCTAAATTTTTATTCGTGTTAAAGCCGTTCTTGATGTGAGTCCAACAATGCAGAATGGCTTCCGTCAACATCACCTTTTGATTTCCTTTTTCTAATTGTATGTGGCTCCGCTTTGTTTGTTTCATTATGCGTTGATATTATTGGCTTTCCTGGTCTATATAATCATGATCCAATTTCTTTACTAACTCTTCACACAGAGTGCCGCGTAATCATTGCTTTGGTATTTGAAAACTTGTATGTTTTTCGTAATGTATTTTGAATTTATCATTTAACGGTTCACCGGTTTCTTCATTGAATGTTTGTGGTCTTATGAAGATCTTATCGCTTTTGCAAATTTCGATTTCTCCAGTTTCAGAATCTTGTAAGAAGCGAGTTAAACAAATTATTTTATAATACTCTTGCGTTTTGCGCAAGCATTTTGTGCCGTTTAGGGTAAACTTTGCTCATATCTAATAAAGACTTTTTGAGCGGTGCGCACGTTTTACGGAAAAAACGCAAAATTGCCAGATTAAAAAAGGATTAAAACATTCAGCAAATCCGACATTTTCACGGCTGCTAAAGTTTTTATGCAGAAAGCAATTAAATTGAAATTGTCAATAAGTCTAAAACTTACTCAGTAACTAAGGTTCCTCTGTATCTAGAGTACCTTTGCGAGGGAGACCAACAACTCTAAATTGTAATTGCTAAGTGTTGGCAAAGTTTTGTCGCATTAGAATTTTTTCATTTCGGGATTTGTTAAATAACCGGGATGTTGTTTGTTTGTGATATTACTGCATCTCAATAATCATTGATTATGATGCAGTAATGATGAAGCAATGTTTTCTTTCGTTAGGGTGCCCTTTACATAACTTTTATCCTGCTTTTACAAATGGCATAATTCAAAACAATCAAAATAAAACCAAAATAATGTGTTTCCTTTTCATTAAAAAATGCTGTAAAAGCAAAACCGGGTAAACAAAGTCACGTGCAAATCTAGGAACGGGTGTATTTAAAATTGTAATTAATAATTTATATAAAATTTGAAAATATTAATTCTCTTAAATTTCACATTTTTCGTAGATTGATATATTGACAGGTTATAAATTTTGTCGAATTTAAAATAGGCTCTTTTCCAAGAAATGTAACTTGAAATATAATCAATAGAGTTTTATCGTATATTATGAGAGCTTTATCGTATATTATGAGAGTTTTATCGTATAATAACTTATAGATAAATTCGACAATTGTTGAAGTGATCTTATGAAACAATATACGCAGATATTTTATACAGACTTGAAAAATCATCATAAATATTTACGGAATCTTGTCTTTACTTTCAATTGTATTGCTTTATTTAATTGAATGCATCCCGAAAATCGGTAGAATGATTGCCTACAAAGCAATGAACGCTGGTTGAAGCATCTTTCTGGAAGGAAAAATATTCTCTAAAAAAAAATATTTATAATGATTTATTGCGGTTTGGAAGCTGAGAAGGATTTTAATCAGAAGAAGAAAAAGAAGCAGTTATATTCAGATTTTTCCAGTGTAGAATTGCATGTAATCAAAAATAATTTATATTTATTTGTTATATTTTAAAATTTTGCCAAATTGAAAGTTCAATAACTTTAGTGCTTTGAGCGATTCGTTGTAATTTAAAACCATACAATTAACAATTCTCTATCGCATACGCTGCAATTCTCTATCGTATTTTTACTGCTTGCCATTCTTTAATTTAACGCGTCGTAATATACACTTATAAAATTTCGTAAGTAAAATCAACCCAAATTTTGGGTTAAAATTGCACCAAATCGAAAAAGTGGTTAATATAACCCACTAAAAATTGGTTAGGTACAATTAATATGATTATTAACGGGAAACTTTGTTCAGAGGACTATTTTTACTGTACATCTACTATAAATTGTAAGGTAACAATACTTTTTGTGGATAATACTGCAGAACTTGCTGGGAAACTATTTTAACTTTTAGGTTACTATTAAAATTGTTAGGTAACGATATTTCTAGTAAAAACCGCGTACTGCTGAACTCTACCCGCTTACTTGATTATGCGAATTTCAACGTCTAAAAAGTAATATGTTTGTATTTTTTATTTGTTTGCAATGTACATATAATATATTCTGGCCACACCGACGATATAGTAAATCTAACTCTTAAAATTGTTAAGAATAATTTTTAAAGTTAATTTGTTTAAAATTTGCTCTTTAATAGAAGAAGGGTCAGGAACGAACGCAACTAATTAAGGTAAATTTAATCCTTCATCTATATTTGCGTTACAATTACAAATTCTAAAAAAATTGACATTCACAAAATGCACATATAAGTACATATGTAAATCGTTAATAGCTCATTTGTTTTAAATGATCAGTATCTTAACTGCTCAGAACCGATCTGATTAACTAATAAGATTAACTAATAATAATAGGTTGATTTTACTAGCTGAAATTGTACGAGTACTATAACCAAAGTTGATGGGTTAAATGTACAGTTACGGTTGTCCGGTGACATTTTCTATAAAATAGTTGTTTTTTTTTTAAATAATTACAAACATTTTCAAACTTTTTTTGGGTTAGTTTTACTATATTTTGGTTACTTTTGCCAAAATTGAGCTTAACAATTTTCACTTGGTTAATTTAACTATTGCAACAGTTGTTAGGTACGAAAAAATTTGCACTAACAGTAAGTTAACTGGTCACTGTGGTTCGATTAAACCATGAGATTTTTATTAGTGTAAGCCCCTGCTTCTGGCACAAAAAATATGAAACTTCTTTTTCAATTTTAAATTTGTTGATTGTTCTTATTTTACCACTTTTTATTGTAATATTAATCAATCGTATTGCAATTCTTTATAAATATATTCTATATATTTACAGAATATAAAGGATACAGCTATATTCTTTATAAATATAGCTGTAAATTAATTTGAGTAGCATTCAACAAAGAACGTTCGCGACTCTCATTCGAGCACTTGGCTCCAGTTACAAGTGTTAAGTTTAACCAATTGTAAACTTAATGCTATTTAGTGCAAATATTAGTTAGTTCAATTGCTGAATATTTAGTTCAAATACTAAATATTAAATGCAACCTTTTTGTTTGAGCCCTGACAATAATTTCATTCGGCAATGGAGGATTTGACAGCAAATATAAAAATTCAACTGAAATTGGGAAAAGAAGTCGAGAGGATAATCTCAAATTTCAAAAAAGATGCGGCCAGCAGAAAAACAGAATCTAAATATTTTGAGGACCGCATCGAGAATTTAAAACGTCTTCAGAATAAAATTCAAGAAAATGACGAAGGAATACATATATCAGAGGATGTCGACCCAACTAATGAATATTTTACTGAAAGGTACTACGAGAAAATTACGTCGCTGGTGGAGAAATATGTTGCGATTCTGAACAAAGAAAAGTTAGCTTTAGACGTAAAAAATCCAGTTTACAACGATTTAAAAACGCTCAGGTACCAGCAGGCTCTTATTCAGGCAATTGAGACAAGTATTACAGAGATTAATACAAATCTCCAATCAGAACAAAATCTTAGCTATTACAAACTAAAACTCAAGTTGCTGGAAGAGTATTCAGTTGACTTGAAAACTAACAACAGCAAAATATGGGCAACCTTTGATGACAAGCAAATCGACGGTTACTCATGCGAAGTGTTCTTCAATATAGAGAGTCGAATTAACAATACACAAATTGTTCTCATGCAGCAGTTAGAGAATTTACAATCAACCGGCACACCTGCCGATATGGTGGCCTCTTTCCAAAACGTTCCATTACCTCAAGTAACGATTCCAACATTCGATGGGAGCTACTGCAGATGGCAGCAATTTCATGATCTCTTCAATAAAATGATCCACGAGCAGCAGTTGCCAGCTGTGCAGAAAATGTGGTATCTAAAAAGCAACGTGACGGGTGATGCAGAACGATTAATCCGCCATTTAACTCTCTCCGAAGAAAACTACGCTTACGCCTGGAGAACCTTAAACGATCGTTTTAACAACAAAAGGGTACTCACAACAACACTGTTGGACAAAATAGTGAAGCATTCGAATTTAACAAACGCTGCGAACTCACTAAAGCACTTTCATGACTGCATTCAGGAATGTCTAGTGGCTTTGGTAAACCTGGGTGTTCAAACGTCTAACTGGGATCCATTGCTGTTGCACATTCTAATTCCCAAATTAGATGAACAGAACCATATTCTGTATGAGCAGTCACTTCAAAATCCAACGGAATTGCAGACAATTCAAGAGTTTCTTGATTTCATTAAAAAACGATTCTTAGCTCTTGAGGCGGTAGGAGCAAAGCCAATCTCGTTCAAGATGACCTCAGCGGCAGCTGCAACGGGCGGGCGGTGCAAATTCTGCTACAATAGTGTACATCCGTTATACTATTGTAAGAGCTTCTTACAATTAACTGGGGCCAAAAGACTTGCCTGGATTCAGAAGAAAAACATGTGTGTCAACTGCCTACGAGAGGGTCATTTAGCGAATAACTGTTCATCACGCAGTTGCTTCAAGTGTGACAAAAAACATAACTCTCTGTTACATTTGGAACCTATTAATCCAAAGAAGCAAATTAAGCATTCACCTGTTGACATTGATATTGCCAATCCATTAAATTATGACCCTAATATGCCATCATCAAGTTTCAAGATCGCAGGGCAAATAGGTCATACTAGCGCTGTAACCGCCTGCAACGAGTATCCATGTTACACGCTACTCGCTACTGCGAGGGTGTTTATAACAGCGAACAATGGGCGCTGTGACGAATTTCGAGCATTGCTAGACTCCGGATCTCAGGTGAATTTCGTTTCTGAACGAGTCTTAAGGCGGCTGCAAATCTCACCACAGAACTTGTCTATACAAATCAAAGGTATAGGAGGCATGACTCAAGGCTCAAGGAAAAGGGTCAATATGCTACTTCTATCAAAAACAAGCAAGTTTTCAACGCGGCTGGAGGCTTTCGTCCTACCTAACATTGTACCTGCTCAACCGGTACAGCAGATAGATACATCTTCATGGAATCTGCCGAGACATTTGCCTCTAGCTGATCCAGATTTTGCGAAACCAGGAAAAATTGACATCCTTCTGGGCGCAGAGCATTATTTCAACATTATTTGCACTGGACAGATTAACATTAATAACACCTCTCCGGTGCTGCAAAACTCTAGGCTGGGCTGGATCATCGGAGGAAAAGTTTCGAACATTCTGGCCACTTCAGCCAAGTGCGCCATTGGCATCGAAGACGACCATGCAGACAACTTGATAGAAAGATTCTAGAAAATCAAAGATACTGAGTTCACAAATGAAGGCAGAACAACAACAGATAGACTTAAAGAATAGCATTTCATTGGCACAGCTCTCTTACTACTCTCTCTCTCTTAGGTTATTTCTTGATCGCAGCACTATTGGTATCTCACTATTTAACCATATTTGAAAAGTCCAAACGCAGATCTGGTCACAAGATCTGGGATTAATCTCGAAACTTAAACATCACACGAGTATGATGAAACTTATAATTTCAAATTCAATTGAAATTTATATGAAAATGGATAGTGTATTTTCTTTTCATTCGAAAATGGTGTAAAGCGAAATTATTATATTATTATTATTATATTATATTATTATATTATTATAATTATATTGTACATAGTAAATATGTACAATTTCAAAATGTTCATTTTTTAATTTCATATTTTTTTACGTTTTTTATATATATTGAAAGGTTATAGATATTTTTCGAATTTAAAATATATGAGCATAGAAATGCAGGTACACACTTTATTTTGGTATTTATCTAGCAATATCACTTTATTATTAGTAATATCTTATATATAAATTTCGCACTATTGGTATCTCACTATTTAACCATATTTGAAAAGTCCAAACGCAGATCTGGTCACAAGATCTGGGATTAATCTCGAAACTTAAACATCACACGAGTATGATGAAACTTATAATTTCAAATTCAATTGAAATTTATATGAAAATGGATAGTGTATTTTCTTTTCATTCGAAAATGGTGTAAAGCGAAATTATTATATTATTATTATTATATTATATTATTATATTATTATAATTATATTGTACATAGTAAATATGTACAATTTCAAAATGTTCATTTTTTAATTTCATATTTTTTTACGTTTTTTATATATATTGAAAGGTTATAGATATTTTTCGAATTTAAAATATATGAGCATAGAAATGCAGGTACACACTTTATTTTGGTATTTATCTAGCAATATCACTTTATTATTAGTAATATCTTATATATAAATTTCGACAATTATTGAAGAGGTCTTATCAAACAATATACGCAAACATTTTATACAGACTTTAAAAATTATAATAAATATTTACGGAATCTTTTCTTACAATTTCAATTGTATTGCTTTATTTAATAAAATGAAATCCGAAAATCGGTAGAATGATTGCCTACAAAGCAATGAACGCTGGTTGAAGCATCTTTCGGGAAGGAAAAATATTCTCTAAAAAAAAATTTATAATGATTTATTGCGGTTTGGAAGCTGAGAAGAATTTTAATCAAAAGAAGAAGACAAAGCGGTTATATTCAGATTTTTTAGTGTAGAATTGCAGGTAATGAAAATTTATTTATTTTTATAAAAGTTCAATAACTTTAGTGTACAAAGCACTTGATTCGTGGTAATTTCAAACCTTGAAGAAGTTTGAGAATTTGATGGCGCTAAGCCATTAACCTCACAATTAACATTTCTATATCGTTTGCTCACTAGAGCCCTTTATGGGATATCTCGAACACACGAATACACTAGAGTGCAGTACTGCGTTACAGCACATTTCAAAAGAAAATTCAACCCTTTAGCACAAAAATTCAGGACGCCTACTAGCATCGAATGAGAGCGTATCTCAATTCGTTTTTGTATGAATAAGATTAGGGTTGAACCAAGTAAAAAAAAGATGATTCATTCAATTTTCGAATGAGAATGTATGTATGTATATATACGTATACATTATGTATTTACACATTGTATGTGCCTTGTCTTCTTTTTCATAGCGGACGGCGGCAACAGGCTTTGAAAACACGAACAAAATACAATAAAAAACCTAACAGAAAAGAAACTATGCAATTCTCAGGCAATGTTCCCTCGGAGGAAAAAAACATTGAGAACAACACACTTACACAGCGAATGAGATAGCCTTCACCGTCGTAGCAACGCAGGTAGCAGACCGCCGTAGAAGCGCCTGAAAATTATCTGCATATAAAGAAATAAAAAAAAAAAAAAACCTTCCCTCATTCTCACCGCTCAAACTCTAGAGGCATACTTCTTTTGATTCGACTATAAAAACGTACGCAAATAGAAAAGAAACAAAGAACTTTACCTTTTTTTCCCACGCGTAAAGTAAAAAAAAACTGTATTTCCATGGAATTTACCAACAAAAATGAATTATCCAGATATGAACATTTCTTCATTCGGTCTCCTCTAATTGATAAAGGCAACGAATACTCTATTTCTTCAGAATCGTTTTGTGTGTAATTTTCAGCAATCATTGAGTCCAATTTGATTCGAAAAATAAAGAGATCTCGGCAATCAATACTCGAACCTTTTTCCATATCTCGAAAGTTCTTTTGAGACGTCTCATGCAACCCTCCAACGCTTACTGCTTGCCATTCTTCACTTTAACGCGTCGTAATATACACTCATAAAACAACAAAGACTGCCGAGAAGAAAACAGACATCAAGATAGAAGCCAACGAGGCAAACAACGAGTCTACAACAGAGGTGGAGGCCACACAGGTCGTGGCCGAGGCAGAGTTTTCGAGTCAAAAGTGCAGTGAAAGTGAAAATGAATTAAATATGCTGTTAGATACTGAGTGTTCAGATCATACTCGTCTCAGAAAAGTTGGTAAGTCCTTTGATGATTGTATAGATTTAACAAAATCGATAGATGTAGAATTATCAGATGGAAAAATCTTAAAAGCCACAAAAGTTGGCAGTGATAGAACATGTCTCAAAACATATTATACTGAAAAAGACATAAATATAAAACGTAAAAGATATAAGGCAAAACCTACGAGTATTAAGTCTCTCCAAAAAAAACAAAAACAAATTGTACGAAACATTTGGGTTTAATTTACATTTAATGATGATTTGAAATCAAATCGCGTTCTCAAACCTCAAGGGCTAACCTCAACTTTGATATATGTAGATTTGAGAATAATAGCTTTCTCAATAAAAAGTTTACATTAGATCTCAAGTCAATATTACAATTTAATTTTAAATTGAAATAATCTAGACTTTATTTCAAATCTCTTCTTCAGAAGATTTCTCAGATTTCTCTAATGTAGCAGTACTATTTTTATATACCTTTTTATATCGTTCTATACCTTTTTAAGGATTGGTAAAAATACGGTATTATTCTGTCTTTATACATTCATATATTTTTCAATTCATTTGTTGTTGTTACATGTGAAAATATATGTATATTTTATTACTATAATAAAAAGTAAGTGATGCAGTTAGACTTATTTCTCAATTCACTCAGTCGTTATTACATATGCAAATACATATTTTATTACTATACTCGTATATGTATTATATTACATAGTGATGTTTTTTTTATATAATTCTGGCTTTTTATATATCTTGTTTTTGCACTTTGTAGAAAAAGATTCTGAAATTGAACTGAATTACTAGGATAGACACAGTTTGTAAATTACAATTTGGAAGTAACTTACCTTTAGGAGCGCCCTCGCAGGCATTTTTGCTTCCGTGCCTTTTTAAACATAAAGCAATGTTGGGCAGCTTCGTCGTCAAGTATTTTCCTCCATTAATGTTTTCACTTTTCATTGCACTTCACTCTTCAATATTACACTATATTTAGAGATGTGATTATCTTGCTAGTGATGTGTAGGTTTGGACGCTGTTCTTGCAGAGCATGACAGGTCTCTGTTTCTTATAACTTTTTAACCTTTTTAAGAATTTTTTTTTCGAAAATCTCACCTCTTGCGCCCAAAACGGGGGCAAATACAACTCCCTCCCTCGCATACGATTTTTTTTATTTCCGACCCAAACTATTTATGCTGAGCTCTGGCGCATCTGATGCCAAACACCCTGTATAAACGAAAGTATATTTTCCCCTTTGAAGGTAGGGTATAAAAACCCTTGAAGTTGTAAAAGCTTTTCGAGGAAAATCTTGGACGTTTGTTTTTTTTGAAAAATAATGACCTCAACAAATTTGAAATGATCTGAAGAACTTGTGCGATATAATATCTATTCAAGTCGACGGCTGAAGAGTGACCCTGCGATAAAAATTGCATCTAGTCGAGATGTATAGCGGATATGGTCGATGGTGAAGCTTTCTTGTAAGTTTTTCGATACGATAATTCGCAAGAAATCCTATCAAATGGCATCAGAGATGAACGGTTATTAGTATGTTTTGTATGCAATGTTTTCTAATGAATATACTATACGTCTCCTTCATATTTAAAATATGTCTAGAGAAAAACCGAAAAAGGACGATTCTGGGAGATAGAATGAAGAAATTGTTTAATTATTTATATAAAATAATTTTTTCTTAGGCATGATTTATGCAGATTGATGATCAGTGGCTATAAATTACTTAAGAATCGTAAAGCAATAATATGCTCACGCTCAGATAAAATATAGCTGCCAAAATACAAATTACAATTATTACACAAACAAGAATGTACCTACCTTATAGTTTAGCATATCGTAATTAACCTTTCGCACTAGAAGGCTGCAAAAACGTTGTGACGACACCTAGACACAAAACGACTGCTGAAACCGGTATTGCTGAATTGTGGGCTGTCGTAGGAAAATTACATGAAACAACAAAACTACGCGACAGCTACACGACCGACACGAATTTTTGCTGCGTGATGTAAAATTGGCAATTGTAATGACCGTGGGAGGCTTTGCCTTTCCTGGTATTTGTAAGAAACAAAATAGGGGTTGATTTTCGAACCACAAAGCCTACGAAAGACGGATGAACGTACATATGTATGTATCTACTAAGAGTATGTGTCTGTGTATATTGGAGATGGTAACAACTAGAGGTCTTCATGTTGTTTGTCAATGTAAGTAACTTTTATGAGTGTGAAATTACGAGCGTTTCGCGGAACCATGTATTACAAACATTACAATATTCACAGTCTAGGTAGTATTTTCTTATATTGTAATAAAAGTAAGAAATTGTGAGGGTAACATATCATATTGATAAATATTTTATGTAATAGTATAGTAATTTCAATATTTACAATAAATTTTCACGATTACACTTGGAAAAAGTGTACAGACACCATTTTTTTTCAAATGTTGCGCATCTGCTATTGAACATACTGACAGGAAAATTAAATAAATAAATGTTTTGAATAATGCATTTTAAATTTTCTCTTTAAAAAGTGGGTACCGACTATTTTTTTGAGTTTTTAGTTTATAAATTATTAACTTTTTTTGTTTGGTTCTTTGGCAATTGTGTTATTACATTAGTTTAGCGCAATAGCTTTATTCCAATCGTAAGTTTTAAAGAGCTTTTGAGCGTTAAATCGAAAACAACAATCTGCTAACAATCAGTTAAGACAATGACAATGGTATATAACTAAGAATTAACAAAAAATATGCTATTTTATTTATAAATATGCACGATGTTCCCATGTTAATACAATATATTTCATAATTTTTAATTTATGACAATAATTTATGATAAGTATATATAAGTTATGCATTATATTTTTTTGCACTAGCAAAACATTACGGCTTTTTTTCAATGACGTTATGGAAGGTTTTTCTATCCTTTTTTGTAATCAATAAATGACGTCTATTACTATGTCATATTTTTAAATTAACTAGAAAAAAATTACATATATAGATAATGCTAATAATCGTATCTTATCTTAGCCTTTTAACAATGTTTATCTATATAAAAATTATTAACATTATCGTATATTAAACACTAATAAGACTTTCTAAAATACAGACTTCTTATTGCTGTTCCTCATCTTTTTTCCTCTTTCGTATATTCTGCCAATAAAATATAGTTTGTTGTCGCTGTTTCCGTTATCCGCGTTGAACTCATTTACTGAATACGTTTAATGAGTTGAATATCGAAAATTCGCCTATTATCCGATGTACGGGCAAATACTGCGTAGTGCGGCCGAAGTGGAAAAGAATCATAGAATCATCATTCTGATTAAAGTTGAACCGCTTTTCAACCTGAACTTGTAGTGAAGGTCTCATTCTCAATTAAGTTGGTGTTCTATAGGCAGTCTCTTCTTCGCCCAGGTATTTCAAGGAAGTGACAACATGTCAAATCATAATCACGCAACTAGTTTCTATAATATTCAAAATGTAATTATTCCAATAAATTAATTATATGTATAAGAAAATAGAAGAATACTTTTAAAAGAAAATATCGCATTCGATTTACTATAAATAAATTTGTAAGTAAATTTGTAAGAAAATTTGTAGGTAAGATTTTCGTTGCTCTTGGACTAAAAAATTTATTACTATTTAGTAGTGATGGGACGATGCCAAAATTTGTAACGATTCCGATACCAATCCCAACGCTGTCTTCAAAATTCCAATTCCGATACTATTCCGATTCCGCAAATAAGTTAAATTCGAATTTTTCGAGAACTTTTAGTTAGTATGTGAAACACATTCCTAGTACATATTTTATACACACAGTAGATTTAGTGAAATAGATTTCTGCAGTAGATTTATTAAAATATTAGATTTATAAAATTAAATTTAATTCACATTCACTTTAACCTAATATTGAAGACTATGAGAAATGAGATCAAATGAAATTCAGAAGAATTCAGCATTTCATATCTAATGTTTAAAATTAATTTCTTATTGAAATAACTAGACGTTAGACACGCAATACGTATACACGTGAGAAACTCATCGAACCTACGATTCCGATTCCGATGCCTGTAAAAGTGTCGATACTTCCGAATTACGATTTTGATTCCCGGAATTCCAAGATTCCGTTTCCCAGCACTACTACGAGTACGTATTCAGTAATGGCTCAAAAATTTACATTTTATAAATATGTTTTTAATTAAATGTCTGCAGTTAGCCGCGAGCGTCGCCGAATGCTCGGTATTCAGCCCACGGCCAAATTACTATTCGTGGTATCTCTACTTTTAAGTCTAATGCGCGTAAATTCCAATTTTGTAATTATTTACAACATGTATACCTGAGCCTTCACCAGAAGACATGCCCTTTTTTTACATCTGACACCATGTAACATATGTAAATGAAATTCCATATGACTGCTTCAGTTACATACTGTATTTGAGACTGACCCTTAGTAATACATACATACATATAATACAGGCTGATTCAAATTAATACATACATGATGTTACATGATGTTACAGATTGTGGAAAAACCAAAAGATTATAGATGTAAAATGGATTTATAAGAAAAATAGTAATACTACCTACCTACATACCTAATGCTAAATTAGTTTTTACAGGTTTCCAACAAAACTGAACACTATTGAAAATCCATATTCATCAGTAGGAAAAAAGTGAAAATATTGAAAACTTTACTGTCATGGTGTTGTATATACAAACAATTTGTATTGTATATATGTAGATCAAATGGATGTTAACACCGCTTTTCGGAACGGTCATGTCAAATCAGAAGTATACAATTTTGTAGTCAATAAATTACGTCTATTTTTTCAGTCAGTTTGACAAGAGCGTGTCCGGCTAAATTGGGAAACCTGGCAATGGAAATGAAATCTGGAAACCATTAGAGGGTCGGGTCGATTCGAACGCAAGCTGATATCAAGGCTCTTCCTCCAAGATGCTTTGTCTAAAGCGTCAGTCGTCGTCCGATCGTAGACAGGAAAACTCGTTTTCGTCATGAGCGTCGCGTACGCATCGCGTCGCGATGAAATAGATTTCTTCAGTAGATTTATTAAAATAGTAGATTTATAAAATTAAATTTAATTCACATTCACTTTAACTTAACATTGAAGACTAATAATAAAAAAATTCAGAAATACAATAAAATTTACAAAATACAAAAATTTACGTTACAAAGGAGGCCGTTTCCTGTGTTCACATCCGAAAGGACCAAAAATGTCATACGGAGCGGTGGCGAAATTGATATAAAAACGTCGAAAGCATTCGTAAGTAAGTGGGTGGAACATTATTCTGACGTAAAGAACGTCGATGATTGTCGACATTTTTTTTTAGATCGCATTTAAGGAGGCGTGTTGAATTTATAATAAATGCTATATTCTTGTTTATTTGAAATGTGCATCAGATGTGTAAACAACCCTAGAAAAAAAGCCATCTAAAAATAGTTATTACTCTTAGTTAATAATTACGAGAAAATTGTCGTTTAACAAGTACAAAGAAATTAATAGGTTTCATAAATTATTACAAATTTTTCGTGAAATTCGGCAACCATAACTGTTTATATTATATTTAGACTTTTTTTATATAACGTATATAAATATATATAAATATTTGTATTTATTTTTTTTTAGACATTATCCACCCAACCTGGAAAAAAACCTGGATTGAAAATGTTCAAATGCTTCTCGATAAAAATTTTTGTAATGAATGCTATACGTTTTCTCTTGATCCTTTAAAATATGTCTAGAAAAAAATCGCAAAAAGGCGATTTGGGAGATGGAATGAAGAAATTGTCCACTCATTTATGGAAAATAATTTTTTCTCCGCCATCATTTATGCGCAACCTATCCGGTCTTGGCTATTAGATTTTCCCCTCAAATGAGTTCTCTAAGGCTTCAACCAACGCCTTTGCTCAAAGTCCAGATGTAAGATTCATGATCAGTGTTTATAAACTACACAAGAACCGTGACCCACAACAATACGGTGACGTCCGGGTAAAATATAGTTGCAGAAATACAAATTACAAATTACAATTATTATATGTTACAAACAATGTATGTATGTACGATACCTGATAGTTTGCATTTTGTAATTAACTTTTCGCAAAATCTAATAAAATAAAAATAAGCTGAACAGAAAATTGTTAATACACTATAATTTAGATTTCAGGTAATTACGTTTAATTTATGTATGTATGTAACGCCAGTGTGGGTATATCTAATGTCCGATGATATATTGATATTAGTTGTTACATGAAGTTATTGAAAATAATCGTATTTGTTATAAACTAATGAAAATCAAAGGTTAATATTTATTCTTGTTGGTGTTGTAAGTTGTTATATATACATAAGTATATTCTATGTATTTTATAAATTATAGGGACAGATTGTAAAAAAAAAAATTATAGTGAAATTACAGTGATAAATTATATATGACAAATTGCACACACTTAACAAAAAAAAAAAGAAGCGATGGCTTAATAAGAGCTCAACAAAAATTAGCTTAAAAATATTTTTTTAAAAATATTTTAAAAAAGGGAAGAACTATTGTCAAAATTTACCAGTACCCATTTGTATAAAAGGTTTTGTTGTTGTTGTTGCTATTGTTTTAATGCTGTCTCTTTATCTCTCTCTTAAAATACATTCCTCTGAATCGTGTATGTACTTTCTAAAACGATCAGAGTGTGAATAGAAACAGCCAGGGATTATATTCAATATACAGTGTCGTAACAGATTTAAATTTTTCCTGAGAGTAAATATCTGTTAAATTGAATAACCTTTGTAGTGCAGGTAACCATTTAATTCGTCTTTATTATAACGGAAAAACAATTATTTGTCGTACGCCATAACATTTTCTCATATAGAAGTAATATAGTACGAGCTAAAAGTATATACCAAAAGTATAATTATTAATTATTAAAAAATAAGTATCACCGAAAGTAACAATCGATGCAATAACCTTTAAACAACATAATAATCAATAATTATCATAATTTTCAATAAATATCAATCGATCATTTAGCTGCGAAATTCTTCAAATGGAAAGAGCAATATAAAATTATTTATTTTAGAAAGTCTTATTAGTGTTTAATATACGATAATGTTCATAATTTTGATATAGAAAAACATTGTTAAGAGGCTAAGATAAGATACGATTATTACCATTATCAATATATGTATATATAATGTTTTTCTAGTTAACCACAAAATATGACGTAATATAAGTCATTTATTGATTACAAAAAGGTGATAGAAAAACCTTCCATAACGACGCGTCGTTGGAAAAAAGCAATAAAGTTTTGCCACTGCAAGATAATAGAATGGATCTATATTGAAGCATACATATGCTAAAAATACTATCATGAGATGGTACTTAAAACACACCAAAGGAAAATTGACATTGAAGATCGCCGGTACTGTGCCGGTATCTGTGGTTTCTTAAGGTGCACTTTTGCTCTTAAAGGCACTTAAATAAATATCTCTACTGAAATTTCTTAGTATTTCTTCGTTTTTATTAGAATTTAATGAGTAATATTTTGTTTTATTTGTTATTAACATCGCTATATTGTGTATATTGCATAGCAAAGTTAGCAAAAAATTAAACAAAAATATTAATTTATCATAAAATAAAATATTGCGCACAAAGAATGCATTCAAATCGGTATGGAAAAGTCTCCTTTTCAACTCATGCAGTTTAGGAGATATTAGCTTAAATTTTTTCAATTTTGAAGAGCGATAGGACTTACGGTTAAATTTTACAACTTCGTATGCTATATTCCTACAATGGCGCCTAACATTAAAATCGGATTTTTATTTTCACCCCTTTTTTACGGTTAACTACGTGCTGGTTGGTGAAGTGCAAGAGACCGTCGAGACTAGCACTGAAGGTATAATGAAAATGATCTTAATTGTCGTTTTTATGATGGCAAATTAATTTTGTGTTTGTGAACAACCGACAGATTGGAAAAGATTTAGATTAAACAACAGCACGAATGAGAAAGAAAGACTGCGTCTGTTACCGCGCTAACGACAGTTGATAAAAAACAGTGCGACTTGTTGGACGAAAGTGTCATTAACGGAGCGAAACTAGTTATTTGAACGATACCGAAAGACAAAAAAAAATATGTATATCTTTATTCGTTAATTTCAAGATAATTCAAAAAATAATTAAAAAAAAACACAAAAATTTTCAAAATATACGATTAAAAAAAAGAAGACTATTCTTTCCTGAAAATGTGGTAATTTATAAATAAGTGTCTGTATATATGTTATGTATGTATTGTATATGATTATATGATGTGGTACCACTAAAGTGTATCATCTTTCTATTACAATTTTCGTCAAAATAAAATAAGAAAAAGAGTTTGTTTTAAATGAAAGAAAATCATAAACGATTGATCTTCGTAAGAATAACTTTTAATGATTTAGATTTAGATTTAGATTTAGATTTTTTAAAAACAAAAGAGTAGGCTAAAATGCGTTTTAAATTTAATTTAGTCACTTAATTTTAAGAAATACTTAACATATTTGTCAAGAAACAGTGAATACAAAGAAATTATTTACAAACTTCTTTATCTCGTTGTTATAAGTAATAATTTTTATCATTAAATGACACCATGAAGATATAAAAAAGCAATAAAAATATTTTCATTATAGAATTACTTTCAACCAAGAATGAATGTTATTAACTAATTCATTTTGTCGTAATCAGGAATTAAATTTAAGTCAACAAAATAGCATTTAACAATATTTATCTACAATAAATAAGATATCTGTAGAACATTTGTCCTCGTACGCTTAGGACACGTAAGTGTTGTGTGTGTGTGTGTGTGTGTGTGTGTGTGTGTGTGTGTCTCTGTGTCATTGGTTTAGTTGTGATAAAAGTGATTAGAGTTCATATACTTTTGATTATAAAAAAAGATCAAGCAACTAGAACTAGACAACAACACTACAACTACAACAACAACAATGCCAGACCAAACGAACTCACTAAAATACACGAGACCGAATATTAAAAAAATGTCATTACCATCAAGATTTGTTCTTGATTATGACAGATTCGCCGACAGATTCTACAGACTGCTAGAATAACATTTAAAATTTAATCCTACAAAAGATAACAACAATAAAGCTTGCGCGAAAATAATTAAAAAAGGAAAAAAAAACAGCTTTTTTAAATACAGGCACAGCTTGCCTTTGGATTTTTGCTTTATAAATAAAACTGAAAAGAAATTAAATAAAATTTTTAAAAAATTAAATTACAAAAAATGAAAAAAAACAAATTCATTTTTTAATAAAAGAAGAAATAAAAATAAAATTTAAGCAATAAGATTTACTTAAAGTAAAAATTGAAAGTAGAAAATGACAATAAGGAAAAAAAAATAAAAGTTTTATTTTTATTAAAAAAAAAAAATAAAAACAAAAAATATTATAAAAAAAAATATTAGAATATTTAATGAAAGTATGTATACATTATATTGTAGTTTAATGAAAGAAATTTGTCTGTCCAGAACTATAGCTATGTATATAAATTGAAAAAGAAATATGTATATATGTACATAATTATTTTTTAAAAATATATATTTAGTCTTCTTATTTTATATTTATTAATTTTTTTAATAATAAGTAGCTAAATTTAAAAGTCGCAAAGCCTGGTTAACCATACTTGAACATGCACAAAGCCTGGATTTATGATCGTACCCATTTTTAACTGACCAAATAATAAACGATAATAAAATTTAATTTACCAAAAATATAAATTAAAGAAAATTTTTTAAATGGAAAGTAAAATTGAATATAAAATAAAATTTTGTTATATAGAAAAATCAAATTAAAATAAATTTTTTAATATTGCCATACGATAGTAACAATTTGATGCATTTAATTTCAGTGTTATGGTAATTAGACATACTTAATTAATTACAACATTATTTCTTTTATTAACAAAAAAAGAAATTGCGCAAAACATTGACGTAATGGGCCAAGTTCGGACAGATGATTCGAGAAGTGGGCCACAAACACACACACACACACACACACACATTAATTAAGGAAAAGATAAATTGATGGAATGTTGATGAATAAATGTTTCACATTGATATCAATTCTTTCCTTTTCAGCAAAGATGCCAACAACAGAAATGCTTCAGAGAGTATACAAACGAAGAAGACAAACGATTATATTGATGATTACGATCCACACGAACATCGCAGTGTCAAAAATCCAACATCGTAAATAAAACAATAATAAGAGCGCACTGAAATCTCATAACTTTCGCACAATTCTTACAGAAACACTCAAACGTTTGCGCATTTCCTTAAAGCTTCCATCGGAACCGGTGTATTGGCCATGCCGAGTGCTTTTGCGAATGCCGGTTACGTTAACGGTCTCGTGCTCACTGTAATTATAGCCGTTATAGCTATCCATTGTCTGCACGTTTTGGTAAGAAGGATAGAAAGAAAATTAAAAAGAAAACTATGGAAAAAATAAACCAAACAGATTTCACACTTTCTTCTAACGTGAAGCTACATACATATATTAATTTTTAAACTTTATATACATATATCTTAATATACTTAATTAAGTCTTACATACATACACACTCACAGATCGGCTCAATGTACGAGTTGTGCAAACGGAAACGAACGCCGTATTTATCTTTTTCGGAAGCGATGACTGTCGGCCTTCAGGAGGGGCCGCCTCTGTTGAAATGCCTGGTGCCCATAGCGACGTAAGTAATACTGGCAATTATTCAACTTTTGACCATACGTCGCGTCGTATGAGTAACCGGAATTAATGGCGCTGATAAACGATATGAGAAAGTTACTCATACGTACCGTGGACCGAAGTGTACAAAGAATGAAAAGAACTCGACAACGACTCGACTAGAGACAGACTACTGACTACAGACTACAGACTGCAGACTGCAGTAAAGTACGTACGTATAGTCGTAATGGTCGTGGTAATAATGATAAAGTAAGTGAAAAAGTGAGGCAAAGAAGTACTCATAGATTATTTTAATGGCTTTTAATTTTCCACACTTACCTTCCGTCCTTTCGTCGTAGGCCTTTCGTCGACGGCTTTCTGGCATTTTATCATTTCGGCATTTGCTGCGTCTATATCGTGTTCATCGCTGAGAGCATCAAGCAAATTGTGGACCAATACTGGGTGGAGCTGGATTTGCGGCTGCACATGTGCTTCCTGCTGGTGCCGCTCTTCCTGCTCTACAGTATACGGAATTTAAAACTGTTGGCGCCCTTCTCGTCCGTCGCCAATTTGTTGCTGCTTGTCGGTTAGTCGGGCTAGCTCTTAAGCGTCAGACAGCAAGTATTTATTGCTTGTTACAATTTCGTACTTTAAGTGCGAAATATCTAACTGTTTTTTGGCTGTTTGTCACCTTCGTTTGTCGCCCTCTGCTGGCTCTTTTGTCATGTCATTCCGCTACTTCTTCTCTCTTTCAGGCTTCGGTGCGGTCCTCTACTATGTTTTCCAAGAGCTGCCACCAATTTCGACACGTAGAGCCTTCGAGGAGATCTCCAAATTGCCAATATTCTTTGGCACTGTACTTTTTGCTCTGGAAGCGGTCGGTGTGGTTAGTAAAATAATAACGGAACACTCTTAAAATATATATTTTTTTACTTTTTTGTGTTTATACGAGTAAATTGTGTTTCCTTTCTTTTTTC
This sequence comes from Conops quadrifasciatus, assembly GCA_949752815.1. Lineage (NCBI taxonomy): Eukaryota > Metazoa > Arthropoda > Insecta > Diptera > Conopidae > Conops > Conops quadrifasciatus. The sequence goes on from OX457079.1 coordinate 35,540,275, forward strand.
TTAACACAGATTTTGGCTATTGAGGAGAATATGGAGAAACCGAAATCTTTCCTGAAACCGTTGGGCATCATGAACCTGGGCATGACGATTGTAATGTCGTTGTACGTGCTATTGGGCTTCTTTGGTTACTGGAAGTATGGTGATGACGCTAAAGGCAGTGTTACCTTGAATATACCAGAGAAAGAAATGTATGTTTGTGGATAAAACATTTTTCTCGTCCAAAAGAAATTGTGCTTTAGTTGAAAAATTTCAGAGTTTTTTGAGTTTGGGTAATTTTTTTTTCACAGAATTAAGAGAAATATTTCTAGTATGATAGAATTTTCAAGTCAAGTCTTTGAGAAACTTTGAATTTTAGCAATAGCGCTAATATTCTCGATAAATTTCTTTATGTTTTGCAATATTCTCATGCGTTAAACTTTTCTTTTGCTTTTGTTCAGTTTGGCGCAAGTGGTTAAAATCGTTTTCGCCCTCACAACGTGGATCGGTTATGCGTTGCAAGGTTACGTGACAGCGGATATCGTTTGGAATAAATACCTCTCGAAGCGCTTCAAGGACACTTCAAAGCATTTACTCTATGAACTGATAGCGCGAGCAGTCTTTGTGTTGTTAACATGTAAGAATGATGTGATGTGATGGCGTTATGGCAAACACAGACCACAGACCACAGACCACAGACCATAAGAAGCAAACAAACGAGACAAGAACGAGACACGCAGACGACGAGCGCCTTTATCTAGCGTCTATTGCGTTGCTTAAGATATTTTTTCGTGTTTTCTTCCGTCTTTTAAATTTGCAGTTTCTTGTGCTGTTGCTGTACCGGATCTGTCTCTATTCTTATCGCTTGTGGGCGCTTTCTGTTTGTCCATATTAGGCCTGATCTTTCCCGCATTGTTGCAAATTTGTGTTCTATATCGTACGGGCTATGGACCGTGGAGGATTTGGCTAACGAAGGATGTATTGTTGGTGGCATTCGGCAGTTTCGGTGGCATTGTCGGAACGTATGTTAGCATTACAGAGATTGTGAGAGCTTATAAGTGATGACGGTGATGGTGACGGTGATGATGGTGATAATAATGCTAGCTAGTTGATAAGAGTAATGTAGAAATAATAAAATAAAATATACATATATTTTTTATTATCTTCTCATGAGGACATATTATGGCATCATGGTTTTGGTAAAATCTGTCGGCATTTAAGCCTCAACGTTTATAAGATTCAATGTTCTTTAATGTTGTTTAACGTTATTAATATTCTGTTGTTGTTGTTGTTGTTATTGTTGGTGATGATCGTGAACTGCAATAATAGGTCAAGCTTCATAAAAAGTTGCAACAACTTTTTATTGCATGCTAGTCGTATAATTTTTTAAAACGAAATGTTGACTTAAAGAAATAAACACTTTTAAAACTGTGGCCAACAAAATGTTAAAAAATATAGTATAGCACAGAAAATGTTGTTACAAGTGTTGTTACAAAAGCAAACAACTGTCGCGTTGTTTTCTTTTGACCAAAAAAAAAAAAAAACAGTAATAAAAAAAAAAAACAGACACTATAAAAAGTGAAAAAAGTAAGAAAAAAAAATCAACGACAATAATAAAAAAAAAAAAATTGAAAAAAAATTGCGTACAATAAATAAATAAAAAGTAAAAGCAACGTAGAAAAAAATTAACACAGAACAAGAGAAAAATTACAGAAACCAAGAAAACACCAGAAAACATAGAACGACGAGCAGAAACAACAGAGAACAGGAAAAAAAAAATCGACCATAAGAATAAAATAACAGCAACCAATAACAGAAGGCAGGAAAAATAAATAAAGTTAAATAAATAAAGTTAAATAAAATTAAGTTAATAAATAAAGTATAGTTTAAATAAATTTAAAATAAACAAAATCAAAGATAACACAAGCCGAACGACAAAATAAAAGCCTGTTATTTTCGCATCGCAAGCAAAAAAAAAAAAACAATTATAGTAGTTCAAAAAAATTAAAAAAAAATTTTTTTTTTAAATATTGCAAAACAAGACTGATCATGCACATCCACACTCTAATTGATGAACAGTACAAAGAAATTTTTATTTCACAACATCCGGTTGAAAACGGAAGCGGAAATCAGAAATACAAAGGAATGCACATAAAAAAAATTAAAAAAAAACCAAGAAATTTCCAGAGAGAGAGACTGAAATTCAGCAAAAAGCAAAAGTCATCATCCGTAACATCGACACAATCATCAACATGCATACATGTGTCGTCTGTACGGACACATACGTACATATACAACATACAGATGCATACGGTGCATAGGATACAATCAACACTTACACCTTTGACTGACATCTGACACCTTTGACTCCACTGAATGGCTGGAAAACAATGGCTTTCTTTGTCGGGACGCTTTTCTCTTCATGCATGTGTTCTTCTTTGTTTGTTTGCTAAAGCCGTGCGTCGTCCGTTCAATTGTCTGTTTGTCTATGCGATCTCTGTGAATGTGAATGTTCGCTGCCTTGGAACAGCAGAAGCGTTCGTGTTTACCAAGTCCAGGTTTGTCCAGGTACTCCTTCTTCTCATCCCTTTCTCCCTTTTATGTTTCGTCCTCTTGTAGGAGGACTTGGGCTCTATTGGGCTATATCGTTATACAAACTCGTCTGTAGCTGTTTTCAACAAGTTTTTTTTAAAGAATTGTGTTCTCTTGTCCTTTGTCATGAAAAGGACATGAGAGACTATCTCTGGCTGCCGAGCTTGTTATTAGTAACCGCAATATAACAACAAACTACGACCAACCAATATTTACTGAATCTACTGCTATTATTAAATCCACCGCTAACCGATCAATTAAACTCTTATAACCAACAAGAAACCATGGAGGAGGCTGATGGTAGCTTGTCTCCTAGCAGGATTACCGGCTACTACTCGATAAACAAACCAGCTACCACTCGGTATGACTTCTATCCTCTCCGTTGGTTCACAGACACTTTGCGAATGGAAAACTTAACATTCTATGTCGTTGTTGGTTTAGATTAATTTCATTAGATGTGGTAGAATTTTTGTGTGCAAGGAGAGAGACAGAGAGAGCGAGAGACATATCTATTTTATTATTTATTCTTCGTGTGTACCAAAGTTAGTTTTTACCTTTTTCCTCCTTTTCTCTGGCTTTATATCTACCTTTTTAATCTCTTGAGGAGGATTTTCGGTGGTGCTTGGTTACTTGGTTGCTGCAAGCCATTTAATTAAGTTAAGTCTTTGTCCATTTTTAGCCTTTCAAGTTTGATTAAAAGGTAATAATATAAAATTGTAGATAGATAGATATAGTTACGAGTAATTTGCTTACCAATATCAAACAAATGAAATACCTACATTCTGTTTTTACAGAATGATTAAGGTTTCTTCTGATTTAGGTTTCTTTTTTTTGTTTTTTTTTTTTTGGTTATAGTTTGTGGTTATCTCTGTAATTGACAAAAACTGATTATACTTTAGTTTATATCTTGAAAAATTATAAACTTAATTTTTGGCTATTTTGCTCTACTTTATCGCTATTTGATTACGTTAACACAACTAAAGGAAAAATAGTGAAAGTTTAAATTTCTAAAATCAAAGAATTATAAAAACTATTTTCTATTTATAGCTAATTTCATAATCCCCGCCTGATTAGTTTACCGAATTATATAAAAACAAAAAAAAAACAAAAGTTTAAAAAATTATTGTAGATTTTTAGGATAACATTTTAAATGTAGTTTTTTTAATTTAATAAATTGAGGAAAATCAAGTTAAATATTTTGAAAGGTATTGAAAATAACGATTTAGTGCTTTTATATTTGGTTTTTTTTTTTTAATTAATTTTAATTAATTATTTCCCTCAAGGCCAAATTTAATAAGTTTGTTTAGATAGAGTTAAAGCATTCGATGGATGGGTTTTGTAGCGAACCTATTCCGTTAAAGCGTTTGCTTAGCTCTAGAAATTTACCAAAAAACAAAAAAAAATTCGAAATTTCAAAAATTTCCCACGATTACAAATTTTTCCTTCTAAAAATGCATAAATATTTAGCAAAAACTTTTTTTTTTTTTTCTTTCTTTATTCATCGTAAGGATTTATCCTAATGAACTGTTTAGACAGTTCTTAAATTTTTTTACATCGCGTACATTCGATACATTTAGTCACTCCGCCATTCATGAAGTCAGTCAAGCATTCATGCGTTCAAACTTAAGTATTCCATCAGGAATAATAAATACGAAACAGTACGAGTATAAGCATGTATGTATGTACGATATGTATGTATGTTTATGCGAAATATTCCAGTCACGAACACTAGAAGCATTTTAAATCTCGGTGTCAATGTCTGCCTCTCCTTTTATCTAAGTGTGTATGCGTGTGAGTTATAGCGTATGCGTTATATTATTGCTTACCGTCATTTTTTTTCTGATCTTTATTTCACGGATGTAAAAAAATTGCAATTATCATAGTGGAAGTTGTTGTTGTTGAGGAAGGGAGTAAGTATATATATACATATGTATATTTATATACATATACAGACAATACTACGCTAGACCGTATTGCTAGAGGTACAGTATTCCTAAAGGGAAAATATTTTTATGAAATACAAATTTAAAGAAAGTTTGTTCGCATTTGTTTCTGGAATGATTTATATGAAGTGAAATGTATAGTAAAATATTGTGCAGTTTTATTGATTGGTATTTTATGATAACTTTAAAAAGTGTAAGTATTGAAACTAAGTTAGCTTTATAGTTTAATATAACAAAACTGAGTAAAATATTGTGCAGTTTTATCGATTGAAATTTTACGATAACTTTAGAATGTGTAAATATTCTAAAGTAGGTTAAATTTATAATTTGAAATAATAAAACTGAGTAAAATATTGTGCAGTTTTATCGATTGAAATTTTACGATAACTTTAGAATGTGTAAATATTCTAAAGTAGGTTAAATTTATAATTTGAAATAATAAAACTGAGTAAAATATTGTGCAGTTTTATCGATTGAAATTTTACGATAACTTTAGAATGTGTAAGTATTGAAAGTAGGTTAAATTTATAATTTGAAATAACAAAACTGAGTAAAATATTGTGCAGTTGTATTCATTGGGATTTTATGATAATTTTTAAAAGTGTAGGTATTGAAACTAAGCTAACTTTATAGTTTGAAATAACAAAACTGAGTAAAATATTGTGCAGTTTTATTGATTGAAATTTTATGATAACTTTTGAAAGTGTTAGTATTGAAACTAAGTTAACGTTATAGTTTGAAATAACAAAACTGAGTAAAATATTGTGCTGTTTTATTGAGTGGAATTTTATGATAACTTTTGAAAGTTATAGTTAAAAATTATAGTAATTTATAGTAAAAAATTACACATTATAGTTAAAAATTAAGAACTTGGTAAAATATTGTGCAGTTTTATGGATTTAAACGTTTGAAACAGTCGAGATATATCGCACGTACCTGGTGCCCCTGAGTGTATGTACGAGTATGTGCAAATGCCGGTGAAGCAGGTGCATCTAAACGGTTTCTTCTGTTATTTGGAGAGTTATAATTTTTTTATTGTTCTCATCTTTCAAGAGCGTAGGTATGAGTGTGATAGTTTGTGTCGTGTGGTTGTGAGCAGACGACGAAATTTTAAAAACCATAATATTTGGGTTAAATTGTAGTATAAATATGTTATGGTGCCTTGACTAAATATATGGATAAACCTGCACACGCCAGACTCAGTAACACACCTGCAAATACAACGACATTTATACTCACACAAGCTCGGCTTGATTGTTGTAAAGCCTCTCTAAAGTGCATAAAGAGAGACGGAGACAACTGCTTGGTGCTTTACGGCATTCGTTTTCGAGTAAGTGATAAACGTTTCGTGATGAAATGGCATAAAAAATGAGCATAATTTTTACCATTCTCATTCTCTTTTTCGTTGTGTTTGGTATCATCAGAGACAATGAGATGGGACACTCTCTGTACACTACAGGCGCATTTTCTTGATACAATCGCGAAATCGCCCAAAATTGTGGTCGGAGAGAAGGAGTAGGAGTTTTAATTCTTAAACACATAAAATTTGCACCTCAAAAATTAGGTTTTGTCGGCACTTCGGTGCTTCTGTCATATGTTTTCCGTTTTTCTTAATTTTCTTACCGTACAATTCGTACCGTTCGTTAGCAACGGGCGAGCGGAAGGTAAGAAGCGAACCGACTGAAGTTGTTACTAATCTTCTTTCTTTCTTTTACACTGGGCTCCGCGGCGCTGCTTTTGAGGAACAACCACCATCATCATAACAACTCATCAACGCTCCTTCTATAATCTCAAGAGATGCGAATATTATGCCCGTAGGTACGACGTACTTACCTACAACTTTTATTATTAGCGCTTCATGTAAATTATTCAGCTGTGTCCTCCGGCCAGCATCGTCCGGACCATTCGTGCCTTGTTAACAATATGTTCACGCATTTTTAATGGAGAACACTTGTTCGTTACTGTTGTTTATTTTGTTTTTTTCTTTTTTTTGTGTTTCAACTTTTCTCAATTCATCTCATTTGCAATGGAAAATAGTAGCATGTATGAAGGTATAGTATGCACCCATTTCTTTTTCTTCTTTCTCTTCTTCATCTTCTTTGTTTTTACGCTATTGTTGTTGTTACCGTTTTCTTGAATTATGTGAGCTGATTGCATATTTTTACCTTTCGACTAGATTTTTGTTTGCTTTTGATGTATTCTTCTCTTTGGTGCTGTATACGAGTATGTATTTTGTGCAATAAAATGGGTCACGTCTCGACCTGCCGCCCCTCGAGTAATTATTTTTTGCCTCTACTGTTATTTTATTGTTATTGCTCACTCGCCAGCTGCAACAACAATAAAGAAAAGGAAACAACAACAATAGTGTCAGAGTTTAACAGCTTGCAACAGTTTGTAACTTGTTACGGGATGTGAAGCCAAGTCAGTGTTAAGACAATAAAAACGTGTTTAGTTTATTGTCGTCGTGTGTTGTCGTTTCCTAAAAATTATTTGGAACAATTCGCACGGTGTAAATCCTTCGGCAAACAATCACTTTGTCGTTCATTTGAAGACAGCACGATATGAATGACGCGAACAAAAACTACTATAATAATAGGCAACAACAATGGGCGTACAAAAATAATAAAAGCCTGCACAAGTGTACATGTTCATGCCCTTTAGCGTTTCCTAAATACATACAGACTTCTTCTCTTTTCGAAACTTCCTGCAAACTCAACAACAAAAATGTTAGTGAATTTATGTAAAATAATTATTTATTTATTTATATATTGTTATATGAATTGAAAAAACAATTTTTCGTAAATTTTGTTTTTTCCATAATATCAATATTTCCCATTACTTTCCCATCAATTTCTCATCAAAGAAAAAATAAGTAAATATCTCAATTGAAAAAGAGAAGTATAAAATTGCATACACTCATTGATTTATTTCAAGCTTCCATTTCATGAATTCTGTAGGCTTGCTTCTTGACCAAACCGAAATGAAGCCGAAAGTCAACTCAAATGTAGGTGATATATAGATTTATGCTCGGATATTTGGTACACAGGCTGGTACACGCTGTTATAAAATTACATCCACCATAAAATGATTTCATTCCTTATGAATTTTTCTATATAATAGCCAAATTACAATAATTAACTTCTATAAGCGGTTTCTTATGGAGAAGATAATATATTTACATAAATACTAATAATTCAGAGAGATTTTAAAAGGAAGGTTCGAATTTTTGCATGTTTCAATGAATTTTGAATCTCATAAAGTAATAAAGAGAGCTTTAGATATATAGGAAAAAACATGTTTTTCGCCCATTAGACTACTCGTAACATAACTCGAAAACGTGACCGGACAGAGCAATACTACAATTGTGGATTTGGTTTTAGATCATCAAAATTCTTGAGACAACCACACGTTTTTTTTTTTGTTTAATTTTTAAATAAAAACGTATTTTTTCAGTAGGTTTTTTAAAAACTTCTTTTAGGTACTGCTGAATTCTGCTGATGATAATGATATTTTTAATTTTTTTTTTTAAATCTTGACAAAATATTTGCGATATTATTAAACTATTGAAAACGTATTAACTTTTTTATGCATTGTGTAATTGCTAAAGGCTCATTTCGGCTCTCTTCGTTGCCATCATTGTTTTCGTAAATGTGTTGTCGTACGGCTTCCGTCAACATGATTTCAGCGGATAATCAAACACTTGCAACGAATTAAGAAGAAGCAGCAGCACCAGCACCAGCATGCATTTCGCTTGATTTCAATTCGTTGAAAGATCAACTGAGAATAATTAATGAGCATCTCGATACATCGTTGCTGTTGTTGTTATTGTTATTGTTGCTGCTCCTGTTAGCTTTATAATGAGTCTTTTTCGCTTTTAAGGAAATTGCAAAAAACTTGTTACGTTCTTTTCGCTTATTTAAACGAGACCAAAAAAAAATAATTAAAAAACAACAAAACAAATAATTAATTTTTTAATGTTTTTGATGAATTGATTGTTTTATTGTTCCATTGTTTCATTATATTGTTAAAATCTTTTGGATTTCGGTTAAGGTCTTTTGGATTAAGGTTAAAAAAGAATTTAAATTATTCATTGGAGAGTTGCCAACTTTATGCACTTCGTGTGCAAAAAGTAGATTTTGGAACACTTTTTTATAGTAAAAAGGGCAAAAGAAAAAATGACATTTTTTAGTTTATTCCGTTCATTTGATTTTATTTTATTACGTCGATGCTGTTTGGTTTCACATTTCATGTGTCAATAATTAGCAAATTGGTAGATAAAACTATCAAAAAAAAAAAATAAAGAAAATACAAGAAGAAGGAATGAGTTAGCGTCAGGTCAAAATAAATTAAACACAAAGGAAGCAGATGCGCTGTAGTATTAATTTTTAATGGTTTCTATGGACATGATTTAAAATGTAATTAATTGCAATCATATGGTCTAAATAAATACCAACACACACCATACCAATAAAAACAACAACACATGTGATAATGTGTGTGTGTGTGTGGCATCCATCGTTATAATAAAAGTGGCTTCAGGATAATATTTACAATAACTACACTGGAAAAATGGATGAAAGGATAAAAATGCATGAAGGATGCCCAAATTTGCCCGTATGGTATAATGTTTCGTGGTGTATTATAGGGTGTGGCGTAAAGTCCACTGCAGGTAAAAAACGAGTTTACGATGAGAAACCATACTTTATCCTGTCAGGATCTTTTTATTTGCATTCACTTTAGGGAGCAAAATCTATACAATTTTCATAAAACATAGATTTAATATACATAAAATTATGTACATTGCATTCAAATTGAAAATCTGTGAATATTTTATATTTTCGTTATAATATAAATATTTTTATTTTAGATATTTAAATAAAACTCGCCATAAAAGTTCATTGACTCCGGGCACCTTCAAAACAAACGGTCCATATGTAGAAATTGTATAAACTGGCAATGTAATACCTGACTGTAATTCTCTCCACGGTTCTCTCACTCTCTCCACTAACACTTGTCAAGCGTTGGTCTCTCAGCCCGCGCAGTCACCGCCCCATGCAGGAGCTGAGAACACTTCAAGCATACCTCTCTTTTAGGCACATTAATTGAACACTCTTTTTGTTTGGTTATTATATGTACATAATTATTACAATGTTTAATGATTAATTTTTTATTACTAATTAAAAAAAAAAATTATAAAAAAACCATATACGATAATCAATAAAATAATATATTAATCGCTGTGTTTTTTTCGCGTGTATCATTTTGTCCGCCATATTGTGTGCACACAGCAATCTAATTAACGGTGTTGCCACACTTTGCGGTATTTGTAAATGCAAATTATAAATTCTGCCAAAAGTTCAAAAATTATGCACTCGACATGAAACATATTTTTGCCTTCATTTAATTAGCGCGCTTTTGTTTCAGGAGGCACGAACATCCGTAACCATATCCACAGCTTGATGTGTGTAATGCGGTCACGTTACCATGAGTCAGAGCGGGTACAATCGGTACTAGTGTCCCATTATAATCCCCGTCCTTAACGCTTTGTTTGTTCGTGCTTACGTGTGTGTGTGTGTGTGTGTGTGTGTGTGTGTGGACGTGAGGTTGCGTTTGCATGAGGTTACGTTTTTGTATGCAGAAAAATGCTTTTACGTAAACTTCCTGAAAGTAACCGGAGAAACCTCAGCAACTGCAAAAATAATAAACATTTCAAATGAATGCAAACAAAAAAAATATATGCTAAATGCTTGGAGTAAGAATCCTTTGGTGAATTTTGCAGCGGAATATTAAAAAAAGAGACAGACGGCTCCAGCGCCTCTCAGCTATGATTAAATTTAAGCCAAAGCCGAGCCAAAGCCATGTAAATACTCTTGTAATTAATAAACCTTTTAATATGGAAATTACGCATAAAAAGCAGAATTAGGCAAAATGAAAGAGAAAATAATTGTTAAACTTGTTTTGGAATTGTTTGGAATTGTTTTAATAGAAATAAAATCATATAAAATAAAACAAATATCGAATAAATTAAGTTAACATTTAATAGTTACATTTTTTGGGAATAGCAGGAAATAGCAAACTTGCTTATCAACTCGATATCTTACCCTACACATTACCTACCAATGATTTCAAAACCGAAAACACAATTTCCCTGAAACAATTGAGGACGTCTTTCGTAAAAGATGATTCCTAAAAAAGATGCAGATTGACATTAAATATGAATTAAAATGGCGGGATAAAGTGTAGCGTTCTAATTGATTGTATTTGTCTAATGACAATTGTGCTAGTAGACTAAAAAATTAATATTTATTCTACCGCAGATTATTTTACTCATCAATATGGCCTACAGTTCAAACTCTACAGGTATCCTCCTCATATAATTATCATGGTTTATCACGATTTAATAATAACCAACATGAGGTAACATTTTAAAAGAGTGTATAAAGAAAAAAATTTATATTTCACTTTTTGTGAAAATGTTTGGTATTTAACTTTGTCTACAATGATATTTCCTACTGGGTTTTCCCTACACGACTCTCTTCTCTTCTTTTCACCTTCTTTAGTAGAGAGTGTGAGAGTTTTAGGAAGGCATGAAGAGACATGAAAATGGTACAAATTGCGCAGTTAGTTCGCGAATAACCGGATGGAATAGTTTTTATCTCTGAGGAAGTTTGTGATACCCTTCCATGCACTTTAATAACGTTTCCGAATGTTGACATATAAAAAGAGATAGACACAGACACAGCCAAAGAGAGAGACGCGTTATTAGACAGCAGTAGAAGAGAATTTTTTTCATTGAAGCATTTACAATGGTTTACATTGATTTTGCAAGAAACTTGTTATATTTTATGTACATTTATCTTAATTTGTATAGAAGTTCGTTTCTTCTTTGTCTAACTATTTTTTTTGTATATATGTACATATGTACGTAAAGTTTCTTTATTAGCGTCGCTAAAATTGATATTATTAAGAAAAAAAATTTTTTTTTTTAAAATAATTGCTTTATAAAATAAATTTTTTTGTGATTTTTTTTTGGTCACTTCCTTTATATGACTTTTTAACGGTTTAAAGTTTTAGCCGCGTATTTATTTTGCATTTTAGTCTCTCTGAGTTGGATGAATTTTTCCTCTATCGACATCTATTTTTTTCTCTCTATATATTTTTTTTAAAGGTATTTCCCGGTAAGACCGCCGTCTTCTTTTGTTGCCTAAAGGTTGAATGATGAGACTAAAACGAATAAATCAAAAATATTTCATCATAAACTGCGACTTCGTTACATTTTGATGACGGTGTGTGTGTTGTTGCCGCAGGCAAAATATGAAAATGTATACGGAGCCTTTAAATTCGGTTTATTCGAGTAACAAAAAGACAAAAAGACAAGTACCTACTTGTAAAAGTTGTCCTATAAATCGTCCACAACTCAATTTATAAATTTAAATTGACTTAATTTTTTTGTTATGTTGTTTTTACACGCACGAAATTTAAGGCTTCGCATATTTTCGATTTCAGAATATTTGAGATTCTGTGAATTGTAAAGCTCAAATAAAATGAATTTTTCAAAAAGGCGGAAGTTTCAGCTTTATTGTTTTAATTGAATTAAAGCTAAGAGTTTTAATAAAGCAATGAAAATGAATCTGTGAAGCATAACATTTTCAAGTGTTCATTCATTCTTCATTCCTCTCGAAATCAAATGTCTCACAATTCAATTCAGTCAGTAACTCATTCGATGATGGAGTGTTCATTAAAGTGTTAATAAACTGATGATTTTATTGTGAAATTAATTAAATGCAATCGAATCATTGAAGTGTACAGTTTGTACTTAGTCCAATGGTTTTGGAGTAAGTACTTCCGTACGTAACATAGTAGTTACGTAACTAATCAGTAACTTTCAGTTGAGAGCACAAAATGAATGCGACAAATTCATTTGCAACAACAACAACAACAACAACAGGACAGCAGGACACCGGTACCTACTTAGCTGAATTTAATTCTTGTCTCAAAGAATGAACGAACAATCGTAACTTTTTCAGCAAAAGAACAAATTTTTAAAGCGCTTACTATCATAAAAAATATAATGTTGCAAAAAACGTTTACATTCGTGCACTTGATTTTAAGATTTTCTACGATTACGATTTTTTTTTTACTATACAGTCACGATATAGATTTTTTAATACTTTTTTTTTTATTATACTCGAGTATTGATTGCTGTGTGCTGATGAATCGTATAAATACAAATAGTATATACAACAACTTTAAAACGGTGATGATTTTTCCACACTATTTGTAGAGAAAACGACCACAACAACAACAACAACTAAAGCAGACAGTACAACAACAACAATAGCAGCATTCATAATAAATGAAAAATTAAAAAAAAATTAAAACAAATTTTTTAAACCATTCTGATCGTGCATCGTCCTTGTGTACATTTCAGCTAGCCGGATATCCGTTAAATTTTTAATGGTATTTCTGCGTTTTAGAGCATTTGTGCTAGCCTCCCCCCCACGCATCCCTTCCGACCCTTTTAAATGCTTCTTAGTTATATAATAATATGAAATTTAGGTCACTTCATCAAACGCTTGCACGCACAAAGCTTGCCGCACGCACGCAGACCGTGTATACTCGTACTATAGCGAAATATGGATTTTTATGATATAAAAAAATTATTATAAAAAAAAAAGAAAAATATATAATAAAATAAAACTAAACAATTAAACAAAAGCGTACAAAGCAAACAAACAAGGAAATAAATCGTCATCTGCTTCGAAAACCTTCTGCATGCAAGTTTTACCTGCATGTTCAGAGGAATAGAGATAGATAGATGGTAGAGCTGTGTAGAGGGTTGTGCGGTAAAAGAGCAAATATATACATACATATGTTAAAAGAGAGAGAGAGAGAGGGGATAGATAATAGAAGGTAAATGAGATGGCATGCAACCACATGAAAAAATATTTTGGGATAATATGAATGATTAGAAATTTCAAAAGCCTGCAATTTCATCTCATGATACATACTAGAGAGCTACATGAGACGTCTTGAAGGCTTGTTCAAGACGTCTTCAAAGTTTCAAGGACGTTGCTGAATCACCAACTACTTTTTTAATCTTCTCAATCTGCTCCAAAACCTACGCACGTGCGTTCGTAGGTCTTACACTGAACTCTTTCTCTCTTCTGCTTTCCTCTTTGAGGGAGAATTTATTCGGAGTGTAGCATCGCTCTTATTAAGAAGATTTTCTGTTTCAACTACTATGAACGTTTTGTCTGGCATTTTGTCTTCTCTTTAAATCCTTAGGAACAGAGAAAAAATTACTCAATTTATTAATTCGTTCTCTGAATTTGTTTGTAAATTGAATTGCATTGTGTATGTGTTTAGGAGTTGCCAACGAAATTCAATTTCAATTAAAACAATCAATCACGCAATTTTGTAGAATGATGAAGAGCAAATAAAAAATGCAACAACTATGCAGTAGTTCGTTGCTCTTCATTTCCATTCACTCATTTAATACTCCTGGCTCTTTAAAACAATTAATTGTGGTAAGGATCGATCGATAGTGGTAAAAAATATTTCATTTCTTCAAACATGATATGACTTTTAAAATAATTAGTGAATGGAGAATTGGAGCAGAAAGAAGAGTATGTGAAAGAGTGAAGTGGAAAAGAAATAACTTATCAAATTTGCATACAAATTTTTAACTTTTACTCTCGCTTTTAATCTTGACCTTTCGCTCTCTCTTTCTTTTCTTTCTTTTTATCAATCTGAGTTTTTTCTTTTTAGAATTAGAAAAAACTGTTTTTTTCTTTTGTTGGTGCAACAAATGTATTCAATTTAAATTTCATCAATTTAGCAAAAAATTCACTACGGCAAATTGACCCTCAACTATGTTACGCTCAACTACTCACAAAACAGACAACAACAACAACAACGACAATCGACAAACTATCTCGCATCTCATATTGAATCAATATTTCTGCTATGCTTCATTTCGAACTTGTTACCTGAGTCGAGGAGAGCTGCATCAGTCAATTGAGAAAATTCCACAATTCTTGAGAGAAGAACTGTTTAAGAAGAGAAGTGAGAGGGACATTTTTCAGTAACTTGAAATGCATTAAGAGAGACAGCAAGCATTTCATTCGTTGTTTCAATTAACAACATTGGCATACCCATTAGCATCATCATCATCAGCATCATCATCACCATGACTATTATCAACACTATAAGCATTAATGTAGCGTAAAAAAGCAGTATGATGAATTGATAATGAATTACTTTAGAAGCTTTTAGAAATGCTTTCGTTAATTTTGAATTTGTCCATTCATCTTTTATTTTATCTCTCCTTTTCCGGACGAAGCCGATTTGTCCTTTAAAATGGGGTCATTCTTAATCCTCGAAAAGCTTCAAGCTACAACGCAACTGCCAGGATGTTCCTTCTGCATGCCTTTCAAAATCGTCAGCTGCATTATCGTAATCATTGTTATCATCACCTTAACGATGATGAAGCTACTTTTAAGACGAAATGAAATAATTCGCAAATATTTTGAATGAAGTGCAAGGATTTCAAAACTTTAGAGGATTAAAGCTGTTTTTCTATGATAAGATTTTCCGACGAGAAGTTAATGAAGTTTGAACTTTACTGAAAATTGCCTGGCAAAAAAAAAAAAAACAAATACAAAAAAACATGTTTTAATGGCTTCAGCATCTGCAGAATCTTGCAGAATTTTCAACAAAGAAGTTCTAAAAAAGTAATTAAATTATATTGATATAATTTATAACTTTGTTTGTTATCAATTTATTCAGGGCATAGTTTTTTGCATAGTTTTTTTGCTTTTCATACCAAAGATAATTTTTTTTTCTACTACTTTTTGGTTCCGCGTTAGTTGTAAAAATCTGTTTTAAAGACTTTAATCTATTTACAATACTTCGAAACTGTCTGCCAGTTACCGCAAAATGGGTTGCATCCACAGAATCTAGTCCTCACGAGGCTGGACTGCATGCCTCCTACCATTCCAAAATGCTTAGTCAAACACACAGAGTCAGTCCAATTGAAACTTTTACCACGCGAAACGGCAGACTGCTCGTAAATGGATTTGGTAGAAGTTCAAAACATTTCGGGCCATAACATTCCGGGAATGAGCACGCATAAAGAGATATTTGGACTTTTCTCATGAAAGTGCTAAATGAAAATTATGACTAAAAAACTTTTGAACATTTCCACTTAAAACCCATTCGGGATACGAGACGTGCATATAAATTGATTCGAAAGCAAAGAGTGCGCTGCTAATAGAAAAATGAGCAATAGTAAGACGATAAGAGCATCGACACGAGCAGCCCCCGCTCTTCTAATTTCATCTCATCTCGTCGTCGTCGTCGTTGTCGTTGTCGTTGTCGCTACATTAGTCAGCTTCCGGCATGGTTGCGTTAGACGCAGGGGAAAGGTTAAATGAGGTCATTAAGCATCTGCTATACATAAAATGGAAAAAAAGGAAGACAAGGACGAGGACGAGGAGGAGAAGAAGCGGAACAAGTCGCCGCTGCTGCCAAAGAAAGAAATGGTTGTAGAATTTACGATACGCGAATGGTGGGTTTCTCGGTGAAAGAATAACTTCCATTTCCGTAGTGCATTAAGCTACTTTTTTCGTCTTGTTTTCTTCTTCTTCTTCTTCTTCTTCTTCTTCCTACTCCACCGAAATTCCATTTCCATTTGTGTATGACGGCCTGTATGAACTTCTGCATGAAGTTTGCGTGTTACCATGCATGTTGCTTGCATGATGCCCAGTTTTTCTGTATGATGGCCTATACTTCTGCATGATGGCTCATTTTCCCGTCTGATGCTGCACGAATATCCAGTTTCCTGTACGCTGCTTGCCTGATGGCCGTTTTCCTGTATGATGAGACCATGATGGCATGTTTTTCCCATATCATACTTGCATGATGATCCCTTGTCCGTTGTATGATGATAGTTGTATGATGATAGTTGTATGATGATAGTTGTATGACGATAGTTGTATGATGATAGTTGTATGATGATAGCTGTATGATGATAGTTGTATGATGATAGTTGTATGATGATAGTTGTATGATGATAGTTGTATGATGATAGTTGTATGATGATAGTTGTATGATGATAGTTGTATGATGACCCGTTTCCACGTATGATGCTTTCATGATGATCTGTTTTCCTGCACGCTGCTGCCATGATGGCCGTCCGGCACCGTAATTTTCATGAAGTTGGCAGATAAGTTTTGCAACTGGCAACACCTTCACGACACAGCAATTTCTCTGACACAGAGAGACACACACAGATAGAAGACAGCTGACAGACAGAAGAGCAACTTAATGGATTTGGAAAGTAAGATAATTTCATAGAATTCATCTTCTCAGATTGTTAGCCACTTTGGAAACGACTAAGTGGCATCACTGGTGGCCACCCCGCCGAAACGCTGCTGACTCTCGTCAAGCCAATTGAATGCAATGCAAATGAGGGCAAGCATTATGCAACACCATGCGCTCGCTCTATGGAGGCCATTAAATTGACAACAGCTGCAGGAAGCGGAAACCATTCGTAACCGCAAAATTGACAGAGCAGACAAGTTTTCAACCTCGCAAAAAGTTGGCACAAGTCAAAAAAAAAGAGAAGAAAAAACATGGATAATGTTGTCTATACAATACGAATACGATTCTATGAGTACCTACAAGAAAAAAAAAAAAAAAAACGCCATAGAAATTATAGGAATCCTGGATTGCTGCCAATTTGTTCAAGTGCGTATAAATTTTTGATTTGCAAAAGAGAAAGACAGGAGCAGGAGAAAAGAGTACACATAGTATATGAATTTCTTTCTTGCTCATGCTCTGTGACAAAACTGACTGACAAGTTGCACTCTTGTCATACTCTGATTAGTTGCAAAAAAACGGTAGAAAGTAAAAAGATATGATTTACTTCTCTTTTTGTGGATATAATCACGATTTAATCAGGATTTGTAGTTTTGTTTGTCAGTTTCTTTGCCTCACTCTGCTACCTCTTCCGTTCTCTGTCGCGCACTTTGTCAGCTTTCTCTGTGGCACGTTGTCAGCTACGTTAGCTATTCTCTTCACTTAACTTTATCGCTATCTACTTCAGCAAACATAATTTCTTTTTACTTTTTCTTATTTTTCCTCTTAAAACTTGCTCCTCAATTTTCAGCTAAAGTTTTTCTTTCCAAGTTTAATGGTTTCTAAAATGGATTATTCTTCTATGTGGTCATGGCATAGCATCTTCTAGTAGTTGAGACAAGAAAGAAAACTTGACGTTAATAATTTTTATTTGTGCCTTTTTAAAATGTTTGAAATAACAGCATTATCTCTAAGCCTTTTTAGACGCTTGTAAACGTTGGTATATTTTTTTTTTTTTGGTGTATTTTAATTCACAGTTTACTGCAAATAAACGACTGAAATTTATTTTATTAATTTCATTAAAAAATTATGGAATTTTCCTTTAGTTTAATTTTAATAAAAATTGTTCAACACGTTTTATTTTTCATTCGTATTGTTTCTTTACACTTTTTCTTCTTCGTTATTTTGTTTTCAATCTTTATGATATATTTTATGCTTAAAAGTCATAAAGACCCAAAACGTGAGAAAAAGTTTCTATATTTCCGAAATGAGTGATTTTCAAAGGATTTCTATATGCCGTAGAGAGTATATTTTATACTCTGTGGTCCATTGTATATTTGTGTATGTATGGTTACTACACGTGCTTGTCAACTATTCGTATAATAGAGCATAAGTTTCTTTACAGCCTTCTGTTTCTGACAGTACAAAACTAATGCGTAAACAATGCGTAACTTACAAAATTTTTCAACTTTCTTTACATTCAGCATGAGTTTTGAAATCAGTTTTTTTTCTTCTTGTTCATTTTACCTGTACATTTTTCGTTTTGTATTTCTTCATTTCCGACACTTCGACAAACTTACATTCTTACATGTTTCTTGTCAGTATAAAGTGTTACCAGCATGAAATGTAGTATACCTAAGTTTTGACACTGATTCGCATTTCCTTTCGATTTCAAATATGTCAACATAAATGACATTCTTGATGATATCTTGTCATCTTATTTATAACCACTATTTTGTTATTTATAACAACTATTTTGGGTAAGAATGGGAAAATGTTGCTATTCCTAGAAATTTAAAAGCTCGCTCTTGCGTTTATTTTATATAATGGAAAAAAAAATGTGAATAATGTATATAAAATGTGAAGTAAAACTTCAGAAAATCTCTAAATTATTAAAATAACCTTTTAATGTGACTTTTTTCAATATAAATTTAAAAATAAATACAATATATAAATACGTACATACTATATATACGTACATACTATATATAAAAATATCCAAAAATAGACATTGTTTTTTTAAATACGCCTAATATCGTTTCTATGCTTTAGAAATGAAGGCTTCCTTTAAAAGTACCTACAATATTATAAGTTCTCTTTTTTAACTAATTTTATTATTTATATTAATTTTATAAGAGACCTTTTATTCTATATGAGAAAAAAAAAATGTACAAAAATAAAAAAATTAAAATATGAAATAACTTCTTATAGTCTATTTCGGATAAGCCTTGCATAACCCTCTACCTCCACAGCAACCTTCTCAGTTTTGAATGTTTGAAGAGTTAAATGTTTGAATTTTGAAATGAAGTCATGATGTCAGTTCTGAAGTTGAATGTTTAAATGTTTACCTGAGTACTTAAAATAAACCCTTTGCAAATAAAATTTTGTTGCTATGCAATTTTTGTACAAAATGTGGTACAAAAATATCGAATATTTAAAGTTGAAAGTTGAGTACCAGGCGTACTCCAGGCCCCGCTTAGGGTTAAACATTTCCTTTCAGTTGAAAATAATTATTAAATGATACAGCAAAAATTTTCCCTTCATTCAAAATCCCACTTCATTCATTCATTGCTTGACTCTTGTTTTTCAAAATCGAACTTTAAGAGTCCTTGGCAGAGAGCGCAAGGGCCCTTGGCTACACTACGACTATGTGGCTGTTGTATATATTTAAAAAAAAAAAAACAATGTTAGCTGTTGCATAGAGTATTCAATGGCACTTCGAGGACAACTGTACGCTACTATAGCGACGAATTGAATAAAACTAGAAGGAATATAAGAAAAAAGAAACAAATTCTACTCGATTGCAAAATCAAGCACGTTGCCAGAAGCGAAGGCTTCACTTAATATTCAAACAGGTGACTCCAGGGTAAAGGATGATGGTGGTGAGTGAGGGCGAGGGTGAGTGTTAGGGGTGAAGAGGACGAAAAGGCGAAACTTGTCAGAATCAGACGTCGCAGTTTTTTTTTAGAGCTGCTGTGCAGAGACGAATGTTTTCAGATTTCCTGAAGCATAGCGCTTGCTTTTGGTAACCAGACCATTTCTTGTCACGATCTGTGTATATAGTTTTCTATCGTAGAAAAGGAATAGACTTGCGTGATACGTTCCGGGCTGATTGACTTGAGTGAACCAGCTTGATTATAACATTGACAATCGCAGATTTGAAACATTAATAATCAACCTTAATCTCTTGAGGCACAATTTTTTTCTTTCTTTCTTTTTTTTTTTTTTTTTGCTATCACGCAACGAAAAACCTTCTTAATTTTTATGTTTGTTAGTCTTTTATCCAAGTTTCTCATCACTCTCTCAAAATTCTCTCTCTGTGTTTATGGGAGAGATCAAACAGAAAAAAATATTTTTTGAACTTCCAACAAATGTCAAAAGTTCGTGTTCAAAATTTGCATTTTTATTATGCAAATTTTTTACTGCAGAAAAAGTGCAAAAAAGTTCAACAGTCGACAACAGCAACCGCAGCAAAAGCAACAACGATAACCATAGCGAAGAGAAAACAACAAAGGCCACGCTCTCGAAAGTTCAAATACTGAATATATTTCACTCTGCGGAATAAATCGATGACAAACAAAACCTTCACTGAGATGAGACCCAGATGGCTCGATATTTTCGGGATTATTTAATTTTATTATTCCTTCAATGTTTTTTTTCGGTTTTTAAAGCTTCGGATTTTTTTCATAAATTCAGTTAAATATATTTGAGACATCGCATATCAGTTCGCAAATTGCCCAAAAGCAGGAAGTTCTGATAAAACTCTTATAAATTATACTCCCAATAAATAAGTTTAAATTGAATTTTCGACAATTTTAAGTGCTTTTGAAAAATGTCCTCCCTTAGGACATTTCTAACGTTCTAAATTTGTTTTAAATGTTCAATGTTAGAGAATAAATGCTTTTAAAATGCAAAAATTATAGATTTTATGGTTTTTAAAAAATGTCTTATTTTGATAATTTTAATAAAGTCAATTTAATTAAACAATTCAAAAGTGCTCCAAGAGTTTTTTAAAATTTCCCAAAAAAAGGAAATTATTTTGAAGCCCTTAAAAATCCAAGTAAATGAAAGTAAATTTTAATTTTTCTAATTGAAAGAATTTTTAAAAAATGTCCCCTTCTGGGAAATTTTCTCAAATTTTCAAAACTAGGTATGTATGGTAATTATGTAGTTTTAGAGATTGAATAATAAAGAAATTTTCAGAAATTTTTTTATATTGGAAATTTTTAAAGTTATTTTAAATACTAATTCAAAATTGCTGTAGGAATTTATTGAAATTTCCAAAGAATTGGAAATTTTTTTTTGAAAACGCTTTTACAACGAAACAAACAACAGCAAATGGTAATTGAAAGATTTTTAAAAAAATTTCCCTTTTTGGGAAATTTTCTAAATTTGGCTCAAATCTTCAAAATTAGATAATAAATGGATTTAGAGATTGAATAATAAAGATTTAATTGGTTTTGAAAAATTTCCCAGCTCGAAAATTACAACGTAGAGCCTATTCAAAAGAGCTCATTATGGACCTTTAGTAATTACATCGTAATAAATGGAGTAATTTCAAAGTTTAAAAAATGATGCTTTAAAATTATTTTAAGGATGATTTTTAAGTGTCACTTTTCCAAGGACTATTTCATTATGGTATACTATATATTGTATTCCAGAGTAGGATTAATATTAAACAGAAGTAATTATAAAGGAAAAACATCTTTATTTATTATTTCAGAAGCACATACTCTTACATATGTTTGAGAATTATGTCTGATAATACTCGCAGCAGGATTCTCGAAAGGATAAACATTTAAAAACAATAATAATAAAGCCGATGATGACAAACGGAATAAACCCATCTGTGGTAATTACGCCAACATAAGTAAAACATAACCTAATTGATGTTATTTATTTAATTTATTTACAAAAACAAAGTGTCCTTTACAAGAAAATACAATGCTGTCGTCGGTATTTCTGGAAAAATCATTATCATTGTGCGTACGTATGTACATCATAAATTTACATACAAATTTTTTTTACATTTCTTCTGGCTCGTGTTTTCGGTTTTTTTTTTTTTGTTTTTTGGCCCTGCTCTTGTTCTTTGGTGTCGGTGGTGGCATCATTAATTCTTGTCAGCTTAATCAGCTTAAGTCTTTAGGACTATGAGTTTAGCCCGCAGCTGTAGAGCTGTAGAGCCAGGCCATCGAGTAGGATTTATTTTGACACTGTTTATGCGGCCTCATTAATTCAATTTAAGTGAACAGAATTAACAAGGCGTAGAATTTATTATGCTTACGAATTGTGGTAACGTCAAGAGGTGTCGAAAATGATGAAGAAGCAAATTCTTGAAGAAAACGAAAATGTTTTAACTTTTGTCGATTTGTTTTCTGTTGAAGTAATTTTAAGTAAATTAGATTTTAGAACTAAATCTGCTAAAATTAGAAATTATATAGTTTGAAACATAATATACGGATTTTTGGTTGACACGAAATGACTGAAAACTCTTTTTCTGGGCTTTTGTGACGCCTTTTTACGTGACAGCTTTGGCCAAAAAAAATTACCAAAAAAAAAAATTACCAAAGTTACCAAAATAGTAAATAGAAAAAAAAAAATAATTACAATGAAGTCACATTCCTTTTCGTGGACTTCAAACCATTGACCCTTTTGTAAGCTTACCGCAGCAGTCTAGACTACATTCGTATTTCGACTGCGTATGTGGAATCAGAAAACATCGTACATACATGACTTGAATACATGTACATATGTATTTCAATGAATTATTCAAGTACCGAGAGAAATGAAATAAATTGTTGCAGAAAAACAGTCGAAAATTCAAGAAATCAATAAATTACAATATTATAATACTGTTCGCAATTTTTAATTCGGCGATGATAATTTTTATAGTTTTTACTACTAGAACGGCAAAAGATCATAAAAAAGGAGGAATGAATGGAAAAGGATAATAAAATTAAAATAAAGTTAAATAAAATAAATAAATGAAAATAAAAAAAAAAGTATTTATTTATAATACTACTATACACCCAATTCTGTTTTTATGCGATAGAGACGTTCCCAAAAAATTCGCGTAAAAAAATCGCGTAAAAAAAATCGCGTAAAAAAAACGCATAAAAAAGAAATATCTCCGTAGGACAATTCGGTTCGACATTTTCAGTGAAATTTTTAGTTGCTGTATTGCTCAATAACATGATGCATGAGGCTTTTTAATCTGAGTCATAGAATTAGGTTTTTTTTTTTAAATTATTTTAACTTAGAGTTTTTTAAAACGCGTTAAATCTAATTAAATAGCGCAAAAAAGGAATGAAATTGACCAATTTCTTTCTGAAAGACTTCTTTATTCAGTATTATCGCTTTTAAATTATCGATAATATCGTTATGTAAGTATTTACCTTCTAATCTGTTTACATTTGAACAAATCTAATTAAATCGAAATGTACACATAATCATGCTTCAAAACAAAAACAAAATTAACATCGGAAAGACAAACAAAGGCGAGATAGATAATCAAGTAGCTAGCTAGGGAAGAACAACAACAACAACAACAACAACAACAACAACGACAATAGCAAGTATGTGCCTCTCCAAATATTGATGATATAATATTCAATGAACTGTGCTGTACTTTACTGTACTGCACCCATCTTATCTGTTTGCATTGTTATTATTAAAGCATGTTCATGAAAATACGCCAATTCAAGAGGCCAACGGAAGAGGATAAGAAGGATAAGAATAATGATAAGAAGAAGTTGACGACGATGCAGAAACAGTTTCAATTATGTCCAATGAAGCAAAAAAACTTAATAAGCACGCTTGTACGATTACAAAACAATTCAATTCTGTTTATAAGATTGACTACTCTTAAAAGTAAATAAAAGTTACGAAAATTACGAAAATTTTTAAAAATTTCTTCAAAACCCCGAACAGCGTAAATTTAAGGTTAGCAGGTTTATAAGTTTTCAAAATTATTTTTATGCTTTTTTGCGCAAGACATTATATACGTATATGATTATATATAACAATAAACTTTCGTTAATTGTTATTGAGGTTTATTTCTTGTCAACTGTTAAGCTTTGACTGACAGTTCGAAGCTACTACGAGTATTATAAAAGCTTGTGACACACCCAAAAACATCAACAATTTATAAAAGTAGTCTAGTTTGTTATCAAAAATTCTTCTTCTTTTTGAAAAGTTTGCGACGGTACTTCGGTTGGGTGACCATCCGGTAATTAACACATCTATGTTTATTGTTAAAGCGTCAGCAGGATGTTAGTAGAAACAGGAACCAGAAGCCGGTATTCCTTGCGGCACCATCGCTGGCGCGTTAACAGCCACACACACACACACACACCTACGTGTACACAACATTGCCATTCATGGTGTTTGTGTTGTCCAGAAATAGGTACTGAAATTTTGAAAACTTTTCGAAATTCTGTTTCATTCTGTTTCTAAAGACCAGAAGAAGTGCCGGGTCACCGAGCGGCGCGTGTTTGTGAGAACAACACTTTATGTTGTTGCGGTGTGTCGTCTGATGGCAAGACTTTTTAATATTTTCTGGCATTTTCTGGGGCCTTGTATGTACATAAATGTATGTATATAAACAAAGTGGGCCATGAGTCACATAAACTTTTTGGCAAAAATGATGTTAAAAAAACTCACACTCCGTAAGCCACAGCCATAAATAATTCCTACATACCACCACCATACACATGCAAGTAAATACATACAAATACAGCCAAACAAAGCCCCTACAAAATTTATTCACTTACGGTGATGAGTACATATGTACTTACTTCTCACCGTTCTTGCCGAAAAGCTTTCTAAGTTTTGAATAAAATAAAATATCGTAGTTTATTGTTATGACTCTGAAAAACTACAACAACAACAACGACGACAACGACGACGACGACGAACGACGACGACGACGACGACGACGACAACAACAACAACAACAACAACAACAACGACAACAACAACAACAATAACAATAACAACAACAACAAAAACAACAACAACAACAACAACAATAACAACAACAACAACAACAACAACAACAATAACAACAACAACAACAACAAAAACAACAACAACAACAACAACAACAACGACAACAACAACAACAACAACAACGACAACAACAACAACGACAACAACAACAACAACAACAACAACAACAACAACAACACCACCACCACCACCACCACCACCATCAACAACAACAACAACAACAATAACAATAACAATAACAACAACAACAACAACAACAACAACAACAACAGCAACAACAACAACAACAACAACAACAACAACAACAACAACAACAACAACAGCAACAACAACAACAACGACAACAACAACAACAATAACAACAACAACAACAACAACAACAACAAAAACAACAACAACAACAACAACAACAACAACAACAATTACAACAACAATTACAACAACGACGACAACAACAACAACAACAACAACAACAGCAACAACAACAACAACAACAGCCACAGCCACAACAACAGCAACAACAACAACAACAACAGCAACAACAACAACAACAACAACAACAACAACAACAATAACAACAACAAAACCAACAACAACAATAACAACAACAGCAACAACAATAACAACAACAACAACAACAACAACAACAACAACAACAACAACAACAACAATGATGTCTATTTAAACTCATCCATTCAAGCTAATTTGTGCAATAGAATCTAAAGCATTGGTCAAATGTAAAAACCTTCCGGTTTAGGGCGAAATTAGAAATTGTTCTCTCTCTCCCCCCCCCCCCCCTCCCCTCTCTCCAACTGTCTTTCCACTCTCCCTCTCTTTTTCATCTATCAGAAACTTTTACTAAAACCAGGATACAAAATAATAAAATTTGAAAGAGTTTTAGTTCTGGTTTTTATTATTCTTAGCACAAAATCAACAAGTTTCTAAAATCTCAGTCCTCCTATGAGGACGAACAATAATTCTATGTCCATTCATTGTTTGCCAACAACTTTTGTGTTTTATTTAGTTGTTAGAAAACACAAATGTTTTGAACTGTGAAGGAAGAGTTTATTTCTATCATACAATATACATATATGGCAAAGTTTTATGGCCAGGTTTTTACCTTTGCACAATTACAATACGATATTACAATTATTCATTTCATTGGAGTTTCATCAACAATTTTTATGAAATGATAAGAAACTTTTAGTCATTCGAAAATTATTTGAGAGCAATGAATAAAAAGTTTCACTTCAACTTAAATTCAACACAATTGAATTCAAAGTGTAGAATTTGCAATAAGTGCAAAAAATAAAAAAAAAACAAATTTAACACAATAGTGTTAAACGCCACTACTTACGCACTATAATCAACAAAATGTAGACAACTTCAGCATGGATTTAGTTCTTTTGCTTTGTTTTAATGCTATTGCGTTGCCTAAACCGCAGCCTCTTTTTTGACACTTGAGAAGACGTCTTCTCTGTCGCTCTGCAGAGACGTACCATGGCCAAGTTAACATGCCATTTGTCACACGCACCAATGACGCAGATGAATGACTGTTTGACTGACTGAAAGACTGGAAGACTGATGATTATCTGCGAGTATTGTTGGATCAGCATACAACAATGCTGATGAAGAAAAGCAAGATTTTCGTCATTGTTAGAGAATGCTAGAGACATTTTTTTGTCTCTAAACGCGTAATGGAAGAAAAAGGTGTAGAAGAAGAAGAAGAAAAGGAGGAAGACGAAAGGAAAGCGTAGGCCTTAGAAACGCAGACAATGTAACAAAAGTGTTAGAAGAAAATACTCATCCACTCACATTTACCGCCTTTTTACTATTGTGTACATGCTCTATTATTAAGAGACAGACTTTGCATCTCACGTTGCTTTACAAACCAGACCAAATAAACCATTTGCAGTGTACCATTCTTCTTCGTCTTCGTCTTTAATTTCGTCTTTTTCTTTTAGGCTTTTTCTTCCTTTTTCGATGTAGTTTTGTGTCATCCTTGAAATCCTTTCAGCTTGTGTTCACCAGCATACAATGGTGGACCATATTTGCGGTTTGAATAAAAGCGGTTTGTTGTTGTCGTCGTTTTGTTTGCCAAACAAAACAGAGCTCATAAAAACAATAGTTTGCCGAGAGTAGGTACACTTTGCTACGAACAAGCACAAGCAAGTGCACAGATAAAAGCATATAATTAAGAATGTGGTCATATATCTGTCTCTCATTTTATACACAAAATTTTTCAGATTTATACACTCTCAGCAACTGCAATATTATTGTTGACCGGATATAAAAACAACAAAATGTTAAAAGAACTGACAGTAAACACACACACACACATACACACACACAATTCGAAGAAAGAGCACTTTAAGGATTAGAGGAATAATTATGAGGTTGGTGAATAATGTGAGAAGCAAAGTAAGGTTACTTATTGTATCTTTTATTTAGAAGAAAGTATCGAGAAAGTATCACAAGACGACTTGTGATGGTATTTGAAACTCTTAGGTTGCAATGAAATATTGCATTTAAATTAATAATTATTCACTTTAAGTTTTGTTTACTTTAATCCTTGCAATATCTTGCAATCCTCAAACCTCAGAATTTCTTAACCGGGCCAAGTTTTCGATATATTGAGAGCGTTTCTAAAGCGTGTTTTTTTAGCTTAGTTAGAACTTTCGATAGAGACAACTGTCAATAAAAGCTGTCTTTGTGACTGCTATTGTTATTATTTATGTTCAGTATAGTCTGGCAAATCATTATGAATAGACTCACTCGCGTCTAATAATTAAATTTAGATTTTTACCAACAAATTAAACAAACAAAACAACAAAAAAATTTAAATTAAATTTTTATCGGGCTATCGGGCTTAAAAAACACCCTTTATAAACCCCTTATAAACCCTCATGAGGTCATTGTTCATTGCTTGCAAATACTCTTTTGAGCTTACGAAAGTGCTCTCTTTCACTTTTCCTTTGCCCTTCTCCCTTTGAAACGTTTAAATATATTATTATCGCTTGAGAAAATTGAAATGTGTTCCGCTTAGACGTTCTTTTAAACGTTTTTTGTTCTCATTATTAATCATAAATTGCTTGAATAAGTTCTGAAAAGTTTCCAATTTTCTATTTTCTATAAAAATTTCGTGTTAAATCGAAAACAATTGTGGCGGAAAATCGATAAAACGATCGATATGGACCTAATCTCAACAATTGACCCAATTGTAGTTAGAGTAAGCAATTGCAGCTAAAGCAATAGCAACAACAAATATAACAACAACAACGTTTTAACCAGTATTTAATGCAACAACAGCGTTACTGCGCCACTACTCGTATCACCACAAAGTGGTCCACACAAACACACACACACACACACACCCATTTATAACCGTATATATGTATATATTCGTATTTAGCTACGAACCGGTAACTATTTCCGCCCTTCGTTGATTGTTGCATTTTGTAATTATCTTTGCAGTAAAGGTACCGTCATTTTGTCCCGGACTAAGAGCAACCGGTCGCAGCCACCGGCGGTACAACCGAAACGCTCTAATAGATCGTTTTAACAAAATTTGCTGCAGTCGCCATAGATCACAGTAAAACCGGACAAGAAGTGAAGGAAGAAGAAGCGCTTACAAACTCGATTGTAATTGTTTTATCGCAAACAGTTTTTGCTGTTATTGCTTTGGTCTCAATGGTCGATGAGAGTTCGTGGGCGGTTGATGTTCGGTGGTCGTTGAGGGCCGTTGGGCATTTAGTTTCTTGCTAAAGTAGTTCATTAGCCATTGGCAAAATAATTGCGGCAATTTTAGGAATTACGAAGATACTTCTTTGTATTTACACAAAAAAATACAATAGAAATTCAGAAAATTGTGAGTATATTTATAAAAAAAAAATCGCCTATAGCGATTTCTAAACTCAATTGTATTTAATTTTGTCTGCTCGATTGTCCATCAGACAATTTTAATACTTCGAGTTTTCAAGTAATCCAAATATGTTCATAATAATAAAGAGTGTTTTTTTAGCTTAGATAGAACTTTCGATAGGGACAACTGTCAATACAAGCTGTCCTTCTGATTGCTCTTATTGTTATATATGTTCAGTATAGTCTGGCAAATCATCATGAATAGACTCACGCTTGAACAACGCTACGAAATTATCCAAATTTACTCTTTAAAAATCAGTCGTCGATTCGAACAACTTATAGACGTTGTTTTATTGCAAAATTGTGTTTAGCGATGACGCTCTATTTTTTCTGAAACGAAATCATTTTTAACTGTTAATGCCATGTCTTGATCTTTCGAGTGAAAAAAAACAATTTTGTTAAAATTAAATTATTTGTTTTATTTTTTACCATTTGAAGTTCTATCGGGTTTAAAAAAACAGCCGACGTAATTTGTTTTTTTTTTTATCACCGCGAAGACAATATTCCAGAGGCGCGTTACTACAATAATTACAGCTAATAATAATGTCAACCAAATACATTCATTGCAGAATACAATACATTCATTGCAGACTTAATTATTTGCAGACTTAGTTTCATTTGATTTGTATGGAAAAATTGCACTATTGTACTAACCAACAAAAGAAACGAGCTGGACTTTATAACATATACATAACACGCGCAGAGACACACACACATACACACACACACACCCACCCACCCACACACATGTACTTTATGACAACGCCTTACTAATTAAATACAAAAACAAATTGTGCAAGCTTTGATTGTCAACGAAGTGGCAGGTAAAAAATTCATTAAAAAAGCCGAAGCGCGTGGCACGGCTTACTTGTGTGTTAGCTACGTAAATATGTACATATGTGTGTATGTGTGAGGGGATGTGAACGCACGTGTACATGTGGTGTGGCTGTGTGGGTATGGGTAGAATCATATGCATTCGTGTATGCTTGTAATTAGCAATTAGCTTCAGCCAGAGTAAGCACTAAAAAGTAGATTTAATTACTAACTTGTCACTAACAAATTATCAGGGTTTTTTTTGATGTATGTAGGTACCTAATCGTATTGAAAATGCGTTACTGCGCCACCCCTCCCTCCCTCCCTTCCTACCTCCCTTCCTCCTTTCATTGTTCATTGCAGTGTAGGCGGCGTTTTTTTAGAATAAAGATGCTTGCTATAAATAATTAATCATGAAGTCTCAGTTTTATTTCTTTTTATCTTGTACTTTTATAATACATTACATTTTTTCCAATTTTAAATACATTCAACACACACTTGCACACACATATTTCATTTACTCACAACATACGTATTTAACTGTTATTCTCTTCATCAGAGAAGCTTCCGAAGCATTGAAGAATTTGGAGTGAAGTGAGCCTTAATTTTCTGCTGGAAACACGAGGAAAAAGGGAAAACGGGACAAAGGAAGGAAGGAAGGAAGTAAGGAAGGAAGAAAGAAAGAAGGAGAGGATGTGCTTATGAAAGCGTGAGAAAAAAATCGCTTGCGAGTGGTTGGCGTTGCCTGCTCTGGCAAATTCCGCTTCTGGCAAATTAAAGCAATTTATATTCGCAAATGCTTGTTGCTGTTGTTGTTGTTTGCCGCTGTTTTGTAAGCGTAATGATGTTAAGAGCTTATTTAAAGTTGTTGTTTTTGTTGTTGTTTTTTGTTTTTTTCATCGTTGTTGTGAATCGTGCAGTAACTGTACGTCGTTGACTGCTCTTTTTGTCGATTGTGCTGCAAACAAAAACAAAAAAACACCAACAAAAATGCGCTCATATTCCATATTATTTATTTTATTCATTTCTCTGTATAATTTTAGTCGTCGTCGTAGCTCTCTTTTTCTATTTTTGAAGCATGACTTTTAGTGTTTTTTTTTAATGGACACATATTTCATTTACTCACAACATACGTATTTAACTGTTATTCTCTTCATCAGAGAAGCTTCCGAAGCATTGAAGAATTTGGATGAAGAGTGAAGTGAGCCTTAATTTTCTGCTGGAAACACGAGGAAAAAGGGAAAACGGGACAAAGGAAGGAAGGAAGGAAGTAAGGAAGGAAGAAAGAAAGAAGGAGAGGATGTGCTTATGAAAGCGTGAGAAAAAAATCGCTTGCGAGTGGTTGGCGTTGCCTGCTCTGGCAAATTCCGCTTCTGGCAAATTAAAGCAATTTATATTCGCAAATGCTTGTTGCTGTTGTTGTTGTTTGCCGCTGTTTTGTAAGCGTAATGATGTTAAGAGCTTATTTAAAGTTGTTGTTGTTGTTGTTGTTGTTTTTTGTTTTTTTCATCGTTGTTGTGAATCGTGCAGTAACTGTACGTCGTTGACTGCTCTTTTTGTCGATTGTGCTGCAAACAAAAACAAAAAACCACCAACAAAAATGCGCTCATATTCCATATTATTTATTTTATTCATTTCTCTGTATAATTTTATTACGACGACTCTCTTTTTCTATTTTTGAAGCATGACTTTTAGTGTTTTTTTTTAATGGACCAATTATTTGCGCGCATGAAATTAATTTTTTGCAAAGCTTTTCCCCAGAAAGCTTTTTACTTTCTGAAATTCTGTAAAGTTTGTAACTTAAATTTAATAAATATGTATATTATTTCGAAATTTTTGTAAAAAAAGTTTTTAAATTAAAACTATAATTCGTATAACCTTTTCGTCACAGTCTTTTTTTAGGTCTCTCGATTATTTAAATCGATTAAACGCGCTTAAAAGGCCTGCGAAGCCTTCAACAATTGAAGTCTAAAGTCGGTTCAAATTAAAATGTATAAAAAAAAATGTACTATGCTCGCGTGAGGCTTACTTTGTTTTGTTATTATTATTATTATTATGGCAGCTTTTGGTTGTATTCAGTCTTTAGTGCTTTTATTACGATGGAACAATAATTAAAACTTTTGCAAGAAATTCGACTGCCACTCAAATGCTCAGTGTGCCAGTCATTTGCCCGACACTTGACACCTCATCCACCGGAAGGGGGTTCTTTCGCCCATTCTGCCAAGAAGTTGTGCAATAAAGTACCGGAATTATTGCAAACTTGTAGCAAACTTCGAGCGAAAGAAGTCATAGAACGAGAACGAAGACTGTCCCTTGAAAGACAGTTGGCTTTTTTTCTTCTTCTTCTACTATTGAAGACCACCAGCCGCCCCTCTCGTGAGGGACTGACTCATTTTGCTTTTCAACAATTTTGTTGCTCTCTGTGTTACAGAAAACTAATTTCATTTATATGTGGTACTTGCCAGCTCTGCGTGTAAAATTACTCGCTCTCACTCTCTTTCGCTCACTCTTTGTCAAAAGCCGGTGGTTAGACCCTAAAGGAAATTTAGTGAGCATTCACTAAAACCTCAGAAATCTGAAACAACTTATAGTTAAAAGAGAGTCTGTTCTGTAAATCCAACACATGATGATAGAGCGAACTTTCATTATATCATTTTTAGAGCGGATCATTATATCATTATCTTCATTATTCGCCGTATGAACGAGTTTATTTAGCGATTGTTTAGAATACTCTCGAAAATTCTATCAATTCGAAGAGAAATTTAATCATTTCATCCTTAGCGATGGCCGACGATACTTCAAAATACGGAAAATGCAATTAAAGTCAGCGATTAAACGCAATTAAACACACCTCACAGCACATTTACACAAACAACCCTGCAGGAAAATATCGTATGTACGTCGACTATTTACGTAGTCGATGACGTTGTCAGGCGTATTTATAAGTCACATAAAAAGATCAAAAGCCGATAGATTCAAAAGGAAAAATAAGTTATAAGTTAAGTTTCTTATTGTAGAAAACCAAACAATTTTTTATTTTATTTAATTGACTAAATACAATACGAGTTAATAGCATTCATTATGTATTCATTAATATCACTATAGAAATTTTTTCTTTACTAGATTAATATAAACAGTGCGTCAGTGTACCTTTTTAGTAACTGTAGGATGTTGAATGAGAATATCTGTCAAAAGCCATATTTGTTTCTTTGCACTTTTTGTATTTTTAATCTACAATGATAGACAATCTTATAAATGGAGTAGCATAAGATTGTGCGACCTATTAAAATTATTAAAATTTTTTTTGAAAAAAAAATCAGTGTTTAATAAAAGCGACTTACGTGATTTTTTTTTTGGCATAAATCAGCGTCCAGCGTCGGAGGAAACTATTCGAAATTTTTAAAAAAACATTTGGTGAAACTGGAAAATGTGATCACGATAAACCAAAGTCTGGCGGCAGACCAAAAAAAACAACTCTTTCGAATAAAAACATTGCTGATGTTCTTTGAAGTGTTGCTAATGATCTACATTTAAGAATTGAAGTATTCAAAATATTATAAAAACATACTCCAGACATACCTCCAGACATACTATCCAGACATACATACTTTCCTACAGGGTGTGTCTCAGTGTAGGTACATGCTCGTATATCATGAGAGGAAACGGCGGCGGAGAATTAAAACTACGAATTAAAAACGTACGAAAAATGCTTGCATGCTTTATACGATTGTCTGACATGATCTATGTCAGACGTGTACTAATTATGTTTTATTATCATCATTATTATTATTATTATTATTATTATTATTATTATTACTTCATTTTCAGAAGTTTTTCAAAAGCGAAAATTTCCATGAAGAAATGCTCGCTTATGTAATTATTATAGAAACTCACTCAACATAATTATGTTGTGCATGAGCATGAGCATGAGCATGTGCATGTTCGTGGCTGGATGGATGTTTGTATGGATGAATGCGTGCGTAGCGGAAACAGGAACTGTGCTGTCTGTCACAAGCGCAGCTAAAACTCATCAGAAGAACTGTAAAATTTGATGAACATCCGCTAACGTGTCAGAGCTTTACGAGTTTAACGGTTACAAGCAACAGCAAGCAGAGTACGCGCGTATGGTTGTGCGGATGTTGTAGAAATGAGTCTTTGGTTTGGCATATGGGTGGGTGGTGTATGTGTGTGTGTGTGTGTGTGAGTGTGTGTGTGTGTGTGTGTGTGTGGGCGTTTGTGCCGATGTCATAAAAACACCCAGTGGCGCAGTAAACAAACACATTAGTAAATAACGGACACGAAAACAAAATCATCAACGATGTGGAAAGATTTGTTTGTGCTGGTGCTGATGCTGTTGCTGATGCTGTTGCTGATGCTGTTGCTGATGCTTCTTCTGCTTCAGCTTTTTTGCTTTGTTGTGGTGGGTGTGTTGTTTCTATTTCTGTTTGTTTTTCTGCTCCTTGTTGCTGTTGCTGCTCCTTGTTGATACTTCTGCTCCTGCTTCTGCTGCTGCTAACAATAATAATGATGAGAACTTGCTGTCTAATATTATGACATAGAATGATAATTATTTTAGGGTTGTTTTATGTTGAGCGATAATTGCGATAATGTAAATGTGGTGATGATGACGGTGCTAATGATGCCGATTGTAAAGGTAATTACTCGTATAGAGATTGATTGATTAAATTTATGTTGTTGAATGAAAGGATGAATGATGGTAGAAGATAAGCTTAAATGATCACCAATTATATCATTTAATTAGAGGATGATGGTGATAATAAATGATGGCGATTAACTATCTTAATCTTGACCATGTTAATGTTGGTTAGTGTTGGCAATAAAGATGACCATGTTAATGGCTCGGTATAATAATAGTAACGATAAGGGCGATGGTAATAACGATCGCAATGACGATGACTATTAGGATCAAATATGATTATGTCAAATCTGATGACTGTTTTTGGGTGACCGTTTTGGTTGGCCACGAAACTGTGTGACCTGTTTTTACGGAATATCACGTCATTATTTTCAAAAAACGTCTGTGGTAAGTCCTAGAAAACACCTTTCAGGAGAAGAAAAATGAAATAAAAATCAGAAGCAATAAATTGTGCCTTAACCCAGAGAGAGAGAGAGGGTTATTTGCTATAAACGAATAAACATTTTGTACATTTATACCAATCGCAATTCTCTTCTCTTTTCTTCACGGTTCTTTTTAATTTCTTGTTTAGAGTAGTTGTTGTTGAACACGACAAAATGTCCCTTTCGCCCCTTCCGCTCCTCTCACTTCTTATTGACACTTATTTCTTATTTTAACCTCGCTTGCAAAGATTTCTCCTCTGGTGTATAAACTTCTCCTACAAAAAAAGCTTTTCAACAGCGCCATTGAGACAAAGGTCCAGAGAAAGAAAAAAAAAAGTGTGAGACATGGCGGAGGGGAAATTTTTCATATATTACACAAAAAGATAAATAAATTTTCACAAAAAACCAGGATTCTTACTGAAATTGTACCGAACTGAATTATAAAGAAAAGAATTTTGGCAAATTTTTACTACAATTTACTGAGGTAATAATTTAAAATTTTTAGTGTTATAATTTTATAAATTTTTATAAATTTAAATTTTTATTTTTACATTTTTATTGTTGAATTTTGGTTGGTTTTGAATTTTCCATTTTTGTAATTTAGTAATTTTTAATTTTTAATTGCTTTGCTTACTTCTGTTATAGAAAAAAACAGTTTCTTAGTTCGGAAAAAAAATTTTTAGTACAATTGGCTGAGGTAATATTAATAATAATGAGATAATTAAATTAAAATTTGCTCATTTTGAACTTTTTTAATTTTTTAATTTCAAATTTTTATTTTTATTTTAAAATTATCCGTTTATCCGTTTTGTTTGGAATTTTTTCAATTTTATAATTATTAGGTATAAATAATTATATTCAATATTAATACTTATTCCTTTTTTATTATTTTTTTTTTTATTTTATAAATTCTTAATAATAATTAAATAATTATTTTAAAATTTTATTCATTAAAGCTTAAATTTTTGCTTTATAATTTTAGTTTTTTAATTTTTTTTTAATTTAATTTAATTTAAAGTTTTTAATTTAAAGTTTAATTTTGTAGTTTAGTGATTTTGTTTTAATTGACAAATTATTTACAAAATTGGCAAATTGACAAATTATTTAATTGAAATTACATTTTTTAAAAATTTTTTCTTCTAATTTTTTTTTTCTTGTACCTTTTTGATTTTTATTCTTTTATTGCCATCATTTCTTGTTAATATTCTCTCTTAATTATTATTATCTT
Organism: Conops quadrifasciatus; assembly: GCA_949752815.1. Lineage (NCBI taxonomy): Eukaryota > Metazoa > Arthropoda > Insecta > Diptera > Conopidae > Conops > Conops quadrifasciatus. The sequence goes on from OX457079.1 coordinate 35,576,200, forward strand.
CTCTTTTTCACGCGCTCATCTTTCTCCTTATCCTTATCCGTTTACAAAAAGGATGCATGCCCATGAAACCATTTCTTGGTTTTGTCGACCAACCGAGAATTTATTCGTATTTTTTTCGTCCTTTTTCCCGCGAAATATAAACTCAAGTGATTGAAAAAACTACAAAAAAAACAAACAATTTATTTTTAGGGTTCGTTGCTTCGCCTCATCCGGGCGCGACAAAGAATCCTTGATAATCGTGGTATGCCATGAAACGTAATTCCATTCCAAACGAGCGAAAAGTATGTCGTATAAAACGAGCATGCACCAACGAGACCGACTTTTGACAATATATATATATAATATACTCTTGGCCAAATACCAGGTTGGTCGCTGGGTCCATTGGCCCACTATTTGGTATGGAAAAAAAGGGAAGACAAATTGGAATAGTCTTCTCCTGTTCCTTCTGTTTCCCTTCCTTCATCGTCCACCTCCATAACGCGCTTTCCTTAATTACGGGCAACGCCGATGGGCCATTTTTCTTAACAATTTGCTACAAAAAAACGCTTCGACGCTGGTAGCGCGGCGAAGTTGTGTGAATTAAGAAAAGCTACCTACCTTTTCGTCGTTTAAGCCACTTTAGGATGCAAGACACACTCAGCAAGAAGCACATGTCCTGCGGGACAAAATCCAACTACGTCCAAAGAAAAGTAACCAAATTAAAAATAAAGAAAATTCTGTTTAACAAACAAAAGAAAAAGAAAAAAAGCAAAAATTCTCGGTGAATTTGAATGGTGGAGGGGAAGAAAAATAAGAAGAAGAAAAAAAAATACAAAGAAAAGAATGACAGTTTCTTTATAGAAACTATATACACACCTACACCTACACCCACGCTCACATCCACACTCACGCTTTAAAATTCAACCTGCGGGAGAACTAAAAACAATAATAACAACAACAACAACAACACACAACAGAAGCTGCAGACGACCCAGCAAGAATAACAAGCAACCGAAATTGCGTATAAACAATATTAAGTGGATGCAACAAAAACAAACGAACGAACAAACCAACCAGCCAAAGCTACGAAAACATCAAGAGAGAGAGAGAGAGACATTCTGACTGCCAGAGAAACACAAGGACGTGCCATGATTTAAACAGTTCGCGCGTTAACTTTTCTGGATCTTTACGGCGATATGGTTAGAAGCGAATACATCGCTTTGGACGCGCGTACTTCATCCTTTTCCAAAGTTTGAAGTTCGTAAGTCGTGGTTCAGTTGGCCAACAACTGATCAACTTTTGCCAAAGTCCGCAAAGAAGAGAATGAGAGAGAGAGAGAGAGAGAGAGAGAGAGGAAACGAGCGGGGGCGGGAGAAAGGTATAAGGTGAGATTCATAGTTATTCGGTAACGAGAAACTCTTCAATGCTTACGCTGGTGGCGGGCTGGCTGGCTGGCTGGATGACGTAATAAACTTTGACTTTATGAGCGTATAAAATTGAATAGGAAGACTATAGACTATTACCTCTGCCCTTACCTCTACCTCTATCTCCTTACCTTACCCTTGGACAACCCTCGAGGCTGTAGGTTTTGTTTAATTTGTAAAATTTCGCTAAGTTTTGCTACAATTCAGGTGGAAATCTTTCACCCAGTTCTTGAGTACAAGTATGTCACTACAATGAACCGAAACTACGTTGATGATTATAACAGATTACGAACGTGATCCCGCGTAAAACTTTCAAACAATACGCAATACGAATACAACAAAGTTTATCAAATTTAACAGAAGAACAAAACACGAAAACGGTTTGAAATTTAAATATTGACTTAATGCAGTTGAATTTTCTGCTTGTTTTTTATTGTTGTTGTTGTTGTTGTTGTTGTTGTTGCTGTTTTTGTGCTTCGCGAACCATTTTTCAATTTAGCGTCATCACGAATTCACGAATTCTGATGAAAGTTTTTAATCTTATAAAACATTTACAACATTTTGTCAACCATCTTGAGGATAAATTTTTTCATTTAATACAATTTTGTTAAAGAAGTTTATAACAACAACAACAACAAAAAAATTAAAGTTTATGAATAACAGAGTTTGTTAATGTTGAGGTTTTTAGAGCAGAAAATGCAGGTCTTCTGAGAAAGTCTCTAAAAAGTTTCGCCATTAAAACGAAGAATATTTGAAGAAACAGAAGAAGTAAAAAAGTTTATTTATATTTATATTAAAAAAAATCAAATTCTTTAGAAAAATGCCAATACCAAAGCGTCATCATGCATTATTAACGATGAATAAATAATATTCTTACCTAACTGAAGAGAGAGAGCGAGAGAGAGGGAGGATGTTTTTGAAAAATTACCTTCAAAGTGACAAAGAACTATTACTCTGGTGACAAACTCATAAACACACACATAATTTTTTTTTTGTTTGCAAGAATTTTGTATGGGCGTGTTCATTTCTTTTAAAGTTTAAACGAAAAACAATGCAATGGTTATGTAATTTTTTAGTTCAGAGTTGTCACAAGCGACTAACTCTGAAAGCTGGTGATTATCGAACAGGTTGAACATTTTGGAAACTTTACCCATAATCCACTCATGGCCTAATTAGTTAAATTCTGCAAGTTAATTAACCATTTCTATGTGATTACACTGCATTATTCCCATACTCACAAACAGATATACATATGTATGTACGAGTATATATGTAGGTACGTTTAAACCTTGCTGCAAATATTGATTTTTTTCGTGATGAATTATGGTAGAAAAGTTCTATAATCAGTGATAAACTGAGTAAGCGCCCTGAACCAGCAACGGGATGGTGAAAATGGATGGTGAAAGGGGCAAACTGTGGTTTCATCTGTGGTTTATTGTGGAAGAGGAGCCGTGATATAAGTGGCATTATCATCTAAAGAGCGCACTGGTATTAAAGAGGAAGAATTGGTAACTGTTATTCAACTCGTTGAAACTAATGAAATCTTGCGTACAGGGTCGAGTGTACGTGCGTGTTTGTGTGCAAGAGTAAGCTAATGTGAGAGTTCAAGTTCAGTCTATGATATTTACAGCACTCTCAGCTGCATGTGTGTTGACCTACATACTCCGACCCAGTCCTAAAACCGTAACTACCGCAAATAGTATTAAGAAATTTAAAAATGATAACATAATTTTTTACGGTTGTTTGAGTTTCAATAAATTTTTGAATATATATCGTAAGCGGCTTTAGTCTTCCACGCAGCTTTGAAAGAAATATAAGTTTATTAATTTTTTTAATGAAGTCAAGAATTTAATTTGATTCAAATTAAGAATTTCGTTTCTTTTTATAACGAAAAATGTCACTGGAGATGGTACGTCGTTAAAACCGTTTTATCTTCTAACCGAACTTGACAAGAAAATTTTGTTTTAAAACTTTATAATAATTATTATTTTCAAGGACTGAAACAATAAGGCAAGCCGATATTATTTAACAGACCTTCTAAGAGATTTCATATTTGTGAGAGCTTTTGTTATTACAAAATCTTGCATTTTTCCTCTGGGTTGCTGCTTAACAAGAACAAGAACGTGCTGATCCATTGAAAAATTTTGAATTTTATAATTTGAGAAAAAACTTTAGCATCTATAGAATCGGTATGAGAATAATAGAGAAAGAGAACGAAAAAATGAATCACAATTAATGAAATTGAGTTTGACAGAGAGCTTTTAGCGCAACATGAAGTTTAGGAGAAAATATTTCAAGCTTGAAACTTTAAACCTACGAGTATATGAAATTAGAAGAGTACAAGTATGTGATTATGCAAGTGATCGAGAGAATAATTTCAAGAGCGGCGGTTGAGAGGGTCTGGGGAGGTCGTGAGATTGTTGTTGTGAGATTGTTGTCTTCGATTGCATGCTTTAACCATGACTGAAACAAAGAGCGAGCGAGCGAGCGTTTGCAATAAAACAGAATTGAGCGAAGGCCATCAAAAAGGTAGTTTAGTGGCCTTTTAGCATCAACATCGTTAAATAAATAAGATTTTCATTATTTTTTTTTTTTTTCATTTTCAGTCGTTTCGGAGCACTTTTCTTCATTGATGCTACTGAATTGTTATTTTTGTTTTGTTGTTGTATTGTCGTTGTATTGAAAATTCTTAGCGCTTAATTTGTCAACGGCGTTTTATGCTCTGTTTCTGGCGGCGAGCACGTTTTATTATCGTTAACTTTTAACGATTGGAGACACTTTTTGCTATTTTTCATTGCGTTTCGCACAGAAATAGAGTCGAAAGAGCGGCAGCAATAACGACACTGCGAAGCATCAGAAGCAGCAGCAACAACAACGCAGTATTAATAAAAAGAAGGAAAATCTCTTTATCTCTTCTCTCTCTCAACCCCGAAAATGCATAAAAAATTAAAAAGTGCCACTAATTTATTATTTGTCTTATTACATTTTTTCCAATTAAACATTTCACAACACTAAAAAAATATTGAAAATGTTGAGATTTTGGGCAACTCTTTTTAAATTTAATTTTCTCTTAACAAGTCAATCTCTTTATGCATCATGTTATCATTTGTATGCCATTACGTTGCTCTTCTCTAACGTCTGGTGGAGGGCAACTCAGTCCAACGCATCGAGCAACTGTCACAGCAATTGCTGCCCCCAACGCCATACCCACCGCCACATCCCACGCATGGTGCATGTGATCCCAGATACGGCTCAGGGACACGTACCAAGCAGCCATCAAGCAACATAACTGCAGCGTAGGCCGCAGCAGTCGCGTTCTCTGCCACACCAAGCGCTGCCGCAAGTACAGAACGAGGAATGCCATGCTGTAGCAGGTGAAGCTGGCGTGACCGCTGGGGAAAGAGCTGTCAAGACCTCGCAACATTTCCACCGTCGTCGCCGTCGTCGTCGTCGTCAGGCCATCGGCGGTGCTGGCGAGGCATGTGTATTCAGTGACGTAGCGCTGCTCCAGTGAGAAAGTGCCGCAAGCGCTGCCGCCTCCAAGCAGTTGAGGCTGGCAGACGCTGAAGAAATGCGGACGCAGGCGTGGAAAGCAGTGTTTGCTGATGCTACGCAAGAGGCGCTCAGCAGCGTAACCGAAGAGGAAACAGGAAAGCGGTTGATAAATCTGCTGCAAGAAAGAGAAGAAGCCGTGGACGACATAGAGCCTCTTCGCTTGATATATTGTTGGTGACGATGGATTGATGGTGCTGGTGGCAGGGCGATCAGCATCATTATCGCAGGCACTCTGGCTGATGGTGTTGGTCTTAATGGTGCCGTTGCTGTTGATTTTGACGCTTCTGGTTTTGCCGCAAAAGTGTACGATTTCCACCAACAGAATGCTGAGCAGCGGTACATGTTGCGCGATGTGATACAGGGCACGACGCGATACTGAATTCGTTCGATAGGGATAGTTTAGCGACTGATCCCCACAAAAGAAACCGCAGCGTGGCCCACTATTGAGCACTGCTGAGCTGAAAAAGATCGAAACATTGTGCGAGAGGGTCAAAAGGCAGATTAAAATTATAACATCGAGCACCACGCGATACAAAACTTGAGAAATGCAGATTGTTCTTATTTGTCTTTTCATTGTTATTTGCCAGAGTCACTCGCGCCGTCACCGTCACCGTCACCGTTACTGCCAGAGCTACAATTGCGTTTGAGAAACAACTTCATTTTCTGCTTGGTAATGATTCTTCTCGGCGAAAGATAAGGTCTAAGAATGAGAAGTAGACGGAGAACACGAAGACGAAGTCAACGACGACGACGACGACGACGACGACGAAAAAGATAATAATTCATACTTTGTTTCTTCTTTTCTATGCTTCTTTCTACTTTTATTATTTATTTTAACTATATTTTTATTTTACCTTTTGCTTGCTCTCGCAACGTTTAAAAGCTGTAAGCAAAACATTTTTATTTTCTGCTACCAAAGAACGTGTTTTTTTCGAGATATTCGAGACGGTTTTTGTTATTGTCAACGTAATCAGCAATAAGTAATTAAAACAACAACAAAGTATATTTACATTTAAGAACGTTTTTTTAATTATACCGAATACAAAAAGCCATTTGTATTCTTTCAATTTGTTGACTCGAAACTATAGCTCGCTTCTCATGGTTGAGTCAGTTTCTTTTTCTCTCTCAGCGCAGTTTTCCTAAGAGAATTATTATCCATTCCCGGCTAACTATTCTCTCAAATTCTATACCACACTCTCCAACAACAATTACGGCCATCGTGAGAGCAACAAGTATTTAAGTATTATCCAAAAGTACCTTTAGGATGTTAAATGAGAATATCTATCAAACGCCATATTTGTTTTTTTTCCCCCTTAGTTTAATAACCAACCAGAAATTACAGACAATTTTAAAAATGGAACGCATAAATGCAGGGGATGCCCCTCCCTCTCGCTGCAAACATTTGTTGTCCTATGAAAGGAAGATAGGTAAGTGGGTGGGAGGCAAAGAAGATTAGTGATGTTGGAAACTTGCTTTTATTTGTTGTTGTTGTTGTTGTTGTTGTTGTTGTTGTTGTTGTTGTTGTTGTTGTTGTTGTAGTTTTTAATTAGTATTTGAAATAGTTATTTTAATTGTTATGAAATAGTTCTGTGCCTGCATAGTTAACGAAATTAATTTCATAAAAAGTATTCAGTAATTAACTACAAAAAGGATAATAAATCGATTTTAATTGACATAAAGTACGGATTTTTTTATTAATTAAAAGTTTTGCTTTCAGTTTTCATTGACTTTGAATTTTAAAATTAGAATTTGAATTTTAAACAAAATTATAAAGTTATGATAATCATTGAAAATTTACTTAAAAAAAAAAATTGCTTACAATGTTATGAAAAAAAAAACCAACGATTTGACCCCACAAATGGTTAAAGCCATTACTACTAAATTTTTGGTTTTTTTTTTTAAGTATGAGTTTTTTGTTCATTTATCATTAAAACTAATTATTCTTTACTGATTTCCTTTTGATTTATTGTTCAAATTTTTCGATTTATTGCTTTTGTGGAGGAAATTTCAAAATAGTCACAAAATGAAAGGGTGCCAGAAAATTGTTCATGCAAAGCAGCAAAAACAAAAATAACACCAACAACACTATAACTCTTGAAAACAATGCACCATGCATAGGACAAACATACATACATAACTTATGCCATCATTCATTCTTGCTCTCATGGTCGTTCTCATGATCGTAAGAGACGAGGTCGCCATGAATTTGAAAATAAAAATTCAAAATATCTCGCATCCCGCATTTCGAACAATAAGGATTTTGTAGTCTTTGCATGCAGATTAGTTAGTATGCACTCTTGTCATCCTCATCATCATCATCGTTAACAGCGTAAACCCATTGACGAGCGCTGGGCAACAGTGCCTCCTCTATTTTCAGGATAACGTTAAGAAGCGAACTCTAAAAATTTATCATTTTAATTGTTGGTCTTTGCATTTATATAGATGAAAATTTTTTATTGTGATATAGAATAAAAAATGAATGAAAATAAATAAAATATTATATAGAATATATAATTTATATAAAATAAAAAATTAATAAAAAAAATAAAAATACTAAATTATGTAATAAAATATAAAATTGTTGAAACATAAAATGAATAAAAAATGGGGGTTAAAAATAATTAAAATGGTGACGAATTATAATATATTAGAAAAATATTCATTTATCATAGAAACATTTCTGGCTCGAGTAATATTTGTTAAAATAGATCTTATTATAATGTCTTCTGTAGATAAATTTTTTTAATGAGATGGTGTTTATTGTCGCCTCCCCTCGGGGGTCCGTGGACAACAGTTGAAAAACGTATAATCTAAAAAATTAATAAAATTCCATAAAAATAAAATACGCTTGACTCTTTTAAAAGAAATTAACTAAAAATTGATACAGTTCTTGCTTCTTAAATTAAGCAAATTCAGTTCACGATTTACGTCTACTGACGTCACAACATAAAACGCCTACAGAAATCTACACCTTTTGCTGTCTGCTGACTCTGCAGGTGAGAAATCATGAACAAGTCATCGACATCGATTCAATCGACATTGATCACGTTTATTTATTGCCACGCTGTCAGCAAAAGTGTTGCACTAAACTACTTTGACACTTCAGAGCGCATCGTCAAGGCCTGCGATATTCCTTTCTCTCCCTTTCTCTCTGTTTCTACCTCTCTCTCTCTCACTGTCTAACTCTTGCTCTCGAGCAGTGCTGGCATTCTGTGCTTTTTTTTTTTGTTATTTAGGCTTTTGCCGTATCGTGTGTAGCATAAAAAACTGTTCAGTGAGTGAGTATCTCGTGTGGCTGTTGCAAGCTTCTAATTTTTTTTCCGCATCCGGTTGACATATCTATGATGTATATATGTATATACATACGAGTACAATGAAATGAACGAAGCGGATATACCGAAACATAAAGTTATTTTTGTTCATGATGGTTGAGCGTACGAAAGAACACACAGGAAAAAAGTTATGATAAAAAAAAATACTTTTGTTTTTTCAACAAAAAAAAAACGTAAGTATTTTTTATATAAAAAAATCAGAATGATAAAATCATAATAATGAATTTTTAAATAAATGAAATTACATGCCAGGAAAAATTTTTAGCTGTATTCATATTTATGAGCTCAAAAAATACTGCTTTTTCGGAATAAAAAAATATGTGTGCTCCAAAAAAGGACTCCCAAAAGAGTCTTATATGATTCAAATATGAATGTACAAACAAACAACAACAAACAAAAATAAAAAAATTAACAAAAATTGTCATTTTTTATTGAAATTTTAAACTTACAATTTTATGGTTCTTTTCTGACTCATAATTATGAAAATAACTATGAAAATAACTCATAACTATTAAAAGACTCATTTTTCATAGACTCATTTAAGACTCTTTTCAGCGAGCCGTCTAGGAGACAAAAGAAGACACAAACGCACATATCTGAGTCCTTTATGAGTCTAAAAAAGCCAAAATTGTTCATAAATTTGAATATATTTGGAGTGTGAGAAGTGCTTAGAAATAAATCATAAAATGCTCAGAAACGATTCATAAAAGGCTCTAAAAAAAGATTTACAAAATGCTCAGAAAAGATTCATAAAATGCTCGGAAAGAGATCATAAAAGGCTCAGATAGAGATCATAAAAGGCTCAGAAAAAGGTCATAAGATGCTCAGAAAAGATTCATGAAAAGCTCAGAGAAGATTCATAAAATGCTCAGAAAGAGATCATAAAAGGCTCAGAAAGAGATCATAAAACGCTCAGAAAAATGTCATAAAATGCTCATAAAAGAATCATAAAAGGCTCTAAAAAGATTTATAAAGGACTGTTATTTTAAAGGAAATGTTATTATTTTTTTTTTGAAATTTTAAACTCACAAAACGCACAATTTTATGAGTCTTTTTTGACGCTTATTTAGGACTCTTTTATGAGTGCCGTCTAGGAAGGAAAAAACGTTCATTTCTGACACTTTTATGTATTCGTAAAGAGCGTATTTGTTCAGAAATATGAATCTTTTCTGAGTTTAAAAAGATTCATATTGTTTGCTGGGTTCATATTGTTTGCTGGGATTGAGTCAATTTTTATATGTATTGTTCCATATTAAATATTAAATTGTTTGATTTAGTTTTGATTTAGTTTTTGATTTGATTTTTGTTTTGATTTAGTTCTTTGATATGGATAAAATAAATTCAAAATTAAATAAAATATTAATTTTATTAAATAATATGATAAAATGGGGTTGGTAACGAAATCCCGAAAGACAAAATCCCGAACGACAAAATCCCGAACGACAAAATCCCGAACGACAAAATCCCGAAATGACAAAATCCCGAAACGACAAAATCCCGAAATAACAAAATCCCGAAATTACAAAACTAGTTTTTCGGTATTCTCCATCTTCTTGAACATTTTAAAACCACTAGCAAACAATTCCAAGAAAGTAATAAAAAATTACTCTTATTTTACTTCTTTAAAATTATTATTAAAAAATAAAAAAAAACATTATTAAAAAAATTTTAGCAGAGCCCTCTCGGAGGCTCTGAGGTGAGGTGATGTGAGGTTTTTTGCAGACAGGTTTTTCCGCGTATTTGCAGCCTTCGGCTGCGGCAGGGATCATAACCCTCAATCAGCAGAATCCTCACGGTCATGTGAAGTTTTTTGCATACAAGTTTTTTCGCGTATTGGCGGCCTTCGGCCGCGGCAGGGACCATAACCGTCAATCAGCAGAATCCTCACGGTCATGTGAAGTTTTTTGCATTCAGGTTTTTTTGCGTATTAGCGGCCTTCGGCCGCGGCAGGGATCATAACCCTCAATCAGCAGAATCCTCACGGTCATGTGAAGTTTTTGCATACAGGTTTTTCCGCGTATTGGCGGCCTTCGGCCGCGGCAGGGATCATAACCCTCAATCAGTAGAATCCTCACGGTCATGTGAAGTTTTTTGCATATTGTAGATTATAACCTTCAGACAACAAAATTCTCTCGATATTACAACTTTGCTTTTCTGCCATTGTAAAGAAAGGCAAGTAGGCGCGTACTTCGCTTCGGAAAAAATTTTGACTTAAATGTCATTTCTTCATTAATTTAAATTTTATTTCGGGATTTCTCATTTCGGTATTAAAAATTTTTCGGGATTTTGTCGTTTCGGGATTTTGTCGCATCGGGATTTTGTCGTTTCGGGATTTTAAAATTTTTCGGGATTTTGTCGTTTCGGGATTTTGTAATTCGGGATTTTGACTGTCTCCCGATAAAATGAACTAAATCAAACAATTTATTATTTATGTTCGAAAGAATTTAAAATATTGGTAAAATTTAAAGAAACAAAGAAATTAATTTATTAGAAAAATTAATGAAATTTAAATCCACTTTTTAGTTTAATTCTTTCCTGCTCTAGTTATGTAATCAATTAATGGTCAATCAAAGGGTGGCATTAGTTTAAGGCGGTTGCGGTTTAATTCGACCAACAACAAATACTTCGCAGACGTTTCTGTCAATCATGACGCCAGAACAAGCAAATGTAATGACAATTTAAACAATTAAACTTACATTCCTGCATGACACACTTGAATTATGTAACATCTTTACTTGCATGCAGTCTTGTCATGTTGCGCTTATGTCAGGCCGCTTAAAATCGTCGTCAGCAATCTTCTACCAACATTTCATTGTTGTTTGTTTGCAGCGTCATTAAGAATTAATTGATTACTGTTGCTCTATTGCAATGACAGCGATATCTGTTGAACTGCTCTTAATAATTAACTGACATGAGCGTCTCTACTATCCCTCTCGCTCACACTCACGCGCTTTCTCGGCTCGTGTATTATAATCCTTAACAATTGCAAAAAGGTTGTACATTTCTCTTTAATGGAAAAATGATTTTGATGATATGATCATATAAAAAAAGAAGAAACAAAGCAAGAAAGAAAGGAAGAAACAAGCACAGAAATTAAGAAAATGTTAAGAAAAGAAAATTTAAAAAAATGTTTTGTCAATAAAGTGCATAAAAAGTAGGTACATCATTATCATTATTAGTAAATTAAAAAATCGCCTGATAAATAGCGATTTCTGTCTTCTTTCGATGACGTAGAAACCGTAACTCAAATCCACAATAATAACAACAACAACAACAACAACAACAACAACAAGAAGAACAACAACAACAACAACAACAACAGCAGTTTAAAAAAGCGAAAACAATTATTCACAAACAGATTGACTAACGTCAAATGCAATGCCAGACAATGACAGCCATACAAAAAGTAAATCATTAACACAACAACAATAACACATGAAGAACAGAAATCACAACAACAACAACAACAACAACAAAATGCATTACTACAATACCTACGAAATTTCCATTGCATAGCATAATTATTGAAATTAATTTATTAAAAGACCATAAAACTGTCTTGCACACTAAAAACAACAAAAATCAAAAACGTCCAAAAAATACGAGGTCTGTTCACAAAGTATCGCGAATTTTGAATGTTTCATTTCATCAAAAATCAATTATATTCAAATTTATTATGATTCAGGTTTTTGTTGGTGCTTAGTTTATTACGGGCGTTGTTGTTATTGTGGTTGTAGATATTATTGTTGTTGTAGATGGTATTGTCATTGTTATTACTTCTGTGCCGTGCTGTCGCTGCTACTGATGCTGATGATTTTTTTTTGACGGCAGTATTATTAGTTTTTAGTATAGTTTATTAGTTTTTAGTTAAGTCTTCTATCGTTCGATCGTTGTTATTTCATGCATGTTTGTTGTTGTGATTAGTTGCTGTTGTGGCCGCATTGTTTCCCGCCAATAAATTAGCAACAATTTGTTATAGAAGATGTTAAAAAATGACTCCTACAAAAAAAAAAAAAAAATATAATAAAAAACAGAAATAATAAAATATTTCACTATTCAGTTTTTTAATTGGAAAAATTTTGCTAAATGCTTTGTCCTTATTTCGGCCTATCCGGAGAGTATTATTGGCACAGGCTTAGAAATTTATAAAGTACGATTATGTACGATATATTTATAATATAAGAAAAAAATTAATAAATAAAAATTTAAAAAATAAATACTATGTTGAAAGAATTGAACATTTGTTTTTTTATTATTTGTTTTAATTTATTTTTTTATTTATTTAATTCTTTTTAGAATTAGTTTTTCAGCCTTAACAATATTTTGTTTGAACTAAATCGTTTGTTCTTCTTTTTTCGTTAAATAAACCTTTTTTTGTTTGAATCAAGAAATATGAATAAAAAATTCATTTAGCATTAAGTTTTCAAAAATCTTTTTTTCGAACAAAAGCAACAACAACAACAACAATAGCAACTCTCTACAAAATCAATTATTTGTAACGAACAATAGTAACGAACGAAAAGAATAACGAACAACGGTAAAATACGTACCGTAGGCATGTACGTTATTTAATGGACTAAAGCAACAACAACAACAACAACCACAACAAAAACAACAACAACAACAACAAAAAAAACAACAATGATACGTGCCGTAGGCATGTACGTTATTTAATGGACTAAAGCAACAACAACAACAACAACAAAAACAATAAAAAATAGCAACAACAACAACAACAACAACAAAACAGCAACAACAACAACAATAACAAAAACAGCAACAACAACAACAACAACAACAGCAACAACAACAACAACAACAACAACAACAACAACAACAACAACAACAACAACAACAACACCAACGACGACTATGATGCAGAGCTCTTCAATCGTTTCAATGAGAACTTTTAGCCTTTCATGGTAAAAAGTGTCATCATTAGCGTGCGCGTGTGTGTGTATGTGTGTGTGCGTGCGTTCATCTACGAGCTTCGAGTTCGAAACCGAAGTTTGCCGGAAGCCTCCTCCTCCTCCTCCTCCCTGGAGAGGTTGACTGAGAGCTTGCTTTTGATTAACAAATTCCGTGCCGCCATTTGTACATACATACATACTTCTTCTACTTCTTGTTATTTCGGTATCGTAATTAGCAACGACGATGTCTGTCTGTCTGTCCATTGCTAGCGTCCTCGCTCGCTACTGACCAATTTTGTCATCGGCGACCGTAACGCAAATGCTCGCTCAGGCATAGTTGACTGGGAGTACTCATTAACACACACACACACACTGTACATACATGCATATGTCGGTATCGGTGGGTTTGTGTGCATGTGTGTGTGTGTCTTTGTGCCATCACGAAGACTCAGTCCATAAGAATCACTTTATTGTCTCTTGTCGTTAATGCAGTTGATTGCTCAGTTTCTCCATGATCCCATCACGACACCGCAAACCACACACAAATGGCTTCATGGCCTCCTCGTCCCCCGTCTCTCTCTCTCTCTCTCCGAAACTCACGTTCATCCTGTCGATTATGCCGTGGTATTTCTTGCGACAATTGACGCGTTGAGTGGATTCGAACAAGCTCGACGAGCTTAGTTTATCATACGCTTTGGCTGGCAATCTGTGGCTACTCGTATTTGGTTAGTTCCCTGGAGTCGTTCGATCATTTTTCGTGTCTGTGTGTGTGTGTGTGTGTGTCTGCGTGCGGTCGTATTAGCATTTGTGCTTCACTTCAAACTCTTAATTAATAGTAACTACTATTAGTGATGTGACGATTCTTGGAATCGGAATCGTGAAGCGGAAATATCGACAGGTATCGGTCACGCTATCGGAATCGGAATCGTAGATTCGATGAGTTTCTTATGTGTATACGTATACGTCTAGTTATTTCAATGCAATGCTATGTAAAATTTCTAGTTTTTCTGAATTGAGATTTAGAGATCAATTTCTCATAGTATTCAATGTTAAGTTGAACTAAATGTGAATTATATTCAATTGAAAAAATGGACTATTTTAAATAAATCCACTAAAGAAATCTATTTCACTAAATCTACTGTAAAAAATCTACTTAAATTAAAAATGTGTTTTACATACTAACTAAAACTTCTGAAAAATTCGAATTTAACTCATTTGAGGAATCGGAATAGTATCGGAATCGTATCGGAATCGTATCGGAATCGGAATTTTAGACACAGCATTGGGATTCATATGGGAATCGTTATAAATTGTGGCATTGTTCCACACTCACTAAGTATTTATGTAGATCGTTGGTAGTTTTCTTCAACCAACTCTACCACTAGGCAGGGGGCACCCCTGTCGCCCCTCTCGATGGTACGACGGCACGTCCCACTCACAGAATGTCAATGATACCAACTCATTTCAGAGAAAAGTCTTTTTTCGCAATTGATTTTTCTGATTTCTCTTCGGAATGCGCTCTGTACAAATTGAAACATTCAATTACTTCGCGAAACTATTTGAGGCCGCTTCATTTGAGCACTTGCGGGAAGTGCGTCGGCGGGGGGGGGGGAAGTGGGTGGGGAGGTTATTCTCTACTTGCTAATTGCTTGCCAACCAGCAGCACCAAGCGCTTTTTAATTAATTAATTAATTGATCTCAGGAACACATTTAAACTTAAAGTACAATTTGTGTCGTCAAATTTTCAAACTTTTGTGAGTTTTTGGCGAGAAGGAAATTTTATGAAAGCAGTTAAGGATGTTCCCAATGAAGAGCTCCGGTTTGTTTTACATACTTTAATACAAACTGAAAACCATGACTCCTCTCCGTTGTCCTTCTATACGCTTAGTATAAAATGTTCTTACACGAAATATGAATTTCTTTGTGTGGTGGAGACCTTTTAGAGGAATTCCTTTAGAGAAATTTTTTGGGATTTTATTGATATTGATAATTAAATAATAATTTCCTAGTAGGTACATACGAGTACGAGCACGCTGCTAGAGTCAGCAGCATACCTGAAGGTTATGCCATCATCATGTTCCATTCTTACCTTTCATTCTTCAAAGGATTTCAGCCTTTTGCCTGTAGAGCATCTCAACGGCTGTATTAAGAATACTTTATGAAAAAATGTCTTTTTTTTTCTTTATGTGAAATCGTTGTGAAACCTTACGCACTTTGTCGTCATGCCTCTGATATGTCAGTTTTCATAATATCGTCATTTCAGCAGCTTCAGGATTCCTTCACACCAACAACAACAGCTCGTCGCACACTCCTTTTGACCTCTTTCGCACTACCCACGTTCACGCGTAACGACATCCTGACAGGGTCCATTAGCAATATACGCGACGGCGACGGCGACGGCGACGGCGACGGCGACGAACATGGCCGACAAAGAAGCGATAGCGTTACGCTTCATGAGCTGTCGTTGCGAAAGATTCTCGGTCGTTTGGCGGCTGCTGAGTGCAAAGAATCGTTTAAAAATAAATTGTCCATTAACGGAGACACAAGCAAAAAAAAATAACAAGCGAAAAGGAAAAGGGTAGAACTGATCCAGGAGGAAACAAAACAATAAAGGACGGTATATCCATTTCACACGGAAGGATATGAAGGATCAATGTTGTCGGTTTTCGACGGTGATAGTGAGAACGGTGATGGCGATGTCGATGCTGACGACGGTAACGGTCGGTGTCGCTTTTCCTGTGTTTGCTTGTTTTTGTACTGCTTATGTTGTTGCCGGCTCTTCTTTATTACGTCGCCTTTCGTAAAAATGTGCCGGCCATTGCTCTCACATTTTCTTCTTTTCTTAATGGCTTTGTTTGACCGTCCTCAAAATTGGTGGAAAATTGGAATTTCTCTACAATTTTCTCTTCAATTAGTTTACGAAAATGTGCAAACGAGGTCAAGCGATGTCTGAGACAAAAGGAAACCGAAAGCAGCTACACTGCAGTGACTGCAAACCTTTTAATTTTAAATAAAGCTAGTGTTATCCAAAAGTACCTTTAGGATGTTGAATAAGAATATTTGTTAAACGCCATATTTATTTGTTGTAATTTTTCCTTTAGTTCTAACCTACAATGATAGACAATTTAAGTAATCGTAGAGCGTTTTTACACAGCGTGCTAAAGTTGTTAGTAAAATTTATTTTGAAAATTAGTGTTCAATAAAATAAAAAACCCATCCTAGATTAAGTGCTTCTTTCGGCGTACATATATCAGCGTCCATTGGTACAAATAATACGAAATTTGTTTAAAAAATTTGGTGAAACTGGAACCGTTTTATGATAAACCAAAGTCCAGCAGACAAAGAGACAGCTCACTCGATTAAAAGCATTGCTGCTGTTCGTCAAAGTGTTGTTCTCAAGCATTGTTCTCAAGAAGAATTGAACATTTTGTCTCTTCGTATAGATGTCTGTAAACGTGGTCGTGGTGGTCTTTTAACGGATATGGTCTTTCACTCATAATTGTCATAGATAATGCCTGATAATTAAATCAAAAGAACAATAAAGTGCGAAATATTGTAGCATTTTTTATTTAAAAAAAAACATATACTTTCTTTTGGATAACTCTATAAGCTTGTATTATTCTGAATGTTAGCTTAATAGAACACAATTTTTTTACACTGTAATTCGCTTAAGATCATTTAGGAGATAATCCATGTCTTACGTAAACGAATGCGTATAACAGTCACGTGTTGCGTCCTGTTTGTATCAGGTTGTTATGCTTAATCACATTTGAACCTTATGAAATTACATTTATATGGTATTATGGCATTAATATTTGCTTGGAAACGTATACGTTTGCTTTTTTTTCTGTACGATTATGTATCTAAGTCTATTATAAATTTATGTAATTACAATTATTCTAATTCACCTAAAATTCAACTCAGTAAGTTTCCGCAATTAAATCTTCGATCCAAAGAGGATTTAATTTAATACTTACAAATACGCTTGAATGGTTTTCTTCTGGGTTGAGAGGCACTGCTCTTTATTTGCAACACACACACACACACACACTCGTACAGAGACACCTACATACACATACATATGTATATCCTTGTACAGTGTAATCTCGTATGTAAAAAATAGAAAAATAACGTCTATTTTAAACCAATAACATTTTTAAAAAATAACATCTACTAAAAAAAGTAAAAGTTAAAGTTTGAAGTAAAAGTAAAGTAAAAGTTAAATTTTGAAATGGGTTCAAAGTACCAAGAGAGACCGAATTAGTCACTTTAGTCGAATTAGTCGAATTAGTTATTAGAAAAGAAAAGAAAAGAAAAGAAAAGAAAAGAAAAGAAAAGAAAGGAACCTCTTGAGGTTTACGAGATAACACTGTACATACGAGTTTGTCCAATTCATAGCTACTAAACCATGATTAAAAAGAGAACGCGTGATAGAGAGAGAGAGAGTGATAGAGCATGATAGAGAGAGAGTGAGTGAGTGAGAGAGAGAGAGAGCAGTGAGTGGCAATGCATTAGATGACTAACATTTTGGCATTTATTACACAACAACACGAAAGCCATTAGTCTTGTTCCTTCAGTTGGAGATTAAGTAAGTTTAATTATAATGATATTATATGAAAACTGTATGCGTGTTGAATATAGTTGGCAACTACTATACATTACAAATACAAATATATTGTACTACAAAATACAAATATATTGCTTTCAAAATAAATACAAAATATGACAAATATGAATTTTAGTTGTTGCTGTCTTTAATGGATTTTCTTCCATCCATTACTTACATAAATCAAATTTCGTACTTCATTCGTAAAAAGTCGTAAATCCTTAGCTCGAAATAAATAATAACAAATAAGAGCCGTAGGTTATTATAGCCTACATACGTCGCAGGCGAATCGATGATAAAAAAGTGGGTGGTAAAACGCTTTTACGGTAAGTTATTAAAGACTAAAAGTAGATAACTTTCTTTAATACGATAGACTTTGGTCGGTCCATGAAAATTATAAACTCATCTTTTAAAATGCACGAATTTGTGTTTACTATAAAAGAAATAGGCGTGACAATTTCAATACCAAAAAAACACTTGATAACAAACAGCAAATATTTATGCGAAATAGTCAAATGATATCTCTAACCATTCTTCGGTAATTGCAATTTTTATAGAGTCGAAGACAGACACAGGTACCGACAGGATTAAGTTGACTCAAGGTGTGATGATATATATATAAATATAGACATACATATAAATTAATGTTATACATTACCATATCACGGCCATTGTATTGCGTTACGAACGGCAGAACAATGTATATCTATCTTCCTCTCGTTTTAGTCTTTTTTCTCTTTTTTTCTTCTCACCATTGCACTATGGGCTAGGAGACCTTGGCAAGGTGGCCAAAAGTCTGATTTAAAAGAATTTTGATTTGAACAGCACAATTTTTTCAAATTTTAAAAGTGGTCTAAGTCATTTGTAGCCTTAAAAAACCACATTTCCTTACAAGCTACACAAAAAATTTCACTATGACCAAAAATCTCAGAAGTAAGCATTGCCTCAGACATTTTGAGTTATAGTATGAATATATTTTTTAATTTAATAAAATGTAAACCTTTAAACGCGAAAAGTGTGACTTAGACCATTTTCATAATTATGGGCACATATCTGAAAATGGGCAAGTTTGGGCAAGTTAGGATTGTAGTGTATTCCATATAAATACTTTAAATTGGCGTATAATAAATACGTTTTTGAGTGGAGTTTTCTGGAGTAAAGCACCTTATTTATTAAATTAGTGTTTTTTTTTTTAAACTCTTTTTAGCTTCTCATGAAATTTCGATATCAATGTGTAAAACATAATAAGAAAAGCTTACTAAAATAATTTATAAAAATGAAAACTAACTGCCAACAATGTAAGCCTATTAATGAATAATTAATTTTTCTCTTTTCATATTCGGATAGATGCCAACGGAGCAATAATTAATTACTATGCGCAAAAGTTGTTTCATATGTTCATTAATATATCTAGATAATGATGACATATCATTTTTTTTTTCTATTACGTATGTGACTTTTGACCACTTTTCCAGGTCTCTCAGCCCATAGTGCATTGCAGCCACTCAATGCATTGTTGTAGCTCTTTGTCAAACTCTCTTTAGATCTCTTAACTCGGCTTATGCTCATTATTATTATTATTATTAGAACGTGTTGAGAATGTGTTTAATTATTGTTATCAGTATCAGCGTATATTTTGATCTTTTTGTTTTGCATCCGGGGCGGGGAGGGTGAAGTTGGAAGGTGCAAAGTCCTCTGATCTAAAATGTGTAATGAACGTTTAGTATAAAATGGAAAAAAAAAATTATGTTCACACAATAATTCTTCAACTCCTTTTTTTTTCGTTTTTTTTCGCAGCAGAATATTCTTCTTCTAAATACGCAGCTGATCCTTTTTCATGCTCATTAAAGATGGTCCCATTACTCAAGAGAAAGCCCTAAACCAGCGCTAACGTTGACAGATTGCCAGACACTCTCAATTAATTAATACGAGTATGTTCACTGAATACCGGCTTAAACTAAAGGTTAATGATGTGTGTCACCGCAAAATATTTCAATACAAAATTCAAAGAGTAAAAAAAGAGCAGAAAAAGAGCAAAACTGATGAGAATGATAAGAATAAAGAATAACGACAAAAGGAACAAACGCTTACACAAAAGGCCCAATCGCTAACGCAAAGACCATAACAACAACAATAACTAGGACTACACAATCTCCCATGGTATAGCCTTTTATGTGTGTGTGTCTGTGGGTGTGTATGCGTGTTGAACTAAAAGTTATGCGCTTTTGGTAAAGACTTCTGAACTTTAGACTATTCAAAGTAGGATAAGAATCACAAGGAGAGCCCTACAAAAAATATATTAAGAGCAACAAGTATGAGCACGTACTCACGTACTCATGATATCTAACGCTTTTAGTTGCCCGTGCGGGTGTGTGTGTGTGTGTGTTTCTACACCGAAAGAAAGAGCTGCTCCTGAAGTGCTCTGAGTATAGACAACACTTTGTGGGCGGAGCGAAAAGTAAAATTTATGAAGTGAGAGTTGTTTAAAACTTGTAAGAGTCTACTGGCAAAATTTAAAACTTATGCTTGCTTACTTTAAAAACCAGTTAAATATTCAGTAAAGCGTTATTAAAATTGCAAAAAGTAATACATATATCGACGCCTTTTTCATAGAAGAGCATATTCTATAAATACAAATAAAGTCCGGCGAAGACGGCTTTGCACATTTTCTGTTGTAAACTTGAAGAGAGCCTATTCAACGATAGAAGAGAGAACGATGATTCGTACAATAGACCTTTTTAACTCTCATACTGCGTATGAATTTTAGTCCGAAATTGTATATGAAACTTTAAAGTGAAGCCTTTCTTGAGACGACAGGAGACAAATTAGTCTTCTTTACACCGTTTTATAATGCGATAGTTTGTAAAGCAAAATGTTTAATTTAATTGCGGATAAGTTTCTTCTGGCACACTTTAGAAGTTCAACCTTAATTTTTTAGACAAATTAATACGATTGCTTAAAGTTTTAAACACTTTGCGATGTGCCTGCCGCAGTGTCTTTTTTCGTTCTCTAACGAGAGAGCTCTTCAGCTCTCATTGAAAAACGGTTCTTTACGGTCAATTTCTCGCCAAAATATTGATAGAAAAACGTTTGTTCGTTTTACGAGGACCTACTCTTTTAACTGTTAGCAGTTTCTGCTACATTTCACTATCGATTCCTCAGGAAGCACTTTATTTAAATGCCAGTAAAATTCCTTAACCTCTCTTGGTTTACTTTTCATTTTTTCTGTTATTTCTCTTACTATTATTTGTTAATTCAGCCTCGTTTCAAAAGTGTAACCTTAGCTTGCTTTGCTTTGCTTTTGCTTTGCAACTTTCATTGCTTTGCAACCAATGAAATTCTTCCTTTATTTTTTTTATGTGTTTTTCTATACCTGGCCTAGGTTTTCATAAATGTTTTTTTCTCGTTTTTAACTTGAACAACATTTTTCAAGGCGATTTTTTTTTCTCCATAGTCTTTTTCTATTGACTATTCAAAAGAGGTTCTCTCTGCGAGTTGCGAGATTTACAGAAAATCAATGAACTAAATTTATTTTTCCTTAACCTTGGTTGGCTTTTCACCTCATTTTTCGTTTTTCCCCGATACCTCAAAAGTATTCTTGATGCAAACATATTTGAGTTTGAGTTTTTTCTTTTCAAATTTACACCCTGTAATTTACACCCTGGGCTTACTTTTTCTTAGATGTTGTTACATTAAGAGGCGTGTATTTTAAGTGTGAGCTATTTTAAAAGAAAATAATTGGTGCGGTTTTTTATTTTAATTGCAATCAATTGAAGTTTTTTTAAAAAAATTGTGTTTAATTGAGGGTTTTTTATTTTAATTGCAATTAATGGGTGACGTTTTATCAAACTTTCAACAAGTTGTTGTTTGTTCAACACTTTGATGAACTTGAAAAAAGTTCTTACTTGAGTCTTTGAAAATTCTTGAGTAAATCTGCTGAATGAATAAATTATAGTTAAAAAAATAATTAATTATTTAATGAACTAAAAAAACCGCATCACTTTATAATATTATTAAAAAGTAAAAGCTTACTTTGGATTTCGATTACGATTTTGTTAAGAAAAGACTGACCTTCTTTTGCAATCTAATAAAATAAAGTCCTTTTAAAAACCTTTCGCAGTATTAATTAATGCAAACTATTTAAGTATGCTTAAAAAAAAACTTCTAAAAAAAATTATGTTAACCTCTATTTGCATTTTCTTGGAAAATGCACGCCTTTTTCTGCAGATTATTATAAGTACCTACCTTCTGCAGAAAACAACAGAAGGCTATGTTTTAAAAAAAATTAAAATTAAACTAACTAATTACGAAAACCTTTTCATCATTAGCTTTTGAGCTTTTGAAGTACCGACCTTGGTTACGATATAAACCTTTTAATTTTAATACAAAATTTTAATACAGTAATTGTCACTTAACTTTTGCTCAGTATTCAAAGATACCGCTGGATAATTATAATACTTTATTTCGTTAAAACTTCGTCTTAGTTTTATAGGAAAATGCTTTTTGCCTTTTCATTAGTTTGGCGGTACCACGTGCTGTACTCTTGATCTTGGTGATACCTACGTTTAATGCTTGGCCTAGAAATTCTGAGATTGTTGTGGCGGGACAGGGTTAAAATGCAAACCTCCTCTCATGCTCCTCTCTTTCCTTCGCACGACATCTTTAGCTCACCGTCTCTGTATTTAATTAAAAACCTTTTAAACTGAAGAGCTGCGTTTAATCAGGGTCAAAAGAGCGAATGATTCCTTCGACGACAAACGTTGCTTGGTTTAAAAAAAAATGAATCAATTGAATCAAGATTGTCGTCGAAAGAAAAAGACCTTATAGAAGAGACAACAACAAATTGTTTGAATTTGCTCTTGTTTGCTAATTTCATTGGTATTTTCCGTTTTCTTTTCTTGCCGTAAAATTACGGCGGAAAAGAAGACAAAATATAAATAGAAAAAAAAGAAAAATTTCAAAATTGCACAAGCGAAGACAGAGACAGAGACAAAGATGCGGAAACGGAACTAAACTTCACTTGTTCGCAAAAGTTCAAAATTGACAACTAGCAAAAACTACGACGCAACTACGACGACTGCTTCATTTCCTCAAAAAACAAAAAAAAAAAACAAAAAAAAAATTATGAAAAGAAGAAGAGCTCAAAGACGAACATTTTCTCTTCCAAAAATTTGCAGCAGTTCAATGGAATTTGTTTGTTCTAAAGAGTTTTTAGTAAGCTCTTTTTGGTTGTGCGATTATATTGCACAATAATTGAGCAGCCAGAAATACTTGCACTCGCAAGCAACAAAAAGTATGTATTTGTACTAATTCTTGGCAACTCTGTTGCTTTGTTGCCTAATTTTTTTTTTTTTTTTTTTTTTGCTTTATACATACTTCCGCCTTCCGTCTTTTCTTATTCTTGTCAAGCCAAATGTGACAAAAAGTCACTTTGTCATTGCCGTAAGTTACAGCAATTTTTTCTGAACCAACAATGGCGACACTTTGCTGCTGCGCATGTGTATAATCTATTCTGGAATTGATTTTTTGCAAGCTTTTTGGCTTTTTGTAGTTTTGATAAATTCTGGCAAACTTTTTTAAGATTATTATCTTGCAAACTTGTGTACAAGTTTCTTTAAAACTTGATAAAATGTTAAAAAATCAAGGTTTCATTGAAACCTTAGCAACCTTAAAACCTTAGAAAAAAATTAAGGTTTATCATAATGATTTTCTTAAACATTCAATATATTATATATCGTTCGTTAAAGTATAGAACAGACTACTAACAAAAAAAAAAAAAAACGGCCATCAGCGAACAACAGCAATTTTTTTTGGTTTTGTTTAAGCCTCGAAAATTTAAGTACAGCATTTGTTACACTCTCCAAGGCCTAATAATCTATAGCTAGACATAAAACGTACGAGTATTGAGGTCTAGAGTGTACCGAATTTTCGAAACGGAGTGTATGCACATTTAAGTGTAGGTGTGTGTGTGTGTGTGTGTGTGTGAAAGCTCATGCGACCTGTAGACATTACGCATGCTAAAATAAACCCTTTTCAAGTGTAAATATTTGATTTTCTTACACTCTTCGCTCAAGCCGCACAGCCGAGCACACACACACACACACACACACACACACACAGAGCTCGAGCATGTGTCCCTTTACACAGCCCCAGCCACATACATACATACATACATGCATACACACATATATGTATCTATACTCGTATATACATACACACTATATATCGTCTATCGTTATACAACCTTGATACATCATTTAAGCCATCACGCTTCATTTTGTTTTTGTTCTCTAAAACGATCCCACTAACGATATTAGTACAATAGTCGTTGTTGTTGCTGTTGCTGTTGTTGTTGTTGTTGTTATTCATGTGCCTGTGCCTGTTAAAATATTTGGAAACACTGACGGTCGTTAGTGAAGCGTTATACATAAATTTTACATGAATTTCGTATGCAAACGAAAATTGTTGGTTCGCAATGTCAATTAAGTTGACGTTTGATGGAATACGTTATGAGCAAACGAGAGATGAGATGGTGTAAGAGGTGAAAGAGGACACACACACACACACACACACGCACACATCTCCTACCGTTTGCAAGTGTGTGAATGCTAGGACCAAAAATTTGTTAAGCAAAAGCATGATTTATTATACCGCAAAAATTTCGGTATAATTTATTCCCGGCGAAAGCAACTAAATTCAATTGTCAAGCATTTTTTTTTTTTTTTTTTTTTAAGTGTATTACAGCACGGTCCTGTCCGTGGTGGAACATCTTTCTACATTGAAGACGAAATTTAATAAAAACAAATTAACAAATAAACATAATTTAAATAAACACAAAATTTAAAGCTTAAAGCTACCTACATTTTGAAAAACAACGAGGGCTGAAATCTCTAATCCTTTTTGTGTTCTTTGTTCCTTTCTCGATTTCTTCGCTATAAACCTGGTTATATTGACGTGCAAGGATCGTTACCGTTTCAAATTCAGAAACTGGGTTACGAGAATTCCTTCAAGACGAGAATTTCATCCAAGACTTGATGAAATCGTACTTTTTCATATTAGTCTAATTGTTATATTTTATGTATATAAAATTAGTAATTATGCAACAAGGTGCGCCATCTTTAATGTCGGTATGTGACAGTTTGGCCGCATTTCAACGCGCACGGTCTGTCGGCAATATTTTTTTAAGTCTATTGCACTATTATACGGAAAAAAATGCAAAGCATCCTTTCAAATGTGCCGCAAGGTGGTTCCACTGTGCCAAAATGCTGAGCGCGCTGACGATACAACACTCGGCAACATTCTCTCTTACCGCTTCAACCAGTTTATTGCAACGTCTTGGGCGTTGATGAACGGCATATCGACGATATTCCACTGTCAGTCAGTGCTCAATAAAATTCAACACCAAACGACGAATAGACGTTGTCAAACGGTGCCAAGATATTGTCAACGATATGCATAACTGTTTTTACGAACAGCGTCACTATTTCGGCGCGTTGTTGCGGTGTTTCAATTCGTTTCAATTTCGATTTATGGCGCTTCAAGCCATGAATTCAATTCAGTAAAATATAGTCAATCGGTGGATAAATATTGAAATTATTCAATGTTAACATACTGACATAAAAGATGGCGCAGCTGTTATATATACATATTTCTTCAATGGTCCATATATATATATACATATTGTTCAAAGGAGGTTCTGTAAATAATGACATCTGACTTTACGAAGTCATTAATAAATTTAAAGCAACATTTTTAGCATTGAGTGAAAAGATAAATTTAATTTAGAAATCTTTAAAAATATCTTGGAAACACTTTCAATGAATATAAAAAGAAATTTGTATGATTACAATAAAAATATATCGTATTTTAATATTTTAATATATCGTATTTTTTAAGTCTTTGAGCATTCCACTATGAAACTTAACAGAGTAACCATTTCCAATTAGTTATATTCCAAATTAATTTTTCTTAATAGAACCGAACCGAACCAATTTTAAAGGAAAGTTTTGAAGACGCTCGAAGACGAACTGGTGACCTCGTAGCCAGAAAATGAATAACAGCATAGAGAAAATACGCTAAGTGGCAGCATTTTCCTTGAAATCCGACCTAAACCTACAGCCGTGCCTTCACCCCGCTTTCTCTGATCATGTCTGCCGGTCGATATTTGTGTAAGAAATGCAAAATCATCTCCGCCACCAGGTGCGGCTGATTGAGGTGCGTGTAGTGCGTACCGCCCGCTACGATGCGCAACTCAAAGTGCGGATTGTGTGCCCGCAGTGTATCGAACACTTTGCCAGAGAGTAGATTAAAGCTCGTTGAGGCACCGCCATTGATCTCCAGAAACGGTATTGCTTTGCTGCAGATGCGTTGCGCCATTTCGTCCAGCAACTGCTCGTTCGGGTTAAGCTCCATTAAGTACTTGAGGCGTCCGTCCCTGGAGAAATAATACTGGTTCGGGTGCTGTCGCGATTTGCTCACATTACGCTCGAGTATATATTTACAATTTTCGAGGGCAATCGACTGCCTCGAGCCCTCGTAGACACGCCGCTCACATTCTGAGTACGCATAACTGGGCGGCTCCGAGGGCAACGTCGCCATTAGACGCTCGTTATCGATTAGGGCTCGCTTCATTTTGAACCGCAGCACTTTGGACCACACTTCCGGTGCCGTAGAGAAGGGCTTGACAATGTCAAGACAAATCATAAAGTCAACTCGTTGCGGAAAGATAGCGGCAAACTGAAGAGCTGCCCCTCCACCCATGGAATGACCCATCAGCGCTACTTTCTGCCAGTTGTAGAGCTCCATGATGCGCGCAATGGTGCGCACAAAGTCGAGGTCGGCGTATATCATGCCGGCGGGCAAATGGCTGGAATGGCCATGACCGGGCAGATCGATGCACAGCAGGCTAACGTGAGGCGCTAGCAAAGGGGCCAACGTGGCGAAGGTTCCGCAATTGTCGAGCCAACCGTGGATGGTCAAAATGGGGCGGACCGTTTGGTCGCCATACCAACGGCCGGCGATGGTGCCCCACGGAACGGGAATGCAGATCTCGGCGAACTGAGAGAGAAAAAATTAGTTACATTATTTTAAATACTTCTAGTTTGAATTTTAATTTAGTTTAATTATACCTCATGACTAATGACAATTATATTTTCAAGTTATATATACGATTATTGATAACATTTATTTTGTGAAATTAACTTGTTCGATTGTTCGATTAGAAGGGTACGATGCACCCTTCGCCTCTTTGTTTATCGAACAACAACCATTTGAGCGCACTGCAATTTAACTGCTCTCTAAATTTGAAATATTTCTCTTAGGTCGCTTAAATTTTGATTGCCAAAAGTTTTTTGCTTCGTGTTCTCTTTCTCTTATTTGCGCAATACAAAATTTCATGCAAAACTCATTTCACTCTCTTCTATACACAAAACACTAACAACTCAAACTAGCCACACACATTTTTTCTCTCAAGTGACTCGCATTCTCTTGTTTTACTTACCTTGGTATGGTCGTTGTCGGTCATTGTTCGTAGTAATTTTGTTTTCTATACTTTTGCAAAAAACTTTTGACAAATTCGAATAAGTTTTACTTAATTTCTAAAACACCAAGTTATTTGTTTAATAATCGTTAAAACATTAGTTATATAATTTGTTCAGCTATATTAAATTGTAGAAATATTAACTGGAAAGTTTAAACTGAATCAGCTGTTGTTGAATCTAATAATGAAAATCTCAATAGAAAAGCTCTTTAAGTTTAGCGAAGAGTAAGCAGTGCTGTCGTTTTGAAAATTTAAAAGCGTAGCGTTTTCTTCTCGGAAAGTTTTCCAATTTTCTTCAAAACTTTTTGGTAAAATTTTATGAAAAATTGTGTTCTAAAAAAAAATACTTATAATAAATCTCTTGTCTCTATTGTTCGTCCAAATAATGATTCGATGAATTAAGACGAGCATTTGCCGTATATTATTTTTGAATATTTACGTATTGTGGCATTACTTGAACATTCTGATATTCTTTAAACAAAATTTTATTTAATAAAGACCAAACAAATACATATGTATATTATTGCCCAGTTATTTCTTAAATATAATTTAATGAAAAAAGTAAATAAAAAGACAAGCTTTGGCACGAATTTTCGTCATCTCTTGTCAATTTTGGTTTCGAGATAAAGCAGTTTGAACGTATTTTTTCGTTTCGCAGAAC
The DNA here is from genome assembly GCA_949752815.1 of Conops quadrifasciatus. Classification (NCBI taxonomy): domain Eukaryota; kingdom Metazoa; phylum Arthropoda; class Insecta; order Diptera; family Conopidae; genus Conops; species Conops quadrifasciatus. The sequence goes on from OX457079.1 coordinate 35,604,205, forward strand.
GAACCCTGTCTGAAAACTTGACTTAAATAAGATTTTTCTGTCGACTCTCGTATAAGCCGTACTGACCTTTCTCAAAATGTATTTTAGTACGATTATAAGTACGATTGTAGTGTTCTACAGCGGCAACACTAACCGAGCAAGAGCAAAGTACAGACGATGAGAGGGAGCGATAGAAGCAGAGCTTATGTGCTTTTTACAGATAAAAAAATAACAAGTTTTCGTTACTGTTTTTCTATATTATACGAAATTATAGCATGCTATAACTTGTATGCAACCAATTAAGGCCACAAAACAATTATCACACAACAATTAAAGTAAAAGAAGTATAAGAAAATGCCAGAAACAGGGCCAGAAATTTCTGCATTATTGCAAATTATTGCATATCATACATTACCGTAACATCTTTTACGAATTTCACTAAAATTGTTGTTAAAAAAAATGCCTTTATTTGCTCTCATAAGAAACATTTAATTAAACATTTCTTCGTTGCAATCGCGTAGTTAAAGTGTTTCGTACTCAACTGAACGATCTGTATAGAATTTTGAAATTTTTCGTTGACGCATTAGACATAATCGAATGATGCATTCAATAACTAATTAATTGTAAATAGAACGAATACTCAACACTTCTCCTCCAGCACTTCTATTCACTTCACTTCATCCCGCTGCATTTCATCTCACTGACAAATAATCCACATTATAAAGGCATAAAACAACTGCCAAAGAGACAAAATCATCAACATCATCAACATGGAAAATATTTCGAATATCTCATTTGTCATTAGAATCGAGCAATATTGTATGTTATTGACGGATTACATTATAGTATTGCAATCATTACTCCTCCATGATACTGTCCTCCATGATAATAGTATTATGTATGCATGAATGTACTTACGTCGCGACGTATAATGACGTGTGGTATGTATGTTTCTTCTGTCGGACGAGGCGGAGGCAGTTCTGTAGCGTACAGAATTTTAATCGATTTTCGTTTGCCATAGTCAAAAGCAGAATTCGATTATTTGTGCAATATTTGGTAATCGTATGCGCTGAAACGATACGATAAGCAATTTTGAATAAAATTTCAATTGATTGTTTGTTACAATTGTGCGATAATTTTTGTAAAAAATTTTTTTTTTCCTTTGAGAAATAAGAAATTTTAGAAAATTGGCATATTCTAAGAAGGATTAGCTTATTCTAATTAAAATCATCGCTATTTTGTTTATACTGGTAACATTCATAATATTAAGTTAGTTATTTTCTGCAAACTTTTGCGTTCATTTAAATCAAGCATTAAAAGCTCAAAATGCTCTTCTGCCAAGTTTTAAGAAACAAACTTAGACTATTATTGCTTGGAGCTATAGAAGAAATATGTAGTTATTTCAGTTGTTGTTGTTGTTGTTGTTGTTGTTGTTGTTGTTGTTGTTGTTGCAATTATTTTGAGTGTTTTTGTTTGGTATTTTAATAGTTTCTAGTTTTATTATAATTTCCACTTGAATTTTTTTCCTGCTGCAATAAATTTAATTAACCTTTTTTTTTTGGTTGCTTTCGTTTTTTTTTTGTTTTTTTAAGACAGACGTAATGGCGCTTTTTCTTCTTCGTTTTCTATTACTTTTTCTTCTACTTTGACTTCTTCTTTGTCTAGGATTTGTATTGATAGTAGTCTGCTTAAGCCGCAGTCTATGAGTTCGTTCGCTCACAACCAAATGAACAACTGGATCGTTGAGCAGCCGCCTGAGCTTGATTCACTCGGCCCTGACGTCGCGACGTCGCGACGATTCGCTCTATTTTGCGCTTAAGTTAATTGGTTTGCATTTTTTTTATTTTGTTAAAGTCGTAAAGGTATATTTTCCATAAAAAGGGGGAAAAGCTCTTGCTCTTGCTATATGAAAAGTAGTCCAGAGCGACGAAAATTGAATTGAAAATTTCTTAACTTGTGCATAACTTGCATCATACACTGTGGAACGCATAAAGCCATCATGCATCACGTTTCGCGCTTCACGCCACCAGCTTTTAAAACAATATGTACATATGTATGTACATACGTTTCTGAGAGCCTGAGAGCAAAGCAAAGTTGAAAACTCTTTTAAAAAAGTTTTTACTGCTTCTGATTTGATTTTACTCTTGATCACTTCTTACACTCACTCAATCTCTCTCTCTCAATATCTCTTTCCCGTCCTCTGCATACTGCAGGGAAAAAAAGACAGTCCTCAGACAGTCGTCGTTAATTAAATAAGTCGATTTTTAGTTATGAAAATTTCGGAAGAGTTTTTTTTTGAAGAGTCAATAAATCAATTCAAATTGCGGAGAAAAACTCAATTATGATGATACGTAAAATTTCAATTAATTCAAAATATTTTCAAAAATTAAAAGCATTAAAAAAAAATTCGAGGAAATGCAAAATCATCGAAAACATCGAAATATTTTACCATTTTTTTGTGTCATGCAAAATAAACCAAATTTTGTGTAACAAATGAAGGTCTATTAAAATATTTTCCAGGCGAATACACAAGTTCTTTGTGCCAAACATTGGCAAATTTGATTTAAATTACAATATTCCATTTTCAGAATAAATAGTTTTTTTTTCTAAAACTTTCCGGCTTTTCAACCATTCCGGCAGGCTCACACAACCAAACCGGTCGAACAAGCAGCAGCCGACCTGAACCGAATCGACCTCAATTCTCACTTTCACTTCTCACTTTGTCAGAAAAGCTTTGTCAGCTGTTGAGAAAGAGATCAGTCGGATGGAGTTGGTTGGAAGGGGCGCATGGGTTCGAGCATCATTTGTTTTAGTTATTCATGGAAAATGCTAGAGACGCCTGCTATGATGGCGTCATGCCCGTCATTTGATCACCAGCAGCGAACCAAAGGCCGAAGGTTTTGCTAATTTCTTTTTTTAAACATTGAAGCATTAGCAAGCATTAGCATTGAAGAAGAGGGTTAACGAAGGCAAGCACGATGATGACGAATAGTTATACTAACTTTTGTTAGTATCGGCATTCTCAGTACCATCACTATCGCCATTATCAACGTTATTTGCTTTAATCTGTTCTCCTCCTGCCCTTTCGTGAAGTCTAAAATATTGTGATGAAGACATTAGAAACTACAAGTATCATGCGATTTTGCGGCTCAAGACAAAACTTTTTGGTTTTGTCTATTGAAAGAAAAAAGTTTCGTCTGAAGATTTTCCACAGAAAAAAAAAACAACCAATCATAAAATCTGAATATTTTACTATCTTAATTAAACTTTTAATTAATTAAATTTCTCATATGTTTTGTTTTTTTTCTGGTTTTTGTTTCTCTTCAGCATTTTACTTAGATTTAGTTTTTTCGTTTTTTTTTTTTGAAAAGTTTGTAGTATCATGATACGAGTATTTTATACTATATTAGTTAAAAACCTATTTTCTTTATCAAAACTGAAATGAAAATTGTTACCGAAGTTATTTTGGAATTTATATACGAAAATTTGCATTCTCACAAGCAGCAGAATGTTGGTTATTTTGCATTTTAATTGAAAATTTATAAACTGCAAGATGTGCAAAAGAAAGTCAGTCTTAGCTTCAGTCCCGGCCTCAATATCTTCAGGCCATTCGTTCTTTGTTTGCTTCAATGGAAACCAGAAAACAAACAAACGAGAGAGAGAGACAAACAAGAGAGCAGCAAAAGCAACAACAAGAAACCAAAAACCAAAAATAACAAATTAACATATTAATTTCGAGAATGTTTGTTTGTTTAGAAAAACATGCAATCTCTTGTAAACGAATATGTACCTATGTGCAGGACGTACAATATTTATATACTATGTAAAATATATCGTATGTGTATATCTCTATAATCCGTTGCAAACACTTTAGTAATTATCTCGAAGAAGAAAACCATGAAAGAGAAAAGACTGGGCACAAAAACCATTGAACACTAATTAATAATAATTGAGCTACTATTAGGCTCAATAACGGCACAACTTTACAGAACTTTATATATTTTAAATTTCAATTTTAATTTGAATTTATTATTATTATTATTATTTAGTATTTATGTATCTATAAAAGTACATACAAGTCATACAATCAATACAAAAAAAATGAAACAAAATATTATAAATTGAAGAGTTCAAAATAAACACGTTTATTAACAAAAAAGCACATTTTCATTTTTCATTTAAAAAGGTATCAGTTACTTTAATACATTAAGTATTATTAACACCAACATTAATCTTGCTAAGTATTTCTTCCATTATCTCAAGCATACTTTATCCCGTTGTTTCGCAATCTGTAATCGTAATGATAACCATCGTTTCTAACCCGTAATCAATCCCTAAAGCCATTACATTTACCATTACTATTACCTCATTACCATTACCACATTACCTTTACCTCATTACCATTACCACATTACCATTACCACATTACTATTACCACATTACCATTACTATTATCATTCTCACATTACCATTACCACCTTACCATTATACTACATAACGGTAATTACATTACCATTACCACATTACTATTACCACCTTACCATTATACTACATTACCATTATACTACATTACCATTATTGCATTACCATTACCGCATTACCAGTACTATTACTATTGCCATTATCATTACCATTATCATTGAGTTATAAGCTCATCCTCTTCATTTTAGTCATTAATTTAGACTAAATTGGAACTGGAAAAGGAATCCTTGATCGGAACGTTCTGAAGTCATAATGGATTTTATGGCGGCAGATTACCTCGTAATTGTGCTAACATAACCTCAAATAAATACTCGTATCATCAACAAATAAACATATTTTTGACCGGACATTGACCGCAGAATATTACGCAAACCACACCCAAGTGGTAACTTTGGTTTAGTCATTTTGAGGCTTGAATAATGTGTCGATTATGTCTTATGTCGTATTTTAATACTATTATGCTTTCGAAATAAATAATTGAAGATGACATAATAAAAGAATTATTGTTAAGCATGATATAATAAAAACTCATGAAAAATATTTCACTCCACATCAGCGAAGCAGTCTGTCTTTTTCATTCTCTTAAGAATTCTTAAGATTCTTCAACCGAGAATGCATAAATAAGAATAAAAGAAGAAGCATCACTTTACTGCAGTTTTACTGCTTCATGGATTCGCGGCTTATCGTCTGATGGATCGGTCGCTTTGTCTTTTATGGCTTCCGTTTTGGTCAACTTAATTTGCCATGATTTCTCCCCGGGCGGGAACAGTCCCGGCGGCGAATGCGGAGACGACGACAACGACAACGGCAACGGCAACGACGTCCATAAGGACGTCCGATGTCAACCAAGACATTATTGACCAAGCAGCCAGTATTTTACGTGAGCAAACTACGCTTCCGTTTGACTTCGACGTGCTTGAAGTGCGTTTCATGGTACATACTGTGCTTGTTCATTCCCTCCCGCACAGTTCCTTTCGTCATTTTGGGTTAAGCCCATTCCCAACAACGGCCAAATGCAACATGGCTCGATTCAGCTCGGTTCTGTAGAGTTGTCCGCCATTTCATTGTACAAGTATTATATTGTTGAAGTCATCGTATTTGCGAATGCCGAAAGAGAGGAACAATGGAGAACATGATTGCAGCAGATTTAATTTAACAAGTTTCCGGCAGCCCGATTATATCCGTGGTACTCGGAAGTTTTTGGATTACATTCTAAAATGGCAGTGATAATGATTATGATGATGACTGATGGTAAACATTCTAAAATTGATTACAAATATTGGATGAATGAATTGCTGAGATTTATGGTAATGATTATGTAGTAACGGTAATGGTAATGGTAATATGGTAATAGTAATGTGGTAATGGTTATGTGGTAATCGTAATGTGGTAATGGTAATGTATTAATGGTAGTGGTAATAATAATGTGGTAATGGTAATGTAGTAATAGTAATGTGGTAATGGCAATGGTAATGGTAATTTGGAAATGATAATGTGATAATGGTAATGTCGTGATGATAATTTGGTAATGGTAATGTGGTAATAGTAATGTGGTAATGGTAGTGGTAATGGTAATGTGGTAATAGTATTGTGGTAATGGTAATGTGGTAATGTTAGTGTGGTAATGGTAATGGTAATGTGGTAATGGTAATGTATTAATGGTAGTGGTAATGATAATGTGGTAATGGAAATGGTAATGTACTAATATGGTAAGGTGATATTGGTAATGTGGTAATGGTAATGTAGTAATATGGTATGGTGGTAGTAGTAATGAAGTAATAGTAATGGTAGTTGTAATGGTAACGGGGTTGATTACGGGTTAGAAACAATGGTTATCATTACTGTTAACTATTTACAATTACAATTATTGCGAAGCAAAGGGATGAAAAATGCTTGAGATCATGGAAGAAATACTTGGCAAGGTTGATGATTCATTCTTTATCATTCCAAAAATTATGATGACGTGACAAAGATCAACCCCAGAACAATTTCCGTCCGCGATTTGTTACGTTAGTTATTAATGATGATTACATTTAAATTGCTACAATCAAAGTGATTATTGCACTTCTCTTAAAGTGATCAAAAGAAACCAACTAAAATACCAAGCAAAATACAAAAAAAAAATCATAACAAAAAGAAAAACTGTACAATTACGCTAAATTCATTTCGCTTAGCATCTACAAAAATGTAGTAATTTTTTACCTTCTCAACTCATTTCTCAACTCTTCTTCCTTTTTTCCCTCCTTAGTTTCAAAAGCATTTACGGAAATGATGCCATGAACATTTTTAAAGTCCAAAGGATTCAGAGGATTACCGAGTCATTACTGTACGACTAGTAGCTTCTTTATTTTCCTCTCTTCCATCCTTCTACTATATTTTTATTTCTTCAGTAATTTTTTGTTAGCGTTTTTCATCTTTAGTTTTCTAGAGTTTACTCTCTTCGACTTTTCTTGTCGATTTCTTGGATTTCTTAAAGAAATTTAACAAATTTTCTTAAGTGGAAATTTTCTCTTTTTCTTCGATTTACAAAAGTTTTTGTTTGACTTTGAATCAATTGAGTTAAATTCTTTGAAAAGCAGTCGTTGTTTGTACATGCTTCTTCCAAAGTCTACAAAATAATAGTTACAAAATAATACTGATAAACAATTTCAATTTGTTAAAAGTGAAACTTGTAAACTAGAAATGTAACAAACGGCAGAAGGGAACGCAAATTCATTACACATTCTTTGTTTGGCAATGACTTTAATTTAACAGAAAAGTTCGTGCGCTGCTGCGAGGAAGAATCAACTCGAGAAAGAAGTTTTTGTCATTCTCTGTAAATGACAATGAAAGAGAGAAAATTTATACCTGCATCTGCTTTTACTGCTGCTCATCTGCTTTCCCCCCTCCCCCCCAACCCGTTCAATGTGGTCGTTTTTCTAAAATTCATTCAGTTGCGACAGTTTCTGCTGCCGGTGAAAACCCACCAGAAGGGAAAATCCTGTTGGCCAACAGTCAACTTTATAACTTTGCACCTTGAAGCAGAGCATCATGAAGTTGTTACAATTTTCATCAAAAGCCACAACAACAACAACAACAAGGCAAGTTGGTGCTGTTACAAGTCTGCGGCAACCATAATAGTGTTCACTACGGTTGGTCTGCTGGTCATTGGGTAGTTGGTAACACTGGTAAGCCATGATGACACACACACACACACACACACACGTCCACATATATCGAACATCCCAGTAGGAAAAAGGAAGGAAAGGAAAGTATGTCATATATTTTTTAAAATTCAAGCTAATCTTCTTACTTGAACTTTCTTAAGTAAGTTCAAGTTTTGTTTTATGTAAATTGTAAAGATTTTGAAAAGATTGGTCGCTCTAAATCAAATAAAAATATGTAAAAACTGATGCTAGGATAAAAGTTCTCACATGATATATGACAGTTTTCCCATGAAGTGAACTTACAGCCGTTTCAAAATTATTGGATCCATATTTGGATCCATATTCGAACCAAAAGTTTATATTAATAAAAAATTGCTAATGAATGTAAAAATTGATTTTTAATATCAAAAATTAATATAGACCAGTACGTAAATACTACTAAAGGGTGTTTTTTTAAGCCCGATAGAACTTCAAATGGTAAAAAATAACACAAAAAATTTAATTTTCATAAAATTGTTTTATTCACTCGAAAGATCAAGACGTGGCATTAATAGTTGAAAGTGATTTCGGGCATATGGCCACCGCGACTGTTCTTATCCATATGCGGAAATTTTGCTTATTAACAAACCCGTTAAGCAAAAAATGAGCCTCATCGCTAAACACAATTTTGCGATAAAACAACGGGTCTCTTTCCAACGATTCGATGACTGATTTTCCAAGTAAATTTGGATAATTTGGTAGCGTTGTTCAAGCGTGAGTCTATTCAGGATGATTTGCCAGACTATACTGAACATAAATAACAACAAGAGCAGTCAGAAGGACAGCTTGTATTGACAGTTGTTCCTATCGAAAGTTCTATCTAAACTAAAAAAACACCCTAGTTTATTAAATAAAGTAATATTTTGTGTCTTCTAAACAATAAGACACAAAAAGGATTAAGTAGTATTTTCTTTCTTTATAATGCTGAAATTCTTTCTTTCTTTTTCGATCTGTCTTTCGCTGCATGATTTTATTAAGCTAAAACGGATACTTGGTTAATATCGAAAATTAAGCTTACCATACAAGACACATTCCTACAGGGATGTTTGCATGAATGCGTGTGCGTATGTGTGTGTGTGTGTGTGCTTTTGCACATACATAGGTCGAGTTAAAAAAGACTCCAGTAAAAAAACTGAAGAGGGCAAAAACGGACTAGAAGGTTTTTCTTCTCTGTTTCAAGTTGATTAAAGCAAAGCTGTTGACTTGGAATCATCGAAAGCAATCGATCTTCAACCACCATCGGCTTCAACTTAGAAAACTTACAAGAAAGAAGAATACAGTTAAATACTTTTATAACATAATAGACTATAATAGACTATATTATAATACTACGATATACTACTAAATTATAATAGAATATTTAAAGTAATAAAAAATGATAAAGAAATATTCAAAAACGAAATATTTTGAAATTTCGTGAGTAGCTCTAAAAATCATTACTTTTTTGGAAACTTATAAAAAAATGTTTAATGAAGAGATTACTGCCCATAAAAAGTATCTCATAGAGAGTGAATAGCGTATAAAAAAAAAAAAAAAAAAAAAATTGAAGGAATTTTAACTAAAAACCGAAGAAAATTGAAGCCAATTTTAAGTTGAAAGTCTGCTAAATATGGAGAAAAACAAGCCAAAAGTGTTTATAAAGTCTACCAAAGTAGAAGAGAAAAATCCCCTTCCCTTCCCTCCCCCCCTCCATAACCAAAGGTCTATGAAATATTGTCCAATCGACAAACAAATCATTTTTTGTAACAGCATCGTTTTTCAGCCACTCGCACGGAGCACATTCGTTTATATAACACACAAACACTCGCATAGATGTACATATATACATACTATACATACATATACTATTGACTATGCACACATACATATGTACATTTACAATGAGTCACATTGAACGAACTCAACGATGCTCAACCGTCGGTATCTGGTCCTTGACCAACCTACGACATTCATTCGATCGAATTCTGTTGGCACGTACATCCGCCAGTTGTTGTTGTTGTTGTTGTTGTAATTGCGATTGCTATTGTTAGTGTTGTTGTTGTTGTAATTACTATTGTTGTTCCTTTGTTGACACGAGCAGAGTCAAACTGAAACAAAGAGAGTTAGTTCATCATCAGTTATTTACGTATCAGGAACGAAACGAAACGGCATAAAATGAAACGAACCAATTCGAAACGATTCGTATATTGTTATAAGGTAATGGCCAACAAGGCCACAACATAAAAAAGACAACAACAACAACAACAACAACAACACAACACAAAACGAAACACAGAAAATTAGTGTTTTCCTTTTGTTTCATGAGAGGATGTCAGCAATATCAATAACAACAACAACAACAACAACAACAACAACAACAACAACAATGCCCTTAATTTACCCTCATTGGAGGTAACAGAATGAAATTCTTTCCAAAATTATTAAGTTTATCATTGAAAATATCGTACAAACACGATTTTAGAAACCGAAACGGCAACAAACAAGGTTTTCGAAACGAGAAACTCAAAACGGGAAACGATTGAAGGAAGAAAGGAAGGAAGGAAGGAAGCAAGGAAGGAAGGAATGAAGGAAGGAAGGAGGGAAGGAAGGAAGGAAGGAAGGAAGGAAGCAAGGAAGGAAGAGATTTGCGGGGGCATGGTTGATGTTGGTCTGCTAAAAAACCGAATATGTCGCATGGAATGAAAGCAGTTCGAAGATATTCAAATTCAGCAGAAGGCTGAATGCGAGCAGCTCTTTGGAATTTGCAAAGAGGTCAGCAGATAAACATTTTTGACATTTTCATAACGGAAGAAGAAGCAGAAGCAGAAGAAGAACAAGAAGAGAAGAGAAGAAGAGACCAAGTTTGAGCAGATTGAGGAAGGTTAAGGAAGGTAGAGCCTAGAGCAAGAACAAAAGAGCAAAATGAAAATTGAATTTGATTTTGTCCGAACTCTCAAATGAAGAAAGAGCTCTGCAGTCCATTTTATTATGGCCTGCGTTTGCTGTTTGCTCGTGGTTGCTGTTTAATTATTGCATTGATTATTGTCGAACAATATGATTCATTCTACCTTTCATTCATTCAATTATTCATTGTTTGCATACGAATCACTAAGGATTGCACACACGAGTTATGAGTTCTCCTCGCAAGAGTATTTTAAGAGAATACGAAACGACTTCATTTGCAGTGAATCGTCGTAGTTTATGAATAACTAAAAATAGTTGCAGGTTGAGGTCTTGTGTCTCCAAGGAAGAAGAACAAGGTAGATCTGTGTTTATTAACAAAATCTACAAAAAATAAATGGAACAGTAAAGTCGATAACGAAGACATTATAAAACCTTTGTGGCATGGATTTTGATTTTCAAAAACATCAGAAAAAAATTTTTGCAGAAGAAAAAAAATAATAAAAAAAATGGAAATGGATAAAAAAGTGGTTAAGAAAATATGAGAAGAAAAAGTTTTCTAAAAAAAAAGGATTTCTTGTTTTGTAGTTATTTTTATTTTAATATAATTTTAATTTATATTTTAATTTTTTAAAATATATTTATATATTATTAAATATTATTTATATATATATATATATATTAAAATATAGATTTTAATTTATTACTTATTTTATTATTTTTATTTTATTTTCATTTTATTTTATTTTAAATATTTTCTTTTCTTTTTTGGCAGATTCTTAAATAAAATTTGAATACGTAGAAAATAATTAAACAAAAGAATGCTAATTATTTTCAGGCTAATTAGCATTCTTTCGTTAAATTTAATATTTAACTTTCAAAATTAAAAGAAATAATTTTTTCTTATTATAAGTTAATATATTTTTTTATACATATAACCTAACCTAACAAGCCTTAATTACTCAGGCCGGGGCTTAAGCGTGAAATTCTTCTTCCCCTCTTGTTGTTGTTTTTGTGTTTTGACAATGTAGAACATGGTTACACATGGTCGAACATGGTTTGGCATAATAAAAGGTGCCCCAAAAAACCTCGAAATTTCAAAAATGGCTAAATTTGGCAAAAAGTGGTTGTAACAGAGCAGCGGCAGTAGCAGTAATGCCAAAATTTACTTTGACAACACGACAAAGGACTCGAGAATAAATCACAGGGAGGGCACACCCGTCTCGGCTCACTCTCAAAAGAACAAACACAATAACGAAAATGAGAATAGCAACAAAACAGAAAGCAATAGCAACAAAATAGAACAATACAAACAACAACAGCAACAAACTCTTACAAACAATTACAATAATGAAAAACAGCAACAACAGTAGCGTTAGCCCACCAGCAGCAACAACAACTACCGCAACAATAACAACTCTGACTACTACCATTGCCACAAGTATTACCGCCAACGAATAGCAGTCACCGTTATTTTTTTTTTGTTTTTTCTTCACACCAAAACGAACCGAGTGAGAAGTTAGAAACTTCGAAAATTGGCTAAAAACGGAACCGAACGAAACCGAAAGGAAACAAGAAAAAAAGACATGTAATCATTGGCGAAAAAAACGGAAAAATTTTATACAAAAAAGAGCAAAAGTTAATTAGAGTTTGTGTCCTACGAACTTTGAGGCGAAAGTAGACTCAGAGGAAGCGAAGAAGGACCGGAGGAGGAGAGCGAGAAGGGGGGACTAGGCATGCCCACATGGAATGTGGAATGTGCTTCATTCAAGGTTACTCCAGTTGCCCACAAAATTGTACCCACGAGACGACAGTTTCGACGATACTACCGGAAGCAGTCGGTTCTCGGTTCTGCTAATAAAATTTAAAAAAAAAAAAAAACAAACAACAAAACAACAACAAAAACCCAGCAACAAGGAACAAGTATGAATCAGGTCTAGTCGAAGTTTGGGGCGAAAAATATCATCTACTATTTTCGACTCTATAAAAGCAATAAAAGCTCTATAAATGTTAGAGAAGACAATAAGAAAACCATAAGAAAACACATGAGAAATGTTTTTGTACGTAAACAAGACAAAAGTAAAGACAAAATAACACAAGGCCACAAATGATGAAGGCGAAACGAGAAGCGGTCTCGCTATGATAAGAGACAAACACACGAAATAGTATCTATTGTCACTCACAGGAGGGTTAATTGTAAGCTTCCAGTGAGGCTGATAATGGTCTTTTGGGTTTGCTTGAGTTCAAAGCAGCTCACGCTTTTGAGGCTTAAACCAGATACTGTAACTTTTATCAAAACTTTGAAGACCTTTTTTTTGGCTTCCACTTCGAGTCCATGAGTTTATCGATGAGAGTTGGTTCGTGTTATTACATTTTGAGACTTTTAAGTAGAATCGTATCGTATCCTAAACATCATCATCATGATGATTTTTCCTTATTTATCCTTACCTTATTAAAGAACTTCATGAAGATTATGGCGGAGCAGAGATAAATACAGTTGAATAAGAACCGACCGAACGGTCAGTTCGGAAAAGAGAGAAAAAAAAGGGTACATAATAGAAGTTTAGGGTAGAGGGAGAGAGTATTATGATAAATTATTCCGTTTAACTCTCTCATTTCCCCTATTTTTAGCCTACTCTCATTTCTCTGCAATCCATGTTTTCATTGTTTTCCGCGATGAGTGAGATCGTTCTCTCTCTCCCGGCCTTTTCACTTTTTTTCCCCAGGTTTCTCCCTTGTTTCAACATACTGTGGTGAAAAGCTTGTTAGGGGTGAACACTTTTAACACCTTTTTTACAAACAATTTAAACATAAAGAAAGGCACAAAAATTACTAAATTTATATAAAATTAAAATCTAAATCTTAATAAACTAAACTAAAATCTAAAAAAAAAACTAAATCTTAATAAAATATAACAATATTACTCGTATATTAAAAAGAGTTTATTTTAAATAAATATATAAATTTACAATTTAATTTAATTAGCAAAGTCCAAAACAATTTTCACAATTTTCATAAGAATAAAATTTGTAGTATATAAGAATATAAATATAATAAGACGATAATATGTATTAAAAATTGTTATGTTAAATAATTACGGATTTTCTTAAAATTTTTAAATTTTTTTAATTTTTTTTTACAAACACCTTTTTTACAAACAATTTAAACATAATGAAAGGCACAAAAATTACTAAATTCATATAACATTAAAATCTAAATCTTAATAAACTAAACTAAAATCTAAAAAAAAAAACCTAAATCTTAATAAAATATAACAATATTACTCGTATATTAAAAAGAGTATATTTTAAATAAATATATAAATTTACAATTTAATTTAATTAGCAAAGTCCAAAACAATTTTCACAATTTTCATAAGAATAAAATTTGTAGTATATAAGAATATAAATATAATAAGACGATAATATGTATTAATAACTGTTATGCTAAATAATTACGGATTTTTTTTTAATTTTTTAATCTTCTTAATTTTTTTTTTTTAATTTTTTTAATTTTTAATTTTTTTTTTAATTTTTTTTTATTTTTTTTTTATTTATTTTTAGGAATTTTGAGTCAGTTCTTTTCTTGATTTTATTTTATTGGTTTTTTTTAGGAATTTCTTAATTTTGTTCCCGTCATTTTCAGCAGAAATATGATAAATGATGAAAAACGCAATGATTTGGGAAGTTTTTTCCACTTCATTCATTAATATTCAGTGAGATGAGACTCCGGAGGTTCCACAACATCACGCATTTCACTTTTGCAACGAGGCCAGAATTATCTCGTGTTTTTTAAAAAAACCATATAACAAAAAAGTAATAAAAAAAAAAAAAAAAGATATGAATCGCAAACTTATTTCATGCACTCGCATTTTTCGATTTAAATCTATTTTAAATTATTTGCCCGAACGTATTATATTTTTTATGAGGTCATAAAGAAAAAGTAATCGTTTTCATAGAATTATACGCTCGCACGCATCATAGTTTAAATGACGCAACGCGCGACGTTGCAGAAATACTTTGCTTCATTCATGAACCATAACGCGCGACATGCTGCCTGAAGATACTCGTATATAAAAAGTCGTGACTAAAAAAGGAGAGAAAAGAGATTATAAATAGAAGAAGAAAAATAACATAGAAATTGCAAAATACCGGGTAGAATGAAGAGAATTTAAAAAATGCGCTATTATTAACACCGAGAGAGATGACGAGGAGATGACGAGGAGGCGCTTTATGAGTAGGAAGTTCGTGAGTTCTAAAAACATCCAAAAGAACTTAAACAGTTCTTCCGGTTTCCTGTTTTTTTAACTTTTCTTTTCCCCCTCCCCCCCCTCCATCCCGTTCTTTCTGTCATGTCACGGTTAAGAATAGAGAAAAAGCGTAATCAAAAAGCGTCAACATGCGCCGCTTTTAATGGCGTCAAAAGCGTGCAAAAAGTGAGCAAAAAGTGAGCAAAAAGCGAAAACAGTGCGCCGGTTGTTGTTGCTGCTGCTGCTGCTGCTCCTACTGCTGCTACACCGCGTACATACAAGCGCAAGTCGCGTGTGAAGCTCATAAAGCGTTTTTTACTACTACTAAATTCTATTGCGGGGCCGACTTTTGTTGTTGTGGTCGTTGTTGGTGGCCTTTTTAATTTTTGCTGTTACTGTTACTCTTGCCGTTATCGCGCTAGGCTTTTGTTTTTGTTGCTCTTGTGGTAATAAATGCATTGAAAAATCTTTTTTTCCGACTTTTTTCCGTCGAACTCATTCGTTCTCTCTGTGAACGCTGTGACGGCTTGATTTTTTGCACGGCCTGAAAGTATGCTGCGAAACGCTTGAATTTTGTGGTAACGCTTTGTTTGTGGCGCGTCTTGTTTCTGCGCCATTGTTGAATTTCCGGTTAAGCAAACAGGTTTTTGTTGGAGGAATTGTGGCTGTTGTTGTTGTTGGCACTGTTGGTTATGATTAATAGGTCGCTTGCAGGAATTGTTTTTTTTTTCTTTGGTGTGTTTTTCTTTGAGGTGCTTTTTTTATTCGTTTGAAAGATTGTTGTTTTTAATTCAGATTAGATTTTTCGAAATCAAAAGTTTAAAGGTTTAAAGTGATTTAGCTTAAATTTGTATTAGTTAACCATCACCTGGTGAGTATCGTGACTGTTAATTATTTTAAATGCATACCACAGTAATATTAAAATTAATTTTTCGACAGCAATTAACAACTTTTTCTATTAAATTTGTAAATTTTTTTACCAATAACAATATTTTGGTGTATCCGAATAGAAAATCTTGAGATAATATCATCAATCAGCAGAGAACAATAAAAACGTGAGCGCCAACAATTGCTTAATATTAAATTCTCTTGGCTTTAACATTTCTGTTAACAGCAAAAAGGTACTTCGCACCCTTCCCCTCGCTTTTCCAACCCATCTCCGGCCACGCCTTAACCAAAGGCAATTAAGCATCTTCTATCTTGACGTCCTTTTTGTCATGTCATTAATAATGTCACGAATTCTGACTTTATTGGCTTATTCCCAAGATGCGGATATTGTTCAGTGTTAAGTGTGGAGTGTGGAGAGACCTAATCCGGTTTGATGATGGAGTGTTGCCATCTCGTCGCTGGAATTATATACAAAAAGAATGGACAAATTCTGGACATCAAGTATGGTCATTATAACTAACCATTATTGTTGTTGTTCTTATTGTTGTTACTATTTAGGTATGTTCAAATGAAATTAAGGACAAAGGAAGAAGGTTAAAACAGAAAACCCAGAGGAAGTAACAGAAAAAAAAAAAAACTATTCATCAATCATGATATCTTTAGAAGAGCAACATACTTTCGGTTGTTTCTGTACATCGTGCTTTGGTGATGTGTATTATTATTGTGATCGTTGTTGTTGTTGTTATTGTTGCCGCTACTGATGACGTTGCCATAAGCTTGTCCACTTTTCCGGCAACTTAAATTCAAGAAGACTTAAACTAAAACTAAAGGACTTTACATTTAAAAGGACTCCACAAAAAGAGAACTCATACTCACACAAAAGACAATTGAACGTTACTGTGACGTGTAACGACGTTACAGCAATAAAGTTTCAACATCATCATCATCATTACGAAAATATATGCAACTATGCTCGCGTCGAAACGTGTTGGCTTCAGCTTGAGTTTTGCAAACGTTGCTGAAACAATGAAAATAACTATAGAAGACAAAGCGAATGTCATGTATGGATGTATATGTATATGTATGTGTTTATGTAAGTGTATAAGGATGTATGTAAATGTAAGTGTGTATATGCTTAAACAAAATATTATTGTTATTATTATTGACTTTATCAGTTTAATTTAGTCCTTGTTTACTGATGACTTCATGCATGCTGGGTCTACACTTCCCGCTCTCTCTCTTTCTCTTTCTCTTTCTCTTTCTCTTTTTTTTCCTCCGACTATTATCGACCGACTTTATTTGGCAACAGTTTCTTCTTTCTCCTCCATTTCTTTTCAACAGTATATTGTTGTTTCTTGTGTTCTTTTCTTCTCTTCAACGTTTAAAAATATTTTTATTGCCTCGTGCCTCGTGCTGCGTGTTGGCGGCGTCAGCCTCAGCGTCGGCGACGACAACGATTTCGCCATCACAACAATTTGTTCAAATCACCACCGCCCTCAACACTTTGGGTTGCCTTCACATTTTCCACTTCAGTTGTTGCAATCTCATTATAAAAGCGAAAGCGTTTTAAATAAGACTGAATGTGTTTAAGTGTCCGCACGTCGACACCTGAAAAGTCATCAGTTTAATAGAACTAATTGAAGCATGAAACAATGAATGAATAAATGAATGCTTAATAATTGAATAATTCAAGTAATTTATGCATAAAAGAGTGAGATTGAAAGATGAAGAAGATAGCTTTTCTTATTTTTTGATTGATTGAGAAGCCTAAAATGGGGCTTCAAGCTTCAAGAAATTAGTGAGATGATGATTAAACTGGCATCGCTTGTTGGACGATCATCCAGCGTCTAGCATCAGTCTAGCCCCGAAATTTCGAAATATGTATGGCGAAATTCCGGGCTCAATTAGGCTGCAATCGAGAAGCTATTAGAAAATCTACCTAAAATTAGGCTTTAGATCTAGAAAGTCTAAAGCCTAATCTACCGTCTAAATTGAGGCCTGTTTTTATACTCTATTAATTATCTACTTTCTTATAGATATAAAATTTTACTTAATTAATTTAATAAAACTGTAAGAAATTTAGTAGATTTTAAGATATATAACAAAATAAAACAACAAAAATAAAAATATAAAAAAAAAATTAAAAAAAATAAAAAAATAAAAAATATAAAACAACAACCTGAAAAGGACCAAAGAAAAGCCAAGAAATGCTGTAAAATAGTATGTGTGAAAAATTGTTTTGCTGTTTAAATAATGTGCTTGTTGTTGTTGTTGTTGTTGTTTTTCTTGTTAAGAATTTAATTTTTTTTGTCTGCTAAAGAATGACACGAAAGTGAGAGTCGAATGCAAACAACCAAAGAAACATCAAAACGCTATTTATGTACATATATATAAATATACTTATACACACACACACACATACACACACACATAAACACAAACACACAAACACACTCACCTTTATTAAAGCTATTTAATATTTTTTTCATAAACAAAATGTTTCCTCTCTATCTCAGGCTGGCTTTCTTCTTATATATATAGAAAATTTATGTGAACAAGTATGTGCATGTATATGTACACACTCGTATATGTGTGTTTTACATGCGTCGGGCGGGTGTGTGTGTGTGTGTGTCTTATACATGTATATATGTATGTAGGTACATTTAACGAATATTTGCGTACATTCTACTCAACCAAAATCAAACAATCTCAACAATGCTCTCGCTGTAGCTCTCAAGCGTACAGCAACGAGTAGAGAGAGCAACGAACGAACGAACGAACGAACGAACGCCGACGCTAATATTGACGTTGACGTTGGCGTGGGCGTTTTCGTTGATGTCAACGCTGCCACGACTTTGAAACGTAATCCTTTGTTGGTTGACAAGCAGCTGTTAATGTTGGTAAATGTGAAATGGTACACACAAATATTTGTTTGTGTTGTGTGGGGGGTTGTGTGTGTGTGTGTGTGTGGGTTTAATGTGTTTGCGAAAACGACAACGCTGTCAAGTTTACTAAAAAAGACGCTCGTTTACGCGCTTGCACAATATTTGAAAATTTTAAACATTTAAAGAACTTTTTCAGTACTTGCACTTTTTTTTTTTTAAAATTCGATTTCTTTCTTTTTTTTCGTTAATAAACGAATATTTTTTTTATACATTTCTGTTTCTGTTTTATTTTCATACGCTGAACAATAAAAATGTTCGCAATCGCTTTATGGCATTGTAACGATAAGATTTTAACGGATTTGCGGTTTACTGTAAAAAAAAAAATTTATATATCGCAACGTATTTCAATAAAAATTCAAGGCAATGCCAAAGAGCAAGCAGAGGAAGCAATAAAAATAGCACATCGGAAAAGCCAACGAAATAAATAAATATATTGTACAATAAATTGAAATAAAAATTAATTTCTCACATTCATTCAATCATTCATTCATTCAGCAGCATTCATTCATTCAATATACAATATTTGAGCACAATGCGATAACAATAAAAACTGCAGCCTCAACGAAGCACCAGCAGCAATAATCAACAAACAACAGAACCAACAGCGGCTGCAATAACAACAACAATGCCGTGCAACCGAGCAGCGTCTGGAAGGATAAAGTGATCCCTATTAATTGAAAAAGATTTAAATGCAGCGAGCGCGTTTTATTTATAATTAAAATTTTGCCAGCGAAAAAAGGCGTCGATTTCGCGCAGCAGCAGCAGCAGCAGGACGAATGAGAAAAAAAAGAGGCGAGGCAAAAAAAAAAAACAAAACAACAAAACAAAAAACAAACAAGTAATTAAAAAAGTTTTATGAGGAAAATTTACACCAGATTTAAACAAAAGAAAGAGAGAAAAGCAGGGAAAGAGGGAAAGACAGAGAGACAGAAAGAGAGAGAAAGAAAGTGAATGAAAGGCAGTGAATAATAGGTAGAGGAATCCAAAAGGATTTACATAGAAATTAACACAAAATAAAAAAAGCCTTCAGCGATAAGAAACGCATTTGTGAAAAATAGTATAAGAAAGGCAAGAATAACAGGTAACAGCGTTACTATAAAAATCATGAATAGTAAGAAGAAGAAGAAGATTTAACTAGAACAAGATTAAAAAAACAATTTTAGCAAATTTAAATTTTCTCATATTTCTTCAGAATATATTTTTATAAGATATTCTTTTTCATCTGTATTTATCTGCATAATTATTTATTTAGAAAATTTAGAAATTTAGAAAAAAATCATACTATAATCGTACTATATATCGTACTATAAATCAATGTCGAGTTCTTTTAGTACATAAAAATAAAAGAATACAATATAGGTGCGTTTGTGTGATGTACCTTCTGGTCACAGGCTTTTGAGGTTATAAATCCGAACACAATCGCTCAGAATCTCTCAGAGTTTTACGATATTTTTATCTCAGTCTGCGAGAGACGCGTTTTATGGCTATAACATAACCTCAAATATGGTAAATTTTGAGGTAATATTAGGGTAAGGTTAGCTCAAAAGCTTAATGAGAAGGTAAAATTCTGAGGCGGAATCGAATCGACAGGGCTTCAAAAAACCTTCGAAAAAGTATGCTCTCAAGATAGAGAGATTTTATAGCACGGCATAACCTTGAATTCCGGTAGACTTAGACTAAAAAAGTGTCCCACAAAAGAAAAAATGCTCTCTTTTCAAATTATAAGCACTTCTTCATATATTTTCATTACAGTCCGAGTGAATTTGAAGGGTATAGTCGTACATTTTTCCCTTTAATTTTCAGTTCAGAGCTCAAGTTCAGGCAAAGGAGCAAACAACAACAAAGCAGTCAGTCATGGATTCTAAAATGTGTAAAGTGAAATGTACTTTTGAGAGAAGTGCAAACTTTTAGAGAGATTCGTTGCTTTCGACTATGTTTACAAATGTAAATAAACAAACATATATACTCTTACATACACACAATTATATATGTAAGTCGGATATACCTAAGTACAATTTGGGAACATTTTTGGCAACTATAGTGATGTCAACGTAACGCTTGTCGCTGTCGTGTCGTTGGCAGCAAAGGAGAAGAGCGGCCGGCTCTTGTTTAATGCTTTAGAAACATTCCACTTCAATGATTGTTGTTCAAGTTCTACAACTAGCACCACTTACTTGTGGGAGTGCATGAGTGTGTAGACGTGTGTGAGTGTATGTTTGAGTGTATGCTACAGCCAAGAGATTGTGCCGAAAATTTGGCACAATGTATACACATTAACTTTGGCCTCGTCCTAATGTCCGGATGCTGCTGTAGTCATTTTAATAATTAAGACATTCGCCGCCATTCAGACGGCGCAGCCAGCAAGTAACAAAAGTAAAGTCTATTTTTAGGCTTGTTTTTGTGGAATTTTCGTTTGAAATAAAAACCTAATGTAAGACCATACGGATCTCTCTTGAAGGAGAAAAATAGGTAATTTCAAAAATAAAGAAAAATAAATGTAAAGGAAAGAAGTACGATCGATATTTGCTGAAATTAAGTAAAACTAGGTAATTTTTTTAATTTAAAATTTTATCGTTTTCTTTTACCCAAAAAAAAAAAAAGGTTAAATAAAATCATCCTTTTTTGGCAAATGAAATATCATAAATATCATAAAAATAAAAATATCGTAATAAATCGTAATAATAAAATATAATAAATAAAAATAAAATAAATAAAAAAATGGCGCTAATTTAAATGCTTTTTAATTACAAGAAAAGCTTACAATTTCTGCTTATTTTATTTGCTTTTAGACGTTTATTTGTTAATGCGTTATCATAAAATATAAGTAAATATTTGAACATACACACACACACGCACACGAAAAGCCATTTTCATTAATTTAGTAAAAACGAATGCTATTCAAATAATAAAATACTATCTTCAGAATTTTCCCACCGAGTTGCTGCAGATACACGCATACCATCTTAAAATATTGTTGCGCTTCTCACCAACTTCTTCTCACACGCTGCCAAACAAACAGAATTGACTAAAATGAGAAAAGCTTTTGACGTCACACAAAATATGTACCGACGTACCGAAAAAAAAAAAAAAAAAAAAAAAATTTCCAAAAAAGTTTACAAATAAAAACAATTTAATTTTTTTTTGCAAATTAAAGAAATTTATTTTTTTGCAAATGAAGGAAGAAGGATAAATAATCTACAAGCGTAATCCAGAAATAAATAAAAACCATATCCGTGTAAACGGATATACAATACAGACGCATAATAAATCAATAGCGGTATAACGTAGCAAAAAAAATTCAAGGTCAATCGAAGAAACGGAACGTGACGATGGATGTTGACGACAATTTATTGCTATAAAAATAGTTGAAATAACTGATAAATTAAAAGAAAAAAACTATTTTTATTGGTTTCTACAAACCTTTGCTCTTTTCTTACTTTAATGCACAGAAGCAGAATGAAGAAGAGAAGAAGAGGAAGAAGAAGAAGTAGAATAGGTAACCATTAAACGCGGTTAATTTTGTCTACTTCTTCTTCCATTTAACGAATACATAGTCAAGATCTAATTATCTTTAGTTAGTTAAAACGTAACGATCGTTAGTTAAAACGTAACGAGTAAAGAACTAACGAATAAATTATGATCCCAAAAAGCTCATGAAATAGCTTAAAATAACAATAGCTAATAAAATATAATATAATAAATAATATACATATAATAATACGTATAAAATCTTAAAATAACAACAACGTTAGTTATATAAGATTTTTAGCTCAAAAACATGCGAAAGTAAAGAATTAAGAAGCAAAAATTTCCAAAAAATTATTGTGGAAGAAATCCGTCCGCCTTAATTTCATTAAATCCAAAAACCACTCAAGTGGTCTCAATTTCTGAAGCCTTAAATATTTAATGGAATACGTAAAATCTTGTATGAACTCTTATTTTGTGTATAAATTATTCACGAGTATGAATAGATAGATCGGCATTAATGTGACACAAGATGCTAAAGAAGCTATAAGAAGCTATACCATGTTAGAAATTAGAAGCTGGCGCACGTAGACGATGCCAAGCGACACGTCGCGACGTCGTATATGCTTTGCATACTAAATAGACACAGGCAGCGTTAGAGAGTAGCTGAAGAGAGACATCTGCGGCACAATAACTGTTCAATAATTATTTGTGCCACTGAATCAGTTCACGTGTGCGTGTCATTTCAAATGACATGCGACTACGTGCGCGTTAGACAATTTGCGTTTGTTTTCTTTTAATTTCGAATAAAATTGCTGCTATCACGATTTCGATGAGGTATAAAGTGAAGACTTCGAAATTGATTGAATTTACTATTAATATGACAGAATATGTATAATCTCTTGAGTATTAGTTGATCAATTTAGTAAAATTCCAAATTTTAATTGTTAAGAGAGACCTAAAGAGAGACCGAAATCGGGTGAAATTCGAGTGAATTTAGTTGCATCATCGAATGAGATTCGTGTGGATTCATTGAAGCACGTCGACTCGAATTCAGACCAGTCGATGAGTAAATGTTTAAGTGCGAGTATTGATGAGTTTAATTGATTCGTTGAGATGCCGAATGAGATTCATTAACTTGTACAGTTAATGATTCGTTGAATCATCATGAAGCTAGAATTCGTTGAATCATCATCAAGCGAGTATTCGTTTATACACACACACACCTTCCTCCATCCATATTATACAATAGATATGTATATACTATACTATATGCTCCAAAAAGGAGACTCCGAAAAGGTTCTTATATGATTCAAATTCAAGTCTTGAATGTTCAAATTTATGACTCCGAAAATAATCTTTTTTATGAGAAAAATATGAGCTTTACATTTTTTTTTTCAAAAAAATATTGAAAAACTATACACTCTAATTTAGGACTCCGAAATGACTCGTATTTATGCCATATTTATTGTGAGTCTACTTGATTTCTCTTCTTTCAAACTGTGCTTTTGAAGTAAAAAAATTTATTTCTATTGAAAAAATTATCATTTCTGATAAATTTACACTCTTTTTGTACATTATCTTGAGTTACGAGTATCACTGGTTTTGGTTGACCAACATGTTTATCATCTTCCCGCGGCTCACGATCCTCTTTGAAACGCGTAAGCCACTCATGAACTCTGCTGCGGGTCAAACAATTATCATCATTAACTTTTTCCAACAATTCGTGATTTATTTCAACAAATTCAAAATTAATTTGAATTTAAATAATTTAAGAAGGTCTTAATTGTATATTACAACATAATATAATATAATAATAATATTTTTGGGGACTGGAAAGATTCAAATTGTTTGCCCATATATCTTATTTAAGACCCGTTTCAGCGAGCCGTCTAGGAGGGGAAAAACGCAAGTACATATCTGATTTTTTTCCAAAAGTCCAAAAAAGCCGAAATTACAAATTAATGATAAAATGATCCGAAAAGAATCATAAAATGTTTAGAAAAGAATCATAAAAGGCTCAGAAAAAGATCAAAAAAAAATTTAGAAACGATTCATAAAAGGCTCCGAAAAGAATCATAAAAGGTTTTAAAAAAGATGATAAAATACTTAGAAACGGTTCATAAAAGGCTCCGAAAAGATTCTTAAAAGGCTCCGAAAAGATTCATAAAAGGCTCCGAAAAGAAACATAAAAGGCTCACAAACGATTCATAAAAGGCTCCGAAAATAATCATAAAAGGTTCCTAAAAGATTCATAAAATGCTCAGAAAAGAATCATAAAAGGCTTAAAAAAGAATCATAAAAGGCTCCGAAAAGAAGTATAAAATGCTCAAAAACGATTCATAAAATGCTCCGAAAAGAATCATAAAAGGCTCCAAAAAGATTCATAAAGGGCTCAGAAATGTTCTTATTTTTTATTGAAATTTTAAACTCAAAAAACGCACAATTTTATGAGTATTTTCTGACGCTTATTTAGGACTCTTTATCTAGAGGACAGTCTAGGAAGGAAAAAACTTTCATTTCTGACTTTTTTATAAAAGAGCGTATTTGTTCAGAAATATGAATCTTTTCTGAGTCTAAAAAGATTCATATTGTTTACACGATTTTTCATGTAATTAAAGACCTCATATTTCGTATAAACTTACACAAAAGATACACACATTCGGTATGTTTGTGTATGTTACAACAACAACAACAAACAACAACAAACAACACCACAACAACAACAACAACCAACTATAATATATGCCTTTGTATTAAGTCATTGCTTTAAGTTGGCACAAAAATTTCTGTGGCTTTTAGCGCGTGACCGAGTAACCGCAAAAAATTGTTTTACAATTTAATTTTTTACAATAAAGCACAAAAGTAACACACGCATTCGTTTGTGTGCAGACACACACACACAAACACAAATACTCGTAAATAAATATTTTCAAGTTTCCGATGAAAACCTCAAACAAACCGGAAACCTCACTTGCTTAAACACGCACACACACACACGCACACACACACACACACACACATGTCTCTATATATATTTATACCATTTATACGTAGGTACATTAAAGCTGGGAAAAAATGGAAAGTGCACAAAACTACGCATCACACACCACCGTTCCGTTCCGTTCCGTTTCGGCCCACTGCGGTAAGCTTTTGGTCTTTTTGAAGAATTTGGCCTCAGTTATTTGCAACAATTTTTACAGCAATTCGGCCACAAATTCACAAATTTGTTCGAGTTGAAATTGTCGGGGCTGATTTTGGCTAGAATTTCATGACCTCGTGTAGTGTGTAGTACCTAGTAGTAAACCTCAATTATTTTGTTAACGTTTGTTATTTATGAGGTTAACACTTTTTTACACACTTACCCGTTTTACACTAATTTTCGCTTTCGTACAAAAGCCAAAACGATTTTTAATTTTTTTTTTTAATTTTTTTTTTAATTTGTTTTTTTTCTGGTTTAAATAAAAACCAGCAAAATATCATACGATATTTTTTGACTTTGATGAGAACAAAAAGTCTGTATCAAATTGACGCTTTGCATGCTTTTTGGGTTTTTTTGTTTTTTTTTTTTGTTTTTTGTTCCTTTTTGCTGCTAAAAGCCTTTTTTTTCGCTTGAGCACTCGAAATGGATTCGAACAAAAACGTGAAAATTGTTAAAATAATGCTATTGGGGCTGCAGCATTTTCTTTTCACAAAATTTTATGGGTTGGCAACATTTTTGTAGGCCACAAAAACGTAGTACGTTTAGCACAAAAACGTAGTTGTATTAAAAAAAATCCCAAAAAATTTTTTGCCATAAAAAAAAACAGGTTTTAATTCAATCAAACAGCTGGTGCCACCTACACGCCACGCCCTGAACCCACGCCCTCCACCCACAAACACCCAAACGAGTACAAAACGCAATAAAATCTTCCAAAAACTATTGCGACAAAGTTTTATGACTTATCGCGACGGTTGAAAATAACAAAAGTTTTCAAAGGAAAATATGTTTTTCATAAGAATTTCGTTTTTTCTTTGAAATTGAAGTTAGTGTTTTTTGATGATACTTTGAATTGTGTCTCAAAGAGAATCTATACGAAATAACACTTTAAATTCTCTAACTTCTCTTTCACAAAGCGGTATAGTTTCGCAGATAATTCGCGAAATAAGTGGGACACGAAATGTCAACGAGCCGAACGACCAACGGAAAACATTAAGTATGAAAGTACCGGAAACGAGTTTCAGTATACTTTATTATATAGTAACGCAATCTCTTTATACTCGTAGTTCCTCTTTCTAATTTAGTTGTTCCTTTTTATAATTTACAGCTCGCTAAAATTTTTTAACACGTCAGAACCAGAAACCGTTTTTTCGTCCCGTTTTGAATTAATATCATGCTGCGCTTGCTTTTAATCTTCACAACAATGAATCCGGTCAGCTGTGGTTTAGATGGCATGCATGCTACAAACAACAACAACACAAAAACAACAACACTGTTGTAACATTTTGGCATGGTACAACAACAACAACTAAGTTGACAGGAAGTCCATCTCCGGCAGCATAAACTAAAGTTACCCACCAAACATTGAACACTTTTTCAAGTTTCCAACAAAAGAGCTACATAAAAATCCTTGGCTTAGTCACCAGAAAAAGAGAGAGAGAGAGAGAGAGAGAGAGAGAGAGAGCGAGAACAACGGGGTAAGAAAACACGAAGGTGACAAAGTTGTGCGAAAGGAAAATAAAAATCTCGGTGAGACAAAACTACACACTCTGGAGAGTAGACCTAATAGTCGTAGATCGTCTACGTTGTCGTTGTCGTTGTCGTTGTCGTTGTCGTTGTCGTTGTCGTTGTTGTTGCCGTCGTTGGTGTTAATGTGAAAAACGTGTCCAGAGCGCTGAAACAAGAACCGTGTACAACATTTAGAAGATGGAGAACAGGAAAGAAAAGAAAAGGAATAAATCGTACAGTGTGTAATCGAAGCATCGTGCACACCCTACATTTTCATATGCGGGCAGTTGCGAATACTTCCGAATTCAAATTAAATAACATCGAAGTTATACGACGAACGAAAATGTTCAGACGTAAGGAATTTTTAAGTTGAATTTAATCGATCAAAGCGATATATCAGTTTAATCAAGGCTTGCCGGAAAGCACTTAAAAAGCACTAAAAGACTATTAGGCTGCTCTAAAGACACTTTTCAGTTTCATTTTCAGTTCAGTTTCAGTTTTTCTGAGTGTACGTACGTACGTTATACTAAACTGCTAAATAAACTTCTTAACTACGTCTTAACTACGGTCTGTTACGGTCTACACTCTACACTATCTTCTGTTAACTTCAACACTTCTGAGATTTTTGCGATAAATTCTGCCTGCGGGAAGTGTAGAGTATGAAAAACGGTCGTATATGCAGTAACATTTTTAAAAAAAATTTATTGTTGTATTTTCGGTTCAGAGCTAATGTTGCCATTGCGTTGTACTGGCCATGACTTTTCCTTTTACTGTCTTTACTGCTGTTGCAGCTTCTGGTTGGTTACTATTGCTCTTAATATTGTTGTTGTTGTTGTTTTTGTAATGGTTATTGCCCTACTAACTCTTTTTAACCTTTGAGTTTTTACTGCAGCTGTGTTGAACGTTGTTGTTGTTGTTGTTATTATTAGAAATGTTTAATCATGAACTCCATGCCACTCCGCCTTCCAATCTAAGTGTTAAATTAACAACAAAGGCAACAACAACAACAACAATAACAACAACAACAACAACAACAACCACAATAACAACAACAACAACAATAATAATAACGACTACGACAACGCCAAAGTTGTTTCCAAATTAAATAAGTTTTAAGTTTGCATTTTTTTGTGCACTTTGTTGTTTTTGGTGAAAAGTTGGTGAACTTTTCATTTTCCTTTTTGTTTTTAGGTTTTTGTATTTAATATTAAAATTGTTAATTTTTATACTTTTCATTCTCGTATGACATTTCTTTTTTTGTGGACTCATGTTTGATCTATCTATATATTTAATTCAATTTTCTAGAAATATGACTAAACGTTTATATATTTTAAACGTTATATTCGTATAAAGAAAAATATTAATTTTTTAAACAAGCTCAACTTCGGGGTAGGAAACATTTGTGACCTGCCTTTTCTCATCAATCGTTTGAGCCTGGTCTCAAGTAACAGTAACAACAACGATTAACATAATGCCAAATGCCGTTCATCAGAGTGTACCATGTCATGAATATTAAAAGGATATTTCCTGCTTTCTTTCCTTTCTTCCTTCCTTCCTTCCTTCCTTCCTTCCTTCCTTCCTTCCTTCCTTTTCTTGTTATTCTTCTTCCTCTGCAGCTCATATCAATTCAAGACATTATCCATTTCCTTTTGATAAAATTTAAACCACAACCGAACTTAACTTAACGCATTTAAGATTAAGATTTCACTCAATACAAAATTTGTATTGCATGATCCAAAAGTACCTTTAGCATTTGGAATGAGATTCTGTGCCAAACGCCCCGCTTGTTTCCGCTCACTTTCATTTATTTCAAACCTACAATGATAGACAACAACGATAGATTATACGTATAAAATTGTAAAATGTGTTGAGGTTATTACAAGTTATTTGGAAATTCAGTCCATCGGTGCAAAGAACTCCAAATTTGGCAAGAAAACTTAAAACTACGTAGTATATACTTATAAAAAAATGATTAAAGAAAAACTTAGGAGAGAAAAAGAAAGAAGCCAGTTTTTGCTGAGATTGAATACTAATTTTTGGAATTTTTTTTTCTTCCTTTGGAGCATAAACTTATGGTTATGCTAATGTTACTCAAAGATACAAACAATATCAGCGATGCTTTTGGAGATATTTGGCCTGGTTTATGGTTTTTTTATTTTTTTTGGTATTAGTTTTTTTGGTATTATTGAGGCTATTCTTTTTGATTTCGTTAATTTATTATCGCTGTTAACATCATTATTCGATATCTTTGCTTCCTCGAACCGTTATTACCTTTTCCTTTTCATTTCCTTATACCTCAGCAATATGTTTATTCTTCTTTCTTCTTTCAGCAAGTTTATTCTTCTTCTGTACTTATTGAATTTTCTTTCTCTTCAAACGGCTTGTCATTACTTGTCATCATTTCATCCTTTTTGCAACATAATTATTATTAACTTGACATTATTAACTTCAATTTGCAATGAAAATTGTAGGTACGCATGAATGAACTCAGCAGCAGCTCGTGGTTGCGTGCAGAATTTTTTTCATATTTTTTTTTTCTTTCTTCTTTTTTCTGCTGCTTAAAACTATATAAATAAATTCTGTCATAAATCATAATAAATGTCGGTACTGAGCATGTCATATTTTTTACTTTATTTACTCTTATTTCTTTATTTCTTTCAAAAGTTTCTTGTTTTTTTTTGCAATTTTCATGGGTTTTTCTTAAAATATTTTGAGAAGTTTGTTGATATCTCATTCAACAAAGAAATTGATTTTTTTTTATTTGCTTCCTCAAACTTTTCTTTCCAGTTCTTTCAGTTTCTTTTTTTTAACCCTTTGTAACTCACTCTCTCTCTCTATCTCTCTCTCTCTCTTTCTTTCTCTTGCATTCTGGTTTTTCATTGTGAATTCAAATCATTCCTTTCTATTTTTTTTGTCCAATTCTTTTCTTTTGTTAGAGTTTTCCACGTTGTCATCATTGAAATTGACTCATACAAAACAACAACAACAACAACAATTACAATAAGATCATGTTTGTTGTTGTTGTTGCTCTTCCACTGCTTTTGCCCCATAAAAATCCTGAAAATCGTAGTAACGCAATGAAATTATCGCAGAAAAGGAAGTCTATGAGTTTTTGTGGCTTTAGAATTTAACAGATTATCAGGTTTTTGTATGGTATTTTTTTTTTATTTTAAAGAATTTACAATTTACAATTTGAAGGATATTATTTGTTGTATAACGAATATAAATTGTATTTTAAAAAAAATTTTTAGGTTAAATCCATAAAAGTAATAAAACCTTCAACCATAACCTTCTTGGGCTTCAACTAAATGACGCCTAACCTGACGCCTAATCCGATGAAATTGATACTTTTGGGTCGCTATATACATACCTTCGAATCGATTTCTCCGCTGTTCTTTCAATTACGACCGAAATCGTAAAAGGCGTCGTGATAGCAGTAGTAGTAAAAATCAAAGAGCATAAAATATTTCATGATATTCGTAATCGGAAACTTACTTCTCACGCTTAAAATATTTATTACTTTCTATAAAGGTTCCTAAGGATTCCCCCCGCCCCCTCGTAAGCATGCTGTACCGAATACGAAATCATACGGTACGGTGTAAACTCCAGTCAGAGTCAAGCTTTGCTCAAGCCACCACGTTTACGGCCACACTCCAACGACAGCTGTTGAAAAAAGTCATAAATAAACTAAATCCATCATTCCCGCTTCAAGATGATGATTGTGCAGGAAGATGGAACTATTTTTATATTCCTTCTTCGCTTTTCCAGGGAGATGCGAGTACATGCTATTTGCATCTTACCTGCTGAATGTTTGTTCTATTTTTCGAAATAGTTTGGGAGTAAATTTCGGCAAAGGCAAACGAGTCGTACACTCTCTATATAATAAAAAAGATATATAATAAAAGTATATAATAAAAAGATTTTTTTTGAGAGAGAAGAAATAATTGAATTGTAAATATCGTGGAGAAGAAGAAGATTGAAGACCTTGATAAGATAAATGCTATTATCGACGCTTCGAAATGCTATAATGTCCGAATTATGTACTCGTAAATTCATATGAAATTACATTTTGTTATATGTTTTGTTACAATTGTCATTTTGTTATAGAAAATTTCACCTCAGGAAGTTACAACATAACCTCAAATGTAAGACAAAACATCAGAGTTTTTGCACATTCAGTTAGGAATATCTCGAAAACTTTATACCTACATATAATGAAACTGTTTTGAGCCGTATTTATTCTCAACAGATCATCAGAAAACCTTCGGGAACACATATAGTTCGCTTATTAACTAAGTAAAATTGTTAAGTATGATAAAATGATAGACCTATTTGGAGAAAGATCTATGAAATCAAGAAATTATTTTATCTCTTTTAACCTTGAGTACCTTAAAATGTACTTAAAAAAGAGACAGAGAAAACATAAACAACTGCAATGCGATGAAAAACCCATTTTTTTGTAACAGAATGAACGGAAATGTTACTCTCTAGCGTTTTTATGTCAAGTTAACATGAGAAAAAATGTGTGCGTACATTTTTTTCGACATTTCCGTTTCTTTTACTACTCATAGACAGCAATACAACAACAAAAACAACCAACCCTTTCTTTCTTTTTTTTATTTTTTATTTCTTCCTTTTTTTTTTTTTTTGCTCTTTTAACAACTTTTTATATTTTCTACAAACTTTTTAAAAACGTCTTTTTTCTGTAATTTTTTCATTGATTTTCTTGTTGGTTTAAATATAGTGTGTATGACATACATATGTACGTACTCGCACACACCGTACATGCTGCCGTCCTATATGTCAGAAGTATGTACATACATACGTTCTAAAGGTATCTTCTGCTATCTGTCGTCTACTTTATTAGCTATTCGTAATGGCAATGTTAATGGGGTTGCTTTTTTGATGTTGTTGTTGTTGTTGTTGTTGTTGTTGGACATGATATTCCTTTCCCTTTTTTTTCTATTACTCGCGCTTTTCCTGTAGGTAACATTTCGACGAAAAAAAGCATACAACACGTTTTAGTACTTTCATACTGCGTTGATTGAATACCATTCAAAGAAGCTTTTTTTCTACGATATTACAACCGTTCATGTCATTTCATAAATGTCAAAAAGGTGTTATTTTCCTGAGATTGATGACGTGTTACAGCTCGCTCCATATAGATTGTTGCTGTTTTGTGTGTTTCCTATAATTTTGAGAAAATAAAATATATGCCTTCGGTAAGATAACTTCAAATTGAACATAGTCTCATAGTTTCGTCAATACGGAATATGATGACACTGCAAAAAATTAAGAATATATAAACAAATTTATGTCACAGTTTATATTTTTTTTAAAATGAAATGCAAGACTCATACGTAAGAGTCTGCACATTCTGAAATACAGGGTGCATGTTGAATGAGAATATCTGCCAACCAACTTTTTTACGAGTATATTATATAGCAAATATAACAATTATAATTTTTTTCTGTAAATAAAAAGAAAGTAGGTGTCACCCGCTCCTTTTTTCATCTCTTTTTTACTGAAAAAAAAAAATTTAAGTGCAGCTAATTTTTTCCTAATGCTTTATACATATGTACATATATAATATTTGTTGACATTCATACGATGCAAATTTTTACATTGTGCACATAAAGTGTTTTCCTGCTGTTGATACTTGTATACTTTCGTTGTAACAGCAGAGCTCTTTACAAAAAATGTTGCCAGCAAAAAATGAATTTCATTTTCTAAAGCAAAGCATATAAAAACTGTTTGCTGAAATGCCACAGTATAAAATTTCACAGTCGCATAAAATCTAGAAAGAAAGGAATAAGTTAACAATATTCATTAAATATAATACAATACAATAAGATTTTATTATTAAAAAATAATAAAAAGCCGGAAAATCGGCTACACATGATTTTAGATAAATTGCTTTTTTTTTTTTTATTTATGTGGCAATTAATTTTTTTTAATGTAAGGCGGCAGCGTACATTCTTAGCTCACTGTGCCTGACATTTCAGTTTTTAGCACAATTTGTCTCCTGCCTTCTGGCCAATTTTTGTAACTTTTTATGAGTCTTTCTTTTGGTTTTTTTTTTTTTTTTGTTCATTTTCCTCGTTATCATACAAAAAGGAAGTAAACAAATCAGTCTGTAATATTTTCACCGGCTCGCCGTTACCGTTGCCGTCGCCGAATATTTGCAACTTTTTTCATAAATGAACATAAAAAATGTAATTCCGTATTTTTTGTAAAATTGAAAATTTAAGGCACAGGAAATTTTAGAGAGAAGTCATTATTTCAAAACGGAAGCCGGCAACGGACAGCCAGAGGAAATATGAAAGATTTAGCGACTGTGCCTGAGCAACAATAAAAATGAAAGGAAATACGTTCTAAAAAGGATGACAATTTGCAGAAATATCACCGCCATGGCAGATTTTCTATAAATACCGGTATTTTTATACTTTTATACTTTTAATTAATTAAAGAACCGAAGAACTGAAGAAGTGCTTGCTTAACGACTTGCAAATAGATTTTTAAGCGCCATAAAATAAGAAATAATTGTAAATATTTTTTTAAAAACTTATTAAGTGTGTTTTGTATTGTATATTTTTTTTACACTTTTTAGCGGTTGCTGCAGCTTAAGAAATCAGGTGTCGAGAACTTTTCCTTTAACACTTTTGATATCAAGCATCAAAGCAACTTAAAAATATGATACTACTTAAGAAAACCGCTTTTCTCGTAACGACAACTGCAACTGCGACAACAACAACAATAAGAACTGTTTGCTCTTTTTTCGCACAAAACAAACTTTAGCGCATTCGCAAGCGAGACAGCCTTCAAAATCGCTAGAAGGTAAAAAGTCAATGCACAGCGCAGAAAACTAATGATGACACAGTTAAATGATACATACATATATATAGACATATGTATGATATGCTATGAAGTGCATGAAGAGGAAGAGGAAGAAGAAGAAGACTTAGAAATAAACCATAAATGAAATCAAAGTAAAAAAGTTTGTTAAAACAGTGAAAAGTTTGAAAGGAATCGAAAAACCTTGAAACAGTGTAGAACCATCCTTTCAGTGTAGATAAAAACCGCAGCAGCCGCAACAATAACAACAACAACAACAACAACTGCTGTTAACAAGATTATATAGCTGACACATTCTAATAATTCGAGAGTATAATAATGCGTATGCGTGTGTGTGTGTGGGTGGTTGAGTATGACTGAAAGTATGTACATACATACTATGATTATAGCAGTGTTGCCACTTGAAAAAATGTTAATTGCATTGTAGAAGTAGAGATACCTTGAGAGAAAAAAATCAAAAGAAACAAGTAAAAATGTTAAGTTATATTGTAATAATATGAGCTTATTTGTATATACGTTATACTTAGGCATAACCTAAAACGTAAAATAAACATAATCGTTAGAAATTAATATTGTCGTAATTAATTTCAAAGGTTGTTTGATTTTATAATTATGGAAATTAATAATAATAAGCGACAAATAATAGTTAAGAGTAAGTATTAAAATATTAATTAAATTAAATATAAAAACATATTTAAGTTATAAATATTAAACACACAAAGCTATTGCCCAATTATCGTTTACATTTAAAATTGTATTTTTAAAAAGAAAAAGAGAGAAAGCGATTTTATATTACTTTCAAAATTAAGGAAAAAAAAAACTGAAAATTATTAGCTTAAAAACAAATTTGGACACAAATATTATACATTTAAGAACGAATATTATACAAAATTTTAGAAGCTTTAGAAGCTGGTATATTAGCGTTAGATTGGTTTTTAGATATCATAATTAAATTCTCACAATTGCATAAAATTTTCCTGCGATATAATTTGACATAATTTTATGATATCAATTCTTCTCATAATATTAATATTTATAATAATCTTACGTTAAAAAAATTTATATTTTTTTTATTCAATAAATTACCAAAATGAAAACGTTTACACCTACTACTACTACTACTACTACTTTTAAAGTACTTTGGCAACTCTGACTGTTGCTCATGTTGGCGCCTCTAAAGTGCTCTATGTATGCGTACGTGGTTTATGAATGAATGCAATGATTTGCACTGATTTCATCTGAAAAAGCCGGCTGGAATACATTTGATATGCACGAAGGGAGGCCTGTTGTGGCTTGCGGCGTAATGACGGAGGAGGCCAAGATGGTGAGAAAATGCTCACACACACACACACACACACACACACAAAAGGCCAAAGCTTTTATCAACGTAAAACCAACGCCAGGGCTCGTCGTTTGGTTTTGAACAAAAACTTTCTACTTTATCACACTTTTTCTGAACTTCGGCGAAGTGCAAAAAAACACTGAAGAAAGCAGAAAGAAGCAAGAAAAGGGGCAAAGAACGAGAAATGTGCTATATAAAAACTTTTCGTGTGCAAGTTGCGAATAATAATTTGAAAAAGCAACATGCTTACAAGATTCTAAAATTCAAATCAAATTTGAGTGCATAAGACTTCTTCGCACTAAATAAAATTTAACTTGAATAAAAAATTAGCCTTCGTTTGAATTTAAATGTAATGAATTTTCTGTGGGAAAAAGCCATAATAATTTAAGTTATCGCACAAATTCCGTTTATTTCTTCAAAATAATGAAAGAAAAATGTTAAACATTCAGATTAGTTTTTTTTTTTTTGTTAAACTTAATTATAACAAATTGGGGCTTATTCATAATTTAATTAGCAAAAAATTTCACACTGTTTTCCATGGCTTTTTTGTTATAATTACATCTCTTTAGTTTTTATGTGTACATATTTATTCAACCTTTAACCCTCATACGATTTTCAACAAAATCGTACTTCTTCTCAGGGCTAAAAAATCGCTTTAATAAAACGTATTTATCTCAAAGAATTTGTAAATAAATAAATAATTAAAAAATATATAAAAATTTAACACCAATTGGGTAAAATTAAAAAAAAAATACAATAAATAAATTTCTTGTTTGGAATTTTAACCGACCATCGTATCGAGGAGGGTTAAATAATATTTTATAATAGTAATGATAATAATAATTATGGGAAAAATTATCCAATTGTGCGTATAAATTTAAATATTATAAACATTCGATTTTATGTCTGAATAAAAAAGAGCAAATAATTACCGCCAAACAACACGGTCGGTACTCATTTATAACAACAACAACAACAGCAATAATCGATATGGCATTCATAGTCACAACATACATATATACCCATTAGCAAAAGTCAAAACCAACAACAACAACAGCTATAACAACAAGCATCATTATCATAAAAATTTAATGGAAAAAATATTATTATTGATTTTGCTGATAAAATGGCAAAAATGGTTTAAAAAAATATAATTTAAATAAAAATACAAATTTTTAAACAATCTTGTTGATTTTATACAATAAAAAATAATGAAAACGTCAATTTATTAACAACAGTAGGGCAATGCTGTTGTTTATTTTTTGTTAAATTCTGCGAAAAAAGAAATTTGATTTTTAACGCGAGTATTTTTGTAAAATTTTTCAAAGTTAAATTAACTAAATTATGGCTTATTATATTGGCATATCGCCAACTATTCGCCAACGTTAATTGTAGTCGACTTTTCTGGTAATTAACAGAAAATTTGAGGAGTAATTATTTTTTACTTGAGGTAAAATATTAAAAAAAAAAAAAAAAAAAAATAAATATAAAACCAAAAAAAAAAAAAAAAAATAAAAAAAAAAAAACTTATTAAAACTTATTAAAAAGTAGCTCTAAAATATAGATCTTCGTATGTTTCACAGCAAATTTTGCAGAAACTGTAAATTTTTAAGGCTAGAAGGGAAGGACCAAATGCACCTTTAAGATGCTGTGTGATCCAATCAACTGTCTCTATTGAACAACGAGGAATCAAAATGGAAGAAAGATTGCAAAGTTTTCATTGTTATACCCTTCACTTTTCCCCCCTTTCCGCCCTTTCTTTCTCCGTCAATCAAAGCTCTAGTAAATTCAATCTAAATCCATTTATTTGATCTAAACCAAATAAACTAAATTACGCAAATACCATTCCCGCGAACCAACAGCATTAGATTTGATCTTCTGCTGTTAGCTGTACCCGGGCCCCTCAGCCCCGGTCCCACCAAGCCATCGTAATCCTTACCAATTGTTGGATAAAGTTCAATAAAAACTACTGATTACTTATCGTTTCAATGTTTGCAAACAAAAAAAGTTGGGTATTTTTTTGGTAGGAAAAGTTTTTCTCCAATGGAAATAAAGAAAAGGAAAATTAAAAAAAAATTGAAATTGTTTTTCTTTTTAACGTATCAGAAATGATTGCTTTTCTTTTCTAAACAATGAAGCAATTTCGTGGAAGATTATTTCGTGGAAAGATGGATGGTAACGATTTCGGAGATTTTTTGTGGAGAAAAAGGCCATAAACGTTTTAATATTTATTTATTATGCATTGTATTTTTGTATTTTTTTATTAATAATTAATATATTATTGCACTATTTATTTATTTATTGTGTATATAAAATGGTTTGAAACTAAAAAGCTTACAAAAAGGTTTAAAGACAAAAGTTAAAGGTTGACAAATTTTTTTTTAACTTTAACAAAGGCTTAACAAAGAGACTTAATTAAATTGAGAAAAGAAACAAAGAAAGAGAGAAAAAAAGAAAATGTTTATAATTTTTAAGACTATTTTATGCGTTTAATTTTATTCAATATTTTCACAAGGTGAAAATTCATAGTTTTTTATATGATTTTTTTACGGCAACTCAATTTTATAACCATAACTTCAGCAATATAATCAACCCTTTGATCTTTGCCATTCCATTTTTTTTTTTTTATTATTATTCCACAATTTTTTTTTATTACTACTATTTTTTAATAAAAGCGAAAAAAAAGAGAAAATTAGTGCAGATTGAATGGACTTTCTGAAGATAGCAGGCAGACCACGGCCATAACTGCAGTTACAACAACAAACATTTAAAAAAACACTAACAAACATAACGTCGTGTTTTTTTAAAGGCTATAAATTAATTACAGTTCATTTCAAGCATTGTTCATTCTGTGAAGTTGACCTGAAGCGTAGCGTGCGGCACGGCACGTACAGCAAAAGAGTACGCATTAAAAACCGATTTAATTAAGTTTATAACAAAAAGGACGAGGTTATAATAATAAAGGAGAAAAATTGAACAAAAAATTTAACTATTTGATTTTATATAATAATATCTACAAGAGAATTTTATAGAAATCTATTCGATTATAGCTTTTATTTTATATAAAATGTTCGAAAATACTTTCTTTAAAAAAAAAATTTCCTTTTTTTTTTAAATTTTAAAAAAATTTTCTGTTATCATGATTAATATATTAATAAGAAAAAAATATTGGAAAAAAAATAATCTTATACGATTATATTAATGTTAAATAAAAAGCAAATAAAGCCAACTTTAGACAATTTTTTTATAGCTTTTTGTTTGAGTATTTTTATCAGAACTGTTTCACTGTAATTATTATTATTATTTGTAATATTAATATGTTTCAATATACTATGTTTTTATGTGCTATGTTACTATGTACTTGTTCGAGTTATAATTGAAACAATCCTATGTTTCTGTTTTTAAATTTGTCTAATAATTCAGTAAAATTTTCAGTCGTTGTTCGAGAATCGAGAATTGAAGTGAAAACTTATTTTATTGAATTGAATTTTATTGAAAGTTATTTGATTAAATATTATTATTATTATTATAATTTTCTGAATTCCGGCTGTTTTTATTGTGCTATGTTGCATTTAAAAGATCATGCCTTATATGCCTTTTCCACTTAATAAATAAATAAATTTTATATTGTCTAAACTCATGTAAAATGTAAGTTAATTTATAATAATACGAGTATTTTTTTAAGCACCAAGAATTTCATTTCATTTTATTTAATTTTTCTTCTTTTTTTCCATTTTCCGCTATTGCTTTACTCAAAGAGAATTCCTTTGTTCGTTCATTCGTTCGTTTTTTATTCCTTCTGAACACTTGCGAGCATTGCAGCAATCCCGAATGAGTTTACCTTTAACGTTAACGAGTTTACCTGCTAACCAGATACTTACCGGAATGTCTGACAAACACTCTCTGAAAGTACCGCAACGCTCGGAGCGTTCATGCGGAGCTCCATGCGTTCGTGCCGGAGACAATGGATATGGATGGCATGAGAGAAAAATTGTACATTGTCATTCTGGGTTTTTGTCGTTGTGGTTGTTGTGGTTGTTGTTGTTGTGGTTGTTGTGCTTGTTGTTGTTGTTGTTTTTGTTATGGTTACGGTTGTCGCTTGTTGTTGTTGTGATAGTGTTGGTTCTTTTATTCTTCTTGTTGAACTTTTAATTTCTACAAAAAGCCTGAAAGCCGTTTTCCAACATACGACACGCCTACAAAGGCGGCTTCGCTACACGGCCTGCTACCACGCCCCTCGTCCCCCGCCCCCTACTCCCTTCTCCACCATTCACTGTCAACGCCTTTAAGATCAGCTAACAAAGAAAGTTTGTCAATAATGGCAAAAATTCATTTCCGGTGTATTCGTACCAATTTAAAGAACTGTTAACGCTTTTTTCGTATAAAAAAGAGAACCCTTTTTTTCGATTTAACTAGAAGAAGAGAAGTATGTAGTCTTTAGACTGACTAAACGACTGTGATACTGTTACAGTGAATACCATCTGTGTGGTGACGATGATTTTATGACACCAAAATTGTTCGATGATGATATCACTGCCCTTAAAAATAATAAACTTTTATACAAATTAATAAAAAACCACCATCAAAATTCAGCCAAAATTCGAAAATTTGTTCATTAAAAAAGTTGACTTTTAATTTCTAACATTTTCTATATTTCTTAAAGTTAAACAGATAAAGACACGTTGTTTATTATACAGACAATAATAATAATAATGACAATTTGTCAATTATACAATAATTGCATTACAAGAGAATGTTTAAAAAATCATAATATTTATCATGGTTTACAAAATACAAAACTCCAAAGTTTTCAAAATCGAAAAAAGAAAGAAAGAAAGAAATAAAACGGGTAAAAACTGCTTCCACACTGGGCGAGACAATAACAACAATAGAAAGAACAAGAAAAAATAGTAAAAAACTTGGGTGTTTTTGAAGCGGATGCTACTGGAGACAGCGAAAGTCTGTACAAAGGAAATCCTTCTTCACATGCTTTCAAGTGAAGGACGACCAACATGATGATGATGGTGACGTTGATGAAGACAAGGACATTGATACGGCATATACGATGCTTGTAACATAATGATGATGATGATGATGTTGACAATGATGATGTGGACGATGATGGTAACAAACAATGACTACGAGTAACAAGAAGAATGGCGAAGCAGTTCGAAGAAGACTGCGAATCTAACGATGATATCAATGCCATCGACAATATTCATACCGATGAAAATCTGAATATGTCGCCTTCGCATCATCATCATCATAATCATCATCATCTTTGCCCAAACAAAAGCTTTTGAAGTCTTTCACATTCTTCAGTTCGGAAAATGAAACAAGTTTCAAGCTGCATTTTGCAACGAAATAAGAAAAAGAACGAAGAAAGGGAGAAAAACTTTGGAAAAAGTAGAGAAAAAAAAGAACAGATTAGCTATAACTCGATGGTATAGAGGAGGCGTCAATGTGGGTAACCTCAAGCGTCAATATCTGTATCCTTGTTTGGCTGCAGAAATTGAAAGTGAATACTACTCTATTCTTTTCTTTCTCTTCAAGCTGTCTAGCAATAATATACAAGTATTTTTACGACGCCAATGTAAACACGTCCGCAGGAAACTCCGCGTCCGCGAGCGCTTCCACAAACACGCAGACAATACGGACGAAAAGAGAGCCAAAAAGAGGGCCGAAAAGAAAACAAAGCGACAGAAGAAAGCAACTAAATCGTCTTGTTTCCTTCTTGTGATGGATTGAGGCATTTATTTGTTGAGATGATTTCCTTTTTATTGCGGTTTTTGTAGAATTTTGCGAAAAAAAGAGATTGTTGAGAATTTGTTGAAAGAATTTTTTACTATTTGTTTTCTGTTTCTCTTTTGTGAGGAAAACATTTTTAATTTTATTTATTCTATCTTCTCTACCTTCTGCTTCCACTGCTGCTGCCTTCTCCGCGTTGTGCCTTCTCATTGACTTTGCTGCTCTGACTACAGTTTTTCTCAGTTTTTGACTCAAGAGTTTTCCATTGTTTTTCTTCATTCATTTACGAGTATTTGCCAACTTATTCCAGTCCAGCCGAGACGACGCTTTTTACGGAAGTTAATTTAAATGCTAAACAAATATTTATGACTTATATTTTTTTTTATTCATTTATTTGCTTATTTCTTGTGTTTTTTTCAATTTTTTTTTTCTTTTTAATTTTGTTGATTACCCGTTTTTTTATTGTTTTCTCTGAATGAACAAGGTTCTTTCAAATCTAGCGCATTTAATTGTCTTTGTCGAAATGAGCGTCAAATAAATAAATCTAAATGATAATGACTGTTTTAATAATGAAGGATATATCACAAAAAAAGGATTTACCCAAACGAAGAAAATACAAAGTAAATTAATTAGTCTAAATAACAAATATTTTTGTCTAAATTATTAATAGTTTTGCTTAAATAAAAAACTTATCTGTCTGTTAAGGCTTTGAAATGCTTTGTCTAAATGTAATAGACCAAGGTCTCAAATAAATCTAAATGATGATGACTGTTTAAATAAAGAAGAATATATCCCAGAAGAAGGATTTGCCCAAACGAAGAAAAAACAAAGTCTAAATTAGTCTAAATTACAAATATTTTTGTCTAAATTATTAATAGCTTTGCTTAAATAAAAAACTTATCTGTCTAAAAGAACAAGAAACTCTAGATCTCTAAATAAAATAGTAGTTTTAGTGTCTAAACGAAGAAGTGCTTTGTCTAAATGTAACACACCAATGTCTCAAATAAATCTAAAACATTTCTTTCTGCTTAAATAAAGAAGGTTATATCTAATTTAAGAAAAAAAATAGTCTAATTTTTAAATATAGAATATCTGTAATAAAATGCTGAAAAGAATAAAGATGTCTAAACTAAATGAAGAAGATCTATGGCTAAACGAAGTATGTACCTGTTATATTTCTATGTCTAAAGGAAAAAGACCTATGTCTAAATATTATTTCTTCAAAAATAAATTTACCAAATTCCAAAGGTTGTTTGTCGAGAACTAATTGTAATGATTTTAGTAACATTATCAACATGATGGTGTTGTTTAATTTATATCTTAATTCTTTACGATCCTACAATCATCCTACAATCCATCATCTTCAAACGTGACTTTAATTTCTTTCCTTTATTCCTTTTTCACTTGCAATCGTTAAGTTATCGTTAAAAAAGTTTTTCTGTCAACAAAAACGTGTTGACTGAATCCGACGTGATGAAGAATGTTAAGGCATGACAGGACTGCATACCAGAAGCCACCTGAAAAATCGTTAAAAAATATCAGAATCCAAATGCGAGAGAAGAATGGAACTGAATGGAAGACAGGCAGCCTTC
This sequence comes from Conops quadrifasciatus, assembly GCA_949752815.1. Taxonomy (NCBI): domain Eukaryota; kingdom Metazoa; phylum Arthropoda; class Insecta; order Diptera; family Conopidae; genus Conops; species Conops quadrifasciatus. The sequence continues at coordinate 35,646,523 of OX457079.1, forward strand.
AAATTGATGTATTCCAGGGCGATTTCCAATTCGATAACGATTCACCGGTTCTGGGCGCTCTGCTCACCGTCCGCACATACGATTTGTATTCGTCAGGGTCATGGTCGTGATGGAGCATAAGGATGATGCAGGCAATCCATAGCCATGATAGATGACTGACTATATTGATATGGATAGTTTGCTGTGCATGCAATGCGTTGCATAAAGAGAGTCCAACTCTTAGGAGAAATCATAAAAGAGAAGAAAAAAAAACATCGAAAGGAAATAAAGACCTTTTTTTTTGCTACAAACACAATAAAAATGAAAGCATGAAATTGAGCAATGACTTAAGAGAAATCCAGAGCAAAGGCAATATAATACAATTCTTTTTATATAGTCTTTATAGCCTTCTTTGCCCTTAGTCTTAACCTCTATGTAATTTGATGGGTTTAATATTACGATTTAATAGTCGATTAATGGTTCAGCAACCGCAAGCATGCTCCATTTTGTCATCTCTTCAGACGAGTATCATGATATCTCATGATTGGTTAACGTCATAACTTACAATTATACTCACAACGGAGAGGTCAAGGACGACTGAGGTCCACGACTGAGTAAATCGTTGCACAGGATGCACGGATGTGTTCCGTGATCTTCTCACTTTAAAGTCTTCTGACGTCATAATCGAATTTTTTCTAAAGTATGGAAAAACTTAGATCATGAACTTATCGCTTGAATATCTCTTGAAATTTCTCTGGAATCTAGCAACAAAAATACTCGAAATGCTTTTAAACGGGCACAATCCGTTTAAATGCAACCAAGTTTTGCCACAAGCATGACAAATCATACGTCGCCCGTTTGCACCCCGCCAACCAGACATTCACTAAGCCACACGTATACATACATACATACATACATACCGACAGAAACACATGTACTCGTACATACACACTGCCTGGAGTGTGACCAGAATTTGTGTCAATTGTTGGCAAACGGATAAAGTATTTTGTGTTATTGCTGAGAATAACCGTTTTGTTGGCCCTTTTTTCTCTGCTTTCTTGCGGTCGGTCTTGTGTCCTGCAGCTTCTGACACGATTCCGACTCGATTCTGGCTACACTGAAGTGAAAAAAAACAGCAAGAATAAGCGAAAATCTATGGCAAACATTTTATCGAATCTCTCGGGATTGCGTTGTTCCGGTCTTTTTGTTCGTTTTTCGTAACAGTATTCAGAAAATCGCTAGCATTCAGAAAATCCGATTTTGCGCGTTTATTTAAACTTGAATGTGTGTTTATGTGTGTGTGTGTGTATGAGTGTGCGTGTGATCGATCATGTTATAACGAAGTATGTACAATCTTAGTTTATTGGTTCGGATGTGTGTGTAAGTGTGTGTGTGTGTGTGCGCTTGATGGCATGCACTTCTAGCACTTCACATCAGTCCCAGCCACCACCACCACCCTCCTCCACCGCCTCACCCTCAGCCCACTTCGGCTGGCTCCATGCAGCCGCCTACCAACCAACATGCAAAAAAAAAAATTTTCACTTCACTTCCGCTTCCGTTTTGGCAAAGCTCTACGCTGCACGCGCCCATTTTCTTTGACCACTCAACCAACGTTGTGCGGCGTCCTTCGGCGTCGATTGCGTTGTGCGCTCCTGCGGCTGGCAACGCGTGCATGCATCGGTCGACATTTTGGCAGCGGCATCGCATGCAATGATGCATGGTTTTTGGGCCGAAGCGAGTTTAAGGCGGCCGAAAATGAATTTGCGACGGCGACGGCGACAGTGTCTCAAACCGGATGACGCAAGTTTTTGACGCATCCGGAAATGTATCCATAATAGTCTGAGCAGCACTCTCACTGATGCTCACGCACTCAGAGTATGAGTATGAGTATGTTGTGAGTATCGACTCCTGGCTGCTTTTGTGGTTGTGGTTGCTACGGTTGTTGTTTTTGTTGTAGCCTAGATGCTGTTGCTGACTCCTTTGGCCGTTTCGAATGATGACTTTCTTTCTTGTTGTTGTTGTTGTTGTTGTTGTCGTTGTTGTTGCTGTTGTTGTTGTTGTTGTTGTTGTTTTTTGTTGTTGTCGTTTTTGTTGTTGTTGTTGTTGTTGTTGTTGTTGTTGCTGTTGTTTTTGTTGTTTTTGTTGTTGTTGCTGTTGTTGTTGTTGTTGCTGTTGTTGTTGTTGTTGTTGTTATTTTTGTTGTTTTTGTTGGTGTTGTTGTTGTTGTTGTTGTCGTTGTTTTTGTTGTTGTTGTTATTGTTGTTGTTGTTGTTGTTGTTGTTGTTGTTCTTATTGCTATTTTCCTTACCGTTCTTTTATCCTTTTCGCAATTTGTTTTAATTTTTGCAATATTTCATCTTTTTTTCGCCGTTTTTTTTTTTTGCTCCTCGACGATATTTGAGGCTAAATTTGGGGATAAAAGATTTGGGGCTTTTGCAAAATAATAAATTTGTAAAGAAAAAGGCAAACATTTACGACTGACTACAAAAACGGCGTCTTTCAGATAATTTTTAATATTCTTTACTTGTTGTAGCTGCGAGAAATTTAGTTTTTATAACTGTGATATTCATCGCTGTTGCTGTTGCTGTTGCTGTTGTTGCTGCTGCTGCTGCTGCTGCGTCTTCCACCGTCACCATAACATCTCCATTCGCTGTCTCTCTTTAATGCCAGTAGGCGAAATCAAGTATTTTTATTACAATTTATTGTTATTATCCGAATATTATAGACGCCAAAGTAGGACTTTTGTTATTGTATTCTATTGAAAAAGAGAATATTCATTTTATTAGAAAAGAATTGGGTCGATATTTTAGTTCGAAGTAACAAAAAATCTAATATTGTGACATTTTTTCAAGACTCCGAAAAATCGAAAAATCATATTCTGCAAGGATTTTTCTTGCAAAGCTTTAAAAAATCGACGTAGCTGTTGTGAAATTTAGAAAAATCAAAAAAGCGGACAGCAGAATATTCAATTTTTACCTTTAAAATCTGTTTTTGTTAGCATAAATTTCCAATGAAAAATTTTCTTCGATTTTATTTGATTTTATCCTCAGTCTGATGTATTCATTATGATAGTATAATATATTCAGAGGTAAAGAGAGACCTTTATAAATCGCAAAGGTTATTAAATTGTTCTTCGTGAGGGCATTAAAAAAAAGTGTATATAATTTTTCTAAAATTTTTAACTTGATTTTTAATTTTTTTAAATAAAATTTTTAACTCAAATTTTTTCTCTCAAAATTTAACTTTGAACTTTTCCGCGACCTTCACCGTAATGCACCGTGTTAAACGAAGAATGCTCACCAATCTTGTGATTTCAATTATTCTTCATTCTGCTTCATTCGCCCCTGCTCTTGAACAATTCGAGTATACGCACCAAACCACCGAATACCACCGAAAGTGTGCCACAAATTGCACCTCGAGAGAGCCATTTAGCATCATTAGTTCGCAGCGTGTTAAAGAGTGTTCGAAATTGCAATAATTGCTAAATTGTGAGAGCCCGGACGCGAACGCATATGGCAGCACTGGCCACCTTTGCTTAGGCAAAGGTATTTTCCAACGAAATGCGGTTTGGAAAGAGCAAGGAGAGAGAAAACAATAAAAGAGCAAGGAGAGAGAGAAGAGAGTAAAGAGGTCTACATTAGCATAAACTGCCGAGCTCAGGAAAGTGAGTACAAGAATGGTAGCCGCGCTTGTTTTCACAAGAAAAAAGGGGAGCAGAGAAAAAGAGGGAGAGCAAAACAAGCCCACTCTCTGTTCTCTTTATTTGTAGGTACGTTCCGTTTCACAAATGTTAATTGCCATTACCAGCAGCGCACAACGAGCACAAATACTGCATAAAGTGGCAGCACCGCGGTGCACCGGCCGTAGTCAAAGGAAAATTTTGTATTTATTAAAATTGCAGAAGGTTGGAGCAGCAGCAAGCAAACACGTTTCACGGTTGACTCAAGGGTTTACTCAACCCCTTTGAAATGTCATTTCACCGAGGATGGAATGAGAATAGGAGACAGGTGACAGGTAGCGAGAGAGAGAGAGAGAGAGAGAGAGATTGAGAGAGAGTGAAAGGTACAGGTAGGACGAGAGTAGAACCACCTTAAACAAGCTTTTACCTGCATTTAATTAGCTTAACTAAGATATTTCTGGAAGGCAAAGTTTAGGTAAGAAACTAATGGCTCCGCTCGTTCTCTTGCCTTTTCCACTCATTTTTGACTCATTTAGAGCCAGAAGCATGCGAGTTTACCTGCGAGCACCGTATTTTCAGTATTTTCTGTTATTTTGTGTTGACAAAAGCTACAACCAACGTAACATAACGCAACGCAACGGAACGCTACGAAACGCAACGCAAAGGAATGTAACGACACTGAACATCAACGCGTTCTGCAGTGAAAAAATACAAAAACAAAAGCAACAAGAATAACAACAACAACAACAACAACGACTACTACTACTAGTATCACAAAATAGAAAATCTTTCAATTATTTATTACATTTACCATGAAATATAGTTACATTATAGTTGTTAATTGTTGTTGTTTTTTGTTGTGGTTATTAATACGGTTTTTACGTATATTCATAATGGTTGTTGTATCGTATAATGCAATTATTATGTTTGATGTTTGGGATACTTATCATCATGAAGCATAGAAAATTTATAATTAATGATGATGGCATTGTTTAAAATGCTGATCCAATGCTAATTGTTGGTAATGGTATGGTTTTGCTGAAATATAAACGTTAATTTTAAATAATAATATTATTAAAGAGAACCAGATTTAGTAATAATAAATAGTATTGAAAATTATTTTTACCGATTTATTATTAGAATTTTGCTGTACATATTATTATTGTTATTATTAATTTTTATAACGCGTTTGTCATAAACTTTTATAAATTCATGATTTTCTAAGGCTTTGGTTTTATGATTTTCTAAGGCATGTATAAATTAATTCCTTTCCGGAATTTCACGGAGAGAATGTTTATTTTTGGTAGAATGTTTTTTCGAAATTTTTAACCTCAAAATTAAATTCAAATTTTGATTTGATCCTTTAAATTCAAAGCACTATAAAAGGAAAAGAAAGGAAAAGGAAAGGGAAAACTGCGGGAAAGAAAAACGGGATTCAAAACGGGATTGAAGATAGCGTATAACTAAATCGTTAGTTAAATAACTAAATTTAGTAATTTAGTAATTTAGTTAAATAATTTAATCAATTAGGTTTCAAATCGAAATGTATAAAACTAAACAAAAGTAATAAAAAAATGTATTATCAAGTTTTCAAAATAGTTTAAAGTTACAATATTTATTTCAAAAAATAAAAACGGCTTTTTGTAAAATTTTATATTGGCATAGAGTACAGCAAAATTTTAGAAAAAATTCTACAAATTTTTAGAAAACGTATAATAGGTATATAAATAAAATTAAAGAAATCTAAATGAAGTTAATTCTATAAAATTATAATTATATAAAAATTATGGAATTTTTAAACTGATTTTAAAGTGGAAAAAAAACAAATTTTAAAATTACCATTTTTGTAATGGTACAGATTTTTGATATTATAAAATTATTATTTAAATGATTTTATATATATATTGATATTATTATTTTGTAGAATTAATTAAAAATTGTTAATAAAAATCAATAAAAATAATATAAAGTTAATAAAAATATATAAGTTAATTAAGTTAATAAAATAAGTTATAAGTTATATGTATGTAAATATTATGTTTTTAATATTAATTCTTAATTTTTAATTTTATTTTAAAATTATAGAATTATGATATTAAAAATAGAAAAAGGAAAAAATGTATAAATTTAAAAGTTTTTAATTTTTAATTTTTTATTTCAAAAGTGTTGTATTTTTTTTCTTACTATGGAATATTTCTCCGATATGTAAAATATTTATTGTTGTTTTATGATAGCAGTATTTATTGTTGTTGTCTCATAATATAAATTTTTTTATTTTAAATTCATTTGACGTTTAAAAAGCTTTGACAACCAGACCAAACAGCAAACCGTATGTTAACTTGTTATACGATTTTCATGTTTGTGGGTCGCTTTTATTGGAAAATGTGAAGATTTTAAACCAACTTTTACTAACTCTTATACCACCCTTCTTTTTTTTCTCCCTCCCTACCACCCTTGCTTTCATCACGTTTCATCAAATTCTCTAAAAACACGCAGGAGAAACGCATGCTTTCACATTCTTGATTTTTTAAAATCATTTTCACTTTAAAATCAAAGAGTAGGTATAGATATGTATACAGGCACATAGCGTATACTTATGTAATATACATACATACATAAATGTAGCCACTAGAAATACACTTCATTGATTCATGTACGGCGGTACGGCTCATCGGATCATCGACTCGTAATCGACTCTCCACAGCACTCGTAATTCTCCAGACACGAGCATAGATTTCTTTGAATATTTCTTTGTATGCATTTGTATTTCAACACTACACCGGAAGGAGAAAAGCATCCTACCGGAAATATGCTTCATGAACTCGTTACGCCGCTGCTGTAATGTGAGTACTTTTTTCGAATTCCTTTTTTGCACTTTAGTTGATTTTTTCCTCCACTCTTTGGCAGAGATTCGTTTGTGGCTACTTTTGCTCTATTTATTTTTCTTTATTCCTCTCGATTTGTGTTTGAGTTTATATACAAGTATGTATATTTTTTTTTTAATTTTCTGTTCTTTTCATTAGATGCTAAATTTTTTTTTTCTTGTTTTATGTTATCAGTAACGTTATAACGTTAGAAAATGATTTTTTTATTCATTTCTCATGGAGAAAGACGCAGAGACGATAGTAGCAGACAGTGGAGAGATGATTATATGGATTGTAAGCGGCGTAAAACCGCGTAAACATAACCATAACTCGCGCCAACACAATTTCGGATACGTGAGAACAAGGTAACCACAACCAATACACACACTAAAGCAACAACAACAACAACAACAACAGCAACAACAACAACAACAACAACAACCACAACCACAACCACAACGCGCAAACCGAAAATGGTCGATGAGAGAGATCTAAAGATTAAATGAATTTATACAGCGCATACGTTACCGGAATGATCAAAACACACACACACACACACACACACACATGCACACACATGCACGCATCCAAACAAATCCGAAAATCCTTCCAGTAAGTAAAAGTAAAAGTAAGAAATTCGTTGGAAAACCTATCATCATTATCCAACCAACCAAAAACCGTCGCAAAACTTAACGAATATTAAGAGAGTGAAAAAAAAAATACAAAAAAAGACCAAAACAACAAAATTACATGAATTGAAAACCAAATTACTGTAAGTTGTTTCATCAGCAGTGATTTTTTCCCTGCTTTTTTACTTAAACTTTATGGAGAAAGCAAGAAGCAAAGCAAAGGAAATATATAATATGACACAAAGAAAAGTCTATAGAATAACAGCAGCATAAAAAAGAGCTACAAAAGCGGGCAGCGGTGCGCTAAAAAATATCTTGTACAAAGCAAAAAAGGCCCCTTTAAAAGTCATCACGTTTTTTCCATTCTAGAAAAATTATAAATATCCAAAGCTATATCCAAAGCTATAAGTTACTCGTACCTCGCAACGTAAACGCAACGCAACGCACGGCAACGCAAAGAGAGCACCTTCCACATTTTATTGGCCCTTATCAGCGTCCGCGTCGAGCCAACCGTAAAGAACCTTTACCGTTTTACCACTTTCGCTTTACCTCTTCCGCCATAAAAAAGGCCATGTTGACCAAGTCGACGTCATCGCGAAACCGCAAACAGATAATGGAAATGATAAAGCTGTTTCACAAAGAAATGAAGTGGTTACTGAAAGCCCCAAAAAGGTAAGCTAGGAAGGAAGGAAAGAAGGAAGGAAGGAACGAAAAAGGAGGAGCCAGAAGCTAAATTGCCGTTGGGCAATATACGAATATTTGTTTTTACTCTTTCAGAACAGTAAGATTTTTATTTATTTGCAATTTATTTATTAATGCTTCTCTTCTCTTTATTCGAATATGATGATGGAAAAGGCCAAAAGTTTATTAAAAGGCCAGCGTAACCGTATCTCTGCAGCACAAACGCAATTTAATTTAATCTATCCTTGAGCCCCAGGCACCAACAGCAACAAAATAAAATTTAATTATAGCATGCCATACTTTTTTCAAATTTTCAAATTTACAATTTATTACGAGCTTTTAAGAGCTAAAGATCAGGCGAAAATTGGCTTTAAAATCTTTTTTTTTTTTTATGCCTTCGAAGGTACGATTAATGAAAAATTGTTAATATTGTATCGAAAATATGTACATAGAATCTTAATATAATAAACAAATAATAATAACACTTTTAATAAGAACAATTTCTTTATAACGTTTATAAACATTTTTTAGCTGATTATAAAAATCTACCTTTCTAGAAGATTTTCTCATAAATTTTCCATTCTTCTGCTTCATCAAAATAAACCAATAAATCAGTATAATTTTTGAAGATTTTCTCTAAAATTTTCCATTCTTTTGCTTCATCAAAATAAGCCAATAAATCAGTATAATTTTTTAAGATTTTTGAATTTTTTAAGCCTTACGTACCTCCATCAAAGCACAAAAAAAATCTTGGTGGAAAATGTAGCGAAAACTTTCAACGGTCACGTTTACGGTTTTCTTGTAACTCAATGTTTTTTAAAAGCCCTCGAAAAACTTTCGCCTTTAACGAGTTTTCAAAGTCGAGAGACGAGAAGACGGATGGCTGTAGACGGCTGCTGATGATGCTGTTGCTATTGCTGTTGCTGTCGCTATTACGGGCGCCTGGTGGTCGTTGGTGATGATGACGATATCGTGTCTAATGCCCGGCTGGTTGCGCTGTACATTCTGAAACTGATGCCGTCTGATTTCGTAATGCTTCTTTTTTGTCTCTGTTGTCTCTGTTGTCTCGGTGGCTTTTGTTGTTGAATGCCGGTGGATGATGTTCTTGAATACCACTTGAGAATTATATTCTCAAAGTAATCAAGTAGCCAGACAGACTGACAGACTGACAAACTGTCTGCTTCAGGTTGCTGTCTAACAACAACAACAAAACCCTCAACTAGTACATTCAAGCGCTAGAGCAATTTATTTCGCCTCTTTTAAGAAAGAATCTGCTCTCATTCTCATTTAATACAATTTATTACGCTCAACCGCAAAAACTTGCTAACGACATTCTGAAAAAGGACATTCAAAAAACCACAAGAAAAGCTCACGCAGCGCTGAAATAATTGAAATCGCTGAATAATAATGAAAATAGCTTAAAAAATGAAATTTCAAAACTATGATAATTGCTCTTTTAAAAATTCTTACTTTAAAATTTTCTTAAATTTAATTTTTTTTTTTACTTTTTTTCAGCAATATTAATTTTGTTGTTTTTCAGCGACCAGTAGGTCAATGTTCATCCCAAATTTTCACATAACTTGGCGCTTTCTTGCAAAAAAAAAAAAGCGAAAATTCATTAAAATTCTCCGGTCTGTGCAGCATTTTGACAGCTTGACAACTTTTAAATAAATGCACGCTGGTGAGTCCAATGAACTCTCTCGGTCTCTCTGGGTCTCTCTCTGTCTCTTTTCGACTTACTATACCCAGGCAGCAAAAAAACAAGAGCAAAAAACACCTTGAGCTATGCTTTTCAGTGTTTCTGAATTCTTTTAGCTCCGACTGCAACCACTTCAATAAAGCATCAACGTAAATTGTTATCATGGCCATGAACCGTAACTGTGCTCTGAAGCATGACTAATGCTTTTAATGTTTTTGTAGCTCGCTGCTAGTTGCCATTTTTATTGTTGTTATTTTTGTTAGTGTTAGTATGGTATTTTGTATTTTTTTATTACTGTTCTATTCAAATATGCGAATATTATTTAATTTAAACAAAGAAAAAAAGGAAAAATTTCTGAAACTCAAAAGAAAAAACTCGTGAAAAAACTAATGAAGGTACGGTGAGGACTAAACCAGAAATATTGTATTTATGAGCAAGGTTGGAAGTTCTTGTCCAAAAACTTTTTAATAAGTTTATAGTTTTTGGTTTATTTAATTTTGCTTCTGATAAAAAAAAGATTTCTTTGGTGCTCATTCCTCACTTCTGCTTCACAATATCAGAGAGACAGAGAGAGAGAGAGGGAAAGCGAAAGACGAAGGGGTAGAAAACTATGAAAAACGTGAAAAAGTCTCCATTTTTTTTGCTTTAGTAATAAAAAACAACCACGACTTCATGTCGTTCATATGTCACGTAAAACCATCTTACAATTAACGAAGTGCAGAAGACGATTTTGCCGTTTCGTCGTGACAGCAGCGAGACGAGCTGACGAGTTTCTGAAACGAGCTTCGAGCATGTGTCAAGGTTTTTCAAAGGAGACCGAAAAAAGTTTTTAAATCAAAACGATAATCGAGAAAATTGTACGCCCTTTTAGTGGAGAATTTTTTCAAAATGTTTTCACCTGAGATTTTGTTGATTGACATTTTGTATAGTACAATAAATTTCAACACAAGCTTATAATACACAAATCGATCGGTTTGTTTAATTGTACCCATGTACCACGTACCTTGAATTTAATAAAATGCCAAAGACTTTTTGTATTTGCAAAGAAGCAAATATTTTGGCGCTAAAAAATAGACAAATTATAAACGAAAAAACCCAAGCCTTTTTTATCAGAGAATTAAAAAGGGTAAAAAGGAATGAAAATCAATACCAAAAACTTTTCTCTGTGAATTCGTTTATTCGTACGAAGATGAATACCTTTCTGTTTCATTCATCACGAACAATTCGTGTATTATTTGCCTTGAGCTACATGAGTATTTTTTGTATCCGGTTGTATGTATGTATGTACGCAGGGTTATACCTTTAAAAGGGTGCATGCATTTTTTTGTTTTTTTTTCTGGTATATCTTCAGAGATGTTTCAACTTTCGGGCGAAGAGTTGCGGAACGGTCAAGTTTAAAATGAAAACACATCAAAAACAACAACAACAACAACGGCAAATTGTTGGCTCCTGCTGATTCTAAAAGAACTCAATGTTAAATGTGTGTGTGTGTGTGTGTGTGTGTGCAATGGTTTATACTTCTGTTTCAGCATCACAAAGCCTTTCATCGAAGCGTAACGCATTTTTACTGCACGATGCACGCTGCATCCCATTCATTCATTCAGGTATGAAAGACCAATATGAATGGACATTGTACGTATAGACAATGGACCGTCTAAAAATAAACTGAAAATTTCGACCCCGTTTTTTCCGTTTTTCAACTCTGATTAACTTTTTTCATACTATTTCCAACTATTGAACTATTGAACTTTCGTAATTGTATTTATACGCATTTTAAATAAAAAGAAAGTTTCGAAAAAAGGAGCACAAAAAAAGAGTATGAAATAAATTATTCTTCGCTTCGTGATTTTGATTTCTTTTTTCGCTGAAAACTAAATCAACATTTTTTACAATGTTTGCTACTCATCTGACCGCACACTGACACAGACTCTGACTCTCTGAGACTAAAATGATTTTGAGTTTTAGAGGACACTTAGACCTTCCCTTTCCCCTCCCCTACCCCTACTCTTCCGCCAACAACACTTCGACAAACTTGGTCAGAATCAGAAAAAAGCAAACAAAATTACAAAATTCTTTTTTACTGACGAAGAAAAACGATATAATAAACACTACGGCAACAAAATCAGCAAGTCATACTCGTACATGCGTACCCCTCCCCCTTCCCCTCCCACGCATTCTCACCCATTTACCATTGACGAATTTATTTATAAATAAAACACAAATGTTTATTTAAAAAAGCAAAACACAAAATACAAAATTTTAGAAATACATATTTTAAAATTTAAAAATTATAAAATTTAAAAATTTAAAAATAATCCAACCACTTTTTAATAAAAATAAAAATAAAATCATGCAAAGAAAAAAAAATGTAAGTTAATAACTCTTGAAAGAAGCATCATCGCTTATAAATAACAAATTTTTACACACAAAAATAATTAGTAAAAAAGAAGGGTTAAAACAATAATATAATAAAACCAAAACAACAAATCCGAATAAAAAAAAAAAACAATTACAAAAATAAAAAATACATGGCAAAATATGACAAAAAGCCAACAAGAAAATGAGTGCGAGGAAGGACAATAACAAGAATAAATAATAAAAATAGTAAAAAATAACCATAACAACAACAACAACGATTATTTTAAAAAAATAGAAACTTTTTAAATATAAAAGTCAAAGAGAAACAAAATTCTCAGCAAACACAATAGATTTTGTCAACATTTGTTTATTATTCATTTTTGTTTAATTTTTCTTTTTTGTTCTTCTTCTTCTCCTTCCACCATTTTACACTAGTATTTCATTTCCGGCCCCTTTTTTTGTGCTTTTCAGTTTCTTCTCTTTATTTACGTTCTTTTGTTTTTTATCATGTTTAAGAAAGAAAAAATGTCAATAATAGAACGTAGCGTTAGTTCAGTAGAAGCAACAATAGCAACAACAACAACAGCAACAGCAATAAGAACAACAACAAAAACAACAAAAACAAGGTAATGGCCATCGTTCCAGAATGTATGTAAAAGCCGAAAAACTATATACAGAAAAACGAACTGCAGAAAAGTCACCTGGCTACGAAACAACACCAAAAAAGGAACCTGGCAACCCTGGCCAAAGCCATGGACTCAACTACGGTGACACGTTTTGTAGTAATATTTGTATGACCTTTTCATTTTCCTTCGACATATGTTTCTACTCTCCATAAACAAACAAACAAAAGAGCATTTAAACACACAAATAAAAAATTAGTAAAACTCGTCATCAACTACTCATTGATAATTGCTTCTTCTTCTTCTTCTTTCAACAAAAGTGTATAAACGCCAAATAATTTATATTGATATATACAAAATTAATCAAGAATGGTTTACCCTTGGGAATTATTTACAAAAAAAAAAAAAAGATTTTTGTAACTTAGGTACGACTATAAAAAATAAAATCTTCTTTATTAAGACTTTACAAGAAATAAAGGCAAAAAATTCCTCAAAAAAAACTTCTCAATTGTCAAAATGAATCATACGAAAAATATGAAAAATAAGCCATAAACGAGAGATTTTGTGAAGAGTACAACATGCCGTATGAGTAACCGTTAATTACTCTTTTGACAGGCTAACTGAAATTAATCTGAGATTAAAATGTCTGACTGTAGTGTTAAAAACAAACTAGAAGCTATACATTTTCTATAACTGCCACCTCAAAGATGACAAACATTATTTCAATAAAAAAAACAGATTGGCAGATTTTTGAAACTTAGGTACGAGTATAATGAATAAGTCTTTTCTATTAAGACTTTAAAAAAAAATAAAGCAAAGAAAAAATTCCTAAAAAAAAAACTTACAAACATTCTCAATTGTCAAAATGAATCAGACGAAAAATATGAAAAATACGCCAAACAAGAAATTTTGTTAAAAGTACAACATGCCGTATGAGTCACCGTTAATTACAATACTCTTAACACAGTCTAACTGAAGTTAATCTCAGATTAAAATGGCTGATTTTTGTGTTTTAAAAACAGACCAGAAAAAAAAATTTAAAAAAACCACAAAAAATATAAAAATTAGTTTCCACAACAACACAAAAAAAAAACAACTACAAACATTAATTCAATAAAAAAAATCTTTTCTCTTGTCTTTCTGCTATTTCTTGAAGTTCTGAAAACTGTACTCGTATGGATCTAAGAATGCGAGAATGAATGAATAAATCCGATGAAACGGAATGCAGTGTGGAAAAGAGACAATTCATGGCAGCGTCTACACGTAATTCTTAGAGACGGAATACGGATTCTTCGAAAGATGCACGGACAGGAATCCAAGAGTCCTGTCATCGCCGCCGCCGCCCAGCGCACGACAAGTTAGACAAATGGATAACAGAATACAAATGAAGTGAAGTGAAGTGAAGTGAGAACGACGAATGGTTGAACAGTGTCTCGTGCCAGAAGGAAAGAATGGTTGAGCAAAAAGGACGAGCTAGATGAAGAGAGGGTGAATCACAATGTGCCGATTTTGATAGAGCTTACGATGACTATACCTCAAGCAGTTGATTAGGAATGATGATTGATGATGATGGTGACGATGATGATGATGATGATAATGATGATGATGAAATGTATACCTGACCAGTAATACCAGTAAAACTCTAAGTTTTCTGTACAAAAGGAACAAATCAATGAAACACTAAAATTGGATTTTTGTTCTAGTTGTTGTTGTTGTTGTTGTTGTTGTTGTCGTTGTTGTTGTTGTTGCTGCTGTTGTTGTTGTTGTTGTTGTTGTTTCTCTCTTAATATTTCACGATTGATTTAAGATTTACGATCATAATCAATCGAAAAGGAATTCCTTCAATTGTTAGTACTGCACAATGTTACTACGAAGTATTTGATGATATTGACAATTAAACTGAAATGCTTCAAAGCATTTAAGTAAATGAAATCCTTGCAAAGAGTTAATACATTTGTAATTGTTTTAATGAAATAAATTGATTAAGTTTGCTTTAAGTTTTGTTTGCAAAATCCATAAACACTTTTTGCTTAAAGTTTTTTAAATAATTTTTAACAGTCTTTTCATAAAATACCCTGCAAAGGTGCAATATGTATTCAAAAAGCACTTCATCATTTCATTGCTTTCAAATCCTTCCAAACTCTAGCTAGAAAAGGTTTTACAAAATATAATATTATTCAATTTCTATAATGTTGCTTTCGACTTCACCGCCGCCATCTGCACTGTCTTTTGATCATATTGTCCGTACCTATGTATGTACATAAATCTTGCAATCTTGCTAAATAAAGTTATTCGAAATGAAGTTGCTTTTGCATAAAATGCATTTTTCCATTTGTCAATATGTTTACAAAGAATCGTTCAATATCATATCGTCTCTATCTGTCCCATGATGCAGATTCTACAGATTTCCATTTTTCATTCGCTTCATTTAATTTGTTCACTACGTTTTGCTTTTTCTGTCTCTCTCTTTCTCTCTCTGTTCTTTGTTGTCCAGATACGTACTATGTACAAGGTTTCATCGACATTTTCCATTTCAAATGGAAAGTAGGTTCACTTTGTCTCACCTGAACCAGGTGTGAATATCTTATCGATTGAAATGCATTCTCCTGCATAATGCAAATAGCTCTCGTCGATCCATCTGTTGACTGAATCGTAGAGAGAAATAAATCTGTTCATGCTTTCTTCTCGCACAACACATTATAGAAAAACTGCAATTTTCCTAAAAGGACTTGAAAAGGAAAGTATGTATATACATAGGTATATATTTTGCAGATGTGCACAAAAATTGTTACTTTAAAATATTTTTTCCAAAGGCTTATTTATCAAAGAGTTAAAGAGGCTCTGTTGAAAAAGACAAACCAATTTATTTAGCATTAATATCAGGTCAAAATATCAAAGAAAAAAACGAGTTTACAAAAATTTTTTTCAAAAATTCAAAATATCAAAATATCGTATCGAAGATATTGCATAATATTTTTCATATCTTACACAATTTTTAAATTTTATTCCATTTTCGAAATGGACGAAAATGATAAATCTAAAATCTTCGATTAAATCTTCGATTAAAAATTTAACGAGCAATGTCTTTGCTTTTGTTTTTTCTTTGATTTGTACAAAATCATTTCTAGCCTCTCTTGTCATTTCCTATCTCATGATACAGACAAGATTTTATCCGTTTATCATGATACGAGTAACGAGAGAAGTTTCTAGATGACGAGAAGTTCTAGAGAGCTAACGAGAAGTTTCTTTTGATGATTTCGTTTTTTGTCTCTCTTGTCATTTTATATATCTATATGTATATCATGATATATTTATTTTTGAATGATGAAACAATGATATGTAGAGAAAGCTGAAGGATAGAAAAAAACCTGGAACTGTTATCATAATTTTCCTGCTCTCTTTTTCTTCTCTTCTTGAACAGAATTTATTTCGACGCATTAAAAATTGTATTCTTTCCTTTAATAGCGTCTTTATTTGTACGTACCGTTAGTATCAGTATTAGTGACAAAATGTTTGGAATACAAATATAGAAATATTTATCGTAGCTTATTGTCACGATTTATATTTTTGATAATATTTGCGAATATTTCCGACCTTTTTTTGCTGTTTTATTTTTAATTTTTTCTTTAGATATGGCACATTTTTCCATATATAAAGCGTGCGCCTTCCTTCGACCTCCTCCGCGGCGTTTCGCAACTCTTTCAAACGCAATTCCAATCGCGGCGACGGTGACGGCGGTTCATCCGTTTCCACTTTTCCCCTCCGTTCATCCGTTCATTCGTTCATCGCTTCTTCTGTTAGACAATTACGGCTCTTTTCATGCGAAACGTGTTTTTTTTCAGTTCTCTGATGGTTTTTTGATGGTTTTATGTTGATTTCTCGTTAAATGTTTTGATTTATTGCTACAGCTAGAAATTCATAATTCATTTGGACAATGGGCCGGCGGCGGCGGATAAGATTCAACAACGTGCCTGCACTTAATAATACATTTTTCTCTTTATCTCTCTCTCGCTCTCTCTCTCGCTTTGGTGTGTTGATTTATTGCGCTACATGAGCATAAAGAATAGAAACGAGCTCGGATTTTAATATGAAATAAACACAGCTTTTTTCGCCCTAAAAAAAAAAATTGACGAATAATGAAGTGTTTTGTAAACGGTTTGAATTGTTTCGCTGTCATGAGTTTTTAACAATTAATGATTTTTTTTTAAATTTTGTGGAAATTCTGAAAGTTTTCATTTCGTTCATCGACTTCAATAAGTTTTTTGTTCTCATTCTCATTTGCGTTCTCATTTCGTTTTGTTTCGTTCTCATTTCTCATTTGCGTTTATTAGTAATCATTCATTATTTTCACTGAAAATAATTCGCGTCGGAATTGCCTGAATTTCGAATTCATACGGTCTTTTTGATCCTAGTCCCTCACGCTTCTCTGCAATTATCATATATCAACATGAGATAGTAATTTGCACTAAAATATTGCGCTATTATTTATTTAGCGAATTTTGCTAGAATTTCATGAGATTTTTCTCATGTAATTTTTTTTTAACAAACGCCAACTGCCATCATCTGCTCCACAAATCGCATATTCATAATCGTCATATTGCACTTATCACCTCGTCTTCTGCCAACACAATCTTTCAGCATCTTTCATCTTCATCCTCATCCTCATCATCATCATCATAGTCATCATACCTCGTCATCTTTCATCGTTGGTCTTATGCTCTTCATTATTCATGCTAGAACGACGGCATCATCGTTCTTGTAGACGACTTTAAATTGCCATTTCAGATGCCAGACCATATCCCGTTTAAAGCCAACTTGATAACAAGATTTAAGCCCGTTCGCTCATGCCGTCGCTTCTTCGTTTTCTTCTTCTTCTTCCTTTTCTTCTTCTCAGCCGCTTCATTTTACTTCGAATAATGAAGAAACAACTGACAGCCTGACAACTGAAATGAACGTCGTGTTAAATAAATGAAAAAGAAAGAAGAACGAAAACAAAAGATATACTAAATGAAAAGAATTCCACGCGACGTACTCGTAGGTACAGTAAAGTTGATGGTAGAAGAGAGATATTGATAGAGGACTGGTGAGGAGTACAAAGAAACAAGTAAGCGCGTTGTCTTCGGCCTGGCCGAAGCCCACATACCCTACAGCCGCATCTGTCGAAGTGATAAAAAAGGGGGCGGGTTTTTTTTGATAATAATTCTTGAGAAAATTGTAAACGATCTCAGGAATTATTTTTTTTTAATATTTTCTTTATTTTCAATATTTTTTTTAATTTAATTATATTTAATATTTTTTTAATATTTAATATTTTCAACATTGCGCAATGGTCACAGAAAATATTTCAACCTCATTTCACTTTTCTTTCTTGTGGCTTGTTGTTTGTTTTTGTTCTATGTCTTGGCTAACGCGGCACTCGTATAAGGTGCCGCTGTCTTGAATACATCCAGGCTTCACCATTATAGTTGATAATGATGGAGCCTAAAAGTATGCAAGCTTTATTACGCGCTCGGACATTGTTACCGATAATAGCCAACGACACCAAACCAAAGACAGTCAGGGCGACTCTGACCTACAACAGCACGAATGAGTGCATATTTGCTATAAAAAGTAGGCGTGGCACTGGACCGATTTTCCCCATTTTCAATACCAAGTACTGAAAACGAGCGCTGCAGAATGAAGAAGCTCTAAAGAATGAAGTATGAAACAAGAATATAAAAATACATATAAATAGTGCGGTATCAGCAACAATTTAAACGAAACGAATTTAAATTGTTTAATTAATTTCCTAAAGTTATGATGAGAAATTAACATCAAACGCTCGAAATGGAATTTACAGCAGAAACGCTTTTACATAAAGCAAATAAAATTACAAATTATTCACAATTACAAAACAATACATTGATCGAAAGTCACGTATTGTACACACACACATACACAACTGCACAAATAGAAGTGCACATTTATACATTCTCAAACTATGTATGAATATTGTTGGTTATAAAATCATAATAACAACAACAACACCACAATAATAATAACTGCAACGGTCGGTTAGTGTGTTTTTTTCACAATAAACAATAACAACAACAACAACAGCAGAAGCAACAAAGAATCATAACAACAACAACACCAAACAACAACAACAACAACAAACAACAACAGCAAATAAAAGGCCGTTATGCCTTTAACAAGCTAAATTAAGAGCATCGCAAAGCTTCGTTGAAAGCGTAAAGAACCACCGGAACGCACACACCCATACACAGATTGGTTGCTGTCTATACATTGGTCACCACCACCACCACCACCCCCACCGTCACAAATGCCGCCGCGCCTCTAAACTGCACTTAACTTAACTGCCAGCATTCCATCGCTTAGCTTTTAATTTAGCCTAAACGTTGAAGTCTTGTGGTTAAGTTGTTGCTGTTGTTGTTGTTGGTGTTGTTGGTGTTGTCTTTTATTGTTGCTTTTCTCGTTATTGAGTATGAGTCCTCGCGCGACCGAATCCATTCAAAAACGTTCACCTTGTCGTCATGCTCTACGACCCTTTTGTTTCCTTCCTTCTTCCTTCCTTTCTTTCTTCCTTCCTTCCTTCCTTCCTTCCTTCCTTCCTTCCTTCCTTCCTTCCTTCCTTTCCTCCCTCCCTTCCTTCCTTTCCTTTCATCTACTGCCTCGATTCGGTTTCGGTTCCAAGTGAGTGGACTCGGTTTGATTACGCGAGGAAAAGAAATTTGAATATTACCCAGAATGAGGATGAACGTAGATAATGAGAGCGCTGAATACACACAACCGGTTTTTAGCTCGGCAACGGCTACGAGCCGGAGCATGACTGACCGACCAACCGACCGACCGACCGGATCAGCTGCAGGCTCGATACAAATTCTAGGGCATAGTGCTCACAAATTGAGCAACAATTTTAATTGTTGAAATGATTTAACTTGTTGTCAATGCTTTTTCGTCTTCCTGCTCTTTGCTCTTTACTCTTTGCTCTACTCTGCGTTTAATGGCATCGCTGTGGAAGAATCCTGACGAATAGAATCCATTTTCAGATTAGAGGCGGGCGAAATGCGAAAATTATTTCGTAAAAAAAACCCATAAAAAGACATTTCAGTATTTTTTTTAGTTTCAATTGCGAGAATAATTCGAAAAATAATGATGGATTTTGAAAAAATGGAACAGCAAAAAATATCAACGAAATGAAAGCTCTTTAAATATTTTAATTTACTTAAAAATTTACAGTAAGGATTAAATATTAAATTCAATTTTTTAAATATAATAAAATAAAATTAAATAAAATGACATTTTAGTTATTTTGAGTTTCAATTGCGAGAATAATTTGAAAAATAATGATGGATTTTTAAAAAAAAATGGAACAGCAGAAAATATCAACGAAATTAAAGCTCTTTAAATATTTTAATTTATTTAAAAATTTACAGTCAGAATTGATTGTAAGGATTAAATATTAAATTCAATTTTTTAAATATAATAAAATAAAATTAAATAAAATGACATTTTAGTGATTTTAGTTTCAATTGCGAGAATAATTCGAAAAATAATGATGGATTTTGAAAAAATGGAACAGCAAAAAATATCAACGAAATGAAAGCTCTTTAAATATTTTAATTTACTTAAAAATTTACAGTAGAAACTGATTTGTAAGGATTAAATTTTAAATTTATTTTTTTGTTGTTTTGTTTCAATAAATCAATTCAATCTTAATTCGTTTATTTAATACGATATTAACAAGAGAGAAATCTCAAATTGAACAGTAAAAGCCACACAAGAATGCTTTTCGTTGCAAAACCACATTAATTTCAATTTCTCTTCCTTTCTTTCTTACCTAAAGAATAAAGGGAAAGGATAAATGAAAACAGGAATTAAAGTAATTCAAGGTAAATAATTGTACAAAAACCTACAAACCACAAAAAACAGTGATAATTCTTGAAAAAATATTCAGAACCTTTTTTTTATGCAGAACACTGATATTTTTTTTATCAGATGACATGCATTTTGCTCACTCTACCGGCTCTCGTCTGTCCTTTTCTTAAAATTTTAAAAAGTCTTTCTTTCATTATGACTTTTGTAGCATTTTTAAACGTTCTTTTAAAAGATTTGAAGAATGTAGAACACCCGAACCTATCACCCGACAAAATTTTCAATCATCATCCATCTCTCTTTTTCTGCCGAAATTTTATGTTATTGCATCTCTAGTTGTTTTTGTAGCAATATTTTTTTTTTTTTTTTGTCTTTACTGTAGCTTTTTTTAAGTAATTTGAATATTCTTTATTAATTTGAATATTCTTCTGCATTTTTTTGTTTTATTTTCTTATTGAAATAAAAAGTGAGAAAGAGAAAGAGAGTGAGTCTTACCAAGGTCTCCGATATCCGTTAATTGATTTTCCATTATTGTCTTCTCTGTTACTCTCTTCTGTTTTTTGTTTGTTATTGATCGCTCGAACGAACGCTCTTTCATTCATTTCTTCTACACTTGAATGTTAAAGTGTTCTTCTTCTTTTTCTTTTTCTTTTCTTCTTCCGTTTAAAATGTACACTTTTTAATTATTGTATAATTAAAATATTTATTCAAGTGAATTTATTCAGCTGCAGCTTCAGTCAACGTAATGAAACGGAATGAAACGGAATAAATGAATGAATGAATGAATAAGTGAGAAATTCGAATGGCACTTTTTGGCACTTTTTGGTCTTTATTCAATTACTTTTAGCTTAAGCAAAAAAATCAAAAATCCATAACCAATTTTTACACAAAAATTAACTAGAATTTTTTTAAAAGTTTTTTTTTTTTTAAATTAAAACTTTAAAACTAATGAAAATCAATGAAAATAAATTTCAAAAAAACTTGGCATACTTTTAGGCAAAAATTCCTTACAAATGGTTTTCAATAGAGAAAGCATAATTTTATTTTCAATAAAGAAAGCATAATTTTTTATATTGTACATAAAAAACATACATATTCATATTTTATGTATATTATATTATGTACATATGTATATTGTAATGCAAAAATAAGACTAATTTATTGCTGCAATATCTTAAAAAAAGATTATAAACCGATTGCAATCATTGCACAAAGTCTAAAGAGTCTGATAAAGTTGATGAACGCTATCAAAACGAATTGTCTTGTTTTTCTTTTTAAAAAAAAAATGTTTTCTTTATTTTTTTTTTTTTCGAAACCATTCATTATTTCCTTTTAAATACTTCTTTACTCTACTCTATTTAAAATTTTATAAAAATACACGGCAGAACGTAAAGAAGAGAATTTATATTTTAAATAATGTTTCCGGTCAACGAAAAAAGCGGAATCAGAGTTTTGAAAGAAAAAACAAAAAATTTAAAAAATAAAATTTTTTTAACATTTTTAAACGGCAATGAGAACAATGCCGCAGCAATACAAAAGAGTGATGATAAGTAGAGCTTGGTAAAAGCCAATGAAATAATACGAGTATGTTAATCCAGAGCGGAAAAGTTAGTATAGCATGAAGTATATAGTATGAATGAAATACTCTTGTTTTAGTATGAAGAGTTTATATTTGAAAATTATACTAATACGAAAACGTTTTTGATCATTCTTTTTGTTTTTTTTTTTTGTTTTTGTTTTTTTATTTTTTTTTTTTTTTTTGATAATTGACGAAAATTTGAATTAAATATTAGTAAAGTAGTAATAAATATGCCTTGAATTGAAATTTTAAGGAAAATTCAAAGAAAAAAAAATTTTTTTAATTTAATTGAATTTAGTTAGCAAACTATTATAAATTGAGAAAGCAGAAATATTAAGGACTGGCAAAGAGGAATAATTAAGAACTCTCATAATTTTTATTTTTCTTTAGCTGTAGCCATATTGTACGAAAAATAAAATTTCTAACATTCCTAACATTTTTTTTTCGGGGGTAAAAGAAGTTTATTAAAGCTAAAAAAATTAGTTCTCTTCTTAATTCTTTATTTTTAATATTACAATACTTTGAATTTTTTTTTTTTGGATTTTTTATTTTTAATTAATTCAATTTTATTTTATAACTTCTCAAAACAAACGCAACGCAACTCAAAACAGCACAAATCGTTGCTATGCGTCTTTTCCCCGCGGACGATGACTTCGCACAAAAAAGAGAAGTGCAGCAACGCAATGCAATTTGCTCGGAAAAGCAACAACAACAACAACAACGACAATACTGCTAGCAACAGCAACAAGGACTACTTGAGTTTGAACGACGAAAAAGACATGCAACGAGCTTTAAGCAGAACAACTGCAATAAAATAAAATATTCATGATAGTTTTAAAAAGATAAGAGCTTTGGAAGCAGACAACGAAGAAGAGAGAAGGCCGAGAGAAGGATAGAGTATAGAGATGAGGCGGCGTAGAAAAAACAGGGCGGAGGGAAATTGCAAAATTATATGTCTTAGAAGAACAACCACCCAACAGTTACGAAATAATCACAGCTGAGTTGGTTGAGAAGCTTTTCAGCTTCCGCTGCTCGCTGACATCTCTCGATCTTCAAACCGTCTTCTTCTTCCTGAAATTTCTTCTTCCGATTTCTTCTTGAAAATTATGGCCCTTCCATTCTAATGGCTCAAAATGGAGAAAATTCGAGAAGAAATCAAAAAACGAGCATTTTTACTAACGGGAGCAACAACAACAGCAAAAAACAACAACACTGAAATGAGCTCGTAACAGAGAATAACTAATTAAGAGTCAAGGACTACTAACTCACTGCAGAGAGAACATCATCAGCCACGAGCAATAAAAAGCGCCATTAAACAGATTAAACAACTAACTCTGAAAAGTGCTGATATTTTTAAATTTCTACTGCCAAAGAAATTTACGTAAATCTAGCAAGATTTAAGGAGTCGACCTACCGCAATATTTTACAATAAAAAAACTGACTACTCCGTATGTAAACCAATGCAAGCATCACAAGAGACGGCTTTGAACTAAGCCACATTACGTTAAATTAATACAGGTTACATTACAAAAAGAGAGAAAGAAAGTGAGAGTGAGAGCGAGAGAGAGATATAAACGCGCCAGGATAAGGAGGGTTGATGTTGTGTTGTCGTAAGCATGAAAATGCGCAAGACATTTGAAGTTTCTCCTCCGATAGAACTTTCAAGGATATTTCAGGCTGGATATAAATGGCTGGAGAATTGTTAAGCCGCATTGATTTTAAAAAAATTTATTAAAATAAATTTATATAAAAAATATACATATGTTTAAATTTAATAGAATAAAAATTAATTAGTTTATTATACATATAATAAATGTTGTTAAAACTTCTTCATGAAATTACCATGAATTTAATTCATCATAAATTATGAATATATTTGAATATTTGAATTCGTGATTACATTTTACCAAAATGCTTGCAGAGAAAATTCTTTTTCCAGATCCCATTTGCCAATCTGCTTGCCAATAAAATTCTGTTAAATTACAGTACGAATTCTGTACATACTTCTATTACGTTACAGAATTTTCCTGTTTCTTTTATTGAGCTGTAGAAAACGAAAGTAGCTAATACAACAACCAGTCGTCTCCTCAAAGTTGATCGAATAAAGCAACCCTTGAAATAAACAATTACAGATAAAATGCTTTAAATAAGATAAGATAACGTGAAGATAAGATAAAGTAGCTGTGGAAGATTAAATTGAAATTAGACCAATTTAAAGATAATAGAAATGGTGCTGAACTTAGCTAAAAAAAATTTATCTATATACTCTTAGAAAACTGAATTTAACAGTATCTATCGTATCTAACAGATTAACGAAAGGACATTTGTTGACCAGCTCTAAATATAACCAACTGCTGTTAATAACATTGTGGACAATATTTACAGTCAGGCAGGCATTTTCCATTATCAAACAGAATATGAGACATCCTTTTGTTGTTAAAAGGATGTTATAAGTCTATTAACATTACATAGCAGTACAACAACCCTTGCAAATTTCAATACAAACCAAAAAAAAAATATACCGTAAGAATTAAAAACTGAACAAATCTGTTAAAAAATGTAAATAGAATTTATAAATTTTACAATGTTAAGTAATTATTTGTAATTGTACACATTAAATTTTTCAGATGTGAATAAGAATTATTTTAAATTTATTTATTTCAAATTGAAAATTATTAGTATTAGACTAATTTTATGGTAACAGTTATTTATTAGAGTTTTGTTAATTCATTTTATTTAAATTGGTGTATTGTTAAGAGAATTTCACAGCACATTTAGTCTAAGAAAAAAGGTCATTAAAAAACATTTTTTTTATGTAAAAAATTTAAAATTTAAAAATTTAAAATTTATTTATTTTTTAGTCAACAGGCTAAATTAACTATAATTTAAAAAGCAGCCAAAATTAAAACATATTTGAAATATGCAAATAATGTACAATACCATCGAAAGACCTTGTACGCAAATAAAAGACAAATACTCGTAGCATCAATTGTTGAACCCACCCAA
Organism: Conops quadrifasciatus; assembly: GCA_949752815.1. Classification (NCBI taxonomy): domain Eukaryota; kingdom Metazoa; phylum Arthropoda; class Insecta; order Diptera; family Conopidae; genus Conops; species Conops quadrifasciatus. Next base: position 35,671,495 of record OX457079.1, read on the forward strand.
GAAGACAATAAATGCGGCTACTACGTAATAAGCCTCAATCCTTTTTACAAACAAAGGCCGAATCACGTCAGCGTCAAATCTTTCAGCGTTTGTTTGTTGCACAAAAATTAATTCTTACAACCTTTTCATTTCTTTATACATACATACATAAAGAGTATTCAATCGGTGAGAGAATTCTATCTGTTGCTACGAGTGTAACACTATGTTAACTTTCTGTAGAAAGTCTGTTCGCTCTTTACCTTAATTAGCTCTCTACGCATTTCGGTTTCTCTGAGCATTGCTCTCTTCCCGTTTTTAACAAATGTGCTGTGCTTTCGAAATGCCTTGCGGTGGCGGTTTTTTCCTGATTCCTGATTTTGCGTACTCTTGCTCTTTTAATACTGAGAGACAAACTGAGAGACCGACCATCAGGCTCTTTCATCTTCTCAAAACTCTTTTGAACTTCCATAGCGGTTGAAAACTGCTTTGCAAAGACTGTCGATGTCAGCCAGCTCATGCTGATGCGGTGTGTCTGTGCTACACTTTCTTACACCTTTCCATGGTAACCGTAGGCATGCCCATAACCATAACATAAGAACTCTATAACTTTAAACATTTACATGCCTTTCTTCACTTTAGTTCTTACATTTTAACACTTCGATTAAGAAATAATTATAAAAAAATGCAACTCAAATATTTAAAAACTCTTCTGGAAGGTCAGGTGCGTCCAATAAATACATTTCGATTGTTGTTCCGTCACAAAGCAATTGTGCCACATTTTTTTTCCATTATCAGGAGCAAATAAATCGCATCGCCGGCCTGGCTTGGTCTCCGAATCTTCTCAAGTTGGCTATCGCCACTGCTGACCGTCATATATTGCTGTTCGATGAGGCTGGCGAAAGACGTGACAAATTTTCCACCAAACCTTCCGATCCGGCTAATGGCAAAACCTCGTATGTCATACGCGGCCTGGCCTTCAGTCCGGATTCCACCAAACTGGCTGTGGGCCAAAGTGATAACATTGTGTACGTGTACAAGTTGGGCGAGTCCTGGAACGAGAAAAAAGTTATCTGCAATAAATTTCCACAAGCAGGTGTTGTGATGTGTTTAATATGGTTGACGACAGGACCCATTATAGTTGGTAAGAAGAAAAAGGGGACACAAAAAAAATAAGTAAATTGATTTCTACTTAAAGTAGTAGAAAAAATACTAATGAATACTAATAATTAATTAACTTATAATAAAATTAATAATAATTTGATTATAAAATAATGCTCTTTTTTCCTCTCGTTTAGGCCTTGATGACGGCAAAGTTCGTGCTCTGCATTGTAAAACGAATAAATCTCAGAATTTGTATGGAGCCGACAGTATATGCATCTCCTTAGCGGCCAATACAAAAGGAACCGGTTTTCTGTCGGGGCATAATGACGGTACTATAATCAGATTTCTTCTGTCCGACGATGCGAATGAGTCTTCGGGTAAACTGCTGCAACATACAGTGCCCCCATTTGCACTCGCCTGGCCGCAAGGTGGTGTCTGTGTGGGCGGCTGCGATCAGCGTATAGTTTTCTATGACAGCCAGGTGTGTGTGTGTGTGTGTGTGCAGCCCGAACGAAGCCGCCTATTGACACTTCACCGCATATGTCGCATACTTACAGGGTCATCAGCTGCGAACTTTCGATTACTCTCGCACCGAAGGCGAACGTGAGTTCACCGTGGCCACGTGCAGTCCCAACGGCCAAGCGGTGGCGTTTGGCAGTTTCGATCGTGTGCGAATTTTCAGCTGGAGTCCTCGCCAAGCCGCCTGGGATGAGAGCGCTTCGAAGGAGATCCGGTTTCTGTATACACTAACGGCGCTGGTGTGGCGTCGCGATGGAGCTCGGTAAGCGCTATTCCAATCAACGATGACAATTGAGGGCTATTTCGTAATAACTAACCCTCTCGATTCATGACGCAGCTTGGCTTTGGGTTCCGTTACGGGTGCGGTGCTCCTTTTTGAATCTGTGCTGCGGCGTACCATATGGCAGGACAAATTTGAACTGATTTATGTGGCTCCAAGTCAACTGTTGGTGAAATCGCTGCAGGAATCGAACGCTCAGATGACCATCGACTCGGAGCTGGGCTTGGAAATTGATGATGTTCGTATAATGGGGAAGGATAATTACTTGGTGGCACGCACGGAGGACTCGCTGCTGTTGTGTGACTTGACACGCAATTTGGTCAGTGAGGTGCCGTGGGCGGCTTCGGGACGACATGAACGATTCTATTTCGAAAATCCGACGGTATGCCTGATATTTAATGTGGGTGAGTTAACGCTAGTGGAATACGGAGAGAGCACGATTCTGGGTTCTGTGCGTACAGAGTTCGTTAACCCGCATGTAATTTCGGTACGGGTAAATGAACGCGGCAACACAAAGTAAGTCGATATGTTTTCGGCGTTAGATATTTGGAAAAAATTGAAAAAAAACAAACTCTATTTCAGGGACAATAAGAAATTGGCTTTTCTACTGGACGCCAAGACAATCTGCATCGTTGATCTGGTTAAACAGATGATGATCGGGCAAATAAATCACGAGACAAAAATCGACTGGATCGAATTGAGTGAGACTGCTCATAAGCTACTTTATCGCGATAAAAAGTTAAGGCAAGTCCTGGCAGAAAATTTTATAGAGTGTATATTAGAGAAACATTGTACTTTATAATCTCGCCATCGCTCGCATTAATGCGCTATTACATTTAGTGACAGACACGATCAAGCAGTTTTGGGGTCTTGTCTCGACTAAAGGTATACATTAGAGAGTTGCATGAGACGTCTCGAATGACTCGAAACTGACACAGCAACATTCCAAAAGCCACCGCTTCATCCGAGACGTCTCATGCAAGTCTCTAATGTGTAGCTTTAGTCGGGACAAGAACCCAAAACTGCTTGATCGTGTCTGTCACTAAATGCAATAGTGCATTAATGCGAGCGAGCCATATTCTTGCTTTTGCAGGCTAATCTTGGTTGACATCTACACTGGTAAGAAGCAATCACTACTCGGCAGCGTCTCCTTTGTGCAGTGGGTCCCTCAAAGCGACGTAGCTATCGCTCAGAGCAACAACAACTTAGCCATCTGGTACAATATCGACCTTCCGGAACATATAACGCTCATGCCCATTCGAGGCGATGTCATTGAAGTGTTGCGCGAAGAGGTATAACTTTTTGTTGTGTCCTATTGTTGAGGTCCATCTCTGCTCATTTCCCCCTTTCAGGGGCGCACATTTTTACGCACGCAAGAGGGACCAGCAGAGCACAGTTACAATCTTGACGAGGGCCTCGTTGAATTCGGTACAGCTGTCAATGACGGCGACTTCGGGCGAGCCATTAATTTTCTAGAAGGGCTTGGCTCCAAGCCGGCTGCGAAAGCCATGTGGCACAACCTGGCCATAATAGCGCTTGAGGACGAAAACCTACGTGTTGCTCAACGCTGCTATGCAGCACTGGGTAACGTATCCAAAGCCTTCTACCTCAGCAAGATGATAAAGGAAGCCGACCAATTCGAGGAAGTCACGAACTCAGCCGGCGTACAGTGCCCCGAAGTGCGTGCGAAGATGGCGCTGCTAGCTTCAGATCTGAGAAGTGCTGAGCGTATATACTTGGATCAAGGTGATATAGAGGCCGCTCTAGAGATGTACAAAAGTCTGCGCATGTGGGATGAGGCCGTGAGTTTGGCAGAACGTCGCGGGTATGGTGCCGTGCAAGCATTAAAGGAGCAGCGGATGGACTTCCTCTTAAGCACAGGACAGGAAGAGAAAGCCGGACAGGTTTTGGAGCAACAGGGTGAGTGCGAAAAGGCAATGACTTTATTTCTGAAAGCAAATAAGCCGGCCAGAGCGGCGCGACTGGCTCTGAAGACACCCTTCTTGATGGATGATCACAATCTGATGATGAAAATTACGGAGAGTTTAATTAACTCGGGCAAGTTTTTCAATAATAATATCAAACATCTGGACTCCTATGTTCTAAAACCAAAATACACCAATAGAACTGTATGAAACTGCCGGCGACGTTGCGCACAAACTGTCACGCCCCGAAGCAGCTCTTAGTCTCTATCGCAAAGGAGGCGCTTATGCCAGAGCTCTGGACTTGGCGCGCCAGATATCGCCCGATGAAGTCACCAGTTTGGAAGAGGAGTGGGGAGACTGGCTGGTGGCTCGCAAGCAGTTAGACGCCTCCATCAACCATTACATTGAAGCAGGAGCTACCCAAAAAGCCCTCGATGCCGCTGTCGGTGCTAAGCAGTGGCGCAAAGCGGTGCAGATAGCCAAAGTTCTCGATGAGCCCGATGAAATTCAGCGCTACGCATTGGACCTGTCCAAACATTTGGCATTCGCTGGTGATATTGAGGGTGCCGAGGATCTGCTGGTGCGAGCGAATCTCTTTAAAGAAGCCATCGAATTGCTCAATCGTCACGGAAAATGGGAGCGCGCTTATTCAATCGGAGAGAAATATTTGAACACCGAGGAAATGCACGACCTTTTCGTAAACTTGGCAGGTAGCCTGGAGGAGCAAGGTAACTACATATATATCAAGTTAACTCCTTTAATATCTAGATACTGAGTTCATGCGAGTAATGTGAGAAAGGGATAACCCAAAGATTAACATCTTTCCAGGAAAGTATCGCGATGCCGAAAAGGTTCTGCTGGCCGTCAACGAGCCAGACTTGGCCATTGCTATGTACAAACGTCGTGAGCTGTACGACTCCATGATACGCCTGGTCGAGCGCTACCACAATGACCTCCTCGACAGCACCCACTTGCACCTGGCGCGCCAGCTAGAATCTAAAGGAAAATTCAAGAACGCCGAAGTTCATTTCATAGCGTCCGGCGACTGGAAGTCAGCGGTGCACATGTACTGTTCCACAGAACGTTGGGAAGATGGTTACCGCGTAGCTAAACAAAAAGGCACGGACGGTGCCAGCAATCAAGTGGCCTACATGTGGGCCAAATCGATGCCGGTGGAGAGCGCTGTTCGTCTGCTCAACAAGCTTGGTCTGCTCGAGACCGCGATAGGATTTGCCTGCGATTCGGGTCACTTCGACTTCGCCATGGATCTGTGTCGCTCTGCTGGTAAATCGACGGAAGAGGTTCATTTGAAGATCGCCATGTCACTGGAAGATGAGGGCAAATTCGAAGAGGCTGAGGCAGAGTTCATTAAGGCCCACAAGCCAAAGGAAGCGATATTAATGTACACACATGCCAGCGACTGGAAGGCCGCCCTGAACGTAGCCGAAACACACTTGCCCGAGGCCGTTAACGAGGTACTAATCAGCCAAGCTGCAGCAGCCCTAGAGACGGGTAATACGCCAGAATACGAGACATTGTTACTGCGTGCACAACGCGCGGACATGATAATCGAGCATTACAAAAACGAATCCATGTTCGAGGATGCACTACGTGTCGCCGAGGAGCACTATCCATCGGCCATGAATGATCTGAAACGTTTGCAAACCCATGAGAAGCGGCGGCATAGTGGCGGCACTCCTGGCGACGACTCACGAATCTATTTACAAAAAGCGGCAGAGTTTGCGAAGCGTGAGGAGTTCCGTAAGGCAGCTGAGTGTCTCATGCAGATCAACTCCTCCAATGCGGAGGATGCAGCGGCCGTAGAACGGGCGCAGCTGCGTGCTGCCGAAATCTGCAATCAGTTCCTAGACGGCCAGGACGCCGTCGAAGTGGCAACAGAATTGGGGCCACGTCTGCTGCAACTGAAACAAATTGGGCCTGCCGCACAGCTGTACCTGGCTGCGGATATGCCGAAGGAGGCGGTGGATGTTTTCATATCCGCCGAGCAATGGTCGAAAGCGCGCAGACTGGCCAGAGAGATTGATCCGGAATTGATGGCTTACGTTGAGCACCAACAAAAATCGCGCCTGCGTACGGAGGGCAATGTCGAGCAACTGGCTGATATCGGTGAGCGGTTAGCCAGCAGTTTCTAAGTAACCGTAACGTTAAGGTTTTCTGTCTTGCTCTCTCAGATGTTATTAGCGCTCTAGATATGTTGGCCGAACAAGGACAATGGTTGCGTTGCCTTGAGAAAGCCAAAGATATAAACGACTCGGTGTTACAAAAATACGTAGCACTATATGCGGCGCAACTGATACGCAATAATGACTCCGCCTCTGCCCTGGGACTATACGTGAAATTTGGCGCTCCTGCCTTGGAGGCCAACTTCAACATCTACACTCGAATTGCGCTTGACTGTTTCGCCCTCCGCGAAGAGGCCGCCAAGGAGCTTTGGAAGAACATGCGCGACTTTTTGTATAAATTGTTACGGGTAAGTATCTTTAAATTCGGGAAGATATCGGCGAGATAATTCAACCAATTTCAACCAAATATGACAGTCGCTAAAATCATCCGCCTATGCTGAAGCACCAATCATTGGAAATATGGAGAAATATCTTTTGATTGCTCACTACTACGCAACTCGGCATGCTTGCCGCCAGGTTCCGTCTCTGCAACCGGTAGCCGTACGAATCTCTATAGCTCTGTTGCGTCACACCGACGTCGTTCCCGTAGACAAAGGTTTCTTCGAAGCTGGTATGGACCTTCGCAAGGCTGGCCGTGAGGCGGAAGCCTTCGTTATGCTCAACCATTACTTGGATGTATGCGAGGCTATTGAAGAGGGCTCAGGCGATCTTGTGGATCACACCGATTTAGCAGTAACCGATTTTCCTAGTTCTGTGCCGTTGCCTGAGGATATCCATTTGAAAAACGAGCCCAGCCTGCATGAAGAAGTGCGCGAATGGATACTGGCTGTAAGTTTGGACCAACAAGTGGACCAGGTGAGCAAATAGGAGGGCCCTTGAAATAATAGCTCTAAGTTTTTCTCTTCTTTTTCTCACCGTAGGTGCTACCAACTGACGATCGTGGTCTCTACGAATCGAGCTTGGGTGCAAATGAGCTGCCTTGTGTGTTGAGCGCTTATCCGGTACGTGGACGACAACCGGTCACATTCCAGGCGTCCAGCAGGCAAGCGAATCGCGACGTCTGGAGCAAGCTGTCGGTAGCAGTCAAAATGTCACCCAATAGTAGCGTGGCGGACATTTTAACTTTTATAGAAAAATGGAATGGACCAACAAATTATTCAATACATTAAAAAGCAAACAGCACACAGTTTTTTTTGAAATATTTACTTATGTATATATATATATACAATTCGACCTCTTTTTCCGTGAAATGCGCCGAGTACCTAAAGCTTCAACCCTCCAGAAGCAACAGTAAATAAATACATCCCGAAGGTTAAAAATTTATAAATCAATTAAAATTTTTAATTACGATTTCATCCAAATTCTTATAGTACGATACATCATAATTTATAAAATTATAAACTCAGTATTAACATAACATAGAAATTTGTGAAGAACCAGCGCTAATTTCTTGTGATTTTAGTCAATTTTTTATAGTTTACTTAATGTGTGTTATTTTTTCAAAAATTTCATTTAATCTTAATTAATTGCTTATTTTATTCGTTCTTCATTTTACTTTGTATAAATGTTTCCCATAGGCAACATTCTCATACACAATGTTTGCGCAATTTTTTTTTACAATCTTAACATAGCTTAATGTATATTGAAGAGATCGCCTGCTGATGGCAGTGGCGCCAAGCCACCGGTCACGTCAGGCAGTTGTGTCAAGTCGGGCAAATTTGAGAGATGGTCGCGTATTTCCTTCTGCAGAGCCATCATTTTGGTTAGTTTTTTCTTGTATTCCTGAAATAAATTGTATTAATATATTTTATGAATATATTATTTGAATTTGAATAAATTATACTAATTTAAATGAGTATGTGGTAATTTATTTTTCTTAAAAGTAGCAACTACTTGAATGTAATAAGAACAATTATATTTTCATGTATACAATTATTAGACTATGTAAAAGAAACGCAAATTTACATCTAATCGCTGCTCCGCTTGTGCCAAGAGTTCCTTTTGCTCCGCTTGGAAGTCGCGTAACATCGAGGCCAGCTTGGTGCGTTCATCCATTTCAGCAGCTAAGCGTGCATTGTATTCGTTTAGCAGCTGCACAGCTTCATTCACCTGCAAACAAAACCGAAATATTATTAATACACATAAAGAATGAAGTGGCAAAAGGAATCCATTTTAATGATGGGAAGTCGACCTGATTTGCCAGCGCCTTTGCTGCTTCCTTATCTTCCAATTTGCTGAGACAGCTTATTTCTGATATCTCTGGTGGTAAATTAGCAATGCGTTCACGCACCAATGCGTCACTAGATGCAGAATTTTCAATTTTTGTCAGTGCCTTAATAAGGTCCTCCGGTTCTGGCGCCTCGCCCAGAGGCACATGTGGGCTCGATGAGTCGCCATTAGATGTTGACGACTTCTCTTCCGAGCCGGATGTAGTACGCATACGCTTCAATTTAGATTTGCCGTCCTCATGCCTACGCTTTTCGCGCTTCTCCACATCTTTACTAGTCGCGCTGGCCGCCACGGTCTCGCCGCCATCCTCGGTTGCTTTGTGCTCTTTGTTGAGTCGAGAGCGATAATCGTTGATCGTCTTGGAATCATACACTCCTCGCTCCTCCCAAATATTCAAAATGCGTCCCAGGCAACCGAATAGCTTTTCCGCACGGCACGTCTCGCCAATGTGCGCGAACACTTTCGGCAGAGCCAGCGAGAATTCCTTCCCGTACTCGGGTCCCTTCTTTTTGCTATTCTGTATAACGTCGTTGGCCAGATACATGAAGGTAAGCTTCTTGGGTTCGGGGACTGCAAATAAAAGCGTAGTCAATTAGCGAAAAATCAATAGCTGATTGGCGCTCTATTTATCTGGCATTCCATTTACCCGTCTGCAGTTCACGTAGCCATGTCTTTACAATGGAAGCATGATGTTTCCTGTGATGTATGAGCCACAGAGACAGCGTCTGGATACTCTGTTGGCTGGAATTGAGTTCGGCGAGCTTCTTCAACAAGGCAGACTCGGTAAATGCAGACATCGCGTAAGTGTTTCAGCAATAACTTTTGGTACAATGCTTCAATGAACACCCCAAGATACTTATATGCTTCCAGCAAATTGTTAAATTATCTTATGCCGAGCGTTTTAAAGAAATCACTTCTGAAGTAAGTCGTCGAAAAACAAATTCCTTATGCCTGCCAAATTTTTCCAGAAGTCCTATCATTCGAATATGTCAAAAAATCAGCTGTCCTTCTTTTACAAATCACCGTTGTCAAGCATTGTAATAGATTAATCTAGCAACAGAACACAACCTTGCTGCACAGAAAACATGATTTTATGCCTGTGTGGTAGCGTTTAGCCGCTACCAGCGTCTTCTATAAGCATGAAAGGTTCAGCACATACATTTGTTTCAGTCGCTCGATTGCAGAATGAATTGCAGCACAAATAAATGGCCTTCAATTGTGTTCATACACACCGTCGTAAAACCGTCAGGAATTCCTCGGTTTCTAATTTCTTACATTTATATGGACTCTCGCTATTAATTCAGTTAATTTTTTCAGAATGTAGAGTTTTTGTCCCTCCACTATCATCCACAAGTACAGCAATCTATTGAATTCATTTTTGACGCTGATTATCAGTATATTGATATAGGTCTCGACAAAGAAACGAATGAAATTATTTCTACCCTAAAGAATAAACACAGGTTGTAGCCGAGCTCAGTACGAATTTACAACGCTGGTCTGACGGTTCATAGGCTTTTCACCCAGACGTTAATCTGCGTGCTCTTCAAACGTTTTTGATATCTTAATTACATTTTTTTCTTATCTTACTAATTAATGAGTGATTTTCGACGTAATTAACATGATTATAGTCACATCGCGGCGCGTAAATGTTACAAATTTTTCATATACACTAAACATTTAAATGTGTTAATAATTGCAAAATATAAATGACAGTTTACAGTTGAATGTAACGATCTTCAAATAATAGATAAAATTAAATCAATAAGTTTTATTTCTTACGTGAACAATATTAACAGTGAAGATTATTTTATATATTTGACATCAGTAATTACAAAATATTATTCACTAACATTTTTATGTAATATGATACAAATAACGTTAAATAAAATCAAAAATTAAGTTATTTATATGTTTAAAGGATTGATTTAAACCATTTTGAAGGAAGACATACCTAAATTATCATTTTTAAACTTTCAATATTTTAAGGTTAGAGCAAAATTAGATATTTTAATGCACCATTTTAATCAGAACTTACAAGTGTTCACTAGAATATTGAACACAAGTGGAAACACAAGTGTCAGCAACGATACGATAATGAAAAACATACAAAATAAAAGTGTGTGATAAGAAAAAATGATATCAGTACGAGTAGAGTACTTTGATACGTAACTACCTACCTTTATTCATATACCTTATTCTTTCTTTTTCCTTCTCTCAAGAAAAATGTATGTATATAAAAATTACACACAAAATAGATAATGCACAAAACCTTTTAGTTTTTCTCTAACAATAATAAAACAATTAAATCATTTATTAACAGCTACTTCAAAAGGAAACTTTTTTAAGTTAAGATAACTTTGCAGACAGATTTTTTTTTTTAGAAATTAATTTAAAAACGTTTTCGTGAAATCGAAAATTATGCGACATACCATAGTTGTCCCATTTACTATTAACTATTTTAGGTTATGATTTCCTCTTTACGTATTACGTTACGTCTTTGTTCATTGACATATTTTTAAAATCAAAGCAAATAAAATTAGCTCTGAGCCTGAACAAACGAAATGCAAGTTCAGCTGAAGTATTTATTGGTAAAATACAGTAAAAAACATAGAAACAGAGAATCAACGATAAAGATAAGAAACAATGCGATTAAGAGTTTCGTGACTAATAAAACTTATTGACTATTAAAGTCGATTGGTGGACTGTATATATGCTATTATTTTTGAATTTTTTTCAAAAATATGTTTAACCACCGAAAGATGAAAATAATAAAGTCGGTAAGTCTTTATATTGATAGAAAGCCGTTAAAATTAAAGGACCCATTAACCTTTTCTGTATAATTAACTTTAAACGCTTCATAAATACTTTAAATACTTCATTGTAAAAAAGTTTTAAAATAAAAATTTCATCAGTTCATGGAGGGTTAAAACTATTGCGAAAAAAATTACCTATTGACAGTTCTGATAAAATATTTATACGAGTATATATGTATGTACATAGGTAAAAAAAGTTTAAAAAACTTGACAAAAATGGAAAAATCAAATCGTAGAAAATAAACAAAATTTTAACTTTTTCTATTCAATCTACAGAATGTCAATCAGAGAAATATCAGCTTTTATTTTTTAAATTTTTTGCGCCACGTGTGAATATTATAACTGCAACAGAATAAATCATAAACCGTAGTGCAAACAAATTAACGCTGAAATCAAAATTGATTTTTAATATAGTGAAAATAATATAATGAAAATCGAAAATCAGTGAGTGATTTCCCGAGAGTAATCTCGCAACGTTTTCGTCAATTTGAAGTACCCGGCATTTTAAAAAATTAGGATAGTGGAATCGTCTTATAACGTATCGTATTCGTTCGGTTTGAAGTATCCAGAAAAAGTCCAAAAAAAGTATGCATATCGCGTCAAACAACATTTGAGATCTGTCCAACTGTGCAAAAGTTATAGGAATAACTTTTACAATTGCAAAAATGGCTACACCCACTGGATCAATCGATCAGATGGAGAGGATATCGTCCAATGAGGACTTGCGCAGCAGCCTGTTAAGCGAGAAAAAATTTGAATGGGGCCACTTAAGGGTAAGTCGACAACATAAGTCGAAAAGTAGTACATAGTTTTCGACATTCAGTCGAAGCAATTAGGTTTATGCAGATCAGCCTGGTCAACCTTAAACTTTGATGAATTAATCAAAGTTTCGAAGCCGATCAATTAATCCCCTTCGAATCCCAAACAAATTACTACATCTTTTAAAAATTTACGACGGACGTCGTGTAATTGTATTTATCATACACATAATTTGTTATTTCTTAGTTTTTTGAAATTTTGATTTAAATATATGTATGTATATTTTTAATAACGGCCCCTTTGTTTTAAACCCGTTTACAATTATTCTTCCTTTAATCCTTGCCGTAATCCACTTTTTTAATTAACTCAGAGAAAGTGTCGTAACCTCGAACTGGAACAATATTACGAGTCCTATCTGCAGCGATTACGTCTCAGTTACCTCTCCTTATTCGTCTTTATCAACGCAGTGGTAGCCGGTGTACATTTAGGGCTACTATTATCCACCGTATCGGTAAATATAATTTCAATAATCATATTCAGCTAAATTGTGCCTATATAAAACATACATATATTTAAAACCTAAAAACCATTTGAAACCATTCCACGACAGGATACGAAGTACGTGTTTATCGACATTGTTGTATATGTCGGTGGTACCTTGCTTATTTGGATTATACTATCGCTTAACTTCCGCGATGATGCAGCAAAACATAAGAATATGATTATGTATATGACTTCGTGGATATCTATAATTTTTCTGGTGGTATCAGGTAAACAAACATATGGTCGCTTACTGCATTTAAATACTATACTGCTTCACTTCTCATGTCATGTCTCATGCAGATATAACAATCCCAATCTATCATTCCATCAATAATCACTACGTCCTACGCCCCACCTACGCCAGCTATTGCCTATACGCTGTCTATATCTTCATGCCGCTACCGCATAACATACATGCCTTCTTGATGGGCATAACGGTGACCATTGCGTATATGGTGGTCTACAATTTCGTCACCTACCGCAAGCTGGAACACGGCGTCGATCAAATGGACCCCAATAAGCTCATCTCGGAGTGTATATTCTTGTTGTGCATCAATATGTTTGGTATTTTTTTTCGTTTGATGAAAGAAATCGCCATACGCACTACGTTTCTGGATCGGCGACAGTGCGTCGAAGAGAATTTGCTGCTGCGCTATGCCAGAGATCAGGAGGTAGGTCACGCATTTTTGCTCAGTTCATGGATACACGTATGTATGTAACATATAACCACAAAGCTAAGCACCATTTTCAATTTCGTTGTAGAAAAATTTGCTGCTCAGCATTATTCCGGCACAGATTGCGAATAAGATCGAGCAGGACGTGAAGATGCGCATCGAACAAATGAAGTTGCAGAGTCAGTTTCGGACACAAATTCAACCCGATCAGAGGTACATACAAACACGCTCAAGTCGTGCTCAATTTTTTGTGCAATTCAAATCGATACACTTTCATTGGCATCTTGGTAAATATGCTTTCTTTCCTGGTGATGGTTTCCTCTGTGCCTTCAATGCGTCAGTCATTCTCGAAATTCATTCGTTTTTTGCAGAGTTTTGTAAATTTTGACTTTACAAGTATGTTCATATTGTACAATTTTCAGTGCCATTTCACCCGCGAAACGATGGCGTCAGCCAGACACAGAGTAAGTTTTAGCACAGCCATCGCCAACCAGTTGGCAAACGTCTGTCTAAGTTTAAAAATCGCGATCTCGAAGTCTCTATCTCGAGTTTAAATCAATGAAACAACGGTACTCCTCACACACACAAAAAGGACTGAAAAAAAAATTTTTTTAAATTTCCAACAATTACTCTAATAATTTTTTCCATTTACCAGGAAGCTCTTCATCGAGCCTCACAACGATGTCAGCATACTATACGCCGATGTGGTCAACTATACCTACCTCACCACAACATTAGATGTCCGCACACTCGTGGAGACCTTACACGATCTGTTTGCAAAATTCGATATGGCATCCCAGGTCAGTAAACAGGATCACCGGAACGCCGTCAGCCTTAGTTAGCGCCCATCATGCAGGCTCTTTCTTTAATCGAGGCTCCCTTTTTCCTCTCTCTCTAACAGGAATTCAATGTATTGCGCATCAAGTTCTTGGGTGACTGTTACTACTGCGTCGCCGGCGTACCGATACCGAATGAGTACCATGCCAAGTGTTGCGTCGAGCTGGGCCTGCGCATGATTAAAGATATCCAAGAAGTAAGGTACTTGTTATATTCGGTCAAATGTGCAAATATGCAAAATTGAGCCGTCTTCAACTCTTCTTCTCTTCTCTCTCTCTCTCTCTCTCTCTCTGTCTCTCTGCGTCTTTGCCGCAACCGCTCTACAGAACGAAACGTTCGCTGAACATTGATATGCGCATTGGCGTCCATTCGGGCAATATACTGTCGGGCGTCATCGGCGCCTGCAAGTGGCAATTCGACATCTGGTCGAAGGACGTCGACATAGCGAACCGGCTGGAGCAGACCGGCGTCGCCGGTCGAGTGCACGTTAGCGAACAAACGCTGAAGCTGCTGGAGGGTCAATATATGTACGAAGAGGGCACCAAGGAGGCGCGCTTCGATCATGTACTGCGGAAATATCGGATACGTACGTTTCTGATTAAACCACCGAAGGCAAGGCAAAAACGTCCCACCTAAACATTTGTGTATAAATAAGTTGGAATAATGTCGTCTCGCCTTGTATGAAATCCAATATTATTCTAACTTTATACTCATGGTTAGTTAGAAAGAGACTAAGCTAAATTGTTAACGGCTTTTTTTCCAGACTCCTCAAGCGATCGTCATGACGAAGCGTTTCCAAATGATGAATCGACGTAACATAGATCAAAAGGTAGTATGAGCCGCCATGAGTGTACACACATATGTATGTATAGTGCATATAATTCCAAACCTTAACCCTTTTTAGCCGAAGACTGAGGGCAACTTCATGCAAAACACCATCGTTCATTACAACCAGATACGCACTCAGGCCAAACTGGAAATGAACCGCGAAATGGATAAAATGCCCATTGGCCGGATTCAGTATGTAATGATTGAAGCTCTGCGTGCGTTCGTCTCACTGAGTATTCTGCCGCCAATCTCGCCCCCACAGATTCACCAGACTTTGCCTGGGTCGCAACACCCGCCTCACGCAGGACGAGATCGAGGAGCAGAGCTTCCGCAGCAACATCACGTCCTGCTGTTTGTTCTTCAGGGATTGGCGTTGGGAGCTGGCTTTCATGCGAGAGCCCGATGTCATGCTGAAGTATAGCTTGCTTTTCAGTGTCCTAACGTTCGTGGCGATCGTGATGATTCAGGCCATCAATGAACCGTGCGTACTTGCGACCATATTGGGCAACTTCCAATTGGTTTTCTTCTAATGTTTTCATTTCTTGGCACCACTTTGCTGCAGACAGTCAGTCAAATTTTGGATTGTGGGCGGCATATGCTTCGCGGTGATTTTAATTGCTTTGTTCTGTGTTTGGTACAAGAAGCTGTGGATAATTCTATGTGCCGAAAGCGAACAATGCCAGCCGCGCCACCTGTTTAGCAGATTATTCTATAAGTCGTCGGATATAATTCAGAAAAATCTCTCCATACGTATAGGCATATATCTGTTGCTGATGGCAATGTACTGCACCGCTACACTGCTGCAATTGGTATGCATTTGGGCGCCGTGCGTTTGGGGCGTTTAATAACTGCTTTCTTTTAGGTAGATTGCGATCGGATTGAGGCAGAAAATCTAGAAATCGAGATACAGCTTTTCAACGATGGCGAGCGCGGTAATCTGTGCTTCAATCCATGGGTATGTTGTTTTCCTGGAGCAGCACACTGCGTCACTCTCTATCTGGCCTTTTCTCTTGCCACCCCTTGCAGGCCATAACCGAGAGCATTATAATAACCATTTGCATGGGATTTCTTTTCACCCGCATCCCGTTTGTGCTGAAATTCGGTGTGGGCTTCCTAATCGTCGGCCTCTACTCGATCATAGTTCTCTTCGAATATGACTTCATATACGAGAAGAGTCCGACCACAAACGTCGGCCTATATACCGAATACTCGCACCTGTTGGTGCTCTTCCTGACCCTGGGAATATATCATTTGGTCGATCGTCAAACGGAATTCATTTCGAAAGTCGATTACAAGTGAGTTGTTTGTTTGTCTGTTCTGTATTGTACACACAACTGTACAATTCTCCCGCAGCTGGAATCGTCAATTGCAGAAAAAGCAGGATGATGCAAAATTCACGAACGAGACCATCAAGATTTTGGTGCAAAATATTCTGCCCAGTCATGTCGGTAAGCTGTGGGTTGTCTAGAATTTAACATTTTTAACCATCAACACCTCCTTTCTCCCCCTCAGCCGACATCTACATGACGAAAACGATGCAAAACGAATTGTACTTCGAGGAGTACGACAACGTGGCCGTTATGTTCGCCACGATCAGAAACTACGACACGGAAAAAGTGGGCTTGCGTGTATTGAATGAAATCATTTGCGACTTCGATGCGGTGGTAAGTGTTGTTGGCACAACTACAAGCGGCTAGACTACAGCTCCTCCTCCTCCTCCTCCTCCTCCTCCTCCTCGTCTTCCTGCAGCTCCATTTCTACAAGGGGCCCCTGAAAGTGGAGAAAATAAAAGTGGCTGGCTGGACATACATGGCGGCGTGCGGCCTAGATGCAGGACGTTCCGAGATCGGTTCAGCACAAGGAGTGTACCGCGGCTCAACACTGCTGCCCAACGGCCGGCGTAGTCAACACAACGTATGTAAGTTTCTTAAATCGCATTTCGAGCACTCGGTTCGAATAAACCAACCAACCAAACGCCTTCATAAGTTAACAGATCTTCGAAAGAGAGGTTGACAGCACTGACACAAAACGCAGAGACGGCGCTCGATCCATGGGGCGTAGCGATGCAGATGGAACAACGTGCGGATACTCGGCGGAATCGCCGAAAGGGCACCATGTTACTCTTCAAAAGCCCCGAATGGTATAACGTCGTTTATGTGATGACACAATTTGCGCTCGACCTCATGAGAACGATGCATGCCTTCAACTTGGAGAATTTGCAATATGAGGACGTAGATAAGGAACATGCCATGCTACGAATCGGTCAGATAATATACATACATATATTCATACATACTCGTATTGTACATATGCAGAGTAGTACCTAATTTTAAATGAAAGTGGCTCACCTATCGCGCTCTCTTTTGCAGGCATTTCTAGTGGAGAAGTAATGGCCGGTGTCGTCGGCTCTTACAAGCCGCACTACGACATCTGGGGCAACCCTGTGAATATGGCATCCCGCATGGACTCCACCGGTGTGCCAGGTCACATCCAAGTCACCGAAGACGTGGCACAAACGCTGGAATCGTTCAACATCAAATGTGTGAAACGAGGCCTAACATTCGTAAAGGGGCGTGGCGAAATACCAACATACTTCATCGCCATCGACAAAGATTTGAATTTTATTAAAGTCAATTCGGATGAAACGTTTGCTCTGCCGCGAGCCGAGCGCATATCAAGGGTTCATGGCTTTAGCTACGACGCAAGGACTTCCACGAGTTCCTAGATACCGCGCCCTCATCCTCCCCCTCCCCCCCTTACGACATTCTTATCATAATTATTTTTTT
Organism: Conops quadrifasciatus; assembly: GCA_949752815.1. Lineage (NCBI taxonomy): Eukaryota > Metazoa > Arthropoda > Insecta > Diptera > Conopidae > Conops > Conops quadrifasciatus. The sequence continues at coordinate 35,688,912 of OX457079.1, forward strand.
TATCATTATAATTATTTGTAATAATATTCTGGCGGACGCATATTTTAGCGCAAACATACGATAAACAATATTTTATTTTATGTTAAGTAAGTATTTTTGTAAAAATATGACAATAAAAAGCCATTTTAAGGAAAATGCAGCTGTAGTTTCCATTTTTATAACTGATCAATTCGACTACAAATAAAAAATTTCGACGCAAAAATGTTGCTATGTCAATTTCGAATCATTCGAGACGTCTCATGCCGCTCTCTACTAAACACCTTAAAAGACTTAAGAAACGAACCAGCCGCAGCCAAACTGTCAAATGCGTTACTAATTTTTTACAGTCACTGAGTTTTTGCGACTTGCGAGTATTTTCTCTTTCTTTAGACGAGAAGACTTAAGAAACAAACTCTAATAATGTACACTCGAACAAATGGAAAGTTATTTTGTATAGAGAAAATTTTTGAGGAGGAAAAAGAACAACGAGACATCATATATTTTATAAGGTTAAATTACAAATGAATTTCTTATTATATTTATCACTAGAATTCATACACAATTTTTAAAATATTTTTTTTTAGTTATTTCCTTTTTATTGATACATATTCGATATACACTCAGCAAGCAATATTATCGTCGTATAAATATACAATTATAATGGAATATTTCTTTGCGACGACCACTGCTATAATAGAATACTACTATGCCATATTTAATTCATATATGCAGTTGTAAATACTTAGAATGTTGTTGTTGTTGTTTTTTTGTCAAATTTTCATCCTTCTTAGTTTTTATGTCTCCTGTTAATACATAATCGTAAATTTGAAAAACGAAACTCGGAAAGACTATTCAATATGTTTAACAATTTATGTACGAGTACAAATATGAGTACTCGTATTCTTATTGTCGATTATTCTAAATTCACATTTAGACAATTTTAAAGATAAGATATTGTAATAAAAAAAAGAAGCACCACAAAACTAGGAGCTTTGTGCAATTGTTGAGTTCTGCCCCGGATTAGATTTCGGTTACGAAAATGTAAATTAGAATAGTTGAGTTTTTTTTTTATTTGAACTTTACTGCGCCAAATACGAGTACGTACATCACAATACATTAAAGCTAAAGATCTTTGAGAAAATCATTTTGTTTCTTAAAAAATAAATTTTTTCCACACTTAATAGAAAAAGCAAAATGATTCATTTCCGAAACACACAAAAAATGAAATATGTATATAATAAAAGAACCCTAAATAGCACGATATAGCACCCTTCCATTAACCGACTGAAGGCAGCGGAAGCAGGCTCTTTACTCATTCGCGCCAGTCAGCAGGACCGCATCTTCTGGTATGGGCTTACGTTTGTAGGCCGGCTCTGTCGCCAAATACACAACCAGGCCCGCAAAAATCACTAACATCATGCCGCACATGTTGGCCGTAACTCCCGAACTCGGCAACTCTGAATACTTATCGCTGAATGCATAAAATTAAAAAGAGAACAACAATCAATCAATTATAAAGCTAACATCTTCTTATAAACACACACACACACACACACACACATAAAAACTTGATATATGTATGTATGTGTACATACGTAGCTGTACAAACTGACTCTTACAAACGTACTTACATGGAGAATATAGCTTTCTCGGTGAGTCCCATTAAAGCACTGGCTATGGCCAAAACGAAACCAAATAAACCGAAGTATATGTGAAAGGGCATGTAGGCAATCTTATAGTTCTCTTTGAGGCCGGGCACCATGTAGGACATGAATCCAGCCACGTACTGTAGGCAAAAGAGCAGAACAGCCGTCAGTCCCAGCCAGGAATGCAGCGAGTACATGTTGGGTATTGGAGGGCTGTTCAAATTGTGCGAATCGAAGACTGTCTTCAGGGCGATGACTGTTAATATGAATGCGGTCATGTGAATGCTGGCATGAGAGATTTTCAATGTCTTTTTGCGTGCAGTTCGGAAACCGCGATATACCAGAATAGCTGTAAAAGATGACCACATGTTTGTTTGTTGTTTTTTTTTCTTTGGAGAATAGGGCACATAATAATAACAACATAACATAACATAATATTTTAATACTAATTCTTAGTTCTCACAAGGCTAGAAAATATTTGCAAAAAGTCTTTAATATATCGTAACAAAAATTATTTCAATGTAATTTTACTTATTATTAAACGTTTTGAGAGAAATAATCTTTATTTATTAATGCAAGATTTCGTTTTAGTGGCTCTTTTACAAGTGTGAAGAATTCATGCATTAATCCATAGAGTATTTTAAAACCATTTCATACCTTGAAACCCATTTTTATTTATTTTAAGTATTGTATATTAAGTAATGACCTCAAATAACTTTTATTTGAGTACTTGATTTTATTACAAACAGTTAATAATGTGATTTTTTTTTATTTACTTTTTTTACGATATATTAATTATTATTAATATTATTAATTAACTAGTATATAAGTACTAAGTTATATTTTCATACGCAGCAACAATACTATGGTTTATACACGAATACATACATTAAATGCTAAAGTATTCGACGCCTTCTAGAAAATATTCTTTTAATTGTTTGCAGGTCTTTTTTCTTTCACCCACTCTTAACCCACTTATCATCTTAAAAAATTCCTAAAACACCCTCACCTGAGTCACAACAACCGACCGACCGTCGAATTAAAATTTATCCAAACCCAAATTCAATCTAACTGACGCACCTCTTTATTTTTGCAATCATTGCAGTAATTTTATCAGTGTATACATATTGAGATTGAGAAAATAAGCAACAGAGAGAGAGAGAGAGAGAGACTTGCTTGCTCTCTGAGTAATACTCACAATTTCCGTATAAGAATATTAAGCCAATAGTCATGAGAAGCGGATGCCAATTGAACTCATGCTTTGGATCGTTGGTGCCAGCCAAACCGCCCATGTGCACACCAACCCAGCTACCAACGAGCAACACCATCGTCAGGCCGCACAATTGCGTCAAGACGTACAACACCTTGAAATTGGCCAACACAGAGTCTCTGTCCATTTTGCCTGCAAAGAAGAAAAGAAATTAATTCAAATTCAAATAACTCCAGCGAATTCAAACACATTTTATTTGAAATTGAAACATATTTATTTTGCAATTGAAACATTTTTTTGGGCTCCGGGAAATAAAGCCCAAATGAAATAACGCCCATTTTTGCTTTTTATTTTCAGAAGATTTGAAATCGTCAAATTTGGGTGTTATTTCATTTTTTTTTTGCACTTTATTTCATTTTCGAAAAAAACTCAAAATGAAATAAAGCCCTTTGAAACTGTCTACTTGCTGAAAAGCCTTCCTCTTTCCAGGGTCTTTCTGCATACCCTCAACTAGCAAAAGAGTATTCGTCTATCCAGGGTCCTTCTGCGTGGCGGCCTTCGGTCGCGGCAGGGATTTAAAGCCTCAGCCAGAAAAACCATCTGCTTGCTGAAGAGTATTTGTAAATTAAATCGTCCAGTAAGTCCAACAACTGCTTCGTAGCTAACGCATTTCAGCATTCATCGCAAAATTAGGTCTTATTTCATTTTTTGTAGGGCTTTATTTCATTTGGGCGTTATTTCCCGGAGCCTTTTTTTTACGATTAAACGGAGAATTATCTATTATTTGCTGAAGAAATGTAAAAGTGAGGGCTAAATTTTTAAGAAATTATCGAATTTTTTCAATAAATTTATTCCCACAACAATAAATATATAAATTAAATAAAAATAAATCTCTTCTAAATCAATTAAACAAAGTATTGATAACCCAAAACATCATTCAATGCATCTCAATCCATCTCAATTCATAGGAATTTTGCGTTTAGCGAAACATACCGACATTAAACAAAGGTACATTTGAATCAGTTTGTATGTACATACTATGTGCGATATGCATAAGCAATTGTTTGATGATTCGATTCGTTTTTTAGTGAATCAAGTAAATATTGTATTTTTTTTTCCCATTTTAATATTCTCTACGAGTCAAACGACGTAGGATTATTTTTTCCGGTACGTTCTGAAGATAGACGCCCGGAATGCCTCAACGTGCCTCGAGAGTTTGTTGTCGTTAATTTTTTTCCATTTAAGCATTGTGTACCGATGAACATTTTACGATGCGCACTTTATTATTATTAACGGATAGTATTCGTATGTATGTAGTACGGACATATGTACATACATACTATTTTACTTTCCATAATTGATATAAGACGTGATGTTTTGTATTGTAAAAAAATAAAATACAGAATACAAAAATTCTAGAATATAAACTACAGAGTATGGAAAATACGAGAATATGAAGAATACAAGGAGAATACAATTAAACCAGTGCGATTTTTTTGTGATTTTTTGTTTAATTTGTTTAGGTCCATTGAAGTGAGTAATACGTAATAACAAGTAAGATCTGAAATAAACTTTGTTGTTGTGGCTCTGCCACAGCTGTTCAATTGAGGATGAAAAAATGGGCCCGAACTATGCCTATTTTCCTCCTATAATTTGGCAATGGTGCTACAAGCTTCTAAATAAAATTTGACCAAACGATTTATGAGATATTTTTTTTGAAAATGAAGGTACGAGTATAATATACCTTAACAATTGACAATTTTATATAATTATAATGGTTAGCCATTTTTTTGGCAAGAAATTTAACAAACATGTTCATCACTTTAATGTATGATAAACTTTAATAAACTGAGACATACTAAAACAACTAAAGTCAAATGATGATGCTTTACATGAAGGCAGTCAGGTGCAAAGGTCCAAAGCGATCGTGGATATTGGCTACACGTGTAAATGCCGATTGGATACCGTGTAAATAGAAAAAGACTATAATGCCTATCATTCAATCAAGCCATCATTCAATTCAATTGTGCAAGTGTTATCTAAAATAAAACAGTTGCGACTAGTAGAAAATCTCAATGAAAACAGCTCGTAGTATGTAGTATATCTCTTTCTAAATATCTAAATCTTGTCTAAATTAGAAGATCAGACCTTAGTTATTATTAAGTGCAATTTTACAGCAAGTGGCCTTTAGACCTTCTTCACCATCAAGAAAACACCACAAATATTAACAATTTTCTATAGAAGAAAAAAAAATTTCTTATACTGAATAAAAGAATGTATAAAATTCTAAATTCTTTCTTTTAAAATTCTTTCTTTTCTAAATTCTAAATTAAAAAAAAAAAAAAACAAAAAGTCTATGACGAAATTACTATACTAAAAATATTACCATACTAAAATATTATAAATCATAATTTCAGTGAACGAAATTTAAATTTTAAGAGAGAGCTAAATCCACGTACGAATACTTTAGATTGTAGTTATTGAAAAGTTAAAATTAAACAATTAGAAGTTTAACAAAGTTAAACAGTTCGACTATGAGTCAGTAAGTCAATCAGTCTATATACATATGTAGCTCCAGCTACAAGAACAATTGCAAATGTTAATTGAAAATACTTTAAGAAACAAAAAAATAGCGACCCTTTTTACATCATGTACATTACTCACTCTCACTCTCTCTGTCTGTCTCTCTGAGTAACTCAGCATCAACAAAGAAATCAACAAAGTTTAACGAGATCATTCATTCATTCATTCATTCCTTCGGAAGGCAAATTGCTGACTCTAATTCATTACTCATTGTAAATTATACCGATTGATACATACATATTTACTAATGTATTGTATATATGTACAAGATTTAAAACTGATTATTACAGCTAGCAAATCAGGCCTTATCAGGTCTTTCAGGCTTACAACATATGAAAAAAAAAATTATTCATCAATAGAGCAACCCAAAAAATACCATTAAGAGCAGTTTAATAAATTTTGTAATCTTTATTCTAATGGTTATTTCTATTTTAATTGCTTATAATTTATTATTTTAAGTAGTTTGCTCAAGTCTGAAAACTGAAAAACGTTTTAAATATTGCAAAATATGGTAAAAAGTAAAAAATTCTCTGATGCCGGCTTATAAAAGCCACTGTAAAGTTTTCAAATAAAAAGAGCTATTTGCTATGAATGTGAAGAGAGTGAAAAAAAATCTTATTGAAAAGAATGCTGTTGCAAATTCTGCATTTACATATTTGCCTTCACACTTACCATATAATTTGAATGAATAAGCATAAAAGCAAAAAAAAGTGATTTCAACCCATTCAGCAACAATTTTAACATCATTAACAAATATTGTTATATCCGTATCGCATCTATTCTAAATATCGTGCGATACAAACAAAAATGTTACTCTTTTGTTGTGCGATTAGCGATTACCTCTGCCGTTATTGAACTTTTGCCACACCCTAAATTTTTGCTGCACCCATGCATGATGCCCTGACAGATGCGTGCACATAGTCACACACACACACACCCATTGCTTTGCTTCTATGCATTCTACAGCACACACATACATACATACATACATCCATACGTAGGTACATCTTAGTTTTCGCGTTTTGGTTTTTTCTTGGCGTTCGTATTTGTTGTTCACCGCTTGTCGTCAGGTTTGAAAAGCGTGAAGAAAAATGTGGCGGAGCTGCTGCGTTTGGCTTAGAGCGACCCCTCAATTTGGCTTTCACCGGCCGGTCGGGCTGAGAGCGGGCTGAGAGAGCGGGCTTGCTCGGCAGTCGACTGACTTCACATGATTTTCCATTTCATTTTCACTCGCCGACACTGAATTAGCACGAAATTTGAAGCGAAAACATGCAGCAGGCAACAGCCGCACGCCTCCTTTCCTGCGGGCGGCATCAACGAACGAACGAACGTACGGAATGTTGCACATGCGCCGACTCACTCTCACAACACAGCGCGTTGCTGAGAAAATATGGTAGGGCGGATGGAAGATGGAAGACGTGCCTTCACGAACAGACGATGCGGCACACAAGTGTGGCACACTATGCGCGGGATGAGGAAGGTTCAGTGAGAGTAACATTGGTAGTGGTGAAAAGGATTGTTTGAGGAAGAGTTGAAAAGGTGCTGCCTGGGTGAGGGAGCAGAGGGCGACGAGAAGCAGCTTGTGTTGCTAACAGTACCTCACAGTCGACCACAGTGTATGTACTGTATACTATATGCTGCATACAGACGACGCCGTTCTTGCTATAATTTACCTTTGTGACTTTCAGTTTGCGTTTCTTGCTGAAATTGCTGCTGCTGCTGTTCTGGTATTGCTGTTGCTGCTGCTGCTGTTACTCCTGCTTCAACATTCATCATTTGTGGCGCAACATTACCATTATTTTCACCGTTCGATTGAAGATTCGCATTCAAGTTCATTGTTTTTGTAGTTTTTATTTCAACTGTTTCTGCAGCCGCTCCCGCTGCTGCTGCCGCCGCTGTTATCGCTGAGGCTACCGCTGCTGCTGCCGCCTCTGCTGTCGCTACCGCTGCTGCTGCCGCCTCTGCTGTCGCTACCGCTGCTGCGGCTGCGGCTGCTTCTACTGATTCAGCTGTCGCTGCCTCAGCCGCTGCTATTTCTGCTGCTGCTGCTGCTTCTTCTGTTGCTGCTAATTCCGCTTTTGCTGTTCCGGTTACTGCTGCCTCTTCTGTTGATGCTACCGAATTCATTGACGGTATGGTAACCGTCATTGACATGGGCATCGATGTTGGCATCGGTAGCATTGTCATCGGCCCCAACATCGGTGCCGCCGTCGTCGGCGCCGGTGGCATCGGAGCCACTTCAATGTTTATAGTGCTAACATTATTGCCGCCACCACTCTTGGCATTAGCATCATTGTTTTCAATATTATTTTCAGCAGCCATTTTTTTGTTTGCCTTTTTTTACAAGTTTTCAATTATTTTTCTTGATCTTGAGAACAAAGAAAACGCGAGTTGCTGAACTTAACTTCGCATCGACACAAAAAGGAATTGAAAAAAACAAAAACGGCCAATTATTTTAAGGCACACTTTCTCAACTACTGCCCGAGAAACAGCTCACTGTCGCCTTTCCTTTCTTCTCTTTTTTAACAGCAAATATCCAGATACTACCACTTTTTTCAGAGAATTGCCGCCACTACGCCACGACGAGTCGTTTTAACGGTTTTCGAGCAACTGAAACTGAAATTTTGCGCCGTCCTCGAAAGAAGCTCAGGCAGCTCAGAGCAGCTCCACAACTCTGAATTCTACAGCTCCCGCCACCGCTCCTCTTCCCGTCTCTTCTCTTCGCCACGATCAGCCACGATCTCTTCGAATCGAAAGCCAAAGATTTGTTTTGTTTGGTTGTTGTTCGTTTTTTTTTGAGCACAAATTGAACAATGTACACAACAAACAGGCGAACATTAAAATTCCGCACAGAGCACACACACACACACACACAAATAGGCACGCCAGACAAACACATACATATGTAACTAAGCACATATCAGCGCAAAACTGGAACTTGCCAGGCTGCGTCGATCGTCACTGAACAAGGCACATACGAGTACATACGACTACATATCTATGTAAATATATATACTATATATCATAATACATATGTAGTACATATACACATACACATACACGCATGTAAGCACCGCCACCATCCATCAATAAGTAGTATCCATGCCTAAATGAACGCATTGTGTAGCTGCGCATACAAAAAAAGGTGTTTGCTGTTTGTTGTTGCTGGCTTTTCCTTTTCCAGTCCTAGGCCAAAACAGACTGAGCATAACTTTAAATATTTTAGCAACAGTGGCCGGCCGCCAGAGGTACTGGAGCTAACCTCCCGGTTAGCGCGACTAGTTTGTGAAATTCATAATCATTTAGGGTACAACGGCCTATACGACATTACATATTCAGTTATGGATACGTACGAGTATTTATGTGAATACGAGCCAGTTAGAAGCCTTCAATTTTTTGCCGCTCTACGAGTATACATACATACATAAAGCAAAGGAATTCCGATTCTCTGAAGGGCGGCTTGCGTTTCCGATTCTATTCTAATAAATGACGCTAAAATCTTCATTACAGACTGAAAAAAAGCGAATATGTTAAACGCTTTATTTCAATAAATACATAAATAACTATATATGTATACATACATGTACCATGGTTTGTATATCATTCATTATTGTTTATATTAACGCTCATTTTTCAGAATTTCTTTAAAATGTAAGAGTTTCCTTTGAGATGCTTTGGTTGTTGCTATTAAAGCGTTGGATGATCAGTGAAAGGCGCTGCCTAATTCGTCGCTTGTCGTTTCTTATTTCAAAATCAACTCAACGGCTCTGGTCTCTCTCACACTCTCTTTTTGCATTTTGTGTTTTGCCTTTCTCCAGACAAGATTTCTCTCGTACAAATTAGGATATATTGTACATGCGAAGAACAATGATATCCGCAACAATGATTTAATTTCATGCTGCTTAGAATTAATTGTGTATTTTGTCATTCAAACGCATTATGTTACCATTATATTATTGTAATATTATGTATATAAATATGACCATAAATTCTATCTACACATTTTGAGAAAATTTGAAAACATGCTGGACCCGCCAGAAAAGTTTTGAGGGTCATTAAATTCGAGAGCACTTTTACTAAGCCATAAAGTGTCCGAAAATTGCTTTGTACTGCTTCGTATGACTTTCACTAGCGTTCGCCAATGACGAACGCTTCATTCGCTTCATTCATAATTTATTATGCAGAATTTTTCGTATTCATGCTCATGCGTCGTTTCGACTCATTTTGAGTCATTAAAAAAAAACATTAATTTTTATTTCAATATAAAATTCATATCATCATCATTTTTTTCCATTCGTGAATTGAATTGTTCTTTATTTTCATAATATCCGAATATCTACTATAAAATATAGCAGTATTAATTTAACTATTATTTGTTCTTATCCCAGCAAACACTATGAGTCTTTTTAGACTCAGAAAAGATTCATATTTCTGAGCAAATACGCTCTTTATGAACACATCAAAGAGTCAGAAATGAACATATTTTCTAGACTGTCCTCTAGAAAAAGAGTCCTAAATAAGAGTCAGAAAAGACTCATAAAATTGTGCGTTTTGGGAGTTTAAAATTTAAAAAAATTTATTTAAAAAAATTACAAAGACGTTTGTAGTAATATTTCAGATATCTGTATATTTGAGTGTAAAAATTGCAATGCGTTTTAATACAGCCTAATGAAACTGCAATGCTTTGTTTTATTGTTACTTTTACTGCTTCTGTTGGTGCTGTTGTAGCGCTGTTGTTGTAAAATAAACATTGTTAAAATTAAAAATAACAAAAACCAAAAAAAACCAAATTCTTTTAAACTTCGAACTTTTATTCACATTTTACATGCTTCCATTTATTTGTTTTGAAAGTACTCTTCGAACAACACACACACATACACCCTGTAAGCATGCGCAAACATTTTTTCGTTGTGCACTTGTTTCAGGCTGCGATATTGAAAGTTGGCCCTAAGCGTTGGAACTGCATTCAGCCGACGCGTCGTCGGCCAACAAGCAAGCAACCTATTCGAAAAGGTGCTGGCCGTGTTGTCTGCGAGGTTGAAGGTTTGGCAGTTAGAATACTTGTAGATATAAACGCAATACTGTGTTTTGTGTGTGTGTGTGTGTGTGTGTGTGTGTATATATACAATTTTTGACTGTGTACGCTTTACACGTAGAGTAAGCTTGCGTTGTGGTGGCCCTGTGCGTTTATCTGATGCCATTCCATCGCCTTAAACAACGCGTTTGAATGCATTCGGTGCCTTCATTTGTCTCAACTGGACATGCTTTGCATTCGAAATGATTGTTGGTGCTGCCCGTTGTCGCTGGTATTTGCACAACAATTTCCTTGCACAATTTCTTTACACAATTTCTACATTGTTATTCGATTTATTGTTGCAATAGTTTAATGAACTGCAACGACGCGGCGTTGCGCTGCATATTGTCTTGCTATATGATATTTTAATTGATGTAATTGATCATCTTAATTTATTTAATTTCAATTCATATTATGTTATGTACCTTATGTTATACTTTTTTTAAATAATTTTATTTAAACTCATTTAATTTTTTCAATTTTCTATAGAATTTTTATTGCTTAAATATTTTTTAAATACGAGTTTTTATTAAAAAACGCTCGAGAACTTCCTTTTTTTTTTTAAAAACACCTAATAATTCGAGAATAGCTGAATATTAAAAATTGTAATAATGTAAAAAAATGCGCATAAAACGAATTTGTTTGAGGTTAACGGGTCAAAGTCACGTTCAACACTTGAATGCAACTATTTATTGAAATATTTCTTAAAATTTACAATATGTGTGAGTCTTGAAACATATTATCCATTTGAAAGATCATATTTTTTATTGTAAAATACAAAATATACAAGTATTCTGTTTCCTTGAAACTGTATGGACTTTTAGTGTTAGGTTCTAAGATTTTTATTTATCTTCGTTTTGTTTTTATTCAATATATTCTCCAATAACAAGAATATGTAAATATTTACAAGGTTTAATCGCAATTATTTTTAAATTTCCGCTTCATAACCGTTAATGAAGCTTTAATTATTTACATATCAGAGAAGTCTTCTCATAATAACAATTGTTTATTTAGTTATAAGCTTGGTTTCTTATTTTTGAACTCGTATTACATTTTATGCTTTGTCATTTGCTACTTGTTTTCTTTGCATTTATTGAAAATTTCTTTGCGCTCGGATTCTTGATAGGGGCGGTCTGGTCGGTCGGTCGGGCGGTGACAGGCGACAGGCGACCGATAAAGAAGGGACTTGAATTTACTACAATAACAATTTATGCTTAAGAGTTTCAAATATTTATACGACCCTCGACCTATGCGTTACATGTAGGTACTTTTCGGTATATGTTTTTTTCATTTACAATGCGTTTGTGCAATAAATTATAGTATGTATATCATAAGTTTTGCTCCACTGTACAACTGCAAATTTGCACTCGCGCTTTTTCTTATCTCCTCTTATCAGCGAAGTATAGCGTTCACTAAATTGAATATTAAATGAACAAAGAAATAAGTTCAAAAACATCAGCAACAACAACAACAACAACAGCGACTGTAAATCGCGATAATTAAAAATTAATTACAAATAGAACAATATTTTATGATGATTTATTTGTCTGGCGTGGAGAGAGAGAGAGAGAGAGAGATAGCAACCCACCCGAGCGAAATGATGGAAAGTCAAAGGGTACCACTAATGAATTCATACTCTCATGGGATGCTTTCACTGAACAAAGGAGGAGCACACGCTATAGTGGAATCACTGACGCACCGCAGCAGGGAGTCATTTGGAAGACATGAAAATGCAACAAGTCCATATTTCAAATGCAAAGAGAAAAATCTTCCTTACTCACTGTGAGATAAATGAGAATTTGCTAAAACTGAGCAAGCAGGAAGAGCAACAACAATGCCATAGTAATAATTTATCAAATATGAATCATGCTCTCTCTTCACGCAGAAAATTTTGTAATCTCTGAGTTAGTATCTATTATATATCTAATACACACGTTTTTAGGCAGCAATTTAACTAGAACTTTAACGGCAGCACAACAACAACAACGGCGCCTACATTGCTTTGACGTGGCTAAAATCTCGATAAAAGTATATTACGTATAAATACACATACAACATTTTAAAAGATCTTCCATACAAATATTAGTTTTTTTTATTTTCTCACTGAAATACAATACAATATTTTGCAACAATAGAAAATAGTACTGGTACGATAATTTCTATTCAAAATTAATATTTTACTCACACTACTCTTGGCACCACTACCGCACTGATAACGCACCAAAACGCACCAAAACGCGAAAAATTGTTGAATACTTTTACCAAAAACAAATCAATCCACAAGTGGATGGATGAAGAAACTTGAGCTACATTTACAATATTTATTTGTAAATATGAATATACGTCTTTTACCCGTATCTGCAATTATGTATCTGCGAAATTAAATGCTCTCTCTTTCGACCCGCTACGCTGCTTGCACAACTTGCTTTCGTTATAATTCACGACTTGCTGCGGCGTTCTTCCAAAATAAGAGCTTTTTTCTCTCACGAATACACAATGACCAAGCCGAATTTACCAAAAAACTTTCTGACGTCACGAAAGAGTTTTATAACACAATACCACAGGCATCATATACCACAATAATGATGTTATCTTCAAGATAATGAGTTTATCAAACTAACAACAGATTGATTTCTTTGAAAATACTCGTACTATTCTATTCCTCTCTCAAAAACAACAAAATAAAATCAGAAAAGTATACAAAACGTTCTATTACAAGCAATTGACAAAGTCTGGTTTATTTATCAGTCCCATAAAATACATACACAATTAAGTGTAAATATTAGCACTTACACGTTTCTACGGAACTAGTTTGTACTTGTCTCTTATATTCTCCGCTTCCACTTAGTACAACATATCACATTTTAACCACAGATCGCTAGTCTAATTACTCTATTAGACTTATTTAAGTTTGTGGTTTTAATTCAAGATCCATTAGGTATTCACTCATTTGGAAAGTATCGGTTTCGATGTTTTGTTGACAGTGGATGCCTTTAATAAATTCATAAGAAATACAAATAAAATGAATTCTGTTATAAACAACAATTTATAAAAATTTATAAAAAGTGGCTAATATATGGAATATAGCAACGCTAAACTGTAAAGTTAACTAAGCTTATTGTAAATTTGCATTGAATTGAATAATATCAAAAAAATTCATTTGAAAATTGAATAACTTAACGTCTTATTCATAAACAAAATCTTTTTATTGTTTAGTAAATTATGCCCAATTAGAATTTATTATTTTATTAAAAGCCAGATTCATTTTCGTAATTCGTTCTATTGTGAATGCGCCTTCATCGGCTGGGCATCAAAATTGAAAGTTTTGAATTATTTATTATTAAAATCTTTTATCTCCTTCATAAATTTTTTAAAAAGAAAAAATAATTAATAATAATACAATAAATAAACGAAATTATCGTTTATTGTTTCCATGAAAGACAAACTAATAATTTTAAAATCCAGAATTTTGAATGCATCATTCATTGGTTTCATTCCCAAACCAGTAATCAATTTACGCTGTAGATTTGTTGTTGATTCATAGTGAATACATCAACTTAATTCTTACTATTGTGAATGCTTCTTCTACTGTCACTTTAACCGGCAAGAGGTCAGGAAAACTGCAATTTCTCAACAAATGTTGCAACGATTAAAAAAAAGTAATTGCGATGCTATCTAACTATATTGTTGCGGCGCATAAATTCAATTTTATAATCGGTAAGTTCTATTATGAGATTTTTCAACTTTTAAGATCTATGAATGTGTTTTTCATCATACACCATACACCACCCCAGATGAACTGAATGACGAAAAATTGTCTCGCACAATTATTGTTAAGCTTCTTTCGGAGCAGAATCAGGATGCGTCAACCATAAAAATATTAACACTATCACCTGCCCTTAAAAATGCATCCATGTTCTATGATTTTAAAAAAGAATGTAGCAATAGCACAGCGGAGCCGTTTTGGAACGTAATACTGCCACCTCTGTCAGATCTATGTTGTTATCAGTCACCGTCCATGCTCTTCCGATTCATACATGAACTAAAAGAATGCCAACATATCAGACGCATATTCCTTTGGGCATCCGTCCACAATATCCCTGAACCGCGAGCACATTTTCTGCTAGCCTGCTTTGAATACATGGCCGATTTGGTGCTTCATTTCCTTTCACCAACAGAATTATCAATCGTCATGCGTAAGTCCGGCGGCGCGGTTTCTAACAAACGATATGCTTACAAGCGCACAAAAGACAAATTCTTAGTTGAGCCACTTACGACGAATGTTCGCACAGAAACGCCCAAATCGGACTCAGTACCTGCAGGGAATACATTTAAAATAGAACTAGAGGAAGAAGAGCTAGTAGCGCGAAATGCTCTTAAGCTGCCATACGAAAAGTAAGTGCCCTTAAGGATCTGTTGTAATGTAGTAACAAATTTAAATTATTTGGATTAGAAATAAGGAAGCTGATATCGTATATGCACCTGAAGAAGGAGACGATTTTGATGAGGAGGATCCCGATGAAGACCTATGCATTTAGCGGTCCTCAATTACTAAATAACAATATTTTCATATGTTCAAATATTTTTTTTCTATTAAGCTGAATTTAATAATATATATAGAGAAATTAAAAACGTTGAATATTTTTGTTTGAAGTTATAACTAACAAATGCATAGCGTATGTCTATTTGACTGAAGTAAACTCTGCGGTTTGTCGTTTTTTAAATCTCATGTGTAACAAACTTCTACGCTTGAAAGTCCTCTGGTGTATTCTCAGAGGTCTCATTTCCAAGTACATTTGCTGAAGAACGCGAGTTTAAAATGCTAAATGCTAAAACCGAATTCAAAATATATAAAACTATTATTGCCATTTGTTCAGAATTACAAGGCAAGCACTTATTTTTTGTTAATTCCAGTTCATTGACTCCAATGCTTACAGTAGGATGTCATTGTACCAATAAGTTTATCATACTATATTCGGTTCAAGTCTGTACATAGTGCCAAATCTGTACAAAATCACAATTCTATTAGTCGGTTAAAGTGCTACTGGTATACAAAAACAGTTTGGTAGAAGAAGTCTGGTAAAATCGTCAGCGACCAGTTGGGACGTAGGAAACATCCTAGCATTGATAAATAATCTTTTCTTAAATATAAAATTCTTGTAATTTCGGAATTATAATAAATAAATTAAATTAAATAAATAAAACACACGTACTACTTACCAACATTTTTGAAGAAAATCCAAATTCTTTAAAAACAAAATACCAACAAACTGGTCCATTTTCAAAATAAACGCCTCGCAGGTACATATATATAATTACTAAATTGTTTTTATGTTACACAGTAATATACTTTTAATTCAGTATTAAAGAAACAAATAACAGTATAACTGTGGCAGATACATATACATCGCATAATAATATAATATATACTCGCTTATAATATATACAGAGACCTAACATGTCCTTAATATATTTTTTTAAAAATATCTAATTTTTGGGTACCATCATTATTGATGGTAATTATTGGCTAATTTTAAATGAAGTCGAGATTTTTTAATTTTATAGTGATACGTTTTCTATAAACTATTAGACGACAAAATTCTATTTTGAATATTATTTAATTTGAAGGAAGTTTTTTGGGTATGTTCGTTATTAGCTGCCATTTATTTTTGAGAACTAAAATTTATGTGCAAAAATGTCAGAAATATCTAAAATAAAATCTAATAATACAAAAGACAATAACTGTATCTTACTTATGGTAGACAATATATTGCTGCTATGAGTTATATTTGAAATTTTTATGTTATAGAAGTAAAAATAGAAAATATATTATTGCGTCAAATAAATCGTGATGTCAGAGTAGTTAAAGATAGTTTAGAAGTTTAATAATTAGTAATACAATGTGACTAAATAAAACTATTTTTGGCATCAAATTAATTATAAATAAATTATTTTTCGAAACCTATTTCATCTGCGCCTTCGTTTTAGTAATATTTCAATGTCACTCTTCGGATCCGGAGCCAATGAACTCCAGACAGTATCAGTACAAAGAGGCAGTGAAATCACTGCTTCAGTCGAAACGACCGGATCATTGTTTACTGAACAAGTCTCACGTAAGTGAAAAAATTTACCAACCAACTCATCAATCCAACCGTGCAGATTTTCGAACTCGCGTTGAGCATTCGCCCCCACCAACTGCCGTAGCACTTGGACATCTTCAGCTGCTGGCAGGTGTTGTTGCCACTCGGATGGAATGCTGACATTGGCCATTACAGGCGAACCTAAATTGATGATCTGCGAACGAGCCGATCGTATGGGTCTCCCACTCTCATAAGCCAGCGGTGCGATCAGAAATTTAGTTTGTGCAAAAATGGCAGAACGCCCAATTAACTTAACCGTCCAAATTCCCGGGGTAAGTGGCTGTCTTAGATTGGCTTTAGAAAAATTTATAGCGTCAGTTTGTGCATCCTCGAGGTGCAACTCGCTAAAATTTTGCAGCTGGCCAGCAGGATCGATCCAAAGCACAGTCAAATTGTAGGTGTACGATGAAGAATCTATGGTATGTGGTGAGGTAGCGCCCGAGAAAGTGAATCTTAGAACAGGTTCCGTACGTGGGCCTAAGAATTTTGCAAAATTACGAAAGACTTGCTCTTTTTGATCGAAATCTGAGCTGATTTCAAAATTGTGCAATCGTTTCGCAAACCTTGAATTTTTAGCAATCTTTTGGTATTGTATCGGACGTATTCGGGATTCCAATTCCATCAGGCTGCCATTGATGGAAGGTATTCGATAGCGCACCAGAAAGCCCTTGTATTCATCATTACTTGAATAGTTCGTGATTTCTGTTAACTGCACACGTGATGGCACTGAATTCTGTAGCTTGCGGCCGGCAATCCTCAATAAGCTGTTTGCAATTGTTAGTGTCAAATCGTCCGATGATGTATACTTATCTTCAGCATCATAAAGACTTTGCCAGTATGAATTCAAGTTGACATATTCACTTGGATAAGGTCCGAGCATCCATTCTTCCAGCTGCAAAATGATGGCCTGGTTAATGATAGGCTCAAATTTACGTGCAAAATAGACACTCTTTTGTTCAGTGTTCTTGAGGCGATTCCAATCTTCTGGTTTAAAGTCGTTTGGACTGCAGCCGCACCAATCGACCACATGTTTATATTGACATTTGCAGCCCAGTTTCCGCTTCCAGTTGGTTACGTGAAGATTGTTATCGACATAGGTGCCACAGTATTCCGAATTGCGTAGGACTGTATGAAAGAATGACTCAGCAGGCAAGAGTGTATGACGAAACACCTTCAGTAGACCTTGGATCAATTCGCTCTTCTCGCCACGGCTTACATATTCCACAAATGTACGCGACAGCGCCACCCAGTCACTTCCGCCATCGACCTGCATTCCCGCGGGTAGTTGGCGATCTCCAATACGCCACATGTGCGTATCGCACTCGACAAATGTTTTGTCGAGACCCTGTTTCTGGATAAAGCGCTGAGTTTCACGTCCATGACTCTTGACGAAATTTCGCCCTTTATTAGCGCTCAAAAAGGCGACTAGTTTGTCTACGGTTTTCACAGGAAAATCACTTTCACTTAGATTTATAACGAAATCCCAATGGCTCGAAGAATTCAGCAGATCTTGCATACTTTGCAACAGCATGGTAAGCAGCGACGCACCGCCCCATATTGTGGAAAAACGTTTTCGTGCTAAGCGTATATTCGTGAACCTCGATTCCAGCTGCAACAACTTGCGGAAAAGATAATCCTGTCGCTGTAAATTGTAAAAAATCATATCAGTAAGGCCATTATGTAAAAGAAAATTTTCTAAAACTTATGCTAATTTAATATTACTAAATTTCTCAAATAAATAAAATATAATCTTTCAAATACAAAGCTTTTAAAGAGACATTTTTGTACATAAACTTTGTCGCTTAAGCTTTTGCTTAATTGAGTTCACAGACGACACAATTGTAATTGACGACATTACACAAGTATTAACATACAACAACAACTTGCGATGAAAATTGCAAACACTTAATCGTCATCAGATTTGCTTCCATCGTGGGCTGTTTTGTATGTATGGACTGTTCGAAAATAAAAATTATTTATTGACTTTTCTATTTAAAAGTCATTTAAAATGTTTTTAAAGTATAACTAATTATTGAAAAGTTAATTTAGTCCACTGAACAATTCCTAAGTTCGTATTTTGGCACGTTGTGAATGGCTATAAATCCTAATACTTAAACAGTTAGTTCTAAATTGGCAACACACTAAAATTAGGCAATCACTCTGATTCACTCACCGCATCCACATGTATATAAAATATATGTTGGGGTGAATACAATGCTCGAATTAAACGATACACTTGTCTCAAGGCACGACCATTTAACGTTAGCAAAAAAGCAATTTGCACCCGCTCGGTATCTGCTTGGGCACTGGCAGTAGCAGCACGTTTGGCAGAGAACTCTAAAACGTATTAATAAAATGTATATTCATTATTATTATTAGAATTTAAGTAACATTTAATAAAAGTGTTTCTCCAAAAGATAAAAACTTAGATAAACAGCAACAACTTGCCCAGAAATACATTTCTTTAATGCATTCATAAATTCAAAACAAATCATACAGACTTACTTGCTATGCCTGTTTCGTAAACATTCATACTGTAGTAGCCGCCGCAAACCTCCTTCTTCGACCCCGAGCACTTCATGTTACAGCTGGAATCCGGCAACTTGGCCGAAATGCTCGGCGCATCTGAGCCACAAAAGCACTCCGTCGCGTATTGTACGCCCGCGTATGGATAGCCCGATTGCAGACAAAGCTGTATGCAACGTTGTGGCGTATTGGTGGTCTTAAAATTTGTAAAATATGCTGCAAGTAATCGATACTCCTTCTCATCTCGATAACAGCCAAGCAAAGCGTTCGCTGTGTGATTTGTTGGGCAGTAACTGGGCAGATTGTGGGGATAAAACCGACCTGCCTGTATCGCGCAGGCGACTTGTGCTATATACTTTTTACAATCTTTTGTCTTTGCACGCTGAAGTGCTGATATTGCTTCTTTCGCATTAATATCGCATTCCGGCTCGAAACCCAATTTTTTCGGTAACAATATCGATGTGCTGGAGGGAGCATGTTTTTCTAGGTTACGTTGATGCTGAGCCTTTGTTTCCGCTTGGACATCCTCAT
Source organism: Conops quadrifasciatus (assembly GCA_949752815.1). Classification (NCBI taxonomy): domain Eukaryota; kingdom Metazoa; phylum Arthropoda; class Insecta; order Diptera; family Conopidae; genus Conops; species Conops quadrifasciatus. The sequence continues at coordinate 35,708,601 of OX457079.1, forward strand.
CACTACTCGGGTAATTAAAATTTCCTATGCTACTGCTGCTGCGCGTTCTCTTAACAAAGCTATCTTCATTATTATCCACCTTTTGTAAATACGATATGCCTAAAGATTTGTAAGCCAAAATTATTTGTATCACAAGAATAACAAGCCCCAGAAGAAAGAGCAATTTATATCGGCGCATCCAACGGGCAGCTATGATCTCCGACATAATCACTACGTTGAATTCCTACAACAGCGACTGGATGATGCATTCAGGCAGTTAACAATATGTAGAGCCTTGGCCTTGTACATTTCCCTGTTGGGGAAAGCGGCAAGGATTGATTTACACAACCGAACAAAAACTGGAGGATTTGTGGCGACAACGTTGTATTTTCGACAAGTTGCGTGCCCAAGAGCACCGCCAGCCATAAAAACAGCAGAGGTTTCAACGTGTGGACATTGAGTTAGAATTGATAGATTTTTTGCTGTTTAGAAAATTTTGGATTGTTGAAACCAAGCATTAATTTACAAAGCCTAACCGTAATTAACTTTTTATATCACTTTATCAATATAAATAAACTCCCCGCTCAACGAAACAAATAATATTTTTAAACAACTGTATACCAGTGCTGCCGTAATGACATTTTTTATTGGTTATTATAAACCATTCCAACACACGAATCAGATAAATTCTTACTTTTTTCTGGGCTTATATTTTCTTTTGACAAGTGACTCCATTTTTTTTGCATTTTTTATTGTTAGTGTTTTTGGTCCAGACCCCAACAAGGCAAAAAAATGTCGCTCTCCCTTGGAGGCGGAGCTGAAGGCCCCTGAAATTTGAAATAAAATCATCTTCTAATAGCCTGAACACAGTCATTTCGTCGACGATGAGCGATGATAGTTGTCAAACAAACAAGAAAAGAAGAACAAGACGTACTATGTGGCTAAGGAATTAGAACACGAGCGACTACCGACGTTGCTTTCGTCGACGAATGCAACGAAATTTTATTTTTTTCTCGTTTCCCATAAGAGCCAATGTAATTTTGACACTAGCGACGTCATTTGTAGTCAACGAAATTTGACTGTGTTCAGGCTATAAATCTAATAGAAAAACATGAAATTTTTTGTTTACTTTCACAGCACTAAGAAATGTAAATTTTGACATTATTCTATTTTTTACTAGAAACTTGTTCGATAACTGTTGAAGTAAAATTCTCTCTGTTTACAAAATTTGAAGTTTATACAATTTTTATGGAAGATGGAAGTTTCATTACTTCCAGAGATGAGTTTTTGCTTGAACCACAAAAAACCTTCATGTAATAACCGGCTTGACATTTCCAAATACCAAAATTGAATACCAATTCGCCGTATGGCCTTTTCACAATATTACTAGAAACAAGTGTGAATACGTGGAAACAGCTGATAAAAGTCACACAATAGATTGCTGGAATTTAAAATCAGGTGCTAAATGGGAATTGCTTTTGCTAATATTGTATATATTTGCTGCCTCTAATAATAAATATCTAAGAAATGGTGGATCCTAATAGAAAAATTAATAGACTGACTGATAAAGATATTGAGTTTCTGGATGAATGCGAAGACGAATTTATAAGCCGGTATACAGAACAGGATGAAGATTTCAGACAACACTGCTCTAAAACTCTATCGGATCCACCAGTCGTCGATAATTGGGGTTTTGGAAGTGGTCAGCAGAATAATCGCATGAGTGGTGGTCATAGGCACAATTATGGAAGTAACAGAGGAGGGCAAGGTAACAATCGTGGCTGGCATGACAAACGCAACAGAAATAATTACAGACGAGATAGATATAATCCGTACGAGAACAGAAGGGAACGTAAAGATGACAACAAAGAAACAAATCGTCCACCTATGAACGTTCGTAGAGATTACGGAAACTTTGTACCTGCTTCGAAGGATTAACCGTTCTGATTTTGATACGCCTTTAAACGCATACTTGACAAATTTACACAATCGGCTTGTGTATGACAATATCACCAAAAGAAATAAAATTTAAATAAACCATGATCAGAATTTATTAAAAAAAAATTGTTTGCGTAGATTAGGTCAACAAGATTACGATTTAGGTGAAATTTTTTAATGGACTATTAAATATATGATCAGGTGCAGCAATATCGATGGTTAAAGATGAAAGTTACTGTAGAAATCGTACGTAAAAGCTCTGACGAAAATACTGATGACGAAGATCAAAGAGCATCTCTTCTTAAATATGTTCTAACATGTCATGTACATTCGACAGTACATCCATCAATCCATCTTTCATAATTGCTTTTCAAAATCATTTTGTTTTGGGTGTTATGTGTTTTACGTCGCTCTATACGGCTGACTCTGTTAAGTCGCTATCGCTCTCAGTGGCATTTGACATACCGACACCCATAGCACTTAAGAGATTTGTTACAGGGCCGCTACCACCAACTTGCGATTTGTAACTATCCATCATATTCTTTAACGTATTCACATTAATATTAATTGGTTGAAATGACTCGATATCATCGAAATCATCGTCCGTCGCTGGACTGCCGTTCGACGTCTTTATGAATCGCTTCTTTTGACTTCCAAATGTCTGTCCAATCGTAGTCTCCGCAAGTTCTCTGTCCATCTTTGCCATATAGCTCTTAATATCAGAATTGATATTTCGCTCCGAATTGGACATTTCTTCCATGTTGCGCTCTAGATCATCCTCGTCCTCGTAATCACTCATATCAGAATTTGACTCCCAATTATCTTCAGGAATAACGAAATCCAAAAAGTTCTTGACATGTGTTGAGGAATTTTCCGAAGCAGCTACATTCGGGCTTGGTGCATTTTTTATCAAGGGATTCTCATTACATGCTTTTCGCATGGAACGGTTTTTCTTTAAATTACTTCCTTTGCGGTGTTGTTTCGTTGAGCAGCTGGGCTCATCACTGATGTCATCGCTGTCATCTGAAGCTGGCTCGCCGTCAATGCCATCGAATTCAGAGTTTTTCTCCAAGAACTCCGACAGATTTTTAGTAAATTCCTCTGCATTAATATCGCCGTTGGATTTATAAAGTTTTTTGATACCAAAGCGTTCCGTAAGTATATTATCTAACTGTTCAGCGCTTATGTTCAGCCAATCATCGGAGTCACTGGCCTAGAAAAAAGAAAGAACATTCATATATGCATTATACATGTACATTACATACCTGCAAATTATTCTCATCATCACGTAATTTTGTAGCATCTATTTCAATACTATTCATCAGATTCACGATCTCTCGTCCAACCGTAGCGACAGTTCGGAAACACTTAGAGCTTTTGGAAAAATAGTTCAGTGCCTCACCAAGAAGTTTTTGATACTTTTGCGAACCTTCAAGGTTTCCTTGAAAATATCCTTTTGAAGTCAAACTTTTTACGTAGGCTCTCCAGGCCGGTTCGTTTTCCTCGCTCTCCGATTTTTTAGCTTGTGCTGCTAAAATCTCAAACCCGCAAGTAATTTTAACGCCTAACATATTCTCTTTATACTCCTGTGTATTTGGAGCACCATCCAAATTCCAACCAATTTTTCGGTCGGGTACGTAATTACTGTGCGTAAGCATGGCATAGAGACAGCGCGTAAAACGTACATTAGTACGCACTCGTTCTTCTACTGGAAAGAAACGCATAGCTCTACATGTCTTCAGGTCTATGGAATCACGTTCACAAAAAGCCCGGACTACTGGTGCAATCAAAGATGGCCGATGTTTAAGAAGAGCAGCGACAGCAACTGGTAGTCGGACGATTTGACGATGAATCAACGTGTTGCCAACGAGGAACTGTGGATCCCAAAATTCTTTAAAGCGATCATTGATGCATTCTTGAATGCCATTGGAGACGCAATAAAGCGTTGGATTGAGACGAATCTTTCTTATCGCGGCGTCCACTGATAATGGTTTTGAAGTATTGGTTGGCGAATTTTGTACCAGGTGCAAGTGTCCTCCGGCAATGTATACCTTTGTGGTATAATGCATGAGTGAATGTGAATGCAAGATGTTTGTACGATATGACGGAACAATCCACTCACCCTTTGTTCGCATGTGTCCGGGTTCGCCCACTTGGGCAACACCTCGGCCGCCTCGATAAGTAGGAATTCGCCATCGACATCAACAACACGAGCAATACAGTCAGGTAACTCGAGCGTCAATTTAAAAAGGAGGTATACAATAAACCATTCGTCCCCTACATTGTCGCCGAAGTGAGTAACACCATGCAAATGCGGAGGCAAATCTGTACTCAACGATCGAAAGGGAGGAGAAAATATTTAACCAACACGTTCAAGCTCCTTATTTCACTCAAAATTATATTACCTTGCTTGCGAGCGGTTCCGTCATCTTCTAACAGCAATTCTTCTAGCGAACCAGTTCGTACCTGCAGTTGGAAAAAATCCTTGTGCCAAATGTAATCCCGTTCTTTCACGTAGCGCTCAACTATCGCCATACACTTTGAACGAATACCTTCCAGGTATTGATGCAACTTTTCTGTTGGCTGATTTTCGCTTTGAATTTCGGGGGGAAATACATAATATTCCACATAATCGTCTTCCCGAACAAGTTCCAGATTACAAGCCAGAGGCAACTTTGACATTTTCTTTCTCAAAGAAAACTCCAATTGGCTAGCTGCGATTTAAACCTGCAGCAATATGAGAAATATGCACTTCCTAAGATATTTTTAATACACCACCATTCTCTGATTTCCAGCCAGCACTTTTATTTCTTAAGCTATCAAAAACCACCAAATTACCAAAAAACTACTTTACAATGTAAACTTTACATCAAAGTTCAAAATAAAGAAAACTTGGGAAAACCACCCACTCACTCGTAATAAATAGTTAGGTATCTTAAGCGATCATGTGTAAACGATTATTTTTGGTATTTTCACGTAAGGAGTAAAACAAATCCACTTTGCTAAATTTCCAACAAGTGACAGCTGGAGCGCTGCCTGATCCATGTTCTCGTAATTTAGATGGCACGCTCTTTCACGGGATTATGGCAAATTAATGGGGATTTCAAAAAAAGTTCTGATTGAACGAACAAAACAATGGTTGCATTCAGCCATGTTGGCTTTTTGCTTAATTTTTGTCTGAGGGGGTAGAAAGGTCAGAAGGGCTGACAAAGCATTCGCCATTTTTTCTAGCCAAAAATTTGTATGCTGCATCTGTTCAGAACTTTCTTCTTTGTCACTCATTTTCAGTGTTTTATTTCCTTCTCGTGTGGCGGCCACGTGGAATTTGGCATAAAGTGTTGTTGTTGTTTAAATGTTGTTGTTTTTCAGCAAAGACTCAGCAAACGTATTCAGAGCACATGATTTATTCTGACAAGAAAAAGCCAACACAGCTTGACCGCTCTGAATGCAACCAATAATAATGAAAGAAAATAGGGCTCCAAAGGGAGCGACAAAAATTTTTGTATTTGTTGGGATAAATACAAAAAATAACAACAACAACAACACAAAATTCAGTTTCAAGTTCACATGGTGTAAAATCTAATGTAAAAATGCAATTAATAAATCATGTGTATGAATTAAACAAAATGCATTTTCTTCAACTCACCCACCCATATTCACACAAAGAATATTTTAATTATTAATATTTTGGTATTATCTTATTTGTGTATATGTAATTATGTACTTCCAAAATAAACCACGCACGGACTAGTAAACGAATAGTTGGAGCGATATTAGCTTCTCATTTTCTCTCATTCTCTCAGGCTTTGGATTGATTTGTACAGAAAAACAAAGCCAGACAGATTGGTCAGTCAAAAATTTGCAATGTAATATCGCCCTTAGTGATGGTGGCTTTTGCTTTTCATTTCACAACAATCGATAAATCACATTTGTAAAAAGTCCTAATAAGCAAGTAAATAATGCAAATGCCAGCAAAGATGTGAAGGAATACATTCGTTTGCGTATTAAAATAAACAAGGAAATACGATAATAGGTCTTAAAGAAGGAAGAGAAAATTTTATGCAGTCCAAAAATCAAATAGAAAAAGCTTGGATTGGTGTGTCATGAGTCATGAACATTTATAAACTTGTGTAAATAAAAAATATTTAAGGAAGATACAACGATGGCAGCAACAGCGCCTCCCACCTACGAAGAGGCAACAAATCTTTCCAATAATCCACAGTTCCCACAAGTCGGTAAGTCTAGTCGAAAAGTTAGGTGCATTTATATATGCATTACGGAGAAGAAGCTTTCTTAGCAGTCTTTTATGTCGTTCAGGATTTACTCAACCTCACACTGTCAATCTGAATATGAATTCGGCTTCTGCACCGCCACCACCACCGCCGCCAGGACATCCTGCTGGTATCTTTGTGCCCACATATGGAGCATTTGAATCGACACCGGTGAATGTTGTCGTTCAACCGGTCACCACCATTCCGACAGAAATCATTGTAATTGGTGCCTGTCCAGCTTGTCGTATTGGTTATCTTGAGGATTCCTTTTCATGTCTCGGTCTTCTTTGTGCGATTGTCTTCTTTCCGGTTGGTTTGCTTTGTTGTCTCGCGATGAGGGAGAAAAGGTGTTCTAATTGTGGCACAGTGTTTTAATGTTATTGAAAGTAAAAGAGGATGGATGAACACTATTGAACATATACTATAAATTGACTGGCGGCGGTCTTTTAAGGGAGAATGCTTTTCAAGTAATTATTTCCATTGATTTTAAACAATTTGCGCAGTTGTATAAGCTGATAATTTCTGTATTATAATCTATTATTTTATATACATACATACCAAAATATATGTAATCAAACCCATTAAGAATTTTAAGAAAAATGTGAACAGCTAATAAATGCAAGTAAAAAGTTCATAAATACGGCAATATTTTTATTTTTTGATATAACAAAGTCGTCAAAAGATTTTTTTCCTGAGATAAAAATTGATCCGCACATAACGAGAATCTGACGACGGCGTCTCTCTAACCTCCAATGAGAGCTTAACCTCCCATAAGAGAGCTTAACCCCGACGGATTCGTGTCGTAAGTCTCCTATAAGGTAACACAGAAAACAGAGTCGCCGTCTCCGCGGAAATTCCTAGCAGTAATTGTAAGTAGAGCAGCTCCCAGCCAAAAAGAAACCAACCAGAAGAAGTAAGTCTTGCAGTTTTTGGTGTATTTTTTATTCCTTGAATGCATAGTAACGTATATATATTTATTGTTAGATATAGATATAGGTATGTAAATTTTTAAATAGTAAATATATGTATGTATATATACCTCAATAATATATCTTTTACAATAATTGAATTATGCCTCGTTCTCGTAGAGACGAGTTTAAGATTTGAAAGTCAAAAAATTAAAATTTTTCAACGAAATATTTAGTATACTTGCAATAAAAACTTTTTTCGTTATTATTCTTGGTAAATTTCTCTCCGTTTTTCATTGAATAAACATTTTCTAAAATATCCAATATATGCTTGGAAATGCCGATTTTTAAAATTATCTTCTAGTTATTGTCTTAGATTTATGAATTTATAAGAGAATTAAAATAAAATAAGAAAACCTTTCCTTTCAAAAATTTCTTTTCGTTCTTAAAAACGTTTTACACTACATAATAGAATTAAGCAAAATATATAGAACTACAATATATTTAGATAGATATATAAATATGTACTTGCAATAAATTCCACATTATGTGTGGATGTGTATGTGCTTCTATATTTTATTTAAAATTCAACTTTTTGGGTTCATAGTGTTTATTTGGAGGATCGCTTTTTGAATTAGCGTTAGTAATTAATTGCTTTATGTAAATCTTTTAACACATTTGATTCTACTACTTTGGTACCACCGCTAAACACATGAGAAATACAAGCTGCTCTAGCGTATAAATCACTTTAAAAACACTAAACTAGTCTGACTCAACTGACAAAAAATACATGAATATTAAAATTGCAAAAAAAAAAACAACAAATATTTAAAATGGGTTAACTGATTAATCCCAAAAAAGTCTTCACTTAATTCGTAACATACTCAAAAATAAAATGCAAAATTATTGTTGCTGTCGAAAAGTTTAAACCGAATTAATTCGTAAGAGAATCACAAAATGATCGGTCGCTGGTTTAGAGTGAATGAATTCCAATTTCACTGCTTGAATGAAGTTTAGTTCGTATGGAGCGGATCGATTACACCGCCTGGTCCGGGTAAGCCACTCGGGCGACCCAGAAGGTAGGAATCTACTTGACGTGCCGCTTGGCGCCCTTCGGTGATGGCCCACACCACCAAGGATTGACCACGACGACAATCTGCATGAGATTATTAGATTATTAGCGTCTTTTACAAATCATTCCTTATGAAAGAATAACTTACCACCAGCAGCAAAAACTTTGTCGTTTGATGTGCAATATGATCCCTTACATGCTTTGATATTTCCTCTGCCGTCCAGCTGCAAACCCAGCTCATTGGGTACAGTTTTTTCCGGGCCCAGGAAACCCATAGCCAAAAGAATTAGATCGGCTGGGAAGTATTTTTCGGAGCCGCTAACTTCCGTCATGCTCCATGCACCGGTCGGCGTTTTAGTCCACTCGACTTCAATGGTCTTGACTCCAGAAATATGTCCATTTTCGCCTATGAATTCTTTAGTTGTAGTGCAGTATTGTCGTGGATCCTTGCCGAACTTAACACGCACCTCCTCGTGACCGTAGTCCACGCTGAAATGAAAGTAATTGAGGATGATAGACCGTTTCGCCTTGAAAGTTAGTCGTCAGTCGCAATTCTAACCGGAATACTTTTGGCCATTGCGGCCACGGGTTATCCTCTGCTCGCTTATTTGGTGGAGTTGGCAAAATTTCAAATGTGGTAATACTTTTGGCTCCTTGACGCAAGGCGGTAGCGATACAATCACAGCCAGTGTCGCCACCACCAATAATAATGACATCTTTGCCCTCTGCCGAGACGATGGCCTTCTTGGCGCCCAGTTGTCGCTTCTGTTGCCCTTCCAAAAATTCCATGGCGAAGTGTATGCCATCCAGGTCACGATTAGCCAGAGGTAAGTCACGCGGCCAAGTCGAGCCGGTGGTGATTAACAAAGCATCATATCTTGGAAATAGAAAATTTTTAATAACAACACTGGCACGCTCCATAGAATTCCTCCGCACTTACTCGCTCAATAAGAATTCCGCTTTAATATCCTTGCCCACATGCACGTTCGTGCGGAACTCAATGCCCTCATCGGTCATCAAATCGATGCGTCGCTGTACAACCTCCTTCGACAGCTTCATGGTAGGAATGCCATACTGTAGCAAGCCTCCGACGCGATCGTTGCGTTCGAAAACGGTAACAAAGTGACCCGCACGATTGAGTTGTTGCGCAGCGGCCAAACCGGATGGCCCCGAACCTACAATTGCCACACGCTTTCCGGTACGTTGCTCTGGTATCTCCGGCTTAATCCAGCCTTGCTCAAAGGCATGATCGATGATAGCGCATTCGATGTTCTTAATGGTGACGGCCGGCTCGGAAATACCTAAAACACAAGCACCTTCGCATGGTGCGGGGCAAACACGGCCGGTAAACTCAGGGAAATTATTGGTTTGCAGCAGCTGATGCAAGGCCTCCTTCCATTCGTCATGGAACACCAAATCATTCCATTTAGGTATAATGTTACCAAGCGGACAACCGTGTGTGTTGGACTGACAGAATGGTACGCCGCATTCCATGCAGCGCGCGGCCTGCACTTTCAGTGTCTTGCGAACATTCGGGAAGTTATAAACTTCGCCCCAATCACGTTGGCGTTCGGTAGCATCGCGGTAAACAGATATTTCACGCTTGTACTTGATAAAGCCGCGTGTCTTATCGAGAATGCGATCAGCGCGTTTCTGTTCTAGAGCGACATCCTGTATGGCTTCTTCGATGTCTTTAATCGAAGGCTCGTGCTCGTTGCTCTTGCCATTTTCAATAGCCGCCTTTAAATCATTCGCAGCCTTTTCAGCTTCCGACTCCTTCAAATCATTCGCAGCCTTTTCAGCTTCTAAGTCTTTTAATGCTTTTTGGTATTCGTAGGGGAAGACTTTTACGAATTTCGCTTGAGTCTCCGACCAATTGTCCAGTATTTCTTGGGCAATCTTCGAGTTGGTTTTTGTAATAAAATCGGAAAGCAACTCTTTGATCAACGTGACGTCGGTGTCCAATTCAAGTGAGAGCAATTCCACTGATTCTGGATTTACTTTGGGCTTAAATGAACCATCAATGTCGTAGACGTAGGCAATGCCACCGGACATGCCGGCGGCAAAGTTGCGGCCTGTAAGACCGAGAACGAGAACCACTCCACCGGTCATGTATTCACAACCATGATCTCCTACACCCTAAAAATTATATGAAGTTTTGTTGATTTTATGTTTTCGGAAAAGGTTGAATAAGGATGGATGGGTTCTGGAATGAATTTCTGCAATCACTTTTCAAGTTTGGTTCGAAGACCAACCGGGTTGGTCTACTCTACACTAAACTTTATACTATGAAAAGTATACTTTTAAGACCAATAAACATCTATAAAACATATATGTAGGAGTTAACCTGAATAACTATAGAAACAGAATGGATAAATAGTAAACAGAGTAAGTTTTCGGGCAACACTCTTATAAAATTATTACTTCAAATTATACAAGGTTATGCTAAAAACTTATTTCGCCATGAGCCACAGAAAATTTTGTTTTGATGTTAAGCTCTTTTTATGTTCATATAAATTGGGGGTTCGCGGAGTGATCTGTCTGGTTAATTCCGACAACGAACGAGACTCAAATATGTTAAATAGATGTTTTTAGGATTATGGTGCTGAAGCTTATATAACTTCATTCATGAACGCAGTAAAAAGTGTTTGAATGTGTTTATGAGTGGAGCCTGCACCGCACCTATTGGTGTGTTCCATTATAAAGACACTTACTAACAGTCTAACCGTACAACTCACCTCCACGACTGCGGTGACACCTGAATTGCGCACGCAGAAACGTTCCGCTGCGATGCCTCGAAAATAGGCTCGTCCTTCCGTTGCGCCGTACAAGCAAACATTTCCAACAATCACATTTAAATGTGACTCAAAGGAAACGGTGTCCGGGGGCATGATCACGACATTACCACCGCACAGACCTTTGCCCACGTAGTCGTTGGCATCACCCTTGAGGGTGACATTTACGCCTGTAGCCAAAAAAGCGCAAAAGCTTTGCCCAGCAGAGCCTTCCAGGAAGATATCCATGCTTTTTCCTGGCGGTAGACCAGCTTCGCCATATTTACTATGGTACAGTAAACGAATGGCAAGGAGTAAAATACATAAATAATCAAAATTATTTGCAATATGTACAATACCATGCAATGTGATAACTCAAGGTGGAACCGAAAGCGCGCTCCTCGTTGTGGATTCGCATTTTTAGAGTGACATTGTCCTCTGTACCGTTGAAAATGCTTTGCACTTTATCAATCAATTGGTTGTCTAAACGTTTCTCCAGCTGGAAGTCTTGAGCGATCGACCCGCCAATGATGTTCGTACCTGGTCGCAGCTCCAGAGCATTCTTCAGTAAAAGGGACATGTCTAAAGTGTGCGCATTCGGAGTTCGACGCTGCGACACTCGGAGCAGATCGGTGCGACCGATAAGATCCTGGAACTGACGTATGCCTAATTCGGCCATGATTTTACGAATCTTGATGAAAAGATAGGAGATTTTTTCATAGTCAGAATCTCGGTTGGAATGTATTTGCAATTATTCTTACATCCTCTGCTAACATGAAAAAGAAATTGATAACATGTTCCGGTTTTCCGGTGAATTTCTGACGCAACACGGGATCCTGTGTGGCGATGCCGACGGGACACGTATTCAAATGGCATTTGCGCATCATGGTACATCCTAAAATGTACGATATTTACGGTATATGGTGATTGATTAATTGTGTACGGAAATTGCAATAAATTCAAGGGATTTTCTTTTTTCTCTTTCCATAATTTATGTACATTCGCACTTACCCATTACTATCAATGGTGCTGTGCTGAAACCGAATTCGTCGGCGCCCAATAAAGCAGCAACAACAACATCGAAGCCTGTACGCAACTGACCATCAGCCTGAACGATTACTCTGTGTTTTTGTTAACATCAGCGGAAAGAAGGAGAGCGAGCATCCGTGGTGCGATCGATGATGAGCGGAGGACAAAAACATGTAAAATATTTCCACTATTAGACGAAATTCCATAAGGATTAAGTATATAATGAGCAGAAAATTACGAATGCAACTCTTTCCGCACAGCGATTCATTGACTGACTGATAGACTGATTGATTGATAGACCTATTGAGCGAGATTTGAACGAGATCGTTTTGAGGAACGACAACAACAGAACGACCATGACGAAGATCGATCGATCGAACTATAAAATAAAAACATTTACAAAACACTGTGTTGGCGCGCATACACACACATGCACATGAATTAAGTACGATTTGAGTCCAACTCCTGGCTTTTTTTTCTTATCGAACTAAATGGGATCGATCGCGCAGTGCGCGGCTGGCTCTAGCAAAATGTTTGTAACGAGCCCACGCTCTTGTACTTGTACTCTCTCTTTCTCCCTCTCTATACTCAACAAAATTTTCATCCTTTCATCCAGCGACAAGCACGTGATCTGGATAACCAGGTGTGTGTGTGTTTCTTCGAAAATTTTTCATGATTATAGTTAAGAAGAATGCGATAGATTGTCTTGCTTACCTTGAGCGTAGATTATTTAAAACAAGTACTTGGTGCGTTTCCGCAATACCCAATTCCCAGGGCAAACCAGCGTTCTTAATGCCAGTCCAGGAGCTGGCGCCAGTGCCGCCATCATGTCCCGAGATAACAATATGCTCAGCTTTGCCCTGCTCGGTCGGCAATAATTCAGAAACAATGTAGTTAAATCTAGTTGACATAACAGAGAGAGCTCGACAGAGCTGGTCTTATCAACCAACACATACATACCTTAGCCACGCCAGAGGCCACGACACCAACGCCCACTTCGGACACCAACTTAACACTGATCCTCGCTTTTGGATTAGAGCATTTCAGATCGTATATGAGTTCGGCCAAATCCTCAATGGAATAGATATCGTGATGCGGCGGCGGCGAAATAAGTCCTACACCGGGCACACAGTGGCGTGTCTTGGCAATGTCCTTGGTTACTTTGTAGCCCGGCAGCTCACCGCCTTCACCCGGCTTAGCGCCTTGAGCCATTTTGATTTGCAAGTCGTCAGCGTTGGCCAGATAAGAGGCGGTAACACCGAAACGTCCCGAGGCCACCTGCTTGATGGCAGATCGGCGACTATTTGTGGCCTCCTGATCTGTTTTAGCCGTGAAGTGAGTGTTGAAAGTGTTCAGATGTTATTAGTGTTCGCGAGTTATTGACCACAAGCGTATGAGCACTTACTCAAGTAGCGGTCGGAATCCTCACCACCCTCGCCGGTGTTGCTTTTGCCGCCAATGCGATTCATGGTGATGGCCAGCGTTTGATGGGCCTCCAAAGAAATACTACCGAAACTCATGGCTCCTGTAGCGAATCTAGGGAAAAGGTGACAGTTTTTTCATTATTTTTGCGAGCGAATTTCGCATTCGTAGTTTTACCTCTTTACAATCTCACTGGCGGGCTCCACCTCTAAGATATCGACTTTCTCACGATCAGTCACAAACTCCAGCTGACCGCGTAGTGTACATTTGCGCACACTCTCCAACGTCGAAGCCTTGAAAGCCTCGAAAGCATTTACATTCTTATTGACCGCCGCTTCTTGCAAGTTCGCAATCGACGATGGTTCATTGATGTGCGCCTCACCGCCGTGACGCCAGTGATACTGCCCCGGGTTACGCAAGATTCTGATGTCTGGCGACACTCTGCAGTACGCCAGCTGATAACGTTCCAGGCTATCGCGGGCCAACATCTCCAAAGTGACACCGCCAATGCGGCTGTGCGTGCCGCGGAAGCACTTATTAATCAGCTCATTTCCAATGCCCACAGCCTCGAATATCTGAGCGCTCTTGTACGACTGCAGCGTACTGATGCCCATCTTCGCCATCACCTTGGCAATGCCGGTGTCAATGGCCTGCGCGTAGGCGGCATAGATTTGTTTATCGCTGACTTCGCGACTTATAACACCGTCGTCTCGCAGCGCCTGAGCCAGCTCGAAAGCTAAATAGGGGCAAATGGCATCAGCACCGTAGCCGAGTAGCACACAGATATGATGCACCTCGCGTGCTTCGGCCGTTTCCACAATAATACCGACTTTCATGCGACGCAAAGTTTCGATCAGATGATGATGCAGTGCGCCCAGAGCCAGCAGTGCGGACACGGGTACTCGGCCCGGTCCGGCATTACGATCGCTGAGAATCAACAGTTGATATTCTGCGCTCGCAGCGGCAGCGCCATCGCGACAAATCTTCTCTATACAGTCCATATAACCTTGGACACCTTCATTGTACTGGAATGTGATATCCAAAACTTTCGTTTTCCAACCGCGATGCGTGTTGAGCTTCAGGAGGTTGGTGTCTGGAATGCTAAGAATCGGATGCGGCAACCAAATACGATGCACCTGTTTGGCCGATGGCTTGAGCAGATTGGCCTCCGGGCCCAAGGGACACTGCATTGACATAACAACCTTCTCGCGGAACGGATCAATGGGTGGATTGGTGACTTGGGCGAAGAGCTGCTTAAAGTACTCATACGGTAAGGGTTGGAATGATGAGAGACAAGCCAGGGGCGCATCGTTTCCCATGGAGCCAAGCGCCTCTTTTCTGGTAGTATTTTACAGGAGTTTCATTATGTCGGAAAAGAATGTCAAAATTAAAAAAGTTTGCACCTACTTATTATTAAACATGGGCACAAGCAGCATATTGACCGTTTCCGAAGTGTAACCGTAAAGAGAAAGCCGCAGATCGAAAATACCTTGCTTTGAAGGATCAATGTTGTTGCCATTAGTGGGCGTGATAGCTTGTTCGGCAGCAGCACTCGAATTGAAAGCATTGGCATTTCGTATTTCATCCATGGTAATCTGTTGGAAGGTTACTCATTGATTAATTGATTACTTTAATTCAGTTCAATTTATTTCCTATTCAAATCGATTACACTCTAAGGCGTACTCTAGGAACGTATTTAAATTAGTATAATTCACTAAACAAGATTTCTATTGTAATTCCGGAAAAAAAAACTTAGATATAACAATAATACTCGTATAAGGGGTTTTCCATTAAGGGCGGGTCGATGTCGAACTGGAATAAAACCAGCCATGATAACTCGCCATGATAATTTGGCATTACTGACAGAATTATAAACAACAGATTTCGACGCCGCCAAAACAACATGGCCGCCACAAAATGTTAACTTCGAACCGTTATTGGAAAACCCTTTATAATACATAATTAGTGAAAATAAGATTAATATAACTACATCAAACAAAAGAAAAAGACTCTACACCTTTTTCACATGTATTTACTTCAGATTATTACAGATTAATTGCAAAATATTTCAAATGGTCTTTCAGAATAACGAGATGGTCTTCAGAAAAGTGCAAATATATTTCAGAATTTTTGCATTTAATTTCAGAAATTTTCAAATGGACTTCTACTACTTCACTACTGAATCCCACTTACCATCTAAAAGCATTATTCCGTTAATTTAGAAGAGCATTAGAAGGACGAGAAGGTAAATAATATGTTGTAATAAATTAAGTAATTAAATTAGTCACTGCATGACTTAATTTTACAATGTGATTACTTCTCAATGCGATGAAGGTTTTATTCAGAAATGATAATTTTTCTTTTTGTCTTTTACAGCAGTGAGGCCTAATTATTGTTATATGATATACGAGTCTTTTGCGACGCCAAAAGTTTGCAAACCTACCTTCTGCTGTAGCCACTCGGAATGTGGGCGTGATTTGGCAATGTCAGCCTTCAATTCAATATCCTGTATTATTTTCTTTTCCTGTGTGTCAACTAATAACATACGTCCCGGCTTCAGGCGACTCTTCAGCGCTATTTGCGATGGATCTACATCGTAAACACCAACTTCAGATGCCATTATAAGCACCTGATCTTTGGTCACGTAGAAGCGTGACGGACGCAAACCATTTCTATCCAAAACAGCTCCAATGAAGCGGCCATCAGTGAATGATATCAAGGCGGGGCCATCCCACGGCTCCATGACACAGGCGGACCACTGATAAAAGTCCCGCTTCTCTTGTGGCATTGTCTTATCATTTTGCCACGCCTCTGGCACCATAGTCATCACCGCTTCGGGCAGAGAGCGTTCACCGGCCATTGCCAGGAATTCTAGAACACAATCAAAAGAACCCGAATCGGAAAGATTTGGCTCAACTACCGGATACAGTCTCTTCAACTGATCCCCGAACAGTTCACTCTGCATGACACCCTCGCGTGCCTTCATCAAATTGACATTGCCACGCAAAGTGTTGATCTCGCCATTGTGTGCCAGAACGCGCAGTGGATGAGCTCTCTCCCAGGAGGGAAAGGTATTTGTGGAGAAACGTGTATGTACCAAAGCTAAATAGGTTTCAAATTCGGGGTCCTTTAGATCGGTGTAATACTCCCAGAGCTGATCGGAAGTGAAGAGGCCCTTGTACACAATAGTTTTCGCTGAAAGAGAACAAATGTAACAGCGTCGACCCTCTTTGAGTAGCTCATGAGAGGCGCGCTTCCGCAAAACGAACACTTGACGCTCGAATGTCTTCTCGTCCATTCCACTCGGACGCCGGACAAAGACTTGACGTGAGAGGGGCTCCGATTTGCGAGCCACTGCGCCGATAGCATTTTGATTTGACGGTACTGTACGCCAGCCAATTACTTCAATGCCAATGCTTTTAGCCAAATCGGAAAATTCTGCCTCAGCCTCACAGTGCGATGCTTCATCCAGATAGAGAATTCCAGTAGCATAAAAACCCGGATCGGGTAATGCAATATCTTTCGAAGACCTATCAAAAAGAGAGAGAGAGAGATGGAGTAAGAAAATAAGCAATTATTCCATCCGAATGTAATTAGTTAATAAAGAAAAAGAGTCTAGGAATTCCGCAATGAGGTAAGGAGGATTTTTACCAAAGAGTTATTAATTTAAAACGTTGAAATATAATTAAAAACGTTTCAATTTCATTGAAAATGTTTGTCGTATAATTATTATATTTTATGTATAAGGTCAACAGCCTTTAGTGCATTACTTTAAATCTTGTTTTTGGTTAAGCTGGGCAATAACTCGTTAACTCACTTTAACAGCCCGAGCGCCATTAAGTTAGAAGAAAACAAATACGACTAAAACAATTAAGAAAATGCTAACAAATAGAACATAATAAAACAGTGAGTGTGCTTTGTTTTTGGTTGGAAAGGCTGTAAATTTAAGACCATTTATTTACTCGACGACTCAGTGAAAATGTAAAAGTTATAATTAGACATTTTGAGAGATGCCATTGAGAACACTAACAAATTCAATTAAAAATACAGACGTCAGAACATATTGCGATAATACGATAAGAAATGAGAATGATCAAAAATACGATAATTACAAAGCTATCTAAAACTACAGGGAGAGGCATTACGTTTAATAATATGAAATAATGTTTTTAATTTCCAAAAACAAAAATTAAAAATACATACATATTGGAAAGAATTAACCTTGGTTTGCAATTTTATTGTACATATGTTATATTATATACAATTATTATATATTTACAATTGGATTGCTTGCTGTATATTATCGTATAAAAATTTACAGTAGTCTGCTAAGTTTTATTTAGTTCATCTCGTTTAACCTCGAAAAGGTGGACTTAAAAAAAAACTCAAGCCTGTTTATCTCTCGCTGTTTTTGATCTGCGTTAAATTGATAAAAACAGCTTGTACAAGTGTCTTTGAAAAATCTTAAAACAGTCTGACGGTTCTTGAAAAAATTGTTTTTATAATGTTTTCTTTTAAAATTCAAAATCTTAAAGTGATCTCTAAGTTTACAATAATACGTAAGAAGTCTTTCCAGTACTCTCTGGCTATTTTTATAGAGATTTAGGGCAAAGGCTTTGATGCTCTTTTTGAATTGTACTCTTCAAATTGAAAATGTTTCTTGCCTAAGCCCTTACCTTACCTGTCTTTTACGTTTCTTTCCTGACGGAAAGGACATCATACTGAATTCTTAAAAAAAATATGGTCTATTTTTTTAATCTTTTAAATAATGTTTTTAACACTTTAATGAAAATCTCCAACCTTGACCTTGTTTGTGCATTTAAGTTAAGCTAGTTAAATGTTTATTGATTGATTGAAAATTTGCCCGAGTTGGGAAAATTTGCCCGAGGCTTCTTCGAATAATTTATTTTTCTTTTATTCTATTCTATTATTCGTATTATTCTTGTTCTATTATTCGCAGAGACTACTACGTATTTTAAGAATTTATGTCGTTAAATTGTAAAGAGTTCTTTCCTTCATTATGACTTCTGATTAGGAACAAAAAGTACTTGATAAGTACTTAATTAAAGTACATATTTACTGTTTTAAACAATCTCAAAAAGTCATGTGAATATACAATATACAATGTATGTATAATTAAAGATGCGATATATAGACACATACATATAATTAACACAGGATTAGCACTTTTCTCAGATTGCCTTCCTTTCTCTGCCGCCCAGAAAATCGAAAAGAGCATTCAACTTTTTTAAGATATTTTTGTTATACTCGTAGTACTAAACGAGTACTTTATTACTCGTAAAGTAATGATAAATATAAAAACCTGTTAATTTGGCTTAATATAAACTCAACGGTTTTTAAAATCTATTTTGATAAAATCAATTAATAACGTCCTAAGTAGTCATACACTTATTTTTCAACACAAACGCGTAAAAGGAGCTGGTAAAGGCGCTAAATTAGTCGCTGGATTTTCGAAAAAAAAAAGTTGAAGAAGAAATCACATTTTGAACTTAACCTTGCAAAGTTGCAATTATTGAACCATCACAAAAATTCTTCATAAAAAACAGAAATTAAAATTATAGTAGATTATGTAAAAATTTGTTGTTAATTGCAAAAAAAAAAAAATGCAAAAGTTAAAATCAAAACACTAAAACATATTTTATTTTCAATTTGTTTCGTAGGCGAAAGTGCTGAGATAGATGATTTATGTTCATCATGAAGTGTAATAATTTTTTTTTTTTTTTAAAACATGCACACTTGTCGCAATATTTGTCTATACTTATATTATAATAATAATAATAAAAAAACAAATTTCGAAACTTTGAAATATGGCACCAGCTGTATTGTATGCACCATAATTGTTTGTGCCAAATTATTACCGAATTAATATAAAAAGAAATTTAAAAAAAAATTTTCTTTCATATTGTATGTATGTACGAGTACTTACATTTCCTTAGCATACAATCCATGTGGTATAGAAGCCATGACACCAGCCCCATCGCCAGTGTCATTGTCACAGGCACATGCACCGCGATGCTTCATCCGTTCTGACAAGGTCTGGGCATCACGAAGAATCTAAAGACGACATATAAAAAAAACACACAAATGCAATTAATTAATTTTTGTTCAGGATCATAATTACCAGAATTCTCTAGAATTTCTGGTGCTCTCTCTTCATGTACATATACATATTAATATTTCATTGTTATAATTTTATGTATAACAAAATATTTGGCATATCTCTCTGCTACTCTCTCACTCACTCACCTTGTTAGAGCGCTTTCCGTCGATGGCAACGATGAAACCCACTCCGCAGGCTTCATGCTCATTCTGGGGATCGTAGAGCCCTTGTGCTCGAGGACCTTCCCATGGCATTTGTTTGCGTAATGCGTGTTGTTGGTCAATTTCGACTGCTGCTGCTGCTGCTTCATGATTCTCATTACACTGATTTGAAACGTTGGAATTAAACGAATTTTCACTTCGCACAACTTTTTCGCTATCTGCGAAATCAACGTTTTCCAAAGTTAATTTATTACGTTCGTTGTTGTTGGAGTTTTCAACAAAATCACATCCCGATTTCAGATTGTCAGTGTTTATGGGGGCCATTATACGCGATACTATTTTTTTTTACTTCTTTTTTTCCTGTTCTTTTGCTGTTATTAAGAATTCAAACCACTTTTCACTTCCACAAACAGTATATTTTTTGACAGATGTATTTATTGTATGTACGTATGTATATCGGAGTTTTCGAGAAATAAGCTTCCACGATTCACGAAAATTGTTCCGTATAATTTTTTCCGGATAAGATTTTCAGCGATTAGATGACCGCGATTGCGATGATTTTTATAAACACTGATAAACAATCAACCACAAAGAACTTATATAAGTAAATAAATGCACTAAAGTACTGATTATGTGTAAACACCTCGAATTTATTAACCAGAAGTTTGCATAAGTATTTTTCACTTTTTTTTGGAAGACTACAGTATCGTTTAATATTTAATTTTTTAAAATCAACTTCCTTGGAATCAAAATGCTGCAAATAAACGAATATATATTTTATTAATGATAACTCTTTAGTTTTTTTTACTTTTATTTTTTTTTTTAATTATAGGCGAATTTGGCACATTTCCAAGTTAACTGTATAATTTTTAATTATTTTTTTTAATCAAATCAGATTTAATAAAATATTCCACCAAAAAAAACAACAACATTTCATAAGAGCAATTCTTTTTTTAATATGTATGTACGTACATAGAGAATATTTATTAAAATTGTCTTTAGAGCATGTAAGAATATAAAAAAAATTTGGCAAAATGTATTTTTTAAACTTTCTTTTCACGTTCAAATCAAATTTTATTTCTCAGCTCAGTCAATACTACTGCAACTGTCAACGTCGCTTGTCGCCCAACGAATGATCAAGTGATGCCTCCGTCATGACTAAAATATTGTGGAGCTGTGTGCAGGCAGCGCTGCGTTCTGAGAGCAATCTCTCACTGCTTGTGTTTCAAAACTTTCAGAGAGTATTCTCGCATCTCTTATTTGCCGGGGCCAGAGAGTAATATCCCTTGGACTTGGTGTAGAGTTTGGCAATAGCTAGGGAGAATCTTTCAAAATGAGAACAATAAATCATCCGTCTCTTTGTTGATTCGTTTTAAATATACTGACTCGTGTAGACAAAATGTATAGTGCACCCTTTTGGGCAGATGCAATCGTAGTATAAGCTCTAAGTATAGAATATTGGGAAAGTCGATTATGGATTTTTACACAACGTCAGAGAGGTAGAACTTTGTGTGCATACTATGTACATGTTTGGTTATTTTATAATCTTAAAATACTTATCGATATTATTATGGCTACAAGCATTGTATTCCTGACTTTTATGGCGCAGTTGATTGAATAGATTCCTCAGGGAACGTGCTTTTGTAATATATATTTTTCACCATTTCAAAAGCACATTGAGGACAACAACTAGTTAAGCCCTACTACTGATATAAAATATCGTGATATTAGTACCATTTTTTCGAGCAGAACTCAATGAGATATAAGTTTTTTAAATAATTTATTGATTTTTTAAATTCATTTCATTGCAGTAGGTACACTATTTATATAATCTTTTGCGGTTTGTAAACGATACAATCATTTTAGTAAACTATTTAATTTCTTTTACTCAATTAAAATTCTAATAAACGAATGGGCGAGGCGAACACACTATGAAAAGTGGATTTTCACTGCTAAACCGCTGAAATTACGGTTGTAAAAAGTATTAAATAGTTTAAAAGCGATAAATTCAAATCAAATATTATTGAAAAAAAAAAGAGAAAAAAGTTAGTTTATTCGCAAGAGTTATTCATTAAGAGTGTTTAAATTGAAAATAGAAACTACAGTTTCCATTCCTTTCAGCATCCTATTGTTATACATATAATCATAGAGTCGTCA
This sequence comes from Conops quadrifasciatus, assembly GCA_949752815.1. Taxonomy (NCBI): domain Eukaryota; kingdom Metazoa; phylum Arthropoda; class Insecta; order Diptera; family Conopidae; genus Conops; species Conops quadrifasciatus. The sequence goes on from OX457079.1 coordinate 35,730,433, forward strand.
TTTTCTAATAACTATTATAGTAATAAGTATAATACATGAAAGGTATTTTAATATAAGCACCCAGTTTTTTTTTAAATTTAATAAAGCTGTTTTTCACTTAAGCGGCTTCCTTTAATAGCTATAAACGTTTTTTACTCGTGGAAGCGCGTGACAAGAACTTTGGTAATAAATTTTTAAGTAAAACAATTCGTAGTCAACACGACAAATGCAATTGCAAACATTCCATTATTAGTCGTGGTTTAGCTATCAACTATATATGTATATTAATTTCTACAAAGTAGAAAGTACTTGTATAAAAATAAGAAAAATTCTTTTAAAAATAAATTTAAGAATATTTAGTTTAGGGTGTGATGATGGTGTTTCCATTTGTGACGGTTTTTATAATTTTTTATTTGGGCATTTTCGTCTTTTTGTCAGTTTCTGTTTCAGTTTTAGTTTTTAAAGCCTAAACTTAACTAAACTTCCTTCCAAAAACTTTGCCTGCTTTGTCTTAATGTACTATTAAGACATTAGCTTGTGAGATGGAGCAACAAATTAGACGCCAACAACTGATAAAGCCTCGTGCATAAGAATATATGTATATATGTATATAAAATAGTACGCATAGATTGAATATACACAATCATGCGATTAGTCTCGCGTATGTACATACGATATATAGTAAAGCCATATTCATATAAAGAAATTATTAAAGAAATTTCGAAAATAAAAAAATTCAGGAAGTCCAGAAAGGTTTTTGAAATAGCACCATAAATCAATTTGAAATGTTTATATTATTTTCATATAACGCTTAATGCTTTCGTATTTCCTTTTCATTTTAATTCGTAAAGGCAAAGTCGTCTTTTATTACTCACATCAACTGATAAGAATTAGCGTAAAAATAAACTGCGAAACCGCTGCGATGGCGCAATTTTTTTGGCAAATTGACCAGTTTCTGTATTCTAGCAGTTCATTAACTTCTTTACTGTTTTACGGTTTGCGGTTCTTTCATAAAAAAAAATGTACATATATGCTAGACGTGTATAATTGTGCAATTTTACATATACATACTCGTATGTGTATACAATATATACGAAACAACACGTATCGGTTTAAATACAAAAAACACAATAAAATCACAATCAGTTAAGTAATCAATGAAAAGTTAAAAGATTGGTAAAGATTATTCAGTCTGGCACGTTGAGTTTGCGATTAAAATAATCAACATAAATTTCAATTCTTTAGAAAACGCTTATATGAGTCGGCAACTTTTGTGTGGATTTTCTTTTATTTTTTTCCGTCTTTTTATTAACTGATAAGAGACTTATTTGTTTAAGTCGGAAATCTCTCGACTGCCTTTTGTTTGTTCGCCAGATAAGATTGTGAGATATTAAGTACGTACCTATATTAAGTACTTTTCTGATGATATTAGCGTCACTTGCTAGACATTCATTTTATTATGAAAATATGCAAAAAGTATTTCATTACAAAAAAAAAAAACAACACTTTCATGGATAGTATAGAAAATTTGCTGACTTGCTATTAATTGCTCAGAAAATGGTTTTCATTTTCTAATGCATAAAATTTGTACATACTTAGATGTTGGTTCTATAAGCCTTAAGTTTTTGAGTAAGAATTACATATTTATAAATTCAGTTTTTTTAAAAAAAATTGCTATTGTTATGTAAAAACGAAAATTTAACCTCTAGGTCAATTTAATTTAAATTTAAATGTTGTTGTATGTACAGTAAAGAGTAAATTTTTGATATTTTTCGACACAAATTCTGTGCAGTAATTTATTTCAATTAATCGCAATAAAAGCATTTTAAATTTGCATAATCGTCTCGAACGTTTTGGTCCATTTTGAAGGATACTCACAACGAAAATTGGAAAGTTATAGTCTTTTAAGGTACATATATATTGTTTTAACATTATACGAATATTAATTTTCAATTTCAAAAATTGCAAATTTGTGTTAAAGTCTTTGCTTTTTCAATCAGTTTAATTATAATTTAAACATCAATAGAACAGAATTTATATAAAAATTGTTACTATATAAATAAAACCAATCAAATCAAATCAAAATCAATTGCAAATTATTTGTTTCCTCTTGTTGTTCCTCATTGTTCACGACAGTATACACGACACAGAGAGAGAGTGAGAGAGAAAGATTAAAAATTAAAGCAAAAAGTTTAAAGATTGCAGCAATTGGAACAGTCTTTTATTTGTTTTCTTTTGCTTTCCATAAACGAATTTAATAGAAATAAAGTGGAATAAATTTGGTGATAAAAAAACCAAATTTCAAGATTATTGCAAACTTTATAAAAAAATAAAAAGTGTAAAAAAACTGTTTAAGATTGTTAAAAAAATTCAACTAATCAAATTAAATGAAATCTAAATCAATTTCAATTTCAATTAAATTAATTTGTTTTAATGAAAAACAAAGATTTTGGTTTTTTCTCAAATCTTATCATATTTCATTAATTGGTACGAGTATACTCAAGTATATTGGTTACGCATACTCAAATCGAATAGATTTTAATAAGCAGATATTCATAACTTGATGTTGTAATCCTGTGTAGCTATTTTTAATAAAAAATAATAAAAAAAATAAATTCATTTCATTAATGCTTAACAGAATTAAATTTAAAACCAACCTAAAACCGCAACGAAACTTTTTTAAATTTCTAATACTGTACAATTATATTGTACGTTATAAATAGAAAAAAAAACAGTATATCTTGTATCGAATTGTATAACTTGTTTATTTGAAATTAAAGTAACTCGGCAATTGGAGAACACGAACAAATAGAAAACTGATCCAATTACAAAAATATCTATACATCTACATATATACATCTATATATCTATTTGATTATATTCTTAATCAAATTGAACATGTACCGCTGCGTGATTGCAAACCTTACTTAACTCAAGTGTGACGACGGGAGGCTTCAATGAATTCAATGTCAACAACTGCAACAATATCTACTACTATCAATACAGACAATTGTTCAATAAAATTTGCCATATTTGTGTGCTAATCAATTGTAAGATTAGATAATTAGATAAAAAAAAGCTTACGATATAATGAAAAATTTTTCCTGCATTTTCTTTTTATTAATTAATTAACATAATATGCTTAAATTCAAGAATTTATAAGTTCTTAATCTATTATAGTTCTAATGTAATTATTAAGCGGTGTCAAAAACCTTTAAATTATTAATAAATGTTTTTAATAAACTTAATATAACTTAAACTTATAAAACTTAAACTTAATAATTGATAACAAAATTAAGAAATATTCCAAGCCAAAAAAAGTTGAAAAATTAGACTGTAATTTTCGACCGTGTACATAATCTAAATAATAGATGTAATAAGTACATATGTATTAGGAAGACACAATTATAAAAAATTAGTAATGCAAATATCGATGAATGACCATTTACATACGTACATATGTAGTTATCTTCATAGGCGCCGTGCAGTCAGTGCAGTCATTTGTCACAACTGACAAGTCTTAAGTTCAATTTACTAAACCGTGCAATAATTACATATAGTGAGTGCATAAATCACATTCTTCTATGTGATTGTGATGAAATTGAATGAATGTGATAACGATGGAGCTTCACTGTTTGAAAAATAAAAATTTTTTTTTTTAGTATAAAAAAGCATTTCTAAAAATCAAAAAAAAGTTACATTGTGATTATTGAATGATTAAAGTGATGATTGTCAGGTCAGTAAGGTAGCAGCAGCGACAATTGCTTTCTGCGCAGTTAGTATAAATTCATTATAGTAAAAAATTGAATTACGAGTACTAAACTTTTGATGGATCGAAGTCGAACAGACGACCAATTAAGTCAGAGACGTCACGTCGGAATGATAAATTAATAGACAGACTGATAGATGGGACGCACATACATATGTACATATGTGGAGATGTCAATTACGATACAGTTAAGTACAATCGAGTATCGGTAAGCAGCTTTTCGATACGTTCCACAAAATTGATAAGATTAAAACGATGATAATGTAAATTTATGATAATGTAAACAAATAATTGCTTTCAAAAAGGTATAACGTATTTTTTGTTATTGCGATGGCGCGACGCGGCGCATTTTTGGCACTAATTTTCGCCTAGATTATTTACGTTTCATTACGTTTCAGGGAAAATTTTTTCAAAAATAGATAAAATCAATATTTATCATTTTAGATGTAGGTCATACAATTGCAAACATTTGTGAAAGAGGTAATGTTTTTGTTAAGAATATTTTTAAATGAATCTATAGATTCAAAATTGACTGTATTCGCCTGCAAAAGCACCTTTCGTCGGTTTATTAATCAATAAAACTGAAAAAAAATATTTGCCAGTTCAATGCGTTACGTGTAATTTTAGATTTGTGCAATAATTATTTCGTGTTTTTATTGGAAATGTAAAATTTTTTTTTCAAATTTTAAAAAAAAAATATTCCTAAATATTCCTTTTAAACAGTTCAATGTACTCAATCTCAGACTGACCTTATGGAAATATATGTATACCTGATACATATGAACGTACTGTTACTACATAGTCGTACGTATTCAATTTTCATGGATAATGAAAACTAAGGTATATTCGTATATAGTACATAAGTCGGCACTATAATCTGTTAGTTACATGCACGTTTTCTGAGAAAACGCAATAAAAAAAAATCAATAAAATGCAATATATAATAAGGTTAAGATAATCTCTATTACTTTAATAAAAGCACGCAACGTTTCCGATGTCGCCATAGGTCGTTCCCACTCAGTCAGTCAGTCAGTTAGTCTCCTTCAAGGTATGTACTTGTACGCTTCTATTGAAAATGTGTTATATAATCTCTAGGATACAAATCTACTGGTCGGTTTTTTCTTACGTTTTTTCCGCTGCTGTTGAGGAGAAAAGCGCCATGAAAAACAACAAAGAAGATAATCTGTATAGTGCTTGTACTTTTATGGATTTTTACTAGGTTCAAGTATATAAAAAAATATATACATATATACACATATATGGTGCATACAATATATGCATAAAAGCGCAATTTTGCTTTAAAAGCAACTTTTCTTATGTACTCAATTTTTTAATAGTTGCTATGGACAGAAACCTTTAATCGATAACAACAACACAATTATCGCGCAATATGGATGATGACAAGGATAAATAAATAAAAAAGTCGAGTTGGAATGTGTGCACAATTTTCAGACTGAGAGTGAAAAGGTTTGGATATTTGCTTTGCCAAGAAATAATTCTTAAGCGAAATAGGAGATTTTGATGGTTCGATATTACAATAAAAAGTATAAAAAAATACTGTGGTTGTTTTCGACGTACGTAGATATATTATTTAGCATGAAGGACATACAAAGGATGTCAGTATGGTTGGAATTTAGGCATAATTATCATAATCATAATAGTAAGAGTAATATTATTTCTTTCTCATGAAAGAAATCTAAGAGAGTAATCTTCCGTTTTTAAAATCTCCGATATTACGGAGAAACGTTGTGGTTTTGGAAAATTGCGTAGTAGTACAAATGCTAAAAACTAGTAGTACTTTTTAAAATAGAATAGTACGAAAATAATATGAAATATATGTTTCTTTGTGAAATTTATTTATTCAGATCATATAAAATACATACATACATATGTACATATGTCAATTATATATTTGTATCTATTATATATTGTATTTATATCCCCGGCTCCATTTTTAAAATTTTTCCATGGGTTTATGTCTTTTTAATAATAATAAAAGTGTTTTGATTAATTTTGAAAGTTGCTTAAGTGCATTCATAGTCTTCAAAAACACTTAAAATTGAGAATGTGTGTCTAAGGTCGCTAAATGACGACACTATTCAGCCGAAAGCTTTTTCATTAACGTCGTATAAAACTTAAGGAATTTTTTCTTTTGACAGGAATACATCGAAAATAGAAAAAAACTGAGCAAAATAAACAACCGCGGTTTTCAAATAACAGTATATACGAATGTTGACAGGAGCGACACAGTAGATAGATGTGTTCGTATAAGATAAAGAGTTACGCAATGAGATACCTTCGGATAAACTGCTATATATAGCTATATATAAAACAGGAGTACAACGTAATACAATTTAAAACCGTAGTTTAACGATTTATACATGCTCTCAAATAGTAGTAAAATACTACTATTGTAGTACAAACAACAACGCTGATACTCGTACACATTTTCTATAAAAATCACCAGTATGCATTACATAATACTCTCTTTAATTTTTCCTATTGGGCAGGAGGAAACGCACACACAGTGCTCACCAGAAGCACTAATACCACTTTCTGGCCCTGTTTTATTGTATTTACCCGGCAAATAAAGAAAAAAAATTCCACAGAAGCAGAAGCACAAAGTAAACAAAAGAAAGACCGACTAGAAAAAAATTTACAATCGTATACATTTTCTGTGCAATATACATACATATCTATATGCACGTACAATCTGTCCAAAGCTGGATGAAGGAATGCCTATTTACATTCATGACTTTAAATAAGTAAGAGACTGCATATATAGGTACATATATGCTTAGTCAAAAGTTCGTCTGTATGTGTGGCTTTCTTAAATTATTGATTTCTTTACAATTCTCTTGCAATGGCATTGCAAAAACGGAGGATTTTTAATTAGAAAGAAAACATTAATGAAAATTTGTCAGTTGCGACGTTGGCAACCCTACTGCTAATATATAGATACGTACATATCTGTATGTATGTATGTTTTGCTATTCTTTTAATATCGGCATTTAGAATTTCTCATTATGATAAATTTAGCAAATTTCTGTCGCGTCTTCTTTCTTCAAGAAATAATCTTTTCACTTTGCGTGTGATATTGATTTTTTCAAATACTTTTTTAATTACTTGACATTTTTTTACGTTTACACTTTATCCTCTTCTTGTAATATGGTATGTATGTATCAGATATATATATATATATATATATATAATAATCACTGGAACTGTTTTTTATTTAGTAGCTAAAAATCTTCCGATTAGGCTTTGAAATCTGGCTGCTCCGAACTATTCAACTGATTCCTTCAGAAGACCGAACGAAACTGAACGAACCATTTGCAGATTTTCCTGCTCAAGATAAAACAATTTTGGAAGAGACTTTGTATTAATTTTACTGCTTTATATTCTCTTTGTACTTAAATTGTTTGAGAGATTTTTAGAGAGCGAGTACTCTTAAAATCTTTTACTCTCTTTTTAATTCACCCTTCTTGACTAAATACAGTCTATATTTCACTATATACTGCTGCTGCTTTCATGCGTTTATCCTTTTAAAAATAAATATAAAGTATGTATATAAAAAATAAATAAAAAACAACTCCTTTTCATCATAAAATAAAATAAACTTAAAATAAATATTAATTTTAAAAACAAAAGATAAGATATAAAATTTAATTAATTTTTTCGTGAAGAAGTGTTTATTTAATGAATAAGTTCAAACAAATATTGAAATTAAAATATCCGAACGAATTTTTATTAGATTCAAAGTATAAAATTCAGTTTTAAACTTAATTGTACTTTGGAAGTTTTTGAATGACTGCTCAGTATTCTTATATGTATGTACATATGTACGTAGGTCCATTATGTTATCAATTACTTTGCACTGCTAAAATCATTCATTGCAACGTAATTCCAATAAAAGATAAGAAAAACATTATTACCTTATACTTTTTTAAAAATGCATTTTTTTTTGATACTCGTAATCTATTCGCGGAATTAAAATGCATTTTTATATATGAACATTGATCAAACGGCTGATAGTATGAAATCTCTGCCGATAGTAATTACAAACGGAATATCATCTGATTTCTGATAAGTATTTTTACGAATATTTTGTTCTAAGTATATGTATCATACGTATATAAGACGTATGATTTTTTTATTTGACCACTATTACTGACCACTTAAGATACAGTTAAATATACAGTTGAAACTGTGATAAATGTAAATTTTTAATTAACATATGTATGTATGTAGATATGTAAAACTGTAGTATAAGGCTTATTAAAATTCATTGTCAATTAGTGCGATTATTTCGAATTTAAATTGTAAATTTAAATTGTAATAATCATATTTCTAATATCGATATCCAATATCGCCTGTCTCTGGCAAATTTTGCTCAGATTTGTAAAATTTTTGAGCGGTGCGGATGAGCCGCGGATCAAATGAAACATAGCAGATAAAAAATTCGGAATAAAATTAGAAATATAGTTAAGTTAACTTTCGTTTACTTAAAGTTAAACGAAAAGAGTAACCTAATAGAGTAAATTAACAGAGGGATTAAGACATTTTATTTGTAAAAATAAAAAAATAAGTATTTTTGGATACCAACGTCGGACGGACATCCGATCTGCACAGACATCTGTGTCGTGAATGGGCCGCTTTAGCTATTGTTCAGGCGAAAGAAAAATATATGGATGGTTCTTAATTTTGCACATTTTAAATGAACAATTCTACCAACGAACAGATGTCGCTGATATCCGGTTTTTAGGCAATTCGATGACACATAATTTGAGGGTTTCCTTTGTACTGTTTCTCACGGCTTTACAGGCATGCAAACATCAAATGGAGATAAACTTTAAAAGGGGCTAATTGTCATAACTTGATTTGGCATTCATTTTTAATACGACGCACGATTATTAAAATGATGATTTATAGTAATTTTGATAAGTCTCTCGAAGATATATTGAAACAATAGATTTATTTAATTAATATTTAAATTATCATCTGTTTGTATTTAATAATGTAGTTAGTACTTAATAAAAGTAGCAAAATTATTCTGTGCAATCTGTTTACTACGATTACAATCAGTCGATAACACTGACTGCCTGCCTTCAGACTTTTTTGTTTGGATCGCACGTTTCTAGGTTTTTGAGAATCGATTCAGCGGAGTTTTCTAGAAGGATTAAATTTATTTCATTCACTTCAGAAAAGCGAGTTAAAATAAACACTGTTCATAAGAAATTTAAGTCAAACGTGAAAAAGTTTGCCTTCACTCACAATGCCGGAAGCTGATGGACCATATGATGGAATACTGCTTGCCATGGCAGAGAAGCACCGTGGTGGTGTTCAGGAGGTAAGTAGTGATGGATTGTCGGAACTGCATCACATGGTTTCCTCTCATTTCATTTCTTATACCTTATAGTTCCTACATACGTTGGCTAATTTCCTGGGTCGCAAAACGGATTTCTTTACCGGCGCTTCCAGTGATGAGTGGGAAAAAATGTTGCTGACCATCTTTCGGAAGGAAGGTGAAAAGGCGATGGTTGCTCATCGTGAGGTGTTGAAGAAACGTGAGGAGCAGCATAGAATCAAGCAGGAAAAGGAGGAAAAGGAGCGCGCCGCCAGGCAAAAAGAAATGGAAGCAAATAGAATATGTGATATTTCGGATGAAGAGGCGGCTCAAATAATTAAAGAAGAGGAAGACAAGTGAGTACATACGAGGATTGTGGGCAGCTATTCGGACTTATAATCGAAATTTTTAATTTTTTTTTATTAGAAAACGTGAAAAACTATTGCAAGAAAGTGTCGAAAATGGTACCACGCCAGTCGTTGCGAACGATAATGTTTGTAAACCAATTGAAAAAGTCGATGATGAATCTGAAAAGAGTGAAATTGGAAAACTGCTACCGAATTCGGGCAACGGATGCACGCTCGATAAGTACATGTGGGTACAAACTTTGGGAGAAGTTGAGGTGAGTGGATTTTATTATTTTTATTTTAATTGATCAATGAAAATGATAATTTCAAAAATATCATTGAAAATTGAATTTACATCAATTTATCATAATTAGTAAAAGATTTTTGTTGGCCAACTGATGCATTCCTAAATGTTTTCTAAATAATTTTAAAGACTAATAACGCATTCGGTTGGTCGCGTGTTGGCAGATAATGTTGAAAACATGTGAAATCTTATGAGAGAAACCAAAATACCACATCTTTTCTATTAAATAAAAGGTCATTGTTCCTTAAAAGAGATAAGAAAAATAATCTTGTGTATAAATTAAAAATATTATTTATTCTCTCTAAATTTAAAATATGATTTATAACATATCACAGGAACAGTGATTGATGGAATAAAAACGTATAGCTAAATTGTTCATATACAAAAACTTAAGTTTCCATACTTGTATACAGTCACCGATTATTTTTGTATAGTAGAAAATTCTGTGTCAAAATTGAAAGTTACTCTTTTTACAATTTGTTTTATTCTTTTTTACAATGTAAAGTTAGTGAGTAATAAATTTTTATTACTATTCCATAATTATTTTTTTCTTTAATCATTTGGAATCTGCTTCCTGAGGCTACTTTTTTTATTTTTATATAAATATTTGTAAATGTAGTTTCATTCATTGCAAAGAGTTGCAAAGTCAGTATGATTTATTGAACATTTGACAACTTTTTTAGTTTTCTGTTTTTGTTTTTTTTAATAGTAGAGTAAAGTAAAGTAAAGTGCCTTCATTATATAGTCATAAATTAATAATAAATAATATACATAATACTAAACCAAATAAATATAAATAAGAAAAACGGAATTAATACATAAGTCCTTTAGTCGTGACTGGTTAACTTTGTGGCATTTCGCGAGCGCGCACTGTAATTGTAAAAAAAGGATGTTTAGCATAATAAAGAGTATAAGAAGTTCGAAAATTACTCACTTTCTAGCGCGTAAACCATGGCCATTATGAGTAACAAAAAGATTGTACTCATACTGACAATTAGCACTGTCACTTGGCGTCCTCGATCGCAGAGACCGCGCTTGGGTTTCTTGTTCGATCCACCAGCTTCGCCATTGACCATCGTGAAATGCATCGAGCTCGCAATGGAGACAGTGTCGAGATCTTTGGTTTTAATAAAATCTAAATTTGGATCCACGCTAATGATCGTAGCATCGTTGTCGTTGTTGTTATTATTTTTAGGATTGGTGGCATTTTCGCCGATGATGATGTTGCCGCCGGCGGCATGTTGTTGCATCATTGCATGCGTTAAATTCGAATTATAAGTTGTCGTCGTTGCTGTTTTTGTTGTGTTATTGTTGTGCAATGTCGGCAGGTTTTCCAAATATAGTTTATTGTGTTGTTGTCTGTTGTGGATTTCGACAAAGCGTTCCAAATTTGCTGCCGTCAGTAGCAATGAACCTGAGCCAACACTCTGCAAAAGATATAAATTTCAATTTATTAAAAAAATGCCAAAAAAATTAAGTTTTTTTGCATTTAATAATACAATTTCTATTTTTTCTAAGAATCAAAGCAAGAATGAACCCTTTTTTAAAATGTTTTTTTCGGAAAAAATTTTTTTGAGAATATTTAAAAAAATATTAAAAAAGGAATTTTTATAGAACAAGTCAACACTTGATTTTTGTTTAATTTAAAAACTTTTTTGGGGTAACTCGCTTCGAGAATTCAGCATTTTTGTTTCTGGGAATTTTTTATAAAGAACGTGTTTAACGAGTTTAAGTGAGAGAACGAACATTGTTTAAGCAAACATTTGAAGCAAAAGAGTACAAACTTTAAATTAATTTTATTTAAAAGCGGCTTTATTTTACTTTAAGCTGCTCTAAGGAGCCTCAAGAAAAAGGTGTTTCCTAAAGTGTTGTAGGAACAAAAGAGCAACAACACACACACACTCACCCGCGTACTGCTGTTGCTATCGCTGGAGCCTTGTGAAGAGCGTGAACCACGTTTTGTTGCAACTGCTACCGACGCAGCCGGGGCCTCGTCCCGCCTCGTTCCCCGCGAGACGCTTGCAGCATTTTCTGCTGCACCGCCACCGCCACCACTATTTGATACGCCGTCGCTCATTTCGTATCCGCTGCTACGTCGTGCACTGCTTATGTGCTTAGCATGTCCTGCACGCGTTTGTCTGCCGCTTTCGTGCTGCTGCGGCGGTGTGAAGGCAGAATTCATTTGATTGCTTCTTCTGTTGTGGCCAACACGACTACCGACAACGTCGTCAACGGCGTGGCCTGTGCTCGCTCTCACGCCTACAACATCAACGCCAATCAATTCACGTTCTGGGCCATGCATTCTTGGTGGTTGTTGTTGCTGTTGTTGTTGGTGTCGTTGTTGGTAAAGCGCTAAGTTTTGTTTTAGAGCATGCTGTTGTTGTTGCGAACACATAGCCGGATTTGAATGGGAACGATGACTTCGATTCGAAGAGGATGCAATCGAAGCGGCTGACGAGGAAGAGAGAGAGGCGCGTGGTATATGCCAATAGTCGTTCATCTAAAAAAAATAAAATGTGTGTGAATAATTTGTTTATTTTAAAAAGGTATTTGACTTTTCAATGAGAGAAATTAATTTGACATTAAGCGAAGAAGTCTCAAAGAAGTATAGCCACAGTTTAAAGGTTACTTTGATGCAAAGCAATTTATATTGTGTTTTTTTAGTTAACGAGAGACTTTCATGAACATTATTTGGAGATTTCGTTTAAGCAACAGACACACAAAACAGTAAACGGCAGCTTAACGGACAACAGCAATCGTTTTTTTGTGCATATTTCGTAAAAGAACTTACTTTATTTTATTTTATTTTATACTTTGTTTTATTGCTGAACTTTTGATAACTGTTAATTGCAGTAGAAGAAGAAGTTGGTTGTCAATCCTTTTTGGTAATTTTATCACTTAATTTTTTGTTGAATTTTCAAAGTTATTAACTAATTATCGCAGTTATAAATTCAAAGTTTCTTTTTAACAGCAACGTTTGTTTTTTTCTTAGTTATAAAATTTAGTTATGTATGTGTTCCTAAACGCTGCAAAAACTCTCAGTTCCAATTTCTTATTCTTTTCGTTCGACAAAAAAACGTTTAAATTTTTGAAGTCGCTGCGAGAACGACGACTCAGTCGTGCCTTCAGAACCGATCTATTCAACGTCAAGAATCAAACTGATCTTTGTCGTTGGCTGAAACTGAGCGAGTTAACTTCAGCTGGAGTCAGCTTGCGGTCGTCGGTGGTCGTGATGACGACAGGTTGGTTGTGCGAGGTTGTGTTTGTTTTTTTTCTCTACCTTGTGTCTTTTGTTTTCCTAGTCGTAGTCTAAGAGAGAGAGAGAAGAGAGCGCCGCCGCGTCCGAGTTCTTTGCAAACGATGGTTACTTAGTATTCGATTGTTTAGCACGATGATGATGATCTTTTATTGCTTTTAACTATGCAGTTTTTTTCTCTCCTAGCATTTTTGATTAAATGCACATTTTTTGTAATGAATAGTTTGTGCATACATCACGGTCTGCATATGTACATATAGTAAGGCAGGCATTTTTCGAGAGGATGAGACTTGTTTCATTTAATTTAATTTATTCCTCGTGTCATTACATTTAACAAATTCGATTTTTACAATTACTAAAAGAGGAATGTTTCAAATGCTTATTTATATTGATATGGTTACGAGTAGTTCCGTGTAAAAAGAATGTAATCCATGAGATAGAATAATGAAACATCTTCTGTGGACTGGAAAAAAAATCATCAATCACTTTTTCCAACTGACGTTTCCATTCTATTGTATTTTTAATGTGCTGCTAAGTACACGTACTTAAGTACGTACTTATGTACATTAATAGAAACGTCAGTTGGGTTTAAATGTGTCTATATTAAAAGTCAAATACTTATCATCTAATGACTTTTTTAATTGCGCAACAAACCTAAAATAGCAATCCTCTTAAACAATCCTCATTAAATCCTCTTATCCTTACTAAATTCGCAATAAATCCTCTAATCCTCCTTAAATCCGCAATAAATTCTCTTAAACATTTCATTATTCACAAAAGAAAAGCCTTCAAGTGAAAGGCTGCACTTGCTGAAGTAAGGACAAAGAAGAGTCATTATAGTGACGCCATTTTATTATATTTTTATTAATTAATCTATTAATTATGGTTTTTTAGAATAACTTCTTTCCTCATCTTTCTTCGTTTTCGCTTTATATGCATTTTTTTTTTCTTACCGACAACAATGAATGTAATTCGGCACATAGAAAAAGGATGTTTTATTTTATGAAAATTGTGTGTAAAAGTTTTCTCCCTATTAAAACTATGATAATTCATGAAATGGACTTGCTACACTTTCAAAGAAAACGGCGTTGTATATAGATTCTTAACCAATTTTGTTTGTGGTTAATGGTTAAGAAGATGGTTGGTTATACGCGAACGACACGCAACACGCAGCGGTAACTCGCTTTTGATCTTTTTTCCTATTTCTTGCGTTTTCCGCAAAAAAAAAAAAAGAAAAAATTGCGCTTATTTAATATTGATTGTTATTTTTTGAAGGACTAAAAAAGTCTTCATATAAGTCTTCCGGGTTTTTCTTATACAAGTAAATGTTAGTTAAATACATATAAGAAGAACAAGAAAGTAAGAAGAAGAACAAGAAGTAAATAGGTTTGCTTCCGCAAACTTTAATTGCATTGCCTTCTAATATACATAACTCGTAACGTAATGAATTGAATGCCATAGAATTATAGAATAATAAGTACAAAAAAAATTTATTGTTTAATTTAAAAAGTTAGTTGTTTAAATTTTCTTAATACTTTTAATTTATTAAAGTTTTTTCAGTCTAATTTCGAGAAGTTGGGCAGTTTTCACTGACAGCTCCATTTGACAGCTGCACGATGCAAATCTATATAAACTTAAGGATCTTAGCCACCGCTTAACCTTTGTGTGACTTCAAATGTTAATATGGCCATTATTATCATGACTACATTTTGTCAATAAGTTTCCAAAGCTTGAATATATTTTCGATACGCTTAGGCCTAATTATTTTTGTGGAATTAGCAACGTTTTAAGAGTTCATTGAAAAGAGAATGCTTTTTTTTTTGTAAAGTTCAGTCGCTTTTAAATAGATTCTTATACAATAAGAAAGTATTAATGGGAATACTTATACAATGATTCATGGGAAATATCGTATTTTAACCGCACGTTATTTAGATAATGTGTAGCTATGAGTATAAGTTAATCTTATCTTGTTATTAAGTTAAGCTTATTAATGTTCTTAATAGGTTAACATAAATATTTGGCTTCTTTTTGCTCCTTTTAAATATTATACTATAAAAGAATAGCTGGTAAATCCGGTTACCATTTGGCAATTTCTTTGACCCAAATTGTTTATAGTGTATGAATAACTATTCTTATTAAATGAACGGCTGTTATGGAAAGAAAATTATGGAATAGAATGAACTCGTGATGGATTTCTTATGATGAGGCACGTGTTAATGTTTACTTTTTACCTCAAAGAGTAAGAAGAAGAAGGAGAAGAAAAAGAAGAACTTGGAAATGCGATTGTTTTCTTTCTTTTAATTTTTTTAAAAAGTTATTCTTAAGCATTATTGTACATACAAATATATATCAATACGTAGGTATAAACATGGAGTTTTATCACGTTTCAAGTATTGTAAATAATGTTAATGTGTCATATTGTTGTTTTTGTTGTTGTCGTTGCGATTTGTTAACATGCATACATTACGGTACTATAAAAGTCAGTCGCTACGTGTGTACGAGTATGTGTCTTGAATGTCGTCCGTCCAAATTTTTTGTTTGGAAATTTGACAATCTCTTTCGTACCAGGCGCCGATGTCTTTTTTGTATAAATTAAAAAGACAAAAAAAAGGGGAGAATTTGTGAAAAGAAAAAAAACCACACAAAAACAAAAAAAACCAGCACCAAAAAAATTCTAGCTACGGATTTTTGACTACATGCGAAATGTTTGAGGCTAAGTTTCTCCGCGGTTCTCATAAAGATTTCATGAATATGAACAAAGAAAACAACATTAATCGAAACAACAATGGTGTGTTGTTAGTACTACTACCGCTACCGCTATCGTCTGTCCATCTTCTTTATTTAATGTTTTTTTATTATCTTATGATTTTAAGATAATCAAAAAAAAAATACCGGGTGAAACCTTTACGGATACAAAAAAAGAAGTAGGTAAGCATGATGGAATGACTACGTAGACTTTAACAACAACAGCAACACAAACACCAAACACCAACACCAACAATAACAATCATAATAATAATAAAAAGAAGACAAATAATTCACATAACTTAACTCATGAGAATTCTTTATTAAATATTCATACTCTATGAATTCTTAGAAAACCATCTTTTTGTTGTTATTGTGGTTTCTTCAATTTTCAGTGCATACTTAACCCTTATGCTATGCTCCGGTAAAATTTCATCTTATTTCGATTGCTTCGATTTCTTTGTTTTTGATCTAAAATTAATGTTATCTAAAGTAATTATCAAGAGAAATTAGTTTATTTATCAATTTTTGAAAGGTCTTTCTGCAATCATTAATATTTGTACTAACGTGCCCATAATAATAAAAGTGGTCTAAGTCAAGAAACAAAAAAAAACTGAGTTAATATAACAAATTTCTTCGCATTACAATCTCTTAAATAAAGTCCGAAATACATTTTATAAATTTGCAAAAATTGCACCGTTAAAGTGACATGGTTTTAACATCAGTCAAAAACGAATTTTAGTTCAAATGAATATTGAAAAATAAATAATAAATGTAAATGAATTATTGCATTAAAATTTAGAGTTCTAATAAAACTTTTTTTGAACATATTTTTTTAATCGAAATTTATTGTTTGTTTGTCCAAATGGTTTCTAGGTGCAAGTGCGTATAAGAAAAGGCCGAAAAGCCTTTATTCATGCTAAACAAATTGATGTGATTAGTAAATTATTTATTAATAATTTTTACTATTATTGTTTCTGGAGATATTTTTTGGTATATTCGTTATATACATACGGCATTTTATTTATCTTTGGCAAATTATCATATGCCAAGTTATTATTGAGAGATTTGTTTTTGAAAGTCGTATAAAGGTTAAGAAATTCTATATAACTATATTCGACAGTTTTAATGGTGGACGGGACGGGAACGTGCAAAAAAACAACAACACTCAAATGAATAAATTCTTATAATTTTTTTGTTCGAAAAAATGCATTTCAATTGAATTGAAACCATTCATGTTTTTTAATCAAGGATAAAAAAAATGTTTGTTAATAGTAGTGGTAATTGTTGTTGTAACTTGTGTTGTTGTTTTATGCTTGAGTGATTACAAAAGTTTTCAAGTTGATTAAAAGCAAAATCATTAAAGACTGTGTGTGTGTGTGTGTGTGTGTGTGTGTGTGTTTATACTCGCATGAGCTTGTTTGAGCTTTATATGCTGAAACAGTCAACTCCACCCTCGGCCCCTTCCTCTGCTGCTGCCAAAAATCAGGTGGTTATGTACATTAGGTTTTTAACCTTTTTTATGCTAAATTAATTTTAATTTTGAATAATTTTATAAGGCTTCAGTTTCAGTTCATCTTTGCCAGCTTTAATAGTATTTAATAAATTGATAAATATTTTTTTTAAAGAATTTTATTTAATTTATTAAAAATTCTATTTAATAATTTAAATGCATTAATATACGTGTATAAAGAAACTTTTATATTCAGCGTAAATTATTTCATATCTAAAAATAACATTTCCTTTCATTATAATTTAACAAGCTATGAATTAAGCGATGAGTTAAAAAAGCGTCTAAACATTGAAAGAATGTTCCTAATTATAAAGTCTTAGACGTTTGTTGGTGGCGGCGGCGGCAGTCTTTTTAGTGGTTTGCTGAAATACAACACCATCATCATCATCGTCATCATCGCAATCAACACTATTTCAATTACTTGCAAAATAACGTAAACAACAACAACAATTATGTTTATGGTTTACTAAACAGATCTGTCTTTGGCAGCTACATACATATATCAATTCTCGTTGTTAAGGCAAAATTAAAAAAAACTTTAAATGAATTGGATTTTGTTTCATTTCGTTTAACCTTTTGCTGGGAAGAAAAAAAATGCTCTTTTATGTTATGTTCTTTTGATTGATGAGAGATCATTTTCATGAAAAAAACAACTTTTTGTTGAAAGAATCACTTTACCGCACTTCACTTCACACCAAAAAAGTCACGAAATTGTATTCGGGCAATTTTTCAGATCATCAACAATTGGCGAAAAATTCTACAATTAGAACTTAATTTGTACGAATACGACATAAATATACATAATTACATATTTTGTTTTTACTCTATTTTTCTTTCAATTTTGCAGTATTTTTAATTTATTTCAATAACCGTAGAACAATTTTGGAAGGTTATAGAAAAGACACTGGATATATCTCAATGATGAGACGGTTTTTACTATAGTTAAAGAAAATACATATATATTTAGTGTGGTACAATCTAAAAAAAAGCTAATGATTTTTATTTTATTTTAAAAAAAAGCTAAGGCTTTTTTGAAAACTAGTTTTCTTTTTAAATGCTTAACTTATAAACTAATTTCAGTTTATGTTAATATTAGTTTTAAACTTGAAAATCAGCATGAAAAAACCTTATCTTAAGAGGTTATCTTTTGGAGATATCTTCAAAACCTTTAAGAGCTTATTTTAAAATAACAAAAAAAAGGTTTTTACGCTGCTTAGAAAAACGCTTGACTAACTTTAGGTCAAGGTTTCCAAATTTAATAGAGATTTTTGTAAATAATTAGCAAAGAAAAATTATGCAAATAATAAACGAATTTTTAACTTTTTAAAGAATATGTTAATTTAGCACTGTTCCGTCCATGCCTCCATCTGTCTGTCTGTCACTTTGTGGAAATCAGGGTTACAAATGGATGGATGGGATGTAAGGAAGCAACAGGGGTGCATATACAATAGTATGGTACAGCATTAACAAATTGCTAGATAATTTAAATGTAATTAAACTTTGCAATTAAGCTTAAAGATAGCCGCCGTTTGATCGTGATTATAAAATGATAATTTAAGTCGTACAATACGTATATCATAAGTATAAAATAAGCTAATTGTGTAACTAATACGATTAATTTAAGGTTTTATGCTTTTAATGAAACCGTTAAACTCGTTCGTTAATTCAATTAATATGATATATTTTTATAGGATCCTTCAGGATACAGTTTTCTATGCTTTTTCAAAAATTACTTTGAAGCCACATTAACAGGGACATGGGACATGGCATAGTGTAGTTATTGTGGTGAAGTGAGGATGTTTTGTATTGTTTTTGAAACGTTGGAACGTTCTTTCTTGTAATTTTATTTTTAAACTCGCCTTAAATCTCTTTAATTCCTGGCGGATTGTGGAATGCAGTTGGTTATTCCCTCATCTTTTTTGAATCTTTGTCGATAAAGTCATAAAGTTGGGGGGAAAACGGAATGACAGAAGATTAGTGTCGTCCGAACACGACAATAATCACTCTGTGAGATTGCTTTTGTGATTGTCTGCCTGCCTTAAATACTTTATAAAAGCACAGCTTCGTTTTATACAACTGGTTTTTTGTATAACCATCATGAAAAGGGACCTTGAGTCCCGTTTTTTATGATTTATCCACTTTCGAATAATCTGTTAGCTTCCGTCTCAGAACTCAAAGAAAAATCTTAAAGGGAAGATCAGGCATTTCTTGATGCTGAAGAAGGCAAAACACCGTAAACACTTTAAGTGTGAGTAAAACCTCTTGATCGAGACTTCAAAGAATACAGAGAGGCTTTAAAAGTTATTTTTAGCTGTTTCTTGAGGTTCGTTATTTTAAGCATTGTCGCTGTGGATCGATCGATCGGCTGACATAAAACTCGGCCCATAATTGGTGGTAAAGAAGAAAGAAGACAACATTATTATAGTTTAAAAAAAATCGAAAATAAACATATGTAACTTCTTAAGAATCTGTTGTTATTTTTTGTGTATTAACACCTGCCACACGACCTTCATAATCTGACTGACTGACTGATCTTGACTTTGAAATTAAGTTCTTCAGATAATCTTATGGCTTAAATATTATATAAGGTACTTGATGTCTTTTGAATATTTTTTTATGTAATTTTTCTCCTCTTTTTCTTATCTATTATAGCTTAAAATACCCTTCAATGTTTCTTTTGCTTTACGCTCGCGCGATCTGATTGTGAATATTGCAAAGAAATCACTCAAAGTCGGCCTAAAGGGTCAAGAGCCCATTATCGATGGAGAGCTGTGCGCCGAAGTGAAGTCGGATGAATGTGTTTGGGTGCTGCAGGATAGCAAAACTGTGGTTATCACACTTGAGAAGGTATTGTTGAAAGGGGAAAGACTCTACTCTATGACTCCATATTATCTCATTAACCATCTTTATTTCTCTTAGCTTAATAGAATGTCTTGGTGGGATCGTTTGGTGGCCACCGATCCGGCCATTTCAACACGTAAAATCAATCCGGAACCATCAAAACTTTCCGATTTAGACGGCGAAACGCGCAGCATGGTGGAGAAAATGATGTTCGATCAGCGACAAAAGGAATTGGGTCTGCCCACCAGCGATGATCAGAAGAAAGCGGATATTCTCGAAAAGTGAGTATCTGTAAATTTTCTTTACCTTCTGAGATGTTATAATAAAACCGGGTCCTAATTTCAGATTCAAACAACAGCATCCGGAAATGGATTTCTCAAACTGTCGTTTTAATTAATTAATTCCAAGTGTATAATATCAGTATGATGAAATTTATAACCATAAACACACAAAATAAAAAGAATACAATAAATTCAAATAATAAATATTAACGGCGGCATGTATTTTGTTGATTTGTCTTTCAATATATGTACATATACATGAATGTAATTATGATTATATTGAGAAACTGTACACACGAATCGAACGATTTTATCAGACGTGGTTGATTATTACTAACTTTTTTTTTAGTATTTTATATTCAATTATTATTATATGGTAAATACGATGAAAAAATAAAAGAAATCCCTTAAAAAATATAGACTTTTCGTGTTGTATATACCTACATAAAACATTTTAAATCGATTTAGGTCAAAGGTATATTCCACTTGAGTGCTATGGATTGGCAATCAGTATATGTACCTTAAGTGACAAGGTGCAGTTCCATGGAAAATGGCAATTAGGCACATTTATTTCTTTTTTATTTAGAATCCTATAAACATCCCGCAAGAATTTATTGACGGCTACAAGAATGCGGTTGCTTTCAATGCGTTTTACGAGTATGCACATTTTTTAATCATTTTCTGACTCATTGTGGTGGAACCTATAATTATAATAATTACCAGGATGCTGATCAATGCGGTTGATGTATTGCGGATGTTTTAAAATCTTATTGCATGCACTTTGTACTCTTAAAAAAGGAAACCGATTTCTTTTAACTGGTTATGGACATATTTTGTTAAGAAGAATTTATAAATTTTGTTTCGGGAAAAACACAGAAACTTAAATTAAATAAATGAGTAAATATTTGATTTATGTAATGAAATAATTTTTACAAACTTACTTTAGCAGGCAATTAATTAATTTAAAATTTTAAAAGGTCAACTCGTAAACACTTGCATTTTATTTGAATATACATAAATTAAAATTGCAAAGGAAAGGTTGTGTCGATATTTTCTCTTTCTAAATTAACGAAAAAAAAGCATCATAACCGGTTTGATGATGGCAATATTTTACTAAATTCATGCCTCAGAGCAATGAACTCAGTCTACGAGTTTAAAATAAAAACGCAGTCTATGAAATCACTCTCACGAATTTACTGTTGTCGTGAAATTTAAATAAAACAAAAAACACGAACGACGTCATGAGTGGAAAAATGTGAAGGTCAAGTGGTTTTTTCTTGCCGCAAAGACAGATGTAAAATTATTGAAATTGTACAATAAAAAACTGGTTAAGAATTAACGAACTATTTCTCTATGTCTTTTTTAGGTTTTTAGGTTTGCTTTAAGGTGTTGGAGAACGCATGGGAAAAAAATCGTAAAACCTGACCGAGTTTCATGATCATCATCATCATCATGATCACATGACTGAGAAACTATCTACTTTTTGTTGTTGTTGTTAGTTTAATTAGTCATTGAGAAATTGTGGGGGGGAGAAAAAAGAGGAACCGGTAAAGTTTACGCCGCCCACACTTTGAAGACCGAAGCCACTATAAAATGCCACGATTTAGGCAATGACCCACAATTTGAATGACCGTTATTAACGGTCGGGGCGTGGCGGGCGTTTAAAAACGTTTTAAAACAAAAAATGGCTCGAACTTAAAATGGTTATTAGTTAATATCATCTGCAATATGTGCGAACACCTTTTTCAATTTACTCTTACAGCTTTTTTAAAGGTTTCTGTGTTTTTGTTAAACCTTTAACGGATTGTTTCATTGTTCATTTCGTGTTTAACTACTTAAATGACATGCAACTTCTTGCTAAAACTTGCTATGAACTGTAGTAATTTGATACACGTTGCAAGGTCTCAAGGTCTCAAGTGTTCACAGTCATAAAGTGAAGTCGTAACAAAAGCGTACGTTTTTAAAAAAAAGTCTTAAAAAGAAAGAAATGAATGAAGACTTAGTTAAACTCAACCAAGCCTTTAAAATTTATAAGCTGTGAGAATTATACGTTTTTATTACGTTTGTGTACGTTTGTAGAAATGATTATGGAAAAAGTAGCCTTTAGTGAAAGAAGACTGATGAATGAACTTTTATTTTTTAAGAAAATTTCAAAAATTCAAAATTCCAAAAACGGTCAGAAAGTAAATTAAATACATTTTATACGCTGTTTCTTGATTAAATTAAGTGTATAAATTTTTGCAGCGAAATGCAGTGAATTATCGGTTTTGTAAACGTATCTAAATATTTGCGAGCTAAAATAAAAATTAGACACAAAATATTATAATATTTCTATTGAAAATATGTGGAAAAAAAATTGAGGGCAAGATTTCAGGTGCATATGCCTATTTTTAATTTCGAATTTTTTCATTTTTTCAATGAATTTGTATTGAAAAATTTTATTATAGTTCTTTTATTAATATTTAAAAGGGAAAAAATGAAAAACTATTAAAGAAAAAAATATGTAAAATTAAAAGAGAAAAATAAAAGTTTTGCCCTAAATTCTATGCTATTTAAACCTTTGCATTAGCAGTCAATTGCAAAAGCTTTCGGTTGAGAATGGTTGTAAAGCTTTTGGTTGTAAATGACTATGAAATGAATGGTTGTAAAAGACTATTCCAAACTTAGTTCTAATAAATGTCTAACTGTCCACTAAATGGTAAATCTTTTGTCAAAATAGCCTTAGGTGGTTGTTGCTTGCTCAGCAGCAAAATATTTTTTAATTTTTCTTATTTCAGTCGTTATCCCGGATCTTTAAAATAATTTTCAGTTTACAGTAATAAACAGTAGTTATTGACAATGCTGCCACAAATGGAATGATTCGTGTTGTGTTAAATAATTCTCTACAACTTGTAGTTGTTGTAGTTTCAGGTGCCTTTTCGATTTCAATAAAGCCATCTAGATTAAGCTGCAATTTAATATATGTATTGTTGTTGTGGTTTTTGTTTTAATTAAATTTATATCGCCATCGATCAGAAATTGCTTTTTAATATTAAAATAAACAAAACAAAAAAAAATTTCATACGAATACTCACTCTTAGTATAAAGTTAAGAATTTTTTTATAAAGTCCGGTTTTATCGACTTGATTTTATTAAAATGTGACGCCAGTGGATTTTCTGGCGTCTGGGAATCCGTTTATTAATTACAATATGTTTGCATATATGTACATACATATGTACGTATGTATGTGTACAGGTTTTGGTTTTTTTATTTTTAAATTCTATTGCAGGTTTTTTTAAAAAAAAAATCTGCATAATTGTCTATATAAAATATATTCGTTTATGTAATTTAAAAATATTTTCAGTTATTTAAAAATTCTATCATTGAAATGTTAAAAAATTGTGATTAATTTAAAAATTTATATATATTTTTTTTTATATTTATATTTAATTAAAAGATTAATTTAGTATATTTCAATTATAATAATAATAATAAATTATCGTATAATAATATTAATAAAATATCGTAAAATAATAATACTGAAAGGTATTAATATAAATAAATTTTAAAAACAGACCAATTAAGAAAACCTTATCAGTTTTATTAATATTTGTTAATTTATGAGCCGTTCCTTTTTGCCCTTTATCCGGTCCGACATGACTCATTGCAACGTGTTGCACCCATTCAACCTTTTTGGAAAACCCAAAAAAAAGCCAGAAAAAATTATTAAAATCGCTCATAAACACGCCCCTTATTTTTTGTGGTTGATGTGAGTATTTTATGAATGCGTCGCTGTGAGCCAGCGTTGGAGTAACTGGTTAGTGACACGTGCGACAACCGGTTTAACTGCAACCGGTTTTATTGCTTTTTAATAAAATTACTCACGCCCACTAAATTTTGAAATTCCTTCATGTAAAGCAATTGAATGGAATGGAAGGGAAAAATATTTTAGTGGAACGAAGAAAAAATTATGAAAATTTAAAAACCAAAAAAAATTATTAAAAAATAAACGAAGATTTTTTTTTGCTTGACGAAGATTTTTAATTATATTTTAAGTAATTTTGTAAGGTTTGTTTATTTTTTTTTCTTTTTTTTGTTTTTTTGTGATAAAAGACAAAAAATATGTCTGAAAAATTGTCTGAATGTCAGTGTTTTTTTGTCGTTTTTTAATTGCACTTTTTTTATTTTGATGAGAAAAAAAAACGATACAGTCACGAAGTGATTTTACGTATGAACGTAACGTAAGCATTCACGGACCGACCGATCGATCGATGGATCAATCTATCGGACGAATGAATGCCAATGACTATAATAAAATTACTTTCAAACGGAAAGTCGTCGAAATGTGGTTTCTATGTGTTTATTATTCGGTTGGCAACCGAATGTTAGCGTCAGCGTCTTTGACTGTTATGCGCTACTTCAGGTTAATAAAGTAAACTGAGAAGAAGGAGTTCAAAAAATGCTATAAAAAACAAAAGTTCTTCAGGCGGCGCTGCAGCAGTATAATGTCAAAGAACTAAGACGACCAACGCGACCATACAGGGATGGATCTTTTTATGTGTAGTAAAAGCATTATACTCTTAGATGTGTATATACATATTTTATATATACATACCTTTATATTTTCTTTCTTATTATAATTGCTTTCTGTTAATTACAAATTTAGTTATAGTAAGCTGGGTTGTCATGTCGAATACTTTGTCGAGTTTTCGACATTTTCGACATTTTTATATTTTCTTTCTTATTGTATGAAATTGTCAAGTCGAATACTTTGTCGAGTTTTCGACATTTCGATATTGTGAATACCTACTACCAAACCAAATTACACAAAAGTGTCGAAATTTACCTTCATCAATTACAATAAGAACAAACGAACGCTACAAAGGTCTTTCGATGTAAACTACATGAACTTGAATTTTATTTTTGAGTCCAGTCATTTCTTTTCTGTGGAAAAATGGCGCATTTTGGGTATAAAAAAGCTGGAGAACGTGTATGTCGATAGATTCTATACTTCACGCAAGTAAAAAAAAACGATATTTGAATGAGTCATTCTTTAAGTTCTTGCATGTTAAAGAGTTTTCGACAAGGTTGAGGTTTTCGTAAAATGTAAAAAAGTACTCTACAGTTTTCGACGTAGACTACATACAAGGTCCAAAACTTCTTTTCGAATGTAAGTTTCCACCCTGATAGTAAGTTTTATTTTATTTTAAAATTTACGAATCATAAATTCGTATTGTTACTTTTTTTACTATTATTTCTGTTTGTTGCGTTCCATTATTTTTATTATTAGTATTAAATATTATTATTATAATTATTATTCTTTTTATTACCATTGTCTTGTGTTTGACGATGTCTACAAAGCCTTCTATTTTTTTTGTATCGGCTTACTTGCACGCGAGTCAGTCACTTGCGATAGCAACGCTTCGTTGATTTTGTCGTAGATTCAGATGACTTTTTTCGCTTTGTCGTTTGTACTCGTATTGTGAAATAATCTTTAAAGAGAGAGAGAGAGAAAATGGTGTCAAGGTCGAGCGCTGCAATTGCATGATAGAAAAAGTGTTACGATGCGATATCTTGCTCTTGCCGAGACCGATCGAGTCAATGTGCGATGGCGTGCTCTTGTTTGCTTGGTATGATTGTTGTGTGTTTATGTCTGTCTGCCGACTGCGTTGGCTGTCTTGTCTGGTGATTTTCAAGAATCAGCGACAATCATTATGTGTACATCTGTATGTATGTCGCCTGGTTGCCAGCGTCTGAGAGCAGTGAGCTGAGCTGCTAACCCAGCGCTAACAGCTGAGTAAACAGGTGTTGGCTTCGACGAGCAGAGAATCAGCTGCAGCAGCAGCAGCATTTTATTGAAAATGGCATTAAGACGCTTGTTTTTTTTTTTCTCATTGAACATTGCACAGTTGAACTAGTTTTTTTTTTTCTGTCTGTCTGTTTGTTCTTATTTTATTTCATTTTTTTCGAAGCAATGCGTTTGTATTTTAATGATAAGTCTTCATTAAATGTTGCAAAAAAAGACAAATATGTAGAATAAAAACGAAATAAAAGAAACGCCTTACACGTCTTTAAACCTAGAAGTTTTTGTAATGATAATGTTTTCTTTTAGTGTATCGTATAACATAAACATTATATCATTATCATCGTATTAATCCATTGACTACACTATTATTAAAAACAATGCACTCAAATTATTTTGATTCATTTAATGGTTTCGTTTTTTTTCGGCGCCAAAAAGAAAAAAAAAATTCCTTTAAATACAATTAAAGTTATCGATAGTTAATCGATTTTGTAACGGATTTCGCCTGAATCTAATTTTAATTAAATTTGAAGAAAAAGTAAAAATGCATGCAGCAAAAAGACACAATTGGTAACAATTAAAGCGAATTGAGTTGAACAACTTTTGGCTTTTAGCGCTACGATCGTACAATAACAACAACAGCAACAATTATGCAATCAAACTCAACAACTGACATTGATTGCTTTTGACAGATTGATGCTTAATAAATTAGCGCTTGTTGGCCTAATTTTATTTCAGAGAGAGAAGAGAGAGGGGGATACAGAGAGAGAGAGAGAGAGAGAGAGAGAGAGAGAGATTAAAAAAAATAAAAAAAAGAAATAAGAAAATAAATAAAAAAATAAATAAATAAATAAATAAATACATAAATAAATAAATAAATTAATAAATAAATAAATAAATAAATAAATAAATAAATAAATAAATAAATAAATAAATAAATAAATAAATAAATAAATAAATAAATAAATAAATAAATAAATAAATAAATAAATAAATAAATAAATGAATAAATAAATAAATAAAGTTTTACAATTGTTTTTTTTTATAATTTTGTAGGAAGATTTCTGTTTTCGAATTACATGAAATTAAAAATATTAATTCTTAATTATTCCAAATTATTCAAAAATATTTACTAAAAATACATACTACTTCCTGACGTGCTTTGTTAATGCTTTGCTCTTGTCCGTTTGGGCCAAGCTTTTTAAACTCATTTTAGTAATTATGTATTAATAATTAAGTAACAATTCAGTAATAATTAGTATGTCTTTATTTATTTATTAATTTTTTGTTGTTGTCAGAACTTCATGCCTTCGTTATTTCAAGCTTTAATATTATGCAGTTACAGTTTCAGAAAAAAACTCTGCTCAATTTTTAGGTTAGAATAAATTTTTTGTCATTTTAAATTCGAAGAAATTCCCAGAAATCAGTTCACATTTCATGCGATCTACGAATTCTATCCAATTTCCTTTCATTGATCTACTCGTTTCACTTCATATGATTTTTCCAAGCAGCTTGCTTGTTCTTGTTGTATTTTCTTGTTTCTGTTCACCACACATTTTACCTTAGTCGGTGCGTTTAATCGGTTACTTTGTTTGTTTGCTTGAAGTGCGTACGTAGCGCGTGTGCACACTCCGGTGAGGCTGTGCTGAAACTGATTTCGAGCTCGGTCGACTCAAGCCGTCCGAAGTGTTGTTGAGGTAAAGCAAAGAATATAAAAGTTCGAAATGGAAAAAGCGCTAAAAACCGCTAAGAGTAAGTATAGAAAAAAAAAAAAACGGCGAACTTACAAAAAAAGGTAAAATAAACAGCAGCAGTTAGTACTTTTTACATTGATCTTTTGAATGCACTAAAGACGCATTCAATTTTTTTTACAAATTGTTGATGATGTTGTTGTTGTTGTTGTTGTATTGCCAAATTACTAACAATTGTATTGTCACTAGTGCGAATTGTGTTCACATATTGTCACGGTAAGATTGGATTGAGCGAGTTAATGCGTTTTGGGCGTTGTTAATGGAGGGGCGGAGGCGGGTGCTGTTGTTGGTAGCGATCTTATGGTGCAAACGTTTAGCTTTAGAAACATGCAGCAGCATTTAATCATGGCGATGTTGTGTTGCTGTTGTGTGGCAAATTGTTTCCAAATAAAAAACAACAAAAACAAACAATTTTTTTTTTTGCATGACAAGCATGAAATGTCACGTGCAATGTTAACGAAGTAACTGCAAGTGCAAGTTAAACGCCATGTTTGGACTAATACAAGACATAATTTAATTGTTAACTCTGTAACAACAATTGCGTTGCTGCGCACAATTTTTTGTCGCTTTTGTCACGGTTGCCTTCGGTTTTCTTCGCATTTCATTTGTTGTCACAGTCAGAGTCATTGTAGGTACATCTTAATTGTTATGTTTGAAAAATTCGAAAAAAACTTGCTTCATTTCGTAATTCTTGGTTTAAAAATATGTATGTATTTTCTTGTTTGTTAAGCTTTAGTTTCGCAGTCTTTTCTTTATTATTACGAACATAAACAAAACCGCGTAACGAAATTATGAAGACTTGAGAAACGAACTTTTTCAATTTATGAGAGTATGAAACGATGATTTAAAGACTTAAGAAACGAACCTTTGCAATATTCATGAACACAGCTACAAAGACTTAAGAAACGAACTTCTTTAATTTATACTCTAAAACGAAGAGTTAAAGACTTAAGAAACGAACCTGTGCAATATTCATGAAGTCACAGCTTTAAAGACTTAAGAAACGAACTGAAGAATTGAACTTTATTAGTACATACACACACATAAAGCAAGATTTAAAGACTTAAGACACACTTCACTTAACGAATATTATATATAAAATAACTTAACGAATAATTTAACGAATAACTTAATGAATATTAAGAGAAAATATGAGTATAGGAGTAAGAAATATTAATAAAAATATTAAAATTTGAGAAAATATTTACTATGAGTAATATTCGAATATTTTGGATACCTTTTTTGACATAAAAAATTGACATTCACAAAATATGTTATTCATAAAAAATTCATTTAATAGAATAAATTAATAGGAAGGAAGTAATCGGTGTTCTGTGATATGCATAACGTAGCAGTGACAATGACAATGACAATGTCAATTTCAAATAACGAAAATAAATTGGTAACAAAATCAAAATGATAATGTCACGTCAAATTTGTGCTTCTTGTGTTAATTAATTAAATTGAAGTGTACTCGTGCATTGAACTTTTGATATCATTTACCTGATTCGGAGCATATTTTCAGGAAATGTTCCGAATATACGATATTTAAAGGGATTGTTTTAGACTTGTTAGACTATTAAATATTGTCATGTTTAACCTTCACCGTACACGACAAGGTTAATTGCTGGAATGTATCGTATCTGTGGAAAAGAAACAAATACTTACATTTTTAAACAGTCTGTTATTATTTAAATTGTTTGGTTTTTAATCTCATTGTGATGTCAATAATTGAATGACTTTCAATTCAACTAATTTTTTTATATTTAATTTTATGGAATATATTGTAGCTACTACTTATACTATAATGCAGACATTCTAAAGACAACCGCAACAACAACCCAAGAAAAGGCTACACTTAGTAACGTTTATGTGGAAAAAATTTTGACCAATATTTTTTTACATTTTAGTCAGGAAATGAATTCTGTAACCATGGTCAACGTGCTGCGGGCGACGTTGTTGGCGATGGCAACGGCGACTGTAGCTTGGCACGTAGCCGAAAAGTCAAAGCCAAAGTCACGCGCCATCAATCATCGAACTCTGATGGAAATAGAAATACTTTAGACGAAGAAATTATTTGGGTTTTTTATAAATGTCTTTACAAAAGTTTTGAGTTTTTTTTGCTTTTTTTGGTATTACTTTTTGTATTGTATTATTTTTATAAGACGAGTCATTATCACTGACGAATCATTTACATCAGAAAAATATTGAAAAGCAATAAAAATATGTAGAAAAATATACAATATATAAATATATTATGAAGGACTTCAAAACTGTTTTGATTACTTCCGCAAAAAAGTATGAAGAGAATGTCAGAATGTTCTGAGAAGGCCTGCCTGCCGATTTTGTAAGGGATTGAGCCTTGAGATCGAAAAGATTGATAGAAAAAGGCCCTAAATATGTCTCTCGTAGACTCAGACGACGTTCCCTTGACCGTCTGTCTGTAGGATAAATTTTAATAAAATGAAGTTATTGGAAATACATTTATTTCGAATCAAATCGAATCGAATCGAATTGTTTAAATTACAAACTGTTTTTTAACTTAGAGATTAATAAAAATAATATAAATAAAATGCTAAAATTTGCAAGTTTTTTGCTTTTGTTGTAGTAAATTTACATTAAACAATTGCATTCCAAACTACAATATTACAAAAAAAAGGAAACTCATTAACTCATCAATACGCGCATAAATGGAGCAGAGCAATTCAATAAATTGGGAATTTTTAGCTCAAGGTCAGCAGTCTCGTCCGTGAAATCTCTATTTATCGCATTTTCAGACAACACGAGGAAAGCGTTAACAATGACAAACAGCAACAACAACAACCGAAAACCTTCTCAAAATAAAAACAAAGGAAAGAGAAAATACGTACGAGTACGTATGTACGTTACGTTACGTAATTAAAAAGCATACGTGAATTGTTGTTGTTTTTTTTCACATGTTGTAATTTTAAAGTGTGAATAATGATGAATGATTGGAATGTTAAGTTATGAGTGATGATGACGGTGATGATAACGAGGGATAAATGAAAAAAAGAAAAGTGTAAAAATTATAAAAAAACTGCGTTCAAAATCGGTTAAGGTTCTTTCAATTTCTAAGAGAAAAAAAGTAAGTAAAAAACTTAGTGTGAATAATAGCGCGTTAATAGCAATTGATTCATTCGCCTTTAATTATCGTACATAAAATTGATAGAGATTTTTACGAGATTCTTTACCGCAAAACTCATACTTAATATAATGTTGCTTTTATTATGACTTTTATTTAATTCAATTTTATTTTTAAGGACAAATTTAGTTAGTATTTAATGTAACCCAATTCGAATTTTAGACGGTTATGATACAGCTCAATTGTTGCTTGATTAATTATAAAATTCTTATAAAAATTTAGACTCACAATGATCGCAAGGAGCTCTCTTGAGTTGTTCTACTTAAGCGCTGAAGCCATTTCGTTTATGATTTATATAATTTTTGCATGCTAATGCTAACCTTGCTCCATGCAATAATTAAAAACCACTTAAAATGTATTCATTATCATCATTTTCATCATCATCAACAATAGCAACAATCGTTATGCATTTGGCTAAAAGTATTTCAGCGAAAAGACAAATAAATCAAGTCAAAGGGAAAGATGATGGTTCTCCGAGTCTGATCTTATGAGTCTTAACTCATTACCTTTGAGACGATAGGATGGTCCGAGAAACGTATGTATCTATAAGTTCTTATTCGTGGTGTAGAAATTAAGCAAGAAAAGGCCATAAAAAATAAATTCTTATAAATAAATTAAGAGCTTGGCCTTTGCTGTAGCTTTAGCGAATGCTTCTTAACAGAGTTCTGTTAACTTCATGTTATTAAAAGTGTTGAAAAGAGTATTATAAAATGTCAAGGATTGACAGACAAATCCTAAACTTTGGCATTTGACACATAAAATATCATAAACTGAAAAAATTTACGCTAACAATGAAAATGTTTTACACACAAAGTAGCAGAAAATGCATTTTTCAAAGTAATCATAGAATTTTTGCTTTTATATTTTATTTTTTTTTTAATTTTATTTGATTTTAGTTGATTTTATTTGATTTTATTTGATTTTATTTGATTTTCTTTGATTTTTTTTGATTTTATTTGATTTTTTTTGATTTTCTTTGATTTTATTTGATTTTATTTGATTTTATTTTATTTGATTTCATTTTATTTTATTTTATTTTATTTCATTTTGTTTGCTTTTTTATTTTAAAAACTTGCAACTCTGATGTTCTCATTTCAGAATTTGTTTGAACACTGCAAACAACACTAAAGAAATAATTAAGATGACTATTATTAAAAACTTTTTAGCGTCTTTTAACGATTAACTGCTTAATAAAATATCACCTCAACAATTAATGCTATTAACCATCACGAAGCACAAAACAATTAAATTGTCAGCGTTATTTTTATTTTTATTTTTTAATGACAAAAAATTATAAGCAATAAATGAAAATACACTATGATGATATTACATCGTTTGTATATCTATCGCTTCATGGCACATTATTGTCATTAACATCATTATTATTTTTATCGTATTATTTTTAAGATGGTACTATAACTCTTTTATGAGTTATCATGAGTTATTATGTCTGCAAAGTATTCTTATTCTAACACTTTTAAAGGAACCTTTTTCAGTGTATGTTCATATATTAAAGCAATATTATATTCATGATATTCAGATGATCCATGATATTATACAATAGATCAATGCAATCGCTGACCTCCAATGTCGGCGGCACATGTCATAAAATATGACCGAAGAATTATATTGTTGTAATAAAATTTAAGTCTGCTTTACATAATAATAAAATGCTTTATTTTCTGCATTGCTGCAGCTACAGTGGATGTTGTTATTTTTAATGATCGTTACTGTTTGCAAATCTCTAAAAGTTAAGACGTTGTTAAGCCTTCGCTAAAAGGAATTAAGGTAAGCTTCAATGATTATAAAACATTTATCGTCGGTGTTTTTATCAACCGTAAATTATACGAACGAAGTTGATAAAAGTAAGTAAATTCAGTGAAAAGGAAATCATAATGAATCGTAGAACAAACAACGAACGAACACCGTTAAACAGAGTCATTCGCGTCGCGCTTGAGTAGAACGAATTAATTTGGAAAAATTAATTAAATATTTTTATTTTTTAAGTGATTTTTAATTATGTAGTTTATTTTATTAAATATGAGTATGATTTCTTTACTTTTAAAAGGTTTATAAATGCACAATAATTAGAAAACAACAAAAAATTGAAACGGAACGAAAAACATTGAGATTCCTTCTGTCATGATTCCATGCAAGATTTTTATATAAGTTCGAAAAGTTTAATCTATTTGAATTTATAAAAATCCATTTGACAGATTTTTGCAGTTTTTATTTTAATAGAACTCATATAAAAAAAAAAAATTATAAAAAAATCTATTCAGTATACTTTAACTATATTTTATATCAAAATGCACTTACCTTAAAGTCTTTCTTTTATTCTTTGTTGTTGTTGTTGTTGTTGTTGCTAATAACTTTTATCATCAATTAGATAAACTTTTTAAAATTAATAGTTTTTTCTTATTTGAAAGAAAATATAGTTTTCTTTAAGAAATATATATTTTTATTTAATACTCTACTCTCTCTTTTTTTCTCTCTCTCTGTCTCTCTCTCTCTCTCACTAAATCGATGACGAACGGGTCTGTGACTCTTTCACTCTTCTTTCGTCGCGTCGTTTGTACTGATTTACTTTGCGTCTTCACAAAATTTTTTACAGTGAGTTACACTATCTGGGTTATCATGTCGAGCATTCGCTCATACTTTGTCAAGTTTTCGACATTTTCAACATGTCGAATACCTACGGTAGACTACCAAACCAAATTGGAGTACAATAGCTAACATAAAATTGTCGAAAACTCTGAAAAACGTACCTTCATCAATTACAATAAGAACAAACGAATGCTACAAAGATTTTGCGATGTAAAATACATGAATTTCAATTTTATTTTTGAGTCGTCATTTCTTTTCTTTAAAAAAATTGGAACATTTATGGGATGACAATGAACTTTATTCATTCGAAGTGCTGAGTCTTGATCATCATTTATTTCGATGTCATCAGACGACTCTTCCTCTATTATTCTTTTATTCTCGCATACATTCATAAGGCGCGAGTAAAAATGTATTACAAGAAGCAAGAGAAAGAGAGGAGATGTATATATTTGTGCATCTTATCGCTTTCTCTTGCTTCTTTCTTTTATTATTTACACTTTGGCTCGCGCATTTTGGGTAGAAACCAGCTGCAGAACGTGTCTGTCGATAGATTCTATACTTCACGCGAGTAAAAAATACGATATTTGAATGAGACATTCTTTAAGTTCTTGCATGTTTAAGAGTTTTCGACAAGGTTGAAGTTTTCGACATGTAGTAAAGTACTCTACAGTTTTCGACGTAGACTACATATAGGGTCCAAAAATTCTTGTCGTATGCCAATCCTGGTTACGATACTAAAGAATGTTTTCTATTGGGACTTTTTTTTCTCTCTCTCTTTTTTAAAGAGTTTTTTTTTGTTTTGTTTTTCTGAGAGTACGTCGTAAATAGTACTACTCTTCTTTAAAAAAAAAGAGAAACGAGGAACTATATGCTCTACCAGAGAGCTTTATTTGCATAAGAACATATTAAATTCATTTTCTTTGTTTTAATTATGTTTACAACAACAGCAACAACAAAACCTCAATCAATATTTCATATGCATTCTCTCTTTCGATTTTCCGAACTTGAAGTCAAAGTGATGAGCACAATTAAATAAAGGTCAATTTATGAGAAGCAAACGAGGAAATAATATTCGATTTATTTCTCCTTTATATTCTTTTTATTCATTAGTTATACTATCTTATTTACTGTACGTATAATGATTTATAATCAAGAATTCAACGATTTTCGTTAATCCTCGTGTATTAAGAAGAATTAGAAATATCGTGCCTGCAGCAACCACAACCATTAGAAAAAAAAACGACGTCGCGACGTCGACAACCTTCTCTCGATTTACAAAAAACCTAGTATTAGTTAGCTTTAGTTGAGGCCGGATGTTTGCTATGCTCAGTAGTGTTGAACATCTCGGTTAAAAATTGCGCTTTTTATTTTTTATTATCGCTTCTTTTTCTTCTTCTTCTTCTGCTGGTCATCACGTCACGGGCAAATTTTAATGAATCTTCGTTAAAGTTCGTTAAGCGAAAAGTTGACCGCGGGCCCCATTCACATACTTGATGCCTGACTGATAGCCATCACCATCATCATCATCATCATCGTCAACATCAGTAAGTGCGGTAATTTGGTTCGTTGGTACGAGCTACTGAAATTAGCATTTAAAAAAATTAAGCATAAAATCCAGTAACTTTTAGCACGTTTTATTATTGTTTGACTTCTTTAACATTGAACTCGGATAATGTTCAATGTTAGAATTCAGTTGAAAGTTGTCGTTGTTGTTGTTGTTGTTGACTAGTTTGATTTTTTTTTTTGTTTTTGGTTGTTGCGCGCTGTTTGAGGTATTATACACGTAGTATTCGTTGGTCGACCTGCGATGGCGGTGAAGGTTTCTAGTTCATTACTGATGCTGCTCAGGCTTCTTCGTCCAGCAGATGTTTTTTTAATAGCAACAAGCACAACAAGCGTTTTTGGGTTTATTGAACGTGGTGGTTAGCCTGAAAAGTCGGCTAAAACTAAGAGGTATCGGTTAACCTGAACGTGTGCAATTCAACGCGTGATACGAGTAATTAGAGCAAAAGAGGTAGCTATAGAACCTCTTTTGACCATTTTATAATTTGCCATCAATCAATGAATTAAGTCACTCAAAGGCCGTCTATAGTCTATATTAGTCTAAATAGTCTCTTATTTTGTATAGTTGATGAAGTAATTGCATGAAAAAAACTTCGAATTTCTAAATGATTAACTTTCGACATCATCCGGAATAAGATTAAGAAGCTGTTATAGAATGTGGGTGAATAGATTGTGGGCGAGAAGAATTCTTGAGAAAGTCAATTCGAATAATACCTCTTTTCCTGCAGCGAATTTTTGCAAAAATTCCAAAACAAGTTGCCAAATCAGGCTCGCTTCGATGACTTAAGTGTTTTGTTTTGTTTTGTTTTGCTTTGTTTTGCTTTAGCAATAATCTAGAATACTCAAGACATTTCAATTTGAGATTTAGTAGAAGTATACTAAATCTTCTTAGTGTTAAATCAAGTAAGCTCTTAGTTACTACGATAGATAGATTAATTAACATCAATAAAGTCTGTAGTTGTTAATAAATATAAGAAGCCCTGCGAAAATAATAATTGTTTAACCTGCTAAAACAACTTCATTTCAACCATATGAATTCCTATCTATGCGTCATAAATATCGGTTTTCCATTAAAAAATCTAAGTTATGTAAATAAAGTTAATAAAGGTTAAAAAAATGTCAACGACTTTTTTAACAACGGAATTTTTGTAAATCAGTGGACGACGACACATCTCAGAAGTTTTGAGTGAGTCATTATCTTTGAAATTTATTTGTTGTGCAATCTACATACTGTTCTACAAATTGTTGATTCCGTAGAGTATTCAATAATTTCGCTGCAATTTTGAGCTGAGTTTAAAGAACATATCATTTTATATATACTTATCTTCATAAATTTCAACTTTATAGAAAGAGTATACGAGTATACTAAATTTGAATTAAAACTTTAAAATATCTACTCCATATTTTATCAAATTTTAAATCGAAGCATCGAAATTTTTTGTACATATGTATATGTATATATTAGAATACATTATATATTATATATTATTAGTAGTAATGTATATGTACGAGTATATATTAGTATTTAGAATTTTGTATAGGAATTTGGGTTAAAGCCTTAAGGAATGGAGTGGTGCAGTCTAATCTTCCATGGTGTGAAATCACCCAAAGGCAAAATTTGCTATATGAACCCATTGCGCACTAGATGGCACAACGAATTTCCTTACCTTAGAGGTTTCGTCTATCGGAAACCAGATGGCGCTTGCAAGAAATTTTAAGGTCACACGTAAACAAACTTTTGACAATTAAACAGTCAGGTGTGAAAAAAAAATTTTTTGCGGCAGCAGTAATTATCGGCAGACCTAGTGAAGAACTACAAGCATTATAAAAAATTTTAATCGTGGCAAACGTCATTATCATCATCATCATCGCCTATTAGTTTTTCATAATTTAATTAAGTCTTTTAGAACAAAACAAAACAAAATTTCCTAACCTTAACCCAGTCGTGTTTTGGTCGGTTTTGATTAACTCTGTACCGGGATGAAAAGCTTACTGATATGCAAATACGACGAGGCCTACCTACAGAGATGTGCCGCGGAGCACAGGTTAGCGTATGGCATTATGATTGGTCAGGTGGGTGTTGTTTGTTTGTTTGAAAATAAGGTTTCTTGCTGAAATGAATGAATTTTCTCCATGACGTCATGAATTGGAATTTTGTTCTTATCACCTTCTCGCACACAGCATGCCGAGCCTGACAAAGACATTGTAGGTCTTATGGCCAAAAACGGTGAAGAAGATGTCGACTTGAATACGACTATAGAGGACACGGGTTCGATAGGTCCTCAAGACATCGCAGACATAGATACGCTTGCTTTGGCCAATCAATGCATTAGCGCTCGCAAAATGATTCCAGGATGTTTTGAAGTGTTGGGTAATTCGAAAAGATGAAAAATAGAAAGAGAATTTTTCCTCACAACACGTCTCTGGTTTGTATTTAGGTATTTTTATCAGTAGCATCAGAGAGGACATCACTAATGACAAGACGTTCTCAAGCTCCAAGAAGCTCTTCTACGACATCCATAAGTAAACGTGGTTTTGTGTTTCACAATGGGTTTACCTTCATACCTTCCTCCCTTCGCTTGCAGTTTACTTACGCAAGGACAGACTTTCAGCTCTATTATTGATGACCTTAAACAGGTTGAACTAATGTTTCTTGTCTATTCGGCCGGCACCGGGAGAACTGTCTGCAAGTTATATACACATTCTACCAAGTAAGTAGGAAAAAGAAAATTGGAGAAAGTTGCGAAGGAAGTGAGTTATAAAAAGTAGATAGCACTGTACTGCTTGGTAAATAATACATTTTAAAATTGATTTTAAATACAGGACCAGTTCTAGTGAATGCTTAACCGACTTAACCGATATCCAAATAATAATTCAAAACCATCCTCGAAAATTAATTCTTCATTACAAGCAAGAACCGAATAGGAGAGTTTCTCTGTGATGCTATTTCACGCTCATTAAACCTTTTGTGCACTCATACCAAACCTTCTTATGATATTACATACTTCTAAAAAATTAAAACTTTTAGAATGTAGCTTTAGTAATTATGAAGAAATGTATGGTTCTTTCGTTCGAAATTTTGTTTGCGATTACCATATATTGTATACGATATACGATCACAGTGAATTTTTTTAAGGCCTATAAAAGATTGTGTAGAAAAAAAACATCGAAGTTACCGATTAAATATTTCGGTAATCGGGGAAAGTTTAATGGATATTTTTGGTGTAGCTTTTTGTTACTAGTAAAATTTGTGTCCAAAAAACTACAATTTTTAGCTTGGTTTAAGAACGAATACATTGTTTGGTGTTAGTGGGTCGGTCGAACACTTTAATGGCTTTCTTTATTTTCTTTCTTTAATGGCTTTACTCTTTAAAAGTAATAGCTTTTATTTTCATCGTTATTTGGCTTTAAATGTTTTAAAACTGCGTTTGATCTGAGTTGTATGAAAATTTAGATGAGCTCTTAGCCTAAATTAACGAATATACTTACTATTTATCTTGAATGGATCATAACTTTTGTGCTTTTCAGGCTTTTTTCCTAACTTTTCATACTTACTGTCACTCAAATATCGAAATAGTAGAAAAATTTTTTTTCAACTTATTAAAGATTTCTACAGTTTGAAAGTGTTTTCATACACGTATTAATAAATAATCAGTTCTGCATGCTTTTATGGCTGTCACGATCAAAATTTAACTCATCAACTAAACTCAACTAAAATAGTATCTTAATTAATTTACCAACCAGAATACTTTCTTCATATTCCATGCCTCTTCTTTCCTTTACCAACAATCCAGGAAATGCAAAAAAACCTACTTTACGGCCAACATAAAATGTGTCCTGTGGTAAATACGTACATACAACATCTCATCTATCTCTTCTAAGTTTTGCCGAAGGAACTCTTTAGATATTTTACTTACTTCCTTCTCTCCATAATAGTGTTCTCTTTTGAAAACGATACCACTCTTAACCTCCCCCTATTTTGTTTTATACAATAACTAAATGAGAAAAGACTCGCAATAATTGGTATATCAGATTCCTCCTGCCTTTGTTTGATATCATTGATTCTATCGTATATCATCCATATTTTTACCGCTTCTTGTTTATTTCTTATGTATGTATTAAAATTTCGAAAATCCGTAACTTAAACCGTCTTTCCTTTTTTTTATTTTCGCATAAACTAAAAATCACGTACCATTTTTACCATAAATTGCAAAAATTATTAGTCATATGATTTTATTAAATGAAATTCTGTCTTATAGTGGTGGCAGTTTCTCTCCGGTAGATTGTCGCTTTGTCGAGACGCCCTTCGAATGGCACGCCGTGGAAGCCAGCTACGAAATAGATGACATTTTTCCCATCGTTAGTGTCCCGCAGAGACTTAACATAGAAACTCAGTTCGCCAACTCGATCGAATCCATCAAAAAGTATGTACAGAACAGTGAAGTGTTTATACAGAACGAAGCTGTCGACGATACTATCAAATTGGATGCCTATATACGGATAAAGTATGGCAGAAACAAGCCGGAAGGTCCTCTCCGAGCCTCTCTCTATTTACCGCTACGCTGCCAGATGAGTTCGCTACATCCCATCAAAGTGAAGGAGTATAACGGCACGATGCGTTTCGCCGGCATTGTGTCTTCGCGCATCTTCTGCAACCCGAATAATACCATGGCCGATGTCAAACGATTCGTGTGCAATGACATTCTCCGTTCGCTGGCAGCTCGCATTCAAGTCTACTGCGACGGTCTGACAGAGACCAATGTGAACTCCGAAACGCTCTTCATCAGCGAACCACCACGTCGTGTCTACTTTAATGTTCAACCACCGCCACAGGACGACGTTGCAGCGACTCAGACACGCAACTTGCCGGCCATACAGTTCTCGGAGTATATTTTCAGAGGCGAGGCTGCCACTGTTGCTGTGGCGCAGGCGAGGCAAGTACTCGACTTGGATATTCGAAGTGAGAATATTTTAGCTGATGTAGAAGGTTTGCCCGATGATGAGCCGCTCGGTGCTAGCTCTTCGGACATATCCCCGATGGCACATCAAACGAGCAGCTTGGCAGGCAGCCTCTCCCGTTCGATGTACATGATGGGTATTGCGGTGTCTTTGCTGGTGTTGATCGTATCGATATTCATGCAGTATTTAATGAAGCGGTTGTAAAAATGGAAGGGGACGTGCGGACAGGCGTAGGAGGGATGGATGGGCTGGCAATAACAACAACTATGGTTTACTTAATTTCATTTAAATTACGAAGTCTCTGTATACGCATTTGGTTTGTGTTGGTTTTTATTATATCTCGTTTATAGTTTATTTGCAATCTGAAATTGAGAAAATCAATAAAATTTTTTTATGTTTTTAGCACCAGTTAAAATGACTACATACATACATACATACCACTCCCTAAGGTCATCAGGCAACTGGACTGGCAACTACAGACAACAAAAATTTTTAAAAATATGTATATTCAAAATTTTCCTGCTCAACTATCTGCTGTCGGTCGCTTCAAGAAAAGCATCAGAAATATGTTTACACAAATTTTTGTCGAATCATTGCTGCATTGGCCTAAACAAAATTATGGTACGAATTGGTGTTTTGAACTCTTCCGGGGCAGTGCAAGATCGATCTTCTGAGAGCTTTACAAAATTCAATCTATTCAATTATATCAAGTTTTGCAGAAAACGATAACAGAAAGAGCATCAAGCAGTGTCCAGTGTTAATTTATTCACTCTATTTTATACAAATGATCAACTATTTCATGATAAACGAATCAATTTAAATCAGGTTCCATTCCAATGAACTATTGTAGTTGGAAATTATATATTTTTGAGTTGTATCAAAATTATTTATAAATAATATGTAAATATTATGATGGACGATAATATTTTTAATTCGTAACTTCTGTTAATCCCGAAGAAGAAAAAGAAGAAAAAAAAGGCATGACCCTTTAGGTACATTTTCAGAAAAAAAGCAAATTAGCCAAACATATTCTTTGGACATTGTATAGCAGAGCATGGCGTATTCTATTGATTTTTTAAATGTTTTGCCAATCAAAGGCCATTTAATTCGCTTAAAAGCGATAAATTAGAATTGCAGAGCGGTTGAACTGAGTCGTTTGTTAATTTTCGGCAATTAATTTTCAAACATCAGGTCCGACAAATATTCCTTCCTTAATTTTTGCATATTTGGGAAAACAACCCCATTAAGGATGTACTGAGAAGCCAGTCGGTACACATTTTTATCAAACCAGCGCACCAATTTATGTTAAGAAGCGTAATTTGTAGATTGCGTAAAAAGAGCTTATCTGCCCGGATCTAAAAGTTGACCGTGATCTGTAAACTTGTATTATTAATTTAAATTTATTTTTGCTAAGATTGTCAGATATTTGGAAAGGATATACACAACGGATGGATATCCACCAAATTATTCTGTATTATTTTGTAAAAATAAACGAGTCTTTACTGCATTTAATAACATGCTGTTATACTGCCTCTGTTATAGCCACATGGCGCCAAACTTTAACAGAAATTGTTTGCATGCACAGATTTCTTCGCCAGATAAACATATGTACATATTTCTGTTTTTATGATGTGTATTCAATGCAGTGTCTCTTCTCTACTGACGTGCTCACGTTTTAATATAATAAATTCAGCACTTCCTTGGTGTTTTTAATTTCTTACTATTTCTAATTTTAAACTATATAGTAAATATAGAAAGAAATATATAAATATAGAAAGAGGGAGAAAAAGAGTTCAGCGGCTGAAGTTGATGAAAACTCTGAGAAACGCATAGGCTCAGAGTTAAGTAAATTAGGAAATAAATATTGGGCTTTACTCCTTGGAGAAGGTTTTCTTTTTTAGCGTTTTGATTCCTAACTTCTCCCCCCACCTCTTTTAGTTTTGAAAAAATTCTATCAAAGAAAACGATAAATTTAATTATGATTTATTTAACATCGATTTTAAAACTAGATACATAAATAAATGATCAATTTATGGATCAATTTCACGTTAGTTAATAAACTTTGTACAAATTAAATTGATTGGTTTAATCTCTAGTTTTAATACTATGAACTATCTATTAATCAATCTTGTGTATTGATCAAAATGGCTATAGAGATTTTGTTTGAACTCATTCGTACAGTTCGAGGTGCTTTTTGCTTTTTATGCCACAGATTCGGCAAACAGAAATGACGTCACTCTTATTACCATTATCATTATATCAATCAATTAATGGCTAAACGTAATAAATTTTACAAGATTTTTTTTTTTTTGGGAATTTTTAGCTCTTAAACATAACTCACAATAAATTAGAAATTTTATAGAAATACTTGTTCAAAGATCAACATTCGAAATAATTTCACAGCCTCTTCGGGGAGAAGATTGAATAGAATTAATGATTTTTATTTTTTTGAAAAGCTTTTAAGAAATTGTAAAATTTTTATTTCAATTAAATTTTACTACTGTGGTAACCGAACGCCCACAAAATTCGAATGAAAGTCAGTTTTTTATTCGATTTTATTTAAGTCTGTTTAGTAAAATTATTAGCAAACTATTTTGCTTTGGCTTCTAATGAAGTTCAATGCACAGAATCGTTGCCGAAAAAGCGCACTTGACAGTTGAACCGGTACCGGTTCGATGGAAACCAGGGTTGCAAACATATTTTAAAGTCATGGCTTTCGGAATTTCATAAGAAACATTATTATAAGAAATTTAAAATTTTGTGAAGACAAAATTTGCATGCCGTGATTTTCAAAAATCTGTCAAAAAAAGTTATCAGTAGAGATCGCAGAAGTCTATGAAGCCTTGAGACTTCATTAACAGATTTGATGTATAAATACAAAAGATATGTGTCCGTGTCCTCACAAAGTGCAATAAATAAGCATACGATGTTAATAATTTATTTGGGTACAATGATTTGCGATCACATTGACCGTCGTCGTGAGTTTCCAGTGGATTTGCCTCAACTGCTTGTCGAATATTTCTTATCAAGGCGGAACGATCGGCGCGGCGTCGAAAATAATCAGCACATCAGCAGACTGAATTTAACCATACCGGCGGCAGCCAGCCCAACAAACACATGCCGTGCTTGCACAACATGACTACGAACAAGCAGAAGCCCGGCAGAGCGCTCTGACAGAGCGACCCAGTTTTCTAACAGATCTGCAGAGGCTGCTGATAGGACTGGCTGAGGAAATGATCCGTTCAACAAATAAATCCTAGGCGCTCGTAAATCATAACGTACTGAATGCTGCGTTGCGTTGAAATCTCAGGCCGCCCCTCTGATCGCCGCACGCCCGTGTATCGTCTTGTCTCCTCTGCCTACCGCCGCCGCTGCCGCCGCCGCCATCGCTCTAACTGCGCTGATGCAGCTTGCAGTTGCCATTGCAATTGATCACCGACCAGGCCCAGTCCACGTAGTTCGGCACCTTGGCGTAGATGCCGAATTTGTTGCGTTTGGCGCAGCCGTCGCCGAATGAGGTGATGCCGAATATGGTCCAGGGATGATTGGGCTTTGTGGTGTCGCGGCATAGCAGCGGCCCGCCCGAGTCGCCGGCACATGTGTCAATGCGGCCGCGCTTGTGGCCGGCGCAGAACATGTTCTTCGTGATGGTGTAATCGTGATATACCGAGCGGCAATTCTCCATGGGTATGATGGGTACCTCGGCCTGGTGCAGAACGCTGGTGCCGGCGACGTCGCGATTGCGCCGCTTGCCCCAGCCGATGACGGTGCAGTCAACGTTCCGCGGTAACGGCTGGAAGGGACGCGGCAGGCAAGAGAAACCAATCCAAGTGCTGGTATTGGTGGACTTAGGCAGTCTGGGCCAAAGTAGACA
Source organism: Conops quadrifasciatus (assembly GCA_949752815.1). Lineage (NCBI taxonomy): Eukaryota > Metazoa > Arthropoda > Insecta > Diptera > Conopidae > Conops > Conops quadrifasciatus. The sequence goes on from OX457079.1 coordinate 35,774,515, forward strand.
AAGGCATTCAAAGTGAAGAAAAAGATATTTGAAAAATTCCAAAATTTTCGTTTGAACTCGTGAGCAGCTTACCTCAGCAGCGCCACGTCACTGTCCACCGTCTTTTTGTCGAAGTTCGGATGCTTATAACTTCTGAGAACGCGCAGCTGCAGCTCCGTGCCGTCGTCGTGGTCGAGATTGTGCTCGCCCAGACGTACGTAGAGCACCTTTCGCACGCAGTGTGCCGCCGTGAGCACCCATTGCGGCGCGATCAGTGTGCCGCCGCAGAAAGCTTCCTGCATACAAACAAGCGAGCACCAGAAGAGATGATGAGTCGCGATGCATTCGATGCATGCGTTTTAACTAACCTTGAATCTGTTAAAGATGGCCACCTGCCAGGGCCATTCGCCCTTGCGAGCCGCCTTGCCGCCGATGATCTTCAGCATGTTGTACATGTGGCGCTTGTGTATCGCTGCAGTGCCGCATTTCAGCTTCAGCGGAGTGTATTCGGGCCCTCGATAGCCGCGGCCATTCATAATGAAGTCACTGACAATGGCATTCGATTGAGGATCCTCGGCCCCGAGGCTGATCTCGCGCCGTTGTGACGTTGCTACGGGGCGCAGATCGAAGGGCGAACTCTTCTGGACTTGCGCCTGCAGCCATTGCTGGCAGAAACTGCCCTCGGTGTAGCAGTAGGCGATCTCGCGTAGAACTTCGCGGCCACAATGTTCTCTGAGGCGACATTTTCTACAAAAAGGCGGAGAAGAGAACGAGGAAAAACGGTAAAATGAAGAGAAAACCTGCAGCAGGCTCGATTACTTGTAACGTCGCGTGGTGCATTTCGGAGAGCATTTCGTCCAACGGCTCCATTTCGAGTAGATGCGTCGATGTCTCGGTATAAGAGCATCGGGAGTGGCTCGCTCCTTCACCGTACTAACATTCCGAAACTCCGCACCGTAATCGACAGCTTCTTCATAGGAATCGCTGTACTGGTCATGGCTGGCGGCAGCTTCAAAATCGAAGTCTTCGTACTGAAAAACATCGCCATCGATGCCGTCGTCATCATCTTCAGCGGCAGCGGAATCTCGTTGTGTTGCCGCGAACCGGCTCGCATGCTTGCGAGATTGTCGGCGAGTGTGTAAAGAGTGCACCGGCGGGTGATCGCTAACCTTTTTAGGCGTTGGTCCCGCGGAGCTGCGCTTGGGCTGAAATCTATGCCATTCGTCCTCCACTTCCTCCACCTCCAAGTCGGCATAGTCGTCGACGTCAATATATATTGGTCTTCGCTTCTTCTTATAATTGGGCTTCTTTGTACTGATGATATAGAAGTCGTCCCTTTGGCCAGCCGTCGTCGTCGTCGTCGCCGCCGTCATTTCGGCGACTTGCTGCAAAGTGACTTGTTCCGTCAATCCGCGCTCCACTTCCTGCAGCACTGGCAGCTGTACCTGTCTGTGCATAACCACCGGTTGTGCGAATGACCCGCGCTGTGGCCATGTTTGAGGGTCACCAAGGGTGACCGTTGGCTTGTCGCTAGCTCCCAAATTTGATGAATCATCTGTTCCATGATGACGCCTCGATGACGGGGCAACATCGGCCGGTGGCTGACAACTGAATATGAGAAGAAATTAATGCAATATAAAAGCTACCAGTTAGTTTTAGAGTTATTGAGCCATGAAAATGCTTGAACAGTCTTTTGACACTGATTCACGCTCCATTGAATTGAGCTCACCTCCAGCACGCCTGCTCCTCCAACTGTTTGGTGTGGCCGCACTTCCGTTTCACCTTGCAATAGCGTTCACGCCGTCGCACACAATCGCTGCCGCACCCGGACCACAACGTCCACGCGGTATAGAGCTGTTTGTCGAACGACTTCCGGCGACCGCTCCAGCGATTCTGCGGATTGAGCGGCGGCCAACGGTGTACATGTTGGACGCTGCTGTGCTGCCGCTGCCGCTGGACACGATGACGCTGCTGCCGATGATGGTAATTATAATGGTGGTCGTGGTGGTGTTGATTTCGTTGTGAACTTGCCTTTGGCCCTGCTGCATTAGTGAAGTCCTTCAAATCGCCACGACTGGTGCGCTGTACATGACTGTTCTAATGAAAAAAAAAAACAATTCATTTCGAAGGAAAGAGAATGTGCATGAATTGTGGTGGGTCGCTCTTGGGAGAAGTCTAACAATATACTCTCACTCTACACATGAAAAGCTCAATGAATCACAATACATGGATCATGGATCTTGGCAGAGAGATTTATGAGTCACGCGTTTATCGATGATTTAAAAACGTTTCGGATCATTCGGGGTCGTTGGTGGTAGCGTTCGTTGCTGATGAGTTCAGGTTACAGTGTTTGTTATAAAAAAAAAACCGCGAATTCGTTACCGATGCCTTAGTCTTTTTTCTCTGCATCTTTCCTCGCCTCCTCTTAAACCTTCTCTGTACTTTAAAATGTGGTCAAAGCTAGTTCCTTCTGTCTTCTGGCTTCTTTTCTATGCATGAACTTCGGCCATAAGGCAGGCGCAGGTAATTGGAGTCTATTTATTTGGTTTGTATTTATCACATGAAATAAATATCAGGGCTGTGAAGTCAGAGCCAGAGTCGCAATATATGCGGCTCATAAATCACAATTAGATTACGAGAATTTATTAGTTCATGTTTGATTAATGTGTTAAGAAGGCTCTTTTAAAACGTTATATGTTGGTAGTATAAAATAGAGATCAACCGCTGAGTTCATTCAAAATACATTACTTTTCTCTTTGTGCTGTACAATCGCGTACATTAATGCTCTGTTACTCTGGTACCTACAACAACAGCACTTCTTCTCCCTCTCGCTGACTCTGCAGTCTGTAAACTTTTACAGACAGTCTGTAAAGTCTTTTCTACAGTCTGTAAAGTCTTTTCTACATTCTATAAAATGCCAACAGAGAGCGTTAGAGCAACAGCACATAGAGCTTTTGAAATAAAGAAAAAGAAATGTTTGCAATGAAATACAAAACATAATAACAGTTTCACGTGCTGTCGTGATTGTTAAGATTGCCCGCAAAGAAAACAGCATTTTAAAAATTTATAATTGCAGCGCATACGATTCGCCGCTCGCCTGCATCAGATTTGCCTGCATCAGCATTACACAACGCTAGCAGAAGGCGAGCAGTTCGCTCTGCCGGCCGGTCGGTCGACCCTGCTGCTGCTGTCAAACTGTTGCACGCTTAATGAATGGCAGATGGATTTCGCGTTGGAATCGCGTCAAATGAATTGGGATTCGCGGCAGCCGTCAGAGAAAAACGGTGCCAAAAACTTAGAAAAATGATCAGTGGCGGCGGTCGCTGAAGAGCATGGATTGTATCAGAACCAGGGCAAAGGCGGCAGTGTTGGCGACGCCACGTCGACGACAGCGGCAGTGGCAGTGGCGGCGAGGGCGACGGCGACGGCGGCTCCAGAGTGCTACAGAAATAGTTACGGTAAGGGCGACAGACTATAATGCGTACTATCGTACGTAGCGTATAAGATGAAGAGGTTATGCGTGCGCGGTGCTGTTGTTGTTGTTGTTGTTCTGTTTTAGTGTTGCTCCTAATGCCTATAGCTGCTCTTCATTAGCAAAAACAAATGCTATTTTTCTTTTGCTTTTCTTGTGGCATAATTTTCTTGTTCCAACCAACGAATGCAATCATCTCAAGAGTTTGCAAAGCGTTGCAAAATGCACACAACCATGTACTGCACTGAACTGCACTATGCACTACTATTGGAAACAGATGCGTTAAAGTCAACAACACAAACGAATAGAAGAAGAGAAAACAACAACAACAACAAGTAGGTAACATTCGAGTAATTTGAAAGGGAAGTCATTGCAGCTCGGAATACTCTTAATTAGTTTATCGAGACCAAAAACAAAAAAAAAAAACACAACAAAACACTGAAAAAAAGAAATGATATAACTTCATTATTTGCTGCAAGTATTATTTTTTTCGGTTTTATTTATTTTTTTGTATATTTTGCCAGCAAAAGTCAGCAGCATCGAATCATATGCCTCTCTCTCTCAAAACAACAACAACAACAACAGCCACAACGTTTGTGTGCAGCGTAACGTGGAGAAAAAAAAGCCAACTCTTTTTTTTAATTTAGTATAAACAACATCATTATCGACCTCTACCTCTTTTTGGTTCTTTCTGGTTCTTCCTTGGGATTTTCTACTTAAGTGCTTTTGCACTTTGTGCAAATTTGTTTTTGGTTTCGCTGGTTTCGGTTTTCGTTTTAATTTCGTACTTTTATGAGTATATTAATATATGGCGCGTGACCGGCCATGGAGTAGAGCAGCAGCCGCTGTCTTGCCTCAGCACTCAGCATTCACCAATCAACAACACTAACCTCCGTAAATATACCCCAATCATCGACATTGTACAATCTTCGGCACCGCAACCGTTAATACGTTGTTCTTACCGGTTGGTTGTCGGTCTGGTCTGCCTCTAAAAATGCGTTACTCGGAAAATGCTTCTTGTAGTGATTTCCGCTTAATATTTTGCTTTCGTTTTCTGCTTCAGAAGTCTGAATTCAAAGAGTTCTTCTAAATTGCCTTGAGAGATCAGATGAAGATATTTTTTTTATTTTTCTTCTTGTATTTGTTTTGTTTTTTTGTGTGATTGTTCAAGATATTCTGTGTGCTGGAAAATCGAAGATGAGCCAAAACACGTCCCAGCAAAATAGCTGTCGAAAATTAGCTGAACATTAAAAGTGGTCGGCCACTTGTCAGCATATATAAGTGAGGGACATGAGTACCAACATAACGTCACAAAAAAAATTGAAAATCGAATATATACGTAACCCGCGGAAATTCAAAATTCGCGATACTTTTTGAACGGACCTCGTATAACGATTAAAGGAAAAAAGTCGGTCGATTAATATCAGTATCAATGTGGGAATGTACCTTAGTATGTTAGAACTATCTACAGTAGAACAAATAATTTGACGAGGTCATAGAAGATTTGCTTTTAATCAACAAACTATTGATATCGTTATGGAAACGAGAATAATTTTGAGCTTATTATTTTAAAAAAAAAGATACAGAATTTTCTCAGAAGTCGACGAAGTCACATTTCACATTTAAAATTTTCTTAAATAAATTTTGGAAATAAATAATTTATAGTTTTTGTAAAAAATAAAATTGTCTTTAATTTAAAATAATTTAAAGAAAGTGAGATCTGCGATCCCACAAATGGGGGCTCGTCCGCGCCAACTCGAATTCGCATCGTAATCAAGAAGGACATCGAAATAAATCCTTCAGTTTTTTGTTTTTTCTTCTTCAAAAGAAAAAAAGGATAACGTGAACCAAACTGAAAGAAAATTGAATTGAAAATTAAAAGAATTGAAAATTGAAAGAAAGAGGAGAAGAGAATTCGTACTTAAAGAGCATAAAAAAGAGAACGTGAACTAAAACGGAAGAAAATTGTAAAGAAGAAAAAGAAGAAAATTCGTACTTAAAGAGCATAAGAAAGAAACGTGAACTAAAGGGGAAGAAAATTGTAAAGAAAGAGAAGAAGGAGAAGAGAGGCAGCACAAGAAAGAGAACGTGAATTAAAGAGGAAGAAAATTGCAAAGAAAGAAGAGAAGAAAAGAGAAGAGAAGAGAAGAGAATGCGTAGTTAAACAACATAAAGCATTGCACCAAAAATTTCATCAGTATCAATTCGCAAGGATGCAGGTTGCAGTATTCTAAAGGATCGCAGACTGGAAAGGAAATAAGTCGGTATTCTGATTACGTATTCGTATCTATTTGAAATTTATCAATATTTTTTCTAAAGAAATAATTATTGTTTTGCAAAATTGTAAAACGTTTAGCATTTCAAACTTAATACTGTTTTACAAATAGAAGAAGTCCTTTAATTTATATCTAATTAATAATAGTGTAATTTCTAAATCACTATTCTACCTTTATTTTACCACTATTTGCAAATTGTAACGTCGACTTCAGAATATGGAAAAAGAAGAACTTTTAGCATTAAGAGTCAATGAACTCAGAGAAAAATTAATTGAACTTAATTTAGAGTCAAATGGTAGGAAAGTAGATTTGCAAGCGAGGCTTTTAAGATATTATGGTTTAGAGCATGGAGAAAATGGTGATAATAGTGAGGAAGAATCAAACTATGAAGACGCACCAATAAGTGCTACCCAAGCGCGAAGAAGACTTGAAACTTCTTCACAATTTACCTTGCGCGATATAGCAGATAGCATTAATTCCTTTTCTGGAACAGATACTCATGGCGTTAACCAGTGGGTAATGGAGTTCGAAGATGTAGCTGAGACAGTTGGCTGGAGCGACCTCCAGAAATATGTCTACGCTAAACAACTGTTAAAAGGTGCTGCCAAGTTATTAGTTAGAGGATTGAGCAATGTGAGAAGTTGGGAAATGTTAAAAAGTATTTTAATTGAAGAATTTGGCGAAAATCTTTGTTCAGCTGAAGTACACAAAGCTCTTAGGAATAGACGAAAGCAAACAAATGAGAGCCTTCGTGAATATCTCTACAGTTTAATCGAAATAGGCAAACCGATTAATTTAGATGAGCAGAGCACAATTGAGTACTTTGTAGAAGGTATTTCTGACGCTAGGGCTAATAAAACCGTTTTATACCAAGCGAAAAGTTTAAAAGAGCTAAAAGATAATATCCGTGTATACGAGAAAATAAAAGGACCAAATCCCTGGAATTTTAGTAGAAATATACCACAAAATTTCGCCAATCAAAGAAAAGAAGAACCTTATAGCCAAAATAGAGAACCTTATAGCCAAAATAGAGAACCTTATAGCCAGATAAAATGTTTTAAGTGCAGTAAAACTGGCCACATTGCGAAAGATTGCCGCGAAAAGTGTATTACATGTTTTCGTTGTAATCAAAAAGGTCATTACGCACACCAGTGTAAAAATACTCATACTGATAAAAATAATACCAAAAGAGAATATGTTAACACTATAGATTACAACATAATTAAACCTGAAAGAAAACATGAGAAGGGTATGATTTTTGTAAAACTAAATATTAATAACGTAAACTGCAAGGGACTAATTGACACAGGATGTAATGTATGTATAGTACGGTACGATACAATGCGAAAAATAGGTAATGTAAAGTTGGAGAGCGAAAGACTAATTTTGAAAGGAATCGGTACAAGTGAGATTGAAACTGAAGGTTGTTTCAATGCAGAGGTTTATTTAAACAACATTTTGCTAACCATTAAGTTCCATGTTGTTAAAGAAAGCGACATAATGTATGAAGCTATTTTAGGAAACAATATCCTTGATTATGTAAACTTAAGTATTACAGAAGGTGTAGTAAAGTTTATAAAGAATACGCCTACTGAAAATACTGTGGACAAAAAACGATCATTACTATGTGAATTTGAAGCATTAACTTCTCAATCAGATAATAACTTTCGAAATAATTCACCGAACATTAACCTAGACTATCTAAACGAAACTCAGGCTAGATATGTTGAGTCGTTGATTAGTAACTACGTACCTAAAAAGCCAAAGAATTACCCAGTAGAGATGAAGCTTTTATTAAGCGATGATAAACCAATTTATCAAAATCCTCGTAGAACGTCTTACACTGATAAGAATACAATCGAAAAGCAAGTAAAAGAGTGGTTAGACGAAAAGATTATAGTAAAAAGTTCATCAGAATATGCATCGCCTATTGTTCTTGTTTCGAAAAAAGATGGTAGCAAGCGACTATGCTGCGATTATCGCAAATTAAATGAAAAAATCGTTCGAGATAATTTTCCTATGGCTTTAATAGATGAAGTAGTAGAAAAATTGCAAGGCGCAAATGTGTTCACTACGCTAGATTTGGCAAATGGTTTCTTTCACGTGCCAGTTGAAAAGAACTCTAGGAAGTATACATCGTTTGTCACCCATAACGGGCAGTATGAATTCCTCTACGTTCCTTTCGGTATCTCTAATTCTCCAGCAGTTTTTTGTAGATATATACAAGCAGTTTTTCAAAATTTACTAAGTGATGGAACAATGTTAGTATATATGGATGATATTATCATACCCGCAAATAACGAAGAGGAAGCAAAAAGAAAGCTAGAAAAAGTCCTTGAGGTGGCTAGTATAAATGGGTTAAAGATTAAATGGTCTAAATGCCAATTTTTTAAAAAGAGAATAAATTTTCTTGGATATATTATTGAACAGGGAACCATTTTACCTTCAAAAGAAAAATCAAACGCTGTTAAAAATTTTCCTGTTCCTAAGAACCAAAAGGAATTACAACGTTTTCTAGGTCTGACATCGTACTTCAGACGATTTATTAAAAATTACGCAGTTATAGTTAGACCTCTTTCAAATATGCTTCGAAAAGACACAAAATTCAAAATTACAGATGAACATTTATTGACAATTCAGGAACTTAAAGTTGCCTTAACTAGCGCTCCTGCACTTAAAATTTTTAACCACAGCGCAGAGACAGAAATACACGCAGACGCTTCAAAACATGGATACGGAGCTGTGCTTCTCCAAAAAGACTCTGAGGATCAATTATTCCATCCGGTTGAATACATGAGTAGAAAAACTTCTCCAACCGAAGAACGATATAGTTCCTATGAACTGGAAGTTCTAGCCATAATACAAGCACTGAAGAAATGGCGAGTTTACGTGAAGGACATTAAGCTTAAAATTGTAACTGACTGTAATGCTTTTGCCAAGACAGTTCACAAGAAAGACGTACCGGACAGAATTTTAAGATGGGCCATGTATTTACAAGAATACAATTATACAGTAGAACATAGAAGTGGATCTAGTATGAGACACGTTGATGCCTTAAGTCGTGTATATTGCCTTCTTATCGAAGACTCGTTAAAGCATAAAATACAAGAAGCTCAGAAAAATGACGACTGGCTAAGAGCGGTAAAAACAATTTTAGAGAATACGAATTACGAAGACTATTTCATTAAAGATAGCTTAGTTTACAAAGACCCGATTAAAGAACTTTTAGTGATTCCTTCTGGAATGGAAGAAGAAATGATAAAAATTGCGCATGCCGAAGGTCATTGGGCAGCTCAAAAGACTAAGGAGCTACTAGAAAAACAATACTTTATTCCAAACCTAGGTACCAAAGTAAATAAAGTAGTTAAAACATGCATTGAATGTATAATTACAAATACCAAACAAGGTAAGAAAGACGGATTTTTAACACCGATAAGTAAAGAATCTGAACCTTTTCATATGTACCATATCGACCATGTTGGTCCACTAACTGAAACTCACAAAAAATATAACCACATCTTGGTAGTTATAGACGGATTTTCGAAGTTCGTTTGGTTGTATCCAACCAAGTCTACTGGAACAGACGAAGTCATCGAACGACTGCAAAAACAGGCTGCTATATTTGGTAATCCCAAAAGTTTAGTTTCAGATCGAGGAACTGCTTTTACCGCAAACAAGTTCACTGAGTATTGTAAGGAGGAAGGTATAGAGCATCTTTTAATCGCGACTGGAGTTCCACGTGGGAACGGCCAAGTAGAGCGTATACATAAGTCAGTAATTCCAATGCTGTCAAAGCTATGTCAACAGGATCCTGCCCACTGGTATAAACACGTTGATCGGGTACAGCAAATACTAAACAATACTCCTCCTAGAAGCACTAAATTTTCTCCATTCCGTATTTTGACAGGACTAGAAATGAGAACTAAGAGTAACTTAGAGATTAAAAATTTATTAGGTGAAGAAATATTAGCGGAATTAGACTTTGAACGAGATGAAATTCGTAACAATGCTAGAAATAATATAATAGCTATACAAGAAGAAAACAAACAAAGTTTTAATCGAAAACGAGTCTTGGGAAGACTATATAAAATTAATGATCTTGTAGCAATAAAACGTACACAATTTGGTTCCAGAATGAAATTAAGGCCAAAATTTTTAGGTCCCTATAAAATTACAGAAATTTTAAATCATGGTCGCTATAAAGTAGAGAAAGTCGGGGAAAACGAAGGGCCAAAAACTACTTTCACCGTCCTAGAAAACATTAAATCTTGGAACTAGTCATACGGGGCGTATGACCGTCAGGAAGGCCGATTGTGGGAATGTACCTTAGTATGTTAGAACTATCTACAGTAGAACAAATAATTTGACGAGGTCATAGAAGATTTGCTTTTAATCAACAAACTATTGATATCGTTATGGAAACGAGAATAATTTTGAGCTTATTATTTTAAAAAAAAAGATACAGAATTTTCTCAGAAGTCGACGAAGTCACATTTCACATTTAAAATTTTCTTAAATAAATTTTGGAAATAAATAATTTATAGTTTTTGTAAAAAATAAAATTGTCTTTAATTTAAAATAATTTAAAGAAAGTGAGATCTGCGATCCCACATCAATAGAAATTTAAAATTACTCTTTCAAATTATCTCTTACAACTTTATCTCTTTGAGGTCATTACCGCTGTTAAACCGTTGTTAAACCTCTGTTAAATCTATCACTGTTAAATCATAGCAGCCGCGCAGAATTGCTATTTTGGTATCGTCTGTGGAGCATCGAATCGAATGGGCTAACATTGTTTTAATTGTGATAATATTATGATATTATTATGATAAAGTCTCAATAAACGATTAACGATTACCGTTTTGTAATTTTAATAATTGCGTAACGGTAATAATTGCTTAATTATTATGATAAAGTCTCAATATTGCTATAGCAAAACAATTCAAATATTATTCTTAAGTACATGAGCGTCAATTGTTAAAAAAATATTAATCAACAAAAAGTGAAACTAAGGAGATTTTAAGAACAATTTTATAACCTTGATAACACAAAAAAGAAAAGATTCAGACTAATTCAAAAAATCATTGAAAAAATTATACAAAACTTTTCGGTGATGAATGGAAAGAAGACGATCATTGAAAAACATCAACCTTCACAAAACAAAAAAAATAAAATAAATAAATCGTACTCCTACAAGTTTATTTGTTTTGTGTCTATTCTTTTGGTGTCGTGATTTATTTGGGAAAATTTTCTAATTATATTAATTGTTATCACATTTTTCTATCAGAATGAGATAATTTTGTTTTTGTTTTTCCGAAATTAGCTACAACTTTTTTTTTTTGTTCATTTAAAATTGACTCAATGAATTCTTGGATAAATGAACCAACCTTGATCTGTCCGATTTGCTTTGTTCTATGTCGCATTGTCGGTCGTTTTTATTGTCGTATTGTGCGGACGACGACGGTATCGTATCTATAAATCTCAAGGCCGCATTTTCATGCTTCAACAATTTCTCTTTATTATGGATTATTATTAACTGTTGACCATCTGAGCAGTTTTGTTGGTGCTTTGGGTGTTTTTTTTCGGTTTGTCAACTCACCTGACTGAAGCTGATGATTTGAAGTATTGTCAATAGTCGCAGAATACGTTCCAAATTCATTTCAAAACATGGATGGAAAATGTAAATTTTATTATTTAGAATATTTTCGTATTTTTATTGACTAGACGTGGTGAGAGAGAGAGAGAGAGAGAGCGAGGCGGAGAAAGAACTTCAGGTTTCAGGCTGATAAATTGTTTTAGTAGTTATTGTTGATTGATCGACTCTGAAATGAGAAGGAAAAATTATGTAAATAAATGTAATTCGAAAATAATAATTATTTAAAAATTTAAAATTTAAAATATTTATTTGTATGTACGATAATATATTTATTTATTATTAAAAAAAAAAATTTAAATTAACGTCTTTTGAATATTATTTTGAAGCATTGGAAATATTTATTGCATATTTGTAACTACTTTTAAGTGTGTTATACTTGAAATTTAATTAACTTTAAATAATTAATTATAAAAATACATATTTTTAAATTTTATTTCTTCCTGAAAGAGTAAACCTCTTCATCAAAAAATCATTTCAAAACTAAAAACATTCGTGTTGTGAAAACTCAATTGCAAAAATTTAAGAAGCTTACTCTTTGTGTTCACAAAAATTACTCGCAACGTATTTGAGTTAGAAAAAAAAAACACAGAAAAAAGCAAAATATTTTAACCGAAAATTTGGCGAAATTTAAATTTTTCCTTCAATCAAAAGAAAAATCGGCGCTAGTTCTAAAAGAACTTAAAATGTGTTAATTAAATAAAATCGACGACTCTCTGTTTCTTTTTTCTATCTATATAAAAAACGAAAATGAGTCCAGTCGACGTGTACACACGTCAACGCAACGTACGTAATCATACGCAAGCAGCACACAGATAATAAGAAAAAAATACCAGAAAAAAAACAAAAAAAAATTTTCATTTCATCTTTATATTATTGTAGTACATACATACATATTATTAATTTTGCCTACTTTTTCCGGATGATTATTTTTAAAGCATCATTTAGTGTACGATGAATGGACGATGAATGGATGGATGAAAGGCTCGATGAAATCGAGTACAGTCGAGCGAGGTCTTCTTTTAGAGGCAACCTCTTCGTTTTCACCCCTTTTCCGGTCGATGGAGGTTTTTTTTTGGCAACGCACGACGCACGCACGCAAGTGAAATAATTTTGTGTAGGCGAAGTGAAGTCTTAAGTAAATGCGGTAGTTGCATTTTGACGTATGACGCAAAGTACCTACGCGTATACAGTGCGATAACACTGACAACAACAACAACAACAACAAAAGTAAAAGCCAATTTCAAAATGTATGTTTTGAAATCAATTTATTGTAAGTTAAAGGGCAAGCAAAGAGATATAAATAGAAGAAGACATCAGAGGGATGTCTTCCCTGATGTTAATCATGTTAAGGTATAGGAGAATAAGAGAGGAGAGAGAGAGAGGGGAGAACATGTTTTTGGAACATTTCAAATTTTAAGAGCGTTCATATTTATTAGCTCCAAAAGACTCCTTCTTCGTAAGAAAATATGTGAGCTCCAAAAAAGGACTCCGAAAAGAGTCTTATATGATTCAAATATGAATGTATAAATTTAGGACTCCGAAAACCACTTTTTTATGAACCACACTTGGGCACATAATATTTTGACTCCGAAACCAATCTTTTTTATGAGGAAAATATGTTAACATAAATTTTTTTTTTCCATAAAATATTGAAAAACTATAAGCTCTAATTTAGAACTCCGAAATGACTCAGATTTATGTCTATATTGTGAGTCTACTTGATTTCTCTTTTTTAAAAACTTTGCTTTTAAAGTAAAAAAATTTATTTCAATTGAAAAATTATCATTTTTAATAAATTCACACTCTTTTTGTACATTATCTTGAGTTATTACTGTTTTTGGTTGACCAACATGTTCATCATCTTCCGGCGGCTCACAATCCTCTTTGAAACACGTAAGCCACTCATGAACTCTGCTGCGCATAATAAACAATTATCATCATTAACTTTTTTCAACAATTCGTGTGTTCGGGAGGAAAATTCACGTATGTATTTCTATTTTTATTAAATTAATTTTAATTTAAATAATTTAAGAAGGTCTTAATTGCATATTACAAAATAAATATGAATATTTTTGGAGTCTGGAAGAATTTAAATTGTAAGCCCAGAAAAGAATCAGAAATATCTCAGAAAATACTCATAAAAGGCTCAGAAAATAATCATAAAAGGCTCAGAAAATAATCATAAAAGGCTCAGAAAAGAATCATAAAAAAACTCACAAACGATTCATAAAAGGCTCCGAAAAGATTCATAAAATGCTCAGAAAATAAACATATAATGGTCAGAAAAGTTTCATAAAATCATAAAAAATTTCATAAAATCTTCAGAAAATGCTCCAAAAAGAATGCTCCAAAGACTTAGAAATTATTATTTTTTATTGAAATTTTAAATTCACAAAACGTACAATTTTATGAGTCTTTTCTGAGGACAGTCTAGAAAGGAAAAAACGTTCATTTCTGACTCTTTTATGTATTCATAAAGAGCATATTTGTTCAGAAATATGAATCATTTCTAAGTCTAAAAAGGCTCATATTGTTTGCTGGGTGTATTTTGGAAAATGTATCTACTTATAAGACCTCATCAATGATCAGAACATACTTCATTATTATGATAATTCCTCAATACCTTTTGCAAATTGTCTGATTCAATTTATGCGTTTCGTTTATGCTACTGGCCCAACTTGTGCGGCGTTACCGGAGTCGGCGAAATTTTGGTGGTCGTACAGCACACAATGACAACGACAACGACAACGAATACAACAAAAAATGGCTGATCTTGTCATGACCTTATATTGACAGGACAGGACAGAACAGGACAGAACTGATCGAACGATCATTGAACGATCTTCGAAGACAATAAACTTGACAATTAGTTTCAATTGTTGTGCCAGCATAGAGAGTTTTTTTTGTTGTTGTTGTATATAAGCAAGAAGCTGGTCAAGTAAAGATGCGCGGCAGCGGATTTCGTGGTTAAGAAGAGTACTATGTGTGTGATCGGTTAAGAATAAAAACCAGCGACAGATCGTTTAGGCGTCGCATCGCATCGCGTCGTTGGATTGTTTTCATGCAATGCGAACAAAAGTCCCGCGTGAGTAGCTTGCGAACGGGTCGGCCGTACATGTTTGGGCCGTCCGCTTTGAAAAAGGAAGTAAGTAATGACAGACTAAGAGATGGAAACACAGAGAGAGAGCTTGAATAAGAAGTTTGTGTGTAAAAAGCGAGTACTCGTATGTTGAAAATCGTCTTCAACATGGTTGTACGACGAGCTTCTGGTAGCTACTGTTATGGTCATACTGGTATAGCTGAGGCCGTCTATGCATGTACTGATGATCGAGCTGTCCTTACTCTTCTATCATCAGCTGATCATGATGCTTCGTTGTGTATTGAAACAAAGTGACCACAGACAGACAGACAGGAAGCGTCTATATCGAAACAATTGAATTTGAAAACGGAGACAAACACATTATGGAAGTTTTCTTGACTGATGATACCTCGAATATACATCGAACTGTATGTATGTATTTTCTTTTATAAGAACATCCGTTTATTTATTTATTACGATGATCTTGAGGCTCTTGAGGCTCTTTTAAGACTCCAGGGTTTTGCCGTTTCCTCCGGCAAGTGCTTAGGAATGAAACACCGCTGATGGTAGGAATGTTTAAAGAAGAATAAGAAAAGAAGAAGACGAATAAAATACATTAAATTTCAATGAACATAAGCATAAATATATTATAAATATAACCATTTTTCGACAGAAAAAGTGTCTACGCTCAGCGATATCATGATAATCGTGCTGTGTACAGTGAGTAAAGTGGTGCCCTTGTGAGGGCCTCCATTCTTCCAGCCCTTCCTCCTTCCTCCTTCCTCTTTCCTCCTTCCTCCTTCCGCTCTCTACTCAAGCGGTCTTCTTCCTCTTGAGCAGATTATCGCAGACAGTTCGAAATACTTACCGTAAAAGTAAGCATTTTTTGTTTTTTTTGGGATATTCCACTTGATATTTATTGAGTATTGTTGTCATTGTCTTGTTGTTTTGGTTTTTGCTGCTCTTATAGCTCTCGGGATAACCATGAAGTCCCGCCGCCACCATGGAAACAGCAACAACAACAACAACAATAATAACAAATGTTGCGCTACTAAAGCTCAATGCATTACAATCACGATCGCGATCATTAATTTTTATATTCGAGACAAATGCAGGCAGATACATACGTCAGACAGACAGACAGACAGACAGACAGACCAACAGACAGACAGAAAATGTCTTGATAATTTTTTGCATCATTAAATTAAGTCAAATTAAGCGATCTGCTCAAGCAGCATAGTTTTGGTAGAATAGTCTGGGTTATTGTTGTTGTTGTTGTCGTCGTTGTTTTTTTTGGTTTTGTTGCTGCTTCATATGTATTTGTTTTTGAAATTTATGTTTTATTTTTCGGAATTTGTTTCTTTTACTGACGATCACTTACAGTAGCGCATAAAAACCACTGACGCCAACGCCAACGCCAACGCCAACGCCAATGCCGACGTAGATAAAAACGGATGTGATTCCGAAGCAGTTGCTTCTTCTTCTTCTGATTCTTCTGATTCTGTTCGTTCGTGTGCTACTTCTTCAGTGTATTCACCGGCACCGCCTTCTACTGACAAATAATACTTTATACTTTGAGCCTTTTTTGAGCGCTTTTTTGGTTTCGACGGCTTAAAACCTTACGATTTATACTGCAATCTGCCAACTTGGTTTGCAAATAAGTCGCAACATTGTTTAATAACAATTGATTAGACAGTTTTTAAAGAAGGCAGCCTCTTTAGTGCGCCACAACGCAACGATGTCGTCTCGAATTCTGAGACAGTTGGTTTTGGCGTTGTCGTTGTTGTTGTTGTTGTGGTTTTTCAATGTTATATCGCTTTTGGTTATAGTCGAGACCTGTTTCAAGAAGTTAGGTGGTGTCAGCCTCTTCCAGTCGAAAGAAACGAGATCTCTTACAACTAGGAACATCTCGTTAATGCACAAACACGCAATTTTTTAAGTTGTTTAATGCTATTATCACAAAATCATCTCTTTTCTAAGCAAATTTTTCAATACCTAAATAGTAATTGCACGAACCCAGCAAACAATATGAGTCTTTTTATACTCAGAAAGGAGTCATATTTCTGAGCAAATACGCTCTTTATGAACACATAAAAGAGGCATAAATGAACGTTTTTTCCTTCCTAGACTGTCCTCAGAAAAGAGTTCTAAATAAGAGTCAGAAAAGACTCATAAAATTGTGCGTTTTGAGAGTTAAAAAATTTTAATAAAAAATAATAATTTCTGAGCCTTTTATAATTCTTTTTGGAGCATTTTATAATGCTTTTCTGAGCATTTTATAAATCGTTTCGGAGCCTTTTAGGTTTCTTTTCTAAGCATTTTATGATTCTTTTCTGAGCCTTTTATGAATCGTTTGTGATGTTTTTTTATGATTCTTTTCTGAGCCTTTTATAATTATTTTCTGAGCCTTTTATGATTATTTTCTGAGTCTTTTATGATTATTTTCTGAGATTTTTCTGATTCTTTTCTGGGCTCACAATTTAAATCCTTCCAGACTCCAAAAATATTCATATTAATGTTGTAATATGCAATTAAGACCTTCTTAAATTATTTACATTAAAATTATTTTGAATTTGTTGAAAATAATCACGAATTGTTGTAAAAAGTTGATGATGATGATAATTGTTTATCCCGTAGCAGAGTTCATGAGTGGCTTACGCGTTTCAAAGAGGATCGTGAGCCGCCGGAAGATGATGAACATGTTGGTCAACCAAAACCAGTGATACTCGTAACGCAAGATAATGTACAAAAAGAATGTGAATTTATCAAAAATGATAATTTTTCAATTGAAATAAAATTTTTTACTTTAAAAGCAAAGTATGAAAAAAGAGAAATCAAGTAGACTCACAATATAGACATAAATATGAGTTATTATTAGAGTCCTAAAATTAGTCCTAAATTAGAGTGTATAGTTTTTCAAAATTTTTTTAAAAAAAAAAATTTAAGGCTTATATTTTCCTCATAAAAAAGATTGTTTCGGAGTCAAAATATTATGTGCCCAAGTGTGGTTCATAAAAAAGTGTATTTTCGGAGTCATAAATTTGTAGATTCATATTTGAATCATATAAGAATCTTTTTGGAGTCCATTTTTTTTTGAGCACACATATTTCCTTGCGAAAAAGGAGCCTATTTTGAGGTCATAAATATGAACGCTCCTAAAAATGTTTCCTGGCCATATTTATGTATATTGGAATACGATTCATGAATATGTGGACATATGTATGTATGTTATTACTCGATAATTACAGAGATCCGAACATTTTTGATTTTTACTCTGAAGGTTTTTTAAACCTTTGGTCTGATCTTGATGATCTTAAGCATACTCGCTTTTGACTTTAATCGCACTCGCCTGTATGCATGTAAATTGTACATACCTACGTATACTATATGTACATACGGTACATACCATACATACGTATACATACGATACGATTATGTACGTACATATGTACCTAAATAAATCGCCTTAACAGAGTTACAGACTACTTCTCGTTTTAAAGTACTACGAGTATTATTAAAATGATGTCGCGACGACCTAATTCTTCGACGTTTGTCGAAGAGTATGATTATTTTTTAGAAATTATTTTTTTCCTTGTGATAATCTTGTCGATTATTTTGTTGTCTTAATCTAAAAATCTTAATCATTAATTTGCAAATGTCAATTAAAGCTCTGAAAGCTATGAAATCATAAAGCTATGAAAGCTCGATGCTAGAGAATAACAGCATGTTAGCAGATAGTTAGCCTGCAGTTAGCATGACTAACTAACATGATTGATCGATTCATGTTAACAACACAAACTGCACTTCACTTCATTAAGTTTAGCATTGAGAAAAGGAAAAAGCGATGCTGTTAATAAGAATTAAGAGAGATGTTGTTTAGTGAGATAACGATAAGGATATCAATTATAATGAATAAATAAAATAAATACGGTAAAAAGAGGGAAAATAATAATGAAGATGAAGGCATAATGTTAATAACATTATGGAACATCTTCTAAGAGACGACGCACGACGCGGTTGCAACATTCATTTTTGGTGTATAATAATAATGTTAAACGGATTGATGCCATACCATAAAAAATATAGATTCAAACACTAACAATGCCAATCATGATGATGATGATGATGATGATGATAATGAAATACAAAAAGCAAAGCTGCGTGCCCTAAAGCTCAATTTGTGTTGGTGCGATTTGTGTAGGTGCAAGAACAACAATGAATACCGCAGCATGCAATAACTTTTCATTTAAAAACGAAAAAGAAAAAGAAGAACGTAGGTGTTGGCAATGATCACAAAGCCCCACACAATCGGAAGCGTTTCAAGCCTTCCCTCAATCGATATCGATCGAAAACCGTTTAATAAAGAAAATAAGTTCATAAAAACTATGATATGGTAATGAAATGAAATGCTATTCAGGCGTCCATACGATGCGATGAGGCCTGCTCAATTGAATTCATCAAAGTCACAAACTGAAGATAAGCTCTTAATAAATTGTCATTACAGCTACTGCCGCCGTCGCCGCCATCGTCGTCGTCGTCGTTGTCGTTACTTTTCTTGATAATCTTTTTTCTTCATTTCCATTTTCTCATTTCTTTTGTTGTTTTTTGACGATTTGTAGTTTTTCTACGACGGTTTTTGCTGTGACGGTGTTTGTTGCTGTTGTTGTTGTTAACTTTTTAGGCCAACAACACACACCTACATAAACTTTAAGCTAAGCTCTTCTTGTTGCTTTTAAAACGATACTTTGTGTTGGCTTAAACAACCTTTTAGATACAGTATCTCATTCTTAATTTGAGTAGATAATGTTTTAGCCGCCAACAAGTTTTTTTTTTTGGTTACCTGTCGCTTTATTTATTTTTTTTAAAAGCAAAGAAACAAAAAGAAAGAAAAAAAAAAATAAAAATTTTAAGGAACTCGATTATCTGCAGGGATAAACAGTGGGTGAGTGAGAGAGAGAGAGAGAGAAAGCGATGTTGTTTAAATGCATCTTTCCTGCCCACAAACCACTCTCTCCCTCCCTCTCCATCTCTCTCCCTTTCCATATTCGTCGTCTCCTCTCGGCCGATTTTTTATGATTTCATTGAAGTTCATTCAGTTTTACGATTTCATTTCATATAGTTTTGAATTTTTTTTACGAGCTCATTTTCTTTAGTGTAGAATGTTTTGAAATCATTGGTTATTATTGTTTAACGATGAGTTAAAAAAAGATATTTTAAAAAATTATTAATGATATGTTCTGCTTCGTCTCCTTCTTCGTCTCCTTCTTCACTGCAGATTCTTTCAAAAGTTGTCGTTTTTGCTAAAATATTTAAATTTGTGGGAACGACGAACGGCACTATGTGCTTTCTTGGGTTCTCATTCATGTTTCGCTGAGCCATGCGTCATGAGTCGAGACAATTCTCGTTTCTAATGGTATGAAAAGTCTCGAGAACGTGACGTGCTTCTTCTCCAGGTTTTCCAACCAAAATCAGAGATTCGAGATTCGAAATATCGAGATTCTTTAATGCGAAGATTTTTAGCCCAGACTTAAACCAAAAAAAGAACACATGTACATACTTCTTTAGCCGAGACAAGATCCCGAGAATGAATTTCCCGCAAATTTTGCGAAAATTTCGTCGTTCGTGTGCCCGATGACTCTGCACCATCAGAGCAACCTACTCGTTTAACACTCAACGTGAACGTCATCAACACAACATTGGCTCAAACAACAACAACAACAACAACAACAACACCAACAACAACGCCAATACAACCTACAACGAACGTAGGCTGTTCGAAAATCATGAATGAACTGAAAATGCATGCGATGCGGTCACTGACGTACGTACATAAGTGCATGCATTCGATTGTGGTCGAGATCGAGATCGAGAGACCAACAACGCAAACGTCTGCGTACATATATCAAATGTTTGTTTATTTCGACTTTATTCCCCGATTTGTTCCGTACAGTTTTAGCCCACAATGTACACAACATCCGCCTGTCCGTCGGTCCGATTAGTTGTTGCGCTACAAGCATTCAATTGAATTTAATACGCGTACATACTCACACTTCTAGATACAAGATAAACCAATAAAACAACAACAAAAAATTGCTAAAACCAAAATAAAAACAACCAAAAAAAAAAAGCCTAAAATACTGCGGCCACGATGTCTGCCAAGAGCCGGCAATTGGCGGCTATGACAAGATCAGCGAACGACCGGACCCAGCCAGACCAATAGGCACTGCTGCAGGTGACGAAATCGAACAAATGGCAAACACCAAAAGCAACAACAACAACAACAACAGCGACGATAAATGACAACAACAACAACAACAACAACAACAACACTATAACACCGAAAGGCACCACCAACGTGAAGCTAATTTTAATGATGCACACACAGCCCGCCGTAAAGATTCGTACATATTCGAATAGAAACAACAACAACAACAACAACAGACACTGCACTCGTTTTTCTAATTTTTCATTTAAATTTAAAATTAACAAAAGTTTAAATTGGCGTCGTCAATAAATATTCATTTATTCGCGAATGCAAATTAACCAAAAAAAAAAAAAAGGAAAGATAGAAAAACGGGAGAATG
Organism: Conops quadrifasciatus; assembly: GCA_949752815.1. Taxonomy (NCBI): domain Eukaryota; kingdom Metazoa; phylum Arthropoda; class Insecta; order Diptera; family Conopidae; genus Conops; species Conops quadrifasciatus. Next base: position 35,795,561 of record OX457079.1, read on the forward strand.
TTTCAATCGTGAAAATCTTTGGTAGGCGGCGGCAGGAAGCCGGCATTCTTTGTATCAATTTCAAGCCAACTCTGGCTAACTCAAAATGGTCAAATGTTTAAATGAACAAGTTAACAACAGAATAAATTAATTCGGAAACTACAACAGTGAGGGCGTAGTTGGATGAATAAAACAAAGAATGATTAAGCCACTGAATGAATTCGAACTTCCGATCAATTAATGAATACAATAATCGACACGATCGATCGTCGCGATGCAGTGAATTATAAGCGACGAAATGGAATTCTGATCTTACTGAATAAATTCATTTCATAAATATCTTCATTAACGACCTACCGAGAAGGTTAATAGAGAAAAATCTTGTTAACGGCGAATGAACAATGAATGAAGAAATTAATTTCGTTTATAAAAAATCATAAATGAATAAACGAAATGAAATAAAATTAACAAAGTGAAGCATTTATGAATAAATGAAGAAATGAATGAAAGCAGAAATGAAATGAAAATGAAAACCTCTAAAAATATCATCAGTGAAGGAAACATATAGAAGATGTATATATAAAGAATGAATTTAAGGAAGAACAAATGAATCAAATAATGAATAAAAGGAAAAACTAATGAATGAATAGAAAATAATTAATAAAATATATAATGAAAATAACAATGAAAATGTATTTACAATATACAGGATGAATTTAAACAAATAAACAAATGAATTAAATAATGAATAAAAGAAAAAAGTAATGAATGAAAACAAAGTAATAAATAAAATAAATAATGAAAATAATAATGAAAATGTATTTAGATAGAAAGGATGAATTTAAGGACAAAAAAAATAAATGAATAATACGTTAAAAGAAAAACTAATAAATGCAAAAAAAGTAATAAATAAAGTAAATAATGAAAAAAATAATGAAAATGTATTTACGATATAAAGGATGAATTTAAACAAATAAACAAATGAATGAAATAATGAATAAAAGAAGAGAACTAATGAATAAAAAATAAGTATGAAAAAATGCAAGAAACTTTAAGAAATTAATAAATGAAATATACATATATTGAAAATAATAAAGACTAAAGGACTAGAGATAAGAGGCCTAAAAGAAAGAACTAATTCGAATACAAAGGAGTTAAACTAATTGTATAATGAATAAAATTATTAAAAAATATGAATGTAAAGAAATATGAACAAATTCAAAAAACCTTAAGAAATTAATAAATAAGAAAAATACATAATTAATACATGATAAAGACTGAAGGACTTGAGATAAAAGGGTCTGAGAATTTGTATATAAATGAATGAAATAAATTAATTGTAAAATATAATGACTAAAATTGATTTTTCCAAAAAATATTTTATATTTTGGAAAATATAATATTTAATTTATAAAAAATATTATATTGTTATTTTTATGGAAAATATTTCTGGAAATATTATTTAATTAATTTATTTATTTTATATTAATTTTATAAACACATCTATTCATTTGTAAATATATACGAAATTATTTTCGTCCATATATTTATATTATAAAAAAAATTTTTTCGTCCAAAAAAAAATTAATTAATTACATAGTTAATTTAAAAAAAATGTATTTTTTTTTTTTAATTTTTTGGTTAAGTTTTACAGATTTCGGTTTAATTTTACTTTCATCACAATCTCATCACAAGAAGCATCTATCGTACATATTCTATCGTACACATCTACATACATATGTATGTACATACTTACACAACCTCGTACACTCCAAATGTGTGAATTATTATTTTTTATTATGTCTGTCCGTCCGATCAAACGTTTGAATGATCAAAAATTTGTCTTTTTTTCATTTTTTGCTTTCTACACTTCCTGTTGAAAACACCATAAATTTTATTTTTAAACACTTTTCATATATTTACGTACATAGTATATTTATCTGCACGATATTTTGTTTTCTAACACTTCAGGTGATCACACATTAATCACTCTCATCATCATCATCATCATCACATTTTTGCCAAAAATAAATAAATGTTTTATTATGAATTTTTTATTTTTATTCGAATAACTTTTTTTATTAGAAATTCATTCGCACTCGAAGTAGAAGAAAGCATGAAATTTGTTCGTTGTTTTTTGTTGCTTTTTTTTCCGTTTTGTGCGAAAATTAAATTAACACTATTATTGTTAAAATATTGTGCTACTGCAATATTTAACATATGTATGTATGTATATTTTACTAACTTTTTCTTTTTTTAAAGGCTTTTCACTCTTTTTCTTCTTCTTCCTTTTCTTCTTCTTCCTTTTCTTCTTATTTAGTAGCAATAAGTTTTATAAGACATCTCTAGCAGACAACCGCAACCGGCGAATGTTTTCAATAAACTAAACGATCGGCTCAACAAAAAAATTTAGAAATGTTTTTTATTCGCTGCACATCGTCCAGATTCTGAACTGCTGCGACGCATCGGCAGCAGGCAGCATGTTGCTTGCTCGGTGTGTGTACCATCTGCGATTAGTTAAAATATAGTGTTATATTTAGAAATACGCGATGTTATGTTACGTTGCAAGCTGCAACAACAACAACACTAAATTGTAGTTGTTCTCTAAATGAAGTTACGTATAGAAATGCAACACTAAATATGTATGTAGGCATATATGCATATAACATACAAATGTATGCTAAAAGACAACAAAACAAAACTTAGGTTAATGTTGCTAACAGATGCTGCGGCAACATACATACTCGGACTCGTATGTTAAGAATGTGTCTAAATAATTGCAAGAAAATTGATGGCTTCGAGGTTTTTCTTTTTTCTTCAATGTTACAAAGAAAGCATTTATGATTTATTTTATTCATATATTTATCTAATAATAATACAAAGAAAGCATTTATCATTTATTTTATTCATATATCTAATTTTTCATTAATGTTCTTGTTTATTTATGAATTTTTTATTATTTAGTCCTAGCATAATTTTTTTTTATTGCTTCATTGATTTTAAAAGTTTGCATTAATTTCTTTTCTCGATTTTTTTTGTTTATAGAATTAGCTGTTTTCTTAATGAAATTTTTTTTTGGATTTTATTAATCAGTATTTTTTTATCATTTTATCATTTTATCATTTTCATCATTAATTAGTCTATTTTTTATTAATTTTTTTATTTAATTTTTTTTTATTTTTTTTATTTTTTTTTGTTTAAATTATAACTACGTATTTATTCGATTTTCCATCGTATGCATTGTAAACTTTGAACACTTTCATTAAACGTCACCAAGTGAGAAGCTTTTTAATGACACCTCCCGCCGCCGCATTAATCAGCACCGACAATTACCATCATGCACTGTATGAACATATGTATATTCAGTGGCTTATACCTCTCTTCTTCTTCTTCTACGAGTACTCTTTTGTATTATCTCTTTTGTATATCGTATTTATGGGCCATTGAATAGACTGACTCTATTCAATCAATGAAAATTACTGTGTACATACATATGTACATATATATATCGCCTCATTTTAAATTGATGAAGTGATTGACGGACGAGCTTACATACATACATACATACATATATACTCGTACATACGATACTATTATTGAAAATCGTGTTGAAAATCGTTACACATGTAAATCATCTCGTAATTACGAAATATTGATGTATGCTCTCATGTTCTTCGTTTCACACTTTTGTCTCTGCCATTCAGAATTGTTGTAAAAACAAAAGCAACAACAACAACAACAACAACAATATGAAAAAAGAAAAATTATATCAATTCATGTCAAGGAGATAAAAATTATTGACTAATCGTTTTGTCATCATACTTTGGATCAGAAGAAACTGAATACGGTTGAGATGAGCCGCGGCGGTGCGGTACGCTCAAACGAGATTTTCCGAGATTTGAATTAATTGGTTCTCGGAACTCGTCTAGGGTGAAAAAGTTTGCTTCGTCTGAGGATTTGGATTTTCGGTTAAACTGAGGAAAATTTGAAAAACAATAGAAAAACCACGATATATTTTTGATATATTGAAGTTAAAAGTAATATTCAATTAAAATCTTGGACGCAAATATTTTGCAGAAGTTCTTTCTTCTAAACGGGATTTAAGTCAGTTTTTCTCAATTTTTGTATGGAATGAAAAACTCTGCTTCTTCTGGCGATTTCGTGGCGAAAACAAGCGTGAAATAAAATACGATATACATAAATAATATAATAATAATATTTAATTAAAAAAATATAAACATATACGATTTTTAGCTATTCTATAAATATATTTGAATACTTAATCGTTGTATTTTTTTTTATGGCTGAAGGCGAAGGAATTTAAATGAAGCAAAAGCAGCAGCAACGACAATAATGGCCGATACTTCTCCCGCTACTGATAGCAATGCCATTCAGCGATGCGCTCTCCGGCACCAGCTTCGCGCAACTTCTGGAATTGTTGTGCAGCACCGGCACCAACACCGGCGCCAACGAAAACTGTACCCAGCACTAATTTCTTGGCCATTTTCGTCTTAGTCGCTAACGTTGTGCGTATGAGTAAATGATCCAGATCATCCAAGGATCGTAAAGGAATGATCATGGTCGCCGCTGTCTGATCACCACCACCACCACCACCTCCTCCCACTCCCACTCCCTCCCACTTGGTCGATAGAGAGGGATAGAAGTTGCCCGACTTCCAGGAGTCCACAAGGATATTGTGCTGGAAGACACTAGTCTTGACGTACACCGTGCCCGCATTGGCTTCCAATTCATCCTTCACTTTGTTGGAGCAGCGCATGCGTGCCGTGATGACGCGCAATTCGAGACAGTTGGACGGCAGTTGGGTTGTCGCTTTGATGCCACTGTTCAGTTGTTGCATTTTGCGTTTCATTTCGAAAGTCATTCTTTTCCATTGCGGTTGTTTGAGGTTGTTGGTGTTCGTGGTGGTCGGAGTGGTTGTTTGTGTGGGTGTGACTGTGACCGCTGACGCACGTGATACGTCTTCTTCAATATTCTTGCTGTTACCGCCGCTTAAGGTAGAATTTTCACTGAGGTCACGTAACTCCAAAACTATCTCCACAACTCCTTTACTAGAGTTAGTCAACTGGAAAGACGAAGAAGAAGAAGAAGAATAAGGAAAAGAAGAAGAAGATACAGTATATAGAACATGGTATGACCACCCAATTGATTAGTGGAGTTGCAAAAGCGAGATTTTCCGAGATTTAGGCCATCTCGTGTGTTCTTAGATCTCGACGTTCGAGACGGTTTTTAATACTTACACTATTTGTTGCTTGCTTGGGTACAGTCGACGTAATGTCCTTGATCGGCAACCAGAGTTCTTCGGTGCAGTAGACGCCATTGCGGCCGTTGCGCTGAAAGATTTTCGGTTCCAGGTAACAAGTTACAGAACCTGTATACATATACATATATATACATATATGTATCATTACAGCAACTTCTTCTATTGTTTTTCTGACCTTCTGATATTCTTACCAATATTTCGACGTGCTTCACTGTAGGTCAACGGAGGAGGCATGGCATCTCTTGGATGGTTTGCATTGGTTTTACTTTTCGGCTGGTTTTCGTCAGTTTGTCCTGATGTGCCATTAGCAGAAGAGTGGTTGCCATTATCCTTTAAACCGTTGGAGCTCTCAACCATTTTCTGCACCAGATTCGAACTTTTGTCACGCAACGAACGATAGGTTTTGTTGAAACGATTCAAATTCTGCGGATCAAGAGAATCAGATCGTTAGAATATGGCAACGACAACCACCATTATTACAGCATCTACTAACTAGTCTTACTTTCATAATAAGCAGTAAATATATATAGTATATATATAGTGTAAAAAACACACCGTGGGTGGTAACTCCAAGAGCGCATAAACGCTAAAGACTACAAAATGCCCCGCGAATAGTTCCTCCGGCGCAAATTCGACGACCACTGCTTTGCTGCTGCTGCGCCGTGATGAATGTTGCTTCAATGAGGGCCTGTCAGGAGAAGAATAAGCTTAAAAAAATTAAACGGAAAACAATTCAAACAATTTCAAACCAGAATAAAAACGACAAACAAAAGAAAAACTGAAAAAAATGAAACATTCATGCAAAATTATAACAGCGATCGATCATGCTAACGATCACTGCACATCGATCGATCGTGCACACTTACTCGCTGTACAAATACTCCCTACACTCACTCATGCACTCACTCACTCACTCACTCTCTTTCTCACTCACTTGATGTCGGGCGCCAGTGAGAACTTGAAGGTTTCATTGAATTTTGGCCATGAATTAGTTTGTATGCTGCTGTCAAAACGCTTCGAGCCGGGAAAAAGCTTCACCTACAAAACAAAAAGAAACCAAAGCGCTCTTAAATGTGTTCGCTGTACTCGCTAAACTCATTTCACTCGCTTCTTAGCCGGGACACGACTCACTTTGATCAAATAACCTTGCACTACTTTGAAGCCGAACAGTGTCGGCAAATGACGCGCCGCTATCAGATGAACATGCAGCACTGGCACAATCGTTGTACGCTGGAAAGTCACCTCGCTGCTGTTGTTAACAGTACTGTAAGCTGTTGCTGCCGCTGCCGCTGCTGCTGTGGTTGCCGTCGCTGTTGTTGTATTCTGCTGAGACGACTCAATGGAAATTTGAAATCCGATTTCAGGCGCTAAACTAACAGAGTGTACCCGCTGAGCGCCGATAGCGCTGTTGGCTGAACTCACTGCCGTGGTCGTGTGCTGACCCGGTAGCAGTGAGCGCAGCTTCTGCATTGAAAACGAAGACATGAAGCGGGACAAAAGAGGTGACGGACACGTACAGATGCCGAAAGGCTGATGAGGCGGCGGTTTGATGATTTCGACGTATCAGCGGCTGGTTGGTGATTCTTTAGTCATAAGTTGACTCATAAGTTGACAAGTAGGACGACACGAGACGGTGTCGCGGTGTTGAATTGAAAACGTGATATAAACAGCCAGAAAAAACCACTTGGATTTTTAGTGATTAATATAAAAAACTCTCTGCGAATTAGCTCATTCTTAGTTTATTATAATCTTATCAGTGCGAATTCGATAGATGAATAAACACAATGCGAAAAGATAACAGAAACGATGCACAAAGCAAGAAAGCAAGAAATTTTAAGATCCACCAAGATTTTCTATACTACAAAGAGAAAACCGTTCAGAGATCAACCGTTGATGATGATGCCTTCGCATTGACTACCAACGACAATGATGCAATGAGGCTGGAGTGGACTCGATTCGTTTAGAGAACATTCCATCTTTCTTATTTCAACACGATCATCCACTAGATCAGATCGATTTATCGACCGATCGACGAGGTTTGTTCAAACAGCGACGACGTTGTCGAGCTTCAATTACAATATTTTTAGTACATAACAATTGCTAAGTAAATTGGAGTTGTTGCTGTTGTTGTTGTTGTGCATAAATAAACGCTTTGTTGTCAACAAAAACACTCGGTCGTATTTAACAAGGCTACAATAAAAACAACAACAACAACAACAACAAAAGCTTGAAGATTATGATGCTCAGCGATGCCATGAATATGCCATGCACTAAAATGTATGTTTGTGTGAGTTTTACGAGTACAATACAAACATGCTGGTGTATATCATGCCTAGCATTGTTTGTTGTTGTTGTTGTTGTTGTCCTTATTTCTGAATTTTATTAAATGCATTGAATGTTAAAAGAAGGACGCTTTATCAGTCTTTAAAGAAAAGTTGAGTTGGACTTCACCATATCGAATACTTTCAAAGTTAATTATAAAAACCAATTTTTTTTTAAAAGCTTGTATAATTTATGTTACTCGTTTGTAGCATCTTCTTCAATAAATCTACCTTTAATTACAATAGTTCATTTTCGTTAAGGTTAAACATTAAAAGTTCACTTTAGTTGCTTTCGCAAAAATATAATTTTTTTTTTACTCATACATTTTAATCATACAATAATTAAGCTCGCTCATATTTTATCGTAAAATAAACAGTGAAAAAAACAATAATAAAAAATACTTAAATTTCAATTTAAAAAGTTTAATCAATTTGTTATTTTGAGACGAGAAAAGCCTGTTGAGCCCGTCCGCTGCTGCTATTGCCGCCGTCAAGTTCATTCCTGAACAAGTACAAGCCGCAATAGCATCTCTTAGGAGAAACTTTTTCATACATATTATATAAATAAATAAAATAAAATAATCAAAATTAATTAAAAATAATTAAAATGAGTTAAATTTCTACGTTAATTTAAACGTGTAAGCATGTGCTCGCTCGTACTCATACGTACAAATGTTTTGTGTGTTTCATGTTTGGATACAAAACTATATTTGCTATTAAATAAAAACAACAAAAACAAAAAGAAAAAGAAAAAACAATAAAATCAGTAACAGCAGGTCGTCCCGTCCGACCTACGTTCAAAAAACTTGTATGCTAGATGATCTTTCTAACTTTAATGACACCCTACACTTAAAAGGATAGAGTATATACTATCGTTAGTAAGACATTAAAGAGAAGCTTTTTAAATAGAATGGTATGGTAATGGTATCATTGTGAAATGGTCTTTTTCATAGAAGATAAATGTAAGAAGATTTTTTTTATACTTTAGGCGCGAAGGGCTAAGGTTACATTCAAATTGTTCTGCCGTTTGTAACGTATTGAAGGAGGCGAGGTGGATATCAAAACACCTTTTTCAAAACACCTTCTGAGTCGATTTAGTCCAGTCTATTTGTTTGTCTGTGGACGTCACGATTACAAGAGAACCAATAGAGGTGTTGTAATAAAACCAACCATCAATTATTTGGCATTAAAATGGAAAAAATCGCATCTGTGGCATGCTTGCACTTTTTTATATCAAATTCTATGATATATAAATTTATTCTCTTTGTAGACCTCATTATCTCAGCTTCTAACGCAGATCTAGGGCTAAAAATATATTACCGAGTTTAATGCATTAAAAAACTCAAGCCTTTTATATTGTTCTTGTTAAGAAAAGTTTTTTATTCAAACTTTTATATGATTTTTGTCAAGGAAAGTGTAGATGGATGAAGGTAAATGGATTAAGAAATCGAAATGTATCTACTATCATGGTTCAAGATCTTACCGAAACGTGAGGTTATATTTTCATTCGAAAACTAAAGATGTAGGGTGTACGATGGTTCAACCAGGCCGACAAGTAAGTAACACTCTTACTTGTTAGTATTAATGATTTAAAACAAGATTTGTTTTTATTTAGAATTAGAATCTAATGAACAATTAAAAGTCAAGTGGAAAAAAATAATTGCAAAGAGAAGAGAAAGGGAGAGAGAGAGAGAGAGAGAGGAAGAACAAAGGAAATGGTGGTAAAGGCTAAAGTTTCTTGACTAAGCTTTCAAGAAATAAGTTTAACAAGCATTTTTCACTTCGAAAAACGCCCTGTTAATAACAACTTTCTCTTCTCCTTCTCGCTTTTGATTTTCCTTTTCTCTTTAGTCTTTCTTTTTATCATTATTCTCCTGTTCTCTCTTTAGCTATACCTCTTTCCTTTACTCCTTCTTGTCCTACCATATTTTAAGTCGGTAAATACAATCTTGTACGCCTGTAGGGTACACACATTTGCAGGCAGGCCATTGAAAATCACTCTGTTAGTTTTTTTTCACCCTGAAAAATGCTAATGATATAATGATATAACTAAGAGTTAGTTAAAAAAAAATATTTTTTTTGGTAATACAGAAACTTAAAACATTTTCCAATTACTTTTAGCCACTCTTTAGAAAAAGCTTTGGACATCAAAAATAACTCAATTTAGTTTAAAAATAAAACTTTTACTGAAAATATTATACATTACGAAGAATCATCAGACCACAGAAAATTAATTTTTAAAATCGAGCAATAACCATTGATGATCAAATGATCAACACTTTTTTATCATAGTTTTTATAATTCCTTTGTCATTTATTATAAGGAAAAAGAAAAAGCATAAAATAAAATTTAAAAATAAAAAGAAATTTTCTAAATTGCTGAAGATGCTTTTTAGCACATTCCACCGCTAATTAAGGAAAAATTATTGTCGTCTTTTATGTTAATTAAACCATCACACGAGAAATCCACAAAGTGATCAAAAGAATTAGGTCGTCTAAGAAGAGATTAACAACAGCAACAACAAGCGAAGTAACAACAATTACGGAAAATCACAAGAAGAGAACTACTTTTTTTTTATAAAAAAATAATATCACTATAGAAAGTTTGTTGGAATATGAATAAAATAAATAAAATAAGAAAGAAAGAAAGAAAGAATTTTGATTGAAATGTATCTGTCTATTGCATAACGAAACACAAAAAGTAATATATTAATTATTCACACTTTTTAAAAAAAAAATCGCAAAAAAACCGCAAACAACGCAACCAACGAAAAAGTTAAACACAGTCAGTCGTCCACAGAGGACGGTTGCGGCTACGGCTACGGCTTCGGCTGCGACTACGGCAACTGTGTCAAACGGCGATGAAAGCGACGAGGTCGTTGCGAAGTAAACAGCTGTCGAACGTAGCGAATACTAAAGAAGTGTTCTGTTCCAGCAACGAAACGCTCGCTCGTGCTTTTACATAGAGCGTACTCACAAAGCGCTTCGTTTGACAGCGACAAGAATGAATGAATGATGAGTCAAGCAAGTTTAGCGGCTTGAAGCAGCAGAACAGAGCGAGCGACAGCTCTCGCAAGTATCACAAAGATTGAATGAGACTGTCAAGATCAGATACATGGAATGAGAAGCGAGTGCATGAAGAGCGAGTGCGTTGAGACGCGCATCACTAAAAGCGGAGATTGCAAAGAACTCAAACAATACAAATAAATAAATGACAATGAAATATAAAAAATAATTATAATATATAGCAAAAAAAAAAATTATAAATACAATAAAACGTCAGACAATAGGAAGGCAACTACAACAACAACACATTTAACTTTTTATACTGCTCTGAATACAATAAAATGCTATGCGTAACGCCGGAGAGTGTGTGTGTGCGTTGACCTCGAATAACAATGAAACACAATCACCAGCGATCACTTTATAAAGTCTAGATTCTTTACATTTCTCTGAAGTTTTCAACACTTAACAACAACATAAAAGCGTTTACGGATTATGCACTTCCAGATTTTTTTTAGTAATGACCAAGCAGTTTTTGCAGAAAACGATTCGTTAATTTTAAACAAACGAAAAAAATAACTACACAAAATCAACGACTCTTCTGATAGCGAGTATGGGTACGAATACGCTGAGCGTAATCCAGCGACGAATACGACGAATACCGTTTCTTAACTAAGTTGTTCCATTTTTCGTGCGAGTCTTTATTCTCGGTATCATAATACTCGTATTTTTCGCAGACACTTTATCAATTTTCCAATTTATTTTAGCTGATAAGATAATGCATATCTTATTTCTGTTGGATGTTATTGTAGTTCAAGTTGTTGTTGTTTTTGCTTTTTGCTTTGCATCGATAGGTCGTATATGATTCTTGCCTTCTCTTGCCTTGCAAGTTGTTTTTTTATTATGCACTTCCTTGTACAATAGTTCTTCATAAGATTCTTATTCTTATTCTTATTCTTTTTTTTTGTATTTATAACACTTTCAGTTAAGTTTTATTTACAATAAATATTATTAATAAAACAATATCAAAAAGGTTCTTTTATTTTTCTACAGATAGAGACCAATACTGAATATTCTCGCTTATCATACGAGTGTAAGACCGATCGTAGTTAGATCACTTCGAATTTTTTCATAGTCTTTTTACTTACTTTTGTGGTCATAACTTTTCTGTTTGTTTATCAACGGCTTTTTATTAACTCTTTGATCCTTTAAAATGTACAACTAATTTGCAACTAAATTATACTCGTACTTTTTGAGTTACAAAAACCTTTGAAAAACAGCCATGTTTTAAGCCAGCTTTAGGTAAAAAAGCGTAAGCATTTTCACCCATTTTTAATTATGTACTTAAAAACTATAACAAAAACGACATAGTTTCTTCTTCAAACTTTTTCTTACAAAATAAGTATTTTAGCTTTTCACCCCGAAGTTGTTTTGATAAATAACAACAACACTAATTAATTTATTTTAATTATTAATAAAGTTCATTTATAATTAATTATAAAATAAACTTAAATATAGGCACTAACAACTAAAGGTTTTCCGTCAAAAAAAACAACACATTAAATAGTGATGATTTTTTGCCATACAAAATACGAAGCCGGTAGGTTATAAACAATAGCATGATTTTAGGCGCTGCTAAAGAGAAATTAAGTTATTAAAACGTTATATAAAATTACATACTCTTAGGATGCACAGAATCGAACCATTCGGACAAAAAACAGACAAAAATTTGCGAATCAGAATCAAAAATTTCGGGAAACATTTCACGCGAAAATAACATTGGCGCTGCTGGCTTGTGCAGCCCCAGCAAGTTGTTTTTGGTACTGTACAGTACTGTACGGTACTGTAGTTTACATACACATACACATTGTATGTAAATAGCATAAAATGTAAATAGCATGAAATTTGATGTGATTTTATCATATGAAAAACATACTTTCAAAACGAAATTTTGGAAAAAATGATAATTCTCATGTGATTTTATTTTAATTTTTATGCAATTAAAGATCGATGAAAATTCTGACTGCTTACTCCTGTTAAGGCTAAAAAAAACCTCCAGCTTATCGAATGAATCGAAAAGAATCGAGTCTTGTCTTAGTCAACGTATAAGATTTTTTTTAATTGTTAAACCTTGATTAAAAGCATTTATTATCTTCTGTACACTTTCACTTTCTTTTCAAATATTCTTTCTTCGTCTATTTTATTCACATTGAAGCGGAGTGAATGCTTTGAATGCTTTGTTCCAAGTTCACTGAACTTGAAATCTTCACGCGTAAGCGTCAAGAATAATAAGCGTCAAGCAATCGACATCATCCATTCGTATTCATCACTTTATTCCGACAGGTTTGCGTCGTTATTAAACATACATACGAATATATAGAATATGGAGTAATGCTATTCCAAGACTTCCAAAGCTTTAGCCATCGTCGACGTCGACGTTGACTAAATCAACGTCACTTTGTGCGGCGGTTGGGGATTTATTTTCACTCTGAACACTTCATAAAGCAGCGGCCCGATTAATAAAAAAGTGGTTAAAAATAAAGAGAATTTAGAGATGGTCATTCTTTTTTGTGTTTCCATTCTTTAATTAACGAACATTTTTAAAAGAGCACTTTTTGCAGAGAGAGAGAAAGAGAGCACACACACCCACGCACACACACTGCTAAGGATTGATTGGTGTAGGTGGTTACTGGAAAACTGTATTTCAAAATTCTGAAAACTTCAATTAAACTGTCCCGAATACAATAAAATAAATTTAAAATTATGTCACAAATTAAGTTCAAGTTATTGACATTCGAGTTACAGAGTTGCCAGAGAGTCAGAGGCGTAGCGTTGTTCGTCCATTTAAGTTTTGCCCAGATATCGTCTGGATTCGGGTAACTTTACACACTAAACTTCTTCGACTTCGACGTCTCTGCTTCATTGCACTTACTCGAAAATCTTGAAAAGTTCACATCATTCAAATCGTTTGTTCCAATTTCTGCTCCAACTGCTTTGGAGAAATGCAAATCCGATTTATGTAAATGCAAATCAGTTGTTTTATTATTCAATTAAGTCTACGCGACGACTACGGAGCAGCGCCAGTGACACGTAGCGGTCGGTGTCTTATTTAAAATGCCTCACCGGACCGGGCAGCGATGCAGTCGATTCGCGCTGTAGTGGCCTGGCGCATGATCAGGCGACCGACCGACCACCATGTGGCTGCATCGTTGGATGTTGTTGTTTGGCGCATTGCTGCTGGAGTTGTCCGCAAATGCCGCTGCCGAGAACGTAGCGCAAGCATTTCGCAAGCACTACCTGCAGCAGTCCAGCAGCAGTCCAGCGACAGTCTATCCCACCAACTGTACCGTGAACGCTTGTGATGTCCTGAAAATAATGTCACAGCTCTATGTGATGATTAAGTCGCCGGATGTCGGCCGCAATAACCTGAATGCGAACGCTTTGCAGCGAGCGGAGCCGGACAAGCTGTTGACGGCGTACGCGTTGGAGTATATGCGTCTTGTGAAAAGTGTGCGTCAAATCGAAAGTCGCCTGCGCTCGGTGGAGCAGCCGATATGGCGTCTGGCCCACGCCAGCCAAGTGGAATGGAATCGCTGCACGTCGGGCGTGTGTCGTTGCAATCCGGACACCAAGAGTTTCAACTGCTGGAGCACGAATCTGAAGTCACTGCCGGTGATGCAAGTGATACCCATGAATATGGTTTCCATGTAAGTTTGGCCGGTCACGGTGGCGCCTGACTCAAAAGCGCTAATTAAAACCATCTTCTCTAACCTTCAGCGATCTATCGCGCAATTCATTGTCCACTCTGCATAAGGACAGCTTCCGAGGACTTACTCTGCTACGCGACCTGGATCTGTCGCATAATCAATTGGACTTCTTACCATTTGATTTGTTTCGCGACCTGGACAGTTTAGTGCAGTTGTAGGTTTTGCGACGAACTCAAAATAAACCATTAAATTCTGTATTCTTTCGTCTCCTCAGGAGTATGCAGAATAATCACCTGGAAGAAATGGACGCGCGCATTTTCTGGAAACTGCGCCAACTTCATCTGTTAGACATCAGCAAAAATGCACTCGCGAATCTGCCGGAAACCATCTTCAATCACGTACAACGTCTAACGATTATTAGTTTGTCCGACAACAAAATTAAATCCCTCCCGCCGGGCCTACTGCGCGATCAGCTCTCTCTGGAGGAGCTGGACATGTCCCGCAATGAAATCACCGAATTGTTAACGGGTAGCCTGCGCAATCTGGAGGAGTTGAAGATTTTAGACTTCTCCTGGAATGCCATTGGTACGTAATAGAGGTGTGCATAAGACGTCTCGAAGGCTTGCTCAAGACGTCTTGAAAGTTTTAGGGGTTGTCTAAAATGCACCCATTGCTTTCAAATCAAGCGGTGACTTTTGGAAGTGCTGCTGACAACATTACCACATATGCTTCCGATAGTCACGGCTTGATTCGAAATCAAATGGAAGCACTGCATCACCCCAAAAATGTTGCTATGTCAGTTTCGAATCATTCGAGACGTCTCGTGCAGCTCTCTCGTACGTACATACGTACACACGCATATACCAATTTATTTGCCGCAAGAGACAACAGAGCTCATAACAGAGCTTCATTTCGCCCTCTCCAATACAGACACAATTTCCGAAGATTTCTTTGTGGATCTGCGCGACCTGCGTACCCTCATCTTGCACAACAATCGGGTCTCGTTCATTTCGCGAAATATTTTTGAGAGCTTGGCTCAATTGGTTACACTTGATTTGACCCTGAATCGTATCAGTCAGGTACTCTACACTCACTCTACAGCATGCCAGAGGCTCGCTTTGCTCTCTGAGTTTCTGTGTTCGTTAACATTGTTCATTCTCTTTCAACGCTCTCTTCGCTTTCGATAGATCGACGGCCGTGCCTTTGCCGAACTCTCGAACTTACGCGAACTCTTTCTGGGTCAAAATCTGTTGTCACACATACCGGCTGGTCTCTTTCTGAACACCGCCTCTCTGACTCGTCTTACCTTGTTCTCCAATAATTTGACCACGCTGGAAGCAGATGATTTTCGAGGACTTTCCAGTCTGAAGCACATTATGTTGAATAACAATTTCTTGAGAAATCTCGATGCTGCTGCTTTTGCTCCTTTAGTTAATCTGGAAAAACTGTAAGTTTGTTAACTTTTTGGCAATAAATCAACGTGTTTGAAACGTCCCTCATCACCCGACGCGCAGACGCATCGATTCCAATAAACTGCAATACTTGCCGCATGGCGCCTTGAATGGCCTCAACAAATTGGCTGCCATTAAAATGGATAAGAATCCTTGGCATTGCGATTGTCGCGCCCTCTACTTGGCCCGCTGGATACGCGAATTTCACGCCAGACTTTGGGACGAGCGGCCGATGTGTCGCGGACCAGGTGATCTGGGCGGTCACGACGTGGGCCTGCTGCGCTACGACGATCTCTGCGACGGCCAGTGGGCCAGTATGCTGTCATTGTCACCACGCCTGCCGGTACGAAAGAATCGCATAACAACGCCCCTGAATTATAGCGATTATTTTAATTTATACTTGAAACACATTTATACAACGCTGCCGCCGTTACGCGAGCAAGAGAAGAAAGAGGTGGTTCCAGAGGGAGGAGAAGGAGGAGGAGGAGGATCCAGGGACGGAATAGTTACCATTGTTGACTCATGGTCTTAGATAAGGTATAGCGTACGACTATCAAAAGCGTTTAGATAAAATCATCTTAAAGAAAATTAATCTTAGGAAGAAACAGACTTGAAAAGAAGACGACAAAAAAAATTAAGAGAAAATAAAAATTATTTTATTATATTTTACTCCTATACTCCTATACACATACATTTTTTTAGTCACAAAAGGGTTGGGTATTTTTTCTTAAATACTAAAAAACAATTATTAATAAAACAAATCTTTAAAAAAAAATCATATTAATCAAGTATTTAACCTCAAAATCGCCTGCTGTGTCTCAGCAACATTTTCCAGCCCACAATTATCCCTTTAGGTATTCCATGAATATGTATTTTTTCCGGTTTGGAACATACTTGTTAAAAATTGAATTAATTCCTTTTGGAATTTTAATTATAACGTACATACATACATATAAATTATACTTGTAATTAAGTTTAATTTTACTCGTTGTTATTGAATATGCTTTTTATATATTTCCATTTTGTTTCCACCGTAAATAACCTTCTTCCCGCCGCTCCAATGCTGGATTAATCCACTTCCAATTTACGAAAACTGCCCACGACGCCGGCGTCAATGTCGCCGCCAATGTCGTTGCCGGCATAACTTGCCGCTTCCTTTGTGATCTCTATGTGCATATCATCGAGCGCCAAAATGGCGGCGCGCCGCTGCTGCAGTCTCAGTTTGAAATCCTTGATCATGTCGGCGATGGGTACTGAGCCGCCATATTCTTTGGGCAGTATTTCCGGATTGATTCTGGTTTTCAAAACATCAACGGATTTGTGCACCTGTGTGAAAGAAAATATAAAAAGAGAGAGCTCGCTTAGAGAGAAAACTCACTTATACAGAGAGAGAGAGACTTACATAAATGCGTTTCTTCAGCTTCTCTGTTAACATGCTAACGCCGAGTTCAATGATTCTGTTGGCGTAGTAAGGAATGTTAACGAAGTGAGTCTCTTTGTGGCGCATCGGTGTAGAACTCTGTAGAGAGAGAGAGAGAGTAATGGTGAGAATGCTTCATATCACGCCAGTTTTTTCACGCCTTATGCCCTCTCCTAAACTCACCTGTATGCACTTGATGATGCTGCGCAAATCGGTGAGCGACCACAAACTGACAAAGCCCATATTCATGCCGCTCTCATCGTTCACATACACATAACCGGCCACTTGCGAGTCCTCGTCGTCCATCAAGACCTCGCAAATGAGCGAATGCACGCGGGCCATCTGCACCGACGTATACGTGTAGGGATCGAATTTGCCGGCCACCGAGAGGATCACCTGACGGCCAAATTCGTCCCGTTGCGGCAACGGCACCAGATAACCATTCTCGAATATCTCGTTAATGGCTGGATCCTCAATGTCCAGTCGGGCGAACCATTGTGGGAATAGCTGTCGAATCGTGAGGTAGCGTTCGAGCATTTCGCACGCGGCGGGTACCGAAAACTTCTTGGTGCGCAAAAAACGCAGCAGAAAGACCGCATCGGTGCGGCATTTCTTAATATGCGGATGCTTGGCGATCCATTCGCGTAACTGAACCAAAGCCTGTTTGCGTATGTTGTCGTCTTCGTGTAGCTCTTTCTTGGCCACCGACTTCATGGCGGCACTGAGCGAGCATTGATAAGGATCGAAGTCATTGGCATCGCTGGCGGGGGCGCCGCTCAGGCGAGGTTGTTGCATAATTTCAGTTTCCAACACTGTCGAGAGAGAGAGAGAGAGAGGGAGAAAAGAAAGCGATGTTTAATAATATGAAAGAGGTTTTATTTAGAGACTACGTTATAAGTACAAAACTATTTAGGCGCCCTTTAGTCATGCCCAAGCTTAGGCTTCGATTAAAAATAAATATAAAAGAGTTTCATTTAAATCATAAAGGTTAGCAAAAACTTATTTTACTTAAAAGTTATTGGAAAAATAAGCCATTGACACTTGCTTCACCGACCATTGTTTTTTTGGTTTTACCCAAATTGAACAACAACAAGAGTCGAAACAAACCAAACCGAACCGAACCGAACCGACGTGTCTTGACCTTGCTCACCATGCAATGCTTGGTTAGACAGATTTGGCAACTTTGCAGCGAACACCTTGAGACACATTGATATCAAAAGCTTAAGTAACCGGTTCAGGAACAGGAAAGTATAAACCAACGTATGTACGTAAGTACGTATGTATATGTAATGAAGAGTATGTTTTTTCTGTAAATGTACAGAATATATGTTATATATACCGTGGCATAAACTTATTCCATTATGACGTGCCAGATTAATTTACTTAAAAGCTTTGTAGGTTCGTTTCTTAAGTCTTCCATACTTAAAGACTTTGTTTCTAAAATTAAGATTTCGTAGAAAATAGTAAGTCGCCATGCCAAGCTTAGACGATAACTCTGATAATCCTATAAGAATGTTGTTTGAAATACTAAAAAGCAATTTCGTTGAAACCTAATTTCTAACAAAACAATAAATTCAAAATTGGCTAATTTAAACTTAAGCGAAATACAGACGACATTCGACGACTCTTCGTCTATCATTTCTACACAATCTTTGTTTCCTTAAAAAATTTGCATTAAAGCATTGTGGCGATTTTGGACGAAGCGAACAAAATGCTTTTATTACTCAACTTCTTAAAATTGAAATGAATGAACTGACCTTCAGTGTCAATACATTGACATCATTAATATCAATCATCTTTTTTCATGTTTATTTTTAAACTATATACTATATTATATATAAATTGTCGGGTTTTTAATAATTTCTCATGACGTTTTTTAAGATTTGGAAGTACATTTTAAAACGTCGCGTCTTCAAGATATCGCTCTCAATTCGTCTTTTAGATAATAACTTTATTTAAAAGCGGATTTTTTACCAAATATCTTTATCATTTTTATTATCGTATATTTTCTCATTTTCGGTTTCCACCTTTTTTTTTTTCTAGGTCGTCTTCTTTTTCGCAGTTGAACTAATAAATATACTCGTATTTAATAATCCATTTCGTACATACTCGTACATACATTATCTGCTGATGAAATTCTCCTTCTATAAATTGAACATAAATTATATCGATCTGGTTCAGTGGTTTTTTATAACCATTACAACAACATTACCCGCAATGCTTGGTATACTTTACTTTCAACAGCAATCATCCACCAAAAAAAGTCTGTAGCAAAGCCTGTAAAACCATACCAACAAAATAAAAACCCAGAAAATAAAATCGTGGCCAAATTTTAATTATGCTCAGCACGTTGCTGAAGCAATGAAACTGAAACCCAAACAAACCCAAAACTTTAGCAAATCGTCCATAAACGACGAATCGTAGCGTCGTCCAATTTCTTTTCCAACTTGGCCTTAACATAGTTTTAATCGGAATAACAATATTTTGTAATGCTCGCTGCTGTCTTGTCTCAACCCTTTCTGTTAACGTTTTAGATTTGAATTGAAATAATCATCACCTAAAAACGTGATTTTAAAGGGCAAAACCAACATTAAACGTCATAAACTGGTTTCAATGTTGTTGTTATCGTTTTTTTTTTTTCTGCAATTAATTCCGTGGTTTATTACATAATCAGCAACATACAAAGCTTCGGCATGAGTGAATAAAGATGATAAATGAATAAAAACAGAAAACTAGTTTTTGTCTACGCACAAGTATAATTTTTGTCTCTCTCTCTGGAGTGAGTAATGTAGAGAGCAGTGTTGGTGAAAAGAGCACTCGCGTTTGAGAAAAGCTTTGAGCTTACTTTGTGCTTAAAACTCTTTTACTCGGAAGGAATGCTCCTTTTCCTTTTTAATTTCTACTAATTTTCTGTTTTTTACATTTTATAATAATTCTTTATACGAGCTATGTTCAAAAAGTATCGCGAATTATAAATTCCGGAAAATCGAAGACGAGTCAAAACATGTCCAAGCCAAATAGCTGTCAAAAATTAACTGAACATTCAAAGTGGCCGAACTTGTCAGCATACATAAGTTTGGGACATAAGTACCAATATAAAAACACAAAAAAAACTGAAAATAGAATATACGTAACCCGCGGAAATTCAAAATTCGCGATACTTTTTGAACAGACCTCGTACATATAAAAAGGCAAAGGACTATTTTATGGACATAATTATTAAGTTAAAACCAGTTCTTATTTGATTACTTTTAAAATCTTAATAAAATAAAATATGGATGCTTTAAATTTTTCGAAACAAAAATTTTTGAAAAAAATGTAAATTGGTTACGTATCGTTTTTTACTAATTCAGTATACGAGTATAATAAAACTGGAGTGGTAATACAATTTTAAATTATTTCGAGAGCAAACAAAAGGATCTAAAATAATACTTAGCTAATTTATCTACGAGTTGATTCAAGAAACTAAGTATGAGTGAATGCAGTTAAGAATGATTAAAACATAGTGATAAAAGTACCATGAAATAATAGCACTAAAATTTAATGGAGTAGTAAACGAGAGAGAATGATATAAAAAACATATATATTTTTTATTTTATACCAAAGTGCAGAATCAAAAATATCGCGCAACGACTGCTGCGATCTTTATGAATTCTGTTTATGAAATTTTTTTTAATATTTTATAGGAGTAATAAATAATAATGTCCCATGAATGTTTTAATGATACAGTAATTTTTATGAACACCATAACTTTTAGTGGTCAAATATCAAGATTTATAGCTGATAACTTTGACCCTCCATTATTTTTCCTCTTTCTCTGGACTCCCCCACAAATAAAAATTAAAAAAATAGAAGGATATTAACAACAGAAAAATGTCATCAGATGATTTAAAAATAAATGCCGGAAAGAAAAAAAATAGGTTAGCTCAAGCATAAGCAATATTATTAGGCTTAGGCACGAGTATATAAATTAGATGTGAGCTAAATTCTAATGGGCAACAACAACAACAACAACAACAACCCTGTTGTAAATAGGAAAATAGGCAAACACTTTTCAACACATTTTAGGTTTTCCTTATTCTGGTCACGTTCAAGGCTATCGAAGTGAAGTGTAAGGCCAAAACTATAACAATAGTAACCAACAAACGACAATAATAAATAACAAATAAAAAAAAACAGCGACGAAAAACAAAACAAATTTAAGTACAAATTGTTTAAAACGGTTTAGAAAAATGGGCTTAGAAAAGGAGATAAACCTTCATGAACTTTATTTCAATTAAATAAAACTAAACCAAATAGAAACGAACACTTCAACTAGTAATTTGGATTATTTAACGAGAAGCCAACAACAAAAAGGCAACTACTTGCCAATATAAACTAGAAAAGACTCGTTACACGATCCGATATTAGGCATATCAGTTGAGAGAGAGTTGGCTTAAGAGAGAGAGAGAGCAACGAGTATGAATGCAATTAATGATAATACCATGGAATACTTGAATCAATACTCGTTGAAGATAATGTTTGGAAAAGAAGAAGCAACAGAGCCAATGGAAGAATAATAAATAAATACAAACTTTGGCGACCGCAAAGAAGGGAGAAAGAAGAAGCAGCAAAAGAAGAAGTGGCACAAGAAGAAGAAGTGTCATTATTTGCAACGATTGTAATGTATTCTGTATTACGCAATCATTTCGAGTATGAGTGACCATCCGCAACACGAAAAACGAACGAACGGTCGGTCAATGGTCGGATAAGGTTGATCGCATCGGTGGAGTAAAGACCTTGCCAATATTGACACTTCTTTGCGATTTATTGTAGGTGCCTGCAGACATGCCAAATTGAACAAATTGCGCAATGGCCAGAAAATTTTTTTATTAAAATATACATATGTCAATATTGATTTTATTTAATAATTTCAATATTAATGAATTTCATTTGCGATATTGATAAATTTTATTTCTTGAGTATATAATAAAAATACTAAATTCTTTTATTTAAATATTTTATTTAAAATTGAAATATTAGAAAATTAAGTATGTATTTTTCCGTTTTTGTTGCTTTTGCCTTATGAATTATGACCTCAACGGTTATCACGGATTAATTGGTTACAACTTAAAGGTCTTCTTAATTAAATTAAATAATTATATGCGCATTTTTATGTCATATAATTGGCACATGAACCAAGAAAAACCTTTTTAAATCAAAGTACATTTTGAAAATAGCAAAGGTTTTGTTCCTGAAAAAAAGTTCATTCGAATTCTGTACAGAAAAATAACCATAAAATAAAATAAAATAAAATAAAATACTATTGTCTACAATGAGTACGAGTATTTTTCACATGAAGTTTTTTTTTATAAAGAAAGTAAGTGTTTTTTGCGATTTTAAGCAATTATTAAGTATTTCACACTATAACCCGTTTAATAAAATAATACAATATAATATGCAAATTTTTTATAGTTCTTTATAAAGTTAATAATATTTAAATAGTTCTTTAGGAAGTTAGCATTTAAAATGAAAATAATTACATAATAATCTGCAATTGATTTCACTCAACACAAAAACCAAAACAACAAAAACAACAACAACAACAGTATTAAAACAATTACTTCAATTATAATCACGAAAACAAGTTGAAGAAAAAATTTGCTAAACGAAGATTAAATCATTCTCTGAACTTAACTTCCTCACAATTTAAAATCGCAAGAAAAAGAAGACGATAGAAATGTTTAAAGACTGAAATTTAATATAAACATTTAGAAACACAGAGAAATATAATAGAATAAGGAAAAAGAACCACAAAAATAAACTAGTTTATTTGCAAATAGGTCAGAAGTAAACATCAAAAAATAGTTAAGTTAAGTTAAGAATAATTAAAAAAGATATAACCAAAATTCTATAAGATTTAATATTTGAAAACATTAAATGTTGCAGAATGTATATATTGACATATCGTATATACAACAGATTGTTTAAATAAATACATAGTACACAATGATTTAAATGTATTTTAGAGACACTACGTCTTCTCTTATTTATCTAAGATCTTAAGATCTTATAAATTTTGCGAAAATTGGACCCTAAATTGATTAAAAATAACAAAATTGTGCCAGAAGAAAACGTTTACCTATTAGTTATTAAATCTATATTAATAACTAATTTTTTTAAGAAAAACAACGAAATTCATTGAATGACTAAACAATTTTTCCGGCCAATAAATGCATTAATTTTTTTTAATGGAAAAATTTGAAATTCGAGCATGTGTTTGTGCAAATGTTTTGCATAAAAAATAAAAAAATGAAATACAATAAAATAAGAAAGGTTCATAAAATAAAATTTTAAATTAACTAAAAGAAATGCAGTACACCCTTATCGTGAAAAACTTAAGGATTTAAAAAAAGAACTTTAAAGTGAAGAAAATTAAAGTGAGCTCTGCTTCATGATTTTAGCGCGAAGAGCTTTATGTGAGCAGCAGGTGCTTTATGTAATGCACCAATGATCGTGCGGTCTGGTCTGTAGGTGGATTCTTCTTGCTTCAGAGCTGGCGCTTTGGAAAAAGAGCACGCACGCATCACAATAATAGCGCTTGAAAGCGAGAGCGTGCGCACAATTACGATCTCTGATGTCAGCGAGCATAGATTGGTATTATATTATATAATTTGTAAAGTAATAAATTTCTAACCCATACAAAAAAGCTGCTGATGAAATATCAAATACAAAAAGGTAAAACTATTTACCAAAAATTTAACAAAAATATGTATATAACGATTGTATTTTAACAATTAATTATATTTTTATGTATTTTAACGATTAAACCGATAAAAGATAAAAGACAATAAATAAATTACTAAAAAACAAAAATTAAAAACAAAAATATTTTGTTTTACTCTAATCTCATTCTCTGTTAGTTTCATACGAAATAAATTCTTATAAGGATCTTCAAAAAAGCACTATTGACGGCGTCTCTTCTCTCAGGCGTTCAAGTGCGACAGCCGGTGAGAAAGTGAAAGTGAAAATTCCTTTATTTTCTAACTCTTTCCTTCTCTCACTCCCACGCCCTCTTTCTGATTCTCTTATTTATTGCTAATCTAAACTCATTTAGTTAATCGATTTTATTCATTTATAAACATGAAAAAACGTCATGCTAATTGAAAAAAAAAACAAAAACAATTATGATAAATTCCAATGACTTTTCATGAAATTAGTACAAAAATAGAAAACAATTTTGTATAAGAAAAAATTTGCAAACTCACTTTTCAATTAAATTAAATTGTTATTGTTTTGCTTTTTAAGCGGGATGAAGCGTTTATTTATTCAATTTTTTTTTCTTGGTAAATGTTTTGTTTCAATGTTTTATTATTATGTATTTTGTTTCTTTTTTAAGAAATCTACTTTAACAATTGTCTCTACGCGAACTGTGTGTCACTTTACGTTGTTGCGCTGCTGGCGTCACGAGACGAACTAAAAACATTTTCGGTTAAAAGAAAATTTATTTTAAAAAACCACTTAAAATATAAATGCGTTTGCACAACAAAAACAACAACACAAATTGTAGAGTGGCTCAGCTCAAACTCACTAAAGGTAATAAATACAACAGCAAAAATATAGAGTGAAAGAGCTTCAAACAAAGCTTATAACATCTCTAACTCCGCGCTTCCATTTTAAAGCTTCAAAAGTTTTTTTAGATTGTGTGTGAAGAGCTTAAAAAATAAATAACAGATATATTTTTCTCTCTCAGAAAAAATCATGTTTTGAGCTTGATGCAGAAAAATTATTTTAAAAAAAACAATTATTGACGAAGTGAATCATTTTAGTGGCATGAACAAATGGACGCGGCACGTTCGAACTTTTGCACAATATAGTTCAGCTTCGACTCTGATCATGAACGTGATTTAAGCTAAGCAGAAACAAGAAAACCAAAATTTTTTTCTAATTTTCATTATAGTTTATGTAATAATAAATATCATTATACCACCGTGGAACTTAACGGATGTTTTAAAACACAAAGAGTGAACCAATTGTGTTTTATTACATTGATTTTTCTCGGCTGTTACTGTTCATTATTAACATATCGTTCAGCATCTTTTTGTTTGACCTTTTAATTGTTGCTATTTTTTAATATCAATACAATATTATTATATGACTCTGGTTTTCTTTAATCCTTCAAATGTTTGTACTTATACAATATATTTTTTAATTATATTTATTCTATTATTTAATTTAATTCTATTTATTATAATGTATAATACGTTGTATAGTATTTGATTTCAATTCGAACAAAAAATTTTGAAATCATTAATAATGCCTCAATCATAAAATTATAATTGTTGAAAAATTTCCACATTGTGAATGCAGTTGAGTTCTCTTCCTGTTGAGTCTCTCTTTCACTCAAAATAATGCAGTCAGCCATTGAAAACCACAAGAGATATCAACAACAATAAAAATAAAAAGAAAATGTTTATAGATTATTATTGTTTACATAATAGTAAAATAGTGGTTACGAGTTACAGTTATATAACTATTTAAATACACAATAATTACCTATCTTGAGTACTATACAATATATAGTATGTATAGTATTAGTATATAGTATAGTGATATTTATTTATACTACTCGTATTTCGAATTACAAACAAATTTTTTATATCAAATGTCTGTTGTAATTTTCTCAATCGATAATCGATAATAATAATCAAACTCTCCGGATATTTTACTGTTATGCATATACTATAAGTATATTATATTTTATTTATGTATGTATATATTAATATTTTTAGCTTTCGCTTTCAATTTCCACGGTTTTATATAACAAAATCACATTTTCAATTTACACGGTTTGTGTATGCAATATAGTTTAATTATATCAGTAAGAGTACCTACTCGTAATATAAACATTTATTAAAAGCCAAAACTTATCTTATGGTTATTTAAAAGTAAGAAATTACTTTATGTTAACATTCACCCCAAACTAAACTAATTTTTAATAAAATTTATTAAAAATGTTCGAAATGCTAAAAGTCTATACCGAAAGGCCAATACTTGTGATGCTGATATTGTTCAAATTTCCACAATCTCTCATTGTTATTTAAACTCTCCAAAACAGACAATTCTTCAAGTGACAATTTAAAATCGAAAACTTCAAAATTTTCTGTAATTTTTGCAAGGTTTGATGATTTCGGTATCGGTATGGTACCAATGTCTAGCTATTGTGAAAATTTTAAGTGATAAAATTTTGGAAAAAAGAGGATACGGGATAGGAAATTCTAACTCACCAAGTAGCGTAGTATGACTTGTGGTATGGTTTTATTGTATCTCTTTGAAATCATCTGTATTTGATCATCCAAATAAATGGTAGGCTTAGCTTTTTTTGAATTTGGACGTGCTAATGGCGAATAAGCGGTGACCACAATATCATGTCTTTTGCAAAAGTCTATAATTTTCTTTTGATTTAAACCCGGATGACATTCAATCTACAATTTGTCAACACACAATTTATTTCGAGAGATATGAATTTTTTAGTATTGTACATCTATTGAAAAGCTTGGACTACCTGATTTGTTACTGGTTTAATGCGACATTCCGACAAAATCCTCAGTAATTGCTCGCTATTAAAATTAGATAATCCAATACTCCTTAACTTACTTGAGTTGCAGCACATCATGCTTATAAGGTACTACGGTTTCATCATTCAAATATTTAAAGCCCACTGGAGAATGCATGAGATATAGGTCTATGTATTCGAAGCCCAACAGATTTAATTGCTTTCTAACCGCATATTTTACCATCTCTGGTTCATGATACGTATTCCAAAGCTGTGATATTGAAATCAATTCAAATTCACTTATTGCTTGCAGAAGTAAAATCTTACCTTCGTTACTAGAAATATATCATCACGTTTTAAGAAGCCTTCTGTGATTTTTTCCCTCATGGCCTTGCCCAACAATACCTCATTTCCATACAAAAATGCAGTGTCAAAGTGACGGTAACCGACATCGATGGCATGCTTGATGGCGCTATAACCCTTATCTTTTTTCAACTGCAAGACGTAAATAAAATTTTAAGCTAAGTTTTAATTTTCGTAGACTTTTGTGTATTTTTTAATTATAAAAAAAATTCGTTGGCGTTGGCATCTCAAACTGTGTTCTGCTTCTCTCAAATCAACTTCTCTCGGCAGGAAAGAGACTGTTTACAGCACTTTAACAGTCTCAGAAGAGAGCAGTTTTATTTAGCAGACAAGTCAATTTTAACAACAGACCAAATCATCTCCAAACATATTTCTATTTTGTATTAAGTACACATACTTACTCCATATGTTCCTAGCCCAATAATCGGCATTGAGTAACCATTGTTTAATTTTATAGTCGGTGCCAGTTTGGGAATCATTTCTCGGCTGCGCACTAAAGACAACTGCTTAAATGCCACTTTTGACAGTTCTCTCTCAGCTCGTATTGCCTTTCTTATCTTTTTTCAGAATAATTAAAGTCTATTCTGTTAATAACAGAGTATAAGAGCAATCAATATGAATACAATTAAAAACATGTGGTCAGAGCATTAAAAAAATATGTACTGATTACTTTTAATATTATAAAGTTTATTGTTATAAAAATGAATAAGGTATATTTCAGCTAAAAAAGGTGTAACATATTTTCTTATAAAGATTTTCGCGTTGCATTTAAATCATTATTCAATATTGAAAGGATAATGAATATTTTTCTTAGCATGAGCCATTGGTACACAGCGTTCTCCGGTATTAAAAGACTCCATAATTTTATGATCATCTGCGCTCAGCTTGAAATCAAACACTTGGCTGTTTTCTATGATACGTTTCTTGGCCACAGACTTTGGAATGGGTATGGCTCCAAGTTCAATCTTTAAAAAAATGAACTGTATAGTTAAAAAAAACCAAGACATTGACTGGCGAAGAGGTATGCGTACATACCAAATATCGTAGAACGAGTTGAGCCGGACTCTTGTTATATTTAGCGCCAATGGCCTTAACCTTCTCATCGAACATAAATTTCGGTAATTGCTTGGCGACATCCGGCCGCCCTAAAGGACAATAGGCGGTAACAACAATATCATTTTTCTTACAAACTTCAATTAGTTTCTTTTGCGGCAATGCAGGATGACATTCAATCTTTAATAGTAGTAAATATTTCACAATTATTGTATATGCGCCATTTTGTTACAGAGTAGGATTAAGGCCAACCTGAACTAACCTGATTGTGAATGGGTTTAATTTTGCAGTTCGCCAAAAGTCGGGCTAGTTGCTCGGAATTGAAATTGGAAACTCCAATACTTTTCGTTACGCCAAGCTCAACCAATTTCTCCATGGCTTTCCAGGTATCCAAATAGTCGATATCACTATGTTTTTTAGGTTTAGACAAATTAGTCGACTAAAGACTGAAAACTGTCTGAGACATTTTACCTCATTTCAACCTCTCCTTTGGCATTTGTGGGCATCAAGACATCATCGCCACGATAGACGTACGAGTAAGGCCAATGCATTAGATAGAGATCAACATAATCCAAACCGAAATTGGATAATGACTTGCGACAAGCGTGCTCAACACGTTCGGGCTCGTGAAAATGGGACCACAGCTAACCACATGATATAAAGTTAAGGATAATTAATTATACAATAATTTCTTTCTGCTTGCTATAACTTACCTTAGTCACCACGAAGATGTCTTCACGTTCAATAACGCCTTCTGCTATTTTAGTACGTATGGCATTCCCAACTTCGTGTTCATTTTCGTAGAAGTAAGCGGTGTCGATGTGACGGTAACCAGCATCGATGGCATCACATACCGCTCGCTCGCAGTCGCCACCGATAGACTTGAAAGAAGAAAGACCATTGTTAGTAAGAAGAAAACTAATATTTAATACACTCTAAAGCACTCAATTTAGACTGTAGATTAGATTAGAATAGTCATCCGAAAATACCTCGTATCATGATTTTTTTCTAACATGACGCGTCTGACGTGTCGCCTTAACGCTATCACGTTTGTCTTATGTTACATAACTTTCTGCTAAGCTATCAAATTGACAACGATTTTTATTATAAATTGACATACATATTTTTACATTTTGCAGAAATTATTTGTGCGCACAATTATGAAAATCGACTCAATCAAAAATCAAAAAAAAAAAAAGTTAATTTTTAATTTCGCCTTACATTCTCTTACATTAATATAATCTTAAAAAAATTTTTCGATCTTTAAAAAAAATTTTTCAATGGATTTTAAATAAAAATCCAGAAATACTATTTATTGTAAAGCATTTAGGCGAATAAATTCATATTTCTCATGTGATTTTTGTATTATCAACAAATTATTAAAAAGTTACAACAATTAGGTATTATTTTATGTCATTCCTCTAATTTTGAAAAAGGTCTAAATTATTTCTAGCTTTAAAAATTTTGTTTTTAACGTTATACACAAAGTTATACACAAAAACATTTGTTTTAGAGTTATACACAAAATGTCACAAACATTAAAAAATCTAATATCTCAAGAGTAAATATAGCCTCAGATATTTTGAGGTATGGCTTAAAAACATTTTTAAAACATTTTTTAATTTGTTAAAACGCAACCCTTTAATTATATCGGCGTCGCTCCGAAATGTGACTTAGGACACTTTCACATTTATGGGCACATTTATGGAAAGGTTTTTCCACAGCATTTAGATATGTACAAATTAGATTATCATACAATTTAGATTATTACAAACTCATACCAACGAGTACATACATAAAAAAATTCAATTACTTTAACAAAATTATCTTATATAGTTATCTTATCTTATTTATTAGGTACATAAATACTAGTATTTTATTTTAAGTATTTATTATCTTTGTGCTTTTTAGATGAGTGCAGTGTCTAATTTAAATAACTTTTCAGCAAAATCATTTTAAATATGTGGAAAATTTATTATTAATTTTTTAATCATAATAAAGTTAAAGTTATGACTTTGTACTTGCCATATCTATGAAAGACGTTCATCTATCACCTTTTTAAACTCATTGCTGATAGTGCAAATATGACAAAGGCTGTCACTATGACTAAATGATGGATGGATGGATGCATTTAGTCATTGTTTTTTGTAACAACTTTTTTTTTAAAAAGTTAACTTATTTTCTACAGAGTGATAAGAAACATTATTGGTTTTAAGAAAATAACGAACAAAAATTGTGATGCAGTAAAGCAGTGAACAATGGGTTAATGTAGCACCAGTAGCACTGTGTTATAATAATATATATATGTACGTCCTAAGCTGTTAATTTTTATATTCTCTCATACATATATTAACTCTTTAAATTATCTAATATTTGTAATTATCTAATTATCCAATAAAATTTCGCTTTACGATATATAAAATTCTTACCGTGTATGTACCGAGGCCGATGGCTTGTACTTTCGTTCCATCGTTATGTATTACGTAGGGTATATCCTTAGCTGCCGCCATAATTACCGGAATAGTTTAAAAAAAAATTTCAACAATTTCAGAAAACAGATGTATTCTCGCACTCAAATCTTATATAAAACTACTGACTGTCGCAGTCAAAGAATTAGTTAAGAATACTGTAAAAGCACAATTGAAAACAACTTTTATAATGTCAACAGCAACAACTTCGCGTGTTGTTTGACAACGCGTAGACTTTGCTTTGACAATTCCAATACCCGTTGCCGGTATTCTTTCCTTACTTATCATTCCATTCGCTAGAAAGAAAGCTTTTTTACAGCTTATTCTTCTGTTTTCTTATTCCTCTGCTTAGTTCCGAAGTTCTTAAAAAAACATTAAATTAAAAATAGAATTGTTTTTGTTTTTGCTGAAGTAGCTTTTCAATAAACTTTTTATGAAACAGCATTGTTGAGGTTTCAACAGTCGCTTCCTTCTTTTCGCACACTAAAGCAACAGTAGAACCACAACATCGCAGCGACAGCCAGCTGCCGGCAGCCAAGGAAGCTTATGGGACTTCGTTGATGCCAGGCAGCGACTTTACTGTCGAATCCAGCACAACAGTAAAGCTTACGCTTTTTTCCTTTCGAAAAATGTTGCGACTTTTCACTGAAAATCCAAAAAATTTTATAAATAAATTTGCGGAAAGAGAGAGAGAGCTTCTTTCCTTTCAAATTTTCACAAGAGAATGAAATGTATAGAATACACAAAACAAAGCCACAGACGTGAGAGAGTGGCGCTGCCGGCTGTCGCTGTAGTCTGTATTCCATTCTCTCGTCTTTGATGAGAGCTTTCTCTCCGTATATTTTTCATACAATTTTTCGGATTTTCGGTAAAATGTGGCAATATTTTTTCTTCTCTTTCGTGAAAAGAGAGCGGAAGGCAAAGCTGCCGTGACAGAATCTTTTTTTTAGGGCAGCTTTAGCTCCCATTAGCTTCTGTACAATTTCTCTGAGCTGCCGCTGCCGATGCCGCATTGTGTTTGGTCTGTAATGAGTAACAATGGCCGCATGGACTTAAGGAGATTCCAACTTTCTATAAATGAGAATTCGCGTCCAAATAACAATAAAACTTTTGTTTTCATGAAATCATATACTCGTATATAAAAATTTATATATAATTTATATAACTATAAATATTAAATCTTTTTTTTAATAAAACTGTCGATCAGGTCGAACAAAATAGTTATCTAAGTATTTATCCGACTTTAAAACTTCTTTAATTATATATGCAGAAAAAGCAAGAATAATTGTTGGCATCAATCAGCATTATCTTCTTCAGTTTTAAAGGTCCTGAAACACATTTCCAACTATTTCGTTCTCACAAAGGGATTTCTCAATGAATATTTTATTATAGTCTGAGGAAGACTGGGTTAAAATCTGCAGTAAATAAAATAGAAATCGCTTAAAATTTTGTGAAAAATGTTTGTGAAAAAGTTGCAAATGTTATTAACTGATATTGTATAAAACAGTAATTCTGTGAGTATATGCTTCTTATTACGATGTATTTTAGGAAATATATTACCTATATTGTAACAACATATAGTAGATAACTAGAAAACTAATGGCATTTACTTTTACTAATGGCATTTACTTACTTCTATCTCGTACCTTGTTGAAAGGAAAAATAAGTTATTCTCCTCTCGACAGCGACATTTTATCTTTTCGAGTGTTACTGAGGATTCTTGCTCCTGACAGTCATCATCACCATCACTATCAGCCACTTCAAAACATGTCCGGTCTTTGGTTCAAAGACATTTTCCGTGCAATCATCGTCACATCTTGAGCGGCGTCACATAATGCTTTTTAAATTTGATAGTTCCTATCAACAGCGCCACAGCACGCCCATATTTTCATGCTCATCCCACGAATGGAAGAACGAAAAGGAACGAACATACTCGTACGTACAAATAACAACAATGCATCACAATGTCTCTGCTAAAATCTAGTAAATATCCAGAATGAAGAATCGCGCAGCGCAGAGGAAGAAAAAAATAACTTTGCTGATTTCCAAAAAAATTTTAAGGATTTGTCTTGTTCTCAGAAATAGAGAAAATTGAAGACGTAGAAGCGGAACAGCGAGAAAGATAGTGGGGGGGGGGGGGGAGGATAGAGTGGAGAGAGGGAGAGAAGCTAAGAAATTATACAAACATCCAGGACTAGACACAAACGATGCACATAATAAATTATTCTATGCCGTGAGATAATCCAACTGTTCGACTACCATCGAGTCGACCCACTAAGCCGACAAATCAACCAACGAACCACAAACAAAGGTAGGCTAGACTGAACAACAAACCAATGGACGCACCAAGTGCGTTTGTGAAAACCACCAACTTATCGACAGTGCAACAAAGCGGCCTAATGGAAGATTGGTGGAACAAATGTAAGTATATTTACTAATGGTGTGTGTGTGTGTGTGTGTGTGTGTGTGTGTGTGTGTGTGTGCATGTAAACATGTAGTACACACGACTGGGCAACTGTAACCGACAGACTCACCCGCTAAATTTCCGCTAAATGGGCACTTCTAAATGACCAAAATGTGAACATACAGTGGGTCAATTTCTTAAAATTTCATACAATTTCAAAAGTCATTCATATTCTCATAATGTGATTTTATACATATGAATATTTCTTCATAAAAATATTCGGCAAAATAAATAGAAGCCTGATTAAACAAAAAATATATCCATACAAAAATGCTGTTAACATTTGCTGTTAACATGATGTTAATTGTAAATACTTTTAGAATCAATGACCACTGTCCATTTGCTAACAGTCGGGAGAGTATGTGGTCCTGTAATTCGAGTGTAAAAAGAAAATACTGGTAGGTAGAGCGGTTAGAGAGACGAGTGGGTGGGTAGGGTGTGATGCTATCTACGAGTACTTGCTTTGATTCCGACATATTTTGTAACAGATACAAACATTAAAGCATAGTCAGTTGTTAACAGAAGCAAATATGATGATGATGATGATGACGACGACGGTTGCCACGATGACGGCAATGGCAACAGTGAAGATGGCAAGGATGACGATGATGGGGGGAATGGCGTTGCGCATGGTGATAATGGTGGCAGCCACAAAAAGGAAAGCCTCTCTTAACACACCATCATTCATAAGAAGAGAATGTTACCAAAAGAGCAAACAAAACAAACAGAAAATCTATGTATCCGGCATAAGACTAACATGTTTTGGAACAGAAATGGAATGTAGAGAAACAGTAGAACAAAACGTCACTTTATTGCGATAAATAAAAAATCCATTGCTTTGAATTGAAAAAGATGGAAGTTATTTTTACAAAAAAAAAACAGCAACATAATTCAAAAATCAAAAAATCAAGAGTACATTTTTTATATAAATTATTAGAAATGGAAATTAGTATATTGAAAAGACATATTGGAATATTGGTAAAAGTCGGTTAAAATTCATAATTTTATGCAGTCTTTAATATTATTTTTAAGAATGAACAACTCTCTACGGACAAGGTTAAACATCGAATGGACTAAAGTTTAAAAAAAATATATAAAACTTCTAAATTTCTATATACAAATCATACACAAAAAGATGTATTACAAAATGTAGTTACAATCATTTAAAAATTTGTATATTATACAATATATTTGAAAATTTATTTACAAAATTAAATTACAAAACATTTGTGATTTTTAATAAAGGGCGGTATATAATTTTTCGATGTGGATTAATTTATTTTCAGTTCTTTTCATGTAGTATATACGTACATAATTGAGACTAGTGATATCCTAGAAATATTTCTTGGTTTTTATTAATCGTTTTTCTCCTTGTTTGAACTATTATTCTTATATTAATAAAACAGGGATTAATTTGTATATATATTTTTAAGTGTCTTTTTGAAAGAAAGATAGATATATTTTAAGATATATTTTATAAGTTAATTTTTCCTTATTTTGCGATATTTGAAGATTTGCCTTTTCAATGGATTGCATTGATTTCATTGATAGGAAAATTTTGATTTAAGAAAATCATAAATACAGTAGAGTCGCAGTAACGTGAACTCAAAAAAACCAGGCCTGTTCACAGTATCGAATTTGTTGACGTTACCGGGTCATTTTCAGTACATAATAATGTGCCAAAATAGTATGAGTTTAATATAGTTTTTCGAACGACTTCATTCTTGTTTACAAAAAAGTGTCATTTATTAAACCATTTTTTTGTGTTCGATACAATCAATTCATTAATCCATTTTTTAGTATTCGATACAATGCCTTAGCCCACTGTATAACAGTGTTAGGAGATGAAATTGCCGTTTTCGAACTAATTTAAATGTTTCGTAATTTCAGGCTCACTAAATTCATTTGACGATACATTTACATTGTCAGGTTCTGGGTTTTCGTTGACCCATTCTCGTTAGTCTGTTACTGAACCTAAAGTATATATATCAATATCATATATCTATATCAATATACCATATCATGATCTATATGTATCAACTTGATCTAAAATTGTAGCCTTTTCACTCAAAGTAAGATACACAGGTCTTTTGTTTGACATTCTTACGCAAACTGAAATTGAAGAAACTAGGAATACAATAACGTTGCTCGATACGTTGGGAATGTTGGGAAATATACATTTAGTGTGTGAAACAGAATTGCAGTTATTCTTTTCATTAATGAAAGTGATAAAGAAATTTATTCACGCTATCGAGTCACAGAAGTTCACGTTATAAGGAGCTTAATGTTAGGAAATTCG
Organism: Conops quadrifasciatus; assembly: GCA_949752815.1. NCBI lineage: Eukaryota > Metazoa > Arthropoda > Insecta > Diptera > Conopidae > Conops > Conops quadrifasciatus. Next base: position 35,830,904 of record OX457079.1, read on the forward strand.
AGTTCACACTAGCCGGATGTTCACATTAGCCGGTGTTCACGCTACCGCGACTCTACTGTATTTCGAAAAATATAAAAATTATTATTTTTATTATTATTTTTTCTATTATTTGTCTTACTTTCAATGTGGAGGCATGTGCTTTTGATTAAATACATATTTAATAGAAATTAAATGAAATTAATGAAACTGCATTAGAACTCACAATCCGTCCCACAGTGCATGTCGCGCGCAACATGCTCTGGTCTGCTCTGATTGTATGCGCCTGCTGTTGATGAGCATGCTTGCAATATGATGTTATACGAAGCAAAGTGTTGCGTTGTGATGCAATGCGATGCTGTTGTTGAGAGTGTTGAGGAGCGAAAGGCTCTCAAAATAGGAAGCATCATTTGGTCGTGGCGGCAGACGTTCTACGTCGCTGAATGAGAACGCAACAGTGACTGGAAGCTTGATTTAAATGGAGTCGGGCGAAATAAATTCAAATTAAGTTGAAAATTAAATAGAATTAAAAAACAAAGAAACATTGTAGCTAATTTTTAAAAGTGCATTAAAATCATTGAAGAACAAAAAAGAGATTCAACAATATTTCTCAAAAAAAATATACAAATGCATGACGCCGCGTAAAAACGATTCCAAAATTTAGGCGAAAAATTCTAAAAAGAACAATCTTCTATGAAAGAGGATTAACAACAAAAATATTGAATAAGATTAAGGAAACATAAAAAAGTCTCGGTATAAAAAGAAAAAGTAACAACTAATTGTGCACTGACCACAAATAGAAAAAAAAACAACAACAGCAACAACAATAAGGAAATTATACTGTGCACCAGTAAAGCATATTATCGCGAAACTTATTTAAATACAAAATTATTATAATCTTTGAAGCAAGAAAATATTTTTCAAATATTTATTTATCACAAAGAACACATAACGTACGTACATACAAAGACCGGACGCCTAAACGAAGATAAATAAAATAACTTTAAACTGAAAAAATTCTTTTCCAAAATTCTTTCCTTTCACTCTATCAGTCTTTTGACACAGTTCTGGCCCAACGGACGTATGTATGTCCGTCCGTTTTGAAATAAAAATTGAAAATACTAAGTATGTACGTGTATACACTCGCACAAAGAAAATTTTGCTCTCGTAACTTTCCTAAACATTCAGCAGAATTTTAAATTTCCCTACTTTTTGGGTGAAAATTTTTGACGGGAAAGTTTTAAATTTTTAATTAATAAAAACGAAACGAAACGAAACTAACTTGGCGCACTATTGCACGCTTCGTTACACGCCCACCATGCTCGTGGCACGCTGCCGCCGCCGCCTCCTCCCTCTCAGCCTGCTGATGATGCTGACTATGCTGCATGCATCCGTCGGATTCTACTGCCCACCGGACTGTAGCTGTTACCAGCGTTCGGTACGTTGCATTCGTGCTCGCCTCACCGAGATACCGTCACGTATACCGCAGGACACTACCGTGTTGTGAGTATTTCGAGTCTCTATGATGTTTTTATAATGGTTGTGATTTCAGATAATTAACACTTTTTTTTATATAATGCAAATTTATACATTTCGATATTAGTTTTGGCTTGCTAAGTTTTCTAAAAATAATGGAAGAAAAATTCATTATTTCAAAAATTCTAAACTAAAGTCTCGAGCCCGATCCTTTCTCGTTTCTCGTCATGGCGGCGAAACTGCTCGAGAAATCGAAATTCGAGAGAACGAGATTTTTCTCGTTTTGGAAGTTTGTACGCTTCCTTCGAAATATGGCATAGGTACTGAAGAAATATAAATAAGAAATATAATATAGCTGAAGAAGTCAGCTATTATACCCCAAAAAAAAATACTCGGTTTAGAGCACTATTTAGAGCATCCACTATGTATTATTCCTACAGGAATGTATATAAATTTAATTTAATTTAATTTAATGTAATTTAATGTATTATTCCTACAGGAATAATAATGTGTATAACCTTATTTTATGGTACATGATTGTGCTCACTTTAAATTTGAGAAAAAAGGATTTTAGTTTCAAGTCCGACTTTTTAAAAAAATCACGTTTCTGAGGAAATTTTTGTTCTAAATTTAAATTTTACTAGATTGGCTTTGCTAAGATTTTGAAGACAATTAGAAATAACCAAATATACCGCTTTAGATAAAAGTACAATACTAAAAAACCGTGTACAAATACTCAAAAACCATCTGCTAAGAATTTCTTATACTCTCGTAGACTTATGTATATCTATCATATAGCAAAACCAAAAAATTAAATTTGACTAAAATATTTTTCACAATGATTTTTAAGTAAAAGCGTAAATATTAAAAATAAACGCACGAAACAACCTAAAATATGAAACCACCAAATAGATATTTCAATGAAATAATTTGTCCATAAAATGAATTGTGCAAGTTTTTGGTTTTAATATCATAAATATTTAAATTGAATATAGAATTATTTTTTCTTAATAGATATAGTATTAAAAGTAATAAACACGGTGTTTGTTTTTAAAATTTTCCAGAAATAAAGATGTTTTTATTTCAAACAAATATGAAATGTTTTAAAATAAAACCATTTTGTTTTCTATTGAAAATATAGAAAAAGATATTTTCAGAATATAGAAAAGATAAAATCATAAATTCATATATGGATTGTATGGATTTAAGTCAGTTCCTGAACTTAATATTTTTGCGCTTAAAATGAATACGTTTTATCTAAGATTTAAATACGCACTTTTAAATATAGAGCATTTATTATAGTAATCAAATACAAAATATTCAATTGTTTTGCTTCTCATTTTTCTCGTTGTAAGACCTGCTACGAAGAGACAGTAAAACAATTGTCATTTATGCCTGTGAACACCCTGTATATGCACATAAGCCATATACGAGTATGTACAATGCATTAAACCATTAAAACATATTCAGCTTCTGCGATTGATAAAATTAACAATTAAAAAAAAACAACCAACAAACAAACAAATTAAAAATTTATTTCCACTAATTTCGGTATTCATAACGAATTCTTCTTCTTCACCCAGTCTTCAGATGAACAACATCTGGCTGACATCACACACACAAAACACACTTTATGAAATCATTTGTATTTTTGACAAAAGAATATTGCGCTGATGCATTTCAGATGAGCCTTTACTGAGCACAAGAAAAACTTATGTCATTCCAAAATGTTTCCAACAATTTAAAGATTGTTAAAAAGGATTAATTTTTCTCAACTGAAATTTGTTGTTCTGCTTTATGCTCTTAATGCTATTCTAAAGAAAAAGATAAATAACACTATATTTATTTAAAATAATCAAAAAAGTATCACTTTTTGGAGTAACTATTAAGAAATTATTTAAAGAATCACTTTTTTGTCGCTTTAATTTAAAAAAAAGTTTGTCAGAATATTATAAAATTAAAAATTATTTCTATGTGCGCATAAAAATTAAAGAAAAAACATACTTATTTCAATGTTCATTTATATATGAAATAATTTCATCATATATGAAAAATTTCTTCTGTTTTTATACGTTATCTGGTGTGGGTGGAGTATGTTTTCCTTTGCGTTGTTTGTGTTGTTGTTTTTCATGTACATACTAGCAATCATATCGTATACCCTACAATTTCTTGGCTTCTGCACTTGGTTCGTCTGTTTCTAACGCATTAAAAAAGACGAGGCCAATAGATACAAAAGCATATTTAAATTATATCGTCACCTAAAATGCAAAACAACCTATGATAAAAAAAATTCGAAATTGAGTTTTTTATTGATTACGATTCACTACATAATATTTCATAATATGTGTACAAAATTTTAACTTCTGCCATCAGAAATAACCAAGTTATAAACAAAATTTAAAATAACGTATCATCAAGTGCAAGATTTTCTTAAACAAAATAACGTTATATGCACTTTTATTTATTTATTCATTTAAGACTTAATTATTCGGTGTACTTTCCTGAGTCAGCGAGAAGAAAATTTTCTTGAATTAAAAACGCTCGGTGAGAGCGTCTACAGCTGCGAGTGTGTAGGGTTTATCAGCTTCGTCCAGGCCGAAGTTAAAATTCTTACTTCTTTCCTCACGGAATAATCTCTCAGTTTATCAAATTCTGAATTCTTTTCATCTTTTATACTTTGTACGTACTTGTTCTATTTTATTAACCTACGAGTATATTTGTTGTTGCAGAAATTAAGAATTTTTTTTTGTTGGAAATAAATTAAATACATTAAAATTGTCCGGCGAACAAATGAAACTTGATCTTGATTTTTTTCTCACTTTTGTTCTTGAAATAAAAAAAAATAAATTGGGTTTCTTTTGAAGATGAACTCTTGGAAATAATATGCATGTACATACATACGTCATTAAATTTATCTTAAGCATAGCTCTAGCATTGCTTAGAGAAATTTTCTTTGGAAATATTGGAAATAGATTAAAAGATCTATGATAGTATGTAAAATCCATACAGAAGGAATATATTAAATTAATAACAAATTGAGAATATTTTTATATTAATACACATGATATGTATAAGTATATTCATTTAAGTTATGTTTACAGATTATCATATTTCTTGTCTTAAAATTCGATTAGATCCTACATAAATTCATTGACAGAACAAGCTTATGTTAAGATACTCGTATCAAATATACTGTTCTTTTATACAGATAGCGTCTATGAAGTTTAACAGAAGGATTTTCTGTTAAGTTTGTCCATCGAATTTCTGATCTTTCCTAAACTCTAATATAATTGCGATAATGTATTATTTGTATATTTTCAACGGTTTTATAACTTAAAACCGTTTAAATAAACATCGTAAATTATGATATAATAATTACAAAAAAAATAACAGAACAAGCTTCTGTTAAGCTGATCGTATCGAATATACTGTTCTGTTATACAGATAGCGTCTATGAAGTTTAACAGAAGGATTTTCTGTTAAGTTTGTCCATCGAATTTCTGATCTTTCCTAAACTCTAATATAATTGCGATAATGTATTATTTGTATATCTTCAACGGTTTTACGACTGACTAAAAAACATCATAAATTATGATATAAAAACCTGTAAAAAAATGGGGAAAAAACTATAAAATGAAACTTGTTAAATACTGCAGATACTCACCAGCGAATGAATGCAGCTTTTTTATTCATTGTAACAAAACAAGAGAATGTGCAGGATTTTAGTGTCAATCTATTAAAAAAATAAAAAAAAAAAAAATATACAAAAGTACCAGCAGAAGCTGATAGTATTAAAAAAACCGTACAAACATAGTACGGTAGATTCTCTTAAAAAAAAAACTCAACTGATTTAAGGCCAGCCGTTTTTATGGCCAACAATTTTGCTTTTTCGTATTTATCTCTATGTGTTTTGTAGATGCGAAAAAATGCACTGTAACTATATGTATGTATTGGCATATACATATGCAGAGGCATGTGTGAGGACACACAATTCTTATAGAAGTATGTAGAATATGAAAATTTATGCATCCTAAAAAAACTGAGCAATCATGATCCTCGTATAACATCGAAAAGTGTACACAAAAACAAAGCTGACCCCAAAAAGATTTTTTTTACGAACGTTGGACGAGCTTTACTAGCAGATACAAGTAAGAATAAGAGTAAGAGTAAAGGACAAAGATTTATTTCAGCAACATTGTAAGAGTGTAATCGGTTGGCCGTGGGACAAATAGCTGCCTTACTTTGCTACTCTATAAACCATACGACATGTAAGACATTCTAAATAAAATGTTGGATGGCATGGCATGGAGATACCTGTGGTATTTCGGAGCAATATTCGTGCCTGCCGGTTAGAATGTGACAATAAAAAACATGTGCATACACACATACATCGTGGCATTTAACACAGGTTGAGTGAAACTCAAGTTCTACAATGCTTAAAAGTGAATGTAATAGTAGTGGTGTGTATGTGTGTGTGTGTGCACGGATGTATGCACGCTCTTAAGTTAAGAGTTAGAATCTTAACTACGCTTAGAGGTTTACAGGGTTCACCTCATGCGAGTATTTTGTCCGCTAATAAAATTAATAAAAAGATTAAAAGATAAAAAGAAGTTTCGTTTAAATATTTTACAAATGGTTTTCGACGAATCATTTTCTAAAAATACAAATTTTGGCCTAAGTCTTAGAAGATGGTCTACCTTCTTCTTTATTTCTATGATAAACTTTCTTAAATTTCTTCCGTTCTTTCACTTTACATTTATTGAATATTCGTTTTTTAAGAGAACCTTCAAATTACCAGAGCATCATACGTAATGTAACGTAACGTTAACATATGTAATAAATGTTTTGTTTGTCAATCAACGCTTGATCTGCAACGATTGACAACACACTACTTCTCTTGCTCTCAGAGTTTTGGAAAAAACTCTCTCAATTCTTTGAACTAATTGAAAGTCATTTTACAAGTCAATAGTTGTCGACTACTTCTTTTATTGTCGACTCAATCTTAAGTATTTATAGTATCTTGTAAGCCAGACAAAACAAACAGCAAAAGGATAGCGTAAGTGTTGCATCAAAGAATGCTTTTAACCCATCTATCAACGGTATGGAAAGCATCGTGTGCGGTTTTTTAAAGCGAAGAATTTTGTTCATCGTTAACAGCAGCTGTATGATATGTTTTCTGCTACTGATAGCAATACAGTGTTATATATGTATGTATGTTTATACGTATAAATTTTTTAAAATTGAGAACAAAAACGTCCCTGCTTCTACACACTTCACAAATTGTATTGGTGTGTGTGTGTGTGTTGGTGTACATCAATTCTCTTCATCATCACTACTTTTATCATCAAAGCTGCTGTTGTTGTTGTTGTTGTTGTTGTTGTTGTTGCTGTTGTTGCTGAGATGGTGATGTTGGGGCTGAGACGAAAAAACAGGCAAGCCAAGCGCCAAGTATTCCAAGTGAAAAGAAAACCAAATGAAAAGAAAATCAACCCTTCGGGAACTTCATTGGCATGACAATGCTGTGCTGTTTCACTTTTTTCCTTTACTTTTCTCCTTCTGTAACAATTTCAGGTGCATGCGACAACTGTTTCTGCTTGTTCATAAAGCATGGACGAACATGGCTTGTCGTTAATGTACTGGATTTTATTGTTGTTGTTGTTGTTGTTGTTGTTGATATTGTGCTTTCTGCGATTAATACCCTTTCTTAAAATTCTCTTCTCTTTTATATAGTCATCAAGTAAGCAATGTGAAACAGAAGCGTTGTGTTTCAAAGGGTTCAATAAAAACGCATCTTGCTTGAAATTTAATGCATATAAAATGAGTCTATAAAATAATAGTTATATTATTATAACTATAAAAAGTTCATTATTAATTTTTTATTAGATTTTAATTTGTACTTTGTAAAAATAATTGTTTTAATTTAAATCGAAATATATTTTCCATTTTTTTTTTCAATTTATAAAATATCGAAGTAAGAGTGTATGTTGCTTTTCAGCAAACTGCTTCGCCGTGTTTTCCAAAAACAAATTCAACATATTTACTTGCTCTACTTCCTGCCTCTCTTTACACACACACACTAACACAAACACTTGAGCCGTTTCCATTCTTTTCGGAGTTCAAGAGAGTTGTCAAAGAGATTGTAGATATACAGAGCCAGCCAGCATTGGCTTTAAGAAAGCATAAACGAATCATGCATGACTTTCTTAAACGTTCACAAATCGTGTTGATTTGTCGATGATAGTTTTATATGTTACGAGTACTTATGTATGTATTTTATAACAATTTCACAATTTCACAGTATGTAAACACCCTTCAACGTTAACCCTTCAATTTCAACACCCTTTACGTTAACACCAAAACAACGTGCCGAAATAGTGACGTTTGAAAAAGGTTTTTAAAGCGCAGCACAAAGGGCACATTTTGCTTTGGCCAATAGAGGCGGCCTTTTGATTGATCTTGTATTCAGAAACTAGTACAAATAAATTCTATAGAAGCAAGTTAAATAAAAATACCTCAGGTAAGAAAATCGGACTTTTTTTAAAAGTTATTGAATATTTACGTACCGATATAAAAGATGGCGCAACCTGTAACTTTGGGAAACTTTTTTAAAAATTTAAGGATTTTTAAAAAATACTCAACGCATAAATTAAATTCAGGTTAACATAAGATTAACATTAACATCAATTCTTAATACCTTTAGAGTTAAATAAACTAAAAGTAAAGTAAAGTAAAAGAGTGGATTTATTTCATTAGTTTACAGCTCTTTTTCATGGAAGATCAAGCATCGCTTTTGAAAAACTCTTTATAAAGCATCTGAATTCATAAAGTATTCAACCAAAGAATTATATTATTATTATTTTTTTTTAAATTGAACTTTATAGTCTTAGGTTGAACATTTAAACAGAACTACTTAAAGCCAAATTATTATGTACCATATTATTTATACATACATATACGTATATATAGTTTTAAAAAACAAAAAAAAAAATAAACAAGAAATGCGTATCTTTTGATAAAAAATACTACCCATAACTTTAAAATTTATATTTCTGTGTAAAAAAGTACAATAAAGTTTCAAGAATTCACACACTGAAGGTTCCGTCCCGTTCACTGAACCGCATAAACGCAACAACAACAACAACAACATCGACAACAAAATCAAGAGAAATAATAATATAGTCTTGGATAAAGTGCCACACGATTTGAACTAAGAAAAGCTAAGCTTAGCCTATCTAAGTCAACTTAGCGCACGCAACGCAAACGCTCAGAGCGTATCGTACGTACTCGTATGTATGTATGTACGTAACGTATGCGATGTTTTAAAGTGAAGGAGGGCGGTCGGCGGTAAAGAGTTGTTTTTAAAGTATGCTATTTAAGTTGTTGTTGTTGTTGTTGTTGTTGTTACTGTTGTGTTTCGTTGTTGCTTCTGTTAACATATTGTTGCTATTTTGTGTAGGTTTTATTATGCGCTTTTGTTTGTCGTGTGGTGTTTGAGAAGCAAGCATATACACACAAAAACACACACACACACACCCACCCACGCACACACACACACATATACAGTGCGTGCCTACACTCGCGCACGCTGTTCAGTGGACACGTTTGTTAAGGAGTCGCGTTTCTCTTTTCTTCGGTTTCCGCTTTCGTTGGTTTGCACCGCAAGAGTACCTACTTTGTAGAGAATGAAAGGATACAGTGTTTATGAGGCTGAGGATGAGTCTTGCGGTTTGTGCGTGTGCGTGTGCGTTTGTTGTTGTTGGCTTAAGGATTTTTTACAATTTTGCTTCTGGTTTAAAAACAAAAGAATACAGCAAAAATTCTGTCTGCTTGCGTGTGTGTGTGTGTAACTGTTATGGTTTGCCGAAGTGTGGGTGCGTGTGTGTGTGTGTGTGTGACGGTGTCTACAAGTTACGCTTACCCAGTTAAAGTACGTTATTTATTTTCCTTTTATTGCCGTCGAAAAGCAGTTAATTTTTATTTTATACTCTTTATATGTTCATTTTGTGTAAAACATTAGTTTTTTAAGCCATGAATCAGTAAAGTTTTTACCATTTCTTACTTTGTTAAGCATTGTATTAACTATATATGTATGTATGTTTAATTTCTTTATAAATTGCTGAGTTTTCAATGCTCTTAGTTAGAGTTTTCACCACTCTTAAATCATCGACTTTTGAATAATTTAAACTACGTATTACTTTGCTAATTATTCTGAAATTCAGAGAAAACTTTGAAGGCAAAATTAGCTATAAATTAGCTATAATTAATATCATATATTAATTTATTCTATCTAAATACATATAACCTTATTCACATGACCTTTAATAATTTTTCAATTACAATTTCTTCTTTAAATATACTTACAGAGATCTACGTTTTAATCGTTTCGAAGAGATACCCGGAAACGCTTTTGAAGGCTTGTCACACGTAATAACACTATTTCTAAATGATAACGAAATCGGTTTTATTCATGAGAATGCTTTGGACGCTTTGGTGTCCCTGAAATTTCTCTATTTGAACAATAATCGCATTAGCCGATTACCGGAGAAACTATTTCAACATCTATCGAAATTGGAGACGCTGTAAGTTCAAGAATTTATTCCTAAGCACTAAATACGTGTACAAATTTTAATAAGGAATAGACGATTTATTCCTAGGCACCGGGCTTAATAAATATTTTCTAGACTTTGACAAAGTCTAGGCCTAAAAAAATGGTTAAAGTTGTATTTTTGATTAAAGGTTTCTCGAATTATTTCTTTCTTTTATAAAAAAAACTGAATTATTATAAAACTCTGTTGGCAGAGATAAAATTTTAATTTCATTTATATTCATATTTATGCAAATTTGTTGTACTTGAAAGAGCAAAAACACTGCTAAAAAAGAACAAACAAGTTGTCAAGTCAGCCATGATAAAATTGAACAGCCAGCTAAATTGAATATTAAATATTGTATATACTTATTTACATAATTTACATTTAATTAACTTTTACATGCAGCTATCTCGAAAATAATGAGATCTGGCAAGTCGGCAGCAACGCTTTCAGCCACCTTGCGCAATTGAATCGGTTGTAAGTGCCATAAATACTCGTATTTAAACCTAATTGGGCCTTTTTAAAATAAGTATAATTGATTGTAAAAGCAGTCAATTAAAAAGGATAAATAGAAAATATAAAAATAAAAAAAAAAAAAATTTAAAAAAATAAAAAAAAAAATATAAAAATGAAAATTAAAAAAAATATAAAAAAAATAAAATATAAGAAAAATATAAAAAATAAAATAAAAAAATAAAATCAAACAAAAATTTTAAATATAAAATAATATATAAAATAAAAAATAAAACAAAAAAAAAAAACATATCTAAAATATATTGTAATTTTTTTTTGCATAGACTGACGAAATTTTATATCAGAAACCACTCTACACTTTTCCGAAGGTCTGTGAAGGAGTTCTCGAAAAGAAAAAATTATATTTAAACGGGACAAAATGGAAGGGGAAAAGGGGAAGACAATACTGTGATAAAATTAGAAATTTTGTAAAGAAAGCTTACTTTATTAATCTTTAATTACTTGATGAATTGTACATACATGTATATTCTTTGATCGTAAAACAACATAAGCGCAAATATCGCAGGAACTATACATGTATTCGTTTATTAAGAATAAGATATCTCGAAAACTGGGCCAGACATGATAAAGCAATTCTCAGATCAGATTTGGTTTGAGATCGTCAAAGTCGAAAGCATAGTTTGGTGGTTTCTGGTTGAGAGGATCACAAGACCAATTTTATCGCCTTGCTTTATTCTTATTTTTTATAAACTGACCATTCAATTAAATGTTGATAATGCATGGCGCTCACTTTTCACATGTACAATATTTTTTCAACTTTTGTTTCTTGACCTAATGTACAGCTTTATTTTACTCTCCTTTAGATTTATGTATAATAACAAAATCGTTAATATTCCGGTCGAAGCATTCAGCAATTTGCCCAAACTCAAGCGTCTTCGTCTCGATGGAAATCCGCTGGATTGCGATTGTGGCGTATATTCTCTATGGAGACACTATCAGAATCATCCGCAACACAATCAAATTATAATAAAATTGATTTGTGAGTCTCCAGCAGAGCTGTATCGAAAAGGATTCGATGAATTGCAGGAGAACTATTTTCAATGCAGTAAGAATGAAGTTTTATTAATTTTCAAGTTTCCAAATCATTGTTTCCAAATTGAGTACAGACGATGAAACGATTATTATTTTTGTGGCCAACAATTTTCTACAGAGCAATCATTTAAAATTTGTTTGTTTTTCGTCGTTTAATCATTCTTGTGTTTTATCGTATGAATATAACATATACAACTTATTTACAGAGAAGCCAGTAATAATCCATGCTCCGCATGACATGCACCTGACAACAGGTGAGGTCATCGAATTGCCCTGCCAGATGGTCGGTGAACCTGAGCCCGAAATCGTTTGGATGCAAAATACTAACGAAATTTCGGCTGACTATTCGCCCAGAATGAGCGTTTTGCCCACGGGCAGTTTGAGAATAGAGTCGGTCGAAAGGAATGATATCGGCATTTACGAATGTATCGGACGCAATGAAGTGGGCGAGACAAAATCTCAGCCCATTCGTATGATGGTCGACGAGCACGAGCAGCCACACCAACAAAGACCACAAAGATTGTCGGAACATTTCGATCAGCGCCCAACACAATCACCCTCCACCATCACATATCCACCTCATTTCGTACGTGCACCGTCGGACCAGACCGTCGCACGCGCTGGCAATGGCACTGCAGTAGTGTTCGACTGTCTAGCAACAGGCCAGCCTCAGCCGGAAATACAGTGGTACTACAACGGACGCCCGGTCACACAGTCCACGCGTGCGATACGCATTCAAACGAATGGCAGCCTCGTAATTGCGCAACCTTCACAGTTGTCGGCCGGAACGTATCGCTGTAAAGCCTCGAATCATTTGGGCAGCATAGAGAGCAGTGCTCGCCTCGAAGTAAGAGGTAGGTAGAGGTTGGGCGGGTTGAAGACTGATTGACTGACTGGTTGTTGAGTTCTCGGTCGACTGGATGGGTGGATGGTTGGTGCCATCGTTTTAGTTGTATACGAGTACGCCAGGATGTTGTTGCTTGACTCCATTATGCAAAATGCTACAAAATGAACGTGCATTAAACTCTACGGAAAGATTAAATCCAGACGAACTGTTCAGTGAACTGCATGCACGTTTGCAATTGCGAAAGTAGAATAACATTTCATTTACTTTTTCTCTTTAATGAGGCTCAATTAAATGTGCATTAGGCGCAAGAGTTAAACTCATTAATTGAATGTTAAAATTTAAAGAGAGATTAGGAATTTGAACACTCTTTTGGGACGCTTCAGATTACTGACCATCACCTTAAGAGATAATTTAATTTATGTTCATTAAAAGCGAGAACAACTTTCAAGTAAAGTTCATGGCAGTTCACGCATTTTTTCCGTACAGAATCAGGATATCTCTTTAATATGTTTGTGTTTTCATGGATATAGACCTTCCCGAGATTTTAATGGCACCCCAAAACCAGACCATTAGATTGGGTAAATCTTTTGTACTCGAATGTGATGCTGATGGAAATCCGCTACCAGTCATTAAATGGAAATTTAACGGCAAGGATTTAGTTAGCGATAAAAGAGTAACACTCGAGAATGAAAACACGGAATTGATGGTGAATGAGGCGCGCGAAACGGATACAGGTTTGATTGAAATTCAATAAATTTCGAACTGAGGAATATCAAAATTAATTGAATTATTATGTACTTACAATTTTATAAATCATTGCATGCATGACGTGGATGTAATGATGTTGATGCTAATGATGTTGATGATTACTTACATCTTGATGTAAAGGAATTTATAAATGTATTGCCTTAAATGAGAACGGCATGTCTGAAGTGGAGGCCACAATTACAGTAGAACGTACTTATGGGCCTCCGAAACTTTTAATTGAACCCTTCGACTTGGAAGCTCTCGCAGGTACAACCATTGAATTACCATGCAAAGCTGAGGATGATGATGATGAAGGCACACTGGTAGGTTTGGTTAGACACAGTTTTATCGTATCGTATTGTATATGCTCGTATGTTTAAAGCATCCTGAATTCTTTAAAATGCAAATTATTAAAATTATTGCCATCACGATAGAAAAAATTATACTCTTATAGTTATTTTAATTAATTTTTCTTTCTGCCCATCATCCGATTGACAGATAACATGGCGACGTGATGGACGTTTAATTAATCCTCATATTGCTTTGGTCGATAAATATCAAATTAGCCGCACCGGTAGCTTGTATATAAAAAATGTGACAGTCATCGATAGTGGTCGCTATGAATGCTCGATGAAAAATGATTTCGGACGCGTTACTGCATCCGCATTGATAACTATTAGGTAGGATAATTTTCAGAAGGGAAGAGAAAGAGAGACTCACAGAGTAGTAAGCGCTACTACCATTGCTTTATTTTGTACTACTTCCAGAAACAACAACGACCTCGCGCCCGGTGATCGTTACGTGCGCATAGCCTTTGCTGAGGCAGCTAAAGAGATCGATATAGCCATTAATAACACTGTTAGCACACTTTTCTCAAATCGTACATCGTCGCAAGCTGCGACACCAGGCCCACCCAACTATGCCGATCTTCTGCGTGTCTTCCGGTTTCCCAGAGGCGAGGCACGCCAACTGGCACGAGCTGCCGAGATCTACGAGCGCACCTTGGTCAATGTACGCAAACATGTGCTGGAAGGCGACAATCTCACCGTAACCAGTGACCATTATGAGTTCAGGGATTTGTTGTCGCGTGAGCACTTGCATTTAGTGGCCCAACTGTCCGGCTGTATGGAGCACCGTGAAACGCCCAATTGCACCGATATGTGTTTCCATTCGAGGTATCGCAGCATTGATGGCACCTGCAATAACCTGCACCATCCCATCTGGGGTGCCTCGCTTACCGCCTTCCGGCGTTTGGCGGAGCCGATCTATGAAAATGGTTTTAGCTTACCGATAGGTTGGACCAAGCAAAAGATGTACGCCGGTTACCCGAAGCCCAGTTCGCGTCTAGTTTCGACTACATTAATATCGACCAAGGAGATCACACCCGATGATGCCATCACCCATATGGTCATGCAATGGGGACAATTTTTAGATCACGATCTGGATCATGCCATACCGTCTGTCAGTTCCGAGAGCTGGGACGGTATTGACTGCAAGAAGACCTGCGAGTTCGCACCGCCCTGTTATCCCATTGAAGTGCCGCCCAATGATCCGCGAATCAAGAACCGCCGCTGCATAGACGTAGTGCGATCTAGTTCGATCTGTGGATCCGGCATGACTTCGGTCTTCTTCGACAGCGTGCAACATCGGGAGCAGATCAATCAATTGACTTCATACATCGATGCGTCCCAAGTGTACGGCTACAGCTATGAGTTTGCGCAGGAGTTGCGAAATCTCACCGCCGATGACGGCCTCCTAAGGGTCGGCGTACACTTCCCCAAACAGAAGGATTTGCTGCCGTTCGCGGCACCACAAGATGGCATGGATTGCCGCCGCAATCTGGACGAGAGCACAATGAATTGCTTTGTGTCCGGCGACATCCGATCGAATGAACAGGTTGGTCTGCTCGCCATGCACACTGTGTGGATGCGCGAGCACAACCGCCTCGCCAACCGGTTACGCTCTATTAATCCACACTGGGACGGTGACACGCTCTATCAAGAGGCGCGCAAGATCGTCGGCGCTCAAATGCAGCACATCACCTACAAACACTGGCTGCCGCTAATAGTGGGCCCCGGCGGTATGCAGCTGCTGGGTGAATACCGGGGCTACGATCCACAAATAAATCCAACTGTTGCCAACGAATTCGCCACAGCAGCTTTGCGTTTCGGGCACACCATTATCAATCCCATTCTACATCGGCTTAACTCAAGCTTCCAGCCCATTCCGCAGGGACATCTACAATTGCATAAAGCTTTCTTTGCCCCCTGGCGCTTGCCATTCGAGGGCGGAGTGGATCCGCTAATGCGAGGGATGTTCTCGGTCCCGGCAAAACTGAAAAAATCCGATCAAAATTTAAACACAGAGCTAACGGAGAAGCTCTTCCTAACACAGCACGCGGTCGCTCTCGATCTAGCCGCCATCAATATACAACGTGGACGCGATCATGGCATACCGGGCTATAACGTGTATAGAGAGTTCTGCAATCTTTCTAAGGCTTCCGTGTTTGATGATCTTCAACACGAAATCACCGACCCGGAGATCAGGCGGAAGCTCAAAGAGCTTTATGGTCATCCCGATAACATAGACGTGTGGGTGGGCGGAACCCTCGAGGATCAAGTGCCCGGCGGCAAGGTGGGACCACTCTTTCAGTGTCTCTTAATCGAGCAGTTCCGTCGATTGCGCGACGGTGATAGATTTTACTATGAAAATCCGTCCGTATTCCTGCCCGAGCAGCTGCAACAGATCAAGCAGGCCAACCTGGGTCGTGTGCTCTGCGACAATGGCGATAACATAGAAGATGTCACCGACAATGTGTTCCTGCTGCCCAAGAAGCAAGGCGGTTACAAGAAATGCGAGGATATTCCGGGTGTGAATCTGTATCTGTGGCAGGATTGTGGTGCATGTAAGAGTCTGCCACCACTTTTCGACACCTACGTGCCAGAAACGTACGCGAAACAATCAAGGAACCGTCAAAAGAGATCCGCGAGTCTATCACAAGAGGAAACTCAGAGCGCCGAAGAGAGCGCAAATAATTTGGAAGCCTTATATGAGGTTAATGAAGAACGCGTCAGTGGTCTGGAGGAAGTCGTCAGCAGTTTCCAGAAGGAATTGAAAAAAATGCACAAGAAAATACACAAACTGGAAGAAGGTTGCACTTCGAAAGCAAACCAAGAATCGCATAATGAAAATGTTGCCGCCAAACCCAAACGTAACCACTGCGTCGACAAAGCCGGAAATACACGCCTCTTCAACGAGATTTGGTCGCCGGACGTGTGCACCAAATGCGAATGTCGTCACGCCCAAATCACGTGCACACAAGAGAAATGTGCCGTAGTCAAGTGCGGGGAAGGTGAAGAAGTTTTAACGCCGCCGGAAGCGTGCTGCTCGCATTGTGTTCATGTTGGTAAACAAAAGAGAACTCCAAAAATGGAAGCTGAGTCGAAACTTCAAATCGATGAATCGATGATGTCTAATTAAAATAAGAAAAAAATTTTGCGGTTCTGTAAATGACAAAGCCAATTCCTGGTACTTAAAATGAATATTGCCAAAGAGTTATGCTTCGCAAGTTGTATTTCAAACGCCCTTTAATTCTCGATACAATATCCTCTGAATCCACTAAAGTGTATTCAGTAATTTTATAATATATCGTATCTTAATATAGATTCATTTTAAACTTTTTTTATTAAAACTAACCTCAATCACTTTTCTAAAAAATAAATACGTGCTAAATTAAGTCACCACCACAATTAATGCATATGAATTTAATCTATTATGTACACTAATATATTCCTCATTGGAAATCCACAAACTTCGTTTGGGTACCTTTCGCGATAACAACGCCATTCGATTTTTTTCGCAATTCGCAATCAATGAACGCCATTCTCTTTCCGGCTCTGACGCAGTTGGCATCAATGACTATTTCATCACCCTCTTTGGCCGCCGAGAGATAGCTGACGTGAATGTCGACAGACACGCCGGCGTGGCTTGGCTTCGACACGAGTGCGTAGGTAGTTATCATATCGACCAGAGTAGCAGTGAATCCACCGTGCAGACCACCGAGGCCATTTAGATGTTCAGGCGCTACAGTAAATTCCGCTGTACATTTTCCATTGCCACCACCCGTTATTTTCACCTGAAATTTTAAAAAATTTTAGTGTCCTTAGAGGGCTCTTATATTTAGATAATTCATTATGTATTATAGCTCTTCAATTTAGATAATCCATTACGAAGATGCACCCGGAGACATGAAATATATAGTTCAGTTGCCAAATTGATAAACTTAACTGTTTTGAATTTTTTTAAATATTAGTGTCAGTGCAAACACTTCTAACTAATTATATTTCAAACAAACTTCAGTATCATATCATTACCGTATATAATTTATTTATTTCAATTTTTAAGAGTTTGTGTGGAGAATATAACCCAGAAGCCCACTGTACACTTTCCACAGAAGAAGAGAGACAATTTATCAAAACAAAAAAGATATCAGCTGATCCGTCATGTAATAACAGCTTTTGCACTAACCTTTTCTAATGTTTTTTCGAATCCTGCCGACTTGGCTATAGTTTCAGAAATAAGCTTAGCGAACTCCGCACCTGTCTTACGCGTACCTAACATTTTTAAAAAAAACTTATCCTAAAATCCACAAATTACTATATTACATAACCCTTTTGTACAATCTTCTTAAGAAACCAATAAAAACGAATGTTGTGGGCACATAGGGTGGTTGTAAAAGTGATTATTTTGTTGCTATAACTTTTATGGAACAGCCTGAAACCAATCCCAAATAATAGATTTATGCTAATTAAAACATTTCAAATTATTGTAACCGCAGAATACCGCGATGCGCGATGCGTAAAACTCTCCCTATGTGTTTTCTATAGGAATTTGACGTCACAGAATCGCGCGATGTGTCGCGATTCGATAGATCTATTCTATCGCGCTGCTCTCTTGGTTTTTACTGTCTTTGTTTTTACTCACTCTCAGAAAAAAAATGGCCACCTCTTACCGAAAAACCTGAGGATTTGTTGTTTCGCTGCTTTTACTCGTTGCTTTTGTATAGAAAATGTAAACTAGAACCATATGTTTTAGACTTCAAAATTTATTCAAATTTACAAGTAAAAGTTTAATTTACAAAAAATTTCCACAAATTTTTAAAATGCAAATAAAATATGAATGCGGAATATAAAATGTTCAGCGCAACGGAGTGCTGTACTATCTGTTCTTTCTAGGGAATAAAAATATATTGGAGAAGGACAAGATTTTTAAGGCAATTGGTAAGCGGCTGGTGGCGCCGAACAAATTGCAGAAGCAATCACATGTTTCTATAAATATGGAACGTAAACAAATTTTTAACAGCGTCACGCGATGTCTATTTAAGGGCATCGCGCGACGAGAGAGATTCGCGCATCGCGGTATTCTGCGGTTACAATTAAGAGGAATTGGTACATTTTTTAGTTTTTGTGTCTATTTATTATAAATTAATATGTCTTGTATGGGCTCTTCTGACTACAATAGAGCCGTCGTTTTTTTCTGCGAAATTCGCATTCGATATATCCAAGATTTTTTCCTGTTTTTACAGTATTTGCGTCAATAATACGCTGTTTCCATTAAGCGGTTTTAGTGTGGTTTAGGTTTTCGAACATTGATTAACTGTGAAGTGTTTCCCCACATAAACTTATTTTTATGTATGTTTTATTGTAAGTTTTTATTACAATAGAATTACAATAGTCAATAGAAATAGACAAATTTCACACATGCTGCTGAAAAATACTGCTGAAATATCTTTCCATTATTATTGTAGTAGAAAGAGACGAAGATAGGTGGGTAAGTATTTCGAACTTCGAAACCAAGTTAAGAAGTGCTAAAACTAAAACCAGCAAAACTAGAAATTATATTGGTTTTGCGTGCACACAAGAGAAATGTGCCGTAGTCAAGTGCGGGGAAGGTGAAGAAGTTTTAACGCCGCCGGAAGCGTACTGCTCGCATTGTGTTCATGTTGGTAAACAAAGGAGAACTCCAAAAATTTGAAGCTGAGTCGAAACTTCAAATCGATGAATCGATGTTGTCTAATTAAAATAAGAAAAAAATTTTGCGGTTCTGTAAATGACAAAGCGAATTCTTGGTACTTGAAATGAATATTGCCAAAGAGTTATGCTTCGCAAGTTGTATTTCAAACGCCCTTTAATTCTCGATACATTATCCTCTGAATCCACTAAAGTGTATTCAGTAATTTTATAATATATCGTATCTTAATATAGATTCATTTTAAACTTTTTTTATTAAAACTAACCTCAATCACTTTTCTAAAAAATAAATACATGCTAAATTAAGTCACCACCACAATTAATGCATATGAATTTAATCTATTATGTACACTAATATATTCCTCATTGGAAATCCACAAACTTCGTTTGGGTACCTTTCGCGATAACAACGCCATTCGATTTTTTTCGCAATTCGCAATCAATGAACGCCATTCTCTTTCCGGCTCTGACGCAGTTGGCATCAATGACTATTTCATCACCCTCTTTGGCCGCCGAGAGATAGCTGACGTGAATGTCGACAGATACGCCGGCGTGGCTTGGCTTCGACACGAGTGCGTAGGTAGTTATCATATCGACCAGAGTAGCAGTGAATCCACCGTGCAGACCACCGAGGCGATTTAGATGTTCAGGCGCTACAGTAAATTCCGCTGTACATTTTCCATTGCCACCACCCGTTATTTTCACCTGAAATTTTAAAAAATTTTAGTGTCCTTAGTGGGCTCTTATATTTAGATAATTCATTATGTATTATAGCTCTTCAGTTTAGA
Source organism: Conops quadrifasciatus (assembly GCA_949752815.1). NCBI lineage: Eukaryota > Metazoa > Arthropoda > Insecta > Diptera > Conopidae > Conops > Conops quadrifasciatus. The sequence goes on from OX457079.1 coordinate 35,850,921, forward strand.
TAATCCATTACGAAAATGCACCCGGAGACATGAAATATATAGTTCAGTTGCCAAATTGATAAACTTAACTGTTTTGAATTTTTTAAAATATTAGTGTCAGTGCAAACACTTCTAACTAATTATATTTCAAACAAACTTCAGTATCATATCATTACCGTATATAACATTTATTTCAATTTTTAAGAGTTTGTGTGGAGAATATAACACAGAAGCCCACTGTACACTTTCCACAGAAGAAGAGAGACAATTTATCAAAACAAAAAAGATATCAGCTGATCCGTCATGTAGAAACTGCTTTTGCACTAACCTTTTCTAATGTTTTTTCGAATCCTGCCGACTTGGCTATAATTTCAGAAATAAACTTAGCGAACTCCGCACCTGTCTTACGCGTGCCTAACATTTTAAAAAAAAAACATCCTAAAATCCACAAATTACTATATTACATAACCCTTTTGTACAATCTTCTTAAGAAACCAATAAAAACGAATGTTGTGGGCACATAGGGTGGCTGTAAAACTGATTCCTTTGTTGCTATAACTTTTATGGAACAGCCTGCAACCAATCCTAAATAATAGATTTATGCTAATTAAAACATTCCAAATTAAGAGGAATTTGTACATTCTTCAGTTTTTATGTGTGGATTTATTATAAATTAATATATCTTCTAGCTACAATAGAGCCGTCGTTTTTTTCTGCGAAATTCGCATTCGATATATCCAAGATTTTTTTTCTGTTTTTACAGTATTTGCGTCAATAATACGCTGTTTCCATTAAGCGGTTCTAGTGTGGTTTAGGTTTTCGAACACTGATTAACTGTCAAGTGTTTCCCCACATAAACTTATTTTTATGTATGTTTTATTGTAAGTTTTTATTTTGACAAACATCTACAGATCTGTGTTGCCACCGATAGAAATAGACAAATTTCACACATGCTGCTGAAAAATACTGATTTTGTTGAATTAACACACAGTAGAAACTCTACTATTGCGTTTGTTTGCAAAATGTATAAAATCTATATCTTTCCATTACTAATGTAGTAGAAAGAGACGAAGATAGGTGGGTAAGTATTTCGAACTTCGAAACCAAGTTAAAAACTGCTAAAACCAAAACCAGCAAAACTAGAAATCATATTGGTTTTGCGCTAAAATCACTACAACAAATTGAATGGAAATATTCTGCTTGTAGAAATAGTTTTGTTGCAAAAACCAGCTTAGACCAAAGCAAGCCCATTTTATGGGAACACCATATTATACATAATTTAATGCTATAATCATCTCTGAAGGTTAGCTAATTTAATCAAATTGCATCTCTTTTTACTTTTTTGTTTTATTAACTTCGAACTGGATTTTATTACCACTGAGAATGATAGAAGAGATAAATATTTTTAATAACTACTGCTTTTTGTAAACATCTATGACAAAAATCTTACCTCCCGCAGGACTCTATCGAAGCACTCACTTTTTGCACAATATGCGGCAACCGCCTTTAAAAAGTCAAACCCGCGTTTAGAAGACATTTGCCCATAATAGAAAACGTAAGGTTATTATTATTGCATCAAAATCAGAGAAGGTAATTTCTCGATAAATCTGCGAAAGGGAGGGATATCATTTTATTCAAATTCAAAATGGAAATCGGTAAAAAGGAAATGGAATTTAAACAATTGTCATTCGGCCATTTTCGACAGGATGTGGTGGGTGCTTACAGTTTAAATATGTCGGGCTTTCGCCTGGCTCTATTGGGTGGCCCGGTAGAAGTACCAGCCTTGGAATTGTGCGTTTCGTGTGTGCCTTATGGTTCTGTAAGGTACTGGCCATTCACTGTTGGCTCCATTAGTATACCGCGGGAACGTCCGTGTTCCAAACTAATAGAACACATTGAAATGCATTGCATTTATTCAAACTGCACTGTTCAGCAAAGCCAGGAATTAGCTCTGGACGCCGTGTATGCCGCCGACTTTTCAGTAGATCCTCCAAAAGCAATGATGCAACAAGCTGAATGGCTTCCATCGAACACCATGCTACCAAAAGTAGAAGCAACTTTGACGGTTTTGAACAATTATGGAGCATGTCAACTCCGGCGAAAGGATAACACAACTCGTCAGTGGAACCATGTAGTATGCGACGTCAATGAGCTATACTTACAACATGTATTTCCATTGGATCCCATTGCATTGCAAAATGTGCGCGACTTGCAAACCTTCAAAGATCTTGTGGACGTACACTGGATTACGGCGTTTGCATGGCATCCAAGCGCACAGATATTCTACACTGGCAATGCAGCTGGCTGGATTGTGGCCTTTCATTATAAACGCGAAACAGTAAGCGATATGAGCCTATATTGCAGGCATAAGACAACGCTAGGTCACATTACATACTTTCTAGCCTTCGATGACTTCCTGTTGATTGGGAATGCTTCGGGAGTTGTCAAACTTTTTCGACTATTGCGAGACAAATCAATGGATGAAATACCCAGCATTGAACAAGTAGAATGTTTATGGAGCAAACCAGACCGCATGTCATGCCGTAAGGCTTATGCAAACTATTCAAAAGAGTCTAATTGTTACTATGTAGCCTTTACCAAGGCAGCGCATATTCTAGTGTATAGATTGACAGTAGATGGTTGTCTTCTAAGTAGCGGCACTCTGTATGTCGGCGGTATTAAAATTACAGGTATTTGAAACTTAAATTTACATACTCATCCTTACATTCTTTCCATTTATATTGGTACATATTCATTTAGGCTTTGAGAGTATTTCCGTCAATGAATTTATTGTTACTACAATTTCTGGCATTACTAAGCATATACATGTGGACTCGAATGACTCTGATCAATTGCTAATTGACGAACAAGTTATTGCGACAGACCTCGAAATCAAAAACTATCAAATATTGGACCTTGCAGCAACGCCAAACAAGACTGTCTGGATTTTCCTGCTCTGTCGCAAAAGAGATTGTGCCTATCAGTCGAAATATGCATCCAATGCCGTTTTTCTCAGTATTTGCAAATTAACTTCCATCGACACGTTACTTATACTAAAAAATCTCAATATCAGTATAATGGATCCGTTCATGGACTATGCGGTGGCGATAGGCATGGACATTGCTAATCACATACATCACGATGACTACAACCAATACTGCGATCTGACGAATGCACAATTTCCAACAGAATTAAATGATTCTTTCTTGCAGCAGCTACAAAAACAATTAATGCTGGTTAAGTCATTAGCAAAATATCAAGGGTATATTCCGATATAACAAATATTCGTGTATGATCTTTGATTTATTTGTTGGAAATCCTCCTTAGCGATACATACAAAAACATTAAACGTATTACAAATGATAAATTGGATTTCCTGTTGGCGAGCATACAAGCCACGTATGTAATTTGTAGGCTCCGCCATTTACAACTCATCGTTGGAACGGCAATCCACAGCAGTACGCCAACAACATTTCAGAATCTGGCTGGAAGTTGTCTAAAGCGAAAATTTCACATGATAATCAGAAATCTTCAGAATTCTATCAACGATGAGAATCCAATTAAGGATACAACAGAAAGATTCATTAAACTTGCATCGGAGGCTTTTAAAGAGTTATGCATAAGCTTTGACTGCAAGGAAAAGTGTTTGCTGTGCGAAGGAATTGTGGACGAGAATAGCTTGCTGTGTCCACTTGCACACAATGTCAAGCGTTGTTGTGTTTCTTGCGTACAGGTAAAATAGATAACTACTAATTAAGATGAGAAAAAACCCGACTAGCTATAGCTGATCTTCTAACCTCTAAAAAATCAGCCATTTTTGCACATTAAGCGAAGGGTAATTTGAAAACCAGACTACTTTAATAAATTCGTTTAAAAACCATAGGTACCCTTGTTTAATCGTCGATACTGCGCTGAATGCAACGAAGTAGCTTTAGAAGATGACTCTAAACTGATGGAGATAATGACTGTTGATGAAGTCCTAAAATGCACATTCTGTCGTTTCGCATTCACCGAATACTCTACTTAAAAAGCACATCCTTTATGAAGCAAAGCGAATTTATTTTTAAGCGAATTACAAATTAATTTGGTAATTAAATTTTCTTTTGATGGTAAAAATCTAATTTCAATTCAATTTGTTTCTTTGCAGACATGATTATTGATATTTTATAAAAATGCATGACGCTTCTGCAAGGATATTTGTTCAATATTCGGAAACGAAAATAGTTGAATTAGATTCAACAAATAAAATGTCCTGCTCCAATTGGCGTAAATCAGTCTCCGTTTTACCTTTGCGTAGCTTTTTTGAAATGGTGTCGCTGTACAAGGACAAACTCTGATAGAATTTTGTTAAATCTTTATAGTTTTCTTTTAAGCCCTGTAATTATGAAAATAAACGCCATAAAGAGAGAGTAAAAATAAAAAAGGCAGTCTTTATTTAAAAAACAAAATTTGTTCTTACCGTCAAGATATCATAACGCTCGTTTGGCGTTAATTTCCTAACGCCTGGCCCCAAAACACTTGGGCATCCTCGTACATCCTCCACTATTTTCTTTCCGTGTGCCAACCCAGGATGACATTTTTTCTTTAAATCTTCCAGCATTTTCTTCTGAACACGCAAATAGCACGGAACTTTGCCGAAATTTTTCAGACATACAGCTTGCGGCACCAGCCCAGTATTCAATATATTATGCGTATCGCCGGTCGGAGTGTCAACATAACGAGGCGGATACTTTTTGGCTTTCGAACTCTTAATACGCTCGATATTGAGTGACACAAAGTTCGCACGATGCTTATGGCCTCTAAAGTAACGCCGATGTGGGCAATGGTCATTTGTTTTATCCTCAGCGATCTCCTTTTGGGTCACTGGTTTCTGTTTTACCGGAGGCCGCTCAAATTTTGGTACTGGCGGCATTTGGCCCGACTTGGGACAGACATGGTCCTTCTGGCGTTGCCAACGCACACCCTCATTTTTGCGCAAGAAAGCGCAAGGGGGATCCAGCGGTGTCTCGGCGTATCCCATAGTTCTGCGCTCATATTTTTTTGAATCAGTCAAAATCTTCTTACCATTTTCCAATTGAACTGCATTCTGTTGGGCGATTTTCGTGCGAGTCTGCTTCTTGAATTTCGAAACATAATAAAACGGTTTAGGCTTCTCGATCTTGAAATCCTTCTCAACATCGAAGATGTTTTCATTGTGATGCGTTATGTAAACAAGTGACATGTTTATTAATTGTTTGTTTGGACAAAATGGATTTCTCTCTCTGTGAAAAATAAATGTATGTACGTATAAAAGAAATGTGTTCGAAAAAATGAATATACGGAAATTATATTGTATAAGTATTGCAGGGTTTTCTTGATCCGATTATATAAACAAGTGGAGGCGGGGCTCAATAAATATCGAATAAATTTTCAAAGGCTTTGGTTGTGTAGCAACCAACTTGCTATCAGTAATTAGTTGAGTTGCTAACGAAAACCCCAAAAACAGGACAAGATTAAATCCAGGAAAAAAATTTGTTAAAAATTGTTATTTGCAAAATTAAACTTAAGATTAAAATATTTTAATTAAATAAATTAAAACAATATTAGGCAAAAAATTATTCTTCCTTTTATCATTATATTTTCATTCCAAAACTAATTTTTTTTAATTGTGGTAGCATTTTCAAGCTTTCTCAAAAAATTGACTACACCAATTTCTATATATAAAATAATAAATAAAAGCTAAATACGAAACTTTATTATATAACGGGATTGCTTGAATAGGCACATAAACTTTAAAATAATGGAATAAATTAGAAATTTTATTAATTCTATTAGAAAAAAAGGTGTTTTAAAATCTTCGAGTTAGACTAAAAGCATTTTGCAGGCGAAGTAAAAATGGACGGTTGATCACTTTCGGTATCTCGAATTTATTTATTGTCTACTCAGCGTAATACAATATGTCTAACCAATCATAAAGTGCAATTGTTACAATTCACTCTTTCATTGCTACATATCCAAAAAGTTTTAAGAGCTCGCTGGTTTTGTATCCTTGATCTCAACGGTTTCAGTTGGAGGATTGACTTGGCGAAAATTTGGAAATTGCTCCCACGGTGCTGAGAGATCGAACTTTCGGAATTCCTGAGACAATTCTAATGGTTCACAAACTACACGTTTTTTCTCGTCATCATAACGTAACTAATAAGCAAAGATCAAACAAATATAGTCGCAATACAGTAATGAACCTTAAAAAAATCCAAACACCAACCTCAACATATCCTGATAATGGGAAATCCTTTCGTTGCGGATGTCCTTCGAAGCCATAGTCGGTAAGAATACGACGTAAATCTGGGTGGTTAGCAAAGAACACACCGTACATATCCCACACCTCTCGCTCATACCAATTGGCACCCTGGAACACTTCGCAAGCAGAGTCGAGCGGTGTTAGCTCGTCGGTGTAAGTTTTAACGCGTATGCGAGAATTATATCGTAGCGATAGCAAATTGTAGATGACTTCGAATCGGTACTTTCGACAAGGTACATCCATGCCAGCGATATCAACTATGTTAGTAAACTGCGCATTGTGATGGTCTTTCAGGAACTGCAGGACGGGTACCACTCCCTCTGGTGCTATGAGAACTTCCAGCTCGTCACCAGCCGTCAGTTGCACTTTCTGCACATATTTTGGCAAGCATTCGGCGACGTATTTCCCAAAGTCAGTAAGGTGTGAACGAACAACTTCGTTCGGTTTGCGAATGGTTGCTAAATTGTTAAAATGGAATTCCTGATCAATATAGTAAAATCGTTATAAAGAAATTTATTATAGTTTACGTTTATCGCTCAGTTTTCCAACCGCCGGAGCTGCGGTCTTGGTTAATCTAATTGCTGTAAATATAAAACAATTTATCATATGCAATTACAGAATTTTGTTAGTTAGATGTTAACCATGACTGGAGCTTAAACCTGTAGACAATATTGGCGCTAATTTCCGAAATAAAGCCATTCAAATGGAATAATGGCACAATATCGCTTCCGTAATTTTTCTGCTTTATGTAATGTTTTGAAATCTTATAGAGCTTTTGTCAAATGGATTCCAATGATAGCTTATTATTCAGGGTAACCACATCCACCTGAAATAAAGGCCATTATATATTTATATCTGTGTTTTTTTAAAAGTAAATTCCTACCACAAATTTCCTACAAGGAGAACAACAGTAATTAAAAATTTTTAGGAAAAGAAATAATATGGGAAAAACTTTCCTAATTTGAGATACATATATAACATAAAGCTGAACTTGTTCCTAGCTTCTATGTAGTTTTCATTCATTCAGTTTTTATTCATCCAGAATAAAAAAAAATCACAAATTATTAAAATTTTAAAATATAGGGAGATGTACTAAGAGGTATTAATTTCTATTGGATCGGTTGAACTTGTACAGTCTCATCATTGGAACCTTTTATAGTCGATCACGAGAAGAATAATTTCCACGAAATATAATTGGAAAGATTAGGAAAAAATCGCTTCCCTTTTCTGTAACGGACGCAGTAAGAAATAGCTTCCACCCACTATAGTAATCAATACAAAGTAATTCTTTTAGGGTACATATATTCAGTGGATCTAAATTTCAGCGACAAATATTCTAATGTTAGCAACTTAATACATATAATAATAAAATTATCTTTTCTAGTTAATTAAAAATGCACGTACAATTTAAAACTATTTCGTGTAATATTAAGGGAATTTTCACAAAAAACCACACTCAAACAAATTCCAAACTTTGAAATCCTATAATTGGGATTTTTGTGGGAACTAAAATCCCGAATTTCAGAATCCACAAATTTCACTTTCAGATGTAGCAAGTTTGAGGTCGGCGTGAATTGAAGTGCTACGAATTTGATATTTCATTTTCATAAAATTTCATACCGTGTAAATTTGTGAAAATAAAACAAAACAATAATATTTGGTCGGAACTTAATCAGTTAGCTAGAAAATAATCATTATAATACCATTTCCAGACAAAAAATGAATCACTTAAAGTGGATGGGGCACCAGTCTACCATATACGATATACAGAAAAGCCTACGCAGCGATCCCCAGAGCTGTGAAGTGACGCTGGTTGGTCGAGGCAAATCGGTACGTGCGCATCGTTTTGTATTGGCTTCTTGCAGCGATCTGCTACGCGGCCTGTTAGTCGATGTACCAGTGGGACAGGAGTGCACCATCATGGTGCCAGATATCAAAGGGGCGCTGCTGGATAGCGTGCTGGCTTTCATTTACATTGGCGAAACATACCTTAACTCGAACAATTTGTCCGAGTTTCTGGAAGCCATTAATCATTTGGGTATTAAATCTGCCATCAGCTTCGAATGCAACACCGGAGTGATATCTGCTAGTGAGCATTGCTCACCTAAGCCAGTCGGGATCCTGCACGTGCAACAAGACGAAATCATTGAGGAGGAACAAGTTATTGCCTCACCAAAGTTGGAGGTAAGAATTGTGGGTATTATGGCGGAGACAATGGTTGGGTGCCGAAATGCATTCTGTAGTATTTTATATTTATTGTAGGATCAAAATGTGCTCGATTGCACTGATCAACAGAATTCCAGGGAATTGGAATTTCTCGATGTCTACAATGAACCTGAGCAAAAAATAACCTACTCGATAGAACACATGGCCGCCGCGACAGCTAATGAATTTATTTTGACTGAAACTTCAGGCACATTTACATTGACGCAAAATACGAAGATTGAGAGTTCAAATGGCACGGACAAGGTGGATGTTCAAAATGATGACGATGCTGGCGAAGATACAGGGCACATGATGGAAGACTTCTCCACAACCGCCACCACTAACGCCATGGTTGCAACTGAGCCCATGATAGAAATTGGTAACGGCAACGAAGTAAGTAACGTGCAATCGGTTCAAGCTCCCCACAGCACGTATGCCAAGCCAAAGAAAACTGAAAAACACAACCAGAGCTCCCAAATGAATATAATAGCCGATAGTCAGATGCGTGATGAGAGTCTCGAATTGGCAGTGCAGGGAGTCCTTAACGAAGGCATGAGTTTACAGAAAGCGGCGCAGAAATACCACATATCTAAAACTGTGCTGTGGCGAAGGGTTCGTAAGCACCCCATGTATATGAAAACATCGCGAGAGAATCCCATGATTGAAGCAGCCTGCAGTCGATTGCGCAACGGAGAATCGCTCAAAGTCATTAGTCAAGCTCTCGATATACCAATGTCCACCCTGCACCGCCATAAAGTGCGATTAGCGCAACAGGGCCGCCTGCCAGATTATATTTCCTTTAAGAAACGTGGTTCCATTTCCAAAGAGCAACTCAAGGAGAAACTTGCAAAAGCAGTTCAAGCCTGTCTCCATGAGGGCATGTCTCAAAACCACGCAGCTAACATGTACGACATACCGAAGAGCACCCTATGGCGACATCTTCAAAAGCGCATGAATGATGCGCAAATGCAGGGTTTATTGGACGATGAAGATGCAATTAAGGAAGAAATTATTTTGTCATGAAGCAGTAGAAACGTGCTCTTTGAAATTTATTAATTCATAATTATAAGTCTATTTTTAAAATTTATTAATTTTAAACCACATTAAGACGGAATTAATCCATTTCGGGATAAAAACTGTCTTAAAATTACTACTGTACCGAATAATCTAATTTCTCCTTAATAAAAAAATTTAATTTTTATTTTATTACATACGAAATAAAATAATAAATAATCGAGAAAATAATAGGAACTTTTATCAAATTGTCCAGAATCGTTGGTTTAATTATTAATTAATTAAATATAATATTAAGTGACTTAAATTAATATTTTAAAATTAGGAAATGTGAATCATATGATTCAGTCAAGTAGAATTCTTAAATATGTACTTGGATAAAATGTTTCATTAAATGTAAAATTTTCTCAAATAATGATTGATTTGCTCGATTTGAAAGTAATTTTTTCAAATTACTTAAACTTAAAGAAGATTCCCGCAGGAGGAACTATGAGTATAATAGAAAATTTATATTTTTATATTATACGTATTTGATAGATAAGGAACATTTTTTTGGGCATTACTTTATCTTCCAATTTACTTATTACAGAGTTTGAGAGCCCCCAACAATTGTCTTGAAACCCTGGTTTTATTCCAAAACGTTTACATTTTTTTGTTTCATTCCTCTGCTAGGATTGGGCATAATGAGCATTTTGTACATAGTCTGTTGTCTGCTGTCACACAGTTGAAACCTAACCAAACTTATAATCAATCCTTCAAACGGTGATACTTGGTGATTAAATAAATTTTCAGTAATCTTTCCAACAAACGCGCAAGTTTTATTTTCGGCTGCAGTTGATTTTTATTGTCGTATGTCCATCCAGAATTTAAATACATTTGGTAAGCTTTAAAAATTGACAAGTATTTGAGAAAATTCTGTAGTGAAAGCCAGGCAATTGTCTATAAAATAGTGCTTCATTGAAAAATAAAGAAAATGGCTGCTCATCTCTGTCGCAGCGCAGTAAATCATTGATGTTGCGCAGCCCTATCTTATACACATGTGGACTTCGTGATTAGAAAAGTAGGGGCTTTTAATACTCTAACGAATTTATATTGTTGTATAGTTTTAAACAATTAAAAAATGAAAATAAAACTTTTTCAAAATGATAAATGCTGTTCTATTTAGTAGCTTTGTCATATTTTTTTAAATACATTTAGAAAACGACAACAATAATGACGTCATTTAGACCCACCTTTCTATTACAAATTTCTGTAGACAATTTTTTTCTGTAAAAAAGGGTAGAAATCTTTAAAAACCGGATAGAGAAATAGCCTTAGTCTTGTAATATGTGAGTTCTAGTATTATAGTCGAAACAAGTTGAAAACTTTCCCCCAAAGAATTTACGGAATTCTACTGAATCGCATTGAAATTGTGGTCCACGGGCGATTAAATGATGGAATCCTATATTACAACTAAGAATAGATGATATAATGTAGTATACTTTATTAAATAGTATCTAGTTTTCGCTGTCATAATATATACTTACGCATAGGTTCCATTGTATTTGATAAATATTAAAACTATAGTAAAATTTTAAATCTAAAAAAATCAAAAAATGTACATTGTTGTTATTATTTATCTCTCATAGACCCCTTTGCTGATGCAATCAAGGGTAATGATGATGATGTTCAGGACGGCCTTGTGCACATAAGAATTCAGCAGCGTAATGGTCGCAAGACATTAACTACTGTACAAGGATTATCAGCGGAATACGATCTTAAAAAAATCGTCAGATCATGTAAGAAGGTAAGGGAATCTCTGCAAAAAAGAAAATTGAAGAAACGATTTGAAAATGTCTAAATTTGTTACTTTTCCTACTTTCTCGTAATCATAGGAATTTGCGTGCAATGGCACTGTAATTGAGCATCCTGAATACGGAGAAGTTTTGCAGCTTCAAGGCGATCAACGTGAAAACATTTGTCAGTGGTTGACCAAAGCAGGCTTGGCTAAACCCGATCAACTCAAAGTACACGGCTTCTAAATGTCTTTATTAGTATTTCTTGAAATTTACTTCAAAAATATTTAATTAAAGAAATAAAAGCTTTCAAAATAGTTATTATAACGTGAACAAAAAAAAACAAAAACCGCAATAACGAGACAGTAAAATTTACGAAATAATCAAATTGTTACTGTTATGAAAATACTACTCAGTACAGAAATAATACATATTGTAAAAGTAATCACTGTTGATTAGGAAGTGGTCGCTTAAATGAAACGGTAGAGCGAAGTGTAGCAATCATTATTTTGATTTTATTTGAGATTTAAATACTTTACAATCTTTTTTTAGTTTATATACCACATTTATAAAAGCTCCCCTACTAAATATGTTGAACGCGAAGGGACTTTCTTTTACTTTTACTTTTAATCCATGTGTTGTCGCTGGCATTGTGAAGAAAACGCATAACACTTATGCTTGTTGGCGTAGGAAAAAGGCAGAAGGGAAATAGTTATAAATATGAAGATTATTAAAAAAGAATCCTTTTTCTAATAGCAACTAGTACTAAATTATGAAATGTATGAATGAATTCTAATAAATATCTGTTTGAAAAAGAATGTGGCGTTTGGTCTGGCGAAAGCCCGAAGAGAGCACTTTTGCAGTTTCAATGGTTCTCTAAATCTAGAAATTTTCGAATGGTCGGTTTAAACTCAATATAAAATTCAAAGCTATACTCACGATTTTGTGTGACCATATATTATCCGCTTGATAAATTTGTCACAAAGCAAGAAATTAAAGAAGTTTCAGTTCTGATTCATAAATCACCGTGAATGAATCACCACGCCATCAGTTGAATGAACGTTATTAAGTTAATTTTGAAAAAATACATTTTTATCATCTTAGTGGTACTATTTTAAGCAATAGAATATTGTAAACCACAAAGCAATTTATGCTTTAGTTCACTACAGCAATGCATGGATATTTAGCTCTGGCAATGCTTTGCACTTTAATTTTTGATTGTTCCTCATTCCTATTCTATTCATTGCTTTCATAAAGTATTTATTCGTCACTACGCTGACGTCGAGCGCGTTGTACGTGTTGTGATTTTCAGATTTCAATTGAGATCTTGAAACCTCTGCGCAGTTTATGAGGTATTTGCTGAATTCGATTAGACTCAAGAAACGTTAAGATATAATAAAGCTAAAAAGTAAACATTTTCTTGAATCCGAGGATTGTGACAGTTTTGCTGGCTTGCGGAAGGTGTGCGTGAGTGTGTGTGCGTGCGTGCATACCTTTGGCTATTTTTCTCGGCTTACGACTTGTGATTTGAATAGGAAACAACTTGGAATGTGAAACAAAAGTAGGAATTCCACATCTGAGAACGGATGTCAACATGTTTTTTTTTTACATAATTTTCCATAAACCAGTTGTCTCTTTTCTGCTCATAGCTGATTAATAGCGTGGCTGCAACGTGTATTTGTGTCCCGAATTGCCATTTCGCTTAATAAAAATACTTTGTCTCGATCATGAAGAACAGCAATAATTTTGCCGCATTAAAATTATAGCTAAAGGCGATGAAATGTTTTATTTGAAAAAGCTAGGTGGTGAATTAAAAAAGGCAACAATGCATCAGTGTCGCTTATGATTGCACACAAACGCAAATTGCTTCAAATGACGAAAAATCAACCAAATGGAAAATACTTGAAAAACAGTGATGAATTGTCTGAAAAATAAATGGTTTTACAATAATGTAATTTCAAATAATTTTTAACATCTATTGTATATTACATAATTAAAGAAAGAGTACAATGGCTCTCCAAAATTTAGTTTAGAAAAGTATAGGGAGAATCCCTTAAGTTTTACGCATTTAAGAAAATTCCGTGGATTGAATTTTGAAAATATATTTTTTTGTTATTATGATTACAGGACAACATACAAAATTGATAGATTAATAGCGGTCTTTATTGCGGTAAAAAACCTGAGGCAGGTGTTTTAAAATACATAATTAATAATTATGAAATCTTAGAATAATCATCAGTGTCTGCTTTGGGTTTGGAACAAAAAGATTACGATATCAATTCACATAAATAGATATATAGTTCTAGGTAAAACAGTTTAGAAAATAAGGAATTTAAGGAGAAATTATTTCATCAAAACTAAAAAATAAAGTGCACAAAGTACGCAAATAATTACACTAAAGTTTACATTGAGTAATTGTAATGTAAACTTTCAAAAACAAAAGCAAAAGAAAAAGTTATAATAACAATTCAAATACAGAAATCAAGTATTGCACGGGAGTGTTTTGAATTCTTTGGAAACAGTACATTCCTGGGATTTGAGAGAGTGAAAAGCGCGTGCTTTTCACCCCACAGACGACATCATTTATTCCTACGTTGCAGATAATATTTTATGTGGCATGGATATGGGCGGTAAGTGCACATGATTAATTTAATATAGCTTTTAGATTTTAGTTTTGTTTATTTTTTTAAAGGTTAATTGTCAAAATTTGTTTTTATAGCTGTGTTTTTAAATGAAAAGTATAGGGTTTCTCTATACAAAATCGAAAACCCAGATTTTATGCAGGTTTTTATCGAGGTTATGGAAAAATTTAGAGAATTTCCCGCTTTTCGAAAGAAATCAGCCGAGGAAACGTCATATGTGCTGGCTGAAATCGGACAAAAAAGAGCGCGAAAAATGCCATAAAAAGGCTTGATTTTAGTTGTAATTTGATGTCAAATAGTTTCTGACGTTTAAAAATTACCTACCAAAAGCAGCTTATATATTATAACGAAATAATTTTTTATATTACTTTCCAATTAATACATTACAAACAAAATTAAACGTTTTTATTACTAAAATATATTAATAATCCCTATTTCAACCTCAAATTTGATGGATATTTCATCCAGTTTTAAGAGAAATAGAAGTTTTAATTGATTTTAATAGAAATATATATATATATTTGCATTTTTGGATTTGCCTTAATGATTGTTTATCCCTTACAAATACCAAGGAAATTTTGTTATGATTCTTTGTTTTAAAAAAAGTGTGGGAGAAATGGGGCATGTGTAATGTTCCAGAGACGTATGTTTCCAAATATTTCTTGCAACGCTGTGTTACCTTCAATTCGCCGTTTTCGCCCGCTTGCAAATTCTGTGAACGAGTGAGAAAAAAACAAGGCGAAAGCTTAACAGCGACGACTACTTGGACGACGACTGACTTATTCAATGATGATATGTCAAATTTTTTATTCAACTTAAAAGAAGTGTTCCACACGGGAAAATTATCTAATTTTGCGTTCTTCGGTTGTATAAAATACGAAAAACCGCTCACGTAAACTTTCCAAACAAATATTACTTTGAAAAAATCCATTGGCGATTTTGTAAAAAGTGTATGAAAAGTGCAAATTCGGTGGTGACCAAGATATTTAATTTCTATATAATGTTTTGCTGAAGTGTGCAAAAATCCAGAAAAGGCAAAGCGAACAGCGCCTTTAGCTGAGAAGAAAAGAGAATTAAGTCATTCGAACGACGACGATCGTTAACGATGAGAATATAGAAGAAAAAAACATCAATATAAAAAACTAAATTTAATTAGAAAAAGCAAACGTTAATTTTTGTCGTAATTAATTACGGTGTGTACGTACGTACGTGTGCGAGAGTGGCCTGCCTGCCTGCCTGCCTGTTAGTGCAAAATACGGGGAATTTTCGCATACCAAAGACTTGACTGTCGAAAATGGAGTATTACTTGGGTTCGTATACTTTCACATTCAGAGAATACTGCCTCTGCCTGCCTGCCAGCCAGCATAGCGCGGCTGATGCAAATGGCAAAATCAAGTGAAAAAGTGCAAAAGAAAACTGCATGATTGCAAATCTTGAATCCTTTAAAGATATACACATTATTTTCCCTTTCAATTATACGCGTTCACTCTCAGCTTTTTATTTATTTTTTATTAATTCTCTTCTACTCCTGCATTTATCGTATGCATGGATGGAGGAGTGCGAATTAAGCATTTTCAGAAATTTTTCATTCATGGTTCTTCTCTCTCTGCTTGTACTTGTTCGTCCATCGAATGAGACGGAAGAAATCGTCTACTTTTTCACGCCTACCCAAAATTCGCTTGTGGGTTGTACGTCTTTCGTTTTTCATTGCGTCTCGACAGCCTGAATTACTATGTAATGTTAATGAGAAAATGTTAAAAATTTCAATTTTTTTTATGGTTTTTTTTTTTTTCACTTTAAACATTTGTATAATAAGTATGCATATGTATAAGCATAAATCTATATATGTGTTGTACAACATATACAAATATGTAATTGGATATACAATTTTTTATAATAGTTTCTTGACTCTTGTATTTTAACATACGTATTCTGAGATTCACGAACTATTGAATCGTCTCGAAATTGCATTGCAAACAACAACCAAGAGACGATTTTTGTTGTTGTTTGCAATGCAATTTCGAGACGATTCAATAGTTCGTGAATCTCAGAATACGTATGTAAGTCTAACAGAACCTTTTGTTCCGCACAGTGGGACAATTGCAAATGATGCAAGCTAGAAAATACGATATTGTTATACGCTGTGGAATATAGAAAATGTTGTAAAAATGCAGGATGTTATTTTGTTCAAAATGTCAAAATATATGAGCCGGAGTCGTTTACGTCGTTTAAAATTTGCAATGTAAGAAATGCCAGTCTTTCCGCTCTATTAATACTATCAAAAACGAGTTGTATAGATAACAAACGGTCATATCTCTATGAAAATACCGTAGGAATATGTTTTTAACTTGCGTCTTTTTAACTAGAGTTAAATTTAAAGATAAGATCAGAGCTGTACAGAGCTGTCAGAGCTGTTCCTGGAGAAACGTTGTTTTTCACATAGCCCAATTTAGCATTCAAGGCGTCATATGATGTCCTATCGTGCTTTGGCCCGTATTATGCGGGGGGAATTTATGCGTAAAGTGAGAGAGGGATATTTTGGAGAAGGTTAGAAAGAGAAAATGGTATCTTGCTTCCTTGGAGTGTGGTCGTGTATATTTCGAGTTGTTGATAACTAACTAACTAGCTAACTATCCACTATGGCTTTTATATTGTATTTCGTTATCTTTAAAAACATAGTGATACCTAATTTTTGAAGTAATTTCTGAAGTAAAGCGGAAGTATAGAAGTATTATATAAATTCAAAAATCGTTTACACAATTTAGAGAAAAATATAAATTCCATTTTGTATAGATTATTATCATTATGGAGTATTATTATGGAAATTCTGGTATATATTAAATAATTTTCCTTCAATAAATAATTTTTTCACATTTTTTGACATTCTTCAGCCTTCAACTGCTCCGATTTGATTAACTAAATATGTATACGGTGATGAGGCTAATGGTACTGTGGCATAATATGTTTTCAAACTGTTAAGAATCTTTTTAGTTTTTTATATACGATAATATCTATAAATATATTAATACATGAATACACAGGGGATCCCCTGATTAAAATGGTATTCCTAGAACCCGTTTTTTTGGTTCAATATAGTTGGGAATTGCATAGCACGGACACGGGCGGGTTTGATCAAAATAACAGCAAGAATAATTTCTCTTCTATACAGAAATCTGCTAAAATGCCTGACATTTTTGGCGACTAAGCTTTAACGCTTTCCCCACCAGCCTGTTGTTGTAACATAGCATTCGTATACGGAACGAAACTAAAAATGTTAAGGGCCGATCAAATAGATATGAGTACATTAAATGAGTACATGCAAGCAATTTTCCGAACGTTTGCAGTCGTTACGAAAGAAAGAAAGAAAGAAAGAAAGAAAGAAGGAAAGAAAGACTTCTGTTCGATCTTTTGGTAGATGTAGAAAATTTAAATTAACACACTGTTAATTTTCGAGATGTCTGTAAACTCTTTTGTGCGCTGAAACACGTAAAACGTCATCATACCTATGTATGAGCTCATCATACATACCTACACGATTCGTTTAGTTACGTCGTAACGTAATTTGGTTAGTGCGTTATACATACGTCGATTACCTGTACTCATTTTTGATGGGATAATTTTTGAATAGATAAAGTACGAGTATATTAAATGAAGAGTGTAAACTACACCTTTTCCAATTGTAATTCAGAAAGCATCAGTTGTAATTAAGAAAGCATCAATTGTAAATCGGAATAGTCGATTGTAATTCAGAAAATATCAATTGTAAATCAAAGCAGTCAATTGTAATTCAAAAAGTACAATTGAGGCTTTTTTGTATAAGTTGTATTTATTATAACAAATGGTAAATTTAATGGAAAAAAGTAATTAAAGCAAAACTTCTTATACTAGGACCATATTCATCAATTCTAAATCCAATCGAAATAATATGGTACAAAATAAAGAGTTTCGCTAGGTCGCACATTGGATTGCTGGCCCTTAACGGCCCAGGGGGTTGCGAGCAGCGAGTCCTTTACTTGGAAGGCATAATCGATGAGGCTAAGGCAACAATAACAAGTGGAGACTCCGCCAGAGCCGTCCAGCACACAACAGCTTTCCACACTCGCGTGTTGGGGCGCGAAGACATGACAGCAGGGCAATATATTTCTTATTACTTCCTTTCTATATTACCTCTTATTTAGTTACTCACTTACTTAGTATTAGTTACCTTCTTTCATTAAATTAACCATTTGTAAATTACTAAAAATTAGTAAATTAACATGCTAATAATTGCTTGCTAATATTTGCTGAATTACAATTAATGCTTTCTGAATCACAATTAATGCTTTCTGAATTAGAATTGATGCTTTCTGAATCACAATTGATTCTTATGTTTAATTTTAATGAGCACTTATTTTTTTAATTATTTCATTTTATTTCTTGATTTATTGAAAAAATAAACTTGTTAAAAAAAAATTTATAAATAAATAAAAAATAAATAGATAAAATATAAATAAATATGTATAATAGAAATAAATAAAAAATAAATAATTTTTTTTATTATTTTTTATTTTAGGTTTATTTTTTTTATATTAATTTAAAAAAAAATTTTTATTTATTTCTATTTTAATTTATTTTATTTTATTTTATATTTTATTGTATACATTTTTATACAGCAATAAATGATAACAGAGCATGCAAAGGATGTTAACGCCCATTGCATACTCTTCTGCTACAAATACATAGGAACTGTAAACAATGTAAACAAATGGCGATTGTCAAACGCTGACGCGAACTCGTAAAGTTTTTCAGACGTAGTTGAGAGTTGCTTTATTTTTAACTGCGCCTTCAACGAATCGTTTGACTCAGGCTTATGGTCCTGAGAAACGATATATTATGTATGCCTAAATGTTAATAATGAATTTTTAATAAGCATAAAAATTTTCCATTATTACTATTATTAAAGCTTTATATTTATAAAATTTCTCAGGCGGGTATGTTTATATGAACGGGGATACAGTGAAGCTTCAAGCGCCAGTTGGTACCACCGTATACGCGAATGTTCCTGTTGACACGGCAATGTTAGCCACCAACATTTACGGGCCCACAACACAACTGGCTGGTCCTGCAGCCACACACCACATCCCACTCATTGCGACTGCAGCTGCTCCGCAAGCAGCGACACATCCACAGGCGTTGCAAGTGGCGCCCACGCCTACACAAACGCAAGCGCTGCAACTGAATGCGCACACACATCAACAGCAACAACAACAGCAGCAGCCGCCACATCCGAGTGCTATCCAGCCAAATCCGCAACAGCTACAGCAACAACAGCAGTCAACCCATCAGCAACAGCAACAGCAACACCCACACCAACACCAACACCAACACCAGCACATACAATATCAACAGCCACTGCTGTCGCAGCATCAACAATCCAACGCAGTTGCAGCTGCGGCAACGCTTGATAGTGCTGAATATACCGTTATTAACGGAGCAATGCTGCAGGATGGCGGTGCCATTGTTTGCTACAGTCAAGACGATTTGGTGGTCAATAGTGGTGCAAATTTAGTTGCGGTGGAGCAGATGGCCGGTGTTGCTGCATCAGCAGCAGCAGCAGCTCAACAGACCCACCACCATCAGCACCAAATGATGGTCAGCAATGGCGCTCAGCAACAAATGCTAGGTGGTCAACAGGGTGCAGGTGACACTAATACTATTCCATTGGATCAACTGAAGCAAATGCTAGCCACGCAATTGGAATATTATTTTTCCAGGTTTGCTTAGTTTGTTTCTTTCATCCCTTTTTTAAACCTTAAACCCTTTTTTCTTTTGTCTCATTGAAGAGAGAATCTGGCAAACGACACATACTTGCTCACTCAAATGGATAGTGATCAATATGTTCCTATCTGGACTGTTGCCAACTTCAATTTGGTTAAGAAGCTGACGAAAGATATAAAACTCATCACAGAGGTACTGCGCGAGTCCCCGAATGTTCAGGTTGACGAGGAAGGGTTACGTGTGCGTCCTAACCACAAGCGGTGCATAATTATTTTGCGCGAAATTCCAGAGAAGACACCGATCGAGGATGTTAAGGTGAGGAAATCTTAACAAACATTAAATTATAGTATACATTTTATTTTTAGCACAATTTTCAATACAAACAATTTTTTCTGTCTAAATTTCAGAATATATTTAATAGTGAAAATTGTCCTCGTTTAATTTCTTGCGAGTTCGCTCATAATAACTCGTGGTACGTCACTTTCGAGTCTGATGAAGATGCCCAGAAGGCTTTCAAGTATTTACGTGAAGAGGTTAAGGAATTTCAGGTGATTGAATCAGTTAGAATGCAACAATAATCAAATTTGTGTATTGTAAATTATTATAAGTTAATTCGTAAAACATTTGCAAATTTTCAGGGAAAACCAATAATGGCGAGAATGAAGGCCAAACCATTCATTCATCGCTTGCCCATCGCCCCAGTGCCAGCAGCATTGAAAAATGGTTACCGACTGACCTCACCGCCGGCTGCTGTCTACGATCCCAATGCCGCTGCAGCAGCTGCCGCAGTCGCGTACACCGCCGCTCCGCAACGCTTTGTTTATACGAATGGAACTCCAATGACACAAGCACCAGTGCCCTACAATGGCCAAGTACATGTCTTTACAGTAAGTTTTTGCATGCGGATTTCGTGTGAATCCCAAAGGCCGCCTACTTATCGTTCGTTCGTTCGCTCGTTCGTTCTTTCTTCACCTCGTTGCAGCCATTCCAGCAACAGCAATTCTATTCCGGTCTCGTCGCATCACCGTGGCCAACAGCGGCTGCTGCTGCTGTGGCAGCAGCCGCTACAACAGCACACGGACAGAATTTCTATGAAATCGGAAATGTTTTTGCCGCAGCGAATGGGTTGACGGCACAGCAGACCGTATCCGCAGCGTATGCGACAGCAGCACCGCAGCAAACAGTTGCACCTCTTACAAGTTCTTCCAAACAGCAAGGTGGCGGCGGTAGTGGCGGCGGTCGTTACCGCAACATCAATAACTCTGGTGCTGGATCAAGTGGCGGACACTCGAACCGCAATAAGCAACGCAACAGCTCAAATCAGCAGCAGCAGCAATTGCAACAACAAATCACCGGGGTGTCTGCTGATCCTCGTAACAGCGGGGGCAATTTAATAGGCGTGACCAGCGGTGTTGGAGGCAGTTTGGTGGGCATTGTACAACAGACTGGCATGGACCATCAACAGCAGCAACAATCGCAATTGCAGCAGCAGCCGCAGCAACAACAACCAACCGCTGGCCAACAACAACAACAATCTCAAGCGAGTGTCAACACATCGCGTCACTATACAAGCGTCAAAAATAACTCAGGTAGAAAGAAGACTGCGATTAGTTTAAGCAGATAAAAATTTATATTATAATTGGTTCTTTGTGTGTGTGTGTGTGTGTATGTATGTATGTATATAATTGAAAAACTTTACATTTCAGGTGGCATAAACAAATCGTCCATTGAAAAATCATACTCGAGCTCGGGACTCTCCACTCATCATCATTACAACACAAGCTCGCAGGTAGGCGGTGGTGTCTCAGCGGGTGGACATCTTCATCAAACACAACAACAACAGCAACAACAATCGAACAATTCTAACAACCATTTGCAGCAACAGACACAGAGTCACTATCAAAGCCATGCCACCACCTCCATGCCTTCTTCGAACGTAACCGCAACAATCCAACATGCTCCTTACGCTCATGCCACACCGACAGTATCAGCCCAGCAACATCATCAGCATCAGCATCAGCAGCAACAACAACAGCAGCAGCAGCAACATCATGTTAGCGGTGTAGAACATCTTCAACATGATGACATTGGGGTGAGCTTGGAGCAGCATCAGCAACAACATCAACAACAGTCGAGTACTCATGGCCGCAGCAATTTGACAAATTCTTCCTCGTCATTATCAACCATTGGTAAGGAGCAACAGCAACAGCAGCAACAACAACAGCCTCACTGGACACAATCACGCTATCGGCGACGAAGGCGCGATGATGATGGCTCCAGCATGACTTATTCGCCGAGTAACCGTTTGAGCGGCGGAAGTGGCGGAGGCGGGGTCAGTATAATTATAAATTAATCCTTAATTCTTCTTCTACTAATAGAATAGATTATGGGGCGACACGCAGAGTTACCTTGATGAATGGGAAGGTCAGGGATAGTTTAGGTTGAGGGTAGAATTGATAAAGATTTAATTATCATTGTTGTTTACAAATAATCACTTTTGAAGTTTGAATTTTATACTTAGATTTTTATATCAAAAATTCAATTTCCAATAAATTCAATTCAAGATATAAAAATCTAAGTATAAAATTCAAACTTCAAAAGTGATTATTTGTAAACAACAATGATAATTAAATTGTCAATAGTGAAGAACTCGAATACTGGTGGCTCCTCGGCTGGTCGTCACAGTGCATACGAAGCAAATCGGACGTTGATTCGTTGTACAAAAATCCATAAGATCACTACATTAAGTTGAGGATTATAGCGGGGGGCCCAAACTATAGAATGACATTTCTTTTCAAGGACAGGACTACTTGAAGAGCTGTAGTCCTCGGAGGAGGCACGAATATTTAGATAATATTCATGTTATAAATTGGTCTTCTTCTCAGCAGGCATACAATTCGACGCACCATCAGCAGCCGCAAACACACCCGGCCAGCTCTTCGAATACGGGCAACAACCATCATAATAACAGTCGTGGAGGCGGGGACCATCATAGCAGTGGCGGCGGAGGGGGTGGTGTTGGTGGTGGCGGTGGAAGTTACCAGTCTCATCGGGAAGACCATCGTTATAAAAGTAGCTACAGCTCAAGCACTCATTACAGTGCTAGCGGCGGTGGAAGTGGTGGTGGTAGCGGCGGTAGTGGCGGTCTAGGTAGTGGCAGTGGTAGCGGTGGCAGTTCCACACACCATCACACTTCACATTCGTCGTCCGTAGCGACTGCGCATCATCACCAACATCATTCTTCATCGTCTGCTCATCACTCGCAGCAGCAGCAGCATTTGTCGTCCTCCCAGAATCTATCTTCGCACCATCACCATCACCATCATCACAGCGGTGGCAGTGTAGGTGGTCCTGGTGGTGGTGGTAGTAGTAGTGGTGGTGGTGGCGGCACTGGAGGACCCCACCACCAGCAACAACAACAACAACAACAACAGCAACAACAACAACAACAACAGCAAATTGCGCCAACACAGCCGCCACAGTTCGATTTGGCGGCGGCCGCGTTTCCGCCATTGCCAGGTGAGAAAGGCCTCAGAAACACTTTAAATTTCAAAGTCGTAGAAAGATATTTTTGTCTTAATTGTACTCGTACTTTATAATTCATATTAATCTTTTCGACTATCTTTGCGCAGCTTCAGCAGCTACTTCTTCAAGTGGGGTAGCTTTTACTTCAGCTGCCAGTGGCTTCCTAGCCACCAACAACCACGCCAGCAGCAAAGTAACTGCCAACACGACACAACAACAGGGCCAACAGTTGCAGCCGCAGCAACAAAATTCTACTACACAGGAAACAACTGCTACCGGTAGTGACTCAATTCAACACTCCTCCGGTGGCAATCAGCAGCAGCAGCAGCAACATCAGCAGAGCTTATCGTACAGCAGCAGCATGAGCATAAGCAGTTCTCATCAGCAGCAGACTGGACCGCATCAGCATCCACAACAGAATAGTTCCTCTACCGCCTCAAATTTTAGCACAAGTAACAATGGTAACAACAGCAGCAGTAGCAGCAGCAGCAGCAACTGGACTGACAATCGACTAGCTGATGTCGTTAGGGGTGGCAGCAATAGTAGTGTCGGCAGTGGCGGCAAATCGAATAAGTCGCGTAAAGACGCTGCAGGCAGCAAACAGCAGCCGCTGCAGCAACATCAATCCCATGTCACCCAACAGCAACAACATCGCGGCAACGAAATAAGTCCACCGCCTCCGGCAGTAATGACTTCGGCTAACGCTCCCGGTTTCGCCGCTTCAGGAAGCAACCCCAACTACTTGGAGACCTTTGCAGACGACGCAAAAGCTAGCGTTGTCATGGCAAACAAAAACTCAGCAAATAAATACAGTTCAAACAATGTGAATAATAATAATAACTCGCCCACTGTGATAAAGTGTATAACACAAACAGCAACAAATAACTTTAGTACTAACAATTTAGCGGCAGACGCCGCAGCAGCTGCAGACATCGCCAGTGGCAACTGTCCATGCAACAGCAATGTCTTTGGCTTCGCTGATAAGACTGAGGAATCGGCTTTGTCAACAGTCGCCGCCACAGCCACCTCTGATGATGACATTAGTAATGAAAGAGTCATATCTTCTGTCTATAATTTCAAAGCGGCGGCGGCACCATCGGCGGCCACTTGCAATGTCGCCACAATGACAATGACTTTCTCAGAATGCAACATTGCGGCCACAAGCAAAAAGCCCAGCCTGTCTGGCGCTGTCACGGCGTCCAAGAAAGACAACCAACAACTGCAAATGCCAAAGGATACGATAAAGCAACAGAAGAACGCAGCAACTTCGACAAATTCAGCCTCCAATGAGAATGTGGCAGCGGCTGCGGCAGCAGCAGCCGCCGCAAATGGGGCAGCACGTTTAAGTTATGCCCAAGTGGCGCAAGTACATAAAGAGCGCGGAGCCGCTGCAGGCGGCGGCAAGGATCAGGGTGTTACGGGCACTTCAGCAAGCAAGAGCGAGTCTCCCATTGGTGTTGTTGTTGGCGTCGATAGCGGTGAATTGGCTGCTGTGGTCGCTGCTGCTGTTGCTGATAAGCCGCAAACTGTGGTCGAGAAGAAAACCGCGCTAACTAGTCAACAATCCAGCCAAATAGCGATGGCACCCGGGTCGTCTTTGGCTTCTGGTAATATTGCTGTAAACGGTGCTAGCGTTATGAGTAGCAATATTGTTACATTACGTAACGATGGTGTCAAGGATAAAGGTTTGTTGTCATTATATCTTCATGGAAGGTGGACGACTTGAAAAAACGACTTTTGTTTTTTGTTTTTCAGAAACTATACGCGAAAATCGCATGAGCTCGGGCAGTAATGTGAGTGTTGGCAGCAGCGGTGTTGTTGTTGTAAATACTGGTGCCGCATCAATTGGCCGAAATCGAGGCGAGGTGAAGGAGAGAAGTGGCCGCGAACGTGAACGTCGAGATACCGGTGAAAGTAGCAGCGGGACTGCGACGGTCACTGCGACGACCACTACAGCAACAACTGCAACAGCAATAAATGGACGCAGAACCGGACGAAACAATTAGTTAAGGATAAAAAACATCAGCAACACAATAGCTGTACTTGTCAAGCATTTAATTTTATTGCTGTTGATTCTGTTACTCTTGAAATGCAAACGAACCTAAAATAATTGAAAATTCAAAAGCAACCGAGAAAGAAATCAACCTCAGTCTCATTGCGAGCAGTTAAAATTTTAGAACAGTTTCTGTAAAGAAACCACAGCAACAGCAATAACAACATCCTTCTTACACTCTTTACTGCTGACGAAAAGACATTGCTGCACCGAAATGCATACAAATATTCTAAGACATTATGGTTTCTTTGAACTACTGCACCAAAATGACATTAACTAAGCCGAAAATACAAATACGCAAAACGAAAGAAAACGTTATAACGTTTAGTACCATTTATAACTAAATTCCTGATTTCTACAAAACCGGACAAATTTTAACTAAGAACATCGGCGAGGATACAGAAAGGTTAGTATGCATGTGCGTGCGATAATTGGAACAAGCATAAGAGACGAAGAAGTAAAATGAGCTAAAGACACAGCTTTATAGAGAATCCATAGGAATAAACAAAACGAAATGCCGCAGTAGGCTTTAGAGAATTTAAAGGCACCAAAAGATGAAACTAGATACAGAAGTAGGTTTATCTAAATTCAAAGTGTTTATAAGAATTCAAAGAAACAAATAGGGTACTTTACCCGCGACTTATTCGGGTAAATATGGTATACGAGTAGGTTAGAAGAAGTAGGTTAAGAAGAATTTTGACAAATAAAGGGATAAAATAATATACAGAGATAGTTTTGTAGGAATCTAAAAGACAAAGAGGTAAAATAAGAACCGAAGTGGGTCATGAAGAATGCAAATCGACAAACAGAGAAAAGGTGAAGACGTAGGTTTATAAATAAAAGAACGAAAAAAAAAGAAAAATAAGTAAAGTAAGTAAAATAAAAATAATTTCAAAATTTATGTCACTTAACTCAGCGCCAAAAATGGAGGTTACTCGTGAGCACAGCAGCTGCGTGTGTGTAGGGCATAGAGATAGACCGTAGGGCTCACGGAAGTAACACTCTTTTGCACTTATTCTGTTTATGGTTGTAACTTTTAATGGAATTTTCTTCTCTCTTTCTTGTTTACATTCTCTTTTGTTTAGCGATCTGTTGAACTGAGATCTCATTGGATCGATCACTGTCTGTAACAACATTCATTGAAGCAATTTCAACCAGAAAACTTGAGATCGCTCGCAACGTTTATTCTTTCATAGAGGAATCTTATAAGTCACTCTTAAAACGAAAGGAAATGTATATACACACACACTACAACTATGTATATATAAATAATATATAAAATAATGTATGTATGGTATATATATATCAATATAATCACATACATGTATGTATCTAAAATGTGTATATGCAGGTATATGCATGTATCATATATGAAGCTTATGAATATGTATAATAATGTTGAATATAATTTAATCGTAAATTATAATTTAGTTAGAGTCATGCTGAAATCAATGAGAATATCGGGTAAGAAATAATTTTAAAGTACATTGTTGAAAATTCATTTCCTCCAACAACACACGACACGACAACATTACTAACTAACACTACAAACGTACGTAGTAATAATTGTTATTTTGAACATAATTCATACGTTATTTCATAATTGTCAACATGATGAATACTTATGAACAAGGAAGGTCCTATCACAAAAAACCACGAATACGAAAACGCCAACAAACACACACACACACACACTCATACTATTTAAATGTGTGTACGATTAAATGAAATCTAGTTTTTTATAAGGTTGAATTATTATTATTTATTTTTATCAAAAATTTTTGTTTTCTAAATTTATTCTAAATTCAAAGAATCTTAATAAAACTTTTATTAACTTTTTTATAATGAAGAAAGAGTAAAAATTCCGCAAAAGAGAGAAAGGAGAAAGAAGAGAAATGTTATAACAAAACTGAAAGCTGAAAACTATAACCAAATTTAAAAAAACGTATATGTAGTAAGCAAAAATTAAAAAAAAAAAAATTTAATGAAAATTAATGAATCCAAATTTTACCTAGGAACGAAATAAACCACATGATAGAATTAAATTTTGGGTTATTTTGAAAAATGCAAAGCATTTTTAAATGAGCCTAATTTTGAATTGATTACTTAGTGGAACATTTTTTCTCTGTTTTTTTCTTTTTTCACTTTTTTCATATAATAAAACTACAATAAATTTTTTCGCAAGTTTCACTTCACGTAACGCAAGAAACCGCAAAAAATGAATTGAATCGAAATTTCGGAGGAAGAATGTGAAATGAAAATAACACGCTTGATACTGACAAAATGTAACTAAACTATAAAAAAAAACATGTGCCATAATTTATATTTGTCAATTTTTTACTAAGAAAAAAGAAACAAACACAAAGAAAAAAGGAATTTAAGTGGATTTAATGAATTTCAGTTGAAAGCTAAAAACACATAATAATTTTTAAAAAATAGTTTTAGTTTTTTTTAAAATAATTTTTATTTTTAACACTTTGGATTAATGATTAATTTTGACGGTTATCGATTGCCTACTTTTTTAATTTTTACATATATCTAAAGAATTCCAACGAATTACGAGCAAAATCCAAAATTAACCATAATTTCCATTACTACTACTTTTCCTTCCAAAATGTGATGTGATAAAATGCCACTCTCAGATAATGCGGGTGGTATTTTTGCCTGGTTTGTGCGGTATTTAGATCTTTGTAGATGTTATGATGTATGAATACTGAAAGGAATACAGAAATGAGCAGTAAAAATAATGAAAGTATGATAATGGTATTCGTAAGAAGAATATCACAATCACAAATTCTTATGTGTTAATATTTACGTATATAATATTTTATAAGGATAAAGAAGTTTCTATACAAAGTAGAAATAGAAAAACGAGCTATTGAACATTTATTATACCTTTTGGATCGCCCCACCCTCCCCTCCCCTTTCACGTTAAATTAAATTAAACTAAGTTGTACAGCTAAAGGATGATGAAATTTTTATTTAAAAAGTGGCTTTTGTAAATAGTCAGAAAAACCAACAAGAAAACAAGCAAATTGGAATTTTGTATTTTGAAATTAAATTGCTGGCTACCACAACAACAGCAACAAAAACAGGAAAACAAATAAATTGTTCGGAAAAATAAAGTGTTTGAAAAGCCACACACAAAAGTACATACATGTATCAAACGTATGAAGGATATACAAACAAAGAAACTCATATAGAAACGTTTGATGTGAATAACAATATATCTTTATATTGTAACGATAACCACAAGTGCATATAAAGGTGTATCGGTATTGCTACTTGTCTGCATCTATATCATATATGTATGGACATATTTATATATGTTTGACTTATATAAATATAAATATATTTATATATAAATATAAATAAATGTGTAAAATAAATGGTAAATGTACCTTAAAAGAATATGTAAAGAATATGAGAATTGTATAGCGTACACAACTATATACGCTCTACATGCGTAAGCGTGTTTAATTATATGCAAATATGATAGTATGTATACATATGAGTATTCCTCATATGTGTTGTAAATACAATTGGAGAATTGTATAAATAATTAAAATTTGCTACTACGTGACGTTTCGTGCGCAGCGCAGCAGCAATCAACAAACGAAGACATATTTTTGAGCGGTTTAGTTTTGTTTTTTTTCGACTCTGGCACCGACCGGTTCGTATCGTCGTACGTGTATTCATTTGATACAGCCGCAGATCATCTACTTCTTTCTACGCAATCATGAAGTCTATAGTTTTAGAAGATAAGCCTTAGTTAAATGTAAATGTCATGCATTTCGTCATCAGTATGTTGCAAAAAAAGTTCGTGCAAATATTTTCCTCTTTGTTCTCGCTTTTATTTTGGGCTTGTGTTACCATTTATGTAACATAGACGTGTCTACCACGAGTCTCAGCTTAACCATCATAGCATTAGCATACATTTTTCAAGTTTTTTGTATTCCGAATTTAATTTTTTTCTCTTTGGAAGAGTCCTTTTAAAAGATTCGAGTCCAAAATTAATCATAAAGCGTTTACCCTTTGATTGAGTCAACTTTGGATTTTGAAGAGTCCTTACAAAAGTGACATAATCCGGTTTCACAATTAGTTTACTTTACAATTGTAAAGTCTTTCCTCCCAAATTTAATAACAAATCTAATTCAATCTCTCACGTTAGTAGCGTTGTTATATATCCGTTTTCAAAATACTTTCAACTCTAGTACATTTTTGAGCTTTAACTTTTGTGGTGGAGTCTTTTAAGTTCTTCATGCTTTTCGTTTCTTTTCTGCTGACGCTAATGCCAACGCTGAGCCATCGTGGTACGTGTGTGACACAAAAAAAATATTTTGTGAGAAGAAGTATCGAGTTAATTGTAATTATCAAAAGTTTAGTGCAAAATGTTATTCCTCACTGCCTTTTGTGCTGCCGTTTAATTGTTTTTTTGCATTCAAAATTTTTTAATTACTCGTAGCATAAACTCAAATGCGCATTTTAAGCAAATTCTTTTGGTGTAAAAAAAATAATATGCTTTTTTAGTTGTGAAAGTTTTAAACTTGTTTCTGTTTTAAAAGCAGGTTAACACAGACTAGCGTACACCATCTTCACACTCTCAAACGAAGAGTCATCAGAGTCATACATAGACTCCATTCGACTCATTAGTAGACTATTTCCATACCGTATAATACTTAAAAATATTTTGTGTACAGAAGAGAAAGATCGACGACGACTTGTGTGAATTGATTGTTTAAGGACAAAAATCGTGACTTCTTGTTATTGATGATGATTTAAGTGCTGCTGGCATTATTTATGAAATAAAATGCACACAAAACTGAACACAAAGAATTAAAGAATTTCTGAAATAAATTTTAAGTTAAATGCTGAAGTGCCTATAAAATAATAGTATATAAATTATTAATTCATTAAATAATATAATATGTAATATATAATTAAATTAAGTATATTCTATTTAGTGTAAAATCTCTTTGATTAATACGCGATTTTGGTTAGTTATGATTTCATTAAATAGTTTTTTTAATTTGTTTTTAAAATACAATACGATAAAGCAAGAAAATAACAAAGATGATAATAATAATCATAACAATTTAATAATTATAATATGTAGAGGAAGAGAAAAAAAACTAACATGCAAAAAGGAAATACATATTTTAATAAATACCATTCGTCGTCAGAGTTTGATCATAAAATCATACATGAAAATTGAATAAAATTCATATAAACTTGTAAAGTTGTAGCAGTAAAATACTTAAAACCTTATAATACTAAACATTATCTATTCATTAAATTCAAAACAATTTATAGATAAAATACATATTATGTACGTAGTACGGAAAAATGAATGGAATCAATAATATTTTCATAACCTCTAGAATATAAAAATGGCTTTGAATATGCATAAAAAACAAATAGTAGGTAGTAGATATATAAAATGTGAATATAATAAAACACACATGACGAAAAATATTAACATTTATCTACCGTTCTCTACATCCCACAAAATCCATACTCACCATAATAAACATATAACTATATATACGAGTTTATTCATTATTTTATAACTTATGATTTGTTAGGGCGTAACACTCAAAAAAGAAAGAAGAAAAACGAAACAAACGAAATCAAATCTATTAGAAGTAATAATAATAGAAATTTGTTAATGTTAATTAATTTTAAGATTTTATTCTATTTTATCTGTTTGAGCTATCGCTATAAACATCAGCGCGCATATGTATATTATTTTTATTTCCTTAATGTTTAAGAATAACTATGTTATAACCAGAAAACACACACACATACACACACACAGCACCGAAATATTTTAATTCTTATTTAATTTTTCAATTTAAATTTTATAGAATTTAATTGAAATTCTTGTTGCGTAAAATTAAAGTAATTGAAAAAAGTAGAAAGTAATTCTACGTTAATCATTTCAATTTTTTTTCTTAAAATAAGCAAAACTCCAAAGCAATTAAAACTTAATGAATTTTTTAATTTTTCCAAATTTTTTCTTCGTTTATAATTTTTTACCATAAATTAAGATAAATTTTCCTTATTGTTTTGCCATCCATTCAAAATTAGGTAAAACTGGACTGGATATCGTGCCGTGCAAATTGCAAGCGTGCAATTCGAATCTAGCATCTGAAATGTCATTTAATGCTTTGTTGAATGGCGACTTAATCCTGTTAAAGCTTTTTAACGTAAGGCCGGGTAGATCGTGAATAAACCTGCCTTTTATTCTAAAAAAGGTTTGCTTCAGTACTATGAAAATTTCTTATTTTTCGCCTTTTAACGCAAGGACACTCGAAAGGAAATTCTTTCACCCTTCCCCTTCATATTGAGCCCGTGTAAAAAGGAAAAACATGCAATTTGAATGCCATGCAAATCGAAAATTATCCACGCTGCTCTAAAAATGGATTCTTTCGTTATAAATACTATTTAAATTAAAGAAAAAATATTTTTACTTTCTGAAAAATGGGCAGGACCAAATTTTTTTTTTTTTTTTTATTAGGGTCTTGATAATATATTAAAAATTTTTACAGAACAGAAACCTTTATAAAACGAACGGAACGCTCTTTTTAAAACGATGGCGTATTTTAGTTTAATAGAAGAAAAAAAAATAATTTAAATGAATTCTAAATTAATCAAATTTTTCTTTTTTTTTTTTAATGTTTTCTTTTTAATGTTGGCATTTTGTTTATTTAATTTAATAGAATTTTTAGAATATAGAGCAGCGCTTTTATATGTTAAAAATATAAAATAACATAATTTAAAAATATATAGCTACGTGTGTATAGTGTACCCGGAAAGGCTAAGTAAGAAAAGTACGGAAAAGCAATTTTGGCAAAATTTTTAAAAATATATTAAATTCTATTTCTAGATTTATTTTTTTTTAATTTACATTTTATTGGGATTATTTGGATTGCATTGTTTGGATTTTGAGAAGCAAAGAAAAAATATTTGGATTTTTCAAAAGTTTGCATAACACTTATTAACTTATTTTACTTATTAAATGTAAATGAATTCATAACAAAAAGGAATTTTTTTTAAGAACTTTTTATTTCAACACGCACATCCTTATTATTACTATATTATTATTATTATATATTATTATTATTATATATTATTATTATAATTATTGTTGCAATTAATGAAATAAAAATGTGTACCAAATTAAACAAAACAACTATGATAGTAACCAACAACAAGTAATAACAACAACAAAACGCATTGTTATTGTAACTGTTTTTCATAGCAACTAACCATGTTTGCGATAATTAATAACCATAACAACAGCAACGACAAGCATAATTTATCTAGTTCTATGATAATCTGATGATAATGATAAGAAAAACCAACACAAACAATCAATCAATTAATGTGAAATATTGAAAATAATATCAAATTAAATGACTACGGACGACATTAACAATGACGGTAATAATGATGATGATGGTGATGTTGACTATAATGATGATGATAATGATTTATGTATAAAATAGGAGTTAGCAATTAACAAACCTTATTTAGAATTTAACAAAAAACCAACAAAGTTTATAAATAATAATAATGTTAATAAAATAAAACAGATTAAAAGATAATTACGTAGTTATGGTATATAATTAAAAAAACAACAGCGTAAATTCAAAATTCGACACATACACACGGAAAAATTTGTAATACATACACACTAGAAGTTAAAAGCTAAATCTAAATCTAAATCAACAGTAACTACAATATCGTATCGTGTCGTATATGAATATTGATGAAATTGTACTTTTCAGCTAAAACAAATGTAACTGATTGAAGTATGATAAAATGATTAATAATGAAATAAAGCCTATTTAAGCCATGGCCGAGTAGCGAAGCTAAAGCAAGCGCTAAAACCACAAAAATGTTTAATTTCGAGGAAATGGAATGAAATTTAAGTGAAGATTATATACATAAAAACAAACAAAAGAAATTTCTCTACAATCCTTACAAAACGTGTCGCCTAATCTTGCCCTTTAAAAAACCAGTTCGCAGTCGCGCGATAACAATATCTTTTTAAGGAACAAAACTAAACTCTTTCACAAAAAGAAATTCTTAGCCACGAAATAATTTCGTCGTGCCCCTAAAAGTAACTTTTCGCAACTTTTCTTCACGAAGTTATTTTCTCGTATACGCCCCCCAAACCCCCACACGCTCTTTCTTCCTTTCAAATACTTTTCAAATTGCCGGAAAAGCCTACGCATACGTTTATCATTGAACTCTTTATTATTATAATAATAGTTCCGGTGTTTATTTTACTCCAAATTCTTGTCCTTAATTTTATGTATATTTTTTCAATTAAATCTCATTCATTCTCTGCTGCTACTCTTTTTTTTTCAATCATTTTTAATATAGCGAAGATTCATTATTTTATATATTATTAATAATTATTCATATTCATATTGAGTTTCATGAAAGTCGCTCACTGGAGTCATGGTCATTTTATTTTTTTCTATTTTTTTTTTTAAATTAGTATCGATATAATCATATTATAAAACAAACAAAAAAAGTGGAAAAAAATAGAAAAAGTTATAATATTGTAATTTAATTTTGAAAGAAAACAAAATAAAAAACTCAAAAAACCAAACCAAACCAAACAAAATTTGCATTTGATTTTTCTTCTTCTCTTATAAGTTTTCATACATTAAGTATTCTTTCTGTTCCTTTCATCGTCTTTTGTGTGCCGTTTCAAAATAGTTAATAATTCGTCCTATGAAATGTAGGATTCGTCGAATGAAATGTATCATTCGAGCGCCGCCCTAAAATTATTAAAAAAATGGAATGAATTCATGGTGTTGAGTGGTTAATTTCATCTTATGCATTGTCTAAGGCAGATGTGAGCTCATAGTGTGGATTGTTAACGAAGGTTAAATCTCTTAAAAGAACCCGACAAGCTTTAACTAAATCTGTAAATGGACGCAAAAAGTCGGTCCATTGTACTTTCAAATTCCTAACCCATTGTGCAGTCAAACAACTGATCAATTATGTATTATAAAATACCTACCCAGACCATAAAAAGCCGCCTCGTTCATTGTGCCTCAAACACCAGGTTATTTAAGGCAGAAAATACATGTTCCGGTCCAGGTCATTTAAGCCCGAAAGTATTATTCATTATGCTATAGATGGCTTTGGTTTTTCAAATTCACGGTTCTTTATGGCATGAAGTGTAATATCGTCCATCGTCTTTTAAGATTTCTTATTATAAGATGTTATTTATTGCTTTAATTACAAAGATTTGATAGGTTTTTAGGACTGAAAATAATCATATGTGTATAAGAGTAAGTGTGAATTCAATATACATAGTCTGTTCTTTGATCGCCTTAATTTTGCTGAAAATTAGCAGTATTTTAAATGTACTATCCCAATTTCAACAATACATACTATGTATTACTTCCTTCAAAATCTCATTTTAGCGTCCCTGATCTTAAGAGTACATATCTAAATGTACTCTATCATATAGAAAAGGTAAATATAAAATTCTATTAATCTATAACATCTACGAAACAAAGAAATAACTTATTATAGATTCATTTTGATGTTTGGAACAAAGGAACAATACTAGTACTATATTACTTTAATGTACATTTATTGAAATATAATATTTTCTTCAAGTAATACATATAATTAATGAAATAAAGTCAGAAGCATAATTTAATTTCAGTTAGGAAGTTATTGCGTTGAGGCTTTCATAAATACGTAACGTGTGAACTGACTCTGAACCGTACGCGAATAGGTTTAATAGAGAACTTTTAGCGTTGCCTTGTACTCGTAGTAACTGTCTGAATGGAATCCTTGGGATATCGGAACGGCAACGATTTATTTACTGGCCTCATTACCAATTTTTATATGACGCTAACTTTAAATCGATAATGAAGATTAAGTTTATCAGTTGTTTTGTTAAGTTTTAATTCTTATGTTTCCAATTCCTCCTGAATGAATTCCTCCTGTTTCCAATCCTTTATCCTTTTTATTTTTTGTTTCTTGAGTGAGAGCGATGCGGTTATATCGAAGATACGTGAAGTAAGTTAAAGAAGATTATTGTAGAGTTTCTAAAAGTTTGTAAAGAAAAATGGAATGGATGGGTCGACGCAAGGCCATTACATCAATTTTGTGGCAAATTTATATGTATTTTAAAAACTCTTTATTGTCTAGGGTAAATGTAGGCTAATCATTCAAGGCGAAAATCGAAAAATTCATAAGCTGTGTCCGTCACATTAATTGCTTGTGCTTTATTATTTTCTTTTTATTGCCATAAAAACGTTTTGGTATATTTTATATAATTCAAATAAAAATGTTGATGGATCAAACGACTCTGCGCTAACCAGTCTGTTAAATGTGAACACTCTGTGTAGTCGGTCGTTAAGAAAAGTATTAATAAAAAATAGTAACGTTGTATTCTTAAAACTTTTACCTTTCGATTTTGCGAATATGTCAAAATTGGAGTGTAAAAATTCGAATTGTTGATCCTTAAATTCTTAATACTTTAACAAGATATTCTTGTTAACTCTTCTTGAACTCTGTACTTCTTTATGCTATAAGATTTATAGGGAAACATAAACATTAAAATCTAAAACACTTTGTAATTTTCAGTACGTTTTGCTATTGTGTAATGGTGTTTTCTGTTTTGAAAAAATACTGCTGTGAATAATGCTTAGTATAAATGTTCGAATATTATCTAAATCAAATTAATGTTAATAAATAAATACGTACATACATATATACAAGTATACAAACATATACATACGAGTATACTGTTATTCCAGAAATTTTAGAATACACAAATTTCACAACATCGCAATGAAAACAAAGAAATTATAATAAAAATATTCTGCATAAAAAGTTGAGATTAAAAATGTAATGCATAATGATTTCGTATAAACACACACACACACACACATATATATATATATATATATATATATATATATATTTTTTTTTTTATGTGCATCAAGTCAAATGCATTATTGTTCTTGAAAAAAGTAACAAATGGAAAACCTTATTTGTAAAAAAAAAAACTACAATAAATTACAATGAATGTTTTAGTATATGTCATAAACTTTCTATAATAAAATTCGTGATTATTATGAAACTTGCTTTCGTAATTGCAAGCAATTTAATCTAAATGGTATTTAGAAATCAATAAAATGCTACTAACAAAATTACTAGTGTAAGACAGTAAATAATGATATAAAAACAATGCAAATGAAGGGACGAACTA
This sequence comes from Conops quadrifasciatus, assembly GCA_949752815.1. Taxonomy (NCBI): domain Eukaryota; kingdom Metazoa; phylum Arthropoda; class Insecta; order Diptera; family Conopidae; genus Conops; species Conops quadrifasciatus. The sequence continues at coordinate 35,887,408 of OX457079.1, forward strand.
AGGAGGAGAAAACGCAAAGTTTAAAGGAAGGATATTATACACAACTTAAGTTAATTATTTTTAGGTAACAAAACAAAATAATTTGTAAGTGGCAGCAAATAAGTAACTAAATAAAATAAAAAAAAGGACAAAAACGAAAATTACGATAAAAAACTAAAAACTTAAACTAAACTCACAGAACTTTTAATGATACAGCGGGGTATTTTGGGTCCCTAATAGAGTTAAATGAATATTATCTATGTTCAGATAATAAATTGCACTCATATTCGGGGGTTAAGCCCCCAAAGGTTCGCTTAGTCGGTTGTATCGGGATTGCACATTGCACTTTGGCATTCCTTTGAAATTTGTACAGGCTTCAGCTGACGTCGAAATCCGAAAAGAATGGCGTAGCGAATTTCCTGCGGAGTTAGTGGTGGACTTCCGCTTGATCCTACCTCACTAATTTTACGCTGGTGTATCTCCATTGTTGTCGATTTTCTTTAAAATTGGTATAGATGAAGTTAATCTGCAAAGAATCGGTAGATCAGCTTTTTTGCTTAAAAAAAATAAATTACCAAGTATTTACCAATTGAACCAATTAAATTTTTTTTTTCCTTAACAAAAACCTTCGTGTCTGTATATAGTGGGATAAATTTCTATGACACCGTGAACTTAGGTGCAGAAATTCAATTTATCCATTTTCATTTTCAAACTTTGTTTACAGAATATTTCATGACGGCCGATATCTATACGTCTACCAACCTTTAATGCGCCCTAAAAAGTGCATTGCATTTGGTTCTTTGTACGGGAAAATATTTTAAATTTATTTTCTTGTAAAAAGATAGACTTTTCAATGTAAGTAAATAAAATAAATTTGGTATTTTTAGACAACTCATAGTCGTATTTACGACGACCTACCTGCTAAACTAAAAGCGTTGTTCTGTCTTGTATATTCTTATGGTAGAAGATTTTTTTGCTTTATAAATGCTAAAAATGCTGGAATATAAATTAAAATTTGGAACGAAAAGTTTTTCTAACACAAATTTAATTTTGTTTTGTATTTATTACAGGATCCTTTGTTGTTTTTTTTAAACTTATGTATATAATTTTGTCCTAAATACTTCAATCAAATCATTTACAACCCTAAAAATTTTAGAAAAAATATTTTAAGCATTTTTGAAAAAGTAAATACAATTTTAAAACATATACATGTGTCTTGGAAAATAATAAACTTTTCAACATGATATTAACCGTCGCTCATTCTGCTTCCGACCGACCGGTTAATGCGAATTTGGTTGCCAACATTTTAATTGTCCAAATAGTTTACGTGTTGAAATTCTTTTCTATTCCAATGAAATGAAAATTAAACGGTTTGGTTTGAAATCCAAATAGACTCGCACACAATAAGAAATGCTTAACGAAGATTTAAATACAAAATACAAATCTCAGCTCATTTGGAGAAAAACCCACGACGAACATATGAATTATTAAGTAACGACATTGTATAGTTTATGGAAAATATAGAGAGTAATTGATAGGTTTTTGTTTCTGTTTCTTTAAATTAAAGTAATCATTAATTAACTTATTGGGAATTTTCTTTGTGTCATTATTGTATAAGTGTTGGGTTTTTTATATTGTGCTCTTGCTCTAATTTATGTTATTTTAAATCTAAGTCCTCTTCTGTCGACGATGTACTGGCAGCACCAGCCGAAGAGGACAAGGAGGAGGAGGAGGTCGTATTGGTGTTGTTGGTGCTGGCGGCGTTGGTGGAAGCTGCACAGTGCGCTATCAAGTCATCGTACGTTTTATTCTGCAGCAAACATACTAATACGACGGTCATGTTGTCACCGCCGAGTCCACCTATTTGACAGTCCGGCGCCAGGCAATGGTTCATTAGTTCTTCACAGATCTCCTCCGGATACATGCCCATTCCGATGCGTTTGCGACAAAAGTCCACCACTTCTTTATTGCTCATTACATCCCAGATGCCGTCACAGGCCAAAACAATAAATTCCCAATTCGGATTGATCTCACGTGTCTCCACATCGGGGTACGCTGAAAGTCACACAAGAACTCATTACTAAAGGAACTCAACTCATATTGGCGCGTCAAGAAATCAGTATTTGCGGCCTGATTCCGCAGAGACTCTACGATTCTTACCCGTTACAATTTGTTCTTCCGGTTTCTTATTCGCATTTCGTTTAAATACAAAGTCGCCGAGAGCGCGTGATAGTGCCAGATTGCCATTGACCCGATTAAACTGAACATAGCCGCCACCTTCGTTGATGCGTTTCGTCTCCGCTTCATTATTTGGTTTATGATCCAGGGATAAAGTCTCTACCTCTCCGTTAATGCAAGCGATGGCTCGCGAATCACCAGCATTGGCGCAGTACAGTCGATTATCCTTAATGAGGACGACAACAGCTGTAGAGCCAGCCATCTGCTCACCCCAAGACTCATTATATAACATTTCATAGTCAATGTCCAGGAAGGCCTTAAGAGTTAAAAAATGGCATAAAAGGAAATTTTTAGCAAACAAGCGAAGACTGTAAAGAGTATTGCCAACCTGTTTTAATGCCTTCTCAATATTTTCACCATATTCTGGACGTTTCAATATGAATTTATGTAAATGCTTGCCGGCATATTGAGCTACAGTCGAGCCGCCATGCCCATCGTAGACGGCAAAGAACGATGTGCCCGGATCGTCAGGCAAGGAGAGAATGTGTGTATGTGAGTCTTCCATGTTGACGCGCCAGCCCTGCATGCAGCTGGACCCAACACGATACAATTCATTCTGACAGTACGAGGATTCTTTCGCCGTGACGGGCTCAGACAACGTTTGGCCCATATTTTATTGTTTGGGTATTTTATTTTGTTGATGTTATTTTGGTTTTTAGATTTGATGTCGTATGCTCTTCTCCTTGCAATCTATTGCAAATCTTGCTGTTGGTGTTGGTGTTTGTTGCTGGGTTTAGAAATAACCAGAGTCAGATTGGATTGAGTCAAATGAGCAAAAGATAATTATGAAAATTTTTCGCTTATTTTTCTCATAAAATAAAAACACAAAATCAAATTAAATTTTGTACAGAAATTGACAGGGCTTGACAAATGAAAAATAACCTGCTTTATAACTTTAGACAAAATTCTTCATTAATTATTGCAATAAAATTGTTCAGTACTAAATACATATTTTATATTGTAATTTTTGTATGAAAATAGATAATACATAGTTAAGAACATTTTAATCATTATCAGTAATTTTTAAATTTAAAAAAAATAATTACAAACACGCAAGAGTGACGGAAGAAAAATGCAATGCAAACAAATTTGCAGAGTTTGGAAGGCTTAAATATAAAATAACATAAAATAATTATACAAGTATGTTTCATTATTTAATTATTCAAGAAGCAATACGCTTTCTAGACCTTATTAAATGAAATGATGACTTTTTGTTGAGCCTAAGGATTTAAAACGGAATATTGGCGAATATTCAGTGAGAAGAGATGACTAAAAAACAATACAAATAGAATTTTTAAACACACGCACCGAACCAATAAGTTACAACAGCGCGGCAACGAAGCCTACACCAGAAAATCAGGAAGTTGTAAATAAGAAGCTAAAAAAAGCCGACGGTCCGTTAGCGTCAGCGTCGTAAGCAGGCCAATAACCTATTTGATCTAGTGGTGCGTGTGAGTTATTTGCAATTTATGCGACTATTCCCTTCGGTCGGTCTACACATTTAAGAACAAAAAAATTTAAAATCCTATTGTTTATAATGCATGGCGAAATGCATAGAGCTTAAAAACGGGGTTAATTTAGAATAAGTTCATCTTATCTTATCTTAAAAATCTTATGTATGTGAATCAAAGGAGACGGAGATAATAATGATATTGTAGTAATGCCTTCACGATGATGAATGACGATAAAAGAAGCCAATTCTCAAAGTAAGATACGCCTTTAGGGCGACCATCGAATGTGGTTGCATTCAAATAGCGTTAAAGCAATAATGGGTGCTACTACTACTGCTACTTCTGTCCGAGAGGCGGCATTACTTATCAATAATACAAACACCGAACACAACATACGTTACAAGAATGAGTACAGAAATAAATTCTCATGGTGTATGCAAAAACAATACTCGTACATATTTATTATCTTCAACGTAGTATTGTGTTAAATGTATACGTAATAAAATTATGACAAAATAGACTTAAGTAATGATTGGTCGATAGCAAAGTGAATGAAATTCGTAATAATGATGTGTCTATAATAATATAAGATATAAGATGGACTATTTTGAAGTTATTGGATTACTATCTGTGTTGGGTACTGTCTGTCTTTCTAGGTTGTATAAAATTAGGAACTGCACAGATTTTTCGATTTTCTATTCATAGAACGCACTATTTTTTATGGACTAGAATGAAAGTGACATGATATTAATAGCGCAGATCTTCTTGAAATGTACTTTAAATAGATTAAAGTAACACTAGTTATCGCATTAGTTATAATAGAAATAGAAACGTTTTCTACATGCATAGAAACTTTCCACGAAATAAGTTTTATTCAAATTCTTTTGTATTGTTTCGGTATTAGATTAAGGTTTTCCAGGTTAACGATTTAGCTATCATATAAAGTAACATATTCAGGTGTCCTCCATAGGATATAACACATCTGGCCAGGAGAAGATCGTTACAGAGACTTTTACCCTTTTTGAGTGCTTGAGCTAGAAGTGAAGCCATTTTGACTTGTCTTAAGATCACGATAAGCTTTCATCGAAAAGATTAATACAATATAAATCTACCACTTAATTATAAAACATGAATATTATGTATTAATTTAATATTTAATACATAGTTATTTAAAAAATATATTGTGTAATAATATGCTATCGCATGTTGATTAACCTAAAACATGATTAGCCAGTCGAATTGTTGAAATATGTATTTTATCTTGTTTGGAAAATTGGAGGATGCGAGGCACCCAATTTGATCAACGTACATATGCATTGTATGAACGTAGTATGTACCCGTATGTTTTGCTTTCTAAAAATGTTTGAAAATTAATTTTAATTGTTGTGTCCGGAATAATGAATCATTCAATAAAGCTGAAGCCTTCAAATTCCCATTTCTCTTTGCGTTACTAAATAATTTTAAGAGGATTCCACCTCCATGGCGTTGTACATGGCATACATACGGCAAGATACTATTAAGTGAAAATCATTCATGCTTGTAACAACCAATCTACTGTGCACTTGTATATTACAGAGGTAACACCGAGGTTGTTAACGTGATTCACTTCATTGTTGTATTTTTTTTATATTAAATTTAGCAATAGTAAATTCTGGTAGTTGCACGTGACAACTGCCATCCATCTACACAGCATGTACGTATTCCAGTCAATGATCAATCCTCTCCTCTGTCTCTGCGATTCAATAAAAACCGAAAACCGTGCAATTGAATAATAAGTGAGGAAGAGACTTGTAGTAGGTCTGGAGAAGGCCTAATTATTTTAACTAATTCCTTACTATTAATTTTATTTTATAGTTGATTTCACCTTTGCTGCTGTTTCACTAATTAAACGAACCTGTGTTTTGTTGTTATGTTGTGTGTTGCCCTGATGTTTTTATTATTCGTCCAAGGAATTCTTGCAATGAATCACATTGCAAATAATTTTGCCGATTGCATTTAAATCGTCTTACAATATATCTTGTGATATAAAAATACGTTTTTAGTTTATAAATATGAAATTTTGGGAGTATAAAAACCTGCTAAATTCTTCAATCTATTTTGACACGCGTTTAGATTTTATTGTTGGTGTTTTCTTGGTGTTCCGTTAGCTTCAAAATTGTTGGTTTTAATTTGTAAAGAAAATTTTTCATGAATTCCTTCGAAATTTAGAGGGTTATTCCTGAACGTCCAGGGGTGACTAGCGAGTCCCATTAGTAAAAACATACATATTCCGAGCGTATGCCATTTTGCTTTGTCTGTCATTTGTCGTATTTCACTATTCCAACTCAGACGACACATCGTTTCCAAGCTTGAAGTATTTTTCATATTACTTTACGTAATTTTTAAAAATGTAGGGATTTTGCAGCGAAAATTCACTATAGTGGTATCTGGTAACATCGGTTTGCTGACAATCCTTATCAGCTATGTGAGCTGGTATACAGAAACCTAGGCGTAGAAAAGAGACTTCATTGGAACTTTGTTTCGGCTGTGTTCATGGCTATAAATAAACGCGAGGAAAAGAGATAAAATAATTAGAGCTAATGTCGAAGATTGTTGTTGGTACAAGATACATTAGATATAAATGCAAATTGAAGTAATAAAGTGTATCTAAATGTGTTTTTATAAGTCTTTAGAGAAATAATGCACAAATTTTTGGATAGTTGTATGCAGGCGCATGGTTTCCCGATAGTGCGATAGTATGACATTTCGATGAGAATCACATCAGGTTCTAAAAGCGGTTAGAGTTTCATCTATAGACCTGAAAAGCATGTAAGAAAACCAACAACTTACGTCAAATCGGGACTCGTTTGCTTCTTCTTCTTTTTTAGATAGCAAAGCATCTGTTCAGTGAAAAGAACAAGGCATAATTGAGAAGAATTCATGGGAGTTAAAGTCACGGGCGTTCAGGAATAACCCCCTTAACTTCGAGACCATAAAGTCTTGTCAAAATCGAATGACAAGAAAATAAAAGGAAACACAAAATATCAACTTTATCTCTCTTCGTCACTGAGAAAATTCCAACATGTCGTAAAAGCGATGAGCAAGAAATATGGGTGACACATCCGTGAAATTCGCAACGTATAGTTAGTTAGGATTGGGGTAGCTTACATACATGTGAATAGCCGTTTGTTGTATCGTCTGAGTATTGAGAAGATGTGTGTTTTTTGGGAGTTTTAGAAAGCAGAATTCAATGAAGTCTTGTGTATACGAGTAGTACAGAAGAGGAACGATTTTGTTACACCTTTTTTTTCGGATTCAGCATTCAATGAATTGGAAATAAGGATTTTTTCCTCAAAATTTGTGTTAATATTTGTGCGCAGTTTTTCCGTGTGGTGGAAAAATTTGAAGCTCCCTTTAAAATTAATCTCAACATTGGGTAAAATTGAGTTGTTAAGAGTAAATAAAATATTTTATTAAATTTAATACCATTTAATTGGCTTTACAAATTATCTAATGCCATGTCTCCACTGCAGATTAACTGCCACTATGTTAACGTTAATCTCTTTGGCTGCCCTGTGTGTCTCTCCTGAATTAAAAGTTTAGTGCTGCCGTTTATTTTGTGGTTTTGTTTACAAACATTATTAATTAAGATTGTGTTGTGGGATTTTTTGTATGTGAAAAATTTATTCACATTTGTATCAAGTTTTATTTGGCAACCGAGTTGTAGTTTCACTTTTTCTTCCCAATTCCACAAAATTCCCAGGGTTGTAAACGAAATTATCGAGGTTAACTTGCAGGTTAATTTATAACTCTGTAAGAAGGTTAAATGTTATATGGATAACCGCGATAAAACAACCGAGGTTGTTAAGCAACCTTTTCTTTTTCTTCCCAATTCCACAAAACTCCCAGGGTTGTAAACGAAATTATCGAGGTTAACTTGCAGGTTAATTTATAACTCTGTAAGAAGGTTAAATGTTATATGGATAACCGCGATAAAACAACCGAGGTTGTTAAGCAAATTAACCCCGATAAAGTCGATAACCTCGCTATTAACCTGCATTGGAGAAAAGTAGAAAAAATGCCAATGAAAATTAGTTTTTAATTTTAATTTTTTAATTTAGCTTTTAATTAAAGTAGAAAAAATGTCAATGAAAATTAGTTTTTAATTTCCCATGTGCGGGGATTACAGTTAATAAAACTGATTGATATTTCGTAATATCAGAACAATATGAAAGTTTTAAAGATGATTTTATTGAGTTATATTATAATTAAATATTATTTATTTATATAGTTCAATTATCATTGAACTTATTTAAGGAACATGGGCATTATTAAAATAGAGTCAACAGCTGGATTCCAGGATTCTCTAATACTGTATCTCCATTGGCAAAAAATCCTAAAAAAAATGTAGCGAAATTTAGCTACAGTTCGATTCTCGATATTTGAAATCTCTAAGTTTGCTCCCTAATAGGTGAAACACATCCAAAGCGATAGCGATGGCGATGAGAGTTATAAAACGCCGGATGGCGAAACAAAACAATAACTACCGCGGTGAGCGACAAGTGCTTCCATTTCCTTGGCAAATTTGTAAACAAACCAAAAAATAAAAGAACAAGAGCAATGAGAGCGCTATGGAAAAAGAAATAGAACGACTGCAAGCGACTATTTCGACTGCGGAAAATTTAATTTTTTTTTCATTTCCCATATGGTTTCACCTATAAATCTAAAAATCAAAGAGACTAAATTGAATAGTGGAACATTTCATTAACGTAAACTATAGTGCCATCTAGTGTGACATAGGTGCAAGAGGAAATTTTTTCAAACGTTTCACCGATTCAGTTGAATTGGTTTAATGGTATCCGTTGTGTAGTCATAACTTTCCAAAATCTTAAAATATCAAGTGGGATTAAAAAAATAAGTGCAGCTACAAGATTATTCAATATCAAAAATAAAAAATATAATAAAACAAAGCTAACTAATGATTAGAAAAGCTGTCGTGAATGACATTGTGCTGATTTTGAGCGTTCCGCTGCGTAATACGATGTTGTTGGCGTTGTTGTTGTTGCTTTATTGGAGCGGAAACTCGCTGCTGATGCTGATGGAATGCAGCAAGACTTTCCTCTAAACGAACATCATCGTTCGGATAAGGATGTGTACGAATGTATTCGAGCGATTTGAGGATTGAGTCCGGTATGGGATGAGGAAGGGGCAAATGATCACCCTTTGGTTGGAATCCATTCTCATCGGCGCTGTACTCTAGTTTTATCAAATCACCTTCGGGCGCAGTGTAAGAAAACTCTCCGTTGGCAATAACGCCGCCGACGCCGGATTCCTGAGCAGCGATTTCATTAGAGGTGGCATAAGCATATTTGTATGCACCATGCTCGTCGATCTCAGCTTCGTTCCGAAGAGTCTCGGCATGAACATCTTTAGGATCGCCGTTAGCGTGAACAGAGGCCACAAGAATGGTGGCGACAAAGAACTTCAGCCGGTCGGAGGTTGGACAAAAATATGTATTTATTAAAGATACATATGTATCTATTTACAGAAAGAGTGCGAAGGATATTTACTTACCAATTTAATCATATTGTTTTTGTTGTTGAAGGACTGATGCACCCACAAGCTGTTTGTTAGAGATGTTTTTACTACTGATTGGTTTAATCGTTAACAGACAGGCACTTTTATATCAAATTTAAGAAAGCGATACAAAATTGCATTTCTATTAAAAATTGCAAAAACAAAAGTCGTGTTAAGACTTAAAAAGAGGTAAATAAAATGAACAAGCTTAAATAAGTTAATATTTTTTATTTGACATTGGACTGGAAACATACATATGTACATAAGTAATTTTCTAGACCATCCGAAAGCGATTGAATGTGTTGACTGAAGGCTCACAAATTTTATTGTGCATATTACCATACATTTAAATTGATTTATGCTTTCTTTTGTTTGATAAAGTGGCTTGCGAACGATGCTTTGTTCGCGAAATCGTTTAAAAAATCTCTTATAATAAAAGATGCTACTATTTATTTACCCTTTTGGTCTCGTTTTAGTTTTAGTGTGTCTTTGAGAAGGTTTTATTGAGGTTATGATTCATGGAATAAAGAAATTAGAATAATATATTCTCTTCTTTTCTATAAGAGTAGGAAAAAAAACCAATCGAAAGATTGGCGGGAAGAAAGGTTTAAAGACAGAAAAAGTTCCATGCAAACTTGCTGATATTTAGGAAATATGAAGAATTTTTAAAGAGAATTTGTAAGAGGTCACTTAACCGGCGGTATACTCGTAATAAAATGCCAAATAGGAAACAAATTAAGAAAATTAAAATCGTTTTAATTTATTAATTAATAAAAACATGCTGGTGAATTGATTATAATCTAGTTTTTGGGTAGATAAGCATGTTTTCAATGTCGATCTTCTTCACACTTCGCAACGAAATGCTCTAAAAAAAGTCTTTAACTGATGTTTTGATTTTGTCTTGATGATTGTATGATGACTACACACAGAGTGATTGATATAAAAACGCTTGATTTGCCGAAAGTCCACAGTAAATGAAGCGACACCATACGGCACGTCTATAAAGTGGTGAAATTCAGGCGATACGGAAACGGAAAGGAAAACATGCATACAGTGCTCGTAAGTAGACATACATAGTAGTATATTTATTTTGCACGCCCGTCCCTTAAATCATTTGCAATACGATTATAAAACCTATGCTTACACTTTAATGCCCTGGCTTTACAATTATCATAGTTTCTTTCCATCATTGGATGTGTGTACGCAGATGTTGTTAATCTCCAAGATGTGCATGCAAAAATCCTTCAGAATGTGGCCAGGATCGATAAGCGCGGTGCGTACAAATACGTCTATGCAACCTCGAATGATATCGCCGCTCAAGAGATCGGAGTCGGTGCTATCCGTGCTCGTGGTGGCTTTGCGTATACATCGCCCCAAGGTAGTCTCATAAAGTTGCAGTACATCGCCGATGCGAACGGATTCCAGCCAAAGGCCGAACACTTACCGGTGCCACATCCTACGCCAAAAGCGATTCTCAAATCACTGGAATACATACGTACTCATCCTCATCCTCGAAAACGCCCTGAGCATGATCAATATTAAGCTCTTCTCAACAATTTGTGTTAAATTGTGATTGAGATTAGAAACAGAAACGTTTCTGGGTATTTTATTATAGTTACACCCACTCCTATTAATTATAAGAATGAATTATTTACTTTAATTACAAAATTTTATAACTATAAAAGTTTGTTCAAGTTTGTGTTCTCGAAGTGAGGTTATAATATTCGTAAATTTAATAAGCTCTATTTCTTTTTCCTCGGTGTTTAAAACCGAGTTTTAGGTATATATTACTATGATTATGATTATGTTCAAAATGTTATAACGATAAACTAGTTTCTTTATTGTAATAAAATTCATTTATGAGGAACGTTGAAGAGACTTTTAAAACGAACGCACTGTTCGTTGCGCCTTTGAACTTAAACAAAATGATCTACAACACTAAAATAATATTGTACAAAAGTTTCAAGTTTTAAGTTATCGAAATCTTAACAGTTCTGGAAGTTTTTGCACTTTATAATTGATTTTTCGCAAAGGTAAAAAAATTTTCCGCCCAAATTTAATCTCTCAGTCGACGCAGTATTCAAATCAACCACTTAAATTCGTATGTTAATTGACAGTGAGCCGTAATGGAGCAGCGAACAGCGCAAATCTTCAACAGTCTCAATCAAGTTACATAAAATTACATAGTTTATGATATGATGAAGCAATGAAATCGCAACCAGTTCGGTTCGGTTGAGGTGAGGTAACCTTCGCAATATGTTGCTCTCACTGTCGGTACTTCTTTAAGGCGTTCTCTTTTACCATTTTTTATATATTTTTCCTTGTATTTTTTGTATTTAGGTCAAAGAGACACGACGAGATACAGTCGACGCGTCGGTCGTCTTAAAGAGACAAAAATGATAACAACTAGATTTGAACTAAGTTACGTTGTTTCAATATAAAGAAAAAGTAAAAGTAAAGTTGAAAATAAAAGCAGCAGAAAAAATAAAAGAACACATACATACTCGTACATTCGATACATTAAAGAGTAAAAAGACACACGACATCACCGCAAACATTCAGAGAAATCGTAAATGGGTCAGAATAATCTTCTTTCAGTGAAGAGGATTTATTGCATGATTTATTGTTGCTTCTACTTTGTTGCTTCTGCCGCGGTTTTAACATAAAACCACAAATCATCACCACACGGAAACCTTTTTTACAAGAATTACAATGTATGGCATGGAGCCGGTACGGCAAGGTCAGCGTTGGTTTGATCGCTGAGAAGCGGCATCGATACAAGCTGTTTCATTTACTGATCTTTTATCAGTTGCTTTTTCTTTTATTGATATTGAGAGAATAATTAATGAAATGTTTTGCGAAATTTATAGTAATACTAGCGTATTATTAATATTAGTTGATGGGTGATTTAGTTTTTGCCATAAATATTTAATAAAAAAGTAAGAATTATTTATTTTTGCGTGGAGCAAAGATTCTTGATGATTCTTGATGAAAGAGCAGTTTAGTAAAAAATGATCAATCTGCAAATGTGGCTTTTTATATTGAAAAATGTTTTTATGACTACTAACAAATTTTCCTTTCATTTTGCACATATTAAGGCTTTATTGGCAGAAAACCATTTCCACGAATGCCTTTGTAATAGAAATATAATTTGGCAAGAATATGGAAAAAACTATTATATAATAATAATTATTATTAAATTATTACTTATTTTCTGATGCGCATTCAATAAAACGTGTTCTCATAATGTCGAGTCGCTGTTAAGTCGCTGTTCTCATAATGTTAGGTCATTAATACCAAGCCTCTTTTCATTTTACGAGTTGTCTCATTCATTCATATTTCAGCTATTCATTCATTCATTCAATCCTTCATTTTAATCACTTTTTGAAATTGTATTTACGCTTAGGTGTTACGTTCTTAGAAAACGAGAACAACAATTTATGGGCTTCCAGTAAATAAGAAGATTATCATGTAGATTATTTGCCAGATTTGAGTCATTAACAAACTTTTCATATAAGAACGTCACTCATATTGTAATTGAGATTACATAATTTAGATTACAAAAAAACAAATTGTGCAATTTTAACATTTGGGTCAGACTAAAAATATAAACTAAATATGCAAAAACAGTTAAAATGTTTGAAACTTATATTTTTTAAATAAAAAAAAAAATATATAACATATACGTGATAATGAACATAATTCTGATGGGCTTGGGAAGAAAATTCGGGCTTCTCTTGTCAAGTTTGGTTTGGAAATAAACCAAAAAAAAACCAAGATTCCCAGAACTCAAAATTAGCACAAGTTGAAAAATATTGATAATTAATTAATATCAAATTTATAATTCCAATATATCGATAATATTGTGATCTATATAAATGCACCGTGGACAGTGCTATATTTAAAATTAAAAAAAAATTAAATACTGAATAAGCAAGAAAATGTGCAAAAATTCGCAGACCAAAAAGAATTGTTTTATCGATAGAAAAATCGAGTGATTTAGTTTTTGTCAGTAACCAACTTATCGGATATAAAAAAAAACAATCGGCTCAACTAAAATGCAAAATGAGTAACAACAACAAAAAAAAATACTGATCGATCAACTGATTTATCGAGCACTCAAAAAAAAAAGAAACAAAATGTGGCGAATTTTTCGATTTTTCGATAGACAAAGATGGATGGATGAAAAAAACCGATTGAACTTGATAATCGTAGTTGATTGAGGAATGACAACGATTCCATCGGCTCGAACTTTTCAACCATACATTCGACCCACCTACCAACTAATCGAGCCACCAACTTGCACACCAAACAAGCGACTGATCGATCGATCTAGTAACCAACAAACAAACCAATCAAGCGACCGATCGACCGGACCGGACCGGACCGCATCGGACCACTTCACAATAAGAAGTATCGTTAAGTTATTTTCTTGCGAGATGCATCCGAAAAAATAAAACGTAACGCAATGTATTTAACATCTTCGCTGCTGCTCTTCTTCTTCTTCTTGTTGTTGCTCTTTTTGGCATTTGTAATTTCCAGTTTACAACAGCTCCTCTGTTTTTTCGGTTTTGTTTTTGGTAGCTTTTGCCGTCGTTTTGAATTTTTGGAAGGGAAGTTGCATGATTGCATTAAAATTCTTCGAATATAAAAGCGAATCTTTGGACCAACGTCCCACTGAATAATACTTAGTCTTTAAAGCTACAGTCCACCGAAGAAAAGTGCCGTATCTGCCAATAATTAAGCTCGAAAACAACAAATTCAATAAAACAGCTAATTAAATAAAAAAACAATTTTTTTTAACGAAAAAATGTTTAAAATTGTAAGTGTTACGTTAATTGTATTAAGTAACCGTAAAGGGGTTAAAGGAAAAATTGAGCAATAATTTTTAAATAATCAAAAACAGAAATAATCAAATACATAAATAAAGTTGTTAAAATATTGTTATTATATAAAAAAATAAAAAACTTTAAGATTTTAATTTTGGTTAGAGAGAAAAAGTTATTTTTTAAAAGAAAATAACAGAAAATTATAGTGCCTACAATTATATAAAAATGTCTGTTACAAAAGTTTCATCCTATATGGTCGCTTCGTATATTCTTCCAAAGTACTATATTGGTCATTAGTGACCAATACTCTCGTTTATCATATTTAGATTACTTCGAATTGTATTTTCGGAGCCTTTGAAAGGTTCGACTAGAAATATTTGTAGATTTTCTTTTTGAGGCTTCATAATTTGGCTTTTTTTCAACGCATATTTATTATTTTTTTTGTTCTTTAAAGCTGACATTCGGATTTAATTACGCCATTTAATTAAAGTATTATTTAATTAAAGTATTAAAGTTGATTCCAAAAAAAATTTTAATAGGCATCGTGAGAGCTCTTGTTTATTCCGAATTTGTAGCAAAGTTATTTTATAAAAAAATCAAGAACATTTTATAATGAAGAACCCAAAGTGAAAATCTGAAGACAAGCAAAATAATTTAAACAAACAATCAATAAATAGAGATAAAACTAAAAGAATGAATAAATTATTAGAAACAATGATTAAAATTTTTCAGGCTAAGAATAAAATTTTAAACTAACTAATAATAATTAAATATATGAAGAAATTGATAACTAAGAAAAATGAAAACAGAAAACTAATCATGCATTTCTCATCACTCTCTTTCTCTCATTCTTTCTCTCCTACCTCCATCCACCATCCACCAGCTGATTGTTGTCAGTGCTCTCTGTGCTTGCGCCAACGCTCTCGGTGATCCCAACGATGTGAACGCCCAGGTGCGCAGTCTGATCAATGAGATCAAGGAAGACGGCAGCTACAACTATCAATTCGACACCACGAATGGCATCGCCGCCCAGGAGTCCGGCGTGGGTGGTTACTATGCATCCGGCTCGTCACAGTTCTACGCTCCAGACGGCCAATTGATACAGCTGACGTACACAGCCGATGAAAATGGTTTCCAGCCGCAAGGCGCTCACCTGCCAACACCGCCACCCATTCCCGAGGCTATTTTGAAATCTCTGGAATACATCCGTACTCATCCACCAGCGGAAGAGGCACTTCAGCAAAGGCAAAACCTACAAAGACAGCCTTATCGTAAATTTTAAGTGAAATTGTTATCGTGTTTGTAAACGTAAAGGTAAACGTAAACGTAATCGTAGCTGAACCGTAATTACTATAGGTATTGCGGGCGGTTTTCAAGAATGCGGTCTTGTCGTATCAAGTCTACACTTTATTTTCTCTCCAGGTTAAGAATACTTTTAGTTTTTTACTTCATTTGCGTCGTTGCGTTTTGCTTTGTGGATTTTTCATTTTTAAATAAGAACAAATAAAGACTCTTCCTGAAAATGTATGTGTATTTTTATAAGATGTCGAAAGTACGAGTAATTACTTACAAGTACATAAATGTGGATTGAAAAATTTCAAAAAAAAATCGATTACATCAATTCTGGAGAATAACTTAAAGATTTCAAGAGTACTGATTTCCCGGGCTCTGTGTAAAAAGTTCTTTTTCGTCTCCGGAACTCGAAGTTGAGAGAATAATTAAATTTTTAAAAATGCAGAAAAGAAATTAAAAAAATTATAAAAGAAAGCGATTTTATATTAATCGCTTAATTAAATAATAGAATTCATAAATAAATAAAAAAATAATAATTATGAATTTTGTTTTAAAATTATTTAAACTGGTTAAAATGCCAAAATTATGGTATATACATATTAATTTTTTGCATTCTTATTTAATTATTCTTATTCTTATTTAATTATTCTTATTTAATTAAAGAATAATAAGATAAGTATTTTTAATTACTCTAACCACTGTTTACAATTTTGATACTTATTTACAAATTTTATACTTATTAAAATTATTTTTCTATTCGTGTAAATTGAATATTTTTCTGTGTAAAGTAAACTAACAGAATAGAGTTACCCTTACCTTACCCTTACCATTATTGCATTACCAATAATTACTCAGGTTACACAAAGTGGCTCATAAATCAAATTATTGAAGTAGCTTTTCTCTTTTTATTTTGTCTACAAACGACACTGACAACACTTAAACATATCGCATAAAATTGATTATGTGCAGTTGAGCGCTTCTCGAATGAAGCCACGATTTCCTCATACTATTGTTAACTTCTTGGTTAACAGAGTCAATCCACGTAAGAGAGCCTACTTATTCATGAAATATAATTTTGCGCAGCCGGGAGGCGGGGTTAAGTGTCTCTAATCTGATTTAGTAGCCAATGAGAATTTACAAAACCACTTTTTTGCAAACCAGAGTTGCATTCCTCACATTTAATTTGAAGTTTCGAAACTATTTTATAGTTAACTGAAGAAATGCTAAAAGTTAATTAAGTTTAAATGTCAGCTTTTCAGTTATTCACAATGGCTCAATAATTGCGGAAGCGGCTCGTTTCGTTATGAGCAACCAATCAACCGGTCTGTCGTTTCTCATTTGGTAAAAAACACTTAAAGTTCATTAAAAAATGCCACAACACTTGCAAATGAAGTTCACAAGTGCGTGAAGAGCATCTGTTTAACATACGAGTAAAACTTAATTACTTACATACAACATACAACTATAACACAAACAAGTGCAAACTGATGAAAAATATTTCTTTTTAACTTAATTTTCTTTTAAAATAATTGGAAATGGAAATTACTTACGTATGTGTTGGACAAAGTGAGAATATTTAATGAATATATAAAAAATCATAAATATCATTGTAAATTATGATGCAATAAAATTATTGCTACTAAATGTCTATAAAATTTACAAATGTTACAAGTACATATATTAAATAAATGTTTAGTGGCACCTTTAATCAATGATTAACGAGGCGTATAGGTTTTTGTTCTTCAATATTCAGTAAATCAAATTCATTTTCGGCGTACTGCCGAGATCTAATTTCAGCTAAGAAAATCCTGTTTTAAGTCTTCTGTTTTAAGTTTTAATAAATCGGAATTTTCATGAAAATTACTTCATTAAACAGGTTTCACATAGTTCAACTCTTAGCATCATGCATTTTAAATTAGTTTGTGCTTTTGAAAAACTTCATGGCATCAAGGAATTCTTCAAGCAACAATTATCCCTCCCCGTTTCTTACTAATAAGATAAGGAAGTACGCACACGCCACATGCTCACCCTCATGTCTTCATATGTGCATAGAGGCCGTGGCTAATACAAATGGTTGGTGCAAATGATCCCAACGGGAAAATGGTGTCCGTTGAAGTCAGAAGCAATCAATCAATCAATGCTTTCAGGAGTGTTCACGATTCTTTTTGGAATTCCATTTTTCCCTTGGGTTATTACTTTCTGATGTACATACGTATGTACATTTCTTGTTATGTAAATTTATCGTTATGTGAAATTAAGATAAGAACTAAATCAAAAACTTTAAGAATGTTTTTCCACATTTTCATATTTAAGTTCTATAGAGAAACTGGTGTAACGTTGAAGTGGAACGAAAGGAATAAAGGTCCATAGAAAAAGTTTTTTGTAAAAAAATTATTGCAAATTTCATAGTAAATCAAACTATTTTACCAAAATGTAACTGTATGACTAACAAGGTTGTAATAAAAATTTTCCATTTTTAATATTTATGATTATAACTGAAATGAAACTAAATTTATTACAAAGTAATACTCTAATATTAATAGATTATTTATTTATTGTTGGCGTATACTAATAAAAAATCATTTATTTTGCAAGGTCTAAAGAGGTTAACTTTTTCTTATTTATAATGCCTTCAAATTATTCCAATTTTAACCCTAATGCAATTTTATTGTATCGGAATAGAAGTTCTCTTATTGATAACTTAAATATTTTCAAAAGTCAATTTACACCGATATCAATAAATAATGATTGCATCTTGAAAAAAAAAAAGATAATCTGCATTCTTTTCTTTATATTTAATACAAAATTAATACACACACTATGTACATACAATATATGAAATTCTGCTTTTCGGATAAAAGGTGTAGTGATTTTCTTACTCTCGCTTATACTCGTAAATCATTAATAATATGCGTCCGCGGTATTAGTATTCTAGGTTCTTGCTGGGTTATTTATATTCTCGTTTGTAAATGGTCGTGGCTGGTCGTGGTTACACTATTGGATCGACTGCAATTCACACACGTTGTCCTTGTGTATTCTTGGCAAATTGAAATATGAAGTAATTTTTATTTTTTCTTTTCTTCCATACCATCGCATAATTCATTGTCAATACAAACAGCTGCTGTTCGCCCGCCAGTTTTGATGGCCTAAGGATAATAAAATTATCCTTGACTTTGAAATGCATAAACCATATTATACTATACGACATCTAATAACACCATTCAACAGTGATAATATGTCGATAGTAGTGCTCTGTTGACTACTATTAGAGTTTTTCAGACTTTTAAGGTTGGTAGATTAAGATTCAACAAGTTTAGTATCTCTAACGTAACGGAAATACTAAAGTCCTCTTGATATTTGTTTTAATTCGAAGAAAGTGACAGCTAAAAGGGCTGCCACATCTGCGTTGCCGTTATTTAGGTTACACACTTTTTCAGTGGATTACGGCAAATTGCATGGGATTTCAGAAATATGTTTTATTTGAACAATTCATGGCAGGAGCATAAGGCTACTAATTATAGAAGACCTGCAAATAACAAATTATAAATTAAATTATATCCAACGATATTCTCGCATGTATTTTCTCCTTTTTTAAATGAAGACTATTCTGAAATTTTCGAATGTAAACAGTTCAAACTTCGAAAAGTATTATTTTGAGAGTGAATAGAGAAGAAGGATATTAAGTTTGTTTGGTGCAAAAAGAGAAACACAGAGGGCGAGAGAGAGAGTCCGAAGCAGAGAGAACGAGCTTGCGCCTTTGTTGCAAGGGTAGAGTTATTCCAGAGAGTTGAAAAAGTCCTTTTTTTATTAAATTCGTATGCATTTTCAGAAGGTATTAAGTTAATTAATTCAATATATTAATTTCAGAGAAGAAAAGAGAGAAATAAAGTGCACAAAAGAAAAGTAAATTCAGTTTTCGAAAAAAAAAACAACATAATTTATCGGAACATTATGGAATTCAGTGATCGAAATGGTATGCAAAAAGGTATGAAAATAGGAAAGTTGTAGGAGAATCATGTTGTTATGCTCTTTGGCCAGTTGAAGTTTCGAGGAATAAATATTTGAAAGGAATCAAGAACTTTTCTCATCAGTTCTTATTCGATGCGCGCAACGAGAGGATGTGAATTCGGAGGAATATAAATTTTTTTTCCTAAATGATTAAAACAATTTAAAGTTAAAGAAAAATCTTCAGAAGTTTGCTGGTGATTGTTTTGTGCGGATTTGTGTATGGTTTGTGAACATTTAGTAACTTTGAGTTCGTGCAAAAAAAAACACCCACCGAGAAACAAAGAAAGCAAAGTAGATTAAAAACGTAGATTTCAGCACGTGTTGATTTTGTTTGGAGTTTTGTTTGTGTTGAGACAACAGCGATTCTCAAATAACATACTATCACATACTAAACTTTTTTTATTGCAAGCTTTTGACACAAACGAGTAGAAACATTTTTGTAAGTATTCGCTTGCAAAACAAAGAAACAATAACAAAACAAAGGCACATTTTAATCTGCTGCGTTGTTGTAAATGCAAGGATTAAAACAAAAATATTGATTATCAAAAAACTCTTTTCATCACAGTCGGAGGAATTAATGCATTAATTATTTAATCTGAAGAATGTACAATGAACATTAAATATTAAGTATTTTTTTTTTTAAATTTCCTTTCAAAATATTTTGGATTATACAAACGAATAAATATTTAAAGAAATGCAATGAGTCCAAAAAATCCAATTAATAAAAGATATAAAAAATAAAAGATTTTTTATTTTATTATCGTATATTTTTTAAAATTAAATAAAAAATTTTTTTTACAGATTACTAAATAATTATTTATATTCAAATTTTCTAGTGACATTTGGATTTCTTTTTTAGTCTTCTCTTAGTTTTTGGATTTCTATATAATTAATGTCAATAAATCATCCAAAATTTCATTTTGTTGTCCATTTATTGCCTTACAAACTTTCGGTCTAAGTATTTTAACATTTAAAAAAATATAAATTCAAATAAATATCACTAAATAATATCCAATTACAAGTACTAAAAGTAGAAAGTTTAAGAATTTTTAAGTTTTTAGAGCCTAACTTTGTTTAAAGTTTGGAAATTTTAAAATGTTGTTACTTGTTTTCTGGTTTTAACTCATAGTATAACATAGTAAACATACTATCTTTTCAGACTCAAATATAATATAATTTTATTTATATAAATATATGTAAATAAAAGGAGGAATTTAATTGGTAGTGGTACTCCAACCATAAAGGACTACCCTCTAGAACCACTGCTCTGTCGGGGAAATTTGGGGTCAGCCTACATACACCCATTAGATCCAATGTAAATAAAGTGGTACCTGACGATGCCATGACTCATTAGCTACACATTGCCATGAGGTAGTTAGCTAAGACTATGTATTTCTTTAGTAATTGACCTTGCTACGAAGTGGTTTCTTAAAGAAAATTTTCGTCTGTCGACAGGTAGTTAGCTTCCTCCACCTTGGTGTATGCTCGCCGTGCCTAGCTAAATATCTACGAAGGCCCTAACTTTCATATTACTCAGAGAAACTCTGAGTTCGCAACAAAATATAGAATATTGAAAGTATAATATGCTTTAGCACTGTAGTCCCTAACACAAATACTTGTATGTATTTCCACTGGCGGGACGGGGTGGATTCCACCCCAATATATGCCACTAATTAATAGCTTGATAAAACAAACCCTTACAACCGTTTTACTGTTATGGATTTTTTCTTGTCTGGTCGTCAAACTGTATTAATTATTTATATTTAAAAGAAAAATTTTTACTTAGTTGATTATATTTCAATTCTTTTCGCTCCAACTAAATACGAAGTCAATAAAGACGAAATTAGTACCAGTAATTATTATTAGCAGAATGACCAACATGTGGCTAAAGACTTTTTGGAGAGTGCTAATTATCTGTTTATCCGATTATACTTTGATAATTGAGCAACGTTGCCAAAACGGATTTGACCTTCTTCTCTTCCCTTGTGTTTCTCCCACACTAATTATTTCATTCTCTGGCTCCTTTTCACACATTTTGCATTGCAGATGAATTTTAAATTGAATTTTTTATACTAATTTAAATGTTCATAAGTTCTTTTTATACTCTTTACGCATCACAGCGTTTAATATGGACAATAAAAAGAGGTGTTTTGATACCATCAAAAATAAAATTTCTCTCAGTAAAGTGCTAAGCCACAATCGGTTCGGATCTGTTTAACGGTCGGAGTGTATTTAGGTCTTTACCACATCGATGATATCGTCAGCTGTGAAAAATAAATGTCAACATTTAGCAGTTTGGCTAAGAATTAAGAATTAAAGGTATTTTTCAACACATTTTAAAGCTATTTAACTTAATTCCGGAAAAGAGTTGAACGTATGATGATTTAGCCTTCTTGTATAAAAAAGGCTAAAGAAGGCTTCTTCCCTCTTCCTTACTTTCTTCCTTCCTTCTTTTTTCTATTCCTTCTATTCATCCTTCCTTAATATTTTATGGTATGATTTATATGACTGTTACTGTCATCTGATATCTACGTAGAAAGAGAAAATTATTATCTGAAAGAAGACACTGAAAGATAAAAAATTCTGTTATGAAATTTAAACTGACCCAAAGGCGGACACTTGAGCACACTCACGTTGCTTCAATGACGCTTTTGAAAAAGTGTCTTTATTAAATTTACTGAGTTTTTCGTAGGGCGAATAATAGCTTTCATTCAATCATTACATGACAAGAATTTTTTCTCATTCTATCAAAACACAAAATGCGAGAAAAGTGCTCATCCGAATATTAAAAAAAAATTTAATCAGTAATTTAAGTTTATGACAGTGACGATTTTATTGAGAGTTGTTCCCAAAACCGTGATTATGATATTTTTAAAAAATATTCAAAAATAAATTATCGCAAAGTATACGAAAATATTTTTCTTAATATAACAATACATTTATGTAAGTGTCCATAATTATGAAAGTGCTCAAAGTCATATATTTATTTTTGTCGGGATATTCTTCAAAATATTTCGAGAAAAAAAACCATTTAAATAAATTAGAAAATATTTTTATATTACGTAACATTTTAATTTAGAATTTTATTAGTTACAATCAATGAAAATTTATTATGAATGTGAAATTTTGTGAGAATCTTATATGAAAATTAAAGTTTTTAAAGTTTGAATTGATTTAGAGCCTTTTTCAAAATGAACTAATGACCTATAAATGAAAGAACTAACACGACGAATCATCTAAAAAAGCTTTTAAAGCAAAAATATAAAGTATAAATAAAAATATAACAAAAATTCTTCAATTCATCCATTGAATTTTCAGCCAAGCAAAAATACGCCTGGTATGGTATTTTTTGCTCTTCTTGTCTCCTGACTCTTCCTACGGCTTCGTTGAAATAACATCCGGCTACGACATTTATGTCCATCAAAAATGGATTCTTTCTACACTTCTACACTGTTCTGTCAATTGACAAAGTTTTGACCTTTTGTTGTGTAGGTACTCTTTGCCATTATTTCTCGTAATGCTTTTGTGCGTAACTACGCTCATTTCTTATCCTCTTCTTACTCGTTACCATTTCTATTGTTTTACCTTGCTCCATTTCTTAGGTTTCTGTATTTGAAATGCAATGAAGACCTATTTTGATTCACTTGAACATGATAAATGTCTTATTCTTCTGCATTTCTTTGAAGTCTTACGTGGTCGTATATCACGTAATTAGTACGTTGTCATTAACTTATCTAAATTACTATCTGTTAATATGGTAAATTATATAAATTACGGAGCGTTACTGTATTAGTTCAATTATTTAAAATAAAAGCGTTCTTTTTTCGTTTTTATTTGCGTTTTTACTTAAAAAAAGATTATGTTACCATCGTTTTCATTTTCGTTTTCGGCTCATTTGTAATAACTGCTAAATAACTAATTCTTTAATATTTTTGACTTGGAACACTTTCATAATTAACGTTAAATTAATGTTGAAGTTATGTACAGTCACTTTTTAACGGTTTATTTTCGACAATATCGTTAAAATGATATGCTTTGCATTAATTTCTCTTAACATAATATGTTGTGAAATAACTGATACATACTCATTTTACGAGTATGTAAATTTAGACTTAGAACACTTTAATAATTAGGGGCACACAACAATTTATCATGGAAGAAAATAGTCTGCTTTGCTCAGAAAATTATGCCCCTTTTCCCAAAAAATAAACGATATAAAATAAAGTTGAAGTCAATTGTCGATATTCATAATCGTAAATTCTTTTTTTTTTATGATGAAAGGGGGGCTTAAGGGCTTGTTATCGAGAAGAAGAATCGATCACAAAGTATCTCCCCAAAGGGCAGCGGAAATTAATTTCAATATAATTTCTTTTTTCAGCCCTCAGCCAGGCTGGTTGAAATTGTCGACATTTCCTTTGGGGCTCACTCACTCACTCTTTTGTAGAAGTTTTCTCATTATTCTTTCTCTTATTCTCTTTCGTTTCATTTTATTCCCTGCTGTTATGATGATTGCTACTATTTTGCATATACTTACTCGTACATACTCGTAATTGTACAATTCAATTTAAGCAGAAAAACGCAATCAAAGTGGTCGCAAACAAGTTTCCATGGAAGTTGACATCCGTTCCGTTTCGTCCGTCAATCAATAAATCCAGAACACTTTCTATGAAATTTGAGTTCAACGAACAATTTAATGAAAACGTAGTAAAGTGACTTTAAGTGAGAATTTAAAAGAAATTCCCCAAAACTTTTTTAGGAAGGCCTTTCTACGAGCACCTAATTAACCATAATTATAATACTTTTTTAATCTTACTTGTAAATGTGATAATTTGCAACGATTTGTAAGAATATAGCTTGGAAGACTCTCTTGCTTGTATCGAATCGACACGTAGGAGGAGGAAAGGAGGGAATTAATTAATAAACTACAACTTGGTATAAAGGCCAGACAATTGCTCAATTTAGTCTTAATTGGCTAACTGCTTTGATGGCAACTTTATGGCAACTTTGGATGGGTCTTGCTTGGGATGATGTCTGTAGGTGGTGCCTGACTTCTCCACAGTTAGAGTCGGCGGAGATCCATATTGTGAGCGTTGTTTGATTGTGAGTTGAAGGACCTCAGTTTTTGAAAGAAAACACCGATTCGGCATGCATTTCCATCTCTTAAATGAAAAGAGATTAATATTTAATATGAAACATTTACATAATGTATACGTTCTCTTAAGCGCTTTACTAAAGTAAATTTTAGTAAATTTCAAAAATTTAACTCAGTGCATGAGTTAAATCTTATCTTCTTACTAAAAGGTTAACTTTACAGATATTTCAAAAAATTTTGCTTTTCTTTTAGAAAATAATTATAAAGTCGATTAAGCAAACGCTCTTATGGTTTGAGTTTGCAAAATGTAAACGACATTGATTGAAGAAGGAAGAAGGCAAGAAGGAAGGATGAAGGAAGAAGACTAGTAGAAGAGGAATCTTATATAAAATACTTTTCAATTAAATAATAACCAACGATTGAGTTGAGCTGCGTTGAAGTGAACCTAATTTAATTTAATTTTAGTATGGTTTTAGAGGAGCTGCTCGAGTACATAAGAGTAAAATCGTTCCTGCTATTAACATTGCAGAAGGGCAAATATTTTATCTAATTTTCCTCATTAGCAGGAAGGAAGGAATAAATGAAGGAAGGAAGGAAGGGAGGTAGTAGTAGGGAAGGGCTTAGTTCGTTTAATGGGAAAGAGGTTTAGAGTACAGTAGACACAAGACGTAATCTCGCGAGAAACCATAACGTTAGAGAACTATCAAAGTTTTTAGTTTATCATGATTATGCGATTTATATTTCTACTAAATTTAATTAGTAAGTTGAACTGTTGGAAGACTTAATTGATGAAATAATAACAGAGGGACTCATTCTCTCTTAATGTTGGTATCGTCTATGAGCGTGCGGTATCTCTCGTGGTAAAGATTCTATTAGTGTTACGAGTCCTTACGAGTAATTTCTTATAACAACGCATTATATAAATAAATCTTTTCCGTTTTGTTATTGTAAAATTTTAAAGTTTCTAAATAATATTAAAAGAGCAGTGTTTTCATTAAAAACATAATGATTTTACAACAATAATGTAAAAACTTTTAGTCATTTTAGCATTTGTGTAATAAAAAAAAATTATTGGAATATGTTGAAAAATATTAAACAAATAAGAAAGAAATTTAAATGCCATTTTCAAAAAATGTACACTGAAAATGGCATAACGAGGTAACCAAATCTACCGCGAGACGACGGAAAATCAAATAAATCAATTTAAATGATTAAATTAAATTTAAATTTAATTATAATAAATATTATAAAAATTTGTAATGAAAATTTCAATAATTCTGTAAAGAAGACAAAATTTCAAAAGTACAGAAAAAATAATGCAATATTATACAATATAATGAAAAAGTTCTTTCCTCGAATGAGAGAAGAATTTTTTTTATATAGTAAAAAATATGGAGAATGGTTTGGCATTAATGATTAATGAGTTCTTAATTTATTCCCCATGAAAATTGAAAACAATTCAATTTTACGACAAAGACCAAAGACAAAGACGATTATTTTATTTTGAATTCATGTTTTAAAGCTAAAATTGTTGAATGAATTCTACTCAAAGTAACTCCAAGTACTCAAAGTACTCAAAAAAACTTTGCAGATTTTGTAAAAACACAAATGCTTCTACAAATATTTCTCTAAACATAAAATCGAATAAAGTTTGTAATCATATAACATACATAAATGCACTTACACATCTAAATAATAATCTAAATAGATCGACTATAATAAAATCGATTTCGTTAACACAAATCAATCGCATTGTTATGAGTTTCTTCTTGAGCGAATTTTGCTATGCATTTTCCGAAACGTGCTGCAGCCTTCAAAGGAGCTACAAAAAAAAACAAAATCTGATGTTAACACATGAAGGCACATGCATGAATTTTCGTCACTGATTCATGAACGGTTTGCAATGAATAAATTCTGGAATTGTTGGGTTGGGCTGACGGTTGGGCAACTGTCACTTTTACTGACGTGAAAGACTTCACTAAAAAGTCTTGAAATGTTGAAAGCTTCACTGATTAACTGTCTCTAAGTAGGTCAGTAAGTTCTTTGGTAATTTATATGGCATTATTTGACGATGCCAATAGAGAAAGTGGAGAAAGGTACTCTTAACGATATAACAATTTGTTGTAAAATGAATGTAAGTTCAGTTATTAAACACATCAGGGAGCCTCGTCCAAGACCTTCCAATCTAATCATGTTGCACTTACTTGTACTTGCGTGTTTGGTTACATTAATGCTGTCAACAACAATAATAACGGTCGGCAATTTCAATCGGCCAGCGTCCATACAGTATGGCAGTGAAATTGTAAAGAGACCGACCACAGAAAACAACTGGCGCGCACTTAGCCGTCGGGCGTTCGCTGGTCTTTCCACGAATACACTGCAAACAAATTTCGGAGGCGATGATGGTGGTGGTGGTGGTGGTTGTATTGGCAACAGCAATATCTGCACGATTTGACATAGCGTCGTTGACGCGATGGCTCCTATGGTTTACCAGATTACATGGCTTAATTTGCTGTGTTGTTGTTGTTGTTTGGTGTTTCGCTTTCAGTGCAGTGACAAAAGCATTGTTGTCAGATTTTACTTCTTCCCGCAAATCGGAACTCTTTTCAAAAACGGTGGTTTCTATTATTTCTAATATTGTGTTTGTGATGTCAGCGCTGTTGTCGTTGTTGTCGTCGTTGTTGTTGTCGTTGTTGTCGTTGTTATTGTCTTCAATATTTAGCAATTTATCATCACAATGATTGTCCACCCCTTTATAAACGACGCTGCCTTCATTGTTGTTATACTCGTAGTAATTATTGTTGTACAAAATGGTCTTCTGTTCGGGGCTTGATGATTTGTAGGGTATTTTTGATATTTTCCGGTCGATGGCGATGGCGATGGCAACTGAAAAATTCCCATTAACGAAAAACAGTGAAATTATGGTATGGATAAAATTGTAGAGTGTTTATAAAATTGTATAGAAATATGACGAAAATCACTAATTTTTATTAAACCAAAAAATTTTACCCGGTATGCCGATGCCAACCAAACTCTTCGTTTGATACGTTCGCTGAGGTTGCTCCAACTGTTGCTCCTTTATGTGCAAATAGATGGCGCCGCCTACTAAAATCAAAGCGAACAGCAGTGAAGAAACTGCCAAAACTCTTCGCCAATTGACTTCTTCTCCTGGCGCTTCCTCTTCTACTCTTATATCTTCAACCATGTTGGAGGGAACAACATTATTGTGTAATGCGCTAAGTATTTGGTTCATCAGTTTGTGACGGTTTAGTCCGCACGGCAATACATCTAAATTATCGCCGGGTATCTTTAATGCCAATAGCTGTTATTATAGACTTCTTTAGTTGTTCACTTTTCGAAAACTTCAAAATCTGCTGCTTATTCCTTTGCTGGTTGAACGGTTTCTGAGCTGTGCTCATTGGCGTACAAATGACTTGAGGCGCGTCTGTCTTCATTTCGATTCTGCGATGATTATCAGTGCAGTAGTCAGTGCCAGTGCCTCATCTTGCCAGCCAGCCGTTCAAAGGCTTTTAACGACTTGGCAATGATAACCTCCTCGATGGTATTTAGCTATTAAATTCACGCATTTTGACCCAAGCAATCGCAGAGACGCTATCGCCTTTGCAAGGTTAATGAAAGCATACTATAGAAAACATTATTGTCGGTCAAGAATATTTCTGATCATTTGATAGATAATGTTTTTTTTTTACATTACGAAAACGAATTGTTAAGCAGACCACAAGAAATCTTCATAAGAAATGCTTTGAAGTCGGTCAGTTTTCTTAAAAAAAAGCAAATCTTGGTTGTGAAAGAATACCAATAGTCTTTTGTGTATTGTGCACTAAAAGCATAAAATATGACAGTCTCATTTTTAATGCTAAATATGTACAATACTTCTCGTTGAAAGCTTTGACAGCATTGACTCCTAAAAGTAGGAGCAAAATTCATATTATTTAGGAAACTTTAGCGAAACGCAACACTGACTACTAATTTCAATATATGTAGGACTTTATTTCAAATATGATTTTCAAAAATTTGACGACATAACGTAATTTAAAACAGCGATGATTCAATAGGTTCAAATCATCTGCACTTTACTAAGAGCAATTCTTTATTGAATCTGTGTAAATATCTTTTAGTATCGCAAATACTATGGGTGGGCAAATTTGAGGTTAGGAAGTAAATTGACTGTCAAATGATGAAATGTCAAGAATTGAGCTGTCATTCTCTGACATTTATTTAGTAAAGCTTGGGAAATTTTAACCATGGAACGCTACATTCTTGAACAATGAATTTTAATTGTGAAAATTTTCTATCAAAATGGTGAAAATTTTATTTAGTTAGTAAACAGTACTAATGACTACTAATGACAGTACTAGTACATGTTTGTTGTATTCATAGCTATATTAGGAATTTAATAATCTATGGGTTTACTCCGGGGCAATAAAAAGAAATTTGTTTCTTAATGAATACTGAATAAGGTAATATTGTGGTTGTAAAGGTCTTCTAGATATTGACTCCACTATGAGCGCACATTAAGGTATAGACGCCAGTATAAGAAAGCTTGCGGCGGCATATATTGAACGCGTCTAAGTAAGACCTTCGCGATAATCCCCGCCAGGACAGAAGCACGCTCTTGCCGTTAAGGAATTCGTATATTGTTTAGAAAAAGTTTATTGAAATTAAAACATAGAATTCTTATGCATCCCAAACGTTAGCTTGCACAAATTCCTTCCTTTGCACGCTTCAGCTTATAATTTTTTAATGCGTAAAACTGTTCAGAATTTTGTACAATACATAATTTAAAACTTTATATTTTTTCACTCTCTTCAGCAACAGCACCACGCCCACTGACGTGGGTACAAACACACAATATACCAAGTAATTTCTCTCTTCATTTTCACACACACACACACACACACACACACACACACAGACACATGCCATAAAAATTTTGTAAATTTAATAATCCTTCGCAAAGAGCGCCGACAAAAAATGCAAGAAAATGCGAGCAGCTTCCGTCGGCCACTAACTCTTTGAGCTTTACGGTCACGGCTACGCTTGTGCCTGGCTCGGCATCGCGTTATCGAGGTTATGGTTGCGGTTTGTTATGACTTTCCATCAATTTTCTTTTGACAGGATAACTACGATACATAAAAAACAAAAACTGTGCACCGTGCACGGTGTTTTTTTTTTTCTTACTTTATTATGACTTTCAACAGCCACTTTTTTTTTGCCGTTATAAACTATTGTCGTATAGTTTCTTATCGTCTATGAGTATTGAGCTGTCCCGTGAATAACATGAAGTTTCCGTTTTACGCTACAATTTCCAACTTTTGTATGGCAACGTGGCATGGCGTATGGCGTTCATGGAACTGGGACAAGTGACACAAGCGAGAGTATGACAGTTGAAAGTGTGAGAGAAAGAAGTTGGTTGGGTTGGTGTCTTTTGTTTCTTTCTCTCGCTACATGTGCGAGCAGCACCAGCTTTGATTGTCTTTTGGTTCTAACTTTTTTGTAATGCTGAAAAGTAAAAGTGTTGAACTTGACCGAAGCTCAGACACATCCTACACACGTTGGAATGTCGAATCAATAAGGAAAAAGTGGGTTGGTGACCCGCCTATTTTTTATATTCTATATATTTCTATCTCTTCCATCCATTTGTAACAACGATTTTCTTCACAAAATCCTTCATATACGAGGTCTGTTCAAAAAGTATCGCGAATTATGAATTTTGAATTTTTTTTTGGCGGCATTATGTTGGTACTCATGTTCCTCACGTATGCTGACAAGTTCGGCCACTTTGAATGTTCAGTTAATTTTTGAGAGCTATTTTGCTTGGACGTGTTTTGGCTCGTCTTCGATTTTTGACGATTTTTCGTCTTCGTCTTCACTTCATCAGTTGTACCAACATAGCGCCGCAAAAAAAAAAAAATGAAAATCCAATATACGTAAACCGCGGGAATTCAAAACTCGCGATACTTTTTGAACAGACCTCGTATGATAAAGTATTTAACATTTTTTAAAGCTTAAATTAAAGCAATTTTGAGGGGTTACTTTTAAGAGCTAAACTAAAAAGCTTTACAAAAGAGAAGCTACTGTTCTGTTCGTTGTAACCTGATGTCAGGCTTTATTTTTGAAATAGAGGCCTTGTTCGCCTTCACTTGTTCGTATTTTGAGATGATGACAAATTTGGTTTATAAAAGTAATGCAATTTATTTTGAAGAGATTGATTCTAAAGTGAAAACGGCAAAAAGCTAAAAAAGTTTGAAGAGGACTTGCTGCATTTTAAAAACCTTTTAAACTTGTTAAGGCTGATTGGAAAAATCACCAGAATCACTGACTCACCCGAGAATTTTCTGTATTTGCTGTATTTGCAGTTTCATGAAAGGAAAATAATTGGAAAAATGAAGCGAATAAAGCAGACAAAGAATGGCTTAATTCAAAATTCAGCATTCATTTTGAGTTTGGAATTTCAATAAATTTCTTTCTCATTGAAATTTGGACCAAGAAGTGCAGCTCTCGTTTTCATATCATCACTTTTACGTATGCGAGAACGTAAACCATTGTAGTACCATTGGATTCGGACAGTCATTGCGAGAATTCGGACCTTTGCAGCTGCCTCCTCCACCATCCTTCCTCGAAATTGAAAGTAAGCAAACGAAATTGAGAGAAAAAGGAAATGGCAGTGAGTCATTAACAAAAAACCAAAATCTACTCAACGTAGAGCAATTATTTTCATGCCAAGGCCATCAGTGGAGGCCATCACTTCGAACTAGAAACGCTACCGACAGTACAACAATATTAACAACAACAACAACAAAGCTCCGCAGCACCGGCGGAAATGATTTTTAGAAATTCCAGCTGAACTAACTCATTTTTCTCATCAGTGCGCGACGCTCTACTCTAAAGACTTTTCCGGCTCGATAGCACTTATCACTCAACGAGGACGTATCTGTCGTTCCTATCGTTCCTATCGTCCCTATCGTCTCTTCCTCTCTTCCTCTCTCCCTCTCTCTCTCTCCCACAACCCTCCCGGCCACTTCGATGTCACTGCACTGACGCCATCATGGAGAAATGCAGCAATTGGTTTTGCGCTCGTTCGACCAACAACAGCAACAATAACAACAATTACATCGGCAACAACAATGAGGCCAGCAATGCTCCCACCAACACCAACACCAAAACGACCACCAATGGAGTTTTTTCATCGAGCAAAGCGGGCACGTCTGGCAGCCCGTCGGTCACCTTCTACGATGCCGTTACCAACATGGAAAATGGTACAGTGGCGACGGTTTTGATGTCACCAAAAGCAACAACTGCGAGTACTTGCATTACAGCATCAATACCAACACCAACAACACCAACCACAGCCAGTAGTACCTCGGCAGCGGCACCGTCATCATCAACAACAACAACAACAGCAGCCGCAACGTTGTCAAGCATTTCAAATGCAGCAACATCATCATCAGCAGCAATGACATGCAACGGTACCACGTCTCCTACATCAACCTCAACCGCTTCGCCCGCTACAGGCTCAAAACCGAAACAGGTCAATTATGAAGAAATTACACAAGAACCCGGGCCGAGTCCTTCGTCCGGTTCAACGACCTGCGACGAAACGGAGCCGCCATCGAAAAACTGCTACCGTCTAGTGATGTTGGGGTAACTATGCGTGACTATTAACAGCCGATTTGCTCAAGACGCCTTTTGTTGTTTCTTTGGCAGCTCCTCGCGCACGGGCAAAACATCGCTGGTTCAGCGCTTCCTGGGGCAGAAGTTTGATGAGAGCTACACGCCAACCATTGAAGACTTCCATCGCAAACTGTATAGAATACGCAGTGAGGTCTATCAGCTGGATATATTGGACACATCGGGCAATCATCCGTTTCCGGCAATGCGGCGATTGTCTTTTTTAACCGGTAGGTGAGAGGCTGAGGCTGTAGTAACGCACTGAAGGCAAAAAAAGATAGAAAGCGAATAAGCAGAGTGACAAGACAATTACCCAAGAGACAGAGACAGGTTGTCAGATGAATAGAGAGACACTTGAACCTGAACAGATTACAATACAACGAGCTCAAAGCAAACAAAGCGCACATTGAAGTGTTCAAATGGCAGCGACAAGCTCATACGATTTGGTTTATTGCCAGCAACGGACAGACAGACAGACAGACAGACAGACTTCGATGTACGAGCATGTATGTACATACGTCTTAGTACGCCTGCAGACAAATCAATTTCAAAGAATACGTATGCCTAAATCGTTAAAGCTACGAAGAAATTCGCTAGACAGCCATTAAATGCTCATTACGCAAATATTCGTATTACGAATATTCGTATAACCGAATATTGGTCTGTCAAACACAAAACACACAAAAAATCCAAAAATCTGCCATATTTAATAAAAGGAAAAACACATTTTATGAGCCATAAATTCTTATGCGAATGAGGCCGAAACAAATTGTATTGTAGTTGATCGCAATGAAATGAAGATTGCCGTCAATGTATTGTACATATTGTGAGTGGGTTAGTCAGTCACACAGTCATCGTCATGTCAGTCGGGGTGTTAGTTTCTATAGCCAGCCTTGTGATAAATGAACAGTCAAATGGATAAAACAGTCCGTCACGTCCGTCACTGCGCTGCACTGAAATGTTGAGCTGTTCATCAACAAGTTTATAAATTCTTAATGCTCGTTTTCCGACGAGTAATTTGACAGCCGCGGTAAGCGGGGTATGCGGTGTTAGCGTAGTCATATTTCGACATATGGCGTTTGAAGCTCACCCTAATTTTTGACAACTCAATAATTTGCAAACGTGACGTATTCTACGTGTTTAACGATTTAAGGCTCAGTTTCATAGACTCCGTTTGCGTGCGTATCCGTCAGAAATCTATTACAACTATAACAATTGTTGTTGTAAACGCACGGACTCTATGAAACTTATCCCATATGTTTACATATATTTCAACTTTTCTTGCGTCAGATTTCTGACGGATACGCACGCAAACGGAGTCTATGAAACTGAGCCTTTAAAGCTTAAACTACGCTTCTTCTTGCAGGGGGCATATATAACGGGGAAGTTGCACCCTTTCTCTCCTACTAAGTACAGTTGCGCCGACTGCACGCATTTCTTATATGTAGTTTATATTGTTTTTAGGTGATATTTTTGTGCTCGTCTTCAGCATGGATTCGCGCGAGTCTTTCGAGGAGGTGGTCCGTTTACGTGAGCAAATACTCGAGACGAAATGGAGTGCTCTGGCTGCTTCGAGTGGACGCTCGAAGAAGCATCTGCCGCGAGTACCGATGGTAATAGCGGGCAATAAATGTGATCGCGACATGAAGTGAGTTCTGCCAACATGAAGTGGCTGCCAAATCAGTTGGTCATCTTTTGATCTTAGCGTAGCATCAATTAAATATTAATTGTTTATATTGTTGATTTCTTCCAGAACCGTTCAAATCGACGAGGTTATGGGTTATATCGCTGGACAGGATTCAGCCTGTGTGTTTGTTGAGTGCTCGGCCAAGAAGAATTTTCGTGTCGAAGATCTGTTCTATGAGCTTTTTATGGCCGCAAATCTACCGCAAGAAATGGCACCGAATCATCATCGCTGGGTGAAGACAGCATTTGGGGCGCCCAGTGCGTTGCCGGCTCACTGTCCGACGAGTCGCACCAAAAAGTGCACACTATCGATTAAGCGACGTCTCAGTGACGCATGCGGCGTTGTTGCACCGAATGTGAGACGACCCAGCATCCGGACTGATCTGATGCTAATGCGGGCCAAAACCTGTTCGTTGAGCGATGCTGAAGCGACCGGTTCGGGACGTTCGGGCAGTACTTGTGTCATCATGTAAGGTTTTATAAGAGCATAAGAAGAAGAAGGTTCACAAAAAAAGAGGAGACAAAGCAGAGGCTGTTTAAAGGAAGATTTTTGAAATATTATTCAAATATTCATATTCATATTTAAATATTACTTAAGCCTAAAAGTTTAAATGAGTTTCTCATTGGTAAAAAGTGACTCCTTTTGCCCGAAATATAGCCTTTTTTATGTTCGCGGCCTAAATCTTTCGAATGCAAAGAAGAAAACACTTTTCTTATTTCATTTATTCAGTTCAAACTTTGTGTTTTGAGTCCATGGTGTTGACGGTTCTGCTTGGTAAAGTTGCTCGATGTAAAATTTCCGCATGAACCAGAACTTTTCAAACAACACACACAAAATATAAGATAAAATTTGAACAAATAATTGGAAAATTGAATGAAAAATTGGACCAAATTTACTATACGATGTGATGATATAAAATCATTAGCGATTTCTTTTTTTAAATTGGGTGAATTTGAAACGAGGAGCGTATTAGGATTATAAGGATGTCGATACTTCAAGTGAAATACTTACACGTGCATATTATTATCATAGTTTGCAATTTTTAGTAGACAAAAATTACGTATGCAAAAGATATGTCATAAATGGAAACATATAATAGAAACTTATACATAAGCCATCTTATCATTTGATGGTCTACCACTTTATACAGTATCGGTAACAGTAATATTGATTTACCATAATTTGATTGACTTCATTCTGGTTGCTTAAGACGTCGGTTTCATTGTGAGCTATTAATTGTTAGGCGCTTCAGGTTTGGATTAACGATTAAGACAGATACGAATAGAAAGATTTTTTGTATTTAAATGTATTGTATTTTCAGTATTTTTGTGCTAAGCGTTTGGCGGACAATAAATTGAAAAGTTACGAGTATTGTAATGTATTTACAATAAATTAAAAATATCTTATATTTTTCAGTTTGTACTCGTAAAACATATACGATATATCTATAAAAAAAAGCATATACATATGTATATATGTATAGATACGAGTATATGTATTTAGAACTCACATTTTAAATTATTAAAAGCCAGTGATATCTTTTACTACCGTAAAACCACGGTAGTATCGTAAATGCGACTATGTTTATTTTTTAATGGAATGAAATACGCGAAGAGTAAGTAAATTTTAGTGAGTCCTCATAGTCTAATAGATCTATGTATATATTCGGAAATCAGCTGTTGCCCTTATATGGTTTCTTGAGGTATTAATAGCACAGATTTTATCGCTAGAAAAATCGCAGCGTTTAAAAAATCGAAAAGTTTAAAATCTAGAGAACATGATTCTATGAAAAAAATTGTTTTTATGAAAGGTTTAGATGGACTGAAAAAATCGAGTAGCATTCGCGGATTTTCCAATGTCAAACTTTGATTTAGCATAAGTTGACATTCTATGCGATTGTAAAACCTAAATACGTAATAAAAATTTACTGTGAACTATGTATTTAAGCTCACAGACGAGTTCTTTTGGAACGAATACGCACCACGTACATATACATATGTATCGTATTACTTTCCATTGTCCAGAAATAAACATTAAAAGAAAAATCTATCTATGTCAATTTTTTTAATAATTTAAAATATCTGTTCTAATTGAATATTATTATACTATAATTTATATGTGCTATGATATTTTGTATTAAAAATTTACAATATTTTTGAAAAAAATTAATTTTAATATCGTTACAAGATTTAATTACAATGTTATTATTGATTAGTACATATCATTATTATCATAAAAAAAAAAACAGTATGAAAATAACAACATTGATGGAACAGTTTAGCAAAAGGATTTTGATTTTGATTTTGTGCAATCAAAAGAATTTGATTTTGTGCAATCAAAAGAATTTGATTTTGTGCAATATTTAAAGGAAAAAGAAAGACAGGAAGAAATTCATAATTTCGCCAAATTTTCAAAAGCACTAAAAATAAATCAGAATACTATGATTTACGAGTACACAAGTGGAACCGCTTTATTTTTGCGCAAAGTAAAGTTAAAATATACATAAGTACATAACATTACAAATTTATATATACTAATTTATATGAACTGTAAGAAAACTATCACTTAAAGATCTTTGGATGTTTTTTATAATTTCATTTTTGTCTCGAGAACGATTAGATAGACTAAAGATATTACTTTGCGGATGTCAAACAAATAATATGGAAGTAAAACAAGAGGAAAATCTTTTTAAATAAATATTTTCGATTCTTATGAAACAAATATCAAAATAATCTAAATTTTTATAAATATTTTCCAAATGGTATTTATATACTATGTACTATCTTTTGCTTACCGCAGCTGGAGTGGTATAAAATAACTCAAAGTTCAAATTACTCTATACATACTTTGTCTATACAATATACTTTGTAATAACTTTTTCCATATACGAGTATATAAATTATTTATATAAATTTATGAATATTTCTTTATAAGTATTTATATAATTACTCGGATGTGCTGTTATTTATTTTATAACTGCTCAAAGAAACTGTCTACGTAGACGCAAATGAAACTAACCCACCCAAGTTACGATATATCTACATACTTACTCTACTCATAATAAAATTGAAACTGAATTACATACTCTAATAAATAATGAAATTGTGCATAATATCAACATTTAAATAAATTTCATACGTACATACATACATATATTGAAACGAACTTCCTGCTAACATGAAGGAGGTTCCTTCGCGTTGGTAAATTGAAAAGTTTAAAACTTTCACACTGAAAATCTATTTCGGTTAAGAAAAGTTTCTTTTTATAAACAAAGTAAATTGCATTTTATAATATTTCCGGATTTATATATTCGGTTGGAATTAATCAATACAATAATGAATATTTTAATATTCCTATATTACGAGTATAATTCTAAGGATAGAAAAGGTTATGCTAAGAAAAGAGTTTTCTTTGGTTATATTAAAAGAACAGTGAGACTTTTCAGATTTTGATGAGAATACTGTCATTCAATCTGTAAATGCATCAGACAGATTATCTGTTCTATTTATACATAGGAGTATATATAAATAACTGGGTATATTTTTAATAGAAAATAGTATTTGGTTTATTTTTCGGCTTTCAGGACGTTTAGAAGATTTCCATATTCTGCTCATATGTATATCTAAATCAAAATTACTATTATATATATACTATATACAAACATATGTAAACACACACACATACAGAAAAGGTAAATTATATCAGTATATTATATCAGTATAAGAATTTGCATTTTTAAAGTTGTTTGTTTTACGAGTTTTTAAATAAATGTTAAAAAGAGAATAATTTATTAAATAAAATTAAAAGCAGGTATCAGGTAGGCATCAGATAAAAATGTTACTAAAGACTTTATTTATTTATAAGAAGTTGAAATACGAGTACTAAAATTGAAGATCTAAAGAAATAAAATATAATTGCATTATAAAATAATAAAATATATGTGGTGTTGCTTGAACTAATTTTAAAAAACTTATGAGTCAAATAACTTTACAATATTGCAAAAAATTTAAGCATATTTTTTTCGTTTATTTATTGAAAATATATTGATCAAGTCAAGTGGAAGAAAAATCGAGTACAAACAGCGAGTTTTTGAGATCTATTTGGGAAAAATTCTTGGCAAATTTGAAAAAGTTTAGGCTCATGAAATTGCGGTGCATGTCCACGCTAAAGTCAATATACACACATACATATTTTGCACATTGTTTTTTTCCATTTCATTTTCAATTTTTTTTTTGTCAAACAAAATTGTAGGCAGACATGTTTAAGTATAGAAGTTTACGCTGGCAATACTGCAAGCTTTATGTTGTCTTGCAGCGACATATTATTGTCAGTAAGTTTATTTAAGCTTTTGATTTGACCAAACTTTCGATCAGCTTTTTTCACCCTAAGATTTGGCTAAATTATCAGATTTAGCCAAGAATAAAGCCAAAACAGTCAATCCCAGTTGCTAAATAATACCAACCGAGGGCGTTTTGAAAACAATAAAGCCCAAATTTAAGTGCAACTGGGCTGCAGTTAACCTGAAAGTGTGACGCATTAAAGCCAGTTTTGGCCGGATTAACATTCAAATATACATTCAATTAACAGACCTGTTTTATTAAAATTAAAAGATTTTTTAAAGATTATTTAAAAGATTAATTAACCTAGTAGTATTGGAATTTTATTTAAGTTCAATCTACATACATATTTAATAAACGTATTATATAGCATTAATAATAGCCGAAATTGACCATTCGGGCATCAAAATAACAATTTCGGAACGGCTTTGGATTGAGTAGATTTTTGTTGTCAGTAGAACTTTTATTCGCATTTGCCGACACACTTTTCAAACTTATTCGAATCAATGAAGTCGCGTAACCTGGGTTTGGCCAAACATTCGTGCAGATCAACGTTCTTCGAACATCCAGTATCGGGGAATGTCTGGATGCAGCGATATTTTATTGTTCGTACTCCCAATTCGTTACACGCTACCCGGCATTCCGAATCGACGGCTTTTTCAACCCTACAGGAAAGCAAGCGTAACGCATATACAGCATATTTTCCTCCAAGAACTACTCACGAGAGTTTGCAATGCGTGTGGCAGGGTTTAATTTGGACTTCCGGTTTAGTCTTCACATTACAGAACTTACACTCCACTGTCGAACCATTTGCAGTGCTTACACATTCCGGAAACAGGTACTGTTCGCCATTGCAGAGCGCATTACATGCTGTCCATTTCTCGTGTGGCTGCCAATCATACCTTTTGGAATCTGGATGGCTGGATAAAAAGAACGTGTACGTTAGCAGCAGAGTATCGTTACCACCTAATGATCTGTCAGGCAGTTTATGACTGCCGGATAGACGACTTGGGTTGGGTATAAGCTGAAAATGGAAAAAAAAAAGTTAATTCAGTTTGTAACGGATTCGGCTAAAGGATATCTTACCTCGACTTCGACCTTCAGATCGCGTAGCAGTTTACGCGACAACGCAGATCTTACGCGCTCAATGGTATTGGAGCGCGTCTTATACGTCAATAAGACGCCTGCGTAATGGAAAACGTCAGGTTGGTAGATTTGTTTGGGTATACTCGTAAGAACGTAGTTCAGCTCATCGTCGCGCAAGCCAATAGAATATTCACCAAAATAGGCGTGTTGTGTGATGCGAATATTGAAAGCGCCTTGCAATGAAATAGTTACAAATTATATTTATATTATTTATAAATATAATTTAATATTTATATGTTAAGTTAGAGAGTATAGTCGAATACTTCCGCATGAATTTCAAAAGTGTTGTAAGTACCTAGCATGAAATTTTATGCGAAATTTGAATACTTTCATTGTAAAGTCATAATGAAGGTCATGTAATGATGGATGATGATGATATCGTAGTTTTCTAGCTTAATAATTTCTAAACTTGTTTTTCAAAAAGAACTTGACCTACCTTTCGGTATTGTAGTGACGACTCCGTACTTTTTATGAAAATCAGAAAGATAATAATCGACGGTATATTCCTCGCAGGTGTCGCCCTTACCTTCACAAACGCCGCACTTGTCTGTCCAAAACAAAACAAGAGAAAGATATACATACATACAGAGTTTCAAGTAGATAAAATTGTGACATATTTTTAGTCTAGACAAATTATGTCATGAATAGTCATGAATAGATATTATGCGAACCACTCTTACCCAACTTCGCCTTCGAACCGAGTACGTTGTCACAACCTGCCGGTCGGCACTTGCCATTAACGCACTTGTCAAAGCTATCAAATGAGCATGCGGTGCCATCGGTTACGTTTATATAAAAGCCCGTTGATTTAAAAGCAAAATATTTCTCACTGCCCTCCACGCGACAGATCAATTGACACTGCTCAGTCGCGTTCACTGACGCATGAAATGGCAAAAGAAGAAAAAGGTGTGTTAATAAAAGGGTGCTTCTTTCCTTTGTAAGCAAGCAAGCTCCTTTCCTGCTGTATGCTGTACTTACAGCTGTAATGTGGTATCCAGTCTGGCGGTTCTTTAAAAGGGTTACGCAAGGGTGACATGTACATATTAAGACACTGTTGCTCGCGAGGTTCCAATAATCCCGGCAGGCATTTGTGCGTGTTGCAGGATTGATATCTTTTCGAAGCTCCTTCACAATCTCGGCCACCTCTGCGGGGCGCTGGATTGTTACATTCTCGTTGAGACTCTTGTATTCCGCCATCGCAGGGTAGACTGCATGATTTCCGTTTAATCCAGGGTCCCCAATTGCCATGCACTGCGTTAGACGGTAGACCTAAAGGTCCGCCGCGAGGTACGCATTGCCCCCTTTGACACCAGAAACTATTGTTGCGGCATGGTGTGCCATCTGCCCAGGGATGGCGTCCGTCGGTGACATTGAGATGGTGATTCTTTTGTGTAAGAGTACAGCGAAGCGCCTTACATTCAACTTCATCTTGAGAATCAGGATGTTTCCAATCGGTACCGTGTCGGAGCTGACACTGTTCATTCAGTGAATAGATCTCACCGGGTAGATTAGCATTCGTTTTCAATTCATCTTGATTATTTAAGAGACATGAGGTGTATATAGAACTTTGAAAGAAGGAGGAGTTAAAAGATCAAAGATCGAAGTAAATCAAAAATATATTGGACGAATATATTCGAGTGTATTCGGAAGATTATATACGAGCAATTGATGTCTGAATTATTTGTTAAAATTGAAAAACTCACTCGAGAAACCGTAAAAGTGACTGACGCGAGCAACCAGACCAGTACCGGGCGAAAATATTTTTCATACCGAAACTGTTCATTAAATGCTTGTGACTAGGATCATAGGAGTTTGTGCAGGGAGGCTGATTATCGTGTGTCATATTGAAGCTGTGGAAAGTGTAGCAAGGAAAATATTATACATTCGACTATTACATACACTGATGGAAAGCAAAACTGACATACATATGTCCCAGTTCATGAGCCATGACGTACACGGTCCTTAAACCCATATCCTGTATTAAAGAGCACGACCCAGCTTCGCAAAGGGTAGCTACATTGGCAATACCGGCACTTTTACAACCATTGTTCTTGCAAATGTTGTCCCTAAAAAAAAGTGATAGGAAGCAGTCCACATTTATAATAATTTTTTTCTCACCTTGTGATAAACATGGCAGTATCGTAGTGATGAAAACGGCTTGATATATAATTACAGAATAAATTGAACTGTTCTTTAACTGTTTCATTCAAATGGCGAGAAAGAGTAAGACACAGGGCAAGAGAAAAATACGTTTTAGGAGAAAAATCAAT
This sequence comes from Conops quadrifasciatus, assembly GCA_949752815.1. Classification (NCBI taxonomy): domain Eukaryota; kingdom Metazoa; phylum Arthropoda; class Insecta; order Diptera; family Conopidae; genus Conops; species Conops quadrifasciatus. The sequence goes on from OX457079.1 coordinate 35,928,986, forward strand.
ACTATTCGTGGTGCACCTACCGTAACGAACTTCTCTCAGGACGCCATCCTCAATTACATGAACATCGATCACTTTGAAGATTATGGCCCGGTCGATAAGGCCATCCGAGAATATTTGCGAGACAAAAGTGAACAAATTATTTATATACCGCCTAAGGTTCCACTTATGAAATTCCTTCATGGAGTTATCCACTGCCACCAATACCTCCACCATGAATGAATGCTGCTTCACGCTGTCACGCTTCTTGCGCTGCAACCTGGGCACGATGTTCTTTTCCCAGGTTTGAAGGTCCAGGCCGAGATCATTGTCAGAGACTACTTGTCCAGCGCTCCGGCGGTAGGGACGCCATACCTTGTGTAAAACCTCCACGTCGTCGGTGCCGTCGCTGTCGGTCTGATTGACCGGTTGGATAAACAACGAACCGAAACGGCTTTTAATGTAACCGGTCTGCTTTGCATCAAACATTATCAGTGTGTAACATGAAATTTTAGATTTAATGTAAGGCTGAGGTTTAAGTAATTTGAAGAGTTTTTTAAAAATTTGGCCGAACGCTTACCATGCCGTTGCACAGCGAAACCGATACCGCCGATTGATCGTCATCTTGCACATAACCTTTGTAGTAACAGCCTAAGTATTGAGCTTTTTCTTCCATGTCTTCATTGTGATTATTCAAAATTTGTATCATCTTGACACCGAGAATGAAAGTAGAAACGTTATACATAAATGAAGCGACACCACCAAAAAAGCGGTGGGCGGGAAAGTGCTCGTTAATGGGCTTTAGGATTTGGGGAATAGACTATCAAGGCTCTCAAGTAACATAATACGTGGACACTGCTATGCCTATCACTGTGTCTGTCTCTACTTACGCGAAATATTTTCGGCGGAATGAACGATGTATCATGATGCAGGACTAAGTGTAACTGCTGATCGAACGTATTCAGTATATATTCCGGATAAGGATCTAGACTAGATTCATTTCGAGAAATATTCACTGAAAATTATATAAAAACCAGTCCTATCAACGTTACGAGCTCTGTGTCAAGCCTACTACCTTACCTTTGCTCTTATTATCGTGATACGAATTATGAAGCTCAATGGTAGAGTTATAAGCTTTCACGGGCTTGACGAAACCACTCATAATATCTGGCGATATTATCTCTCCCGCGGAAGTCTTGAGTCCATTTCCGATCGGCAGGTGTAGCAGAGCGAGGATTGTTGTTCTTAATGTTACAATAAGAAACGAGTTCTGCTTCCAGTCTGTCCACATGTCGGTTTTGTACATGCACCACTCACAAGTTTCGTTTAATAAAACCTATAAAGGTAGAGTCAGGAAAATAATAATATTGTAGTTAACTTATGTACGAGTATAAACCGTATTTATACTGGAAGTCCAGACAGACTAATCTAAATACGGATCGAAACAATTTGAAGTTTATTATAAGTTTATTATAAGAAACAATTTTATGTTTTTATCGCCTGGTATTTAAGGTGAAGGTGAAATAGAGCCGATTAGATTTTTGCCTTGACGGAGCCTAAAAGTTTTAGCTTTTCCGAATTGACATGCCGTTTTTTTTTGAATTTGTGGTATTATTCTGTTTGGTAAAGCACCAAGAGTTTATAAAAGTCTTACAGGAATTATAGTTGCTGCGCAATGATGCTTTAGATAGAATTTATTATATCTAAAGGTAGTATCTCTTGGGGTTAAACCTTTATAAAATTATGGTAAATAGTTTTACTCACTTCGTGCTACTATTCCGCGTTTCTTTTAGTTACACTCTTTGAAAGCTTACTGAATTTTCGTCACTCTTGTGTGGATTTATAATTGGCCTTTTTAGCATAACCATCGTTATCATAGATAATTTGTCTTTTTAATACAACTAAATACCTGAATGAAAGATATTGTATATGTTACATACGTATTGTTTCATTACCAACCAGCTGAAAAAATTAACGTAGTAGTAGTAGTAAATAGTATAAAAAAATGTCTATAAATACTTATTCGTGTTTCACATCAGTTTTTGTTATTAAAAATGTAATGTAATTTTCGAACGACCATGAAATTTTTTCAGCGGTTACAATTTTACAGCGTTAAAAATTTGTATAATTTTTATTTACGCAGTCTTAAGCATGTAACGTTTTGTTTTACATAAAGTTCTAATTATAATTATATAAGAAGACAAAAGGAAAATGAAAAAATTAGCGGACTACTACTGATGTATATAAAATTCTGATGATGTAAGGGTCCTTGAATTCTTTTGTCCATCGCTTAATAAAAACTTATACACTGCTGGCTCTACTACGAATTCGGCTAAAAAAATTAATTACACAATAATATACACTTCACGCATTATAAAAATTTATAATAATTTATTAATTGCAAATGTTGAAAATTTTTTTTTAAAAAGTATGTGACCTGAATTTGAAGGTCACCACATCAAAAAATAATTTAATTACTTAAAGAATTAGTTTAAAAGACATTTTGTACAAACGCGTGGTATTTGTTTTTCCTGATTTTATTACTAAACTAAAGAAATAATAAATGTTTTTTAAAATTTTTTAAAATTTCCTTTGTTAATACATCAAATATTTTGTTAGCTAGTTAGCAACGAAACAAAATTCTTCGAAAAAACCAATATACATATTCTTAAATTAAATTTTAATTTCAATTCTCAGTGAAAATCCACTCGCGTTCTTCTTACAGTAAAACAAAGTAATAAAAACCAAGGCGAAAGGTGGTACAACGTGAAAAGCAAAACAACATAAAAAAGCTAAAAAAACCTTATGAACCTAAAAAAACCATCTGTCGAATGGGTTAATTAATTTTTTTGGAAAAAATTTCAAAATTAATGTTGTAAATTTCTGATAAAAATTTGCAAACGTAAATCTATAGTAGAAAGAGCATAATTGAAGCTTTAAAATAAATCAACACAATACATACTATTTTATAAATTCAATAATTTGGTTTTCTCCATTTTGATTTTCGTTTTTATTTTGAAATTTAGTAAAGCTTTTAATTTGATAAAAACTTTGAGAAGCTTTTTTCCTCCGAAGATTATGAGATTTAGCCAAGAATAAAACAGTTGATAAAAATTACCAACAGAGGTCGTTTTGGAAAAGTTAAAGGGCAAAGTTAGGCGCCTTTGCTGGCAGTTTTGGCCTAAATACAATAACATCTATCATACTTATTGAAAAATAAGTAGTCTTTCTTCGAATATAAGATCCAATCTGTAATAAAGAACATAATTTTCAGGGATTTTTCAAGTATTTTTATAGAAAAAACTGATTTAAAGTATTCAGGAACTAGTTAGTAGAAGTTGCAAGAAGAGAGAGCTTTTTACTCGTTATTATTATGTTACAAAAGTGAAAAGTTGAGATGAAACGGTACATACATATTTATTATAGTTTCAGAATTCTTATTTGAAGGAAGAAACTCGTATTCATTAAGATTTTATTATTATATAAATACCGTTATCAATTAATTCGTTCGCCTTCCTTAAATGTTTTCGATTCCTCGCCAGACGATGTACTAGCAGGGAATCATAAACTCTCAGCAGCAAGCTAAAAATCAAAACATACACTCATTTTATGTCACCAGCCACAGGCACAAATAATCGTCTGTACAAACAACAATAAAACTATTTATGTACGTAGTATACAAAAATTGACATAAAGTCCAAAATTGAGAGAGCGAGAGTGAGCTTTTGGCATATGAATTGATAGAGGTGATTAAGATGAAAATTTCGTCAAGTAGCTAATTTATTATGCTACAATTATGCTACTCTGATATAGTTTACCTGGCAAAAAACCAGGCGACCAGAAATTTGCAAGCAGCTCGTTGACATCGGTAGCCCAAACAAAAACAAAGACATCCATCTGCTTCTCTTGTAATTTCCCAAAACAACGAGTAAAAAGAAACTCTCTCATAAAACTCTCTGCTAAAGGTTACACTCGTTGTTTGTCGCGTTGTTAATGTTCGCTGATAAATGAAAGCAAATTTTTAAAAATTCATTTACAAAATTTGTCATAGCGAGTACAAATATTTTATGTATATATTTACATACGAGTATATATTTACCACAGTTTGGCTTAGGCCATTCTCAATGACACCAATTATTTTATGCCTATAGATTCTATTTATTTGTGGATTCTATAAAATCCTTGGATGGAGCGAATGGCAAAGTCAAGAATAAGTTTTTTTCACTATACTCTTATAAGAACCTGAAAACCATGTTAAAGAAAGTAGTTGTCAAACGATCTTTGGGCAAACCCTCTGAAATTCTTCACCCTTTTTTTAGTCTACGTTAATTTTTTTTATAATCTTCCAATTTTTAAATACTGAAAAAGATAAATAAATCAGCAAGAAGTGTTGTTGGTTTTAAAGGAGGATTTTATTTTTATTTCGCTTCGATCATTTCTCTCTTTTATTCCATCGTTTTGATCCTTTTTCTGTTTTTGTTTTATTTTAAATATCTTAAGACTAGACAGAGTTTTTCTACAATTAAACTGACTGACTTGAGTTTTCTTGAGTATTTTACTGTAATTCATTAGTATTTAATTTTGCTAACATCTAAAAAAGTTTTATTTTAGAAGAAAATACATTTTAAGTCTGTCACTTAAAATTATCACTATTTACGATATTGTGTGAATTCGAGTTCGAGTACGATATGGATACCTATGCATTTATTGTTAATCTGTGTGGAAGTGTGTGTGTGTGTGTGTGTGTGTGTGTGTGTGTGTGTGTGTGTGTGTGTGTGTGTGTGGGTCTTATCAATATAAAATTTGGATTAGACTTTGACTTTGACCGTCAAACATCCACGTACATATACATATATGTATGTATATATGATGAGATATGATATGATACATATGCATATGATATGGATACGATATGATATACGAGACGAATATGTACGTGTCTTATTTTAATGTGTGTGTGTGTTATATTTGGTTTTGTTTTTTTTTTTCTTTTGTTATCCATCTTTTTTAATTTTTTCATATTTTTTATGCTGCAGCTGTAAATTATTTTAAATGCGTAATCATCCATTCATCGTTCACTAACTGAAATACAACAATAAAAAAAAAATTTCATACGTTATACTGCTGCTGCCGCTGCTTAATATTATTCACGTATAAAAATGTTGTGTTTTGTTGTTGCGATGTGTATTGTTTTAGTAAAAAATACAATAGTATTTTTATATATTAACGATTATTTAATTCGAACGTGTTTTTGTTTCTGGATTTATTTTGAAAAATAATTAATCTATACTCGAATATACACAGATAGTTCGTTTTATTATGTATGTATATAGTACCTACAAATATTTAATGATTCATTGATAGGAGCTGAAAATAGTTTTTAGTGTATTATTGATTTTATTGTGTGTGAAATTTACAAAAGTCTGTAAAGAGTTTTGTATATATTTATACAATATATCATTCAACAAAATTACTAAAGAGAAAAAAACTATTACCTTTTTGTTATAAAATATGTTACATGATTTATGTGAAATTATATTTATTAAATGTAATAAATTTTTCAAAACGCAGCTAACAACTTTGCCTACTCTTTAAATGCAATATTTTGAATTTATTAAAACTTTTAAAAACAAAAAAAAACATTTTGATAAATATTAAGCAAGATTAAGCAAGTATTGCCAGCTAAGAATTTTTTTCCGAGTTTTATGGTATTTTTATTGTTATATTTTTTAAAAATTTTATTTTGTATGCTTTTTTATTATGTTACATATGATTATCAGTACTTAGCATAATCTTACTAAATAGTACATTTGTTTCTTTTATTATTTCGTGGTATTTTTTTGCAATTTTTTGTTGTCTTTTTATTACATAAATAATGTGCAACAATTTTTTTTAAAAATATTTTGTTAGTATTCATTATAAAAAACAATTTTTTTCCTAGAAATAATTAACTTAACGGTAAGAAAATATGATTATAAAAAGCGACATTTAGTTTCTTTCTTTAATATAAATGTAAAAAATTATTTATAAATTTTTACTGTTATGCTTACGGTATTTAAATTATTTTTTATCAAATTTCATAATATTTAAATTTTCAAATTCCATAGTTTTTAATAATTTCATTAAATTCAATTCTTATGGTATTGAATCGGATGGTTTTCTTTTTTTTGTTTTGGAACATGAAAAATCGAAATTAAAGGAATTATACATAATCAAAAAGAACATATTTTTAGAGTATCGTATTTAAAGGAAATCATAAAAGTTTTTAAAAAATTTCTAAGCAATATTTAAAGTATTATTTATGCTTTACGTGAAATAAAGTATTTTAAAAATCTTATTTAAAAAACAAATAACTATTTCCATATAAATTTCCATCCACATTTTAATTATTGATTACAATCGATTCTTTTCAAAAGCTTTCGAGAATGATGAAGTAGAATACGCAGACAATTGAGACTGAATTGTTAAAATTATTTAGAAACTAACTAGAAGAAACAAAAATTTAGTAAATAAATTCGATAGAGAATAAATGCATTAAAGTTTTCATGTCACAAGAGATAAGATCAGATCGGTTTCGTTTCCAACCGACTCATATTCATTATATTTTCTTCAATTCTTACAAAAGACTTCATACAATCAATAATATACATATACATATGTACTTAATAAGCAATATTACAGTGTATGTACGAGTATATGTTTATTGTTGGTGTAGTCTATAATTTTAAGAATAGTGTAGCGTAGTTTGTTTTTATAACTTTTCAAAATTAAAACCCTATCTTTTTTTGCTGTCTTATAAAAAGCCATAAATAATTTTCTTGAATTTATTACATATTTTTTTTTTATACTATTTTCATTACTGTATGTTTTTTTTTTCTTTTTAATTAATCTATCTAGTTAGTCTACATTGTCTAAATGTTCTACAGTCACCATCAGGAAACTGGTTTATGGTTTCCTTTTTTATTGTAACGTTTTCGATGCAATCGACAATCCATCAATAATCGATCGTTTGCTAAAGTTTTAAACACCAGAGAGATAGACAAGATCCTTTAGACTCAAATCAACCGAATTGAAGCATACAGTAAGAAAGAAATTCTTATCTTTATGACTTAACTCAACCCAAACTATTTTCGACTCAATTTAATTTAGGTTTACTGAGCTCGAATTAACCTGATTAACCAAATTAAACTCAAATTAACCTCAGCTTAACCTGATTCAATTATTTAGTTTTATTGAACTGACCTTTAAAATCTTTTTCATATTTTAATTAAATCACGCTTTTTAGTGGAAAATAAACTCTTTTTCAAATGAGTTAAAAATTCAACTTAACTCAACGCTTTTTAGTATAATTTTTTTTTTAAATTGAGACAACTTGAAGTCTTGAATCATGTGGAGTTATGCCTTTTTTGGTTGCTTGAAGGTAAAATAAAATTTTTCTTATTTTAGTGTAATAACTTTTAGTACAAATTGTTTTAGTAAAACTACTTTTAGTACATTAAATAGCAAATTTTAGCAAGTTCTTTTTTATACAATGAATTTTATAGTGTAAAATTTAAAAAAAACAACTTAACTGAAATCCGTAGATAACTACATTTTGCTATAATTAGCACTTAAGACAATTTCACACTAATTTTCTCTTTAGTACATACGAGTATTTTTTTCTATAACATTGCTATTAAATTTTATTTTCGGAGGAAGTAAGAAGGAAACAAATTTTAAATGCTCAATTTTATTGTAAGCTTAATTAAGCATTATTAGATCATGGTTATTATTGTTGTTTTTGGTTTGTGGTTTTTTTTACATGAATTATTTTCCGTTTGGGGCTGCTTTTTTCTCCCCGAATAATTATTGTTTTTCGTTATTTCTTTTTCGTTTTCGCCTCCTTTTTTTTGTAGTATAAATTTTGCGTTTGTTGTGTTTTCGAATTTTCAAACCAATTCCACGGTTTTTATAATTTTGCTGCTTTTCAGTTTGGCGGTGTTAAGAGAGTATTGGTGTTGTTGTGGTTTTTGTTGTTGTTGTTTTAATGGAATAAAAAATTTCAGTGGCAATATTGTCCTCGTTGATGAAAATCATGTGAAAATGTCGAAATTAATGTTTTGGAATTTCGTAAAATCCTGAAAATTGGTTTTTATTTTAATCATTGTGCTTCTGATTCTGATGACTTTGTCGCTAATTATGGTGGTTGTTGACGCCGGTGTTGGGTATCATCAGCATCAGCAGAAACGGAGAGAGCTCTTCATTTTCTTCTTCTTCTACTTCGTCTTCAAGTCAGCAACAACGATTTCAAGTGATTGTCGTACTCTTCCGCTGTTTGGAATTCAATTGCTCTGTGAAACCAAATTGAAAGAAAAGCAAAATTATTTAAAATTCAATGGAACTCAGTAATGACAACAACAACAACGACGACGACAACAACAACAACGACGACGACAACAAGAGACAGTGGCACTGACAGCAACAGAAACAGAGACGGCAGCATTGAAGCTCCATAACATAAGAGCGACAGGGCAAGAGAAACCGACTAAAATGAAGAAAGAAGAGAGTGAGAGAGAGAGAAAGCATCACTATTACAGTGACAGAAGCGAGATAGTGAATGCGTGCTGTAGATGAAAGAGATACACATCGAAAGCAAACAACTGGAAAATCAGGCTAAAAGCTGAATGCCGCTTCAACGGCTGTGGTTCTTTCGATTGTGGCTTCAGTTTGTTGCTGCTACGAGTATTCTTCTGCTGTTGCTTTTTTAAAATACGGTTTGTGGTTCTGGCAGCACATACGAATGCGAATGCTGTCAAAGCGATACGTTTTCTCTACGAGCATAAAATTATTCACCAAGAAGATTGCGATCAAAATCGTTAGCGCGACGTGTAGACAGTGAGAAAGAGAAAGAGAAGGAGAAGACGGGAAATGGGCAGGAGAGAGAAAATCGTGTTTTTTTTTATTTAAGTAGCGGTAATCGATTTCACAACTGATTTGGCAATAATTTGCGAACGTTTTCCTGCATCGTCGTCGCCGACACCACCCGTTGAGTCAACCCGATCGTATGTACCTACATACCTTCACCAACACGAAACGGTCTCTTTTTTTTTTGAAAAGATTCAAAAAATATCTATAATTTGAGAAAAAATGGACTAAGAATGGGCCACACCCATTTCTCCTACTGAATGTCGATCACTTGGAAACACTTTTGAAGCTACTTACGGTGGTACTACTTAGCTTCTCTTTTGTAAAACGTGAACTGGTAGAGGATGAAAATACCTATTTCATTATGACAGAGACAGAAAGTACAAACAAAGCTTTCGTGGACTTATTTGATGGACGATGGCTGCTGTGTGTGGTACACCACACTGTTAATGAAATGAAGCCTGCTTATGCTACCCCAACATACCGTACATCGTCGCCATAGCCGCCATTGCCGCCATCAGTGAGGGCTCGTTTTTTTCTTCGGTCCTGCGACAGTGCTTCCACGCAAAGTACTATGAGTTTGCTGTCGCAGGTGTAGCTCTCTTGATCCAGCAGCTTATTGCCCAGAAGGTTGCTGGCCAGGCCCGATTTACTGCGCACCGACGAGTGCCAGGCATCGCAGTACGTTTCGATGGCCCTCTCACCATTCGGCAACGCGCCGTGCCAGACTATTTTTTGAGGCCTAGAGAAGAAGAAGAAGAATTCAAATGAATGAAATTAATGAAAAGTAAATAATGAAAAGTATGATTAAATTTTAAATATCTAGTTACTTAATTTGCCCTTTACGTATGCAATATACATACATATGTAAAATATACATATGTATATGTAAATTATTTGATGAATCTACAGAGCAGTTAAGTAAAATAATTACAGACTGTTTGGGATAAAGGAGTCATCATCATTTGTTGGAGCTGTCCGAATGCAGCGATGCCAGAAGTTAATCACTGAATGAGGTAACAAACTGTAGAGCATGGCAGACAACACACACACACACAGACCCACTCACAGATGGGCGGCCATATGAACGTACATCAATATACGAATATGAACATTTATTTTTACAAATTGTGTAATTGTGTGAAGGCATCTGTTTCGTACTCTTCACTTGCAGGCACCCAGTAGGAAATACATTGCATCCTTTGTGGATCGCATTCACCGACATAGCCAAAAATCATTGCTTACTTTGCGTTAATAAGTAATGTTTTTATGAAAGCATTATTCTAATGCAATACTCTATAAGCTTGCTACAAATAATATATATATGTACATATATACTATATCATCGTTGTTTAACCAATGTCGGCTATGTGCAAAAAGTATAACTTTGAGACACTGCGCAGTTTTTATTTGACAATGGTCTGGCTAATAAACATGGCATATTTTTTTTGTTGGTTTTTTTTCGCTCACAGTTCACCGTATAATTGTAAGAGTCATATAGAAGTCTTTTTATGGGAACATTTTATTAGCAAACTAGTCATAATGATCAAAATGTCGAAATCTCCAAAAAGTGCGCATTATGTTTGCAAAATTTCAAAGCCATTTATTTGAAATAATGTTTTTATAAAGATTTTACATAGATAAAAATTTTAAAGCTTCACCGCCAAATGCTAATTAATTCCAATAATACCAATTAATTAACCAATTAACCAATTAATACCAATTAATTAATTCCAATTAATACCAATAATTTCATTTTGCCGCCTCTTTTTGAGAGAAGGAAAATTGTGGATTTTTTATTTTTTTTAGTTTAAAACTTTGTACATTCATATGTTGAACTGGATAACTGTTAACTGGTAACACTTTTGAAATGAAATGATTTTAGAAAATTTTAAATTAAGCAAACCATCGTTGATATCAGGCTTACATGCTCCGATTTCGATTAACTGTATTAACCAGGCGATAGGGGAGCTCCTGTTTTGCATGTGAGTAACATAAACAGAATAAAAAAGGTGGAAATTAAAAGGTGGGATAAAAATATTATTCGCACTCATATGTGCGATATTTCGTAAAAGGCGGCTGGGCCAAATTGAGCAAAATTTATTCATATATTGTACTCCTAATATTTATCACAGGACTGTTCTGAAATTGTCACGTAATTTTTCACTTAAGGGAATGACAATACTTAAATGGTTAAGGGCGAAAATGATTTGGCGAAAAGCAGGGGAGAGATAGAGAGAAAGAAGCACGGCAAAGTGGAACATATTCTATGGTATGCTATGTTTTTTGTTTTCTTGTTCTCTATTCGTTAAGAATAGACGAGCTTCTTCCATTCCCTAAGGGGTCACTTTAATACGCAACGAGCAGCCAAGAGCAGGCAAACAGCAACGAGTAATGAACGACAGCTGTATTTACAATTGCTACATGGCCTTGCTCTTATAATAAATTGTTTTGACAGCTATTCAGTAGGTCAGACGACACTCAGCCAAGTTGATTGTTTCACGGAGTGAGCATGGGTGTGTGCGTGTGATTGGTTGGAAACTCTCTCTGGAGAGGAGCTCTCAATTTGCCAGTAACACGGTCTTAGATCTAGCTTACACGTGCTGGCAGGAAAAGGATGTAAAATCGTATATACGTCGATATTAACGAGTAAGCATATTACATAGAGTGCGCCTGCTTTAATTGCATTATGCCAAAGAGCATCACGTTAAAAGGCACCATTATTAAGGTTACCACTAAGAGCATCATTGGCTCTGAAGTGAGAGTATTGATGGCGAAGACTTTCTCTCAATCTGTTGGCACTTTATAGAGAATGTGCCATATTTTCATTATTATTAAAGGCACATTAGTTATTATGATAGTTTTATCTCATTAGTAAGTGATTATTTTTTTATTTTTCAGCATTTTTTATACTTTTGAAGAAACTTACATACTCGTTAAATCATTGAATAATTAAAGACTTCAAATCATTGAATAATTAATGAAATATTTTACTTCAAAATTCGTTATTGCAAAAAGTTGAAAATTGAAAACTTATACTTGATTTATTAAATATTAAAAATGTGAGTTTTTTGTGGATTTCTTTAAACATAATTAACATATACTCATTCGTGTGTACTTTAAAAAACTATGTTAACTGCTTTCTTTCCTTACCATCATCATCATCATCATCATCAACATCAACGTCGTCTTAGTCTTTTGTTTGTATTTATTAATGCAAAGTCTTAATTAAAAGCGCAAGTAAAATATTATTTATGCAAGGTTATAAAAGAAGCATTAAAATGGCTTTGAAATGCAGATTTGCTCTTCTACTTCTTCTTCTTTTCTTTTCTGTTCTCTTTTTACTTCTAAGAAGAAGTAAGAATATAAAGACAGAATGTATGAATAAACGAATGGAAAGAGCAACATAGTCACGTTAAGTGCATAAAATTTGTAGACAGACTAAATTCAAAACAACAGAAACAACAACAAAAATAACAACAGCAACAATAACGAGGCAACAACAACATCATCACATACACAAAATATTTTCGTAACCTGAAAGACTGAAATATTCCGGATAAACTTCAGCAGAAACTTCTTAAATGATTATAAAAGAGATTAAAAACAATTCGAATATAAAGAAAGAAAAAGACAAAGCAGAAGAAAAAGAAAATACAAAACACAAAAAAGGATCGCACCAGGATTTTATCTTGAAGAATTTCGACATGGATTTAGACACGGTTTTTGTAATTCTCTACGTCAGAAGTTGTTTAGTTCATAAACGTAGCAGACGTAACAACAACAACAACAACAACAACAACAAAAACAATAACAATGACAAGCCCCGCATAAACATTGGCAAGAACAAGAGCACGAATAGGGAGCAGTAACAGCACGAATAAAGAGCTCTTAAGAGTGCAATAAGAATAGCAACAACAACAACAACAACAACAACAACAACAATAACAACAAATGTTTCATAATATTTTTCTGATGAGCTTTTTTTGATGATGTTTTTTTTACGTTTATTCATTTAACGTTTTCTCTAGCAACGAGAGTTAGCAAAATCGGAAACGGAAACATAGTCTTAAACATTCTACAAATGAAAAAAGTGCAACAAACGAAAAAAGAAAATAAAATGCAGTAAAAGAAGGTAAAGAAGGAGAAGAAGAAGTAATATAAGAAGACGGTGAGCTTAAGTAGAACACTTGTTGTTGTTCGTCGTTGAAAACTCAAAGTATTTTGAGGTGAAATCCCCCTTAAGTAGCCCGCCCCGTCACGGCAATCCGTTTTTGGTTATTCAAAAGAAATTTCATAATGAGGCTGAATAAATAGAAAAAGTATCATGTACAGTATTCTCCCGGTCAATGACTTTAGTGTGAATGAAGATTATTCGAAGTAGAATCTTTGAGAACTTTTTCACGATTAAAATTTGAAAAATCCTGATTACAATTAGATTCTGTCAAAATCTATGTCACTTGAGAAGTGAAAGCAAGCAAATGAAGCAGAAGGAAAAAAGAAAAGGGAAATTTTGAGAACTATTAAGACATTTACATACGATGATGAAAAAAAAAAAATTAATTAATTTAAAAAAAATTTTCGTAATTTCTCTAATTTACGAAAGATTTCTTTCCCTAAATTTATAAACGCTAAATAAAGTTAGTTGTATATACTAACTTTAACTAAATACTCAAATAATTTTTCAGTATTTTTTTCTTAGCGGCAAAAAAAAATTAATAAATTCAACAATAATTTCGTAATTTCTCTAATTTACGAAAGATTTCTTTCCTTAAATTTATAAACGCTAAATAAAGTTAGTTGTATATACTAACTTTAACTAAATACTCAAATAATTTTTCAGTATTTTTTTCTTAGCGGCAAAAAAAAAATTAATAAATTCAACAATAATTTCGTAATTTCTCTAATTTACGAAAGATTTCTTTCCTTAAATTTATAAACGCTAAATAAAGTTAGTTGTATATACTAACTTTAACTAAATACTCAAATAATTTTTCAGTATTTTTTTCTTAGCGGCAAAAAAAAAATTAATAAATTCAACAATAATTTCGTAATTTCTCTAATTTACGAAAGATTTCTTTCCTTAAATTTATAAACGCTAAATAAAGTTAGTTGAACACACGCATACGCAGACAAAAAATTTACATGTACACACACAGAGAAAAATACATTAAATCCATACAAAAGAGTAAACATGTTAAAAATATATGTATAAAAAATATTTTAGAATTCATTGTAAAAGTGTTTATCAACGAAAGCTTAAAATTTTGCATAAATGGCTTTAGGCAAATATTTTTGTATGTAAATACATACGAATTTATTCTTTAATATATTCATTTTATTATTTTCTGTAAAATTTTCTATAAAATTGTTCTCTGTAGTTCTCTCAAAGCACTCGAAGACACTGAATAAAATTGTATAACTATCAAAAAATTTAAAATTTGGAGAATATGGATTATAATATTAAGAGTATTTCAAAGATTTTAAGACTACACAAAAGATTTGTGAGTACTCTTCAAGAGAGAATTTAAGAAAAGGTTAACATCTTCGAAGAGTATAGAATTTGGAGTAAGTGAGGTCGAAAAATGTCAAAAGTAGATGAATTTGAAGACAATAAATCGACAGAGAGGGCGAGAGAAAGAAAAATCTATAATAGCTTGAAAGAAAAAGGCGATATGATTGTTCAGCTGAGAAGGTAAATGCGGTCTATTTAGAGATTTCTTAAAAATTAATTTAAATGAGTGCAAAAGTATAACAAACCAACTGTCATTGCCAATGACATATTAATATATCTTTCCCAGAAGCGAAAGCCTCAAAATAACAGCTAATTTTTGACATTTCTTTTGGTGTATAAAAAAAAAAACTCTCAACATGAAACGCATTAATTTTTAAGCCTATAAATGTTTGATGGTACATGAGTCATGTAAATACTCTGTGGTAATTAATTTTAAATGCTGTCAAGTTACAAATTTTTAGTATTTTGTTGCTCTTTGTGGTATGTACGAGTACTCATTAATATTGCGTATTTATGACATTTAGAGAGAAGTGTACTCTGTATGTAAATTTGAACAAATTTTAGAAGAGAAGAGAAGAGCAAAAGTTTCTTCTTCACACGTGATTCTAGCATTGCTTTCTCTGCTTCTCTCTCTCTCTGTCTATCCTTTCAACTCATTTGAAATTCCTCTACATGCGTCATGGAGGACTTCTTAACTACCTACGATATTCTGAGAAAGTTCACACCACAATTTCACTGACAGTTTATTTATTGTTGAATTGTTGAAGCCAACTACGGAAACGAACAGTATTTTGCATATGAAATGTGGAATTTGGCAAAATAATCATGAACGAATGAATTCTTGAAGAGGAAAATTTCAAGTTTGCAGCTTAAGCTT
Organism: Conops quadrifasciatus; assembly: GCA_949752815.1. Taxonomy (NCBI): domain Eukaryota; kingdom Metazoa; phylum Arthropoda; class Insecta; order Diptera; family Conopidae; genus Conops; species Conops quadrifasciatus. The sequence continues at coordinate 35,944,258 of OX457079.1, forward strand.
GAACGAATGGAATTGAAGGCATTGTACCAAATTTAATTGCGTCAAGTGTAAGGAAGTGTCAGTGTAAGAAGTATAAATTCATACTCGTATAATACAAGTATGTATATTTAAACGCTAATATACTATATAGGCCGGCCATGTATACTTTTTTATATTTCTTTTCTAGTGTAAGATTAGTCTGCAAGTAAAGAGTCATAGTCATTTTTTTTTGCATAAAAATTTTATTTGCAACATTGATTCTTTGGTAATAAGAAGAATAAGGTAAGAGCCTGAAGTAGTCTTGAAAATTCAATGAAAACTTATTTGCATTTAGTAGTTTTTACACGCCTTTTCGTAAATTGAGTAAATATCTTTTCTTTACCAAAAGCCATGATGACGATTGAATGAATGAACTTCTTCTTTGCAAAAGCAATGTGACGAAGAAATGTGCCAAGCCTTCCCAAGCTTTTTTGTAAATCCGTGCTTAATTGTTTGCAGAATGCTCTAATTTATAGACACTGTACTTGTAAAGTGTAGAAGTGCGCCAGAGCACAATCTCTATGACAAGATGTTTTGAGTACGAGTATACATAGGTTATGTTTTCCTGTCAATACGACCGGAAGAATGAGGTCAGAAGATTGTACGGACAGACAAATAAACATTAGAAGATTATTTACGCAGATCTAGAGTCGCTTGAAGTGTAGCTTTCATTCCGAACTAACAGAAGACAAAAGTCATGTTCTCGGAAAAGGAAACGGAAAGCACAAGCTCGAGAGAGATGATGCTCGTAAAAATTTCTTAAGTCGATTAGGACCACTGAACTACTTTGGCTAGAAGGAAAACACACATTAATGAAGAAAAGGTGACTAGAAGTCATGTGAACTTTTTTATCTTTTCAGCTTCTCTGCAGGGAGTCAACTAACCAACCAACCAACCAACAGCTTTAGGTACGCTACAGAAGATGAAGAAGGCAAGTAGCGAGTTATTCTCTAAGTCATCGTTTAGTGTAGTGTTTAGTTTAGTTCTGTTCAGTTCTTTCATCTCGTTAAGAACTACAAATCACAAACAACCGCTCTTTCACTTCGTACTGCCTCTCAGCAAATAAAATAATCGTACATACCGGGTTCGTCGGAGCGCTACACAAGAGGATCACCCTGGGACACCGGTTACTAGAGGTAGTCACACAGCCTTCAACCCAAGTGCAGTCATACAAAATGAAATACAGCAGCGTTGTGGCGAATTTTTTCTCATCGAACGGGAGAGAGAGAGAGAGGGAGAGCAGACTAACGAGTGGTGGCGGCAGCGGCTTTATGCTATAGATTCTATGGTAATGAACGAACGAGTGGAGCAACGAATGAGGTAACGAGTGGGGACAACAAGCTGCCCAACGACTAGCACACCGAGGGCGGCTGGTGTGGGTGCGACAAGACTCCTTCAACTAAAACGTCAAAATTAATTTCAAAAGTAATTAACGAACAAAGTTTTTGTGTCAACATTTTCTGCTCCGTTCTCTTCGGTACAGAGCTGTTCGGGGTAGGTAAAGACTGAACGTTGCGCTTTAGTTTAAAATTGGTGAAATGAATTTTTTGGCAATTGTGCTCTTCTATCGTTCACTCTCTTCACCCGCACATCATATACCCATTCGTTCGGTGGACACATCAAAACGATGCTTAGGGTCATTAGGTATATTCCAGCTCAGTTTTCTGTACCTTTTTCTAATCATTCTGCAGAGATAGGAAAAGGTAGGAGAAAGGAAGGAAGAAAGGAGGGAAGACTAGAGCTGCATATTTCGACTAAAGATATTAATTTAACTTAAACTTTTTCTTAAATATTTAAGAAAATCGTTGTTGCTGAACGAAATTTCTGGTTCTTTCGAGTTGAGATAAAATTAAATTAAGTTATTATTAACCCTTACACGTTCGGTTCATTTCATAACTAAAACGCTTAGTAGGTACGCGGGTAAATAAATACGTATTATATGAAAAAAATCCTAGAAACTTAATTTTAAAAAAAATATTAAAAAAATTTTTTTTTTCAAATATTTATTAAAAGATAAAAAAAATTATTCACATAACTTCGAGGAAATAATTTTCTTAAAAATCCATGCGCAAAATAGGCCAATTTTAAAGCAGCGATATTTACGTGGGTAAATACTGAGCTTGTGAGGGTTAAGCTATAAAGGCTTAAAGCGAAATTTAACATCATGGTTGTTTTCAACCGTTTCATTAAGCTCTAATTTGTAAAGGGACGACTCGGGTACATGTCATTCAGAGGCTGAGTTGTTTGTTTCTAATGATGTTGCGAGCGCAGTTAAAAAAATTTAAACTTTTCAAATTAACTTAAAACATCCAGACCACCAGAAGAGGCGAACAAGGCTGGCGGCGGGGAAGAGTTTTATATAGTATCATTAATGGAGGAAGGCCAGAGAAAAAATGGTGGCCAGGAAGTGTGAGATTGTGGGTCCCTGTGAAATTGTTAGTAATGAAAAGTGCTTCTATTTTCGCACCCGGCAAGTGTTTTATTTACTTTCGTCAAGCGCGCTACGGCATGCTGTTGACCAAGTTTGTCGCCAAGTTCGTTACAAGTTCAAATTTAGTTTTAAAGTCATTTTCAAGTGGCAATCAAACGCGTGGTGCGCGCCCGCTCGATCGCGCGCTCATTCATTCATTCATTCATGCATTCGTTGCGTGGCAAACTTTTCGCAATTCTGGAATCCTGTCATTTGTTGACTCTATCTACGATACGTCCTCTGCTCTGTCTTCACAGCGTGGTACATATCAGCGAATTGCAGATGATGTAGACAAGCGGATGTTTGTAAGTAAGTTTTCGAGTCGGTCGCGTCGGACCTGGTTATAAATGTTACCAGAGAGGAGCGGAAAGGAGTGAAGGAAATAGGCTGTGACAGAATGAGATAGAATACTTCAGAATTATAGAAATTAGTTTGATGATGATGATGGCCAGGGGTGAGCGTTTGTGGGCTGTACGTGGTTACGTACCGGCCCGTGTCTAGAGGAAACTGGAAACGTTGAAAGAAGAGAATGTGGTTGAGCAGATGTTCTGCGGACTACAAATTGTCATTTCCCATAACAGATTGCCACGAAGTTTGCTCAAATTGAATGCGGGAAGCTTTTCAATTAGGTACTTTCGGTGTAGAAGATTTGCAGTAAATAGAAAATTAATCGAACTATGAGAAGAGGCAAGAGGCAAAAGTTGAGAAATATTACGAAAAATAGCAAAGATTCTTTTCAGATTTAGAAAGAAAAAGATACTTGGTGTTGTGTTGGAAGTTTATTACATCTTGATGAAATTAATTTTCGTTATTATGATTTTCGATCGTTTAAACTTCAGTGTTAAATGAACAGACTTTTATTGTTAGAATAGACTTTTGTTATTTTTTTGTTTAACTTCTGTGAGGTAATAAATATAATATTGTAATATTATAAATAAATAATATTGTATAATAAAATTTACTAGAGATGATGCCATGTGATTCGCGTCACCGAGAAGAGGAGAACGAGAGCGGAGTAGATCGAACTAAATCTCGCCTGCAATGTGCTTACTCGTACTCTCATATTAATGAGAGAGCTGCTTTACTCGTTGCTCTTCTCTCTTCGATGTTGTACAACATCAGCATGAGAGTAATTATTTCATGTACAGCGAGCGAACAACGAGTTGGCATTAATGAATATGATGATCTTTTAAATATAAATTTTAAATATAAACTATATAAAAACTATATAAATATAAATATATTATATTTAAAATATAAACTCGTTGTTGATGAGAAAATCTATTTATGCAAAAAAAAAAATGGTTTTATATGGTACGATAAAATAGTAAATAAAAAATCATTCTTTGATGCTGAAGAGGAAAATTTTCCAGAAATAATTAATCTTAATATTCGAGGAATATAAATTCTTAAATACTAAAGAAAACTATTGAAGAAGATCTATCAATACATCAGCCAGCTATTTGTCATCAATGATCTTTCTTCTAATTGTCAAACAATTTATTTATTTATTATCAAATGGTACATTACGTTATGTTTCTAGTTCAAATCGAGAACTGTCTGTCTCCTTGGCTAAATATTTCTCGATGGACGACTAGATCAGTTACCGATTTCATACAAAAACCACTGACCACAAGAGACTTCGGTATGACAACAACAGTTTGTTTACTTCAATCCTTGTTCTAAATTGAATTTTAGGTTATTTCGAGCAACAATTTCCAAATATGTACAATATATTGCTACTAAAATGTGTGCGGTTGTGTGTCGAAGAGCACATATCAACAATAGAACAATAAAATACATGACTATTTTTGCATTTGTCATCCTGTCATTCTTAAATAAAATGTCAGTTTTATTGTGCAATGACCAGTATTCATCAGATTTTGCATACGAGTACTCTCGTTGCCAATACGAATCCGTAAATGCACGAGACTACACACAAAACCGGCTTAGTTTGGTGTGACTTGGCTTAAGTCGACATGCTCGCATACAAGTGCGTGCATTATAAATGCATACATACATACCCGTATGTGTATGTATTAAGCTTTGCATGATTAGTATGTCAGCTGTGCTCTTGGGTGTGCGTGTATATTTGTCTTTTTGGATTTAAAATTATATTCCAAAAGTGAAATTCTCTGCCACAATCTGGAATGTTGTACGGTAATTGTTGTTGTTGTTGTTGTTGTTGCTGTTGTTGCTGTTCTTGTTTTTGATATTGTTGTCTTTTGCTGTTGATGTTCACATCAATTTGACATGTCGACTTGTTAGGAAACAAAATAATTATGAAATTCTAGTGCGTTATAGAGAATGATAGATGTTAAACAAAGCAAAAGTTAGTTTAATATGATGAACAGATTCTTCATAGTAGAATCGAATGATGGATGAGGTAGAAGAAAAAGATGAAGAAGAAGGAGAACAACCAGACCAAGGTGATGAAGAACAAGAATGGGAACACGCAACAAGAGATGAAACCACATTTTCAAATAAATTTCTACAATTGATCGACTGAGTTGTGTCAACTCTTTGATTAAAAACGTAACGTTTCTAGAACATTCTGTATGTATTGCACATCCTTGATTAATAAAAAAATTCTTCGGGAGGTCGTATATAGTATGCGGTACATGTATACGAGTTTGCAAAATTCACCTGGAAATTTTCAACATAAAAAAAAAAAGAAAATTCAAAAAATCAAAAAAAAAAAAAAAATTCAAAATTCAACATTCAACATTCCGCCCGCCCTCCTACTCCCCTCCGCACTCGGTAACCTTTTCCTATAAATTATGTGACAATTACTTATTTTTCCAATTTAATTAAATAAGAGTATGATGGCAAAGAGAATTAAATAAAACTTGCTAAACAAAATTTAATATACGGCTAATAAATCGTTCAGCCCCAAATCCGAAACCGACTGCTTTAAAAAAAAAAAACAAAACATAATACCATTTATTCTGTGTTATTGTTAAGCATCGAAATTAATCACAGAAAAATGCCATGTTGTAAAAATAACCATTACCTTTTTATACACAAAACATAAAAATCGTGTTAAAGCAAATTAATCTCGTACTCACCAGAACGGATCTGTTAAGACATTCTTCCCGCTGAAGCTGTAGATACGCGGCGCCTGCGAGAAAAATCCGCCTTGTCCATTGAAGATGCCCTTCCAGGAGTTGAAGAGGACATCGCCACGTGTATTCACTACTGGCAGATCTCGATCCGAAATTCGCACAATCGAATCAAGATTTTGTACTCTGGAAGTGTGCCGCATAAGAAAAAGAAGAAGAAGAAGATAAGATTTAATAAGCTCATAAATAAGTTGTAGTAACTTACAGTATGTTATTATTTTTATATTCTTAATAATTATTACACAATTATTACGTACTTGATTTTAAAAAATGGTGTTCTAAAAATATCTTAATTTTAAAGGAAATAATAAAATTTATTTATATAAAATTCTTTTATATAGTTTTTATAATTATTTAGCTTAATTTTTAATTTTGGAATATTTCAGTAAAATACAGTGTTATAAATTAGCTCCTGGAAGAGGCTTTGAGGATTCTTTTAATGACAATAATATTATTTATTTATATATACGAGTAAGTAGAGCTTTTTATAATTTTTTCATAATTATTTAGTTTGGTTTTTATTTTTAGAATATCTCAGAAAAATAGAGTATAGTAAATTAGCTTCTGAAAGAGGCTTTTAGGATTCTTTTAATGACAATAATATAATTTATTATTGATTTGATTTTTATTTTTAGAATATTTAGTTTGGTTTTTATTTTTAGAATATTTCAGAAAAATAGAGTATAAAAAATTGGCTCCCGGAAGAGGCTTTGAGAATCCTTTTAATGACATTAATATAATTTATTATTGATTTAATTTTTATAATTTTTTTTATAACTATTTAGTTTGGTTTTTATTTTTAGAAAAATACGGTATAATAAATTAGCTCCCAGAAGACTCTTTTTATGAGTTATGAGACGTTCTATGAACCCTTTTAAACATTCGGAAATCTTTTAGTTGGAAGCCTTGAAAGCAGCTTTAGAAAGCTCATAAAAAAGATCGGTTTAGAGGCTAAGAAGACCTAAAAATACATCTTAATTCTCGGTGAGAGCTTCTTTAATTTATTTTAAAGCTTTACAGCGTCCAGAAGAAACTTCAGAGGGATTTTACTCATTTGTATTTTCGAAAATAGCTTTTCAATTTCCGTCCACAGCGTTCAGAATTCCTTTTTTTTTATATAAAACAAAAATAAAACTATATTTATTTGAACTGTTAAGAGTAAACCATGAAGAGTGGTGAGAAGCAGAAGCAGCAGAAAGAAGCAGCAATGCGATTGAAATCTTTTTAATTTAAAAGTAACTAACAAAGAAATAAAAAGCAAGCGCACGGAAAACCATACCGAGCCCAGGCCAGGTAAGAGATAAGGCACACAGCACACGTCCTCCCTGAGGTCACAGACTCTGACTGCCACAAACAACAATCCGCATACACGCCCAGGAGCAAAGAGAGGAGCGCGCGGTGCGGTCTGCGCTTAAGAATATTAGCACAATGTGGGTGAATGAAGGAATGAGAGGAAACCACAAATAAGGTTTATCTCTGCCGCGCTATTCGTGGTAGCACCTTCTAGGTAAAATGGCGGCAACACATGAAGACAAATAAAGAGAAGGAGAAGGAGTAGGAGAAGGAGAAGAAGAAACAGCGGTCGGTAGGTGTAAAAGATTGCGCATAATTTAAGGTGCCAGGGCGCAATTATTTTAATTTGATCGGAAGACGATAATGGGAGCACCTTTTGGGTTGGAAGGGGGAGACCTGCGGAGGCAAGCCGAGGCGTGACAACAGACAGCGTGACTAGCAACAGAAGAAGGTGGCAAAAGTGGCGAAATGAACTTCGTAGGCGAGTGAAAAGAAGCCGCCGTTCGTAGCTTTCAAATTTCTGGCGAAATTTTGTTCGGAAGGATATGGTTTTAGCCATTTTCCGGTAGGTCTTGTCATGTCAAACTGCAAGGCGTTAGGATAAACATGGCTAAGCTTAGATTTAGTAGGACTTTTAGCGGCTTCCGTTTAAACAAACAATATTTCGACAATATTTAATATTATTTCTCACTGGATACGGTCGCGCTGGCACTTCACGGAAGGGTTGGTTGGCAACACCCAAAAACTGGCACAAGAAAACGAAACGGGTTCATAAAATAGCCATAAGTATTAAAATGCTACGAGTAAAAACTCAATCGGACAACTTAATTGAGCGATTTTTGGTGATTTATGTACGAGTATATAGTATATTGCCATTACCGTATTAAAAATGTGGTGTCTGCATTAAGAATATCTCCCTTAAACTGGGCTGGTTTTCGAAGCTAACAAAATTTGAAATAAAATACCGGCTTACGATCCTAAAAGCTTTCCAAATGAGATGCCTCTTTTTGAGAATTCGTTGTTGTTGTTGTTGTGGTTGTTGTTGTTGTTATTTGCCATTGTAATTCAGGTCAAGTTGAATATTAAAAAATTGCATTCTTCTGCTTCTACTTCTTCGTCTTCTTCGTGTTCTTCTTCTTCTCGCCGCATTTCCTCTGCGGCCGCAGCAGTATCATCCATCGCCAGTTTAAACGGTTCTCATCGTTGTAGTTACTTTTTTGTTTTTGTAGATAGCTTCTATACTCTTGCAGGAAAATGGCGCGCTCAGCACTCAGTGAAAATACTCGTGCCCCAACCCGCCCCAACCTGCCCCAACCCCAACCAGCCTGCCAGCAAACACTGCACCAGCAACCAACCTTGCTTCAATGGTTCTTGTCGATACAGCAGCAGCAGCAGCCTTCGCCTCTTGCAGCCTCTTTTGCCCTGAGTTGAGGCCTACAACGAGCTACCCATGGCTTGCTTTTTCACAAAAACCGTACAAATTTTTTAGAGAAGCACCACTACGCTCCACTTTCCACACACACACACACACAAACAAACATGTGCACTTACATGCTCACATTTCACTCATACTCATACGAACGTTGTGTAACGTTGAAAATGGCCGTTTACTTTTTTTTTTGAGGCATCCTTCGCACAAGAACAACAGAACGAGAGTTGTAAAGAGACGAAAAGAGCGACCCACCGGCCGGCCCAACAGATAGACCGAGAGTAAAGACGACACCCACCAGAGAGACAGAAAAACAAACGATCTGTCAGCACGTTGCTCACGGACAAATGGAGCAGCACTTTTAAATATTTTTCTATGTTACTATTCATCCGGCTGCTATGAATTATCTTTGGCATTGTCTCTACGGCTGTCTCTTTCCTGCAACACTTACGCAAAACTGTTGTCCTCATTTTCACGGGGCGCAACATGACATTGGAAAGGTATAAAAACGAGGGAGAAAAAAAAAAGTGAAATTCACTTTTTAATTAATATTCAAGAAGTGATTTCTCAGTTGGTGTGTGTTTATGTGTGGAGGTGTGTGTGTGCGTGTACAACACATACATACGATTGTTTGCCAATGGCCCAGAAGGACCATGGTTATCGTATGAATAACGACGACCCAGGAGAAAGCACATAAAATTTATAGTCTTTAAGAAATAGTCGTTGGCAGGTTTTTTTAAAAAGATGATTGCTTTTACTCTGCAGAGTTTATAATTTCAGAACGGTTACGAGATTCTTTACGAGTCATAAACTTGGAATATGCAATAAATATACGAGCGTGAGGTATAATATGTTAATCGTAAAAACATAATGTGATTGTTTTATGTGAAAAGACTTAACATGAGAATCGATCTCCAGCTAAAGAAAACAACACTAATGGATTTTGTAACGTATGTGCGTTATCGAAAGATAATAAAGTCTTCATCTTGTTGTAATTTCATGCGAATCACGTTGTTGGCATCCATCAAAATGTACTTAAAAAATAACACGGCCGACAAAAATGGGGCTTATCTTCAAAATCGAAACTTTTGCAGGAAGTTACACCTTGTAAGAAGGACGGGCCGTAAAAACTGTATACGAATTTCTCATTACCTCAGGTTTTCAAAATATAGTAGCTCTTAATGTTCAAAGGTCTTAGGTTTGAGGTTATGTTACAGCACGAGCTTGATAGTTTCTTGATAGTTTCTTGTGACATGACTTCACACATTACCTTATTCATCGCATGACGAAGGAAGGGTCTTTTGTAAACTTAACGCAATAGAAAAATAATGATTTATTGTACATTCAGCTTCTGTGCATTCGAGATCATTCGGAAAAATGCAGTCTAGTTTGAAGTTTAGTGGACCCATGTAATCATTAAGAAAATAAGGATATAATCATGAACTGTATATAATTTGTAATCATGAAGGTATCGAGAAACAGTACTCTTCCCAACTGCTACAAATTATAGCTACCAGCACACGTTGTTGCTACAAATTAGGCGAAAAATTTATTAACAAATAAAGCGAAGTTACTGAATTTCATAGACGTCGTCGTTTTCGCAAGGTTCAGGTCACGACTCACTGCGAAGGAATATGGAAATTTCTATAAGTGGCAATAAATTTTGTTAACCATTCCCTTCAAGTTTTCAAGCCGGTGATATTTTTCTTCCATCGAAAGCCATCTAATGGAATTTTTTTTTTTGTTACCAAGTGTAACAGGGCGCGCATTTTCTTATTTGTATACAATATATACATACATACATACACAAACGTTGAGGTACGTAGTGTGCGTTTGTGCGTGCGTTTGCGAGCGCTTTTCTGTGCTAATTTAGATCGGAAGTTAATAGACCAGCACCTGCTGTGCACGTTCCTGTACAGGCCATGTGCAGAAGCCACTCTTCTTTGTCTTCAACCGAGTCGGTCTAGACTCTACTTTAGAAGTAATTTCGTTTTCTAGAGGAAGACAATGTAGGAAGAAGGCGAGATGTCAACGGGTCTAATTTAAAAATTAGACACGTTGGCTCTGTCTCGTACTGTGCTAATTGCTAAAGAGACGTAGTGTGAATTTTAAAAATATATACGAGTACTCAGTTTCCTAAGTATTTCAATTAAAAAATTAAATAATATATGTAATTTAAATTTTATTAGTATAAGATTAAAAGAATTGCGGTGTACTATCTTCAACTTTAATTACTAAATTCAGTTACAATATTTTCAACTAAACTAAATGTTTTTTTGAAGTGCATGAAATTGGTTGAGGTTAAAGGATAAAATAACCTTAAAGAAACTTAATTCATTTGCGATTATTATTTTAATTAGAAAAGCTATGTTATGATTTCTTATATCTTTAAATCGTTTCATCATTCTTTCTTCCAGAAGTCGTTAATTTCAACACTTGCTGATTAACACTTCTAGAGTCTTAAATACCCTTTTTTTTAAAACACTTTTGTTAATATTGGAGACATAAGGTTATGCAATAATGTAGCCTTATCAGAAGTTTAGCCCTCAATAAAGTCCTTCAATAAAGTGAAAGTCCTTCATGACCAAGAAAGAAATTCTCTTATATCAATTGCAAACGCTGCAGGCAGGTTTAAGGTTTATCTACATCGGTATTTAACCAATAAAGGCTATGCGTAAATAATGCCAAACCATCCAATTATTAAACAATAAAAAAGACATAATATCCAAATAACGGTAATCAATTCGTCGGTTACTAAAGTATCTAGCTGCACTGCGAATGCCAGCTTGTATGCTTGCTTCTTAGCGACGAAGGTGTGAAGAGTAATAAAATTTTATATCTCTTTTTGTTTTTAATAGTTTTTCTAAAGAGCACTAAAATGGAAAAAAATTTACTTTTATTACAAAATAACGGAAAAAATACAAAACGCACTTGAAAAATATAACAATAGGAGAAAAATAAATGAAGACAATTAAGAAGAAAAATTTTGCAAAATTTTCAAGTATTGCAAAAAAGTGTTTAAAAACCGATCTGTGTCAATTAAACATCGATTTAACCAAATTTTAATCTTATATAAAAAATAATAAAAATTATTTTTTGAAAAAAAAATCAATGAAATGAAATTTAATTCAAATCGGTCAATTTTCTAAACTCTAAAAAATGTTATTTTATCTGCTATAGTACAAAACATTTAAGCTCTATGTAAATTTCAATTTAATAATAATGTTATTTTTTATATCCATTTACTAATAATTTAATTACCTTGACGACAGGAAGGCTTTGAAGGTGCCCAATAGGCCGGCTCTGCGTCCCTGGCGATAACAAGCGAAATCAGCGCCGCGTATACCTTGTAAATCGCCGACGTAAGGCTCGTTTAGTGCCGCCACTCGCAGCTTCAGCAACGAATAAAATCAAAAACGAAAATAAAACGCAAAAACGCAACGAATCATTTAAACAGTAGGCAATAGTTTTATTTACAATTATTGTAAATTATTAAATAAATTCTTATATGTTTGTATAAGAATTAAGTCATTATTAATGAAAGGTACGTACATCCATATTATTAAAAAAAGGAAAAAAAATCGAACTCGGCAGCGAAAATCAACAAAGCAAGGCTAATTATGAAGTTCATAAAATACTTATGTACTTCAGTAAATAATAAAATAATGAGTAAATAAAACAAGGGTAGAAAATAATATCATTAAAAAATTAAAATCCCAATAAAAATACAAGAATATATTATTTGTAGGTACTCGTATGATATCATACGCATAGATATGTATATGTATGTCGCGTGTCATATGTGCATATTCATACGTATATATTAATATATCAATTAAAAGAAATACGTATTCTCTCGTACGTATTCACAAAAATTGATAATTTATAAAAATATTAAAAATAAGCAACATAATTATGTTTGGCAAAAGTTTCACACACTCACCATTCGTGGGTACCACTACGTGGTATTTTTTGTAAATGGTAAATTAACCATTTTATTTAAGCGCATCATTTATTTTATTATGAGCACATAATAAAAATATTATGTGTAAAATTTTCAACATGGAAGCAGTAGAAATGGAAGAGAGAAGGAAAAGAAAATATTTATATATTTTACACTGTCATCATAACTTATGGTATATTTGAGATATTTTCTATATTGAAGCTAATACCAAGAGTTGCTAAGAGTTAATACCAACTACAACAACAAGATAAAATATCATTTATAGGATTGGAAAATAACATGCGTTACAATATTAAAATAAATATGTACAAATGAAGCAAAAAAAAACAACTAAAAACTACTGCAAAATAGAAAATTAAATTTTACACACGTAGTTTTTACATAAACACTTTAAACAACTCCTTAGAAGCGTTAAATAGTATTCTCTAAGTCTCTAACCGCTTTAGTGTGTAATTGTTTTTGTAGTGTATCAGGGTTTAGCCAATTCTCGAACCGTTTTAGGGTGTAAACGCGCTGAAGAAGCGTGTTATTATTATAGGCGGTATTTATGAGCTTATAAAGGCATTTAAAATACGTATAATGAAGATTTTAATAATAGAATATATACGGAATGAATGACACTTGTTTTATAACATTGTATAAAGAAATAATTCTTTAAAGTATTTTTTATAATTTCCAAAACTAAAGGCACTTTGACGCTACGGCAAAATGCGGTTCGGTTCCTTCAATGGTAGAGTCCAAGTTCAAGCTTTAACTTCCACTCTGGGCCGTCAATTCATTGATGGAAGATCTTCGTTTTCGAAACATGCTTGCATTGGCATGTGACCTGTTTAAGAGCGTGGAAAGAGTGAATGGTTGGGGCAATCGCAGAATCGAGGGAGGCCGGGATAAGATGGAGACGAAAATGGATCTACTTTTTTGGTCCGATTTGATCATACCCTGAAGTGATGATGGTTTCGTATGTAGATCTTCCAATTTGCTTGGAGTCCTTTACTACCAATTGAATTTGGCAATAGAATTCTTTTAGAGCACTTGAGCACTTCACTGATGGGATAATGTTTACTGGCAACCAATATTAATTGCAATATTTTGGTTCAATGTGTGTCTTTGGTATTATTTTGAGAGAATTAAAAAGTTAGAATAAGTTTGTAATTGTTCCACTTATGTAACACTTCTGTTTCACTTTTGTTCCACTGGCACACACACACACACACATACACACACACACACACACACAAATACTAGAAGGATGTAGTGCGCCAGCAATCGAATTTCCAACAATGAATACATTTTCCCTGGAGTCGTTGGCGTCTGGACACATGCACATGCACATTCAGTGAATGCATGAATGTATGTATGTATGTACGATTATATAAGTATGCTTATGATAGAAGGGTTTATGGGCGCGAGGTGGAACAGACCGAGAAGAGGGTGATTAATTGGGAAGTGGTAGCTTAGGGCCGGCCACCTTGGTAACGACGATTTTATTGGTCTCTTTACATGCGGGTAATAATGTGAAAATTGGAATGAATAATTGATTGTTCTGCCGGTTGTTCACTGTCTATCTCTTGCTCTTGCTGTCCCACTTGCTCTTGCACACATTAGCCTTACAATTGAAGCCGCTTGTATTGTAAATATGCTATGAGCTGATTGCTAATGTTCTATAATTAGTGTACAATTGGTTTTTAATGCCACTGACTTTTGCACACTCACAGACACAAACGCACACACAAACACACACACACTTTTAAGAGTATGCACTCTCAAAAACGGGTACTCTCGAAAGTTGTGCTTGTTCAATTACTTTGTATGCTAAATCCGTAAGTAATAATATTAGATGAGGGTTATTCAAGCCCAAGCATAATTTTGTGCAATTAAAAATCAACAAATCACTTTGCAGCTAAACGAATTTAGGTTTGAACTCAAAGCTATTTATTAAAAAATTTTTTTTTTTTTTTAAAAACATCAAACATGCTTTCATGGATTTTTCATAGTCGAAAATTTATTGAATCTTGTATCGTATATCCGGAAATTTTATTGAAATTTTTTATTGATGCCAGCGAAAGCGTTTTTTATTTGTCAATTAATTTTTCAATTTTTTATTTCTTTTTTTAAAATGCAATTTTATGGACATAGAGGAAAAACTAAAAACTGTAGGTTTAACGAGCTTTCAATTATAGGTAGCTACAATATTGTAAAATATATGTAAAAAAATTAAAATAGAAGAAAAATAAAATTTCATCAAAAGTAACCATGGCAATACGTACTATATATTGTTTAACATGGAAAGGAATTTATGCATGTAATTTATTTGTGGATGTATTGTATAAACGGAAGTTAGCGGCAAGGATTAATATTTTATTATACAGGCGTTAATTAAAATTTGTAAAAATAAATGTAAAACAAAAAAAATTTTTTATTGAATAGATTTTAAATGCTTTTAATTCCTAAAATCCGAATAAATGTATTGTAATATGATAGTTTTAATTGTATCAATATTTTTTAATAAAATACTGATTTATTGGAAAAGCCACATTTTCCCATGATTTAAATAAAAAAATTATGAATCTATTGAAATAGAATTTAAATCGATACAAATTTTAACAAATTCAAAATTGTTGTTGTTCTTTTCACAATAAGAGCGAGAAATTAACTACAATTAAATCCAATTTAATTTTAAAAATCTTAAGCAAAATATAGCTTTTCAGAGGCTTAATAAACTAAAATTTCGTAAGCTTTCTACTGTATGCAACAAAAATATTTACACACGAGTACATACAAAAGTCGTTCACAATTTATTACTCTCAAATTTTAATTTCGAAAAATATTATTGAAAAGGCATTCATAAATCTTAAATTTCATTTGCACGATTTGATTGAAAATATTTTAATAACATTTTATTTATGGTTACCAAAAAGCGGCAGTATAAGCGGCTTCCTTTTGTTTTCTTTTGTACTCCATCAACACCATGAAGTGTTAATGCCTCAAAACGTAAGTAAAAGAAGAATAAGCAGAATTCCAAAAAAAAAGAAAAAAAAAACAGAAGAGCGGTTCTTAAAACGAGCAGAAAAAGAAAGCATTATCCAAACATTAGCACATTAAAATTTACGTCTGTGAGCAATAAAATGTTGCCAGGCATTAAATCATAAGGTCGACGATGTGATGATGATGTTGAACCCAACTCAGCTATTAGTTCAATGATTATAATGGTTTTCTAGCAGAGACAGAGAGAAAGAGCAGATTTGAAAACAAACAAATAAAACGAATATAAAAAAGAAGCATACTTTGTGCTTGATAGACAAGGTTTTTATTATTCTGCCAGATCATGATGAACAAGGAAGAAGGAATTGATGAAGACGCCCAAAAGTACATATACATTTTTTATTATTTACTTAAGGTCTGCAGGAGTATGATAACATTAACATTAACATACTAAAAAAAGTATGCAAACTAAAAGCAATAATAATAAAATATTCTTGTAATAAAGGAATGCTTGCAATAATAGAAAAAATCTAAGGATAGTCGAATATACTCCGAAAAAAACCGAGTTAGTTAAAGCGATCACTCCTCATATTTATTTATCCATAAACTCTAAATACATTACCTATAAATCTAAATCTTAAATAGAAAAATTTAAAAAATTTTAAATTAATATAAAATTAAATTAATATAAAATTTCAACTTCTTGGAGTTGTTGCATTTTTAACGAGTTTCGTTTTCATAATAACTTTCTAACTTTCTGCAGAGATGCCAACTAACTTTCCTAGATTTGAAAATATGTATGTTCCAAAATTTCCACACAATTTCACAATTTTCCACACAAGAAAATTGCTTTTCATTGCGTTTTTCTGGTATTTCACTTTTAATATTAACTGAAATATGAAGAAGAAATATTTCAACGAAAATGTGGAGAATATTAAAAGAATACTGAAGAATTTTTCAACAGGTTGAGGTTCAGGGTGAAATATGATATTACCAAAAAGCTTTAATGACCATTTTAAGTGGGTTTAAAAGTGGATTTTGCTCAATTGATGAAATTCCAAAGATATACATAGTCTTTATTGAAGGCTTTATTGAATGTATGTATATAGTTGTAGAGTATTTAAAGTAAAAGCTAGATACAAATCTTACTTTTATTTTCATGAAAGATGCATCTTAATTCGTGCTGAAATATTAAATAACATTTTTTAAATCTGTGCCGGTAGCTCATCAATAATTTTCCAGTCAGTTGTTACTACTGAAATGGCCGTTTAATACGTAGTACGTATGTACATACATACATTCGTATTGAAAAAATAATCAACCTTCTTCTTTTGCCTCTTTCTTCATCATCTCGCTCGCTCTTCATCTTGTTTGCATAAGAGAGCAGTCGATATGATTTCCGGAAATGCCATTTTTTTTGGCTTTAATTCGAAGCAATGAAAATTGATTATGGCTTGAGGGTTGCCATTGGATTGTCAACAGCACTCGGAGACTCGGAGAATTCGAAATTTCTCATGGCGGTATGCTGATTGAATGCTTTTTCTCTTCTTAAGTGGCCTTTACATGTTCAGTTGATTTAAAGCTTAAGTATGCATGGTTATTATAATACAATATGTGTATATGCACTTAAAATTGTTGTGCGGTGACTTATTGGCCTGAATGTGCGAGTATACATATATTCGTAGCTATGGATGTGTGTATGTTAACTGTGGAATGTGCATATGCGAAATGGCTTTCAATATTAAAGGTATTTAATAGGCAATCAGTGAAATACTCGGAATACACTCACAGAAAAGAAAATAGGAAATTATTTGTTGTATTCACGTATTAAAAATATTTCTCAAATCAATTAAAAGAATGTTACTTTATAGAGAAAGAATTGTAAGAGCGAAATTTTAAAAATTATAATACAAAATAATTAATAAAAAAACCCTACTAAGCGGAAAGATTAGCTTAAATACCACCAAAACCATACAATAACAACAACCAGAACAATTACAAAGAAAAACAGCTAATTTTTTAGTTTAAGATTTTAAAATAATGCAGTTTTTTAGTATAAAATTTTACAAGTTAGATTATTTTTAAGTTAGCTATTACTACTTTTTTCTTTTATTATATCGTATCAATCGCTTATATCTACATAGATAGAATAGCATTTACCGTTTCGTATTCCGGCGGCTTCGTGAACTGCACCGTAGAAGATAATAAAAACAAAAAAAAAATTTATGGTTTTTTACATTAATTAAAATGTCGTTAAGAGAATGGTTATAATTAATTAAATAAATAAATAAGTAAATATGAAAAAAAAAAATTTAAAAAAGTACACAAAAGGACAATCAATAACAAGAAAAAGAGCTTGGTATTTTATAAAAGTGAAAAGGATTTAAATGCAGAATATATTTTTTTTAGTTTTTTTAAATTTGAAATATAATTGAATTCATTAATTATTAATTTTTTAATGATTTAAAAGTGTTGAAGAGTGTTGAATTTATGCATTTTTGTTTTGTGTATTTTTCTGTTGCATTTTTTTTTTTATGGCCACGATGAATACGTACGTAGGTGTGACGATTGAAATGAAAACCATGCCACACAAAACAGAAAAAAAAACCAACCTTGCTTTTATAAATACATAGTTTAATCAAGAGATTTCTGCACTAGTATGGTATGTATTTATTTTTGGTATGTTTTCTTCTGTTATTATTTAATGCATAAACTGCGTAGATTATTTCTTTTTTCTACAGCTTTTAAATAGTAATACGTTGTTTAAAATTTTGCTACAACTAACTAAATTATTTTTTAATTTGATATTTTTTTCGGCTGTATAAAATCACATTATGTAAGTATATAATACGTATGTATTATAACAATTAAGTAACAATATGTAACAATTAAGAGTTAAGAAAAAGAAATAAATAAAAAATTGATAAATTTAAATTTTTTTTTAATTACATAGTTAATATTTACTTGAGAAATAAATACATTTAATTGTTATAAAGCGTTTAAAAAATTAATATTTTATGAGTTAGTTGTGCTGTTTGTTGTGTTAGGGTTAATAATAGATACCGAAAAACATAAAAACAAAAAAATCTTTAGAATATTTGATAAATAATAAAGCAAATTTTTAGATAACATTTTTACAATTGGTTTTGCTGAAAAAAGATAGATAAACAACCACAATCCGCCTGGCCTTTCGACTGCCAGTTTAACTGACAACTCAACAGACCGACTTTATAGAATGAATGTAAACACAAAAAAAAAAAACGCGAATATTGTATGTTATTGTTATACTTATATAATAAAAATGTAAAAGTATAAAAAATATATAAAAAAAAACTCGTCAATTGAATAAATTATAGACCGACTGAATTGTGATTGGATCAGTCACACTTACCACGGGCGTGTCTATCGGTGGTGGTAAATTATTCAGAAGGTTCGATGACTGTATGTCAACACGGACAGGTGGTGCTATAGTGGTTGGCGGAGCGGGTGTGGCAATCGGTACCAAAGTGCCCAGCTGTAATGAAAAGAGAGAAGAAAAAATACTCTATGAAATTCGTAAAATTATCTACAAATAATTAAATACAAATAAAAAATTCTTAAAGCGATCATTTGGCCGATATTTTGGCCAATAGATAGTGTCGAATTAAGTATAAAATAAAAACTGATATTTAAAATATGCAAACTTGTTCTAATTAATGAAAAATATAACACAAACGGACTGATTTACTTTCTTTAAAAGTAATATTTATTTTAATTTCGTATGTTTAGTATTTAGTCATAAAAACAGATAAAACTGCATTTTATTCTAGTAAACTTTTCTTAAGATTACTAAGATCAAGTTTATATTTCCTTTCAAAATAATGGCTAAACAATTTCGATTGTTTCAATAGAAAATCTCTGAATTAAATTTCAATAAACTTTAAATTATTAAATATTAGGCAAAACAATAACTTCAAGTTAACAATACTACAATGCAACAGTTCTCTCAGCCAACAAATTCATCATTGTTTTGTGAGATTCTATATATAAACATTTGTATGTTTACTCAAACGGGTAAACACGGCTGCTGTGTTTGTATTGTCTGTACTAAGTTGAAGATATGTATAGAAATTGCTTTTGGCATACAAAATTTTTGTTGTAAATTTATTACTGTAAAGAGAAACGAAAGAAGAGC
Organism: Conops quadrifasciatus; assembly: GCA_949752815.1. Taxonomy (NCBI): domain Eukaryota; kingdom Metazoa; phylum Arthropoda; class Insecta; order Diptera; family Conopidae; genus Conops; species Conops quadrifasciatus. Next base: position 35,963,710 of record OX457079.1, read on the forward strand.
AAGTGTTAGCTTAGAGCATTTGCATGTGTTTTATTAAATTATTTCTGTTTAAATTATTTCGGTTATTGCTCAGATCTCCGCAACTCTTTCTTCCTGCTAATAAAATTTTGTCGTATTTAATTCCAGAAATTTTTCATATAACAAATATTTTATTTATTTAATTGATTCGAAAGGTCATTTTATTTAGTCAACCAATTTTTGTATATTTACAACAAGGTAAAATACATATGTATGTCTTAAAATAAATCTCGTTATGTACAATGTATTGATTAGTCTCGTTTTAGTTTTGATAATATTTTGAAGAAAAAGAAGAAAAAATGGTCAATTAGTCAGTTATTCGATCGCATTCTATATTTTTGTTCATATATGCATATAATTATTGTTACTATAGTGAGACAAGTTATCGTTATTCCACGAATCTTTTCACTCTTATAGAAAATTATACAAAATCATTTTAAATTAATGCTTTCCTGAGTTATAACTTATGTAAATACGTGCTAATGAACACTTACGAAGTCAGATTATTACGATAGAGGCGCTCTAAAGCTTTGCGAATATATTGTAAGATTTTCTGAAATGACCCCTGCTTGGGTCATTACCAAGAAAGAATGAAAGGAATGAAGAAATTTAATCCACTGTTCTCCAGAGTTTTCTTGTATAAATAGACCAAAACCACTCTTCCAGACGAAACCAAACAGTGAAGCCGAACGACTCATTTCTGCATTGAACACTGCTCAATCGTAAATTCTTAATTGCTGCATTAAAATACTTTCAATGGAATGAAGAATGAATGAATGGAATGAAATATTTAATTTAATTCAAAGGTAACCACAAAAGCAAATTCGCATTTGATGTGGCTTGGTCTTACATTTAGTGAAACCTAAGAAGCAATTAAAATCCGGCAAGCAGCATGAGCTTCATCTTTAACAAGAGAGAGAAGTTCCCAGGGAGCAGTATTGTATACAGGGTGTATGTACATATGTTGTACATGTATGTAGGAGTCCATATACTATATGTTGTTTGTCGAGACTCAAAGGAGTATAAAGCAATATGGATTTAAATATGTTTTGGTGAATAAAACTTCATATAGTTCGGATTAAAATATCAAATGAATATTCGCAGACTTTTTTCAGACTCTAAAACCAAATCTCTATCCCAAATCCCAAACTCTAACAGCATGAGACATATACAATTTCGTTGTATGGATAGTTTTATGAAGATATCCTTCCTGTAAATATTGCAATATTTTATTGCATTCACAAAGAAAAGATTTTTCTTTGCAAGATTTTATGTCAACTCTGTTACGGATAAGGACAGAAATGACAGCAAGAATAAACAATGTTCGATATTGCAGAGGATTTGTTACAAATTTAATAACAATTTTCTATGGCAGACTTAATATTTTCGGTTTTCTATGTACCAATCTTCATCTCCATCGTCTTGGTCTGGACTGTCGTATCTTTCATAATATTGGCCAAGCCCAAAGATCATCAACCGCTGCTTGGAATCATTCCAAGCAAGGATAGCAAAGGAAAAGACGGAGCGGTGCGGACGGGACGGGACGAGATGAACCGTATTTGCCGTATGGTATGGTATGGTATGGTATGGTAATACTCCTCGTACGTCTAGTTTAATTTTATTGGTTTTTTGTCGGTTTGGTTTAAGTCTGTATTTCATTTTCTCTGCTTATAACTTCAATTTGTTTCAATTACGTGCAGAATATATTAAAGTGCACTTTACAGCCCAGAAAAAGGCTACGATATAAAAGTAGTTTTCTCATTTTTCGTTCTTTGAGAGAACTCCGCCTTTCCCTTTAGAGAGGCGGAGAGTATGTAGGTCTATATCTCGCTCGGTAGCTGAATATCGACCCGCATACATTTTCTGCTAAAATGAAATCGATTATACTGGCGCGCTCACCGACCGGCACATGAAGACACACTGCTATTTCACCGCCCTTCGACCACTCTTCGAGAGTCGCGTCTTTACTGTGTTTAAAGCCGTCAACTGTTGGCTGGTTGGTGGACTTGCTTCAACTTTTCGTTGCTCTCTTCTCTCATTCTCGTTAGTAAAAGCCGTTTAAGAATGAATGAAAGTCTGTTTAGTGCTTTGATGTGCCTGCCATTCTGCGGTTAAACTTTAGCTAGCTTTCTCTTGAACTATCATGAGAGTTCCTTTTACTAGTACCCACTTTCCATAACTTCTTTTAGAAGTTTTTTAGATTTACTTTAAATTGTTTAAGGATGGTTTGTATTAGAATAACACTGCGAGCTACAGAATTTACTCGCGAGAACTCTTAAAGACTTTTTTGATATTTTTAAAAAATGTTCGGTTGTTTTTCAGGTTTTATATGAATCGTAACACTAAAGGTTAAAGAATGAGCCGAATCATATTTCATTTTAAAATGGTCTAAGGGTTCAGTGAAGTCGTTGAAATGGTTCAATGGTTTAAGCCTAATTTAGAAATGGTTCAATAAGTTTGGAGAAACTTTAGTCGAATTTTCATTTCCAAGCAAAATCGAAAATGAAAGAAAAAACAGTTTTATCATTGAGTACCTGAAAAGTTATGAAGTCGGAAAATTATTGAGCAACTTTTAGATTTAGTTGCAGAAAATCGGTTTCATAGAGACGTTCGTAGCATACAATCGAGCTACTATGACTCGAAAATGTGTATATAAAATATATTTATTTATACGAGTATAGTAATTTATTGTTTAAATCTTAAAGGTCATGTTCTTCTATACTTTTCGGAAATTTCTGAATTTTTTTCGCTAGAGAATGAACTTTGACAGAGAGTAAAATTCAACAAGAGTGTTTGCCAATAAAGAGATTATTAATTTCAAAAGTTTCTTCATTACATTTCTTTGATAGCGCAAAGTGTGTTTCGTGTGGATTAATTATAATTTCCGGTGAAATGAAGCGGTAACTTTGGCAATTCTTGACAGGTAGCCATTTATATTCACCGCCTCGTCTGCTCTTGCTTTATTATTTATTGGCCGTGTCAATAAAGTTTTAGTCAACGTCAGCGTCAGTGACTGCTGTTAGCTTAGTTCGGGTATATTTGATTGCTCATTTGCCAACGCTCGCCCACTCGCCCACTTTCGCTTTTCTTTTTGGAAAGCTTCTTCTGGAAAGTAGTTTTTCCCTTGGCCCAGATTTGTTGGAATTTGCTTTACCACCAGCTCAAAGAATTTTGACAAGAAGCTGACAGAAAGTGACAAAAGTTTTTAATTATCAATTATAAAAGTTTTTGGTTTTTTAAATCTTGCAAAAAAATTAAGCCTTAAAGACCAGACTTTAAGCTAAAGCCTGAAAATAGTCTACCAGCTAAATGATAGAGAGTAGGAAACCATCTAACATGAAGCATCTACCATGAAATCTTCAAAGCGCACGAAGAGGATTTTTAATGAGTTCTGAAAGCTTTAAAGTCTAAAGTTCCTTTTTTAATAATTGTCATTTAGTCAGGCTTAAAATAAATGCACTAAAAAATGCACTAAAATATCGGGAGTCCATGTAGACGCCACTGTTTTGCTTGACGCTTGGATCTGTCAGTTAAAGAGAATATTTGTGACCGATTGTGGGCGTATCAGGCGAAGAGTATGTCTTGATGTGATAGTGTATTAAATTAATTGTTTTCGCTATGAGCAATTTCAGATTGTACAGCTCCACTTGACCCTTTTCGAATACATAATTCATAATGTCGGTTGCCATCAGTTTAATTAGTTGCGCTTGACTTAGCACGAATAATAAACTTCATCTCACTATGAATATACATAACTATGTTTCCGTACGTATCTATGCACAATTAGTTTAGACATTTTGCCCGAAAGTGTTATACTAGTATCTACTTAATATTGATTAAATTATTAGTTTAATGGCGAACTCAGTTCAAGAAATTGTAGGTATACTATTAATGGTGACTTCTCGAGTAATGGTGAAGACCTTACACTCCATTCTCCATTCTTAACCCTTACAAGTTCGGTATATTTCATACCGAAAACGCTGAGTATATAGACGTATAAATAAATACGTTGTATATGAAAAAAATCCTAGAAACTTTATTACTTAAAAAAATAAATAAAAAAAAAGAATTAAAAAAAAAATTAAAAAGAAAAATTTATTGAAAAAAAATGTTTCTCAAATATTTATTAAAAGGTAAAAAAATTGTTTACATATCTTCGAGGAAATAATTAAAAAAAAAAAGCAATTCGCAAAATATTTCAGTTTTAAGGAAGCTATATTTACGTGGGTAAAAATATTGACCTTGTAAGGGTTAATAAGTGTAAGTGTAAGTGTAAGTGTAAGTGTAAGGGAACTAAAGTGAATTCTAATATTCACTGCATTGTGAAGCCCTTCTCGCTTTCTTTTTCCTTTCCATGTTTTCCATCTTTTTCCCTTCCATGTTTTTTTCTTTTTTTATTATTCTATTTTAATCCCGTTAGGTTTTTTATGAGATCAACAGAAACTTTATTTTAATTATAAAATGCATGTCGTTGAAGTTTAGTGATTTTCTTAAAGCTTTTCACGGAGACTGTGGTTGCATGATTTTTTGACCTTGGAGAAGCCATAAAAAATTCCAAGGAAATTTATTTATATAGTAATAAAATAGAGTTTCGAATTTTTAAAGCTTCTGTACAACTGAAAGCTTCCTGAAAACCACAAGAACACAAGAACAACAACCAGAACAGCTGTCGTCATTCCAAAGGTTTTGATTCGCACGTTTTCAACACAAAACTAACACGTGAGCAACAAAACGATCAGGTGAACAATAAAAGTATCATGAGGGCACCAAATAACCACTGTTACGACTATATCATTGTATAAATAAAAGAAAAAAGAAATACAACAACACAACAACACAAAAATGGAAAGTCTTTAAAGAATGAAAATCAACAATTTTATTTTACACTCATTGACTGTTAATTGATTGACACTGACTGACTGATGGAAATCAAAATATCTGCAAATTCCAAAAATCGAATGCGATTTGAATAAGAAAAATAAATAAATAAATACACGCACTTTTTGTGTGAAATTGTCATTGGCGATTAGAAAGGACAAGTCAGAGCCAACGCATGTTGCCAGTCACGCACGATGGTGAAATTTCAGGCATGATTCGTTTAAGTTTTCTTAATGACAGGAACTGCAGAGCGTGCGGTAGTGCAGTCATTGCAAATCAATGGACCGAGAAGTACAACAAACAACACCAACAGAAATCACACAAAAATATTTTCCACAAATTCTGAAGCGAAAATCAAAAATTCTGCGGGCGTGTAGTCGTAGTTCTTAAGCGGATGTAGAGAGAGAAAGATAGTAAATCTGTTTGTCTGCTGTCAGTGTTTGCGTGAGTTTATCTACGATACTCTACGTTTAACTGTCAAATAACGATACACAAAATTTTTATTTTCAAGTAAATTCAATTTTATTTTGTTTTGTTTTGTTTTGTTTTGTTTTGTTTTGTTTTGTTTTGTTTTTGGCGTATAACATACATAGTTGTCAAGTGAGGAGTAACAAAAAGTAGTAGAAAAGTGTCAATATCGGCAAAGCAAATTGAGTGAAGAAGAAAAAACAGAAGAAAAAAACTGTATAGAATGCAATAAAACAAAGCGCAAAAGCACTGAAGAGAACAGAACCAGAACCAGAGCCAAGCGCAGCAGAGCTTAATAGCGCAGATCTAAACAGAACCGATTGGAATATATTCAACAATGTTTAGTACGTTGCACGAAGCGCGGGTAAAAGAATACATAATAAAAATCAAACGTTTACGGATTTTTTCGATGCTATTTCCTCTTCATGCTATTTATGTTATTTCTTTTGCAATTTTACCAATATTTTTTGGTTGGTTTTTTTATTTCTTTGAAAAAATGTCCTCCAAGAAAGTAATTTCAACGGCATCAGAGCCTTGCAATTGTTGAGCGCCGTGAATCTTGCGGCGGGGAAGAAGGAAATACGACATTTAATATTTTGAAAAGAAAGAAAAGGGTTAGCCCTCACGCTTAGAATCTCTCATAGACGGAGTCAATAAACTTTTAAGGATACTCGTATGTATTTTTCAATACCTTTTTCGAAGGCTCAATTTCATAGCTCAAAAAAATTCCCGAATTGTTTGTCATTCTTAACGTAGTTCTAGAGAAAGGAGAAAAAAAGAAGCTATTAACGTGGTCAAATTTAAGGAAAAGCTTTAGTAATTTATTCAAAACTAACATTTTAAACAAATTCGTGAGGTTTTTTATAACATTTTTATAAGCCGAACCTACTTTGAGCCTTAACAGATGAGAAAACGATAAGAGAATATTAAGAATTATTTTAGCAAATGAGTGCGAGAATAGCAAAAGCCATCTTCGTTCGTGTAATAATGACTTTTGATGCTTGAGGTCACTGTTAATGGAAACTAAAGCCCTTATAATGCTTCGAAGGCCTTGACTTTTAAGGGGCTCATTAATTTCGCTTGAAGAAACCGAAAGCAAATAATCTCTAAGCCGTAAAATTATACGATATGATAAAATCACTTGATGATCATTTAATTTTTGTAAAGATTTTGTAAAATTTTCGATTGTCTGTAAGTGTTTTAAATTGTTGTTGTTCTGCGTTGAGAGGGATTAGTGACCTCTCATCGTAAAGGGGGTGATGCTCTTTGGTGTGTGTGTGTGTGTGTGTGTGTGTGTGTGTGTGTGTGTGTGTGTGTTTGTATTAATGTGTGCCCTGTGCGTGTGCATTAAGAAAATGTTGATACATACGATACTTTCAAAGGAAGCTTGTGCAAGGAATCGTGTGCACTCTTACACGATTACATCATTATATTTAATTCCACTCATCATTATCTTCATTATTATCATCATTATCCTCTTTCTCATCGATATTATGAGCAACATCATTTATTTGCTCTGAACTAAAAAGTTACTCTTGGGAGCAGTTTTTATTTAATATTGTTGCTATTTTTCTTATAACTTTCGCGTAATTGCCGTATTTTTTCTTTTGTTTTGGTTTTTCGAATTGTTTGATTTATTGTTTGTTCTGAGCTTGTTCTTTGAAGCTTTTGAAAGATGGTCTTTTCTTCTTTTATAACGATGCGCTCTTACTTTAAAGTGCGCTTATAATGATTATAAAAAATATTTATAGAAAGTTAACTTAACTCTTATGTTAAAGTTTGCCTCAACATCTGTTCATACTTCGAAATATATTCCATGATCTTTTGCTAAATATTTCTCTTTAACACTTACCGCTATATACTGCCATCCTTTATTGACGCGTACTAAAATGGCTTCTTCTTCCGTGATGTAAGCAATTGTACCGGGTGGATTCATGGCTGATTTCTGTAAATGTAACACAAAATATGCTCGTAATATGTAACTTCCTAAAACGCTAAGCTACGTTTGATTTAGCGTCTATTTAAAAATATACGCGTATCATAATTAAAAAGTTCTCTCGTACCTTTGTCATTTCTTCAATATTCTGAAAAGTTACGGCACCCGGAACAATTCGCATAGTCGATGATGCTGTATAGTAGGGCACATCGTCATCGTCATGCTGGTGATTGTGATTGTGATAGGCGGCTTGTGATGGTGGCCCCGGTGGTCCGGGTGGCCCGGGTTGTCCCGGCGGACCTAAGAAATAAAACGGAGAAAAAAATAAGAAAATGTAAACATTGAAGGAAAAAATTCAACAAATGATGAAAAAAAAAGGAAAAAAAAGTAAAGAAGATAAACAAGAAAATATAGAAAGAGAGTAAAAAAGAGGAACAAACAAAAATAAATTCCACAAAAACTAAAAAGTGAAGAAATAAATGGGCCAAATGGTACCATAGTGAAATGGAACGATACGGAAAAGCGGGTAATGTCACGGAAAGGATAAAGCAGTGTATACTCTATGTGTCTGTGTATGTTTTTGGGGTGTATGTGTATGTGCAAGTAAAAAAAAAAAAAACTAGAAAACATTTTTATATATAAAAATCAACACAGTCACAAACTAAAGGCGCTCAGTCTGATTCTCGTTCCTGAGTGATGACGGTTCATGGAGAGAGCACCATAAGGGCGAATTTACATTAGGGTGAACATACTGTGAAATGAACGCTTAGTTATTTGCTGCTGACAAGTAGCAATAAGTTCTACTCCTTCGACCCTGAAGAAAGACAGAGAGAGAGAGAGAAATAGCATCTAGATCTAGTAGAATGCTTGAGAAAATATTGCAATCATTCGACACTTCTTAATGAAGTTTGGGACGCATAAATTTTCACCCTTGGCGTAGTTTGGGTCAAATTGGATTGATACGAAAATATTTAAAGGGTGCCAGTTGTAAAAAAAAAATAATAAAAAATAAAAATACTGATGCTGAAAAACATTGAAAAAATGTTAATAAAAACACTGTCGTCGAATATAGTTAATTAATTATTAAAAAATTGAACCTTTCGGCAAAAAATTTATAAACTCAAAACACGTTAAGCACCTAACACGTTCAATGTGTGTGTGTGTTCAATCCTTTAGGTTGAAAAGGATTCTGCTAAAAAAAAAAAATGATAAAAAGCAATAAAATGCCATTAGCTCTGATTGAAATTGATTTAAAATTCATGTTCAAAGTAGCTAAAGTATGAAGTTTTTAGTAGCATTTTTTTCAAAATAGAATTCTAGCCTCCTTTTTTACCATCATCCAGTTTGTTTTTACAAATTACGAATGGTTTCTTTCCTTTTGTGTTACTTTTTGATGCTTCAATGAACTTGCTTCAATGAATTGTAAAGAGAATTGCGCAATGAATTGCGAATATTATGTTGAAAATGTTGGTTGGTTCGATTAATGCCGCGATCATTCTGCACGCAATACGTAATTTAATTATGATCATATCGGTCTACAAATAATTAATTAAAAGAAAATGAAAACTCGCTTCGCTCTACGTATGTATGTATGTATGTATGTATTTCTACGTGTTTACGCGTGTCTATGTATTCAATCACAAAGGATTTATTAAATGGACATAATTTAAAACGAAATATTCTGTTTTCCTTGCAGCCACTATTAATTATTTATGCTTTAATTCTCAAGGAAATTAGTAATCATCATATAATTTAACGTAATTAATATTTAGTGTTGCCAACGTTGACTTCAAAAGTCAAGTTCCGAAATAATGCGCGAATTTGCTGCCAAACGGAAACTTCTTAAGACATTTTGGATTTTTAAGAATGTTTTTTATAAAAAAAAAAATTATTTAACATAAAAAATAGAAAATCTAATAAAATCGAAAGAGACAAAGAATGTATGTAACAAGTACAAAAATACAAAAGTATGGAAATCCACAAAAACAATATAAAAATATTTAATATTAACTCAATATCATTTTATTTATTAACGCATAAGTCAAAATGCGTTGTTGTGAGGTTTACCGTCGGCACCATCGGAACGATCCTTCAGATCTTGTAGTTCTTTGAGTGCTTTGATCTCGTCTAAGGAGGAACGTCCGCCTTGTCCGGCACGAATTGCAAGGAAATCATTATTATTATTATTATTATTACAAGCAATGATTTTTGTATTAACTAATGTTGGCTTAGTTAGCAAAAATAGGGATTGCTGCACATTTACCAATGGTTATTTTATGGCCTGGTGTATTTGCTATAGTAAAAACTGAAAATCAACACGGCTTAAACTTACCTGGTCGGCCATAGTATGCGGCACCATTGTAGAAGGGACTGCGCGAGTCCATGCCCGGATCACCCTTCGGTCCAGCAATTGACAAACCGGGCAGACCGGGAGTGCCGGGCGCGCCAGGCGGACCAGGCGGTCCAGGCATAGGTATATACTGCACTCCCTCCACGGCGGCGGCCGGCAAGCCGGGCGGTCCTGGCAAGCCGTCGCGTCCGTCCATGCCGCGGTCACCTTTATCACCTTTAGGCTGTAAAAGCAGAGAAAAAGGCAGCAATAAAAAGGAATAAAAAATGAATAAACGAGTTTGTAGGTTTTAAGAAAAACCTTCTGATTATTAAAAAGAAAAAAAAAAGTTACAAACTTCGAAAACGTAAATCAGGCAAAAGGTTGGTAAATTGTATTCGAAATTTCCATAAAGAAATACATTGCAGGAAAATTCACGAGATTTACACTCCACTTTATTGCATTAGTTTTGCTCGGATTGTGTGTAGAACGACTGTGGGCGGGCGGAAACGGCTCTCAGGGGATCCATCTACTCGTAAGTACAACTCTTCGAATTCCTGACGCTTGCCTTTTTTGCATCTTGACGTAATTGCGCCGGATACACTTCGCTGCGTTTGCTGAAGAATTATTTCTTCATGCCTCAATCAATTCAGAAACATTAACAGAAGATTCTTTTCTTCTTGTCTTCAAAAAAGTTTCAAAAAAAGTCGAAAAAAATGACTTCACTGATTGTGAAAGAGTTCCGGAGATTTTACGACATTTTGGTGCAATAATAAAAATTGCGAAAAGCGAAAGAAACTAAGAGAAAGAGACTGATAAAAATCACAGCAATAAATAAACGCTGATAAGACACGTTTCATCAATTTCGGTTTGATGATAACAATTTTACGTTTTGCAGTTGAGAAATCTTAGACAAACGAAGCAAGAAATGGCAAAGCAGTGGCTTAAATGCTTAACAGCATACGTAACGAGCAGTCAGTCAGTCAGTCAGTCAGTCTGTCAAGACAACTCTCATCTGAAAAGGGATAAATAATCTACAATCTACAAGCTACGGAAGAAGCCGCTACGAAAAACAGAACAGAAAATGTACCAGAAGCAGAAGAAAAGAAAGAGGCCGAGAATCGATATCGCATATTCGTGAAACTAAAGACGGCGGTGCACTGTGCTGGGAAACTGCTTCAGGATGAAAGCGAAAGGAAGTGAGTGCTGCAAGCCAAGTAGCTGCAGCTGCGCTAATAAAAATTTCCTACGAGAGGTGGCAATCTTTTCGACCTGAATCGGCTGAACTATATTAAAACAAACAACCCATTAAAATGTACCGGACGTGCATGAAGAAAAGAGCAGCTTTATTTTTCAATCATCCACGAGGCTGTACCTTGTAACTTCAGGCTCTTCATATAAAATAACATACAGCTATTGTTTATGATAAATACGTGCACTGCTAGCAAATCGGTAATAAAAGTTAATAAAAATCATTTTAAAGATTATACGATGATAAAGCTAATGAATTTTAAAGTTTATTATGAACGTATTTGTATTACAAACAGCAACGAGAGATAGTACTTTTTTCCCATCAAAAGAAATTCGATCTCAAGCAAATGCTTCATCACTTCAGACTCTCAAGATATTCTGTGCTCAAGATGTCGTTGCAAAATCTGAAATTGATGGCGTTGTATCATACTTTTTACACCGATAAATCGTTTGTGACAGTATTATCGTTAGTATATCTCAATGTCTTGGCGTGATGCAGAAATTCTCTAGTTTTAGAGTATCGTAGTACCTTCAGAAATAGTATATATGTATCTATTTTGGTTTCTGGTTTAGGAGATCTTTCGAATTTCCTCGGAATGTGCAATCATCTACTTTGGTTTCTGGTTTAGGAGATCTTTCAAATTTCCTCGGAATGTGCAATCATCTGAGAATCTTTTAAAAAGTTTAGATTATCTCGATGCTTGCAGATTTTCAGATTTTCAGGGCTGAAAAACTTTCAACCAAAGACCGAAAGCAAAATCTCAATTCAACTGAGGTTTGTCCGGACATCAATATATTTTCACCATAATCAAATGATTTTATAGTATATTACAACTACATAAATAAATAAGCTACCAGTTCTTTACTCTTCGGATCTAGAAAAGGATCCAAGAGCAAGGACTAATTGCATTAATCGCAAACTATCGCGTGGTTGGTTACTCGGAGGGCAAGGATTGTTAGTTTTCAAGAATGACTTTTTAACTTAGTAAATATTTGTTTAATGGTCAATTTTTTATATTATGATAGCAAAAGCCTTTTAAAAGCGCGCTGGCGTAAGTTTATGCATCTTCCATAGCACACCCGTGGCCCAGCCGTGGCCCACCCGTGGCCCACGCATTGCCCGCCTTAATTAATGACACTGCGCTAAACGCGCAGAGCCCCTGTTAATGCTTCGATCAACAAAAGTGTAGAAGAAGAAGCAGCAGCGGAGGCGGCGTAGTGCAAATTATATGAAACTGTGATTCATGCTGGCACTGCGTCCTGCCCGGTAGAGGGTGTGGCATGTAAATAAAACAGGAAGGAAGGGTTGGTCGGTCGGTCGGTCATCAACATGTTGGCGAAATAGAAAAATGGCGCGGTCCACAAGGCCTGGCGAGGCTGGGGGCCAAGAAGAAGAAAAAGAAAAATAAGCAGAAAAAGAAAAATAAGAAGAAGAAGAAGAAGAGGAAGGATGCAAAAGCAAGTAAACAAGTTGCACTCAGGCGTTTTGGATTTTAACATAATTTGTTATTTAAAAAAAAAAAAAAGTGTTGCCAACTTTTCTCAGCAGTTCCCCTTTTTCTAAGCTTAATTTTTTCGTGGTGTGTTGTTGGTGTTTTTTTTTGTTTATTTTGTTTGTATTTTGGTAGCTGGTAACCTCATTGAAAAAACATGAAATCTAGGTGAAACCTTCTGAAGGCGATACAGCTGCGATGACAATTACAGCTTCTTCCCCTCATCCCCCCGCACCCCCCACCCTCTTCCTATTCAACGTATAACGACGCATAAAAGATGAGTATCTCTGGTATCCGTAGAAGAAGAGCAAGAGAATAAATTTCGAATAAACTCAGTTAATTTGAGTGTTCCACATTTTGCCAGACTTCGTTTTTTAGAACACAATACATAACATACAAGAAAAAGAAGAAGTATAATACTTACGCCTTCTCGGCCGCCTGCATCTCCTTTTGGTCCCTTGGTTCCGGCATCGCCTTTGGGTCCCGGCAGACCAGGTCGTCCCTGCAAGAACACAAAACACAAACAGTGAGCTGCATTGGGCAACAACATTGACCAAAATGGTTTGAATAAAGGTATACAACAACAACAATAATAAAACAGTAGCGAGAACAGTTATAACAATAGCAAGAGCCTCAACGGCATCAACAGCATCAACAGCAATAACAATAACAACAACATTGTACAACATCCATTGTACAATGGGCAGGTCTTTGTAAAATACTGTTGGCAATTTTTCAATGACAAGAAAACTTCTCTACAATATTTACGACTGCTGGAAAGTCGCGCAACCGAAATACGAACACAATGTAACAAGTAAAATTCTTAAAAAACTCGCCCAAACGATTTGAACCGTGTCGCCTGGCGAACGGAAGCACCCGGGGGCGATTCGGGATAGTAAGATTAAACTATTACACAAATTTATGTCAACAGTTTGGGGCGTGGGTGGTGGAGGGGTGAGAGCGGGGGAGGGGAGAAGGTTGACGTAGTGGAAAACTACTGCAAATGAATTTGGACGTAACTGTTGCTGAAGCTCAAATTGACAGACTCGTTCTCTCACGACCATTGTTGAAAGCATTTTTTGAAGAGACAATTTGCTTTTAAAGACAATCTCAGTCTCCAATATGACTACAGAAAGCGGTAGTATCGATAATATACTCCATTTTAGTAGGTCAATCCTTTTGCTTAAGAACCGGTCAAGAATATTAAGAAATGGTTATAATTTCACTTGAGGTCTTATATGAAATCGTCTTTGAGGCGTCTTTGTTTGTGTGAAGGGTATACCCACTTGTATTGTGAGAAAGAAAATCTAAAAATTAAGGGATTTATCGAAAATCCCACTGAATTCCTCGCAATTTAACGTCCAGTAAAGTAGAGCCCGCTTTAAAAAGGAAAGCAAAGGATTAACTGTCATATAAAATGCAGCATGGTCAACCACAGATGAACCACTTTTTCATTTTAGCCAACAGTTTGCTCTGAAGGTTTTGAGAAACCCATCCCCCACACCCTCCCGCCCTTCGCCTTCTTCAAACGAGTACTAACGAAGAATGAGAATGAGGTTGCCTTAAGAGAAACTAAAAGATGAAGCTACAAAAGACGGTTTCTTGGTTCTTTGCTTGTTCCTGACGCAAATTGTTTTTTGTTTTTTGCATAAACTTTCGCAGTTTCTTGTAACGCAGTTCCTTTAACGAAGCACCCTGGACAGCAAAAGACTTGGCTAAAGCTTTCATCAGAGTTGGAAACAACAAGCTGTTGACTGTACTCTTTGTGGTAGTGCACAGAGTGCACACTGGCCCTGGCACAGAAGCAAACTGTACTTTGTTAAATACACACAAGAACTTGGCTAATTAAAATTTCCGTTTCAGGGGAAATTTTCAAAAAAGGGGGTTAAACTTCATAGTTTTAGAACGAGAAACTACCTTTCAGCACTTCTTGCTCCTTTAGTTTTATGCTTACGTACGTATACGCATTTAGTTAGTACACTTACCGAATGGCCCATATCTCCCATCGGCCCTGGTTTGCCCGGCGGTCCTATCGGTCCAGCTGTGCCCGGTTTGCCGCGTCTTCCGCGCATGCCCTTCTCTCCTTTCTCACCCTTGGTGCCGTTCATAGCCGTGCCTTCGTAACCAGCAGCGAAAAAGGCCTGACCCGGCGGACCCTCCGATCCACGATCACCTTTCGGCCCGCCCAAGCCACGTGTGCCTTTTTCGCCTTTCTCACCCTTGTTGCCAGGCAGGCCGGTCAAACCGCTAGGTCCAGCTGGACCCGGGTCGCCGTTCAAACCGGGTGGGCCCTCAAAACCCTGCACACCGCGTGGGCCTGGAGGACCGACTGGTCCCGCCGGACACTGGCACTGTGTTGCATTGACGCCGGTTTGTGTTGGTACGTCGTTGTAGACAGTTTGGCCTGGAGGGCCGGCAGGACCGATGGGTCCCAATTCGCCGGGTTGGCCGCGTTCTCCTTTCAGTCCAGAAGCTCCGGGTACTCCAGCTAATCCGGGCAGGCCAGGTTGGCCGGCTTCACCTTTGGGGCCGATAGGTCCGTGCGAACCAGAATGTCCCTGGAATAGAAAAGCAATAAAAAATTTAAGGAAATTGGTTTTAAAGCAAAAATTGTTTTGAAAATCTTTCTGAATTTCAAATAAGCAAATGCTACTTTTTATGCTCGGAAAAGAATACTTAATGAAGGAGATAAAATGTGCATTTCTGTAGAAAAGTCGCAGCGCGTGTACGTGCTTCATTCTTCCGCAGACACAAACCCAGACGCAGCGCGAAGTTCGAGCTGTTAAACGTGTCTAACGGATGATGCGTTCACGTCAGACGCAGCCACGTTTATACACGTAGTTATTTCAGGAAAAGGTGTTTCCGCACGTTTTCTAGAACGTACACGAATAACTTAGCATTTGCAGAAAACTTACGAGGCGTGCAGGCACATTTTTTGCGCACTTTTTCAGTATATTACGAAAAGCGAAATTTTACACCAAGGCACGTAAAAATATCTATGTTAAGAAGATTCATAGCGTTTTGGGAAATACTTCAGGCACGACATAAAACGTATTGGCAGAGTTAATGCTCATCATAATGACAAATTTGTAGTGATAATGAAGTCGTTAGACAGACTTTCGAAGTTAGTAGTGATGATGAGAAGGGAGGATTGCTAATGATAATGCTATAATGGAATGTTAGGCCACAGAAATAGAGTGCGAAAGACTTTAATTGGATCGAGCGAGCAACGGTTAACATTTACCTACAACGAGGCAGGTGTCAAAGGTCAAGTTTATTATTGTTTGTCGTACCGTAAAGTACGACATAATTATTTTATTTTTTTTTTCTGCTCTCAGTCACGCTAAAGAGACTATTACATTCTTAGCATTTAATTGCTTTCCTTTAGTCGTTGCTAAGAGTAACACAAGCTTTACTGATCATAAGGTTACACACACAGATACAGACACACCCACAGAGCTTTGCAGTTGCTTTCACATGCGCACAACCATACAAACAATGCTGGCTGGCAGGTTGCTTGACTGAGAGAACCCTTTTGTTTCTGTCGTTGGTGTGAATAACGGTTACAGCAGCAGCAGCAGCAGTTAAACAGCAGCAGGGGGATCATTCAGTGCTACGTATGTAGTTATGTATGTAGCTTTATGATGGCAGAAAGCTCGTTTCCGGCTTGAATGCCATGCCACATCCGGTGTAATTTTATTATTGTTCGCAAACAGCTGCACAAGTCACAAGTTGAAGTCTGGCTGTCAGCAGTGCAATCACATGTTTTCATATTTATTACGCCATGCGGCTATAGGTTATGTATGAGTGTATGAGTGTCTTTACTGCATAACGGCAGTTGTGGTTGTCACAAAATAATTAAATGGCTTTTTATTATGACGCTCTGATGTTATGAAAAAAGTTAGCTAGCTGTCTTTTATTATTCGTTCGTGTAACAAAATATTTCATTTCATTCGCAATTTTGCCATTAAAAATAATACTCGTAGGATGCGTAAGGAATCATCAAACCAATCCCTTGCTTTTAATGGTTTTTTTAATTTAAGCAGCCAAAGATCATACCGTTTCCGACCGCATTTTGTGAATAATTGAAAAATAGAAAAATGCGAGTATTTTTTGTTCGTCTGAGGCAGAAAGTGTTAATAGAAAGTTTCAATTTTTGAATTTTCAAATTATATTGCAATTATTTTCATACGAATTTGCATAAACTAAATATTGTACGTATATTCTATTACATTAGAAATAACCAATTTTGGTTAGAACTAAAACTATTTGCCTTTAAGAAAAAAAATTTGAATTCTTTCAGCTATCAGCTTTATTTAGTTTAAAATCTTACATATTTTTTTATTTTTCTTTTGAAATATTTCTTCCTCGCTTTGGTGGTTAAAGAAGGTTTGTGCAAAAAAAATTTGGTGACCCTAATCATTTATTCGTTTAAACGGATTATCCTTTTAAAACTCTTCTAAGCCCCTTCCTGTCTCTCAAAAAGTATTGTCATTTTTTTCTTTATGTGAGCAAGATAAAGAATGTGTCAAAAGTCACATAAATCTTTCTTTCTAAAGTATTTACCCTTTCCCGACTATTTCCGCCGTTGTTGTTTTTGCTGTCGGACACACATGGTTCACCCGTTCAGCAATTTTCATCAACACCGAAAAAAAGATAAAAAGTGGCAAAGGCTAATGGCCATCAGGACATTGGACCGACCGCCCACGGGACGACACAGCGCTACCGGGACACTTAAACTGAATAATAATAAAATGTATGTAAATCACGAGGCGAGGAAAGGATAGGAAGGGAAGGGAAGGGAAGGAAAGGGAAGGGAAGGGAAGGAAAGGGAAGTGTAGGAAAGGCTGCAATGTGCCACTAGATGTGGTCAACTCATGCCGACAGCAAAGCACTCAAAATCTAAGGACTTAAGCCAATGTAAAAGTTGTTAGCGACCCGATTGGGGCAACTGAGAGCACAAGACCTAGACCGGGAAAACCTTCATTCATTCGTTTAAATTTACTATTTTTTATATGATTAACAAAACTATTTTCGGTTTAACTTTGTGAGCACAATAAAAACAAAAATTTAATATTTTCTAACTTGACCGACTGCTCACAGCTACCCCGGCCCGGCCCGGCCCGGCCCGGCCCGGCCCGCCTTTGCCCACCCGTCTCAAGTGTGTGCAAATAAAAAATTGAAACGGCAACAAATATGCGAAAAAAGGACCGACTGCTGCGAAGAAGGACAGACGGACGGACGAATTGTTGGAAAAGTTCGGCCTTCAATTTTTCATTTTTACGATTGTCGATTGTTTCTGGGAGGGCCCAAAAAGCCCTCGAAGCGAATCAATATAAAACGATACTAACGATACTTATGTTAGTTGGATATTGATGATGATAACGAAATTCGGTGATTATGATAAGAAGGAGACCCAAGATCATGACAATGTTAACACCGAAGAGTATAGTAATGTTAACAACTATGATAATGATGATGGCAAATGATGAATATGAGAATGATTCTGATAAGCGGTGACGATGGCAAATGAAAATCATTATGATAATGATGATTGTGTGGCACATTTTATAGTTTTCAAAGGTTTTCATGACATAATTAAAAGTGCGATGAGTTTTATAGTAATCGTAGTTGCCAAAAGTTTTATTCTACGAATTTCAGAAAAAAAAAAAAAAAAAAAAAAAAAAAAATTTAATTTATAAAAAAAAAATAAAAAAAAAACAAAAAAAAAATTTTTTTTTTTAATCTTTGATGTCTTTACATGTAAGACATTTTCTCATATTATATATAAAATACATTATAATTTTATGCGCTACTTACTCTTTCCCCTTTACTGCCTGTCATGCCGGGATCTCCACGATCTCCCTTCGGACCTGGTTGGCCGCGTTCGCCGGGGCGTCCTTTTTCTCCCCGCTCGCCCGTCGTGCCTTTGGGTCCAGGTGTCGCACTGCGCAAGGAACCCATCGAATTGCCCATTAAGGATTCCTGACGATAACAATGAATAATATTTTGGGAATTACTTTAAATAATCTCGAACTCATTCATCAACTCATTCCATTGCGAAAAGATAAAAGCATGAATGACAGGCACAATCACTTTTTGACCACAACTAAGCTACGCACTAACAATTTTCTCGTCCCAACATTTTTCTCACTTCTTTATATTTCTCCATTTTCCCACTCACCCTGCTGTTTTCCTCTACCCTTTCGATGGCACATTTCTTTCCGTTTGTCTGTCTGTCGGTCGGTCGGTCGGTCGGTCGGTCGGTCGATCTCTTTTTAAAAGTGCCGCCGTCCTCTTGGCAACAGGTAACAAGGACAAGGTTTCTCCAAATACAGTTTTATTATTTCCTTTTCTGTTCAACAAAGAATATCATTTCCTATTTTTGTTTTTGTTTTTTGTTGTTGTTGTTGTCGTATAATTGAAAGTTATTGAATACTTTTTAGCATCTGAGGCCATTCTTCTCGTTGCCAACAAATAAATTGATTGGTGCTTCTGAAAAATGATGAATGGGCTGCTTGATGGATGGTTGGAGATATGCTGGAATTGATTTATTTATTGTTTGATTGAAAAGTATGGCCTTTGGTAAACATTTCTCTTTGCCATTCTCTTCACAGAAACGTAGAAGAAGAATAATAACCTTGACGACACCGAAGAAGAAGAAGAAGAAGAAGAAGGAGAAGAAAAAGCTGGCGAACTTTTAGTGGCGATTAACTTTTCATATCATTTAAAATTCCTTTTATACAAATTTAAATTAAAAACGAGAATTTTCTGAAATAAAAAATTCCAAATACTTTTAGCAATGAAGAAAATTTTAAAAAAGGGTCACTTTTTCGCGAAGGGGTACTTTTGCGTCTCTGTTTTGGATAAAAAAGAGTCTTCTTAAAAAAAAACCAATCTTTTTGCTATAAAAAACACCCCTTTTTGGTGATGTAAGTTCCCTTTTTGAGTAAAATAAGACTTCTTTTATGAGAAGTTTTTAGATGAAATATTTTTTCGCGTTATAAACGACTGGTTTTGAGAGAGAAAATAAACTTTTTTGGGATTAAAACCTGTTTTTAAAGTGAAAAGGCTTTTTGAGGTTAAGAAAACCCTTTGTGAAGTCAAATGTAAACTATAATTTCCACTGTAAGAGCTTCTCTGACTAAGAGACCTCGTTAAAGAGACTCTAAATTTAATTAAACAAGACATTATTTGTCAATAAAACCTAGTTTTGGAATAAAACATTCTACTTTTGGGATTAATATGATCAAAAATTTTATCACAATTTAACGCCAGCAAGTCTCAATGTATACCGGCAAAACTGACACTTGTCAGTGTCACAGATTTAAAAATCATTCTTATTCTTATTCTTATATACAGAAATTAATTGTCAACTGCAAGACGACAACGGAAGCAAACGCGACAGTCTTATATTGTACGTTCCTTCATTCTTTAGAAATGTCATTACATCGCAAGTAGAAATTCCCGAACTATTGATTGAAGACTTGTCAATGTGCTCTATTCTACTTCTTCTTCTCTTCGCTTCTTTTCCGTTTGGTGTTTTTTTTTGCATTAATATCAACTAGTTTTGTAGAGAAATGAGTTCAACTAAATTGGTTCCATTGTCGTTGTTCCATTGTCGTATTTTAATGAACTCGCTGACGTCATGTTGTCAATCGCAAGACATTTGTCAATGTACATACATACATACATACATACGTATTTACATGAGAACACAATGTCGTTTGCGTTAAGAGCCTTAACAGGATGATTTTCATGATTTCTGATAATTCGACTTTCGCGAGTGAGAGAGGAAGTTGTTAACAAGAGAATATAAAAGTCACAAAAATTAGTGGAAATAATTAGTGAACATTAAAAAAAGCGTTCACAATGAGTTCTAGTCATTGCTATAGCTTTCGAGATTCATTGTATACTTTTTGCAATTTTTATGCCTGTTGCCAAAAATATTTTTAAAGTAAAATTAGTCATGGTTATAGTAGTCAGTCTGGTCAACTCTTTTCCCGTCAGTTGTCCACTAAATGTGCCATTTCATGTATCATAACCTTCCTTTTCTAAGCCTTTTTTCACTCTACGTACTCATTAAAACATATTTAATTAATATGAAATATTAATAATGTTATGAGTTTCATTATAACCTGCATGAGATCATTTATTTAATGGTTATTATATTTCAGTTTTTTTTTTATAGTTTCTTATTACCTTTACTTTTCTTTTAGTTTTTTCTTAAAAGGTATTTGAAAATGATAATACCTTGAAGGTCCTGGTTGGATTCCAATTGATCTGTTTTAATCATTTTACGTTTTGCGTGAAATTATATTATAACTCAAGATGAGGAGAGAGACCATTAAAACTTAGCTTTTTCATAAATATTCAAAAGCGATAAAATATTATCGTTCTTGGCAATAAATTGGCTGAAATACTTCGGCCTTAAATAAAAAGTTGATAATAAATGAAGCAAATTCTATTAAAATTGAAATCTAAATGATATAAATTATCACAATGAAAGAATTAGCATAATTTTAGATATAGAATGGATATAAAATGAAAAATGGATCTTTGCTATTTATGTATATATTTTTATATATCTAGCGTATATAGTTGTTGTATAATTAAGATATATAATATTTATGGAAATATTTAGTAATTATAATAAAGTGATTCTCATTATATTGCCATAGGCGCCGCCGTATTTAGTGATCGGATTTTTTAGGGGTCAAATTCAGTCTATATCTGAACACAGTATATAAAACATATGCAATCATGCCACTTTCAGTTAGTATTTTACAAAAAAGAGCACACTTTTCTCCAAACAAGATAAGTTTTAATAAAAAAAATCTCTTTCTTATTCTGCAGAAAATGATTTTATACATTTTATTTAAACTTTATAGTATTTTGTGTTACTATAAAGTTCACAAAATCAGTGATGAAGATCGAAGAGATTTTTATATTGAAATAATATTATAAACAAAAACTAAGAAAAGTATTTGTATAAAGACTTTGCGCAATCAAATAAAACTTAAGGATCTATTTGCTTAAGAATTTTCTAAATATCAAATAAATTACAATATAACTGTAAATATTTTTAGTTTTCTAAAACAAAGATGATAAACTGCAATTATAATTTAACGTATATATTTTAAAGAATCTCTAACTCAGTTTAATTAATATCTAATGGGCCTAATGGTCGTTGTACGTTTAAGGTCTTTGTGATTCTTAAGAATCACATTTTTGTTTTTTTATTAATTTTCCTTTTCGGTTTTTTTAATAATTTAATTCTTTAATAATTCTGTCGAAATATTTTTGTGTCATAATAAAATTTCACGTTCGTTCGTAAAACCAAAAGGGACAAAATCTCAACAAAGCCTAATGGTAACTAATTAAAAATAAGATTTAATAATTTTTAATTAAATTCATTTGTGGTCCTAACAACAGTCCCAAAGAAGCTCAGGTCATCTTCGAAATATTTTGCTTCTTTCTTACCTCTTTTCCTCTATACTCTTTCTTTATAAATCTATTTCGCATTAAATGAGCCTGGTGCAGAAATAATAAAATTATAACCACTAAAAATCAACTTTTAATATATAAAACACTTAAAAATAAAAATTTAAAATAGGCTGAAAGAAACGGTAGTATGGAGAGATAGCGACAGAGACAGAGAGTGGTGGAAATGGTGGTTAGATAGCATGAGCAAATATTTTCCAAAAGCTTATGAGAATCACTTTATAGCGTGAGATATTAAATAGATTACATAATCCATTAATAATCGTAAAAAATGCCTATAAATTATTTTGCATAAAGAAGAAAAAGAAGAAGAAGTAGTTTTTCCCTACGAAAATTATACAAAAAATAAAGTCTCAATTTTGCTTTCGAAATATTTGTACTTACATCGTAGCTTTCGGGCAAACCGGGCGGGCCGGCTGGCCCTGGTGGCCCTGCCACTCCGGGCATGCCATCCAGACCCGGATCGCCCTTGTGTCCCTGAAGACCCTCGGGGCCACGTGCACCAGGATCGCCCCTATCGCCGCGGTCACCCTTGGGACCGGGGGCACCGCGTTCACCTGGTATACCAGTAGCACCCTGTAATAGAAATGGAAGAAAAAACCGCAAACGAACGGAAATGAAGTTAGTACAATTCAGTGAAATAAATCATTATGTGGGCGTGTTTGTGGCGAGGCTGAAGGGTAAGAAATAAAAACGTGCAGTCGCGTCGGTGTTGCCATCTCAGCATAAATCACACAGAGCCCGCCATTCGCAATTCGTAAACTATGTACATGCCGTTTCCGCACGCATGCCGTGTGCACAACCGACCGCCTGACGTTTAGCAGCGAAGGTGTTAATTTAATCTGGCACAATAAAATACTGGGTTCGTAGCGGAATGGTTAAAGCCAGGGGCGACGGGACGAAGGGACGAAGGGACGAAGTATCGAAAGATTAAGAAAATAAATTTCATGTAATTTTATACCGCTTCTCGACGACTATTTTCGTTCATGTTGTTGATTTGTTTTCTGCTATTTCTGTCCTTAAAAAGGTAAGAATGCCACCACAACAACAGAAACAATAAAAACCCACAAAACTACAACAACAATGCCGTCGAACAACCAGGAGCGGGCGAGAGGACTAGCACAAAAACGATAAGAAATAGGAAATGTTTACTTATCCATATCAGGATTTGTCGGAGGAAGGAAGGTAGGAAGGAAGGATAGCAGGAAGAAAGGTCAGTACACACCATGTTGAAATTAATTGCGATAAGCCAAGAGATTAACATCGCAGAGGAAAATATCCGGCGACGTCACTTCGAGCCTTGTCGTTCGTATTTCTCAAGCTACTAAACTCGTAGGGCGGGTGAAAGCCAAGCCAAGGTGAAAGGGCGGGAGGGCTGAGGTCAGGTCATTTGGGCCGTACAGCTCAAAGTTTAAATACGTTTGTCAATCGAAAGGTTGAAGCATTGTATTAACGAAATGGATTCAAATTAATTGCAGTTTATTGAAGCGAAGGAGAAGAGAGGTCCTAGCGGGCAGGAGAGTCGCGCATAAATTGCATTTGGTCATCTGTTCCTGTCATCTGGAAATGTCTCTCCTGCCAACTGGTTAGCTCAAATTTAATTTATGCACCGACTTCTGTACGTACAATTAGCACACACGTTGGTCTAGCCAAAATCTAAACGGTCTCAAGAAACTACTGGCTTTATTTTGGTGGAGCGTTTAGTTGGTCAGTTTGCGAGTAGCGTGAGGAGGGGACGTGGGCCAGAGAGAGAGAGACAGTATTTCCATTCAACAAACCGATTTTTTCTTCAAATAATGCAAAAGGTTACGATCCGCAGGTTCCTGAAATGGTATTTATACTCGTATTAATATTATGCATCTTTAACATGCTGACAAATTCAACTGAAAATTCGTTTTATTTAACATTATTTCAAATATTGTAGATATGTACAATAAAATTCTGTTAACAGAGAGAACTGTGCGAATTAGCATTGTAATGCTCTGACTTTAACAGCTTTTAAAACGAATTCTTAACAGTTCTTAGAAGAGATGTCAAAAATGTTTAACAGATCCTTAAGATGTCATTTAATGACCTTAACAAAATATTAACTTATCATTAATTAATGAATGACTTTAAACTGAATAGAATCGTTATCTAGTCATGAACAGATCTTGAAGAGATTTTTAACATAACTTTAATAAATATTTTACTATTTTATTGACAGATCTTTAATAGATGCCAGCTCTGGATTTTTCATAGATCTTTAATGGATTTTTGGCGTATCATTTACAGATCTTCTAGAAAAGAAAAGATATAAAAAGATAGTTCATACCTTTTTTAAGAGATCTTTGACAGATTTTTAACACTGTCTTAACAGAGATTTGACAAATCGCTAGTTTTTGGCCGTTCTTCAGTAAACTAATCTTTAATAATTTATATATGTTTATTATAAACTGCAGCAATCTGTAAAATTTTCTGTTTAATGCTGCATTATGCTAAACTGACTTTCCTTCGGCTAGTTTTTAAAGGAGCATAAATGTTAACATTAACGTTAACATAACGTTATCAAAGGCATTCAATGCATGAGAGCCGTAAGGGGCAAAATAACTAACTACGATACTTTTCTAGAAATATGTACGTATTTTTTTAAGCTGGAAAATAAACTCCACTCTTTTCATCCGTTTCATCAGTTTTTTTCCAGTTTTGTTCTCTTCCTGGTCTTGCTCTATCCCGATAACACTCGTATGCCCTCAAGTGGTACACTTTGTCTGCCACAAATCGAACAAACGTATCGTCGCGGAGGATAAGTTTTTTAGTTTTGCATGCAGCGTGTATATTGAAACTTTTTCCAGTTATCGGAAGCATGCAACACGACGTGACGGGCGCGACAAATGAATGAATGAATGGATGTGTGTGTGTGTGTGTGTGCATGAGTACCGTATGAGTGTGGGTATAAACGAAAGCCGCAGGTGTACTATTGTTAGTGTTGTTTTTATTGTTTTTGATTTTGTTTTTTATTTTACTATTTTCAAAGTTGCTTGCAGCAGCTCGAAGGCATACAAAATGTAAATTCTATAACTCTTCAAGTCATCCGTTGATATCCATCGTGCCTTTATTCATCAATCCAACATGCATGCAACTCTCTGTCTGCAGGCATACTTGTTTATCTGTATGTCAGTCTATCTGTCTGTCTGCTCGTCTATGTATCTACCACAATTTTTGTTTGCAATCAATTTTGGTGAGACTACAAACGATCGGCAGAGAAGACTGATTACATTCTGATTACACTCTGTCTTTTACAGAGCATTCGACTAACATTGAACTGTTAAAAATCAGCTGCTGGAAATTGAGGGATGTCGATATCGATAATGCAAATAAATCCTTACTTTTGTGAATGAGATTCTAACGATTTACGGAGCACGATTTCAAAAGCACAATCTTTTGAAGAATTATCTTAAGTCTTCATAACATAAGATTTACTCAATACAGCAGCATTTTAAAACACAAAGTGATGTTTGTCTTAACTTAAATATTGTCCTAAGAGCAGAATCATTAAGAATTTAGTTAGAAATAAACCTTATCATAATAACTCACTCGATTAATTTCATACAAAACAAAGAAAAACCCTTTTGTTCTAACACTTTTCTTTTGTTTCTTTGCTTTTTTTTGGGAAAACAATGTCTTAACAGAAACTTTACATTAGTCATGCTGAAAGCTGTTAAAAGAAGCGAAAATGAAAAATGTGTTCAGACATTTTCACTGGAAGGTAAAATAAGGCGAAGAGAGAGAGAGAAGGAGACACTGAAATACGATAGCTACAAAACTGTATAGTAATAAAAGCAAAAGTAATATAAAAATATGGAGCATGATTTGTAAATAGTTTCGGAAATTCGAATTTCTTCCACACAACTCTTCATGTCATGTTTCCTTCTTAACCCATTCTTCACACTCAAGCAGAAGGGTGCTCTGATGTTAGAAAAATATACGAGAATGTGTTAATAAATGGATCTATTTTACCTGTTCTTCTTCAACTTCCTTTCGAGTATACGAAATGACAAAAAACCGAAACTTATTGTGTCAAGAAAGTGGTGAGCGATGAACGTCGAAGAAGAAGAAGAAGAAGAAGAGGAAGCTGGTGTCTTGAGTTATGGTTAAACGTGCTCGGAAGAGCATGATTTTGATGTATGATGTAACTCAAAAGACCGAAAAGGTATGGAAAGACCGAAAAGGTATGGAAAGACGAAGAGAACAAAAGAATTAGTTCAAACAAGATGGACGGACTAACGGACGGACAAAGGGCAGGTAGAATATGATAAATGCCAAATGAAGAGTAGGTCGGAGTGCTTTTAGGTCAGAGTGCGGGGAAGCTGTTATCGGTTTTCGGTTGCTGATCCTGGTGTTGCTGCAAATGCTGAAAGTAAATTCTGCACGGTAACGAGATGAATGATTGCAGACATTGTCAAAAATGGCTATGAAAAATTATCATATCTTTCTTCAGTTTATACACAATTATCCCCTCTTTTTTTGTGTTGAGGAATTTTATTTCATTGCCAGAAAAACCTTTGACTCCTTCTATTTCAAAGGTTTACCAATCTTTAGGTTTACCAAATATTCGAATAAAAACACCAAGTAACATATGTGTGTGTGTGTGTGTGTGTGTGCATGTGTCTGTGTGTTGAAATTGAGGCATTTGTATGAATTATCTTCGTTTTGGGTTAATTGCTTTCTCACCGTGAGTCCAGGAACACCTGTTTTTCCCTCCTTGCCCGGTAGCCCGGGCGGTCCACGTATACTCTCACGCAACAACTCATTCTCCTTAATGGCCTCCAGGATATCAGACGCATTACATGTACATTTGCCAGTGTATTTCTGTAAGTAATGAAATGGGAAAATTGAGGACAAGTCGATAAGTTGATTGTTTAATATCGTTATATTAGTCCTTAATAGAATCCGATAATAGTTTTAACATTATTACCGTACTTATGAGAGATATTACGGGCAGATAACACAGCATTATAACTATTACTGATTGCTCTATCGTTTATAAATTCGAATATTTAGCTTATTTGTTCTACGCATTACGATAAAGGGACGGACCCAAAATGATTTCGGTGGTTATGAACTGAAAATGTATAGAAATAATAACTATTTATAATGATAAAATGGTGTTAAATGGTCATTCAAATCATTATTTTGATCACTTTAGAAATTAATTCTTCTAAGAATTTTATACTCGAATTCGGATGAAAGTGGTACCATTATTATCACTATTGAAAGCTATCAAAATCATAATTCTTGGATTAGCACTCGATTTTATACTAGAATTTTGTTAAAAATAATAGCACTAATATCATTTTATTAAATAATTTTTGTTAGTTTTTTTTCACATTCGCATGAAATCGTCTGAAGTTATGGACATTGTTATTTTAGGATATAATTCTAATTTTTCAAATTTTTATAGTGATTATTTAGTAATTATTTAGTGATTATTTAGGGATTATTTAGTGATTTTATAAGCACTAATGATAAAAAAAAAATTTTCTTTTGGCGAAATTTATCAAATTACATCAACAAAAATCAACAAAATAATTATACTTTTTATGAATTAGAGACTTATAGTGATGATGGCTGCTCAACTTTTTAAATAATCTCTCTTGCTTAAAACATACTTACAGTAATATTTGCTTTTGATGGCCAGCAAGACTCTTTTCTATATATTATTTTACTAGAGTCGATGCTTGTAGGTATTGATTTATACTGAAAGGGATGAAAATCGAATACAGCATAAACAAAAACGTAAGAAAAACGTAAATTTTCATAACTGGTCTACAATAATATTAATCTATCCTTAATAATGATGTCTTTAGTCTCTAAATTAATTGAAAATATGAAGATCATAACAGATTACAAGTTTTGTCATCATTAAGTCATTTTTTTAATAAAGTGGATTGCACCACTTTCGAAGAAAATGACTTAAATATTGGTTCGTCTGTACGGCGTGCTAAAAAGCCCTGAAAACGGTATGTTCGCCAACCGAATCCAATCGGAGAAAAAAGGGAATTGGTTCCAAAAGAATAAAAATGACTTTTTCAAATATTCAATCTTTTAATGAATGAACTTATACCGTTCATGAATATTTTTAGAAAAATTCAGTCGTCAAAAAAAAAAAATTTTAAATTTTCTTGCAAGTAGAAAAAACATTTCTCTAAACATTTTAACTACGGCATGTGCCTTTTCTTCTCCGTTTCAGTCCGTTTGTTTTTCATTGGTATTTTTTGTCCATTTCCACAAAAAATTCTCAGCAGTTGCAAAATTCATTCCTGACAAATCGTGCATAAATCATTGACAAAAATTCATGTCTGGCAGCAACGTCGAAAAACCATGAATTTTAATTAGGCATAATGATGGTGAAATGTCATGCGTGATTCGTGACACGATGCACAACGACTGCAAATAATAGCGAATAGAGAAAGAGAGAATAAAATGAATGTATGAAATGAACAAACACACACCTTCACACGCACATTTATTCGTATTCATTCGTTTATTGTCAATTTCCATATTCAATTGGCGAACATTATGTTGCCTCAAACTGCTTCAATTCGTTCTCTTTCTCTTCTCCTTCTTCTCTGGTGGCCAAAATGAAAAACGGCCTACTTTTGACTCGGCATGTCTTTTTTGTTGAAAGCGACAGGATGCATAGGCATTGCTTACAGACAAGGTAGAGCGGCCTGGTTCGGCATAGAAACGACAGCAAGCGTAGCGCTCAGGAAAACAGAAGAAGCAGGCGGAAACAGGATAATGGAGGGAGGGACCCTCTGTACCATTCATAAACGGTTTCGAAGTTGCTTTGGCTAAAAACCTACATACCACAAAATACACGTTTCTCAACAACTGGAATGACAACAGCAAAAACAACAACAACAACCCATTGAAATATTGTTTTCTGGCAATAAATTTTAAGCCGTAGTTGTCGTGATAAGCTGATGACTGCCTAGAAGTGGTGGAAGGACCGAACAGAACGGGGCGGAACGGGCTAAAGTACAATAGAAGAATTGTTGTACGAATTGTACGGAAGAATTTTTACGAGGGCACTTAAGTTGACAGACGAACGGATAGGCTGAACGCAAGCACAGTGATAATATTTATGTGTCTGCCACTGAGCTAATTCGTACGCATACAGATTGTTTTGTCTGTTTTACTCGCATGTCCTGTTTCTTCTCTTGTCTTGATTTGTTGTTACAAGAGCAATCAAAATTTACCGAAATGACAGGATGACAATCTCATGAAATTTCTGCTACAACACAATACACAATACCGTCCTTTAATCCTTAAACTTTATTTAACACTTTTGTGCGTATATTTCTTTGAATTATCTTTGTACAAGAAATATATACGGTATAACACAATCCAAGCAATTGCAGAAATTAAGAATTTATCATGATACGAGTATTGTCTTTACGACTTTTTACCACAATCAGAATGTGGTAATATATGCGAAGAATTACTTTAAGCAATAGGTTTTCTGTAACAAATTGTAATAATTTCTAAGGATTTTCTACGTCCTCGAAGTGATAATTTTGCCATTTGTCTAGTAGGTTCAATCAATCATGGCAAGCTCAATGATCATCATCACCGAAGAAAATTGAAAACAAGACAAAATATAATATTAACAGTGAAAAAAGTAACTGAAATTAGTACATTCCTGAAAAGCGCTCGGTTGTGTCCTTCTGTAGAAAACAAAAAGTGAGCAGAATAAAATAAACTACATATTAAATAAATTTTTAAATGAACTTCTGATTAAGTTATTGAATAAAGTCATAAATATAATGTTGTGCAAAATACATGAAGAAAATATCAGTGAAGCGTAGAAATAATTGATTTTTAATTCAATAGAAACTAATAACTCAACAACTAATCCTAAAAACGGACTAAAATAAATCGCGGAATGAACTCTTGTACAAAGTAATGAATGAATGAAGAAAAATAGATACTATACAATTAGAAAAACAGTGTGCAAGCATTCGATTTATTGTATACCAAAAAGCTAACGACTGAAAAGCGATTTTGTATAATAATTATGCTCAATTGTGGATAGAGTTCTTCAATGAACTCTTTGACTTAAGCCTTGATGATCATGATGAATTAGTTAACCCATGATGAATTTAGTTATTTAACTAAAACATATAAAATTTTTCAGTGTAAATAAGTAACGAATACGAGTGAATTAAAACGAATCAAAACCCAACAAATTACTAAAATGAACAATGAACTGAACTAGTGCCCCTCCAGAGTATTCGTAAATGAACTGTGCTCACAATAAGAGAGTGTATAATCAAATGAACTTCTAAATGAACTACGAAATGTATTGTCGAATGTAAGAAAAATTGTGATAATTATAATTTGAAATGAATGAAAACTGAATACTGAAATGAATGAATGAATACTTCTCCAATGAATAAAAACGACTCAAGTGATAGAATTCTAAAAGAAACGGATGAACAAAAACGACTTCAAAGAATGAGTAAATGGAAACGATCCCGACTAAATAAAAAAGAATCAAAAGAATTGCAAAATTAACTAAAAACGAAACTTAAAACGAAACAAGTCAGAAATGAACAATGATTCGGTTGAATGAGAAACATTACGTGATTAAAGTCGAACTCGAGTGAATAAGCACGAGTTCGAGATAAAGTAAATTGCTAAAAATTGTTATCTAGTATTTTATAAAAAGCTTTTTAACTATCGTTTTGCAAATTACAATAGCTTAACTACCTACGGCTCAATTACTTTAAATGACGTGCGAATTTTGCTGTTTATTATTTTGGCTATGCTACCCATAGGCGCAGCACAAAATTTGTTGACTTACGCTAAAGCGCGGCGAAAAAACCTATTCATTTTAATCGTATGAACTATCAAATTTAATCCACTCTAAACATTGTTTGGTTTGGTTTATTTGGCAGTAGATTCAGTAAAATTAAGCCGCATGGTGAAAGTTAATGAACCATTAAATATGTATAAATTGTACAACTTTTCAACTTTTACAAAAATTTACAATTTAATTTTGTTTTTTCGTTATAATTTTATACGATTTTAATTTGTCTAATTCAACATTATTCGAAATTTCTATTATATCAATTTAGAGGTACAATATTTAATAATAAATGATAAAAGAATTAATTATAAATAATGAATACTCGTATTTAATAGACTGAAGACTTTTTAAAATCTAGGTTTTTTCTTTTTTTTTTTTGCGTATAACGCATAATTTAGGTTATATCTATAATTTTCATTTGCCACGACTAATAGAGTTGTATATAGTTGTTAGTAGTATATAGTGCTAAAAATAGTAGATCATAGTATACTTGAATATTGCTCAAATCTCTGTCTAAAATAATGCTATGCTTATGAGTTAAGATTTTATAAAGTCATCTTTGATGAATCCGAAAATAGCTATTAAAATGGTTTAGAAAATGCAAGCGTGTTGTACTCACCGCTTCAGGATTCGTTGCAAAATCCACATACGGCGGATAAGGACCGGGATCACCTTTTGGCCCAGGCGGACCTGGTGGTCCGGGTGGACCACGTATGCTATCACCAGGTGGTCCCTTTAGGC
The DNA here is from genome assembly GCA_949752815.1 of Conops quadrifasciatus. Classification (NCBI taxonomy): domain Eukaryota; kingdom Metazoa; phylum Arthropoda; class Insecta; order Diptera; family Conopidae; genus Conops; species Conops quadrifasciatus. The sequence continues at coordinate 35,995,185 of OX457079.1, forward strand.
CACGTTCACCCTTGTCGCCTTTAATACCGCGGTATGCTGGAAACAGACAACACAAAATAAAATCAATGTTTTCTCAATAATGTTTCTCGTCATTTTTTCTTCTTTTATTCTTTTATTGTATCTCCTTTTCTTTGAGATGAAACCTATTGCAATACTTTAGATTAAACTTACGTCTTTCATGCGAATACGGTGGTGGCGTCGGTGGCGGTAATCCACTGGCATCGTAAATGTCCGTCGCCTGAAATGATAAAAAAGAAACACGTTTTAATAACTGCACTTTTTTAGTATAAAGTTTTAAAGTATGGTAAATAAAACAGACTATTATGTACAATATTTATTTTTATGCGTTTGTACAGTATTAATGTTTGTTGTTGTTGTTGTTTTTTTTTTTTTGCTGTTGAAAAAAGTGTAAGCCACAAAAATCGATTTGAGTAAATGTAATTAAACAGAAAAGCATTTAGTATCGTATCCAGAAATTTCGTAAATGGCAAAGACCACACGCCATTATTTCGATTTAATTTATTCCTGTGCTTTTTTTCTCATGCGTAGATTTGTTTTAAATTTATCTCCAAATTTATCTCCGAAAGGTTAGTAAATTTTTATATTACTTTCTATGATCCTTGAATAAATTTTTGCATTTATTTCTTTTTATTATACAAACGTCCAAGATTTACTGAATTTAAATAACTTTGGACCACACCCCTCCAGAGAATTTGGACCACCACCAAAAGCCTAATCTATGTACCTTTTTCTCCCTCACAATGATGGATATTATCAGGGCGAATTAGGGCGAATCAGGGCTCTTTTGCTTTGAATTTATTCTTATCGTAAGCAAGCGTGACAGTTACTTCCTGATTCCGTCAGCGCTCGTCAAATTTGTTTTATAGAATTAACATAAATTCCTTTAAAAATAAATCTTTGCAAAAAACTTAACCAGAATCACGAAACATTTTGGAAGGTTGCTCTGTTGCTCTCTTTCTTTCTTGCTATGATATTAGGGTACGAATCTAAAGTGTAACGAGTGTAAAGATTAAATTTCTAAAGAGTTCTTTTACGTGAATATGATATATTTTTATTAAGATTGATTGAAGTTATAAAGATATTGAAAAGTTGAAAGTTCCTTTAAGTCTCAAAATAATGTACAATTTGGTGATTGAATTAAATGTTTACAAAATTTTTAAAATAATTTTTCGGAATTAAAAAAAAGGAAGCTTTTTCGTACACAAACTGATCTCTAAAAGTCATTAAGGTATATGTACAGAATGCGCCATCTTTTATGTAGGTATGTGTCTGTTTCACCGTATTCCACGATCTATCGCCAGTATTTTTTGAGTCAATTGCACTCTATGCGGAAGCAAATGCAAATCATTCTTAAAAATGTACCGCAAGGCGGTTTCACTGACGCCAAAATACTGAGCGCGGTGACGATACGACACATGTGGATTCTCGGCAACACTCTCCTTTAGCGCTTTAACCAGTTCATTGGAACATCTTGGAAGTTGATGAACGGCATGTCGACGATCTCCCACTGTCCCGTGCTTAACAAAATTTGACCACCAAACGAGGAATATTATTGTCAGACGGTGCTTTTTGGCCGTTGACGACTTGCGACGATATGCACGAATATTTTCAACGTACAGCGTCACTATTTCGGCGTACTGTTTAGGTGCAAAGCGATTCATGGTTAATTCATGTATTAGCCCGTTTCGAAAACTTTTTTACTCAAGTCAATGGGTTGATAAATGTTAAAGTTATTCAATGTTTACATACCGATATTAAAGGTGGCGCATCCGTTATACTCATACAATATATGTATATACCATATATATATACATATGTATACAAGTGTTTATTGTTGTTAGGGTACAGATTTTAGAAAGAGAGGGATTTACCAAGAGAGAGAGAGAGAGAGAGAGAGATAGAGAGAGAACGTAAGCCAGTCAAAAGTTTTTGGAGACAAGATTGATTGAATATTTCTGTATTAAGTGTTCACTCGTTGAAAGATTTTTATTGAAAGAACAACAATGTCGTTTGCACACACACACACACACACACACACACACACACAAACACAAACACACACTATCTTGACTAAAAGCAAACGTTTGTTGTGACAAAATGTGTGTACTCGTATGTGTGCGTGGCAGTCTGCCATTTGCATTATTCATCGATACGAGTATTTTGTACGATAATCCAGAAAAATTCAGTAAAGGAAACACTTCTAAATTTCCAAAGAAAACAAGAATAAATGACAATCCAAACAAAGTTAAAAACACGATAAAAAAAAACATTATTGTTGTTATTATTATTCTTGTTGGTGCTTCGTCATTATCATAAGGATTCGTGTTATTGTGTGTACTTGTGCGTCAGTCACTTGAGATATACATACATACATTAAAGATTTACATTAAAGACATACATTAAAGATTTCTAGTGGTTTTTGACTAAACTTTTATTTTCTTTAGTAGTAAGAAAGTAGTAAGAAAGTGAACTTATTTTTCACCATAAATTCCCCAAGAAAATATAGAATTCGATTATCAGGAAATGAAAATATGAATTTTCTTTTCGTTGGTCTTAACAAGCGACATGTTAAAAAACCACTTCATGCAACGTGACCAGAAATTCGTTTTAAAAAGAACTTTTTCTCTACCATTGTTTGACTTGAATAGAAGAAACTTGTTGGCCTTTGTTTTCTTTCTCTTGATATATTATTATTTTATTTTTTTTTATTATCGAAAAAGAAATTGAGAAAGAAAACTTACCATTAGACACATCTGTCGAACGTTATCCAATTTTTTGTTGTTCTTCCAAATATCGAATAAATTCGTTTCTGTTATAAATTCAAAAAAACAAACTTAAACTAAATTAAATTTAGCGGTTCGGCTTTCTTCATCGAAAACTTGAGGTTCGTATAAACAAATAATGGGTAAAAAAATAATAAAAAGTGTGATAAAATAATATATATGAACTATGAACATTATTATGAATATTATTATTTTAACTATGAATTTCATTATTTTCGTGTGAAGCGTTTGAGCAAACATTCTCAACAAAAAACTCACAATAGACATTATTTTTTATTTATTTTATATATATTGTATATATCTTTAAGCGACTATTTTCCGTGTATTCGAAGACAGGGTTCATATCATAGGGTTCATATCTCCTTTACTTACCTGAGCCCAAAACTCTTCATCCAATATTTCATCACCAGATGATTCAAAATCATGCAAATCATTCTACAAAGCCAAAGAAAAGAAAAGAAAAAGTGGTAAAAATGATAATACAACAACGAAAAATTTCAAACAATAATTTTAGAAACAGAACGTAATAATAATAAGAAATTATTAATATGTTTAGGGTCTTACCGTGCTAAAGGAATCTTCCAAATCGTTAGCAACATCATTATTAAAATTCTACAATAAAATAAAATAAGAAAATTAAAATTTAATTTGTAAATAAAATAGCATAAAATTTACAACTACGAAATATAATATTAAAAATTATAAAAATATAATATACAAATAGAATAAAGGTTTAGTCTGGGCTATGGTCTTGATAACCACAATTATAATAATAACAATGGTCCTGATAACTCACAAATAATTGAAATATTTTTACGTTAATTTTTTTAACTCATTTGTGAATGAATTAAAGAGCTGGAATGCAGAAATATCATGATATTTGTACAAAAGAAGCGAAAAATTAAACGATGAGGAACTACAAAAGCATCTTAACTTGCTTCAATTTTAACAGCTTGAATATTATCACTTTTTATTAAGCTGTCACTGAAGAGGAGGCTGTCGGAAGTTACAAAGGGGCGCGGGGGGAGGAGGAAGGGAGCTGTAAGTGAAGAAGTGAAAGTATTGCAATATTTTTACCCAGTTCTGTTTGCATTATTATTATTGACCTAGTTTTCATAAACAGTAGGTACGTTTCAAAAACAGTAGCAGCACCGCAATCAACAACAACAACTACAACAAGAACAGCTACAACAGTATTTTCAGTAAGAACGATGAGTAGGATATAAAATCCTTTTTAAGTGAATACCACAAAACATGATTTTTATTTTAAAACATTTTTTTGTTTTTCATTTGTTTTATTTTAAACATTCTAAAGAATAAAACAAATTTTGCACAACTAAGCGAAAGCTTTTCATAGTCAAGTATATTTTTGCAGTAACCATTCTGTTACCTCGCAGCTACCTCGTTGCAAACCCACTACACTCTCCTATGGAGACTACTAGCACCGCCTGGTAGTCGCCTGGTTGCTAATATACCATCATAAAGTGTTGAAAAGTGTTGATTTAATGGATTTGAATGCGATGGTCCGCAGACCAAACCGCACAAACCAGTAATGGGTCGTTATGATAAGAAAGAGTTAGGTTTCACCTAAACCTCTTGAATTCCAAGCAAGTGCATAAACATTAAGTAAGGCTTAAACATTTTTCAATGGATTTTTTTAATAGGTATGGTTTTCTCTGAATTCAGAATTATATTAAATATTGTACATTTTTTGAGAGAATTTGATAAATTCAATTATATAAAAAATGTAATGGACCACCTTAAAAATAAAGAGAGAACAATATAAATTCTTTAAAAATTCTTAGCCCTGCAGAAATATTATTGGACTAATTATAATGCTTTTTTTTGGGAAGAAATTATCTTAGAAAATTAGTTCTTTTGGGAGTTTTTTTAATTAAGTTAAACGAAATTTTGTATATATTTTAGCATTTCGGATAAAAACCAAAATTTGTGCATAGATTGAGCATTATTTTTATTTTAATAATTTTAATAATATTCTCAATATTTATCCAAGAATATTGTGCTTTTTAGGAGTTCTTTTTTAAATTGTAAATTTAATTGTAAGTTCTCATAAATAGCTTTAATTTGTATAAATAACTTAATTAAAAACTGTGATAAAAAAAATTATTCAATTTTAAAAATTTTTTCCAACATAAAATTTAAAAAAAATAATAGAATATACAAAAATAAAAATAAAAAAAAAATAGAAATAAAATACAAAATAAAAAATAAAAAATTGTTTCCGATATAAAATTTAAAAAAAAATGTGTTGACATTTTTAAAATACTAAAATATTAAGAATTCTGAAAATGTTGTTTCTTGGTTTTGGATTTTATTAAAGTCGGTCTTGAAATATGTACTTGTTTTTCACTTTGTGCTTTTTTCAATTTTTCTGTTATTTTGGGTTTTTGTTGGTTTTGTAGTCATGTCATTGTTCATGCTTTGCATTTTTTTTTTTTTGTTTGTTTGGCTCTGTTCCAGTCGTCGCAAAAATTTTCGGAACAATGAGGCATCCGTAGAGTGGCTTGAAAAGAATTTCAAATGAAATGTACCGCTGCTGACTTTGTTTTCGGTTGATATTAAGCAAAAATGAAGTGTACCTACCAGAGAATGTGAGAGTGGATGTGTGTGTATGGTCGCAGAGTGTATGAATGAATGAATATTGGTGGAAAGAATGAGATGAGATGACAGGAGCGGTGGGGTATGGTTGGGGGCTGGTTTGAGGGTATATTAATTGTGCCAATGTGGGTGTGGAAGTAGGTATGTGTCAGTATCCTCCTATAAAGGCACATACGATAAATCGTGTGATTCATTGGAATATTTATGAATCCCTTTCTCATGGCACGGCCCTCCATTCATTCGATCAAGGATCCATAAGCTTTTGTTCTTCCAAAGACTTTTGCAAGCAATAATTTTTCATTCTTCATTTGATTTTATTTGTTCGGTTTATTGATGTGCCATTTTTCCTGCGTTATTACTATTATTATTATTATTATTATAATATTTCCTCATTCTGTGAAAGAGCTGAGATTTTTAATAAATTTGTGCTCTACAAGTATTGTACTCTTCGTGCGCCACGCGAAAGTGTGACGGAATGATTAATATTTTCCGCTTTTTCGTAATAAATTCGAAATTTATCGTCTAGAGAATGACGGTCAGAGCAAGGTTTCTTTTTAGTGAAATTTTAATTAACTCTTTCCTTCTTTCACTTTGTTCACATTCAGATTAAGATATCAGACTTCCATTTCTTCAATAACTTTGAGACAGAACAAAATCTCAGAAGCTTATAATAAGAAAAGAGGCTTCTTTCGTGACAGTTTTTAAGAGAGAGTCCGGAGAGTGTGGAAAATAGGAAATTAGAAGCCGCATGGAAATTAAAGATAAAGAAAATTAAATGGACGGAGAGTGATGAAGTCGAGGAGACCGAAAAATTAATCTCTTTCATACGTTTTTTACCACAATTTCATGTATTTCTCTTTCTAAAATGATTCCATTGAAATAACTTCGGTTACTCCCAGGCCCCCGCCAAAATAGGATGCTCCCAAAAACCCAAAATTAACTGTAAGGCTAGGCCTGAACAAATGAGGGCTCATCATAATTTATTTTATCAAGAATGTACCAGAAACTCGGACTCAAAAAAGAATATACAGAAACAAAGTGACACATTGAAAATCTGCTTCTGCCGGCCACAAAAATCAGTTGTAAAATTGTTGTTGATGTTGTTGTTGCTGTTGACGTTGATGGTGGTAATGGTGACGGCGGCGGCGGCGGCGGCGGCAGTGATGGAGACATTTTTAGTGTCACTAGTAGTAAATCCGTTCACCGAGAGACATACATTAATGACATTTGTAAACAACATTAAATCCAACTGAATTGTGACACGACACGAACACGCTCGCAAACTCAGAAAAATAGGCAGGCAGAAAAACCGAACGAAAACAAACGGACTGACAAACAGAAACAATATACAAAAAAAAAAAAAGAGGGAAAAAAAGCTGACAGACACTCCGTGAATTCTTGTTGTAACTGCTGATGATCAACAAACAGCCATACATGTACAACATACACTAACACTAACACAATTTTTTTTTCCTACTATTTTATTTCCTTCCTTCTTTCAGCACTCTTTTCATCAACGTAGAAAAAAAGAGTGTTGACACTGATGACGTTCCGGTTTGTATAAAAAGAGACTATGAAAAAATGTATACTTTTATGAGAATCCTGATGATGCATGCCGTTTACATGAAAAGGGATGTAAGTCGTATAACAAGTCGTGTCCATGGTATCCATGGTAATGTCTGAAAATGGTAATAGCAAAAGGATGTTGATTCAGGTGATGCTTGTCGTATGAAGTAATAAATATGCGTATGAAGCGGTGTACGTATTGACAGCTACCAATTTCTGCATAACCTGCTAAAGTTAATTGAAAAAGATGCCTAAACATATCTGTATAATAATGATGTAGTTATTTATGAAGGTTGTCATTCATTAAATTCTGATGTAATTAAATTCTGGAATCAAATAAACGTACACGAAGCCTAAAAACTCGTTTACAATCTCAAAAAGTCATACGAAATACGTAGAAAATCAGGAAAACTAGAAATGTCACGAAACTTGAAAAAGTCGTACGAAAGCGAAAAAGTCACTGAAAGCCACAAAAAGTTATACGAAACCTAAAAACTCATTGACAGACAGAAAAAGTCATGCAAAATCTGAAAAATACATACGAAACCGAAAAACCAGTTAATAGCCAGAAAAAGTTGTTTCGAAAACTGAAAAAGTCGTACGAAAACTAAAGCATCATTTAAAACCTGAAAAGCTCGTTCAAAAAGTGAACAAATTCATGCTAAATCTAAAAACGGGCATTTATTTCTGCGATCTTTTCAAGTTCAACAATCATGCCAGGAGCGTCTTGAAAAGAGCTAATTTCGCACTCCATTTGGTCAACCCGCTCCTCCGAAGACGCAGCGGGCTTAATTAATGTACAAAGCTGTTGATTTACAAGCAGCTCATCCGTCCCATCGTTACCTATGGCTTCCCAATATGGTTTACAATTACACCATCAGTCATGAAAATGGTTAAAATTTTCGAAAGGCGAATTCTTCGTTGCTGTACATCTCTTTGGAGAAGACCAGGTTCAGTTAAATTCTACAGCAACGAATTTCTTTACGACGCCGCTAAAGTCTCACCCGTTGACACTTTTATGCTGGAGTTATCCAAGCGCTTTCTCCTTAATCTGGGAGTTCATCCTAACCCCAGCATAAACCAACTTTTCCTGGAACCAGTTAATAACAACTGGAAATACTTATCCCCTTCACACATACTTCGACCTGCTCTGGATGGCGACTTCTACGTCAAAGAATCCAACGCCCACCATCGTGGCTAAGTCATCTATTTTATTTCTGTTAAATAAATTTTTTTTTAAAAACACTAATTCCACTTAAAGGAAATTAAATTCAAAATTCCACAGATTTTGTTTAGATTTAAGCAATTATTTTACCCCTCCTTTACTAGAGTTAGGCCCCTTTTTGTGCCAACTATTCTATTTAAATTTGTTAGTTTTAATATCTCTTTATAATTCAATTTGTATACAAAAAAAAATCGAATTCTCTAATAAATCTATATTATTATTATTATTAAATTTTAACTAAAAATTAACATAATCCATATTAATATGATAGACATAACATATGTATGTATAAATAATAAAAGTCTCCGATGGAGTCTGGTGCTAAAATATTATTGGATAATGCTTTGCTTTATTGCATTTTTTCAATATTTTAAATCAATTGAATAGTTGAATGGCAGCACCATTAGATATGATTTGATCTGAGAATTTATAATTTATAGTTTTTAATACAGTCAGGATTGTGTGACAGTGCCTTCAATGGTATGATCCGCTCATTCATCAAATTCTTGTTTATTGTATAACTTTAATAATTACCCTTTTTGGGAGTATGTACTTTTATTTAAGTGTTAAATACGTTGATAATCTCGCCTTACCATTTTACTTACCATCTGTTTTGGAGGCGGTATACAAAAGGTCGATATAACATCGGGATTTCCATAGACATTGAGCTTTACCAAGTTGCCCTAATTCCCATAGAAATAAAAAATGAAAATAATAAAAATGGAGATCCAGAGTTTAAATAGTTCATTGGAATAATGTTTGCAATTAAATGTTAAAGTATTTTATTTCTCTTTCACGAAATAGACCGCAGCGCTCTTCGATCAGAAAGTACACAGCACAACTGTATGTTTAGATTATATGTATGTAGTATAATGATATTTGCAAAATGTTATAATCATAATAATTATATAAATGTTTGTTTGTAAATTGAGTTTTTTCCAAAAATACTCTGCGTGCTCTTTAACTTTGTCTTTCTTCTACTGCTGTGTCTGTTTGTCAGCTTTTTGTTTGTTTGTTTGTTTATTTGTTAAGTTTTTTTTTTTGTTTAAGTAACTTTTGTTATTTTGTTATCATCTTACCCTTCGTTTATTACTTTTATTCATTTACTTCCATTTGTCTCTGTCTATTGGCTCTGTTTGTATGTAAGCTTTATATGTTTGACAGCTCAATCTTTTAGTGTTTATTTATGTTTGTTTGTCAGCTTCATAATGTTTTATTTTAAATTCTTGTCAATAGTCAGGTGATAAGACTATAATTTCTATCTTTTTTATTGTTACTATCTCTTTCTGTAACCTCAATCTTACTGCCATCATTACTCTCTTCTGTTATCTCTTTCTTAAGAGATTCCTTAGGAAGATCTCTTCCTTAACTCTTCCACTTATTTGCCATCTCTATACATTTATTTTCTCTGTCTGTTTGCCATCACTTTTGGTTTGTCAACTTCGTCTGTTTGTCAATTATGTACGTCTATCAGACACGAATAATAATGTTGTTACTTCATAGCGTTGAGCATGTTGTTTGACAACCTCTCAGCTGTCAGTATCATTAGCATACTTCTAGCTGTCTCTCTCGGTCTGTCCACACGCTT